>AP028277.1:12212648-13462648 GCA_030269945.2 Trilocha varians
GCAGAATCTGTCCAAAAACTTTTGACACCAATACCTTCCACCAGTGTCCTGACATCCAATTCAGACACAGTAGAAAAACGAGGTATCCCAATTTCCACTGGTACTCCAGTATCGTTCAAATTCATTAGCATTCCAATCAAAACCTCTTTGTCTAACCCAGCAATAGTCCCAGTTATGTTTTCACCCATAGCAACAATCATTTTGTATTTTTCGTCTTGACCAACGGGTATTTCGGCTATAGTTGCCTTTAAATTGTCACTCTTTACCATCCTAATTCGTCTTGTACTTCTCATCATATCAACAGCACCAATTACTACTCCTTTTGCATCGTAAAATGGTTCTCTTGCTACCCTCATTTCTGGAAAGCCTTCTGTCCATAGACCATGATAATCTAAAGAGTCTAACAGTACTGAATCTCCTCCAAAGTCTAGATTAGGTAGATAAGATGATATTGCATCACGGATCACAATAGCAGCCAATTTTGGATCTCGTTTCAAAGGGACAGTTCTAGTTGTCAATTCGAAGTGGTTTTTTGCGAAGATTTGCCAATCATTGTTCACTTTTACTGATTCATCGACTAAATATAGACGAGTTCTAGGTAAATTAACGTCTGGAGTGTATTTCAGGCTTTGTAGACTGAGTTGGTAGTAGTTTTGACGGGTGCATTCGTCTTCAGGCAGTCTGAGGACGTTGAATAACTCTTGGCGGGAAGGTCCTTGGGATCTCTCAGCGAACGCCGCCAGTGTCATCCATATTGATAACGCGGAGAACGCGTACTGACCTTTATTGTTTAAAATGTTGATAAATATTAACCTCCACGGTAAATTAAGACTAAATAAGGTGGCCCGTTGGCTCGTCTGCCTACATGGCAATAAAAAACTCATTTGAGAGAAATATGTTGGTGTATGACTAAAATTCAATGTCCTTAAAGTTTATTTTAAAAGATAAGAGATAAAAAATAAAATAGCATTAACACAAACTACAAAGACTAAGTACCTATATCTTCACCTTAAGTTTGAATTTGGAATTATAATAAGGCAGGTATAGCGCATAATTTGCGGCTTGCCTGCGATGCAAACCGCAGCAATCTCGACAGCGCAATGTATGGAGGTTAGTGTTTAATTATTAAATTATTGGTAGGTATAATAATCACATATGCGACATTACTAGAATCTCCAAAAAAATGTTTATATTTTCTCAACTATAACATCTCGAGTAAAGACTTCGAAACGCGACGAATAATTCGAAAAAAATCGAATAATTCGAAACATTTCGATTAATTCGAAAAATTTCAAATAATTCGAAATATCGAATAGTATCGAATTTGATTACGACGATGCATCGGAAATAGGACAAGAATTTGTAGATATTATATGGAATGGGCTAGATGTCAGATTTTGTGAAGTTGATCGTGATATTATTTTTAAGAAAAGCACTTTTCTGGATCCCCGGTACAACAATTATTTTAACAAAGAAGAGGAAGTAAAAGAAATTGAAGAAGATATTAAGCTTGAAATTGGGAGATTCTTGATGCCAAATGATGATTCTCAAGAACTTAATGTTTTGATCAAAGAACGTAAGTTTTTACAATGAGTCACTCACTTTTTGAGATTACTTTTTTTTTTATTTTTATACTGTATGCTTTTTTACATACAGGGTGGATCTGTAACTTTGGACAATCAAATATTACCTTTAGTTTCCTTAGACACCAATTGGCATAACGGCACAGTGAATTCGTATATAGCTTTCCTAAATCCAGCTGTGGTATCCTCAGTCCCACAAATCACCACCGAATCGTCCCAACCGACGACACTGCTGATTAAAAACATCAAATGTGCGAACACTATCATGTTTCAATGACAAGTGCATTGTAAACTTGAACTTTGTTTTTATACGTGTTGCTTTTGTTTTATTTTTCCTTAAATTTGTGATTCTATTAAAATAATGCGATTTTTTTTGTGAGGATGCTTGGATTTTTGTGACTAAATTACGTGTCTGATTTGAATGACAGTTTGTGCGTGTAGAATATTATTTAGATTAACATAGGAATAGGATATTGGGATATTTAGATCTAGTAGGTGACGTTGTAATTGGGTGGTCTTATCTTCTTTAACAAAATCTTTAGTGATAATTAAGAAGCTGGAAGGTAATGGAAGAATACTTGATAGTATAATAGAAGGAAGGAAATCCAGAGTTCTTACTAAATAAATAAAAACTTGAGGGGTGTCATGGGACACCCGAATAGAACGAAGTTCCTTTCGATTAAAAGATATCTTATATATTTTTTTCCTAACGTAACGCGTGATAAGGAACGTGTTTTAAAAGATTTTGATCACAGCGCCATCCAGCGATAGTCATACAAAAAAAGATAATCATAAAATAAAACAAAAAAAGTGTCGTGACAACTTTTCACAACGCGCGATAAGGAACTTCGTTCCAAATACTTACCCTTACGTGATTAGGTGCATAACACGTTTGCCGAAATGACACTTATCAACATCATCATAACATTTGAAATTCAAATCGAATGAAACCGGAGAATAAAACAAATATGTAATTTAAAGTCGATTCGTCAAGGTTAAAATTCTTATACGACTAAAAAGAAAAGGAAAATGTTTGCTTAAAAATTATGAATTACACGCTATGTTATTTTGGTTTGGTTCGATTTAATAAAAACAGTACGAAACAAAATATTTTTACGCTTTTGGTGGATTCAAGAATTATCCTTGAAAAAAAAGGCCATGAACCCGAAGGAAAGCTAACTTATATTGGACTCCGATCGTTAAATTTCGAGTGGTACACTCGGCGTCGAGGTTGTTCATCCCTACTATATGGAACCACCACGGTCATCTACGGTTCGTTTCAGGAACACTTTTTTGCCACGCACCATCCGGCTATGGAATGAGCTCCCCTCCTCGGTATTCCCTGAGCGCTATGACTTGTCCTTCTTCAAACGAAGCTTTAGGAGGGTCCTTAAAGTTAGGTTGTAGGTAACGACCCCTCAATGTCCCCTGACATTGCAGAGGTTCATGAGCGACGGTAACCACTTCCTATCAGGTGGGCCGTTGGCTCGTCTGCCTACATGGCAATAAAAAAAAAAATAATAATAGGTACTAACGTGTGGGGTAAGCGAAAACACTTAAGATTGTTCATCATCATCAGCCTATAGATGTCCACTGCTGGTCATAGGCCTCCCCCAAACTTCGCCACAACGGCCGGTGCTATGAATGCAGTACCTCCCGCGATCCTGACCAGGTCGTCGGTCCAATTTGTGGGAGGTCTACCCACGCTGTACTTACTGGTTTGTGGCCGCCACTCCAGAACTTTTGTTATGATTGATTCCAAAGAATTGTATCTTTGAAGTGGCAATGGGCAGGACACATTGTGCGCAGAATTGATGGCCGAAGGGGCCGAAAAATTCGAGAGTGGCGACCGCGAACTGGTAGGCGCAGCGTAGGCAGACCTCCCACAAGGTGGACCGATGACCTGGTTTGGACCGCGGAAAGTGGCTGGATGCGGACAGCGCAGAACGGATCGATGTGGCGAGGTTTGGGGGAGGTCTATGTCCAGCAGTGGACGTCTACAGGCTGATGATGATGATGATGATGATTCCAAATGTAATTCTATGCTTCCACGTTGTTAGTAGTTTCTTCAACGTAGGAAACTGACTTAAACTGACTTAAGACTCTTTATGTCATATCACAGCATTCAAAACGGTTAACGAACTAAGACACGAGCTGTCAAATGCAATTTGCTGTAGGCGCCCGTACCTGTACCTGTACCAACCCATTACTGCCCACTGTTGGGCTCAGGTCTCCTCAGAAGAGGGATTAGGCATAGTCCACCACGCTTGCCCAGTGCGGATTGGGGACTTCACATATCTTCAAAGGGTTTTAGAACCCTTTTCCGACATGCAGGTTTCCTCACCCGCCCGTAATTAATACAATTTCGGCGCTCGACGGACTATCAATGGAGCTGAGAGATGTCGCGTAATTAACTTAGATGAAACGTTTCTGACGTCACTGCCTAATAATTACTTTCCAGAAGTTCATCTTTGAACAAAACATGCTTGATGAACTTTTGAATGCAGCTGTTGTTCTCAACAAAAATATGCCTTCCCTCTCCAGTTGATCTAGTATAACGCGGTTTAAGAAAAGTCTTATTTACGTAGGCGATAGATAACGACCCCTCTTTGCCCTGGCATTGCAGAGGTTCATGAACGACGGTGACCGCGTACCACCAGGTGGGCCGTAGGCTCGTTTATCTACCTTGCAATAAAAAAAAAAAATCTACTATAAGCAAACTAAAGGCAAATTTATAATATGTAAAATTGTTATTACTTGGGGGAGACATAGCTGACTTGTGGATAATAAGAAAATAATAAAAAATCGAGCTTCTGATTGAAAAGTCAATATTGACGTTTGCGAATATCCAAAAATCGGCATTCGATACATACCTAGAACATACATAAGAATTACTTCTGTATTTATTATTCTGTGACATCTCCAAGACTTCAAATTAAACATATTTTAATTACGGCATGAGATATGAGTTGAGTTCCAACATACGTGGTAATGAGAACTCATACACTTTATGTAGTTACTTAGACGAGTTCATCATTACCACGAATGTTTTTGTGATGAAGAAAATATTGTAAGTATTCAATGCTATTTGATACTCAACGTTCATAATTTAAGGTTCAAAATACAACTCGAAATTACACTGACATTGAAAACAATCAATCGCGGCTTCAAAACCTCTAAAATCTTAATGTGAAAAAGATTTATGTCCAATTTTTCACAACACCACTGACTAAAAACGACGATGAAGGAAAACAATCCCCAATCCGCATTGGATAAGCGTTGCGTACTATCCCTAACCCCTCTTCGGAGGAGATTTGAGCCCAGCAGAGAGCAGTAATGGGATTTACAGCACTAAAACTAGAATTCAGAACGCATTCTCATTCTCGCAAAGGAGGGGTGACCGCTTACCATCAGGTGGGCCGTAGGCTCGTTTATCTATCTTGCAATAAAAAAAAGGGGGGAGGATGTTGAAGAATAGTCGTAGACGACAGCCATAAAGTTTTATTCAAATCGTTTTACTTATTATACACGGCTCACGATTACACAATTCCAATGCGAAATATTAAGATTTCTTATCTTTCTCAATCCCAAAAGTTAGCTAAATATCTTTAAATACTTCACCCGTATATCAACAACAATTCAAAAGTTAGATGGCTGTCTCCGAGAAAAACGTGACTTCGAAGTATTTTTCCTCGTTCGAGTTAGGAAGCGGCCATGTTGCAAAGACAAAATTCCGACTTCCATTTCTCAAGCATAGACAAAAACTACCATTCAGATATTTATTACATTGTTCAATTTTATGAATCTATCATTAGATCAACTCCATGATATCATATACATTGTCACTCGACAGACATGATACATTTGTGTGCAAAATGTCAATTCAATCAGACACCGGGAAAATTTACAAATTTAGCTCGCAAGATCCCACCCGAACTTACATAGATACATTAGTACATAGTAACATCCAGTGCAAGTTAATATAAAGCTTGTAAAACAAACAAACTCCGCAACTTTATAACACTATTATAGGCACTATGAGGCTGATTGTACACGTCTTTTGTCAAACGTCTTCGTCTCGTCTTTTTTAGAAAAACTCTTCCTTATGTACCGTCGTTTGAAATTTCCAAGGCATTTTATGATGGCATTGCACGTAGCGACATGGGGCATTGCGTTTGTGTACGAGATTTGGAATGTATGAGATCTTTTGTTCCAACACATTTTTATCGACTGAAAAAAAGAGGTTAACTTGATCGTATTTTGTTTTTTAAATAGTACCTATTAGCTTTTTATACACGTTTTTATCTATAGAGGCAAAAGAGCTGACTGGCTTTCTTTCTTTCTTAGGTGGCGGCGCGACAGGAAAGAGTGGCGTAGTGTGTAACGCGTCGTGACGTCGCGCATAACCTCGTACTGGGACTACTGGGTTCTGATCTCAGCCCCCTGGCTACTCAAACTTACAAAAAAACCCTTTGTACCCTTAAATCTACTTTTCAAGTAATTTAAATGTCTAAAAACACGATAGTTTTCGTTATTTCCAGATACCCATGCGCACTTAATTCAAAGGACCTATTTCTGTTAAATAGTTACACATATTCCGTTTTGTAGTCATTGCCAAGTAGCCATCGAGTCTCTCTTATCCACTATTAAAGCTTCACTGTTTTTGAACTTAAGACTAGACTTCATTTGGCAAATATTCAACAGCTCCTAACAGTGGTTAATTTAGAAGTTCTCTTCTCGGTGTTTTTCGTTATGATTTGTTTTCAAATGAGACTTGAAGGCCGAGTTGGTTGTAGGTAACGGTCCTGCTGACATTGCAGAGATTTTTTATAATCTAGTGGCTCATCTGTCTAAATCGGAAAAAAAAAAGTAAAAAAACAACCTACACAACGATTTAAACGTATTCTTCTTGTCGTACAATTAGGTAAAAGATTTGCGGGCAACTTAACACCACACTGTCTCAGAAGGGTGAAGGGAAACAAACATCGTGTGTCTAAAATCTACATAATATTGGGGAAAACTTTAAGAGTTGGAGCGTTTGGTTTTCACATCTATAGGAGACACAACGTTACCAAGGGTATACTTTAGCTGGTTTGGTATTAGTACAGCAAACAGCTAATTAATAAATTCTCGGCCGTGGTAGTTCGGTAGGCGATCCTGAGTGAAACAACTCCATATACGGAACACACAGTTTATTATTACAGCACAGAAGAAAGTAAACAGAAAAGAAGGAGTAATAAGCACAGCGCATAAAACAAGCAAAGAGATAGGTCTGAACAGTAATTTCAAGCGTAATATATTAAAAACAGATATTATGATGCAAAGTAATCGGTTCGCGTTAAATGGCAGTCATATCACCAAAACTGTTCTCCGCTGCCCTGGAGGATGTCTTCAAGGTTCTGGATTGGAAAGGGCTAGGCATCAATATAAATGGCGAGTACATAACTCACCTTCGATTCACCGACGATGTAGTGATCATGGCTGAAACCGCGGAGGAGCTCACTGCAATGCTCAATGATCTCAGCAGAGTTTCCTTGGAAGTAGGTCTAAAAATGAACATGGACAAGACGAAACTTATGTCAAATGTCCATGTCGTACCTTCTCCAATAACTATCGGAGACTCTGTGCTTGAAGTTGTTGACGAGTACGTATACCTGGGACAAACTGTCCGATTAGGTAAGTCCAACTTCGATGCAGAGATCAAGCGACGAATCCAACTCGGTTGGGCAGCGTTCGGGAAGCTTCGGAAAGTTTTCTCGTCCACAATACCGCAGTGTCTCAAGACGAAAGTCTTTGACCAGTGTGTGTTGCCAGTGATGACCTACGGATCAGAGACTTGGCCGCTTACGATGGGTCTTATCAGACGACTCAGAGTCACTCAAAGAGCAATGGAAAGGGCTATGCTGGGTGTCTCTCTGCGTGATCAATTCAGAAATGAGGAGATCCGCAGAAGGACTAAAGTAACCGACATAGCCCAAAGAATTGCATCTTTGAAGTGGCAATGGGCAGGACACATTGTGCGAAGAACAGATGGCCGTCGGGGCCGAAAAGTTCTAGAGTGGCGGCCACGAACCGGTAAGCGCAACGTTGGTAGACCCCCACGAGATGGACCGACGATCTGGTCAAGATCGCGGGAGGTCACTGGATGCAGACGGCGCAGGACCGGTCGTTATGGCGAGGTTTGGGGGAGGTCTATGTCCAGCAGTGGACGTCTATAGGCTGATGATGATGTTAAATGGCAGTTCAAACCTATCTCTTTGCTTGTTCTATGTGCTGGTTGTATGAAATAAAAACAGTAACAGTTGCCAAGGAAACAAAACTCAATTCAAATCGAGAACCCACAGTAAGATAACAACACGAGCCCAAGATATACACAAACAGAGCCAAACCAGCCGTATTCCTAACTTATGCGCCGCTAACCACATCCGATTCTGCTTAATTAAACTTTACATCTCGTGTTGTGAATTTTGAGATACAAGATGCTAAAGTTTAACAAAATAAGGTTTAAATACATAGTGATTTGTTAACGTACATATTGAAGGTCAAGTCATCAGGTCATGGATGTAAGAGAAGGGGAAGGCCGAAGAAAAGATGGTCTGACTGTGTGAAGGATGATATGATGGTTTGTGGTGTGAATGATAGAAAGCAGTGGAGAGAGAAAAACATATTGCGCCAACCCCATCTAAATGGGATAAGGTGAAGCGAAAGAAAGATATTGAAGGTCACGATACCTAGTTGATAGTCATATACGACCAGTAACAATATTATAACTAAAGAACATGGTATAAGGCTTTAGTATCTAAAGGCAACTTCATTTTTTTTTTGCAAAAGTATTGTTGCTAGACAACTGATACGTGTGGTGGAGTTGGAGGGTACGCGAGATCACTTGAGGTAGTTAGTCAACGCTTTGTTGTCCAAAACAATAATTTTTGTTTGAGTTCTATAGATTCTTATCTTATTTTTTGTAATATTCCGTAAACCTACTCATCCTTCTCCTTCAATATGTCCCAAAATTAACAAATCACCCTGGATAAAGCTTTTGACACACTGCTAAAACGTAGGGCTAAATCATTAGATCAAAAAGGTGTATCCAAGGTTTTGTCCTAGTATTTATATTACCTCCTTTTGTGTAGGTTTCTCTACTAATTTGATGGAAAATGGTTAATAATGAATTTAACTATCTCGCAATAAAAGATGTCATTATCATCATCAACAACCTGTAGACATCCGCTTCTGAACATCTCCCTCAAACCTCGCCAAAACGACCTGTCCTACACTATCTGCATCCAGTACCGCATTTAACCGATTTATGTAGTTATTGGAACGAAGTTCCTTATCGCGCGTTGTGAAAGGGGGCTAGACGGAAAAAAATCTTACGAAAAGTTGTCACGACACTTTTTTGTTTTAGATGATTATCGCTAGATGGCGCTGTGATCAAAATCTTTTAAAATACGTTATGGCGCGTTACGTTAGGTAAAATATTATAAGATATCTTTTAATCGAAAGGAACTTCGTTCTATTCGGGTGTCCCATGACACCTCTCAAGTTTTACGAAAGATTACGGTACTATACAATTGCTTGCTTGTATGAAATGCACGCCACGTCTCTAGATATGATAATGTTTCAACATACATAAGATATCAAAGTAATCCGTGTTACGATTCACATTGTTTACGCAACTCGCCTCGTTCGGATTAACTTGTTCCCCCTACACGCACACATAATACGACATGTGTGATTCTTCCTTCCTGTATACAGGGTGTAAAGACCACTCCCGAAAACGAAGGTTGGGTTAGTACTAGTGATACTTGGGATGTTAAGCTTTTGCAAAAAAAATCTTCGAATGGACCGGTTTCCTGGCTTATCATCATAGGTATCACTAGTAGGACCAGTATTCGTTTTCGGGAGTGCTCTATTTACACCCTGTATATCAAAAGGTTTAAGACTTGAAGAATTATGTGAGTTTATGCATGTTGTGGGAGCAACATTTGAGATCAAATGAAGTTCGTTACATAAAATACAATTTTTACAAGCTTTTAGTAATTTGCACTGGATGTTTTTTTTTTTAGTTGGAGGAAATCACCGGTATGTGGGAGTTGAACCGCACTAAAACCTCCAACCGCTCACACTCAGCGTCCGAACCCCGGCTGAGGCCAGAACCCAGCACGGGGTTATGAGAGACGGCGCGACGCGTTACGCCCACAGCACTCTTTCCCGTCGCGTCGCCCCCTTGCACTGGATGTAACTATGTAAGTTCGTATGAAATCTTGCGAGTAAAATTTGACAAACTTCCCCGTTTCCGATTGAGTTGACATTTTAGCACGCATCTGATGATGGACTTGGAAGCTGGTTATAGGAACTCCTGTACTGAACAAGATAGACATGTCGTGTTTGGACTCATTTTACTTGTCTTGGCTAGCACTCTATTGCTACATTATATCCAGGATCTTAAAAGCTTGTATTTAAAGTCTTTAAAATAAATTATTTCACAGTAAAGTGGTACAAATTACAGAATCATTGTATTCTTTGTTTTAATATTACAAAACGTGACATATTATTATTAGAAAACCATAGATATAGATTTTGTGAAGTAATACAGGTGTCGTTCGAGGGTAGGT
This sequence comes from Trilocha varians, assembly GCA_030269945.2. Classification (NCBI taxonomy): domain Eukaryota; kingdom Metazoa; phylum Arthropoda; class Insecta; order Lepidoptera; family Bombycidae; genus Trilocha; species Trilocha varians. The sequence continues at coordinate 12,222,850 of AP028277.1, forward strand.
AAGTCTTATAAATGCCGAGGGGTGCAAAATAGACACAGAAATTAATAGACAGAACGGGGACTGCAAATTTTGTTGGGTTGAGGTATTTTGTTGAATTTAATTTAACATGCCGTAACACAATGAATATCTGTATAACTAATAGGTCGAATGTATTGCTGTAAACTAGTGTAAATAGTAGGTACTGTAGTATAATTGATAATTTCTATGGTAATATATCTATACTTAATATTATAAAACTGAAGAGTTTGTTTGTTTGAATACTTTGAATGCGCTAAACTCAGGAACCATTGGTCCGATTTGAAAAATTCTTTCAGTGTTGGATAGTCCATTTATCAAGGAGGGCTATATTATATGTCCTATAGGCCTTGTGTGACGCAGACGAAATTGCGCGGGTCAACTAGTAATTTATAATACTTTTGATTCATCTTTCCTATTATTATTATTTTTTTTAGTTGGAGTATATCACCGGAACCTCGCCCGCCCCGCGGGCGGTTTATGTGGGAGTTGAACCGCACTAAAACCCCCAACCGTTCACACTCAGCGTCCGAACCCCGGCTGAGGCCAGAACCCAGCACGGGGTTATGAGGGACGGCGCGACGCGTTACGCCCAAGGCACTCTTTCCCGTCGCGCCTCTCATCTATCCTATGCGCTTTAATTTTGAATTCTCTTACAAATCGTACCTGAATTGACTATTATGTTCGCGAAATAGACGCTTTTGAATTCACGCAAATGACAACTAGTAGGTCAACTGTCATTTGTTTTTAACGTGTGTTGGTCGTTGGTGAGCCAATATAAACGCAGCATAAGAAATCGATTTCATATCTGAAAGTTTGTAGCTCTGTGGTCACCAAAGTGTGGGGTGAATGAACTGTGGCAGTACTTTACTGATCCTGAGCTTGACGTTCAGAATGGTAAGCAGTCAAATAATAATAAAACTTCCTGAGAAAATATCAAGTTCGCGAGATGGGCCCACAGAAGCTGTGCTTGTTGCAATTTCTTTGCCGCGAAAGACGTTGTACTGTTCAAAAATCGTATTCAGTGGAGAATAGTGACCTAAATTTGTTCGAGCTATCATAAATGAACCGTTAATTTTGTGACGCAGACGAAGTTATGTGTGTAAGAAAATACCATATTGAATATTGTGCATCTAGTAATTAAACACGTTATTTTAATATTAAATTTTAAACACTTTAGTATTATTTATTTTATAATGGTATTTGGTGGTGGTCATTCATAATATTAATTTTAATCATACATGTGACTTACACCATTAATTACAACATGAAGCCCATAAGTTACGGGAACGTTCTTTTCCGGTGCCACGCCGCGAAGGAAGCGGAAGTAGTCGTGCGCCGGATATGACGCGAGCCGTCTGCCGGTTAATATCCTGTGCGCTCTAAGGCTTCTCAGTGTAAGTACTTTCTACTATCGATTTAAATGTAAACCCTATTTTTTAAAGTACCCTTACTTACAAAGGTAATTTTTGTCTTAATTCCAAGAAGAGTCCAAAACAAACAGAAAAAAAACTTGAGAGGTTTCACCCGGATGGAACGAAGTTCCTTTCGATTAATTAGTGAGGGATTTGTAATAAAATTTTATTTTTATACTAAAATATTTTGATCACAGCGCCATCTAGCATTAATCATATAAAACAAAATAAGGAATTGTTTTAAAAGATTTTAATCACAGCGCCATCTAGCGATAATCATCTAAAACAAAAAAAGTGTCGTGACAACTTTTTCATAAGAATTTCCGTCTTTCCTTTCGATAACGCGCGATAAGGAACTTCGTTCCAAAAAAATTAAACATAAATTTAAAAAAATCATGTAGCAGTTGAAGTGTAGCTAAGACAAATAAAACGAGACCAAACACGATGTGTCTGTCTTCTTTAGTACAGGAGTTACTTTATCTACCTTTCGACTAACTTATTAGATTAAGCTCTATTGTGCCTACCATATCATTGTATTAACACGTGCTAAATTCAGTTCAATGGGTAAACGGGAATTTTGTCAAATTCCACTCGCAAGATTCAACCCGAACTTACATACATTCATTACAAGTTCAATAAAAGCATTCAAAATATTGTTTAAGTGCTAAATGTCTTCAAATTTCGTTAGTTAAAACAACCTAACGTAACACATACACTATTTTGTATATAGCGGCTTTGAAAATAATACGTGGGTTGGTAGTCATATGTGACGTCACCGCTGTGGATTCCGTACGTTTCCATCCATTAATTCAATTTACTAATAGCTACTCCAATCAGGCGAGAAAATTTGACGAAACCATCGTCACTAAGTAAATTATGTATTATATTATTTTATAGACTTTATCATACGACCTAAGTTAGGGATGTAATAATTAGTGCCCGACCGAAACTGGTTTTTTGGCCGAAACCGAAACCGAACCTTCGGCTAGGCTCTTAGTTTCGGCCGAAACCGAAACCGAAACCGAAACTCACAAATTTCACAGAATTTTTTTTGTTTTTGAAAATGTCCTTGACTTTAGTGCATATTTTATCATTCCTCCCAAAATTTGTTCTTCATTATGGGTTATCCAAAAATTATGTCACACGTAAAGGGGAAAGGGGAGGGTGTTTCAAAAATGTGACCAAGTGTGTCAAGGGGGAGAATATGTTTTGGCACCCCATGGGTATTTTAAAAATATGTCAAGTTGTGACAATGAGGAAGAAAGAGGTTTCAAAAATGTGATGTGTGACGAGGGGAAGAGAGAGGGATCATCAAAATGTAACCTAGTGTGACAAAGGGTTGGGAGGGGTTGTCTCTAAAATATGACCAATTGTGACAGAGGGAGGGAGCGGTGTCTGAAAAATACGATAATCGACAGCAGTCGGCTTGCTTGGCGGACTATCCGAAGAATCGTGAGAGTGTCACGAAGAGGACGTGACAACTTCACGCTGAATACCCGTCTGAGTCAAAACCAACCTAAGTCGGGGAGCGCGGTTTACCATTCCCCGGTCGCTATTACGAAAAGAGTGCAACACCGTCTCCGATGCAAGTACTTACCAAAGCCGAAGTTATTATCTACCACAATTAAAAAAAAAATTATTTTTTATTAAATCTCGTTTCAAAAAGGACAAATCATAGCCCACGAGCAAGCCCTTGAATTCTTGAGATTGGGTTCATCGACTTTCCAAGCAACACACCATGTGACAAGGAAGAAGGGGTAAAAAATCATGAAATGTATCGACGTAGTTTGTGGATAACCCGGAGCAACATTTAATTCTGAAATAATAAACTCTACATGATTCTTATTTTAGAATATTAGGAATTGCTTAAAATCTCCATTTCAGAACCCCATTTATCCGTTATCAATCTGTTAATTGTTATCAAAAGTTTCGGTTTGGCCGAAACTTTCGGCCGTTTTTTGGCCGAAACCGAAACTAAGGCCGAAACTCGAATTTTGGCCGAAACTGGCCGAAACCGAAACCGAAACTTTCGGTCGGGCACTAGTAATAATATATTTTAAAGAAAACTTTAAATACAATATTTTAAGATCCTGAATATCATGTATCAATAGAGTGCTAGCCAAGACAAGTAAAATGACAAACACGACAGGTCTATCTTATTTGGTACAGAAGTTCCTATGACCATCTTCGGAACTTATCATCAGATCAGCGCCATTTTGTCATATTATTGCATTGTCACGCGATATACACCTGCATGCAAAATATCAGATCAATCAGACAACGGGAAGTTTGTCAAATTTGACTCGCAAGATTTCACCCAAACTTACATAGGTACATTAGTACATAGTTACATCCAGTGCAAGTTAATAAAACGCTTGTAATAATCACATTTCGGTTGCACAATAAAACTAGTTTTACCACAAAAAAGGCGTTTTATACTCCCCAACCCCTGTAGGTCGTAGCCGCCATTTTAATTAAGCCTCAACTAACGTACAAAAAACAACTTGAAATGAGTTTATACGGCTAGTAAACTGTTTGTGGCTTTTATATGGTCGTCTGGGACATGGCGTACTCGTTTCAGGGCTACAATTCAATTATGCAACAAAAATGTTATGTGTAAGTATTTTTGGCACTGATGTTTATCGTCTAGAAACTTCTACATAAAGAAAACTGTTTTATTTTGGCATTTACGTGCAGGGTGAATTTATTAGGGCGAAAAATGAAGTGTTTTCTCCACTTCTCACTCCTACCACTGTAACTAATGTGTGGCCAGGATCCTCAGCGGCGACCACCGTAATGACTCTGAGCAGTAAAGCCCAGGAACCCGAGGGAAAGATTATTTTTCTGGAGCCCCCAACGAATTCAATCAGAGTTTAGGGTATCTCTTATAATGGAAAAGAGTATCCCTTTATTAATTACTTGAGTATTTAATTAGTAGATACCATTGAATTAAAATGAACAACTGATTCTAGTTATCATTATTTATTGTCACTCTTTACAATATACAATAATGAATATAATTACAATAATGTGGACGCGAGCGTACGCTATGCTCTTAACGAAACGACTCGGGAGTTGCGCTACGCACTGCACTTATATATTACAGCTTGCATCAAAAGTGCATGCATGCAATCGCGTCCCTACAAGAGGATAAGGAGTAGAAAATATAAATTCCAACTTCCCCTTGCAAAGCAGGAAACAGTTAGGCGTTTCAGTAGAATTGAGATAAACGTCACGTATATTTTTTCAATTACTTTGTTTGGACTGTAATGGCTGTCGCACTAATTATGATACCAATAATAGCTATGTAAAAACGTTTGAATGCACGGGAATTTGTGCAGGAAGTTACAAGATCCATGTACCTAATCCTAGCTTAACACGTAAATTGTTGCGTTAATCGATGGCAATGACAATAAGGAAAAATTCTTCAATGATATATGACCATGAGGATGTTGAATTTTAACATTTTTGATGCATGATTTTGATACACAAACACAACTTATTTTAGCTGATTTATTTCGTAAAGAAAGCTGATTTAACGAGGGGCAACCCGTGTAACATAGACTACTTTGTAACACAGACGAAGTATCGTAGGTCAGCTTCTAGATAAAATAACGAAAGCTTAGTAGTGGAGAGTACTCAGCATAATTTACATTCTCCATATTTTACATTATCATAATAATATAAGCTTACGGACCACCTGATCTATTCTGTAATATATTATTTGCATAGAGATACCCAGCGGGTAAACTCAATAACTTGCTAGTTACTATGCAAATTACATACGGCAAAGGACTAAACATGTGTATGAGTAAAGATGCTTTAATTCACGTTTTAAATATGACGTATTTCGGTTAAAATTAGGACAAAATATATCATCAAACTTCACCACAAAACGGCCGGCGCTATCTGCATCCAGTGACCTCTCGCGATCTTGACCAGGTCGTCGGTCCACCTTGTGGGAGGTCTTCCCACGTTGCGCTTACCGCTTTTCGGTCCTATCGGCCATCAATTCTTCGTACAATGTGTCCTGCCCATTGCCACTTCAAAGACGCAAATGTTTGGGCTATGTCGATTATTTTGGTCCTAGCACGACCCAGAAATAACTAATGATGGTACGTGGTAAGGTTTTTTAGACTGCCCATAGTAGCAAATTAAAAGACGCATTCACGTCCAAACTACTTTATATAATTAACAAAAGGAACACATACCTATTCACGAAACTAGGCTACATTGTTTACAAATTCACCATGCGAAGCCTTCATTTTACACACAGACTAATCTAGTCTTCAAAGTTATTGCAGTTAGGACCAAATTCCTGTGTACAGTTAGGGAGATAAGTCGTTTTGGTATTCAGATGGTTGTAACGTGGCCTAAATTACGGGAGGGTCGATTTCAGAATTGGAAATATCAAGTCATCGTTGGTACATAATAGGGTACTTTGAGTATGTAAATAAGGTTTTTTTGTAGTAAAATATCAGTGCTAGTTTGGAGTTTATTTTTGGTTTTATTAGATAAAAAATATACTTAAAGAATAAGAGAATTTACTAAGTGTAGGCATCAACCGGGGAGGAGCTCCGCGTGGCCGTAGTCAGGGTGAATGCCAAAGACACGGCACCTGGTCGGACGGCATCCTCGGTCGGGTCCTGGCCTTAGCCATCAATGCCCTAGGGGACCGACTCTTGTCTCGAGTCGGGACGGTTTCCCTCGCTGTGGCGAGAGGATAGACTCGTCCTTCTCAGGAAGGAGGGGCGCGATCCTTCGCGTGTGGGCCCTCATAAACGAAGCCGTATCACAGGGCGGGGTGGCCTGGGCGGTGTCGCTCGACATCGCCAACGCATTCAACACCTTGCCCTGGTCCGTGATAGGGGGGGGCACTCGAGAGACACGGAATTCCCCCCTACCTCCGCCGGCTGGTCGGCTCCTACTTGGAGTAAAAGTTAAATTGATGATAAGATGTGAATACGTAGAAAATTATTTACTGACTTATGCACTTATGACTATATGCACGCACGCAATTTGGTTACACCTGTAATAGTAGATATTTGTAAGGAAATCAATGAATAAATAAAGATAAAATTAGTGGCCAAAAATTTTCAAAAAAAGTACGCACTACAATCGGTTCAGATCAAAAGGTAAATAATTAAGTCTATAATAGTGTAGCTAATAAAAGTAAGACATACGATGAAATTTCTTATCTCTAAAAGCTGTAGGTACGTATGCATTCCTTAAGCACGATTTTCATGTAGATTACCTTCTGAAAACGTCATAGACATTCCGGCACAGGTTATTACAAAAAGTTGGTGAAATCTCGCATCCCCGTCATCCATCATTGTCAAAAGTATTCCACACCCCTTAACTTCGTTACGTAAATCAGGGGTTGTAAATGTGTGGAAATTTGCGACCAAAACATATAGATATATAGATATACTGTAAAATAGTACGTACGTAGAATTTACTTTGGTGAACGAAATTCTGCTATTGAGGTACTCAATTCGTCTCTATATTTTGAACATGAAATGATCGAACAAGTACTTTTCTATATAAACCGATTTAGATGATTACTGGAACGAAGTTCCTTATCGCGCGTTATCGAAAGGGGGCTAGACGGAAATTCTTATGAAAAAGTTGTCACGACACTTTTTTTGTTTTAGATGATTATCGCTAGATGGCGCTGTAATTAAAATCTTTTAAAACAATTCCTTATTTTGTTTTATTTGATTAATGCTAGATGGCGCTGTGATAAAAAAAATATGTCTTATCTTTAAATCTTATAGAAAGAGAGATAAGAGAGAGAGACAGACGTTTTAAACTAACTAATTATTATAACTTAAAAAAATAAAATTTTATTACAATTCCCTCACTAATTAATCGAAAGGAACTTCGTTCCATCCGGGTGTCCCTTGACACCTCTCAAGTTTTTTTTTTTGTTACGAAGATATTATTTTAAACTTGGGAAACATCTGACTGGTAGTTTTTGTACTGGTAGTTGATTGGTTGTGTTTAGTTCGTTTTAAATTACAAGATATCTTTTAATCGAAAGGAACTTCGTTCTATTCGGGTGTCCCATGACACCTCTCAAGTTTTTTTATTCCTGTGTATTGAATGACTTACTGACTAAATAACAATACGTTAGTTGATACAAGAAATAATTATGTATAATCCTTAGCGTAATTTGCTCATAGATTTGCATTAGAAGCAATCCTATCAATCAAAATGCAAAGCGTCAAACAAAAGAACGAAATGAGACAGCCAATCAGCGCGACCGGCGTTAAATTTATAGCCAATCAGCGACCAGCTTTGTGTGCTGCAGTAAATTGCGGAGTGCTGCAATTAACGCTACCGAATCCGGTAAATGTTTTCGTCACGTGAATTTTGAGGAATCGGAACGAGTAATGAGGAGGGAAAATGGCTTGTTACAATCAGATATTTTTTAACTCTCAATATGTTAGTTAATCGTTCGGAATCAATACCCGGTTTGAGCCCCTTTTTAAAAACATTATTTTCCGATATTTGTTAATTTTGATTTTTAATTAAACCTTATATTTTTGTAAATCTTTATTACCAAACGACGCTGTATTGCATTTTCAGCGAAAATATATCATCTCCGTAAAATATGAGACGATTAAAAAATGTAAACAAAACAAGTTTTAGAACTGTGCTCAATTTTGGCTCCTGCCACAGACTTGGCAAAAGTAAACAAACCAATTTGGTTGCCAATCCCAGTTGAATGGATAGTACATTCCATATTATATTTAGGATCTCATTTTTCGCAATGTTACAAAAAATATTGAAATTATGATAAGCGCCTCCTCATAACTTTTCACTCAAGTAATTAATATTGCTTAAAATATTTAAATTTTGGTAGCGAAGTAAATTAATTGAAATAGATGAAATATGTTTCTGAATATTGGCTGAAGTTAAATTAAATCAAAACGACATTTAAGCCTCGTTCGCACTCGACTAGTATAGTATTTTAGTCACATTTAGTTACTAAATAAAAAAAAAAATTATATATTTATAGTAAATCTAATTGAGCACCTACCATTGTTTTCTCTACACCACTCTTGGTTGACTGGTAGAGAATGTCTTAGGCATTAAGTCCGCCATTGTACCATTTATGTGCATAAAATTTGATAAATAAACATGTAACAATTTTTGAGGTTACTACCCATTCTTCTTTGAAATAACAACATGTTGAAACCATTTACGTTCGATTGCCGGAAGTCTTTTACTTTCTTCTAAGATTATTTTCGCTCGGACCTGTGGCAATGTCCATTTATTCCATTAGTGTCAGCTTACCGAGTGTACCCTAAACGTAACTATATCTTACCCTTACAACCCCTAAGCTAACTTTCTTGCCCTTTTCTGCACTTTACGAGGGTAGTTTAAACTATTGTGTTTGATCTTGTTAGCCTAGGAAAGAAGGAGGTAACTCTATTTTACTATTTATTTTAGCGGTTTTAAAAAATGATTTTTTTAATTTCTGTGTTGCCCTCCTAACTTTTCTGGACTGCTGGAGATTTTTTGAAGAATCCATTTCTGATATATTTTATCTAAAAAAAATACTTTAAAAACTTTAATAAAGATATGCATTTTATTCCCAACATACCTTTAGAATAGATTTACCTTTATTAATTGTTGATAAAAATTAAAAATATATTAGATCTATAAAGTTAATATATTTTTTCAACAAAACTTAATTAAAAACAATTTTATTTCATTAAAAGTTTCCAAACTCTTTGTTTTCGAATTCTAAGTAGTCCGCGACAAGTTTATTGTTTTAACTCACTGTTGAGAGTAAAATAATAGAAAATAACATGAGTCACTTGCTCAGAATGTTTAAGGAAAATCTTTTATAGCGAAATATTGGAAATACCTGTTTGCAGCTCGTTCATCAATTTCAAAACATGGTGCAAGAAGCGGCAAGATTGACATTTGATTTTTTTTCTTGGTTAACTACAAGGCTACAAGCTAAAACTGCCACATTTTAAACAAATAGAAAATATATTGTACAAAAAAATATTTATTTCTATTGTACTATTATTAGTATTTTTTAACTCATTTTTGAACTTAATAATGTTACACATCATAAGATTTTCATTTTAAACTTAAAATTCATGGTCACAGCCTAGTGGTCAAAGTCAAGAAGAAAAGAACAAAGTTTAAACGTCATTGTGATGTCAACTGTCAACAGGAAATAATTTTGGCGCTAAATGTATTTTTATTTTGATTTCTGTGTTTACAAAGTGTTTAATGTTTATCAATAGTAAAAGATTAAAGAAGTTATAAATTGTAACTTTATGTCTTTAAAAACACACAAATTTAAATCTAAAAATGCAATCAATTCGTGCCGAAGTGAACAATGCTTTTAAGCTCAGCGGATTTACTATACGAAGAGAAGCTAGCACCTACGTTGCGGAGCAAATAACTTCTTTGAATTCACAAGAACGGAGAGCTATTCTTGATAAACTAACCGCACATATTTTGAAACAATGCATATCTCAACCAGTTTTAGAGAAAGAACACATAGAAATAGCATACAGAGAGTGTTCTACAGCTGGCTTGGAGGAATCCGAGACTGTTTTCAACGTGATTGACGCTTTCAGTATCCCGAAACTACGGTACGATAATGAGCGTAATAGGTTCATAAAAGATGTTCAAAAGAACAATTTGTACCCTGAACCGAAGTGGAAAGCACAGTTCTTGATAGATAGATACGAAATTATATGGCAGCGGACTGTAAGAAATAAGTTATTTGCGCAAGAGGCTTTGCCATCGTTAGCTGAAGAGCAACGGTTTCAACTACGTAAGGTTGAGGCACTGCTCAGTTCCTCGAGTCGTATTGATGATGTTATAGTACTAGGCCTGCTTATCCAGTTGACGGAAGGAAAATATTACTTAGAAGACCCGACTGGTAGTGTTGTTCTGGATATGTCACAAACTAGATATCATTCCGGTTTGTTTACAGAATACAGCTTTGTTCTAGTCGAAGGGTTTTATGATGATAAGGTTTTAAATGTCATGGGCCTGGTTTTGCCACCTCCGGAAAGCAGAGCAATCTCTTTGCCTTATTTCGGAAACTTGAACACTTTTGGAGGGAATTCAAAGACATTACTGAAAAATTCTAAGTCATTATTAACTATAGAACAGGATAATAAGGAAGGCATGATTATATTCTTGTCTGATGTGTGGATTGACACTTTAAAAGTCATGAATAGCTTAAAAACCTTGTTTGCTGGTTACAATGATTTTCCACCTGTTGCTATGGTGTTCATGGGCGATTTTCTATCATGCCCATATGGGCAAGAACATTGCACACAACTAAGAATGGCACTCACAAACTTAGGTGATATAATTGCGCAATACAAGAAGTTGAAAGAAGAATGTAAGTTTATTTTTGTACCGGGCAGGTCTGATCCTTGTGCTGCAAACGTTTTACCCAGGCCTGCAATACCGAGCTCTATAACCCAAGGAATAAGAGACAAACTGGGAGATTCGGTGATATTCACAACGAATCCATGTCGAATACAGTACTGTACACAGGAAATTGTTGTTTTCAGGCAAGATTTAGTCATGAAAATGTGCCGTAATTCAGTGCATTTTCCCGAAACTGGTGACATTCCGGAACATTTAGTAAAAACTTTATTTAGTCAGTGTACAATGTCACCATTGTCCTTGGCAATACAGCCTGTTTATTGGAAGCATGCGGATTCGTTAAGTTTATACCCGATGCCGGATTTGGTGGTAATCGGTGACCATTTTCAACCATATACTCGGTCTTACCAAAATTCACAAGTCATCAATCCTGGATCATTTCCTCGAACAGAATTTTCTTTCAAAGTATATGTACCGAGTACAAGAACTGTTGAGGATTCACAGATACCAAAAGATGATGGATGATGAAATGGATCAGAAAAAAAAAAGTGATATTAAATAGTAGTGTCTCTAATAAATTATGTTTTCAAGTATTTGTTGTGTTTTACTAACTATAATTTTTTGTATATTAGGAATTTTACTACTAATAAAACCTACATGGTAGGTAGGTAGGTACATACACACACACATGCACACACGCGCGCAAGTTTACCCATACAGACGTTTACGTATTGTTATTATTTTTTTTACTACTAAATTGTGATTTTGTAATCTCCTTTTTTTTCTGTATATTACCTTTGTTTTGTTTCACTTGTAACTTTTGTATGTACCAAATTATGTCGACTTGAAACGGGAAGGAACTGTCCCTTAAGACACTTAAGTCCCTTAAGGCGATAAGCCTACTTTAAGGAACAGGGAATTCAAATTAATATTGTATCAACAAAAGTGGTCAATAAAGTTATTTTCATTTTCATACTTTGCTTAGGAAAAAAATGATGAAATGAAATGAAAAACATTTCTTAATTTACAAGTTTAATCAGATAAAACTATATTTACATTAATTGATTATATTAAATAACATTTTGTTCAAATTCGTGGCAATGTTACTAGAAAATTAAAGAATCTTAATTTATTCTGAGCTTATTCATGAGCCGTGTCAATCAACTAAGTCGAATGGTGCGTTTCCACATTGGCTCGCCAACTTTCATTTAAGTCCGCCGTCGTTTGTTTTGCACGTGAGTTGGACGTTGGCGAGCCAATGTGGAAACGCGGCATAAAGCAGCAGGACGGGCCGCAACGAATTTATTCGTCTGAATTCGACGCTAAAACATTTTGTATCACAGAAACACTGATCCCTCTATTCTAAATCACTATTAGTATTTTCCTCGGAGAGGGCAGTTCAAATTCTACTTTGTATGCATATTTTGAAATATGCGTGGTTTCAAATAATGTTTTAGTATTGCATAAAGGATTGTGAAAAAGAGCTGTCATTTTAAATTAAAGTAAAATAATTAATAATAAAATTGTTATAGCCTTCCATTACGCTAAGTAGCTACACTATACAACATTACAATTAAGAACAGTTAACAAATAACTTAAAAAATTAAAATAATTACGTGATCCTGTTAAAATTACACTTATAAATAGCATCATGATCAATCTGAATCAACATCATGAACAACAAAGTGTAGTCTCAAAGAAGTTTTATGTGTGTAAAATTTTATTAGTGTGCTAAAAGAACTGTCATGTTGACAACATGAATGTCGTGTTAAGCGCGATCGGCATACTTTCAATTGGTTTCATTGTGTTGTTCATGATGTTGATTACAGATGTAAAAAAATCCATGATATTCTGGAATTTCTACTTCCATCGTAAGTTTAGTTTGTTAAAGGAAGTTTATAGGTTTTTAAAAATCAAAAACTAAGTATATGTTATTTATCACACACTACTGTTCTAAGTGGAATGTATTTTTATTTGTCATAGCATAAAATATTACTAGTAGTGTTTTGTTTATAGAATTATTTAAACACAGTTTCTTCTTAATACATAGTTTTATCGGATTTCATAGAGTTGCCTCTTTTGTGCTTTACACAGCAAATATAAATAAGTTTACTAAAAATTTGTAGCTATTTCAATATTTACAAAAAACTTTAGAAGCTTTGCGTTATTATAAGTCAATCAAATTAGATCAACTTTTTTGTTCTGAAAATCACCAGCTCGTAAAATGAAAAAGCACCAACAATCATTGAATAATGCAATTACAGTGATTTTTACCAAACATACAAAGTTAACAACATGGAAAGTGGATTTAATGAATAATATATTTTTTTTTAAGCTTTGTTACGAATAAGAGCGCAAAAACGACATCAACTTAACACCACAAAAAAAAATCTGTGTCTATAATTCTTTGTAAGGAATCTGTTCTTTATTGTAATGCAACAGACTTCATTTTCCAATACACTTGGAAAAATAAGTATTGATCTCTAAGTTTTTAGGTGTCAAGAGATTTTAAGAGACACAATAGCCTGAGAGCTAGTGACATTTTTTGGGTAGGTATTTGAGGCAAGCTGAAAACTTGGTCCATAGTTCTCTTTATATACCCCAACTTTTTTGTTCTTTTTTTTAAATCTATAACTACATAAATAACCACTAGCTTTCGGGCCATAACGTTTTATCTGGAACTGTATTTTATCGAAGCCAATTTGTCATGAATCCTGTATAATTAATGATTATCACAAGCAACAACCGTAGTAATACTGTGTATAATAAAACAACTTAAGATCCCATAATACTGTTGTAAGTTTCTGTGATTGGCGCCAAAACAACAAAACATATGACTGCAATGGCGAATAATATCACAACCGGAGCGTAAACACCGAGAAGTAACCGCCGGAAACCGGTGTACTGAAAATAAAAAAAATATATATTATTTTATGTAAAAAAGGCATGGAAATAAAATAGAAGTGTTGCCCAGACTATAGATGTAAAATCCGTTTCAAATAAATGTGTTTAAAACTAAAATAAGCCGATGTTATCTACTAGAAATATTTTTTCTGTAGCCCAATATAATAATTTAATTTACTTGAAAGCTTTTTACAACCTTTTAAGATCTCGGCTATCATGTAGTAGTAGAGCTAGCTAATACAAGTCAAAAAGTCCAAACACGGCGGGTATATTTTGTTTATCACAAGAGTTCCTATGACCACCTTCCGACTCCATCATCAGATCAGCGCCATTTTGTAATATTATTGCATTGTCACGCGACATACATCTGCGTGTAAAATGTCAGCTCAATCGGAAACCGAACAAACCACATTGCAAATTAATATTAGGCTTCTAAAAAATGCATTTAAATCTATAGCCTAGACAGAATAGAGGGTAGTTAGTAGCTATTCCTATTTGTAGGCGACTGAATATTAACAAACATTATAAGGGCAAAGGTACTAGCGACTAACGCGCCATCTATAAATAGTTCTAATAAGAATGATTAAAACCTCATTTGTAAATATACTTTTTACATGTACGATGTAATGTCGGCGCGCTTTTTCGAAAATGGAATTGGTGTAAACATTGTATAATTCAGATTGCGTAATATAGGTATTTGCTCTAAGATTTTTATTGTTTTATTAAATTTTCTTGTTCTGAAGTTTTCTTTGCACTGGCAGCCTTTGATTTCCTACACTATTTTAAAAAATCCATGATCCTATCCAATCTTGATATATTTTAAATTAGTTATAATTTATTATAATTACCGGTGCATCCCCCGTTCTATCGATCTGTGTAGGTCGAGTTCCTCCGAGCATGTCCTTCATGGGGAAGGCGTTGACTCGCGCCGTTCCCAAACTACCGTCAGATATGCAGCTTGTTAACTGAAACCAATTTATTACGATGCTTTATCTATACTTTAGTAAGAAACACAGGACACATACATACTAATGTTACTGGACTATGCCTAATCCCTCCTCTGAGGAGACCTGAGCCCAACAGTGGGCAGTAATGGGTTGGTACAGGTATATAAAATAATTCTCACCGTTAAAACAAGATGCATAACAACGTGGAAAGCGACGAATGCTGCTAACACAAATGTGGTCCATGATGGTAGTTCTGCTTTCTGTAGGTACACCGCGAAGAATATTGTTACAACTGGAAATATAAACATTTTGAGGTTATTGTTATTCTTATTTTAATTAGTATTATACATTCTTAATGTTTTTTTATTGCCTCGTAAATGTACACTTTAATTTCCTTGCCTTTCCTCCAAAAGACTAAAATTAACTAAAAAAGAAATGTTCCAATTAAATTATAAATCATTATAATAGACATAGACATACTTTATTGGAGGTAAAAATGGTACAAAAGATAAAAAATACAATTTACATAATCATACTAATAATAAATTAAACAAATACTTACTTCCCAAAATGTGTGCGCCATTTCCAATAAGCCAATGAGCCCAGTTGAAGTAAACTCTCTTACTAGTACCAGGATGAGGTCTGAAGAACGCTCCTAAAATAAAATTAAAATTTCAAAATTTGTGTAATGAAAACTTATAAAGAAAGAAATAAGACATTTAATGAGCACACAATACACGTTTACAAATATACATTTTAACAAAGACAAAAACAATACTAACAAACAGTGCACTGTAATGTATTATTATTATAGTTATTAGTATTACATAATGAAAACTATTTAATAGATTATAATTTTACACTCGCCTGACATTACGAAAAGATTTCTGTGCAATAAACTAGTAAAACGGTGAAGGAAAACATCTTGAGGAAATCTGCATTTTGGAAAATGATTCTAACAAATTTGAAAATATGTGAATAATCGTACTTTGATTGTAGATAGTACAAACGTACAAGAATGGTGCTCAGAAAAAAAATATCTACAGGGTGGAATTTTAAAACACAGGAGGTGTATAAAAATTCAAGATTTAGTCATTACATTTAGAAACGAAGATACATTTTTTTAAATCCATGAATGCATTGTTTCTTTTCAAAAATAAATGAAAATAAATAATGTTTCATTTCAGCAAAATATACTAATATCTTCGTATAAAAATCCACCCTGTATAATCGTAGGTATAAATTTATCCTTACCAATAGGCTGTATAAAGCACAACACGACAGTGACAATACCAGTGATGGCGTGTGGGTTGTCCCCTGTGTCCGACCAACCGCGAACCTCGATCAGAATCAAGATGAACCCAACCATGGTCAGTATCCATGTTGATACCATGAAAATACGATGGTACTGTAATAAAAAAGATATTAATAACTAGTGGACCGTGCGACTTCGTCTGTGTCTTTCAATTACAAGAACATAGGCTGTTCTTTCTCAGGGTCTAAAGATTGTCTGTGCCAAATTTCATCAAAATTGACTGTTGGTGCAACTTTTTCTAAAAATAAATAAATAAAATCGGTTGGGAGGATTAAACGGGAAAGCGTAACAAACAGACAGAGCTACTTTCGCATTTATAATATTAGTAGGGATGTATGTTAAATGTCTTTAGATGATGCTACTGTTACGTATTTCACAAAGAGATTTGAGATTGAAAATTTTAATTAAAATTAAGAATCTTTTTATTTTATTTCTTTATCCAGAAAAAAAAGGTCGCTTCTGAAAATGTTATTTAACTGAGCTGTATTACGTTAAGCGCTTTTTCATTTAATCTACAATCTGTTGGGCTTTAATTTCGGTACACTTTTGGTATCCAAAGGAGCGAATAACATTGGTTCGACAGAATAACATACGTTCATATTTGTTTGTATTATTATGTATATATTTTTCATATTATACTTACTGCAAACCATATATCCTTTCCACCGAGCTGTCTTCCCACCCATGTCTGTCTGTAATACCTGCAAGTAATAGTTAGATATTAAAATTAAACATAGTTATTGTAACATTTTTATAAAACGAACATGTGAAATGTAATATAGAAAAGTAAAAATGTATGTTTGTTTGTGTTTTATATTTTGTTAGTTAAATTTTCAGACCCACAAAAAAATTTACAAAAAAATCTGTGAATACATTATTATTAAACAACAAAAATAAAATGATGTTTCCTTTCAGCAAAACGTTCTATCTCTTATATTTAAGGTACCTATTTGCCGTTCACGTCGCATAGTTTTGGGGTGATTGCTTAATGGGAATACATATTGAACGTCATGTTATCCGATGGTCATATTAAACGACCAGTAAAATATTATAACCAAAGTATATACAGGGTGATTTCCTAGTGAGGGTACATATTGAAGGTCATGGTAGCTGATGGTTATATACGACCAGTAAAAATATTATTACCAAAGAATATGGCTTAATGCCTTAGTAGTCGCAACTTAAAAATATCTAAAATTCTTGCAAAATGATGGTTTTTCGACAACTGATGAGTGTGGCGGAGGTTTGGGGTGCGCGAGATCACTAGAGGTCATTAGTTAACACTCTTTAAGCCGAAATTGTTTATGTTTGAGGTAGTTTTGTCGAAATTGAATTAAAAAAAAATAAAAAAAATATTTTGTAATTTTACCTATTTTTTGTAATATTCCGTATTTGAACAGAGTACTCATCACACTCCTAGAATATGAACCTTCTTTAAAAAATCACCCTGTATAGGGTGGAACTTTGGACAATCTGACGTGGGGTGAATGACCTGTCGAAATACAACATAGCACCATTTTTATTTTTTGCATCGGTTAAACTTTTTTTCTGACACATACTAAGACGAAAATGTTTTATCCAATTCCTAAAAGAAGAGTGGTTCTAAGTTTTATTTCAACAGGGCACCTCACGTCTGATTGTCCAAAGTTACAGATCCACCCTATATATACAGCCTTAGTAAACACAACTTAAAAATGTCTATAATTCTTGCAAAACTATAGCTCGACAGCTTACGGACGTGCTCAAGATTACCATACTCACCTAGCCAGTAATATCCCAACAGAGGAGGCTCCTATCCAAGCGGCTATCATGAAGCTCCCGTGCAGTTTCAGCAATAGCTTCGAAGCCCCGGCCGCCGTGCCAACACTTGATAAGGCTAGAGGCTCGCCCGAAGACTCGTAGGCTAAAGTATGGAAACCTACGCGTTCTGGATCTGGGAACACGTTACAAAAAACGATTTAAAACAGTATATTTATTTAAGTTTTTGTAACTTGTAATTGTAGCGTTTCAATAAAGTTTTTTTTGTATTGTACGAGTATTTTATATCTTGACTTATATTATCGAATCGTGCTGTGCCTTAGAGCAGAGCTTCTAACTACAGGAACGGTAGTATATAGACGATCTTTCAAAGGTATGGACATAGGCGTTACACAGGGTGATTTTTTAATGATACAAATTAATTTAAGGTAATTTATTTAAGGTCATGATAGATAGATTATAGATTATAATCAAATAATGTAGTATTATATGACGCCATAGTAAACGCCACTTAAAAATATCCAAAATTCATGAAAACGAATGTCGCTCCACGTTCCATCACCCTCTCCTTCAAATTGTACCATCATCAAAGATTTAGTGTATAAAAATATTCGCGCCATTCGTCGTCATTAGAGAAAAACCACTCGCTACAAAGTTTCGTATGTAATCACCAAAACTGCTATTAGTGCGGCTCGACGCCGACATACCCTAACTGCTACCGTCCTTTCCTGCTACTAATAAAATAAAAACATTGATAATACTAACCTTTCATACTATCACCAGACACCACCATCAAATTATACTTATTGGCAGCCAAATCAAAACTGACTCCTTGAACCGTAGACCGCACATCCCTCGTGAATTTACAGTACAACTTCCCATCAATTGTCGAAGATTGCAACAACTGCACTATGTCCTGAGGCGAATCAGACCTTTTCACATAAGGTTCAACTTTCGGGTAAGTCCAGGATGTGAAAAGATTGACTTTTCCGTTATTATTGACACATTCCATGGCACTGTCGTCTCCCATCTTTGTGTCTAAGCTTAAGGCAGCTGCGATGTATTTTGGGTTGTCTGTGCCCTGGATTTCGAAGGTGTATATGTCACCTGCCACGAAAATTGCCACTATGGCTTTACAGTCGCCTTTTTCTATGCAGTTTTGTGGCACACCGAAACACAGTTTTGTGTCGGAACAACCTTGGTATATTTCGTCCAGCTTTTGTGGTACCATTTTTGGCTGAAATGGTATGTGAAATTGGTGAATTATGGTTAGTGAAATTGGTGAATTATGTTGCTCATCGCTAACTTTCTCTATTTGAGACCATACAGATGGACCTGTAGGTATGTCTATGTCTTTAGAAAGTCTAAATGGACCTTTTTCTTAGCTTATCAGGTATCACTAGTCACCTTCGTTACCAGAAGTGCTTTTTTACACCCTGTATTCCTACCAGGAATGTTATGGATATATAATTTCGGATCCGGATATGGATATTGGTAAAATATAAAATAGGTTATGGATATTAAATTAATATAAAATTTTTAAAATTAATAGTGATATATAAAATAGTGTAATATACAATTAAACATTAGATCTCCACACTAGGTAGAGATTAGGAGGATTTCGATATTCATAGTATCCGGTATTATTTTTAACAATTTATTTACTAATTTGCAATAAACCACACCTTTAATAACTAATCGTCAAAGTGCATGCACAGTTAATTCGTACGAGTGTAGTATTTAGTTAGACTTCAAACCCTATCCTAAACTATCCAAAACTTTTATTTCGGATTCGGATATCCGATAGTCCCGTTTACGGATATGGATATTCATAACAACACTGATTCTTACCTTAGTCTCCATAATAACAGGTGGACCACGACTGGACCCTGTAGTTGTTGTCTGAGGTACTTGAGTCGTGATCTCAGTGTCCGGTGTCACTACTTCCACTAAAGGAGATTCAACTCCCTTCCAGAAGGTCGCGTAGCTTTGGGCTACTGTTGCTCTGAAATTAGAGACTTTGTTAACGACTAGCTGATCCTCACAACTTCGTCTGCGTCAAAAAGGGGTTTTCGATTTATTAATAAGACACGTACATCATGTATAAATCGGAAATATTAAGGAAATATTAAGGAGAAAAACAGCCATGAATAGTTTCAATGTGTATCCAGTCTTCTCGTGATCATGACGTTTGCAACAACAACGAAATATCGAGACAACTCAATTAATTAAATATCGCGGTAAGAACCCGTTGAAAATGCATGAAAGTATTATAGAAAACCGCGAGTGTCTGAATAAGTTTAAAAGTATATTACGTCAGTATATCAAGGTTTTTTTAAATTACTTTTTATCAATTGTTTTTTAATAATTATTTCAGTAGTATAATGACTTCCATTTTTCAAGAAAAGTATTAAAACTATTAGTAAGAATCCAGATTTTCATCAAATTTACATGAGATTATGTCGGAAATAGGTGATTTCTAATACAAAAATAATTATCGAAATCGGTTCAAAAGTACTTGTTGGATTTTGAAAATAAATAATAGGGACCTCACAACCACAATCTTTCATCAAGAATCATTATCACTCTTTCCCGGTTTTTAACGTCAGTGGTATTAGACCAAAGGGAGATCTCCTTGCGGGCGAGGTAGTGTATGGTAGTCAGGCCGAAGCCCACTGTAGTAGATGTCGTATATATGCGCCGAACGTTGCAAACATCGATAGCGCGATTCAGGATCTCGCGCGCTATTGGTCGCCACAGGTAAATATAAATGTTAAACTATACCTGAACTCAACGCCCCCCAAGAAATCAGTGGGGGCCAACCATTGGAACGTCAAGGCCCCTTTATTCTCAGGAGATGAATGAGTGGCCGTATCATTCGGTTGAACACACGTGGTAACATGTGAGAGAAGTGTTGGTACTGATACGAATTTACCCACTATTTTGTCTGGATTCTGGAAAGAATTTTGTTAAATTAGTGGCTTAAGATAAAAAGACATAATGGTTAAGTGATATTGTCATATTTAGTGCGGGACACACCAATGACTTTAGGTAATGTACTGATTTAATATAAAAAACTTGAGAGGTGTCATGGGACACCCGAATAGAACGAAGTTCCTTTCGATTAAAAGATATCTTATATATTTTTTTCCTAACGTAACGCGCGATAAGAAACGTGTTTTAAAAGATTTTGATCACAGCGCCATCTAGCGATAATCATCTAAAACAAATAAGGAACGTGTTTTAAAAGATTTTAATCACAGCGCCATCTAACGTTAATCATCTAAAACAAATAAGGAACGTGTTTTAAAAGATTTTAATCACAGCGCCATCTAACGTTAATCATCTAAAACAAAAAGTGTCGTGACAACTTTTTGTAAGATTTTTTTCCGTCTAGCCCCCTTTCACAACGCGCGATAAGGAACTTCGTTCCAATTAAGAACATTCATGTTATGCTTTTCATCTGAACGTTATCTGTTAGGTGGACACATACATTATCAGTCAATTGGACTTTTTCGAAACCATATACATATTTTATTGATCTCTACTTAAATGTTAGACATTATGAAAGAAAAATTTATTTGACGTTAACGAAAATACAGTTCCTACATACAAAATATAACTTACTTGCAAGACAAGTTATTTAAAATTTACAAAGCATTTAAGGCAATTTTACTATTTTTTATAGCAAGACAGACAAACCCACCACATAGTAAGCGGTTATTGTCGCTCATGAACCTGTGCAATGTAATTACATTGAGGGCCGTGGTCTACCTCCTACTTATATAGGACTTCTGGATGAACTATTTACCTGTATTTCTCTAGCTTGCAACAGGAATCCCCCAATAGGCACGGGGGCTCCGGCTGGACTGCCTATAGTCACGTTGAGAATATCTCCTTGTCTAACTTGTGCATTTGACGTGAGTATCAAATACGGCGGTACTGAGGTCTGTGGTTCTATCGATTCGTGGCGCGGTAGTTGATCTTCACAGGCCTGTAAAGACAATTATTGTATGGTGTTTTATAGGTAAATATGGCTAAACTGTGGGTCTATCACAGTTTTGTATCGTTATCGTAAATGAACAAAATTTTTTTGACATTTTGTTTACGATTACGAATTTCCTTAGAAAGAAACGTGGTTGTGCGCATGACCATTAATTGTCATAATTTTGAATAGTTTGTGTAAGGCTAAGAACACAATGGAGATTTTTTTTATAAATGCAGAAAAAATATGAAAACATCAAGATAATTTTCTTTTGATCTGTGGATCCTGATAACAATACGTTCATCACTAAATTGAAAATAAGTTGGAGACAATTTGGAAGAGTTTGGAGGAGTTTTTGCATGAAGACCACTTGCTATACATAATATCGTTACACAGAATGTTTTCATATATTTTGAGTCATTTAACGTTAATTCATTTAATTATTTCTCAATGCGAGAAATTTTAGAATGTACTATTAGCCTTTAAAAAATTCCATGGCAACGAAACCGAAAAAATAACAAGTTATAATTGGTATTACAGACAATTTTAAGATATTAAATATGAATAATTCGTCACTTGTTTATCCGAGTTTATCGTTTATAAACGTCAAATGAAAAAGGTACCTTTCGGGGTATCTTAAATGATTTTTAAGTTTACAAAGTTGAAATTAAGAATGGGTATCGTGCTTAAATATCTAATGTTATGAAAACTATGTGAACAAAAATTCACTATTGTAGCGAGAAAGTTAAAATTGTTACTTTTTTGTACTATCTTAGATTTTTATCACTTTTAAAATGTAATAGATACAAACAATATAAGAGTTAATTTCATTAGGTATTGGAAAGTTAGGTATTATAATAAGTAAAATAAAAAAAAAAAACTACAATTTCGAAAAATATCATGTTAATATTGCACTTGGTGGCTAGTGGCTACCTTTAGCATCCATATACCTCGCATGTTAAGATAATTCCTTCTTCAAAGAAAGCTTAAGCTCTTTTATGGTAGGCACCAGGCTGTTGGTGGCAGCAAGTCTCGCAAGTCACAGTAGCTGGTAGGACCGTTAAGAGTGTAGGAGAATACCGAACACAGAAAACGTGATACATGGATGTTATATAAAAATGATTACGTTACGTTACGTTAACGTTGTTATTGCATGAATTAAAACAAATAAAGAACAAAAAGTCATAATTTTTTTAATTACATTTATAACGTAAAGCAACATGTATAGTTTTTCATCTTTACACTTTTTTTTTTATCTTTACACTTAAAACATTCAATTTGTAGTAAATACTATTATACGTTTTACTAGTATTCAGAGACTTCAAATTCGTTCCAACACTCACAGCATCTTGCTTTTAAAAGCTGCTAATTTTAATTTACAAACTACTACGAAGACCGCTAGGTACTCCAATTTTATTTAAACAAATTTATATTAGCTCCATGTAAATTGAATAAACTTTGATTGACAATACGTCAAATGAGCTAGAAAAACCGTTAAGTTAGTATCTGGTCACGAGAATAAAGGTTCCGTACCCGTCCCAAAACATCAAGCAATCAACAAATTATACTTTAATTTGTGCGACAGACCTTTTTTTTAAAAAGACCCATCTAGCGATATTCCGTAAGTTCGATTGAAAAATCAATCGATTAATGCTAACACTGTTACAGAGACTAAGGTTTATTATTTTTAATATTTTAACTCTAAAAAAATGTTTTTATGCTTTGTTTTTTCTTGGGATTCACTCGTGGTAATTTTTTCATTTGGTTTTATTTGAAACAAAATTTAGTGAAAGCAATCAATTAAATTTTTTCTTCGTACCTACGTATGTACTTTTAAGAGTTTATAGTAAATTGGCAAAATGATTCTATTTTTTATTTTTCTTTACATTTTACTGAGTTTGGAATATTTTGTGATATGCAGTAGGCAGTTCAATATTATTCTCAAGTATTACTAATTGCGATTTAGTCCAAACACTTTCTTAAAACAATAAATTTTTAAACATTATTATTTTTATATACAAACAAACACTTTGATTTTGTTTAGAATATATAGTGTTTTTTGTGACAAACGTCAATAAATGACATTGTGAAATAGAGATGTAACGAATAGTTATTTGACCGAAAACAAAAAAAATCTGTGTTCCGAATTCCGAAACAGTGGCGTGCAGTTCAAACATGGTTTGCATAGCTTATCTTAAGAAGTTCGAATTTAATCATTGAAGTATTCGTTGTTATTTATTTTTGGTATCTTTCCAACTACATTTAGGTGATAATTCAAATATAAATTAAGGTAAAGCTTTTACAGATCTCTCTTTTATCGTCTTTTGCATGAGGAATGCTCAGAAGATTTTTTAAGATGATCCCTTTATCTTCCTCTTATGACTAGCTTATATAGCAGCCATAGTCCACAAAATGAAGTCTAAAAATCCTTTTTAATGGTGTAAGGGAAACATATAAGAGTAAATTGGCAAATAGTAATAAACTAAAACGCTTACCGTGGGAGGTGCCCCTGAGCTGTATTCTTCAGAAAACGGCACCAGCAGAAGCAGAGCGAACACTATATTTCTTTTCCTTGGCAACATTTTGTTAATTCTGGAACAGATAATACTCTCATTCATATTGATATTTGGATCTAATACATTGAACTGAAACTTCCAGTGTGATGGCCACTGGCAGACAAAAAAAAGGTTAGGAGCTAAAGTGCACTGACGATTTGATCACGGTCGCGAAAAGCTTTGTAAACAGTACATGATTCTTCAACAGTGTTCAACAGTGGATGTATAAGGCCCGATCATGTTCTAATACAATAACTTCGAGTGTCCTTGTGCAATTAAATCAGTAATTATTGGGGGTAAAATACTAGTGAAGTGCCAGAGATCCCAAGAATACCCAGTAGTGGTGTAAATGAGGAGTAGTGGAGTAGAATTGCTGCTTCATTCATCCTATACCAGAATACCAGCGCTGCAACTTTGTGTGCAGCATAAAGCTGAGGTGGTTGCCCTTTGGGCACATATATTCTATTTTTATCTTGTTTTTTTTAGTAATAATAATATGTATTGGATATGTGTGGCTAATAAATCATTTTCTTTCTTTCTATACGAACGGATGAGAAAAAGAAAGAAGTTTTTTTTATTGCATGAGATAAACAAACCTACGGTCCACATGATGGGAAGTGGTTACCGTCGCCCATGAGCCTCTACACTGCCGGGACGTTGAAGGGTCTTAACCAATCACCTACAGGACTTTTCTTAAACCTCGTTTAAAGAGACCTCTACCAAAACTGTTTACCTTTGTCTTAATGCTTAAAGTTTCATAATAAATCAACGAACGGCATGTAGCATGACTAAGTTGTGTGTGATTGTAATTTTGCATATATCCGGTAGCTGCAAAGGTCACGTCATTGATCACTTCCTGCGTGAATAACCAGTTTTATATATTGCAATGGAAACAAGTATAAGGTCTATGTAATGGTAAGTCGTGGTGGCCGAGTGGTCGAAGAGCTTTCTTCCGTACGGGAGGTCGCGGGTTCAAATCCGGCCGGCTTGTACCTCTAAATCTAAATGTGAAACAGATTTATGTGCAAGTTTTCACAACACTGACTATAAACGGTGAAGGAAAACATCGTGAGGAAACCTGCATATCGGAAAAGACTTCTAAAAATCCTTTGAAGATATGTGAAGTCCCCAATCCGCACTGGGCAAGCGTGGTGGACTATACCTAATCCCTCTCCTGAGAAGACCTGAGCCCAACAGTGGGCAGTAATGGGTTTGTAGTAGTTGGTTGGTGTCATAGGAAGACTGAGTACTTCAAGTGTTGAAATATCGGGATCGCGCGTTTGATAAAAATCGTGGTAAGAGTCGGTAGATAACCGCGAGTGCTTAAATAAATTTAAGGGATACCGTTGTTCATGGACCCCTGCAATGCCTGAGCATTAAGGGGCTGACAACAGTCACCAAAGGATTATTGTTACACCTTGTTTAAAGCAAATTTTTGCACAATTATTTATCCCATTCTTCGATTAAATATAACTCGACTAGAGACTATTAGAGCATAAAAATAACATCATGAAAATTAAATATAATTGATCTCTGTCGCGTAGCTGCTACATATTCGATGTGAAAATTACGTGTCGCATTATTATTTCTAACGATTGTGTTCTTTATCGTAATGCGATAAACTTAATTTTTCAATACACTTGTGAATATTGGAATTCGTTTTTAAGATTTCAAGTCTCAAGAGATTTATATTTGAAGACACTATTTTCTAACTACTTATGATGTGGTAATAAATAAAGCTTTTTCATCCTTACTTATGAACAAGTAATTCTTAATTATATTAACTTTTTATCCTTCACAGTTGTTGACATTATATTTTTTTGTTCATCTTTATCCTTCATACTATAATACCACATTTTTCTACGTTCGTTCACATAGTTAACATTACAATACAATTACTTATTATAAGAGTCACGCTAGGAATGCTCACGAACAACAATTATGTAGTTTATAATGATTAATGTATTTATAATGCAAAATGAATCTTTAGGAAACAATTTAAAGTATAAACTACAAACAATCATTGCAGACTTGTAAACCACCTTTTTAGCAATAAATAATAGAAAAAAAACCTGTCATCCAGGAAATATATTATTCTAAGCATTGAAAACATTATTTCATCAAATCACAAAATATCCGGCTCGAAGGACCATATATTTATAACACGAGAATAGAATAATATGACCACAGAAGTATTTTTTTACTACTTTAGGTAGCTCTTGTACCTCATTTTTGAGACGAACCATTTGACTAGACCGAACTACTGTGCCTTTTTTTGTAATTCATGTAAGTAAGTATGTGGAGTGAGATATTTAACTCTCACATCAAAACAATAATTGTATGATAAGTTACTGCTGTACTGTTTTTTGCACCGGTCGGTCCGGCGATTTATTAATGTATTACATAATCTAAATCAAATCAGCTTGATTTCTAAAATGACATTGCAGTGTTAAATAGCGCAGGGTCACCGACTGGTCGACCTTAGAAACTACGTGTCCTAAACTGAGATGTTTACAAAACACTGATCTTTAAAGCGTTTGGGGGTCAAATCATTTGGTACTCAAGTTTTTCTGGTAAAGTAGGCTGATGACATAATTGGTCTTTACAAAGGTTTTATAGAGACTCTACGATAGATTTTTAAAATACGTATAAATCATTATATGAAAAAAAAACGAATCAAAGATTTAAGCATACATTTCTTCAAACGTTACTGGTTATAGACGAAAATACATACATGTATGCACTATGCATACTGGTAAAGGATTGAAGACCAATAAAAAAAATAACACGTTATGTCCTCAAGCCACGTTAGACAAACGTGGATTATCCCTGGTTCCTCTATTGAGGACATCAGTGTGCCGATCCCGAGTTTTTCTTCGCAACGTAAACGTAATTTTGAAACAGCGCCACCTGATGGGGCAGTGGACAGTAATAGACTCATTAAGAACAATATAGTGTATTTTTTTTGGCTTTGGCTATTTTTCTTCAAGACATTATTTCCTAAGGTAACAATTTTAATGATTTATTTAACTGTTAAGGTTTACCACGACATTTCTACGAATGTATTTATTATTCTGGGTCACAGTACTTGAAAGGGCGTTAGAAATAAGGCAAGTAGGGCATACTTGACAGAGCAGGGGTGTATTTGGTATGAAATATTTAATCTAGTATGTAATTTAAGTAAAGAAAATATTTCTTATACGTTTTCTTATCTTAAATGTTGAAACACACGTTTTTCAATTATATTTGAAATGTTAAAACAAAACAAAATAAACAAATTACAATGTTATCCTCTTAAGAATAACTCGCAGTAACAGTCTTTATCTTTTGAATTTCACAATAGATAAATGGTGGGTAATTTCTAACAATGCCGTTTTAAACCTTATCAAAAATAACATAATAATACTTCGTGTTGTGAAACTGTAACAAAATTAATTGACATGT
The DNA here is from genome assembly GCA_030269945.2 of Trilocha varians. Lineage (NCBI taxonomy): Eukaryota > Metazoa > Arthropoda > Insecta > Lepidoptera > Bombycidae > Trilocha > Trilocha varians. The sequence continues at coordinate 12,250,566 of AP028277.1, forward strand.
CATAAGAATAATTATTTTAATTAGAAAAACCTTTCGAAGTCAAAAAAACGTATTTTTTTTTTTTTAGTTGGAGGAAATCACTGGGGTATGTGGGAGTTGAACCGCACTAAAACCTCCAACCGCTCACACTCAGCGTCCGAGCCCCGGCTGAGGCCAGAACCCAGCACGGGGTTATTAGGGACGACACGACGCGTTACGCCATCGGCACTCTTTCCCGTCGCGCCGCCCCCATTTTTTTTTCTTTTTTCTTTTGAAGTCAAAAAAACGTACATACCTACGGTCGGCCAAAAAAGCTAAAATAATGTGACACAAACCGAGAAATACCTACAGATCAGCTAATACTTAAATAAATAAATGGCCCTATTCTCTATCCAGATACATATTTTGAACCTGTGAAACTGCTATTGGGGATTTCCACCAAGCGTATTGATTGTGGAGAGAGTCAGTAACCGGGGTTTCCCAGCTCGCATTTTTCACAATAAATTTATTATCAGATCTGCTGTTCGTCAATGTTTGACTTTGCACGCCATATCTATGTAATAAAATTGCAGAATTTAATGCGGTAATCTTTAATTAAAGTAATAATCAGATTTTTTGATAAGCAAAAAGTAAATGAGCTGCGTTTTTAAAGAGCAACTCGTAATTAAAGTAATAGTCAGATTTTTTGTAAAGCAAAAAGTGCGTTAATAAGAGCGACTCAAACGTCACAGTTCAATCTATAAAGATCCTTACCTCCTCCAATTGCGAAATTATTGAATCATCATCATCAGACCGTAGACGTCTACCGCTGGACATAGGCCTCATCCAAACCTCGCAACAATTGAATGCCCCTCAAATTATCTTGAGAACGGAAAGTCGTAGACCCATCAAATATGGTCAGTCTCTACATCCATGCAACTTGTCAAAACAATCTATTTCTATGCACATCACTTATATTATAGAATAACTAAACGGGTTCTTTTCACGATTTTTATTATTGTTAATTGTGTTAGTGATGTAGATAACCTGTACCAACCCATTACTGCCCACTGTTGGGCTCAGGTCTCCTCAGAAGAGGGATTAGGCATAGTCCACCACGCTTGCCCAGTGCAGATTGGGGACTTCACATATCTTCAAAGGATTTTAGAACCCTTTTCCGACATGCAGGTTTCCTCACGATGTTTTCCTTCACCGTTTTTAGACAGTGGTGTTGTGAAAAATTGCACATAAATATTTTTCACATTTAGATTTAGAAGTACAAGCCGGCTGGATTTGAACCCGCGACCTCCCGTTCGGTAGGACGTGCTTCGACCACTCGGCCACCACGACTTCAATTTATTTCTCTGTTTATGATTTTTTTATGTGAATATTCGTTTAATCACTAGTAGGCAGTAATACGTTAAAAATACAGTAGTACCTACTTTTTAAAGTCGGTTAAAATCCGTCTAAATCCCTCCCTTATCCTGAAGGTAGGGTGAAAACCCCAACTTAACATTTAAACCATTAATTGAGTGACCCCGATTCACAAGACGTTTGGTAACACGCAAGTCATTTTCAATTGAAATTATAAGGTTAAATAATAAAGGTTTTAGCCGTTTACGAGTATATTTGAGGCTTATTTTTACAAACTTTATATTAACTGAAAGTCCGGGTGGAATCTTGCAAGCTAAATTTGAAAAACTTCCCGGTTTCCAATTCTGCTGACATTTGGCATGCAGATGTACATCGCGTAACAATGCAAAACTTTAAATACGAATGATTTTTTTAAATAAATTATTTATTTAGTAATTTTACATTGGCTAAAACGAGAAAATTATTGCGAGAACATTTTGTTGCATATGTTTAGAGTGCAATTAAATTTAATAAAAAATTAGGTAATCAAGTGATAAGTCTACCTATTTCTGTCTGTACCAACCCATTACTGCCCACTGTTGGGCTCAGGTCTCCTCAGGAGAGGGATTAGGCATAGTCCACCACGCTTGCCCAGTGCGGATTGGGGACTTCACATATCTTCAAAGGATTTTTAGAACCCTTTTCCAACATGCAGGTTTCCTCACGATGTTTTCCTTCACCGTTTATAGTCAGTGGTGTTGTGAAAAATTGCACATAAATCTGTTTCACATTTAGATTTAGAGGTACAAGCCGGCCGGATTTGAACCCACGACCTCCCGTACAGAAGGAAGCGCTTCGACCACTCGGCCACCAAGTCTTCCGACGAATAAGAAGTCTACCTAACTTTCTTTTTAATTTAATTACCTTTTATTTTACATCAACCAGTCTAGTTTCATTATCATAATTAACAAGTAACATACTTGTACTATTGTATTAACAGATGTACCTATTTATTATATGAAGATACTATTTTTTTTTTATTATTGCCATGTAGGGTATTAGTTACCGTCGCTCATGAACCTCTGCAATGTCAGGGGACACTGAGGGGTCGCTACCTACGACCTAACTTTAAGGAATCTCCTCAAGCCTCGTTTAAAGAAGGACAAGTCTAAGAATTTACATTGTAGTTAGTAGTTACTCACGATCGGTGTACTTTAAATTGGCTTCATTCTGTTGTTCATGATGTTGATTCCAGATATAATAATTATTATATACAGTGACAATTCGCCCCTCAATTGTAAAACACTTGAGTATTAGAAATACGTAGTTTTTTAATATTACATGTAGGTATTCATGAAATTTAAATGATAAACAAGTCTGGTTAACAATTAGCTTAATTTTAAAATTAATTAACTATTGTACTTTGTGTTTTAATCATTAAAACCGGTTTCAAGAACTCATAAAAATGTTTTTTTTTCTATTGTTATCTTACTGATAGCACTTAGGAGTTTGTTTCTTTATTTCTATTTATTTCGTCAGCGTCACGAGATCAGTTTTTTACAGTACTTGAACAGAATTTTTATGTAAGTAGCTTACCTTTTTTAAAACCTTGTACTGAATTGATAACAAGGAAAAAAATTGAGTAAGATATAATATTAGGTGTTCCATCCATATTGAACATACAAACTTTTTATATTTTATTTGTATTCAAACTTTTTAGTTTTCGCGATGACTGTCTTGCGCTATGGAAAACTAAATTCTAATTCAATTCTTTGTCAAATTTCACTTTTCTTTCTATCCATGTAGAGATTAGTCGCATTTTTATTTATTTATTTATTATTAAGCAAACCAACAATGTAGTTACAATAACAAAAATACACAACAAAAAAATAGACTTAAGACATCATTCTAAGCAACTACACTAATTATAGGTGAGCATAACATTCATGGTTGCGAATTACAGCAGATTAACGTTAATTAAACTGAAGTTAACATTACTACATTATTCCATAAATACAATAAATAAATTAATTATTATGTTGTGGTTTCAATAATATCTGCAACACAAGGTGTTGTAGTTTTCACCAGTAATATTAACAGGCTTTCTTCACTCAGACTATGAACTAAATACTGTACTGCAATATATAAAGTACCTACATCCCATTTATGTCGCATAGGGATATATATCTGGGACACCCTGTATTAGTAATTTATAGGTTACTAGTGGGCCCGTACAGTTTCATCTGCGTCACTTTCAATTAAAAGGTAGCCTATGTTATTTCTCGACGGGAAAGAGTGCCGATGGCGTAACGCGTCGCGTCGTCCCTCATAACGCCGTGCTGGGTTCTGGCCTCAGCCGGGGTTCGGACGCTGAGTGTGAGCGGTTGGAGGTTTTAGTGCGGTTCAATTTCCACATACTGATGGTGATTTCCTCCAACTGAAAAAAAAAAAGTTCTTTCTCTGGGTTTAAGAGAGGATTGAGCGGGAAAGCGTAACAGACAGACAGAGTTCTTCTTCTTTTTATTCTGGACCTCGTCCAAGACTCGGGACGATTCGCCAATATCAAGTGAGACAGATACACGTTCTTTAAGACACTAAGCCAAAGTATTGTTCGGTTTTCAGCAGACAGAGTAACTCTCGCATTGTTTCTTCTTATAACAGGCTATACTGTAGCCTATCTAGGATGACAGTAAAACAACCATAACCATGTAATATGCACCTTTGTGTTCCAAATAAAGAGAGTTTGTTTGTTTGAACTAATCTCCGAAACTACCGGTCCGATTTCAAAAATTATTCACTCTTGGAATGTCCATTTATCGAGGAAGGTTATAGGCTATATATCATTTTGAAAAAAAAAAAAAATAGGGATCCGTATGAAAATATCGAATTGGTAAGACAATATATAATAGTATCAAACATAATATCGCGACAGCATTGCGAGTACTGTTTGAACCCCTTTGTAACGCAGACGAAGTTTCGCGGGTCAGCTAGTATTATTAGAAAAATGTAAAATTCTTTCTATACCAACTTATTTAATCCTCAAGGCTTTATATTACGGAGCTGCTTAAAATACATTATTACCGTTAAATCCCCAGCTTGTTGAAAGGGAAAATACTCAAGGTCTACCACTTCATACTTCCGTATTCAACTATTTTCAGATGTGAAAGTATAAGCCAGTTGTGTATTGTTACATTCTTTGTTGAATAGTGTAATAAAATTAAAATTAACAACATTAAATGTAATAAAAGCGGATATAATGGTCGACAATTCTATTTGTTAAACAGAAAAAATGGTCTAGTCAATTTAGTTTCATGTTACTTTTTACAAGCTTTATATTAACTTGCAATGGATGTAACTATGTAAGTTCGGGTGGAATTTTGCTAGCTAAACTTCCGGATTTCCGATTGAGCTAACATTTTGCACGTAGATGTATATCGCCGAATATCGCGTGACAAATGACAATGCAATAATGTGACAAAGTGGCGCTGATCTGATGATGGATTCGGTGGGAATGGTTGTTTCTCTGCGTGATCAAATCAGAAATGAGGAGATCCGCAGAAGGACTAAAGAAACCGACATAGCCCAAAGAATTGCATCTTTGAAGTGGCAATGGGCAGGACACATTGTGCGAAGAACAGATGGTCGATGGGGCCGAAAAGTTCTGGAGTGGCGGCCACGAACCGGTAAGCGCAACGTTGGTAGACCCCCCACAAGATGGACCGACGATCTGGTCAAGATCGCGGGAGGTCACTGGATGCAGATGGCGCAGGACCGGTAGATGTGTCGAGGTTTGGGAGAGACCTATATCCAGCAGTGGACGTCTATAGGCTGATGATGATGATGGTCAGATCTATGTCTGCAACTGTATTAGAATAACTGATTATAGAGCTGTAGAAATACGTCCATAGTATTCCATAGTACCTATATAGTATACTTGTTTAGTTAGTAGTGTAGGTGAAGATAGTTATTTTTCAATTTGAACCTGTTTGAACAGCTGGTAAAACATAATGACTTCGTTATTAAGACGGCTATTGTACTTGGGCTCCCACGGTGTATGTGATTCATAAGGTTATATGAACGTAGGTACTTGTATCTAAGTTTTTATGACCTCAATGACGTCACTCGGGTTTTCCGCGTGCTTTGGGCCTATTTGTTTTACGTGGGTAAAACCGTGGTAGTATAATAAATATTTTTGAAACGAAGTTCCTTATCGCGCGTTGTGAAAGGGGGCTAGACGGAAAAAAATCTAATGAAAAGTTGTCACGACTCTTTTTTGTTTTAGATGATTGTCGCTAGATGGCGCTGTGATCAAAATCTTTTAAAAGACGTTCCTTATTTTTGTTTTAGATAATTATCGCTAGATGGCGCTGTGATCAAAATCTTTTAAAACACGTTCCTTATCGCGCGTTACGTTAGGAAAAAACATTATAAGATATCTTTTAATCGAAAGGAACTTCGTTCTATTCGGGTGTCCCATGACACCTCTCAAGTTTTTTTTTTAAAAGAAGATTCTCTTGTTTTCTCTGGTCGACTATCATCAAACCCTTATTTTCTTGTCATGGAGCCTTTGAAATATCTACTTTGGAAAAAAAAAAAAGAATCATCAATATTGATTCATGAATGACGGCATTATTCGCATGTACACAGGTTGGAATTTTACAAAATTTACAACGCCTCCAGGAAAATTAGTCGAAATAATGATTTTAGAATATTTTCATGCATTTTCAACGGGTTTTTACCACGATATTTAATGAGAGACGAGAGTCTTCTCGTGATCATGACGAAATATCGAGACAACTCAATTAATTAAATATCGTGGTAAGAAGCCGTTAAAATGCATGAAAATAACCTAAAAAACCACGAGTGTCTGAATAAGTTTATAATGATTTTAGATTTTTGCTAAAAGGAAATATTCGTGAATATTGTAAATACACTAAACTTTTATTGCATCAATCGATAGAGTGTCTTATAAGTATTAAATCTCTCTAGAAAAGAGATCGGTCTAAGAAACATGATAGATTAAATGAAAGGGAAAATTCGTCGCCTCAGTGCTTGTTTGGCCAATCTGCACTCGAGCAAATTTTACAGGAGACAGCAAACAAGCACGGAATTTTCGTTAAGTGCCGTGTTGAGAAAAAAATTTAAATGAGATTTTTCTTGTTTTAGAATTGAATATTTAAAACAAATATTTTACCAGTCGGATGGAAATTTTATTCTTTATAATACTGCATTAAAAAGTAATTTTCGTAAAAAAATGTCAAATTGGCCAAACAAGCACTGAGGCGACGAGTTCTCGTCTCTCCTATCTATGACTAGTAGTTACTTCCTTCACGAAAAAACATTATTTGAATTAAAGACAGATTACATAAATTAAAGTAAATAATTTCACGAGAATTCGTAAACTGGTTCTTTGTTCTGTTATACTAAATCATTCAGCCTTGAAACGACTTTGCATAAAATCTGCATTGCACAAAAATTTAATATACCAATATAAATGCATCAATGCCATTTTTTAATGGTCAAAACTATTGTTGATAAAGCTTTTTTTTTTCAGTTGGAGGAAATCACCGGATACCGTATGTGGGAGTTGAACTGCACTAAAACCTCCAACCGCTCACACTCAGCGTCCGAACCCCGGTTGAGGCCAGAACCCAGCACGGGGTTTGGAGGGACGGCGCGACGCGTTACGCGCTCGGCACTCTTTCCCGTCGCGCCGCCCCCATTGTTGATAAAGCTAGGCATTTTACGTTTTTGATGGACCGATTATCGCGATCGCGTGATTTCAAACAACGACCACCGTCACTTTTTATCTGAAACAAGAATCCTGTGAATCGGTCCATCCAAACCAAACTTATAACAAACATCACAAAAAAACAATTGATAACCTCCTCTTTTTGGGAAGCCGGTTAAAAAGACAAGCTTTTACCTGAAGTTTAAAAAATATCACTTATCAATTCTTATGCTGCCCAGCCCGTGCATTTTATGCTAATGCTACCTATGCATAATATTATATTATATTTTTTTATATTGTCAATAGTCAAGCTGTGAGTATGTAGTTTTATAATTATAAAAAACTTGAGAGGTGTCAAGGAACACCCGAATAGAACGAAGTTCCTTTCGATGAAAAGATATCTTATAAAAAATATTTCCTTTCGTAACGCGCGATAAGAAACATGTTTCAGAAGATTTTGATCACAGCGTCATCTAGCGATAATCATCTAAAGCAAAAAAGTGTCGAGACAACTTTTCGTAAGATTTTTTTCCGTCTAGCCCCCTTTCAATAACGCGCGATAAGGAACTTCGTTCCAATAACAATATGATATATTACAATATTGTCAATATGCTGTGTGCGAGCCACAAATTATACATACTTTCTAGACAAAAATGATGATCACCGAACTCGATTGACTTGCCAAATTAGCGTGATAAATTCGTCACGACTTAGAAAACCTTTTTTTTCCTGTTATCTTTTAGGACATTGGGTTTTTTAATGACATTATAATTTGGAAATTATATTAAATTGTTGAGTCATTACGATGGTTATTATTCTAACACTTTTTTCCAGCAGACATTCTGTCCAATATCGTCGCTTGAAAATAGAGCTTTTGTCATTCTATTATCTTTATGTATTTACTTATCTCTTACATTATGCGTAGGTACTCTTTCTTGTGAAATTAATACTTAATTTGACTTTAGTAATATTTTACGACATCCTGTACATTACAAAGTTGTCTCAATGCAACAGAGAATTTGACACTATATCAAACAAAATACGGAAATGACACTCAAGGTCCCATTGTTTTCAAAACTCAGTACTATATCGTGAGAAAGTCCTAAGTTTTATTTTGATTTGTATAATTTATTTTATACATTACAAAGAAAAGTAATATTGAAAATATGACATCACTTACATAATTACTAAACGGGTTTTTATGACGATTTTTACGAGCGATCTCGATATAGAGTGTTTAAAGAAATTTATACATTAAACTTAAAATAATTATCATTTATGCCCCGTACCATTCGGATTTGGAATGGACTCCCATCCGCGGTGTTCCCGGAGCGCTATGACATGTCCCTCTTTAAACGAGGTTTAATAAAAGTCCTGTATCGGTAGGCGATAGATAACAGCCCCTCATTGCCCTGGCATTGCAGAGGTTTATGAGGTGGGCCGTATGCTCGTTTATCTATCACGCCATAAAAAAACAAAATTAATGAACCTAGAAAAATGTTTTAAATCACACGCCCAATAAAACATCAAATTCGAAGGTGAAGTGAGGTAATAAACCAAATTCCATTGCAACTACATTCTGTACCTCACGGTCAAGTCTCAATACAAGCCTATAAGATCATAGTATGTAATATTGTGATCATACATCTATATTGTGTTATGGATATATACATAACCTGTTTGCCGTAGGAGGTAAAGAATCAGAGTTATAATAATTTAGTTAAAGTTTAATTTGTCAATATAGTAAGGTGTGGAGAGAAGACATACTACGCCGAAGCCCATCTTGAGTTTGAGCGATGGTAACAACTTACAATCAGGCGGGTTGTCTTTAAATAAACGGTGAAAAACAGTAACTTAACAAAACTTAGTAGTTTGGTATGTATTTGAGGGAGCTGAAATCTCGGTCCATAGTTTTCCTGATATACTACCCCAAATCGGAACTGCAGACCTGGCTGCAGAGTAGTGTGGCTAAACAGATCCCTACATTAAAAAAAAACTTGAGAGGTGTCAAGGGTGTCATTTGATACCTCGTTCCCCGGATGGAACCAAGTTCCTATCGATTAATTATATTAGTGAGGGAGTAGTAATTTTTTTTTTTTTAAGTTATAATAATTAGTTAGTTTAAAACGTCTGTCTCTCTCTCTTTCTAAATTTTAGAACTAACTAATTATTATAAATAACTTAAATAAAATATTTTGATCACAGCGCCATCTAGCATTAATCATATAAAACAAAATAAGGAATTGTTTTAAAAGATTTTAATCACAGCGCCATCTAGTAAAAATCATCTAAAACAAAAAAGTGTCGTGACAACTTTTTCATAAGGATTTCCGTCTAGCCCCCTTTCGATAACGCGCGATAAGGAACTTCGTTCCAAAAAATGAAAGGTAGACAGGTTGGGGTATATTAGGAGAGCTATGGATCAAGTTTTCAATTTGCTTCAAATACCCAAAAATTTATACTAGCTCTCGAGTCATTATGATCAAAGACTATACAGCTTAAAATTGACATCACAAACTGTAGTAACACGCACAAACGTATAAAAAGTAATGCAATGAACAAATCAATAAGCACTTGCGTTAGAAATGTCGAAAGTGGTTTTGTAAAGCTACGTCGCACGTGTATCAAGGATAACGGGTTTTTGAGCTGTGAGCCGAATACTAACCTACTATGGAATTACGAGAGAATTCACTATCTCGAATGTCACGTGATTCACGCAAGATTTTTTTTACGTAAATGAAAACAATAGATTTAAATTTTTCAATAGCATAAAAACGGCCAATGGTATACCATACGTGATTGGTCGTTTTTATCAATACAATCAAAACATATTCAAACGAAAATAAACATCAAAATCGTTTTTTTTTTTTTTCAGCTTTTGGCTGTTGTATCCTTTTTGGTACAACATTGCCAATGTCAGGTTTGAAGGGATCACAGTTATTCGATTGGGCAATAATCTTATATATAAAAGTGAATTGCTGTTCGTTAGTCTCGCTAAAACTCGAGAACGACTGAACCGATTTGGCTTATTTTAATCTTGAAATATTCGTAGAAGTCCAGGGAAGGTTTAAACGTTAATAAAATTTCCTTAATGTGACGCAGACGAAGTTGTGTGGGCCAGCTAGTCTTATATATAAAAATGAATTGCTGTTCGTTAGTCTCGCTAAAACTCGAGAACGAATGAACCGATTTGGCTTATTTTAATCTTGAAATATTCCTAGAAGTCCAGGGAAGGTTTAAACGGTGAGAAAATTTCTTTATGTGACGCAGACGAAGTTGTGTGGGCCAGCTAGTATTGAATATTTACACGATTTGTGAATGAGTCAATATAGTTAGACCTAGTATAATTATGTTAAATATTATATTATAATTACAATTTTAAAATATTACAGTTAATAAAGTTGGCAAGCAATCACAATCGGTTTATCCGAGAAATAAATATACGCAAACATGGACGGCAAATCGTGAAATCGTATTTTTAAACAAAAAAGCACTTGGCTCAAATACCAAAAATAGACCAGGTACAATGTAAGAACTTAAAACATTTTATAAACTAATTTTAAATAAAAGTTCAACGAAATCGGTTCAGCCGTTTCAGACATTACCACGAACAAACAGACAGACCAATTGTTAAAATATTGTTTAGGTAATTCAGGCCAAAATAGAAATTTGAGGAAGCCAGTGTCGGAAGACATTGAACCGGAATTTCCACTATTTGTCGATATTTCATTATTCATTTAATGTTTATAATTTATCTACAGCGGCAACCATCGTAATGTCATTTAAAACCACTAGTGGACCCGTGCAAGACCTGCATACAATAAAAAGAACATCTAAATCGGTTCCACCGTTCACGCGTTAGATCTTTTCGTTGTGAGTGCCGTGACCAAGGTTATAAATTTATTTTCATATAGTATATTATCCCTTATAGTATATTGAGACTAGCTAGCTACATATTTTGTCTTGTATCAAGTGTGTGTGTACCACACAAAACTCCTTGGCGACTTCCGGTTTCACGATGTCACAGCACTACCGTTTAATTGATTTATTAAGATTTTTATTGAGAATGTGATTAAAATGTGAGTTTTTAACGGACAACATTTCAATGGAATACGGTCGTTTTCATTTTTGTAATAAAAATATTATGATAACATCTTTAAACAACCTTTTTTTTGTATAGTGCGAGATTTGAACTTTAGTAGGACAACAATTAATGTATGAAAAGGGGAATAAAACTAAACCTAATTCAATAAGTTACAGCATTTAAATCTTTTTATGTTGTTATTATGCGTTTTCGTGACAAATCTTTCGTGACGAATCTATGTCATTGACACGACTTTGTCATAGAACAAGTTCTACAATTTATTTTATAGACAATTGTTTAAATACAATGTAGAGTGCTAACCAAGGCAAGTAAAACGAGCCCAAACAAGACGAGTCGAGTTTCTTGTTTAGTCCTACTCCCATCATTCGATCAGCTACATATTAAATTTTCACGGGATATGCATATTTAACGTGTACCTACAAAGTTTCAGCTCAATCAGAAACCGGGAAGTTGGTCAAATTTACAAAATTCCATCCGAACTGACATAGGTACATAGTGAAGTGCAAGTTTAAAACTTTTAATAAATTTTAAATAAATATAGCCTTTTATTCAGATTCTTAATTACAATAATAAAATTACAATTAATTATAGACATTTTTAACAAAATTAAATTAGAAATTATAATAAATAGTTAAATTATTTAGTTATTTAAATATAAATTAAATTCCAATTGTTTCCTTGTTGTTAAATCTCTGTGCCTTGTGTGGCAAAGGCCTCCTCCAAATGTCTCTGCTCTTGTCTGTTCATGGCTGCTCTGGTCACATTTCACAAAACTTTTAATAACCTAACTTTAAGCTGAACTCTTTTTAAGTTCATTGTCTTTTACTAATAAAATTATTTGTGAATGTCAAAGCCTTTAAAATGAAAAAACTGCGCAGACAAAGTTGTTCTATTCTAGTCTATTTTAACTACCTAGTCTTTGTATAAACCGGCGTCACCTAGCGTGACAGACCTTCGCACGCTCAGCGCTCTACCAACGTGGAACTTGCAGTTTTTGTTCTAACTATTATGTACTTAAACCGTTTACTGTGTTCTAGAACAAATAGAGATCTATTAAATACATTTCTGCTCAATGTAAGGCACAGATCAATTAAAAATCAAGTAAAATTATAAAAGTTTTTCCGTAATACCAATTTTATGCGCTATGACTTGTCCTTCTTCAAACGAGGCTTGAGGAGGTCCTTAAAGTTAGGTCGTAGGTAGCGACCCCTCACCCTGACATTGCAGAGGTTCATGAGCGACGGTAACCACTTCCTATCAGGTGGGCCGTTGGCTCGTCTGCCTACAAGGCAATAAAAAAAAATGAAAAATGACGTCATTCGCTGTGAAAATAGACGATTACGATAAACGACGCGTCGTGTAATAGACCCACTGTTCAAAGGATCAGGTATATAGTCTACCACGCTTGCTAAGTACGGATTGAGGAATTTCTATTTTCGAAGGCTTTTTAAATTCTCTTTTTAAATATGTTGGTTTCGGCACGATGTTTTTCTTCACCGTTTTTATATTGAGAGGTACAAGCAGGCTTATTTGAACTCCCTACTTCTTGTATGAAAAGCAAGCGTTTTAAGTACTCGTCTACCACTATTTGTGTGTAGTGATTGGTGACTTTTTAGATTTCTCTCAGTTCATAATATTACTCTCACAAGTTCTTTGAAACTCCACTCTGTAGTTGATGTTACAGTTTCATGCTTTTAAGTGCTAATTTATCATTTAATAGGTACATGAACATAGTTTTCGACTTTTCTTATGTGACATAAAAAGGCAAATTGAACATAAATCATTTTAGATTTAGAGGTACTTACGAGTAGATCGGTTTGAATTCCCGAAATCATGTATGAAGGCCTGCGTTTCAACCACTCGGCCATCAGTTTTTTTATAAACAAGTATTGATTGGTGACTGTTATACATTGTTTCATACAATAATATTAGAAGAACTGCCAAAGCCCCTAAATAAAGATGAAAAAAAAAGAACAATTCCATCCGTAGATACCATTCCGATTTGGAATGGACTCCCATCCGCGATGTTCTCGGAGCGCTATGATATGTCCCTCTTTAAACGAGGTTTAAGAAAAGTCTTGTATGGGTAGGCGGTAGATAACGGCCCCTCTTTGCCCTGGCATTGCAGAGGTTTATGAGCGACGGTGACCGCTTACCATCAGGTGGGCCGTATGCTCGTTTATCTACCTTGCAATAAAAAAAAAATCATTTCGTCAGTTCTAATGTGACCAATAGCTCTGCAAACAATATGAGATGTTTATAATTCATTCATATCAAATTTAATAACACTTATGCAAGTCAAATCTTATGATGCCGGTGATTGAGACCAAGTATTTGAAACCGGTTACGCGTAAGCTTATTCTAACTGTCCCTGTCTAACGTATTGTGTTTTGTTAACGAGTGTGTGAGATAGAATGTTTGTTATTTATTAGGTAACGCTGCTGCAACTTAGCATAGTAAATATTGTTACGTCGATTTCATTTTGTTGTTGATCAAGAAAGACCGCTTATGTTTCTTCTATTCGAATTTTAATTGTAATTTGTATTTTACTTCACTACATAGTATAAAACAAAGACGCTTTCTCTGTCCCTGTATCGCTCAATATATGGTTAAATTTTAAAAACTACGCAATTGATTTTGATGCGGTTTTTTTTTAAAGATCATTCAAGAGGAAGGTTGATGTGTATTATGTATACAATATACATGCTAGTTGAGAAACAATGATAATTTTAACGGTTTTTGATGTGATGTCGTAAGATCATTTTTCTGCGCTTACACCTCGAATGCTCTTTAAATATTTTAATGACGCAGGTGAAGTTGTGCGAATCAAGCTAGTCTCTCTATTAGGGCAGTTATGGAAATACCACTAGATTTTTTTTTCACCTATCTGACGTCACATCGGGTGTAGTGTTCACCGTCGCTCATCTAGCGGTCCAGTGTCATTAGCATTGAGATTACCATTCACCACCTACCGCCTAACATTACTGTTATTGAGATATCGAATGATACGTTCTTTCGCTACGTTTGTCATTTGTTTTGCTAAACAGTAACTGTTATGCTTGACTGCTCTGTCAAGGTTTGGTTGATATCCGGGAATGAGTCAAACTACAGGTTTTTTTGTCAAGGTCATTAGTTTAGGCGTAGTATCTAAATCGGCTACAGCCGTCGCTAAATGGATAAACGCAGTTTCAATTACTTTCAATCCAGATTGTCGCATTTACTTTAGTGAATACGAATAGAGATATTAATACCAACTTACTATAATAACCATATTCCATGAAAGCCTCTTTTGGAAATATTGGAACGAAGTTCCTTATCGTGCGTTATCGAAAGGGGGCTAGACGGAAATTCTTATGAAAAAGTTGTCACGGCACTTTTTTTGTTTTAGATGATTATCGCTAGATGGCGCTGTGATTAAAATCTTTTAAAACAATTCCTTATTTTGTTTTATATGATTAATGCTAGATGGCGCTGTGATCAAAATTTTATTTTTTAAGTTATAATATTAAAATTTTATTACAATTCTCTCACTAATTAATCGAAAGGAACTTCGTTCCGGGTGTCCCTTCAGTCCCTTGACACCTCTCAAGTTTTTTTTTAGTTTAATTTCTTCAATCACAAACCTGCTGACTAATAATGTTTGAGTACTAATGTAGCTACTAAATTTGACCCACGTATGGTATGAATCTACTTTTTGAGTTTTACCGAAAACGGGACTATTCCGGATTTTAATATTTTGATTTCTTATTTTCGGGTGTCTATTTCGCATTCTAATTGTTTAATAGCGCCCCACGTTAATCTTGTCTATGAGTTGACACTTCTTCTGTGTCACACAAGAGAGTACATATTTTCATCATTACCTAAACAGGGTCTAATTCATGTTACTAAAATGAGTTTGTGACGCAAATACTTCGAAACTCCGTTACATATTATAAGATCACAATTTTCTTCAGCATCTTAGTTACAAAAACCGCTGTTTACAAAGAGAAACTAACCGTTAACCAACGTAAACTACGTAACATGAATATCTTTATAACATACGTAAATAAATCGACTTTTACTTTGACTCACATGCAAAAACTGCACACGAACTCCGAACAGAATATTTCACACTAAATCACTTGTTCACAGCTTAAAAGTGGCTTAAGTCTATTTAAATAATCAAAAGATAGGACTTAAAAACTTATTTAAGCACATTCACACATTTAGTATTGTTAACACTCCAGTTATCCACTTTCGAAACTTGTTGTTGCGATGTTTGAAATCGTTAATTGACACAACCTCGCCTGGTGAGCGGTTTTCCGCGACTGAATGAAATGAATGTTGACTCTCAAACTTTGAGTCTCAAAGAATACCATAGCCTTACAGAAGTTAGGTACATGTTAGGTTATTTTTTTAACTGTATTAACATTGATACAGTTTTAGTAAATAGCTATTAGCAATGATATTCGCACCTAATCCTCTTTATTATGTTCAAAATTTAAAACTCGTATCGGCAAATACTCAGTACAATGGTCTGTATAGTTTGACTTCTGCACTATAGGTTTCCTGTGGTTGACTGCTGAATCAACTTGAACGGAATGTGGTGAACAACTATACTGGTTTTTGTTTTGCTTAACAGAACAATTTAATCCAAGGAGGTAAGAAATGTTTTTTTATAGCACTGGCAGGTAAACAAACAGTGATTTTGACGTTTTTTATAAGTAAAAAATCTAGAAACTAGATAAATCTAGATTTAAGTTTTGAATTCAATGTTATCTCCATATTCATTTATTTGCTCATTTTTTACATTATATTTAAAAAAAACAATCACAATAAAATAAATTTAAAAATACAATATAAAAAACAGAGGACCACTGGAGACTAGATCTACGATCCAAGCCATCAGTGGTCAGGGCTCAAGAGAAAGGAACCTCCTCATAATACGTGCCGTATCAAGAACGACCTTTTCTCTAAATTTTTGTTGTAGGTAAATGTAATTTTTAGTATTGATGAAGATAACCGAATGAAGAAATGAGTAATCATTCACAGGGTTGTCAGTCTTTGATTTGAAATTCCCAGATTTTGCGTCTTAAGACATTAGGTACTAAAAAACTTAATGAAAATAATACTAAAGCTCATTCTAAATTTAGCAGTTTTTATTAAGTTAGACTATTTATCAATATTCTTGCTACTAAAACAGTTGCTCATTAATATCATAAGGCGTTAAACAAAAAGTATTTAAATAAATACATCAACATTTTTTTAATACTCGGATTGATTTAGCTCCGGCTTCTTACTAATTAAAGTGAAGTAATGAGAATTGATATTATTGGGAGCAAGTTACACTAATATAATTTATTATGAATCAACTTGTTTTGTCTGACAAATATATTAGTTACAATAAGTGGTTTGTGGGTTTTACGCGGACAACAAGCTGACTCATTTTAAACTTGTTTTTTTTTTTCAGTTTAGTCAATTATATTTTAAACGTAATGTTGTTATAATGTCATCTTATAACAGGTACTGAAATTAAATTTAAATAGTTTTACCTCAACTAAATTTATTCAGTAATTAAGAGGATAAATATACTACTGTAAGTTACTTCTTAGTAATATATGTATGTAGGACGAGCGAACGGCCCACCTGAGCATAAGTGGTTACCGTCGCTCATAAACCTCTGCAATGTCAGGGGACACTGCTGCCTACGACCTACCCTTATTATACTAGGTACTATAATTTTATTTTGTAATCTTGTCAAGAGATGTCTATTTTGTTAAATGTGCATTCGAGTTTTTATTATGGAAATACTATTTTGGAACTGAAGACTGGACTTCAAATCGTGTGATAATATTTTATTTTGTTGAATTGGGGCACCAAAAAGTATTTGACCAACAGATGTATTTAGTTAGCGTAAAATAAAATACAACTAATCGGTTTTTCATTACATTTTATTGATATAATTTTGTACAAATAACGGCATATAGTACATCGGACAGGGTTCACATACAAAACTAATGCTAGACAAAGCTATATGTCACAAATATTTTAGCGTTAAAATGGCGATTAACACAATACAAATTATTGCTGAAAATTTAAATATTGTACAATAAGTACAAGCTTATAAATGATCTAAATAAAATGTAGGTACAGTTTAGTACTTTTCAATATTTTAACGTGTCTTTTATAAGAGTTTTTTGTTGTTTAATATTGATGCATTGTTTTCAGATTTTCACTGATGAACGATAAGACTCTCTTATTAAAGATAGAAATTAACAAAATCTAAAATAATTTGATTCGACATTCATAGCACGCAGAAATTTTATTTGTTCAAAAGAGTGACATCTGTTACGGAAAGAATTTAAATAGTTTGGAATTAGTGAAGGTAATTAGTTTCACCATTTCAACGCTAATTACAAATATCTACGTATTTATATTGATACACCAAATAAATTGGTATTGGAGTTATCATTTTACATAAAAACCGTTTGATATCAAAAGCGTTCTGTATTTTTATTCAAAAAGTGCTAAAAATCGTATTGTTATTATTATTCTAGTTTAAATGAACCGCTAAGCTACGATGTAAGAAAATGATATATTTTTTATTTCATGCCAAACAAGAAAGTTGAGTATTAACAAAATTAATATTTGAAGAAAGAAACATTAAATTTCTTCGCATTGTAGTATTTAAAATAAAGTAAACTTAAACTTAACTGAGATCTTTTAACTTAAAATACGAATCATTTCTATAGTTAATTAGTATATTTTTGCTATATAGTATTACATTTATTTAGCTGATTTATTTCTACGTTATTTTATAAATGCATTTTGTTTTGGTCATGAGCTGTAACATGGCATAACTCGATATATCCGAAGAAGAAAACTAAATTTGACGTTGTTACCCAAATTTTATTTGCTTTTATTTTTAGAGTTTAAAAAACCAGTAGTACATATTTACTGCTTACAATTAATTGTATCTTCTTCTGAGCCCTGCAGTGGACAGTAATGGGTAGTTACAGCAGGTACTTGGATAAAAACGTCAAAAGCAATTTTAAAATTCGAATTATTATATTTTGGATAACATCAACAGGGTAATAAGAATTCAGACGACAAAACAAAAGCAATGAACAACAAAGAGATATGTAGGTACATTTTATAAATAATTGTCAAACCCTGTGAAATGTTAATAATTGACGAAATTATTGGGGTAAATCAAAACCCAGGGTAGGGCTTACGCAAATTGATACATTTCGACTACGAATCAAAAAAGCCTGACAGAATATTTTATTAATGATAGTTTGGAGAGTCTGGTCATTTTTACTTTACTATGAACGATGTAGACCCAAGATACTAGTCAACATTGAAGAGGGGAGGGAGGAATATTTAATTAATGAAAAAAATCCATAAAAGCATACTTATATTAAATAACTATTTAACTACTTAGTATGTTTTACTCGGTATGTGCTTAAATAAGATGTTAATTTGAGGACGAAATAGAGCCTCTAATTCCATTCTTGCAACTTCGCCTCTTTCATGTGTATGGAATATGAGAATTGGATTTTTTTTTGTTTAGCAAAATTATTCTATCTAACGTTCATAGTACTGTAAGACTATAGCCCAGACTCTTCTCCAGGGTTATCAATTACAGAAAACAAATGTTCAGAATTTTAATTACCGGAAATTTGCATGTCAAAAACAGTCGAAATGTTAGTAAATTCTTTATTTTTTACATACAAAGCGCATTCTCCAATTACACTACGTAATATATAATGCTATGATACACATATACTATGACTATATTATGATTAGAGCGGTGCTTACATTTTGTGAAGCGAAATTAAAATCGTGCATATCTTCACACGAATAAACTAACATCATTTGGGGTAAAACCGAAATTTAACAGTTTTTGAATGATTCAATGGGTTATGATAAATTATATTTTCGTATTTAATCCACTGAATTTATTTAGTTTACATAGTTGATAATATCATTTATTTTCATTGTTAAAGTCGTGTTTTGCGACCAATATTAAAGAGACTACAAATTGTTTATGTTAATGGATTCGCTGAGTAACTGAACTCCGAAGCTTCAAATATTAATGGTATATTTCTTAAGTATACGTTAGATGTCGGAATTTGTTTAAAATATTCAGTGGATCACTGTAGAAATAACGAGTATTGTTTATTGATTTATCTGTATGTCATAAGATTATTATATAAAGGTTATCAAATATCTCGCTTCCGCCTTTTTCGCGGCTATATACAACGAGCTACAGAGCTCGTATCTGGCAATACTATACATAATTTGAAAGGTCTTGACATAACCTACAAAACGTATTATGAAGTTGCCGTCTAGATGGAAACTGATTATCGAACAAAACGGCGCATATTTGAACTAAATACGATCACTCTAACACTTTTTATAAAGTATTGAATAAAGAGCAAAAAAGCGGAAGAGAGATATTTGACAACCTAATATTATTTTACTAACAAATAAAACGAAACACGTGCAAACCACTCGTATGTACTAAAGTTTTAAAATTTTCTTTCATCTTCAACATTAGAAATATTCTCATTTTTATAACTACTAAATAGTAAAGCACTTTGAAAAGTTGTTCCATATCGACATGGAAAATAATATATAGATATAGTTATCAGAAACCTCAGATTTTAACAAAATATTTTTACAACAGTTGAATTCAAAACTTTGTTTAGTACTGAAGTAAATTACATTAATCTGTATAAAGTAAATTCAAAATAATTCATTCAAATATCGAAATAAAATATTCCTGATAAAATTATCGTATCAAAAAAATCTGAAAATTCTCGGAAATCCAATTAGTATAGCAACTAGTGCTGTACAATTTGGCCGTTTAAACCGGCCACAAAGTTTAACCAGGTTAATTAGTTCAGCAGCCAGCTAATTTTTTGAAATTAACCGGTTAAATTAAATTAACCGGTTAAATTAACTGACTGGCTAACCGGTTAATTTGCAAAAGATTCTTAACATTGAATAAATCATTTATTTTTATTTTAATTTTTAAAACTTTAATTTTATTTTTATTTTTCAATGTATTTATATTTTTAAATTTATATTTAGTTTTAAATTTATTCATATTTTAAATTTATTTTTATTTTTAAATTTATTTTTAAATTTATTTTTATTTTTATTCATATTTTAAATTTATTCTTATTTTTATTTTTAATTTTTTTTTTTTTTATTTTTTTTTTAATTTTATTTTTATTCATATTTTCAATTTATTTTTATTTTTAAATTTATTAAAAATAAAAAATAAAAAAAATTTAAAAAAAGAAAATTTAAAAATAAAAAAAAATTTAAAAATAATAAAAAAATTAAAAATAAAAAAAAAATTAAAAATAAATTTAAAAATAAAAATAAATTAAAAAAAAAAAATAATAATAATTTAAAAATAAAAATAAATTGAAAATATGAATAAAAATAAAAATAAATTTAAAAATAAAAATAAAAATAAATTTAAAACTAAATTTAAAAATAAAAATAAAAATAAATTTAAAATATGAATAAATTTAAAAATAAAAATAAATTTAAAAATATAAATACATTGAAAAATAAAAATAAATTTAAAAATAAAAATAAAATTAAAGTTTTAAAAATTAAAATAAAAATAAATGATTTATTCAATGTTAAGAATCTTTTGCAAATTAACCGGTTAGCCAGTCAGTTAATTTAACCGGTTAATTTAATTTAACCGGTTAATTTCAAAAAATTAGCTGGCTGCTGAACTAATTAACCTGGTTAAACTTTGTGGCCGGTTTAAACGGCCAAATTGTACAGCACTAATAGCAACATTCGAGGTTTCTGAAATTTGAGTGAAAATAAGATGTGAAATTAATGAAGAAAATACTCAAAAAGGTTAAATACTAAATTGACTAGATTTTCATAAAATGAATTTGAGAATGATAAATTTACAATTTTTTTTTTCAAACAGTAACAAACAATAGGTTATATGAGAAATTAAATAAACTTAGTCTGATAGCCTATGGATTGCCTCCACATTTAATTCTCTCAATTTGATATGTCATTAAAGCGGAGGTCATTATTGGTCACTTTGGTAAAAATGGCCGTTCGTCAGCTACCAAAAAAAACACAATTCAGTTTTCATAATACCTCAGTAAATACAAAAAAACTCGATTTTACAAAATATAGCTGACGAAAAAAAACTTAACTGCTGACGACTTAAAATATGCTGACGAATAACACAAACGGAAAAAATAACCTAAAAATCTGTGAAACTAAAATGTTTAGAAATAGGATCATGAACAGAGTGAAGTTTTCTGAATTATGCCGATCAATGAATTTAGTGTTAAGTTGCACACATGCACACTACTATAATATGAAAGGTACAGACTAAAAACAGTGAATATCATAGAGAATAAATTTTGAGAAAAACGCACTGAAAAGAAAGAAGTACATACGGCCATAGACAAAATATTTTTGACGCCAACTGTTTACTTTTTTTAAAGTAAGTGTCTGAACTATAAACAAAGATTTGCCTTCTTAAGAGTTCAGAAAAAAAAGTGATATTCCCTGATTTTGTTTATACCCTTCATATTACACACACAAGTCCATTATTCATGATCTTATTTCCAATAAAAATATTGCTATTTAAACTTATTTTAACACTTAAGGAGTGCATCGTCCAACATTGTTTGTGATGGTATGTGGTAGCTTTGACAACGACAGCGGAATGTCGAAGTCACCGCTCAATGATATTTGGGACACGCAGCCGATCAAACCACTCTTGTATTTACCGAGGGTGTTTATTTCTATTGATGGTAGGCCTCCTGTAAAATAATTAAATAAATTATATTATTAAGAAAACAACATTTAATCCGAACTTACATAGTTACATCCAGTGTAAGTTAAATAAAAGCTTTTAACTAGGCTGATTTTGATGGGATTTATATATAGACTAGCTGGCTCGCGCAACTTCGTCTGCGTCACCCCGGGTAGTTTCTCACCGTTTAAACCTTCCCTGGACTTCTACAAATATTTCAAGATTAAAATAAGCCAAATCGGTTCAGTCGTTCTCGAGTTTTAGCGAGACTAACGAACAGCAATTCATCAATACATAGTATAAAACAAAGTCGCTTTCGCTGTATGTCTGTATGTATGCTTAGATCTTTAAAACTACGCAACGGATTTTGATGCGGTTTTTTTTAATAGATAGAGTGATTCTTAAGGAAGGTTTGTATGTATAATAAATGCATAATATAGTAGAGAAACACTGATAAATTTAAAGGTTGCTAATGTGATGTCGTAAATAAGCACGCTTTTTTGCGCTTATATTGCAAACGCTGGCTGACCTACGAGATAGACCAAAATAATGTACTACAGTATTGTTCACTTTAAAAAGTTCAACAAAAAAGTCTGCGATGGTATATGTATATCTCTTAGGGATAACCCAGCATAACCATTTTTATTCTTTACTAAAAAATGGTTATATACGAAGTGATTTTAAACAATACAGCATTAATCCTTATCTAATTTAGTACCTTAAATAAATTGTGCATTTATTATAGATCAATATGCTTTTTACAGCATGTAATTTAAGTGAATATTACCGAAGATATTACAAATTTAAAATGCAGGGTCGTAGTTGTTTGCGCCGGGCGGCGCGTGCCTATATAGGCTACAATTTTTGAACCCCTTTGTAACGCAGACGAAGTTGCGCGGGTCATCTAGTTTTTATATATAAGAAAGATGGTAACTCAAGTGAGCTCATTTGTACTACTTTTCACATTTATAAATATGAAGTAATTTTTGTATGCTTCGTATTAAAATTTATAAAATTTAAATGCTAAATGTTTAAATAAATAAAAAAACTTTAGAGGTCACGGGACATCCGGATAGAACGAAGTTCCTTTCGATTAAAACGTATCTCATAAAAATTATTTCCTTTCGTAACGCGCGATAAGGGACGTGTTTTAAAATATTTTGATCACAGCGCCATCGAGCATTAATAATATAAAACAAAATAAGGAATTGTTTTAAAAGATTTTGATCACAGCGCCATCTAGCGATAATCATCTAAAACAAAACAGTGTCGTGACAACTTTTTCGTAAGAATTTTTTCCGTCTAACCACCTAGCGCGATAAGGAACTTCGTTCCAATAAATACCAGGACTATTTTTTTTTTTTTTTTTTATTAATGGCCCCAATCGCGTGTTAATGTACACGCATTCTGATTCCGCCAATGTCGAGTGTTAAAGAGACACGTTTTTTTTAAATCTCTTTTGAAGAAGAAAATGACATAGCAGTAGTAAAAGCTTTCTACTAACCAATATAAAGACCATTCTCAGTGTTCAACTGCTTATGCTTTCCAGGTGATATTTTACCGACAGAACCTAATCCATCTACTTCTAACACACCAGCTTGTCTGTTTCTGTAATTACAAAAATAATGTTCATTCGTAGGTATATTTATCATCTGACTTTAGGACGAAATTATCTTTTTTTATAATTCAACTTCTACAAGGCGAAATAAACTATAATATGGGAGGGTTCAAACCACCACGTTGTACCAAAAATACACCAAAACTACATCTTCAGTTCATCGTTGCACAAAAAAGTTTTAACGAAGAGTTCTCTGATTTTGACATAATAGGTATTCTTAAACACTTAACGAATGCGAATACAGTCAAAATTAAAAAAATAAATAAAAAATCGACATATTTTAATGAAAAAACCGTTCATTAGTACACATAATAATATTATTTCTTCTATAAATAAGGTAAACTAACCTTGTAGCCCGAGCTCTATGCCACAACCCATCATCTACTTTAGTATGGTTCGCTATAATAACTACCTCTCCGCTACCTAAATCGTATCTGAAATAAAATTAATCGGAATTAAGGTATAAATAATCTAGATAGGTATAAAAAAATTGGATGAACATTTAATCTTGTTTAAACTAAAAGAGTTGCATTCTCAAAACAGTAACTTTTAAATCACAAGTTTTTAAATACACAAAGAATCATTGAACACGTATTGTCTCCCAAGAGAAAACAGTTTTCATCTTACTTCTTAGAGTTTACATTACATTATTGCAGTTAATAGAGATCCCTATTTTTTTTTTTTTTTTTTTTCATTTGGGGGAAATCACCGGATCCCCGCCCGCAATAAAAATAAAGAAGTATTTTATTTTTATTGTTTTCAATTAAGAGTTTATCTTTTTTTCAATATTGTTTTAAATTCTCTGATTTGTTCGACCTTTTTTTTTTTAGGTGGAGGAAATCACCGGATCTGTATGTGGGAGTTGAACCGCACTAAAACCTCCAACCGCTCACACTCAGCGTCCGAACCCCGGCTGAGGCCAGAACCCAGCACGGGGTTTGGAGGGACGGCGCGACGCGTTACGCGCTCGGCATTCTTTCCCGTCGCTCCGTCCCCACAGCTTTATACATTAGTATAGACATAAATATGTAACAAAAAAAAGATATGGTTCACAAATATACAATAGTTGGTAAAATTTTGGGAGATTCCGTTTTTATTAGTAGATATATTGAGCGTCCCTTTGCCTGAAGGTTTCAGTACACCGAGCGTGAAGCTATAAGTGTAGATAAGTTTATTGAAGTCACATGTATAGAAGTATAATATTGAGTTAATTTCATTTAATACCTGAATACTAAGACGGAGTTTTCGACGGCAAGCGATAGAAAATCACCGGGCGGCGATATAGGAGACCTCCCGCTCCATACAAGCAGACCGTTCGCGGTTACCGAACGAAAACGAATGTTTATATCTAAAGTGTAGCTTAATAACCTGAAACAGAAATCATATAATAAATGTCTATATACGGGGGGTAATATAACCAGTAATATTAACAAGTATATCTGTCAAATTGTGAATTATACAGGGTGGATCTAGAACTTTATACCATTTAGTGTGGGACACAACTTAGAAACTCTTTTATTTTTGTAATCGGTTCAACTTTTTTTTCAATATTATATGAGAACCTGTAATGATAGTCATATATACACAATACGATATAGAAAAAAAAGAAGTACTACCAAAAATAATACTTGTTCTAAGTTGTATATTGATAAGTCAGTCACCCCGTTCAGCAGGTGTAAAGTTACAGATCCACCCTGTAAAAGCATACATTCAAGTCAGAAAGAGCAAATTTATTTCCCCATACAAGTTTAAAAAAATAACTTATAATAAAAGTTCTGTTGTGTCCTTGAACGACGATAACCTCTTACAATCATGTGACCCGTTTGATCGTCTGTACTGTACCAACCCATTGCTGCCCACTGTTGGGCTCAGGTCTCCTCAGAAGAGGGATTGATTTGATCGTCTACTTAAAAGCAATTAAAAACGCCTATGAAACCTTGTATCTTAAAAAAATATTATTCATTTTACTACGTCAGCATCCACATTACAATTGATAAAAATACTATCCTACCTTTTCATAGTTTCATCATCATCTATATGTATAAAACTGTCGACTCCACTAAAACTGGGATAAGTGTTCGTATCGCCCCAATTTATTTCATTTGTATTTAAATATTTAACTTGCATGTAAGTCTCGCCATAACTCGGCCCTTCCGTCGGGACATCATTTAAATGATTGTAGTAATCATGTTTTTTGACAAAATACTTCTTTTTCTTGTATTTTTGAACGTGTATATGTTTTTTTGGCTTCGATTTGTGTGGTTTCATTTTAAAGCCTTTTTTCGCTACTATAGAATGATGGACGTCTTCTTCTGATATGTTTTGACTGTATATTGGAATCGGATTAAGTGTCTCTTGACATAGTTTATTGTTTCTGAAATAAAACAAAATCACCTTTTAAAGTTGCTGGTAGACTTTATGTGACATTTTAATAATAATCTGTTAAAGACTATGTGAAAGTATAAATATACAGGCCAAAGAGTTTTTTACAATCGTAGCCTTTCTAAACATTAAAGGATGTCAATTTAAAGTATTTTCTAACCATCACAAAAATATACTTTGACGAAGAGCTAAGAATATTAGGTATAACAACATTAACTTACGTGCACGTATCATTGTGGGGCTCTTCACAATTATCTACATTTAGACCACCGAGCGCAGATGATACTATTGATAATTCTTCATCGTTTATCACCAACTGAAAACCAAAATAAAATAAATTTCATTATTTAGGTATAAATAATACAAAAAAAAACATAAAAATAATTTATATCGTCAGCATTATTTTACCTGATATTTATGTTTTAACCTACAGCAGTTTCAATTATTATTAGAAATTTGGATTTTATTTGATCCTATTGAATGAGAATCGATTTATGGCTGATGACATTCATATTCTAAGATGTATTTATCACGATTAAAAATTTTCACTAACACTCGACATTGGCGGAATCAGTGCGCGGTTAAATCCAAGCGCGATTGGGGCCATAAAAAAATATAATTTTTCTCCCGATTTTAAGTCCTCAGCTAAAGCTTTCTCTTAAAGCCAGTGTCGATAGTATTAAGAGTGGTGTAACATAATATTCATATTTAAAACCATAATAACAATAACATATTGCGCCGACCCCATTTGAATGGGATAAGGTGAACTAAAGAAGAATATCAATAATTTAAAGTAAACATATTTTTCACCAATCATTTTAATTCATCAGCATAATCACCTGTCCAACACATCCGCTAAAACTCTTCCTCAATGCCAATCTCGGTGGTATTGGATGCGGAACTCCTCCTAACAACATTGGCTGATGCAAAGCCAGTCTCCTGGAAGTACCTCGTGACGTCACCGCCCTGGAGGTCACCCCGAGGGAGGTCTTCACGCGTAAAGTAGCGTGACGTCCCGAACGACTGACCGATACGCGATGCCATTCGTTCGGTTTTAGAGGGAAAGCTGACCTGGTAAAATGAATTGAGGTCATGTAGCTGATGAGGTAAAATAACAAAGAATTAAATAAATGAGCGGTTTTTATTCGCAGTTATTGATTTGATTAGTTACCCAAATAAATTATTATTAAAGTTCAACTTTGAAAAGAAATTAGGTACTAATAAGTAAAAAAAACAGTTTAATTTAGCAGGTGGAGGCTGATAGGCATTAATTTCAATACCTACCTCTTGTTTTACAGTTAGGCT
Organism: Trilocha varians; assembly: GCA_030269945.2. Lineage (NCBI taxonomy): Eukaryota > Metazoa > Arthropoda > Insecta > Lepidoptera > Bombycidae > Trilocha > Trilocha varians. The sequence goes on from AP028277.1 coordinate 12,277,816, forward strand.
GAAAAAAAGTAAGTTGAACATATAATATATTTATATCTACCTCACAAGAGCAATGCCAGAGCCCAAGTCAAAAGCGAACTCGACGAAATAATCCCTCAGGTGCAACGAGAAGAAGTCCCCGTCGCCGCTAGCGTGTTCGGAGTTGTATAGTACCAAGCCATCTCCATTCGTAGGCTTTAGAGTCACCTGGAAATGAAGAATTTTATGGATAAAGTGACATTCAACAGTAGTGTTTCATGGTTGCAGAGCGTAAAGGACTTCTACCTGCCCCGTAGTTGTAAAATGTTGGAGTCGAACCACATTTATATTATACTCTCTCTTCTATAAGAGAGAGAGAGAGAGAGACAGACGTTTTAAAGTAACTAATTATTATAACTGAAATAAAATATTTTGATCACAGCGCCATCTAGCATTAATCATATAAAACAAAATAAGGAATTGTTTTAAAAGATTTTAATCACAGCGCCATCTAGCGATAATCATCTAAAACAAAAAAGTGTCGTGACAATTTTTTCATAAGAATTTCCGTCTAGCCCCCTTTCGATAACGCGCGATAAGGAACTTCGTTCCAAAACAAATCTTATTTTCATTTTATAAGACGAACACAACAATTACTAGACTATTTCAGTTCTTAAACGATTAAATTGAGCAACAATTTCTGTTTTCAAAACTCATTCTTCGCCCGTCGAAGTTTCAACTTGTCCAAGTTTTAAAGTTTCATAAACTTTGTATTAAGTGGCTGTTATAACTTAATTGATATACCTTATTATCGAACTATCAAACTTAGTTTTCAAAACTTTTCAATTTCAAGAAACATTGTTTTACTGAACGATTTAAGAAACTAGGAGACTTTAAAGTTTAATGGATCTCTGCGATAATAGGACGAGGTATTTAATTAGACGAGGCTTGAAAAAAGTCCTTAAAGATTAGCCGTAGTAGGGCATCCCCTGACAGGTGTCCATGAGCAATGGTAGGTCCGGAGGCGAAGATCAGGGGGCCCGTTAGCTCGCAACGGAAAAAGAAAACAGAATACAAAGTTAGTTAAAAATGTTTTGGTCGTAGGAAGAATTGGCTGATCTCCTTTCAAGATAAAGTTGTGTGTCAAATTAAATTCAGTCTCTTCTATATTTGACACATAATTCCAAAGTTAAAACTTCATAAACTTGGACAATGACGAAACATTATCTGATTATAACTTTGCCTAACATTCCTTCTTCCCACGTTTTCCCGAAAAAAAGCTTTTAGAAGCAAAAGTTACTTTTAAAATATTACAAGGTAAATTCTTATTTTCTTTATAATAACGTGTTCGCGCTAAAAAGTGAATAATGAAGTTGTTGTGTAACTTTATTATGAGTTTTGTAATTTTTGACGCCTCGTCTGGTATGTTCAAGTTTTTTTAAGTAGGAAAAAAAGGTAGAGAAATAGGCTTCAATTACAAGTTTGGTTGAACCTCGACCTTATGGAATTATAGACTTGGAGAAACTAAAATTCTTGAAAATTTAAATAAGATCAAACCCAACATCCAGAAGCGTGAGTTATAATAAAATAATAATATAGTACCTAAAGTTCTTCAAATTCGGAAAAGACGGTAAATAGTTGAAAAGATTAAAATGTTGATGAATGAATTTGACATGTAATTAAATATATTACTGATATATAACTGACCTGTATGTCTAGCCAAGACTGAGCCGAGTTTCCTAATCCCGGCAGACGAAGATAAGAAGACCCGTTGAATCGAGGTACCTGGAATAAAACAATAAATATATTGTTATTGGACTATTCGTGATATCTGAGAGACAGTAGGCAGTAATTGTTATTGCAATAATAGGTAGGCTGAGAATAAGGAGAAGTTAGGTATAGCTCTTGGAAAACACTGAAAATGATCAGTAGGGTGATTCACACTTTGTGGAATCGACACGGATTTAAAAGTAATACAAACAAAGCCAGAAAAGTGCTATTAACATTCCTATGTCCCTATAATATCTGTTGTTTAAGTTTTGACAGTTTATTATCGAAGAGTGAGGACGAATTTGAAGGCGCGGTAAGTGGTTGAAGCGCTTGCCTTCCGTACGAAAGGTCGCGGGTTCAAAAACAGATCTATTGGAATCATGGCTACCAAATAAGCGGCTATAAGACCGCCCATTGCTTGTCTCTCTTTAATTTAAGCAATAAAGTGTATTTAATTAATTTCCATTCTCTTTAATCCTTAAAAATCTTTACTCACTCAAACAACTTCGTTCGTTAAAAACAAATTACTCTCTAAAATACTTCTACTGAATATTATGAAACTTTGAAATCACTAGTACGGAAATTTTGCGAGATCTCAAGAAATACTCGGAGAGCGCTCATAAATTATTTGAGAGATTTGTCGAAAATTCTAGAATTTCGTTACAATTTCATGGATAATATTCTTTTATCTAAGTTTGGTTTAGTTTACTACGTTCCGAAGTTTCTGGAATAGTTAGTAAATGATGTTGTCGTTAAATGTAAAGTGAATGATGTCTGGTAAATAAAATGCCATTCTATTTTGTTTGGCTTACTTTTGTTTTTCTGACGTTCTTTTTAAAGAAAGAAAGAAAATAACTTTATTCAGAACTAACGACAAAAATAAAGATTGACATAATTAGACTAAAATTAAGCTAAAAAAAAGATTAACAAATAAAAATTAAAAGAATTGCTGTAGTGGTGAAAAGGTTGGTTGATTACTTAATTTGAATTTGATTGTATATCATTGGCATTTAGGGTGAAGATTATTAAAGGCATGGATTAAAGGTAAAAGGTACTACATATTAACCACACAACTGGGAACTTAAATTTTCGCTAGATGGTAAAACTGAGATCCAATCAAAAACATAAATGTGAAATGAGAGCAAAGACAATGTATTGTAGTCTAAGGTCTGATTTGGCTTTAAAAATTTTGGATCAAAATATATTATGTCCAGAAAATATGAGACTATAACAAAATGTAAACAAAACAAGTTTCCGAACTAACGTCATCTCGTGCTCAATTTTGGTTCCTGCCACAGACTTGACAAAAGTAAACTAACCAATTTTGTTGCCGATCCCAGTTCCGTGGTTAAAGGTCATAATAGTTGACAATCTTGAATGATTGATTGGTTGTTCTGTTAACCTTTAGCTCTCGCTTTGTCTAACAAAGTAATAAAAAGGTTCCCTCTATGCGACAATCTTGTTAAAGTAAATGCTGTTAGGTAAAGTAGGTATAAACAGTTGAAAGTCAAAGGATGTAAATAGCGCAGGACTGATCCTGGTGGTATAATTAAATGATGATGTTATAAAAATCGGTCACATACCTTCAAATCCAACGTGATTTCACATTTGTCCCCGGCATAGCCTAACGGACACAAACACACGCCGTTGACGCAACCGCCGCCATGATGACATTCGCAATCCTCCTTCATCACTTTAACCCCATCACTTTTTACGTCACTCTCATCACCGACCATCACTTTATTAATTACAGTATTAGTTTTCACTAGTATTTTTTGGGCATCACCATTTGGGACAGTGTTATCCAGAGTGTTATGATCTTGATAGTGACTGGAATCTCTCATCACTAGATCATTGTCTTCAAAGTGAACAATGTCGTTTATGTCGTAAATGGCTCTTGTTTGAAGGTCGTTGTCATGTTTTGATATTTCTATTGTTGTGGCTTCGTTCGTCGGCCTCCAAGGCGCTAATGTTGGCGCACATTCACCTGTAATTAAATGATACCATTAAAGTTTATATTGATAAATTTCATGATCAGTATCGTTGTCTATCTTTTTGGGGTGGATTCCTACCAGTTAAATAATTAAGTTTTGTCTGATAAGTGCCATGAAAGCAACCTTATTTATTAGATACCTAAAAATATCATGCTAGTCTTTAAATGGTCACAAGACTTGCAAAATTACGATCTTCCTCATTGAAGACTATTCAGATCTAATTATGGTTAATACCTATCTTTAAACTTTTATAAACAATAGTTAACTTTGGTAAAAAAGTGTGAAAATGCCAAAACGGTTTACATCTAGGTATAATTTAACCTTACAACCCATCTTTGCCTAACTTTCTCCGAACAATAACCTTAAACTTTGCACAGTCGTTATATATTCCAAGCGAGGCTCCGGAATTTCATTATTCCGATATACGCGTGATATAATATGGGATATGGCGGGGGTGGAATGCATATCAAGTTCATATGGAGTCGCGTTGTTCGATTTGATGAAGGGTTGTGAAGTTTGAAACGACGTGTCTTGCCGTCGTCGAGATTTTGGAACGAAGTTGCTGACATATTTAGATTAGTAGTACCTAACAGTATTTTACGTAATTTATTAACGCTTAATATATAATTCTTTAAAACGGTTGAACAGTTATTAGGACTTTAGAATACAGTCATATTTTGTTAATAACTAACTATTTATGTGTCCAATATCAAGAATGACCGTCGAGCAAAAACCTCTTAAAATTACTGTCGAAGCTTTTCAGTATAAAACCGTGCACTGATATCATGATTGGAATAAAGATCAAGGATCATATTACTGTTAGAGCAAATGAAATGTTCCTAACATTGGACTGACAGAAATAATTATCTATACTTTAATTAAGTACTAGGTATTGATATTATAATTATAAAGATAAGTAAGTATAATTTCACGCGTTGTCGATTTGCGCATCTACCATAAAGCTGAAAGACTACAGCGTCGAAACAGGCGGTCAATATCAGAATTTTTCTTATCATCGTCATCATCAGCAGCCTATAGATAAGAGACCCAAGCTTCGTCAAATAGACAGTTCTACGCTGTTACTACAGATTAAGTAGAAGTATATTCATTCATGTATTAAATTAATTCAATAATCTTGACATTTTCTTGGAGTAATCATACCTAGTGCACACAATTAAAACATGGTATTTCGAGATCCTAATATGGAAACTTAGAAAATGAGCATAACATATAAGTCGGTAACTCCGGTATAAACAAGTAAATGAACCAATACATTCTGATCTCATTTGAACTGTTTGCCTCCTCAACCCGACTGAGTAATACGCGACGCTCAATCGAGGATGAAATTCCATTTGGCTGTAAGTAGGCACTTGAAGCATCTTCACTCTCATATATTTGTGTCAAATCATTGGATTTAATGAAGATTTTCTTATGAGGGGCTGATGTTTCTTTGTTGGGTAAGATTTAAGATTAATTTGTAGTCGTATTGGGTGTTTTTGTTAAGTTTTGTAAGTACTAGATTATACTGAGGGAACATAGAATTACATCTGTAATCAATGTCATGAACAACAAATAACTTATAGTCCGGTCAATTTAGACATCCAAGGTTACAATAATTCGCACTTGGCTGAATTTTGGTAGGATTGTTCAATACACTATTATAAAGGAAATGTGAAAAGTCCTCATCGATCCGGCACGTGCAAAAAAAGTTACTCGGGGTCTAAGGTCCCAAAAACAGGTTTTTCGCGATTTTCAGCAAAATGGTAAGTTTTATCATAAAATTAACTCAGCTTTAGTTGCTGCTGAGGCTAAGTATCATTATGACTGCTTAAATTCCTTCTTAAGTCCTAAAACTGGGGTTAAAGTCGGTCGACCGTAAGATGAATCTACGAATCTGGCAATGGAGGAAATATTATATATCTTATAATGATACAATAAGGTACGAAGCAGCTGCAGTTTTTCCTCGTCCTCCTCATGTCCTACGACCAGAAAGTGGCACACTTATTCAATACGTTGTAGACAATGCTGATATTAATGTAAATACGCTAGACGGTAATAATACGCTCCACATAATGGGTATTATTCAAATTGTTACTCCAAAAGATTCCGTTTTACTAGAAGAACTTATGCCACGAGTAAGAGAAGCTTTTTCAGGCAAAAGCTCATGTGCCGATCCAGATCTATCAAAATGATGATATCTTTCAACTTTTTGAATCGTTATATCTCAAAAACGGTGGCTCTTAGGAAAAAAAGTATTTAGACATTTTTTATTGATAATTATCTGATCTTCATTTTTGTCTGAGCTAATTTTATGATAAAACTTACCATTTTGCTGAAAAACGCGAAAAACCCGTTTTTGGGACCTTAGACCCCGAGTAAATTTTTTTGCACGTGCCGGATCGATGAGGACTTTTCACATTTCCTTTATAATAGTGTATTGAACAATCCTACCAAAATTCAGCCTAGTGCGAATTATTGTAACCTTACCCCTATTTTTTAGTCTAATTTGACCGGACTATTAAATGAATGTGTTTATAGTTAGTGCGCTAAACGAACTGAGTGTCATCGGCATCCTCTAACGTCAAAATGTCGTGTAATTACGCGAGATCGGTGTACTTTCAATTGTGTACTACCCAAAAGCGAACGAGAAAGAGGGTAGACAGATTTGTTTGCTCTTAAATCGACCCGCAGTCTTCTCGTGATCATGACGTTTGCAACAATGTTGAAATATCGAGACAACTCAATTAATTAAATATCCTGGTAAGAACCCGTTGAAAATGCATGAAAGTATTATAGAAAACCGCGAGTGTCTGAATAAGTTTACTTTCAATTGGCTTCATTCTGTTGTTCTTGATGCTTTTGGTATGTGACTTACGTATTAAGAGATTAAAGAGTCATTAAGGTGTGAATAATCTTTTAAATTGAGAAGCTTTATTCATTCGTTTTACTCGTATGTTATAAAACACATTTATTAGTTCACTGTACTATTTAGAATTATAACCAATCTAAATTCAAAATCCATATGTTCGTAAGTAAACACAATTCCGGCCTCCTCGTTAAAAAACTTCGTAGTTTCTAAACAAAGAGGTTCGCATCAACACTTTTCCAACAAATCTACTCGCTTCAAATCGACGAACCGTTGGCCTCGATTGGATTTAAAACGTTCCATTTGACACAACGAAGTTTTGGCGCGTTTTTGAGCCCGGGTTTTTAGCTTTGACGCCATATTGGATTTAAAAAGTTCTCGATCAAAATTATATTCAATTTGTTTTCCTTGTGGCTTACAATCTATGATTATAATATTCTCTTATTTAGGAATATATAGCATAAAAAGAGCATTAAAAAGTGATGTAGAATACACAAAAGAAGTACAAATCATAATAATATTATAAAGGCGAAAGTTTGTATGTATGGATGTATGTTTGTTACTCTTTCACGTAAAAACTACTGAATGGATTTGAATGAAACTTTACCACAATATAACTTATACATCAGAATAACACATAGGCTACAATTTTTGAACCCCTTTGTAACGCAGACGAAGTTGCGCGGGTCACCTAGTATAATATAATTGAATAAGAAGATTTATGATTTAAACGTTGCTATCGTAATACCTATGTCTTCCTCAACTTGAGTAGGTAAGCAATTTTAATAGTAATTTTGCAATAAAAAAGAAGTTGAAACTGTAAAACTGTAAGCTGATCTTATACAAAATTACAATATCAAATCTAAATCGAAGGATGCCCTTTAGGGAAACGTATTACAGTCAAAGACGAAATTTATTGCATTCGAATTTATGTTGAAATAAATGGAGGAACCTATTTGTTGGTACATTTTTAAGATCTACGTCCCACGATGCTGGTTTTGATTCGATTTAAATCGAAACTGGACTCGAAATAAATTGAGCTTGTGTTTTCGTTATGGGACTTAAATATTCTTCTTCTTCTTTTTTTCCCCTGGACCTCGTCCACCAAGACTGGGTACGATTCGCCAATGTCAAGTGAGACAAATACACGGACTCAAAGATACTAAGCCAAAATATTGTTCTTTTTTTTTATTGCCTTGTAGGTAGACGAGCTAACGGGGCACCTGATCGTAAGCCGTTACCGTTGCTCATGGACCTCATGTTCGGTTTCCAGTTTCAGCAGTAGTAGAATATATACTTAAATATTGGAATAAGTTTAGTTTTTTTTATTTCCAACGGGTCGCCTGATTGTAAGCTACCGTCGCTCATGGACCTCTCCAATGTCGGGGGACACTGAAGGAAAGTCTTTAAAGTTAGGTAGTAAGTACACCTAGTACCTACTACCTAACTTTAAAGACTTTTCTTAAGCCTCGTATCTATCAAAGAGGTGCGCTCGGCGTCATCTTGTTTTCTTATCTCGTTCAAGAACTATAAGAGATGATGTACGAGTGCATCTGGTCATGCCGGATTCAACTGTGGGCTATTTTAAGTACTTATCTCTCGTCGGAAAACCGGAGGATACTTTAATTTACTGATTTATTCAACTTCATGTACAAAATGGTACAATGGCGGAAATAATACCAAGAAAAAGATATTCTCTATCAGTCAAGGTGATGTAAAGAGTACTAAGGTAGGTGCTATGCTCGTAGGTAGGTATTTCTCTTCATAAAAGATCACTTCAAAGATTTGAGCCCATGATCATGGCCTGGGACGGCCGTTAAATTGTCCACCTGATGGTAATTCCCATCACTCGTGGACCTCTACGAAGCTACCTAACTAAGGCCTTGTCATAAGCCACATTTTAAACCTAAATTAGGTATACAACAGTCTTTCAAAGTAAATCAAATATTTCAAATAATGGAAGATTCAGTATTAAATTCCGAGATAAAATCTCCGTGGTGGTAACTTCGTGAAACTACGCGAACAGAACCGGCTGTAACTGAGTTGTGACAAAGTTTCCGCGGATCAACTTATCAAAGGAGATTATTATCGTTAAAGGTTTTGCACAGTTATTGATATGCTATATTGATGATATGACACATTGTGACTGACTGCCGATGGGGCCGAAAAGTTCTAGAGTGGCAACCACGAACTGGTAGCCGCAACGTAGGCAGACCTCCCAAAAGATGGAACGACGATCTGGTCAGGATCGCGGGAGGTCGCTGCATGCCTATAGCGCAGGACCGGCCGTTGTGGCGAAGTTTGGGGGAGGCCTATGTCCAGCAGTGGACATCTATAGGCTGATGATGATGATGATATGCTATATTAGGTAGCGATGATATTAAAAAGGTAGAAAGCAGAATGAAGATCCAGTGGACAAGCTAAGGATGATATATTTCAAAAGTGATAATCATCGTTTCTGAAAAAAGGCATATATAAGTAATTTAGTTTAATACTCGATGAAGCTCTGCAGGTCTTGTTTACTAAAATACCATTTTAAATGATACTCTTCTTATGTATTTTGTATATGATTATATATCGAAAGGAGCGCAATAAAACGTTTTGTGCCGACCCCCAAAAGTAAGTAAGATGACTTATCTTTCTTCAATCGATGTTCTAAAACGGTTACAATAATGCTACCGACTCTCTTGCTTAGCATTACATACGTCTATGGAAAACTAACAACGAATTATTGCCGTAGTCAAAATGAAGCAGAAAAAACTAAGTTATCGTTAAATCTAACCTAATTTCCGAACCCCAAACCTTTATTAACATAATCTATGACGTAATATCCGACTTGTACAAATAGAAGCAAGCAAATTATTATTCCGTACAAACTTACATGACGGCTTATTTGTAATACGGATTGTTAGTTTGAAGCGACGCCGCGACGGTCGTATCATGAATACTGAACAAAGGGAACGTCTTGTGACATGTTTTGGAGATTTCTAGCTAGAATAAGATGTTGATGGAACTTACTGATATTCTTAAGGACTTATTGACTTGCTTTAGTGAAAGAAGTTGTCAAAGTAAATAAACTTTATCTATAAATAAATAAAGATAATAAATAAGAAAAAATAAACTGGACCAAATTGGTTTTAAAAAATAATTTGTAGTCGAATAAAAGTAATCAAGTAACATAACTCTTTGATTTTACTGCAATATATTAGAACACTGTTCAATTCAATACACTGTACGAGGTATAAAACATTCATAATACGACATCAAACGAGACAGTGTAAATCGGAACACCAAATTTCTCATATTCTTTGCTTTTTAAATATGTATTCGCTGTTAATATTATACGAGGAATGAGAAGAGTTCTATGACAGTAAATGATAGATTTTTCTATGTCCTGGTACTGCAGAGGTCCATGAGTTACGGTAAAAATTAGGTGCACCATAGAGTCAGACATAATAAATGTGGGACTTTTGATTACAGTTTTCATTTATTATATTTTATTATTTTTATATAGTTGTGTTTTTCTTCTCCTTTTAATTAGTATTAATTTTTATTTTGTTCTAAATTATTGCATTTTTCGTATTTCAACAATGTTTATGCGTGTTTGGAGAGTTTTTGTCGTGTTTGTGATCTATTATTAATTGTAAAAATCGTAGGAGCGACCGAAAATCAGCGCCTCAAGTGTAAGTACCGCACTTGGGGTGATCATGCTGAGTCGTGACCTTTTCACCACTACAGCAATTCTCTTAATTTTTATTTGTTAATCTTTTTTTTTAGCTTAATTTTAGACTAATTATGTCAATCTTTATTATTGTTGTAGTTCTGAATAAAGTTATTTTCTTTCTTCCTTCTTTAAACATCTATCTTTTTACACATGAAAATGAATTGCTGTTCTTTAGTCTCACTAAGACTCGAGAACGACTGAACCGATTTGGCTAATATAAGTATTGAAATATTTATGAAGTTCAGGGAAGGTTTAAACTGTGAGAAACTTTACTCATGTTTCGCAGACGAAGTTGCGCGGGCCAGCTAGTCTTGCAATATAATTCAAATATGAGGTTTTTTTATTTTTATCAGTTGGAGGAAATCACCGGATCCCCCAGCCCCGCGGGCGGGGTATGTGGGAGTTGAACCGCATTAAAACCTCCAACCGCTCACACTTAGCGTCCGAACCCCGGCTGAGGCCAGAACCCAGCACATGATTTTGAGGGGCGGCGCGACGCGTTACGCGCTCGGCACTCTTTCCCGTCGCGCCGTCCCCTAAATATTTATTGACTCAAAATTTACTACCTAGGTACCTACTACGGAGATTCGAACTTGTGGCTTCCCGCACGGAAGGCAAAGTAAATCTTCAATGTGGTAAACCGTCAGTCAAATAAGAGGTAGGCTATATGAATTTTTAACGCCCAATAAAATCAAAAAAATATTTCTTCTTATCTGAAAACGAAGCAGGTTTACTATGCTTTGTACCTATACTATTGAAAACCTTCTGCTATTCTTATAGCTTTTTTCAATAACTACATGCTTTTACGATTGATATTAGCGCATAAAAATATTTACAACCCGAACACAATAGAATCAATGGATCAGTGATTTTTTACGACCACAGACCACATAAAAATAGAAAGCTATTCATATTTTATAGCTTCGATTAATTTTATAGCATCGCTTCGAGTGTAACGGAACCTTTATAATCAAAGGCCTTATCAAAGTGATGACTTCAAAGGTTTGAAATTAAAAAGAAAATGGCGGATTTTGTTGAGATTTTTTGAGATGATTATTTTTTATTGACAGCTTATCGGAAGGTGATTACACTAGTTTACAATATTAAACTTTTTGTCTGTTGCCGCGAATTCTGTGGTTGATATCGTTCACTCATCACTTATTTTTGTCAAATCTATCCTCAAAATTTTATGAGCAGCTCGAGTTACTTTGTTTTCGATTTTTATCATTTAAGCATATATATTAATCGATAACAGGCATATATTACTGTGTTAAAATTAGTTTCTCTAGTTTTTGCGTCATGAGTAGTTCAAGGAGACGTTGTTTAAACAATCCAAATCATTTTTGCTATATATGCGGAGAATATGTGTTTAACAATAGCAGAAAAGTTATATCAGAGTTGTTGAAAAATATCTATTTTGAGTTTTTGGGATGCTCTTGAATAAAAATGAGAACTCTTGGGCTCCCAATTGTGTTTGTAAATCGTTTGTGGAATATTTAAGATTATGGAAAAGTGGTAAAAGAAGTGCCTTTAAATTTGGAACGCCGACTATTTGGCAAGAGCCACGAAATCATCTCATAGACTGTTATTTTTGTAGCGTAAACATAAACGGTTTAAACACTAAAAATCGAGCTAAATGGCAATACCCAAGTACTAGTTGCGTTCAACGTCCAGTACAAAGGCTTGGACAGCTTTCGTATCTGTTATGCAGAATTTTCTCGGAAATCGGAAATCTGAAAATTATGTTGAACTTGTAGAAGACCTTCTGCTACAATTAAGAAATATGAGATGTAATATGAGTATAAAACTCCACTTTCTTGATAGTCACCTGGACAGGTTTCCGGAAAATTTAGGAGATATGAGTGAAGAGCAGGGAAAGCGTATGCATCAAGACTTACACGTCATGGAAGAGCGCTATCAGGGTTTCTGGGATACAAATATGATGTCTGACTATTGTTGGTCTCTAATACGTCATTTTCCAAAGTCGACACATCGGAGAAGAACTTTAAAAATAAGTTTTTTAGAACTCAATGATTAAATGTTTTTTTAAACAAAGTTTTTCGTATTAAATACATGTTTTTTCTGTCTGATACCCACATAGCTAAAACTCAGAAACTAGAGCTGATAAAAATATTCTAATTATATTTTTGAAAATAGCATATTATATGTAGTCAGCAACAGCTAAAATTTCTTCGGCAACAAATGTACTGTAAACTAGTGTTATCGACTATATTTTGTTTTGGGGTGGGGTGGTTATAAAGGGATGAATCAACTAAAATATTTTGTCAATAGTTTTGTATTATTTGTGGTGACCAAGGGGATAAAGTTCTAAGTTTCTTAGAAGAAAGTGATTAACCATCGCAGGACTAAAACACTTTTTTGGAATTACAAGGTAACTTTCAAGGTTTAAAACTGGAACATAAGATTCTATTTAGTCTGCTACCTATGGAATTAGGTACAGAAATATCAATCAGTCAATCAGGATAGGTCTTTCTCTGTGCGATCGAATCTGGATTGGGGATCTGCAGAAGGACCAAAGGAATGGAGAGACCATTACCAATGAGCACGTTGCTCTGTCACATAATAAAATAAATAAAACATAGACATACTTTATTTGTGATGAAAAAAAAGAAACATACAAAGATAAAAGATACACAAAAATAAGAGACAATTACGATTAATTTCTCTTTCACCAAAAATCAGCTGCGACTCAGCATAATGCTGAAGATTGACACATACCAGCAGGACAAAAGCCAATATCCAGCGCTGGGTTTCAGTCCTAGCTGGCAGTGACGTTACAAAGGTAAGTAAGAATATAACTTACCAATATCCAAAGTAGCAACTGAATCTTTGACCAAGCGATAGGTGTCCCCGTTTATACGTAAAAAGTCCACGCATCCGAGCAGACCTTCAGATAGACCCAGTTTGTTTTGAAGACCTGTTGTATTCCCCGTTCCGCCCAGCCAGACCGGTTCTCGGAACGTCATGCGGGAGAATAGACCCTGTTGGTAAAGATATAGAGGTTATTTTATGTTAACTGAACTTTAGTAATACCAGTACTACTTTAAAAAAAATGAAAAGTACTAGTCAGATGGTTATCAATTTTATATTAGGTTTCTTAAAAATATAGAAATACAGAAAGAAATAGCTTTAAAAATAAACTTGTTTTATCTTGAAATGGAGAAAGATAAATGTGTTTCCCGAGCGCTATGACTTGTCCTTCTTCAAACGAGGCTTGAAGAGAGTCCGTAAGGGTAGACCGTAAGTAGCGGCCCCGCAGTGTCTTCTGGCAATGCAGAGGTCTGTAAGCGACCGTAACCGCTTACGATCAGGTGGGCCGTTAGCTCGTCTGCCTACGAGGTATTAAAAAAAAAAGATAGGTGAGGACCTCATTTTATCCTAGTATGAAGGAAACCCGAGGCCAAAACCCAGCACGAGGTTATGCTTGGGACCACGGCGCGTTTCACACTACGGCATTCTTTATCGTCGTTATACAGTAAATAGTAGGTCGCTGTGTCCTATCATTGCGAGCGGGCAACGGTAACCGTTTGCCATCATATGGACCTTTCATTGCCAATACAATAAAAAATACACGTTTGCTATCACATATGGAGTTGGAAACACTCTGCGATCTTGAATAATCTACATATATCTAGTACATTCCGTAACTCCCTAAAGTCCCCATAATTAATTAACTCTGCGATCGTTCAAGAGTTTAACTTGTCTCGAATAAGTCTCGTCCATCGATCTTACGACGTGTCCAGTTCACTAATGAATTTTGTTTTGTGTTCCGTATTGCTTTTCCGCTGTTTCTGGATCCTAATTCCGTGGGAAAATGACAAAACTATTTGGGTTCATTATTTGGATTAGGGAATGCTAAAAATGTGTTAGATGCTGATTTTGCACATCAGTTAGATAGAGGGCAGTTCATAATTTCAGTTTTATACAGGGTGTCCCAAAACTATGCAACATGAACGGGAAGTAGGTACTTTTAATATTAGAGATAGGACGTTTTGTTGAAAGGAAACATCAGTTTATTTTTGATATTTAATAATACTACATTCACAGATTTTTCGTAAGTTGTTTGGTCAGTCTAAAAGTTGAAATTGGCGTCGTTGACCGTCCACGAGACTATTTTTTTCATATGACCCTAGACCTGTCTTTCGAATTCTCGATTTTGTAGACCGACTACAAATTGACAAATATCACATTTGGTAGATGAGGCATATGCGGCATAAACCACTATAAACGCTTAATTATGAACTTCTCTTTCCGAATGCCGATGTGACAAATTTTCGGCTTCTTAACTGCACATTCTGTCATCATGATTATCAATTCAAATGGCAAACATTTGCGCCAACACCGCCAACCCGTTGGTTGCTAATGAGTTACACACCACCCAGCTGAAGTTCGGAAAATGTTTTTTGCGCCTCACTCGACGCAATTTACATCATTTTAATTGGTACAAGGGAATGTGGTTTGGATGTTACTTTGATAAATTGTTGGCGAAGTAAATTTTTAGGATTTCTGTTATTTTGGCGGGAAGTTATTATGCAGTAGATCTAGAGGCACATTAGCATTGCTTTGAGTCGGTTTGAGCTGTCAGTATTCTTGGTATCAATATGGGATAGGAAACTTTTAAAACAGCGGTATTTAAAAAGAATTTTTTTTTCTTTAAAAGTTACGTATTTCAAAAACTACTTCAGTATTTTTCGCCCAATAGCTCTACTATCTATTATTGGGTTCAGTTCAGAAACACAATGAAAATTCCTTGGTTCACAATAACAGTTTATTCATTTTCCAAAAACAGTATAACCATCCTCCAAAATCAGTACAATTATCCTCCAAAACTCAGTCACAATTACTCTCAACTCTGTTCACTTTGAAATCACGTCGACTACTGTATTCAAACGACAGCTTACACGCCTTTTATAATTTCTTGAGAAATAAATCAGATGGCGCCACTAGTATTTCCGTTCGCATAAAATAAAATTAAAAGAATCTAACAACACTCTTATAAAATGATTCATCACAACCGGAAGTCCTTCCTTTAAATCGACGTAATACCCGCTTCTACAAACAATTAAATGGAATTAGAGAAAAGTCACCTAACAGCTCGGCCATCCTGTAACTAAGCGAGTCCTCGCGCTTGTTTAACTCTCCGTAAATCCGATCAATTGCAACCATTACTAAAAGATGAGAAAAAAAAATAAATAAAAGGAGACCAAAACAACCAACTAAAAATCAAGCAACGTAGAATTCAAGTGTCCACACAAAAAGCCATGGTTGAATTTTACTCCTCGACACTATAGCCTCGTAGCACCATAGCTGAAAGCCATAAAAAACGTTACGTGCCCAAAAGCCTCCTTCATTCCACTCCTGTCTTCAGCCGTTTCTTCATTATAATATCCCTGTTATTTAGTATTCCCACCATCGAAAAGGCCTACCTCTTTTCCTCTTCTGTCCGGTGTATCAGTTCATATAGTTTGTTTCATTTATTGAATCATCTGATAGTATGTCAGTCCACCCCTTCAAATTTCTTTACCGTTATAGCATTCTGCAAGCCTGATAACATTTTTGATGTTTAATTTGATGAGGTCTTGAGTTTGACATTCAGATGGGAGAATTGGAAGGATACAGCCTTCGAAGACTTCTCATTTTCACGTTTTTGTTCTTCACTATATCTTGAGATTCCAGTTTCTCTTCCTAGCGTTGCCAACTCACGTATTCCTACTTCTTTTCTCGCAAAATCCATTAGGGAGATGACCTGTCCGAAATTAACAGTATCCGATTTCATTAAATAAATTATTTCCTCTATTCTGTCCATTTGTGTCCTTCTGTTCATTGCCTTGTTTTATCAGTATCACATTCCCACTTTTCGACTTTTCCTATTTAAATCCTCCGAATTTGTTCAGCTCTACTAATCACACTTTAATGATGGGTCCAAGTGAAGTGGTCCCTCTATCACATCCACATGCTCCAGCCCTGACACGGCCGCACTCCAAGCGAACGAAACTTCGCACCTCCGGGAAACAATACCTATCCTTCTATCTTGAATAGGTCACAACGTCTCTTACAACACAAGATCCTCACCATCGTGCCTCACTTCGAGAATCTACCAGATAACTCCTTTGAGCAAAAACCCACCAAATACAAATACAATACTCGCATAAACTTCAAAAAAAACGTAAGGCCTTGATCAATAACAAAATTTCCCAGTTATCCTAATAGTCCGAGCTTCCGCACCTGCCGATTGGGCAGTTACAATCCGACGTCATCAATGGCCACAACAGCTCTATCAATGGGTCTCCGACTAAAACAAGATACCAGCTGTAATCAGAGAGGGACTAGAGAAGTTGTGTTACAGACGTACACCAGCCAGGCCTTCTACTTGCATACGTCGCATTTTGCTCCAGGATCATATAGAGCCAAGAACGATACGCCAACAATCATTCGTCCACAAAAAGCATTAATCTGACTCTCATCTTCTCACTATCCAATATTTCCTGCAACATACTCTCATCAGTTCACAATCCACATCCGACACTATAAGGGGTTCAGATCCTCCGTCTCAGTCACCATCCGATAGGCTCTTGCAAATCACATGAAACAATCCCTACACAACAGCATATCTGGAGCTAGAAGCGCTCGATGTTGTCGATCACTACAGTTGTTGCTCTGGTCAACCGCGTTTTCATGGAAGTCAACTCTACAACAACCCAAAATGGTATCCTTTCCAACATTAATTTCCAATCGTATATTCTCTAGGACAATACTCCCTTCTACTTCAGACACAAACTCTGCAAGCGTTTACACATGTCGTTTGAACATTCGATTCATCTGGAATTCCAGCGACAATTATATCCGGACCTTCTGTAAAAAGTATTGACTCAAAACATAGGAGTGAATAACACTGCCATCAACAATGCACATTCCTGCAACACCGGCATAAACAGCACCAATAAAGCAGGCAAATTGTTATCGTCCCCCATCAAGACTCATAAAAATAATAAACTTCTTCTTAACACAACGTTCGTCTTTCGCGTCTTTTGTCCATCTTCTTTATCTGTCATCCCTTTCACTCTGAGCTTCGTCCAAAAACATCTTTCACAACATTGTTCGTTCAGAAACTACCATTCTCACACAAATCCAGCCAGTTCCGTCCGACCCTTTAATCAAGGAGAACTTTGACTGAACATCAACGTTGACATGCTGTAGGTAAGCATTTATTTGGATTTCTAGGACTCTTGCAGGGCAGAAAGCCTTTCCAACCTTCCCTTGCTACCAGATATGTCCAGAGTGATCCAGACCCAAACTCCCTTGATTGGTAACGCGCATTGGTCAGAAACAGTCCTTATCTAGTAATTCAAAAGGCGATCGCTCCCTCGCAATCGAAACACCTATTACCGCCACTGTATCAACCTCAGAAGCACCAGGTAGGTTCCAATGAATAGTTGTCTGCGTAATGATCTGTCACTTGTATCTCACGACTCCCCGAATTGCCCTACTTTGATGGTTCCGCAAGTTCTTCTTCGCTAAATTACGCACTAATGGCTCTATGATCCACCCCGTGAAGTAAACAAGACACATCCTGCTAACCTGAGATTTTATAGCGAAATAGTAGATTAGTCATCGTGTATAATGCTCTAATGATTCTTCAAACTCAACTATTTTGCTCAACAATCTGTGTGAAGTCCGGCGTAACTCTCACGACAAGGAGAGGGTTCCATCAACTTTCGCTTCTATCCCTCCCAGACATGTTCCATAATGAATCAAATCTATTCTCCCCCTTTTTTTTCTTCCTTTATTCAGTCGGTCTCTTTGTTTAGTTGAAACTGAATAGTTTTATCTTTTGCCATAAAACGATGTAAGGCAGAATTAATATCATTTGGCTTACTTGTCCATATTCCTCGTGGTGACTGCCGCTCCGCCGTTCTGTTCAATCATTTAAGAACCCTGATAACGTTTCCGAATGTTACCCCTTATCTGTCTCTTTGTGCCATTATTCATCGAAATCCTGGAGACAGTCTCCGCGTCTTCCTTTGTATTTCCTAGTTTTGTTTATCTACTCCAATATCAGATATGCCTGATCATTCGGCCTTGTTCCTTCCCGCAACCTATCAATCTGGTCCAGCTCCAATCCAGCTCCAGGTCCCATCCAGCTCCAGGTCCAATCCAGCTCTAGGTCCAATCCAGCTCCAGGTCCAATCCAGCTCCAGGTCCAGTCCAGCTCCAGGTCCAATCCAGCTCCAGGTCCAGTCCAGCTCCAGGTCCAATCCAGCTCCAGGTCCAATCCAGCTCCAGGTCCAATCCAGCTCCAGGTCCAATCCAGCTCCAGGTCCAATCCAGCTCCAGGTCCAATCCAGCTCCAGGTCCAATCCAGCTCCAGGTCCAATCCAGCTTCAATGCAGGCCCAGTCCAATACAGGCCCAGTCCAATACAGGCCCAGTCCAATACAGGCCCAGTCCAATACAGGCCCAGTCCAATACAGGCCCAGTCCAATACAGGCCCAGTCCAATACAGGCCCAGTCCAATACAGGCCCAGTCCAATACAGGCCCAGTCCAATACAGGCCCAGTCCAATACAGGCCCAGTCCAATACAGGCCCAGTCCAATACCAATCCAGGTCCAGTCCAATCCCGGTCCAGTCCAATCCCGGTCCAGTCCAATCCAATCCCAATACCAATCCAGGTCCAGTCCAATCTCAATACCAATCCAGGTCCAGTCCAATCTCAATACCAATCCAGGTCCAGTCCAATCTCAATACCAATCCAGGTCCAGTCCAATCTCAATACCAATCCAGGTCCAGCATCAACCCAAGTCCAGCATCAACCCAAGTCCAGCATCAACCCAAGTCCAGCATCAACCCAAGTCCAGCATCAACCCAAGTCCAGCATCAACCCAAGTCCAGCATCAACCCAAGTCCAGCATCAACCCAAGTCCAGCATCAACCCAAGTCCTGCATCAACCTAGCCCTGCATCGACCTAGCCCTGCATCGACCTAGCCCTGCATCGACCTAGCCCTGCATCAACCTAGTCCTGCATCAACCTAGTTCTGCATCAACCTAGTTCTGCATCAACCTAGTCCATCCAAGTCCCAGCCATGGTCACTCGACTCTTTACCTCGAGCCTTCCCGCAACCATGACATATCAATCCAATCCAGTCCAGCCATAGTTACTCGACTCTTTACCTCGAGCCTTCCCGCAACCATGACATATCAATCCAATCCAATCCAGCCATAGTTACTCGACTCTTTACCTCGAGCCTTCCCGCAACCATGACATATCAATCCAATCCAATCCAGTCCAATCCAATCCAATCCAATCCAGCCATAGTTACTCGACTCTGTACCACGAGCCGTCCGCAACCATGATATATCAATCCAATCCAGTCCAGTCCAGTCCAGCCATAGTTACTCGATGTTACGTGAAAAAGAGAAAAAAAAGAGACTTTAATGTAACGGAATTCAACTAAGTAGTATTCAAACCAGAGTGTGGGGAAATGAAAATAAAATAGAAAAAAAAAAAAAAAATGGATCCTCTCATACATAATGAGCGTCCATTTGAAACTCATTTTTTTTGTAAGCTGAGCTCAGTATCATCCATAATGAATACTTTAAAAAAGATGTAATATCAGTGACTTACGGTTTTCTGTGGGCGCAGTACAAGAAAAAGTGGTACCTTTTTCCGTCGATCCCACTTCTGAACTATTGGGTTCAGTTCAGAAACACAATGAAAATTCCTTGGTTCACAATAACAGTTTATTCATTTTCCAAAAACAGTATAACCATCCTCCAAAATCAGTACAATTATCCTCCAAAACTCAGTCACAATTACTCTCAACTCTGTTCACTTTGAAATCACGTCGACTACTGTATTCAAACGACAGCTTACACGCCTTTTATAATTTCTTGAGAAATAAATCAGATGGCGCCACTAGTATTTCCGTTCGCATAAAATAAAATTAAAAGAATCTAACAACACTCTTATAAAATGATTCATCACAACCGGAAGTCCTTCCTTTAAATCGACGTAATACCCGCTTCTACAAACAATTAAATGGAATTAGAGAAAAGTCACCTAACACTATAGGTCCAAGATAATCTAGAAGAATAACTCTCTCTAAATACAGGAGAAATAACGCACTACTACAAGTTGAAAGAACTATATTGCAAAATTATTTCAGTCCTAAAAGGTACCTAATACCACAGATTAATCTCACCTTAGACCTTCCTCTAACTCTCTTCCCATTGTTAAGTCTGAGCCAGGCGTCCCATCTATGTCGGTATATTGATATGGTGTTCCACCGACCAAGACGGACCGGTTCTGGAGACCGGAGGATGCCTGCTCCACTGCCGCAGTCGAACCTGGTGGAAAATATAGTGTCAACTGAAAGGCCATTGTTTTCCACTATTGTCGCAAATCTGTTACGTGTTACGTGGTTGTTGTTGGTGGAAACAATGAGATTAGGTAGGTTAAACTTTAGGGGTGTGCGAATAATTCGAACTTACGAATTATTCGCACACCCGCATTCGAATATTAATATTCGATTCGAAATTCGAATCTTCGAATTATTCGAAATTCGACGAATATTCGTAATAGACGATCAACTTCACAAAATCTGACGTCTAGCCCATTCAAGATATTATCTACAAAATACAAATCCTTGTCCTATTCCGAAGCATCGTCGTAGTCAAATTCGATACTATTCGAAATTTCGGATTATTCGAAACTTTTCGAATTATTCGAATATTAATATTCGATTCGAACGATATTCGCACACCCCTATTAAACTTATTATTTTTACTCTAAGTATTGTGTGTTGAAATAGCTCATAGTGATTTGCAGAAGATTACTAGATAACGATTCCATTACTTTTATCTGGATTATAATTCAGGAAGTAAATCAAGACGTAAGCTAACCTAACCTAACCTAATCTAACCGAACTTTACAAAAAAATGGTAACTTGTTATGCAATATTATATTAACTTTCTTACCTCAGTTCAACGTGTCCATTCCTCAGCATGAGAGCCAGGTAATCCCCAGACAGGTCATCATGTTCTCCCGTCAATAACAGCACGCCACGTGCGCGTTCAGGACGAACTCGAATACGTGCTCGTACGCGTTTGTACGCACCGCGCAACGCTCGGAACGCAATCCATGATGAACCGGAAAACCGTGGCGTCGATATGTTTAGTTCTAGAACAAGACAATTGCCACGGTAACTTGAAGAGTTCATAACGGCACCAATTGCAGGATATTTGTCGTTCCCTGTGACAAGAGGTGTAATCAGCTCAGACCATGACCATTCCTTTAACAAAGTTATGCTCTTTGCACCGCAGCGAAGTTTACGTTTTTCCTGAACACATGAAAGTTCCAGGAGGGATCATTTAAACCTCATTTATAAGGAACTGTGTTAAAGGTAGGTCGTAGCGGCTTCTGACATTGCAGAGGTCCCTGAGAGACGATAATCGCTTCCGATCATGTGGAAAATGGAACGTCATCTACTTATAATTCTTAGTGTAAATCTATACTTGTTCATATTGATACAGTCTATTGTTAAATTAATAATTCTGACGTAGCACTTGCACACGTATTTATAATTCAATGGTTTAGTGTTACTGCTTTTGATAAATCAACTAAAATATACGTCTCTGGAGTGGACTTCAACAAAAACGTCATTTTATCAATGAAACGGTAGGCGACTTTAAGACTCTTAAAATGTTCATTTTGGCAAAATACAACGGTATTAGGTGACGTCTCTTTTCATGCTCCCCCAATACGGATAATAACAATAAAACTCCTTGAACCTTGATAAAACCGCAAATTGCTTGCTTATCAACGGCAGCTTAAAAAAAACAGAGCCAGTACTGCCAACCTCAAGAATTAAGGCTCACGATCTCGGATGATCCTTACGAAACATAATAAAAATGAAAATCTTGTAATTTATAAAAGTGTTTCGTTTCTTAATTACGTCAAAGACGTTGCCTCGACGTCGAGACGGCTTATTCTTAAGAGTCTTGTTTTATGGCCTTCCAAGAATTTACGAAATTTCTAGAGAATATCCGACGTGTACCATGTTAAAGAACCATAATTCACCTGTATGAATTTAATGTACCGTTTAATATGTGTAATTTTAAAGCACTTATGTTTTACAGTAAGAGCGAAATTTTGGCCGTATCACTGAAGGATTTAATATTTTTGAAATTATTATATTATGTAGTTTCTTTGGTCTCCTATCAGTAATACCGTAAAGAAGTTTTTAAATTTTTGTTATAACTTGAGCATGCTTAAGAAGAATTATGAAAAACATGTTACAAACAACTTTCTCAAGGATGACTTAACGGACTCTGATAAGTTAGTTAAGTTGATGTAGTCGTCGTTTGAAGTTTATTGTTTAGAAATAGATACAAGTAATATTTTAACCAAAACTCAACGACCATAAAACCTGCATCTTTATAATTATCCAAATTCCAAATTAAACCATAAAAATCGGTTCACCTACACTTACGTAGTCACATCAATATCTGCAATACCCACTCCAACTTTAGAAGTCGATCAGAAAGACGCATCGAGCTACTTCATTTGAACAGCACAAAAGATAGAGCACAAAACAGAGTCTTCGATCAACAATAAAAAACGTTAAAAAGCATGTACTTGATACGAGGTAGAAGAGGCGTGGCCCTACAGGGACCATAGATCAAGGACCCTTGCTATCACTTAATATAATTCAAGGGCCCTGCATTCTCCGAGAAATGTCGATTAAGGGCGCGCCACGGGCTTTGGTAATCGAAAAATCCAGCCCTCTGTGACTACTAGGGTTGACAGTTTTGTGTCTTAGACTTAGAATTCGGACGCGTTCGATAGTAACAGGTTCTGCACAAACCTGTTATATGTCCAATGAACGGCAAGGAATTTACCAACTATCGGGTTAAGAAGGTGGAGGATCTGCTAATATCTATAATAGTTTTTGTATGAACTAACGCACCCTTAGAAACACTGAAAAGCTACGTAACCTGTCTGCTTTTATTTAAAAAATTAATCCTGGAGGATGCGTTTCGTTCAATACTTTCAGTATAGCTTCTGAAGAATGAATATGGACAATTCGAGGACACAGTATATTTTACTATCTTACTTACGATCAGGTCCGTTGACTCGTATACCTACAGTGCAATTAAAAATGAGTTTATATTCAAAATACAGGATTCTATGTCCCGGCCACGTATTAAGTTAGCACTGCATTGACATATCTATACTATAAAATACTATACCTACTGTACCAACACATTACCATTTCTAGGCTCCGGTCTCCTCGGAAGAGGGATCAGGCATAATCCACCACTTTTGCCCAACGTGGATAGCAGACTACAAATCTTCGAAGGAATTTTAGACCCCTTTTCCAATATGCAGGTTTCCTCACGATGTTTTCTTTTACCGTTTTAACTATTGTGATAAATTGCACACAATCCCCTTTATTATAATAACCAATTAAACACACATTACGTGAGGTAATAGTTTATAAAAATCCAACGAAGGTCAAAGCCAACAGTGCCAACCCTACCGGAATAACGTCAAAATCACGCAGCGCAAAACGAAAAGGTGCTATCGATTTTATTGTTTGTCGGAGAATTTCTGAATAACAGGTAAAATTCGAGCCTTCGGGCGTCTACTGAAGACACTTCGTCGAAAATTGGAGCTGATCTCGTAATGATCACGGTAAAAACATGAAAATGTCTTTGAATTCTGAAGGATACTTTGTTTTCATGTAATTTTTTCGTTTGTTATTGTTTGAGGAGGTACTCTGTCATAAGTTGTCCTTTTAACAATTCATCTTTTGTTTTTAAGGCTTATTAGCCTCTGATTATAAAGTGGTGAAGTTCAATTGTAGCTATAAAAGTTTTTACAATTTTGGTCAGCACCGCCACGTGCGTATTTTTAAATAAAGACTTAGTGTAGGTACTTACAACGCTTCAAATTGTCTATGACATTTTTTTATTTTATTTTTTATTTATTTTACAAAAACTATCATAACATCATTACAGTTAAAACCAAGAAGACGTTATGAGTACTTAGACATTAAATTAAATATTAAATTTCACAATCACATATATTTAAAAAAATTAAACTTAAAAAGACATAACATAGATAGTCTATGTCACTCTATGTTACGGTTTTATAATCAATCTAAAATATCTGGAAATCTACAAGTACGAGTTAACTTTACAATACGTTCACTACAACTAACTTTATTTCAAGTAACTTGTACTGTACCTACTGGTTGAAACTTCTCTAAAATCGAACCCAAATCGTGTTAGCTTGTGGCAAGTGCAATATTCGATGAGAATTTCAAATATTCAATGCATGTATCTATCTATACGCGAAAATTTCAAAAATTCCAACATTTCCGATGTTCGGTATTCTGGCAACCCTGTCGGGTTCGCCGGAAGTGGTTGCCCGTAATGGCGGCCGCAACTACCGCCGGCCATATTTTGTTAAGACTAACTAACTTTAGGAAGTCCGGTCGGTACATAACTGGTGGTTGGGATGTTAGAAATTGACAGTGTAGTGAAATATTTATTTGAATTTGGTATATTTTGCTATCTTGTAATTTGAAAGGAAAGCAATGTGTCTGGTAATTTGTTCTAGCATTGCAGAAATCTATGAACCAGGATCAGCCTTTCTACTTACCGTTTTGTTTGTTTACCTATCACCTACTTAATTGAAAAAAATGTTGATTAAGGACTTATTTTTATAGACGATAAACAACACTCATCATCATGCCAGGTGCACCGATAGGTCATTAAAAACTATCAATAAGTCTTGTCAAATATAGGATAGAAAATAGGGAATTGCTCAGGAATCTGGAAACTCAGTACCTAATGGATGACGTGGCACCTAAGATCTCAATAAACACTGTAGAATCTTGTAGCCCTTCGTTAGGCTCCAAAATGGCGGAATAGCAGACGAGAAACAAAGGTCTCTAATATCTAATCACGCCCTTTTCCATTCAACTTTCACAATTAGATACAGGCAAAACCGGAACGGAGATGATTCAGTTAAAACTTCATAACAATATTATCACGTATCCCTAATTTACATACCAAATATAAAACCCGTTCCAAACAATAAAATCAGATAATTTAACAGCTCAATTTAACACATAATCGAAGTTGAACTTCGAACGCCGACATTTTGTTTGTAAAAGTTTCGACAAAATGGCCGCCGATTGTTCGATAAAATACGAATTTGGCGCCGTTTATCTACCGCCCGTAATTAACTTTCGGAAGTTTATCAAAGATATCGTTTACTAAAATCTGATAATCTTTTGTGGTATTAATAAATAAGAAACTTTGAACGGATCAATCATGGAACTTAAATATTCCGTGGTTATAAAGAATGTATTCCATCTTGTAGCATTTTGCAGATAGATTAGATATAACGGCCACTAAAATTTGCCCTAGGGGTAATCGAGCGTATGTTTAATTTTTTATTTTTTCGGAGTTAGTATTTGCCTGGGAGTTTCTCCAATATTTAAGCAGAACGAGGTGATGATATAGTAATGTAATCAAACTTTCTACCTAGAAAAAAGGAAGAAAAGTGATTTTTCGGAGTAATTAAGAGTACCTATACCGTCCGTATCAGCACGCAGTATCTCCTAATTGCACAGATCAAAAAATAGTAGCCACTTCGGTTACCTTATGAGGCCATCTGCATGATAATGTTAAACCTAGTAAAAAGAAGCTCCGTTACCTGATTTGCACCTTCCAGCGCTATGACAAACGCACTTTCCTTCAGTACATCCATCACAGTTGCAGGCCTCGACAGCGGCCGTCCATGGAGGTGATCCGGTTCCACCTGGTACCTGGGTTGAAGACAGTAATGGTTCGGAAAGACAATTGATATGAAGGATTGTAGGTATAAGATCTAATGTTATTAGATAATGTTAGTTTTGGCGATATCATAGCGAAGTCAGTTTTTAAACTAAATCCTAACTAAAAACTATGAGCTCTTCTCTGCGATGTTTGACTATGACTTGTCCTTCTTCAAACGAGGCTTGAAAAAAGTCTTTAAAGGTAGGCTGTATGCAGTGTCCTCTGAGACTGCAGAGAGACATGAGCAACGGTAACTGCTCACGATTAAGTGATTAGCTCTTCTGCCTTTAAGGCAATACAATTTTTTTACCTTTTGCTCCAAACTGGGTCCAAGCGTCGTAAACTTATCCAGATCTTTTTCCCGTTCATCTTCCGCTATTATATTAAGATCAGCTTCACTAATCCCGTCTTCTATCAAACTCCTCAATCCGTCAGCAAGTTTGGATACTTCTCCTGTCACCGTGTAATTCTTCTTAACAGCTGGCAGTGTTGAAAGTCTTTTTGATGCATCGATATGTTTGTTGCTTATAGTAGCCTTAAATCTATTGGACGGCGCTAACTCTAGTTCTGCTGAGAAAGATACGTCTTTCTGGTATAAGATGTCTTCTTCGGCATCCAGTGATGCTGTCGTTGTTCTTGTTGAATTTAGTTCTGTGGAAAGAATGGTTTTAATTCGTTTTATGAAGACTTTAGTTAACAGTGATAATCTTGCGAATAATAGGAAATGAACGAACTGCAAAACTTCATAATGGTCAATTGTTATTATCCTGTGTTCAATCCATATTGAACATACAAAACTTTTTATATTTTATTTGTATTCAAACATTTTAGTTTTCGCGATGACTCTGTCTTGCGCTATGGAAAAGTAAATTCAAATTCAATTATATGTCAAAATTCACTTTTCTTTCTATCCATGTAGAGATTAGATAGATAGATAGATAGATAGATAGAAAATTCTTTATTGCACACGAAAAGAAATGTACATGGACGAACTTAATGCTAAACAGAGATTAGTCGCATTTTTGTTTCTTTTACTTTTTATATTGTATTTATGGAATACAAATTAATTATTATTTTGTGGTTTCAATAATATCCCAACACCCTGTGTTAGGAGCATACGCTGATAAACTTAAAAATTAAAATAGCGAAGGTCACTGGTTCGCGGGTTCTCTCTCTTTCTCTTATTGAACCGATAATAAAACTACAAGTATTAAAAAAACAAATGACGACGTAAACAATATGCTACTTAAAAATAATTGTACTAGAAATATATCTTAGCAACTAAAGTCCAGAAAGTTGGCAGAAATACTCGAACATCGAAAACCGAGCGTGGAATTTTCTAGAGACACTTGTATCGCTCTTAGCTCTAACTCGTAAAGAGTCCTTTAGAAATACGTTGTATTGAAGACCCGAAGGAATTCTCGTACTTATCTACGGTATAAAGGAATAGCTTTTATTTCCTTCACATTGCTCGTTGAATCGGCGAACGGATGACCGATTCTGGATTGTGTTAGAGCAGTTGAAGTATTTATGATAGTGTTACACTATTTACAAATATCTTTAGGTTTGAAATGAATTAGGTAATAAAAGTTTCGTATCAAGACATACTTTCGCGTGCAGGAAGCGAATGGAGAAACAAAGCTACTGACAGAGAGTGCTGGAAAAAGCTGGAGGAGGCCTTCAACTACGAAGGGGTTCCGATAAAAAAAAAAAGACCACTCCACTTAGGTACCTAGCTGTCGCAATCATTTTATTGTTCAATGATTCTCTTTATCTAGTCTTATTTATTCTCTGTATATCTATTTCTTGTAGTCGTTCACTCTTCGCATAGTGGTCTTATTTCGTCATCACCAAGAGCCCGTAAACGTGCACTGCTGAACATAGATTCCGAACGTCGCCTCAATGGGTCGTGGTTGCAATGACAGTGGACGATACTTCTTAGATTACGATGCCAGTTTCTGTGCCATTGTCTATAATAATAATTATTTATATGTTATTATTTACCTAGACAGCCATAGCCATCAACGTGGAGTACGTAACCGGGCCCGCATCCACACTCATAAGTGCCGTCGTGAAGCTCTCTGCAAAGCTGCTCACACGGGCTGCCTTCGCCGCACCTTCCTGTAACAATATACATATTAAACACTCAAAGTCAAATCATTTCTCTCTTTCGCTACACCTTGTCCCATTTAGATGGGGTCGGCGCAATATCTCTCTCTCCACTCTTTTCTACACATACTATCATATTATCGTCTTTCACACAATCATACCATCTTTATTTATTTCATTATCAAGTTAAATGTGGACACAGTTGTAAGTGCCTAAATAAAACACTACTACAAGTTCCAAAATGAAGTTTCTGTCTTGAGAAGAACTGGAGAAAGAAACTCGGTCAACTAATCGTCTCAGCAATTTCTGTATGTGTATGAAAATCCATCAAGTTATGACCTAACGACGGGAAAGAGTGCCGAGCGCGTAACGCGTCGTGCCGTCCCTCCAAACCCCGTGCTGGGTTCTGGCCTCAGCCGGGGTTCGGACGCTGAGTGTGAGCGGTTGGGGGTTTTAGTGCGGTTTAACTCCCACATACCCCGGATCCGGGGATCGGGGATTTCCTCCAACTGAAAAAACAAAAAAAAAAGTTATGACCTAAGTGTACCCTTTCGTTAAGGATTTTAAAGTTTGAACATCAGTACTGTGTGAGGCGGTTGGGTATATGTAAATTGATTTAACACGAGCATCGATTCCAACTATTTATGTGGGGTCTCGAATAAAGACGAGAGGTTTTTGCGATGGAAATCCTTACAATACCTAGTCATTGTAGCTCTTAAACGAATACTGGATGATAAAAATGTCAGGCTTTATCTACACGGGGAAACTACTGAAATATTTACAAATTCACCAATAAAATGATTGTTCAGAAAGCCAACAATTTTTCGAAATCTCGAAAACAACGAACTAAAAAGTTTTAAGATAGACAAGAAGACCCGATCATAAGTAGTTACATACTATTACCTATGCAATGTCATTGGTCAACGCCTACCCGCTACCTACGAACTACTTTCAAGGACAAGTCATAGTTTTTTATCCAAAACGAGCCTTAGGTCTACCTGATGGTACGTAGTTGCCGTGAGCAACGTTGCTCATGAGCGCCTGCTATCTCAAGACATTGAGGGGCCGCTGCCCACAAGACTTTAGAAATTTATTTTTTTATTTCACAAAACACATACAATAGATGTAGGTACAAGTTTCCTTTTTATTTTATACTTGTTTTTTTTTCCTTGTTTTCATTCTGTGCTCTGTGTGTGATTTAGAAAGAAAGAAAAAACGTTTAATCGTTACGTTTTTTCTTTCTTTCTAAATTTGAGTTTTTTATTACCTATTCTTCCAACGCCCCGTCCATAGCTTGTACCACAGCTCAAAAAGGTGAATGATGGTTTTAATATGAGACCGCTTTGATCCTCGTGCCAGACGGTTGCCCCGGCATATTGATCACACATAACATAATGAAATAGCCGACTTGTTTTATGAATAGATATTATGATTATTACCACCGATTTGGAATACTGAGGATTTATATTCGGTGGTATTTTTAACCTATGGAAACTGACCAAATTTGGCGTTTGTCTAGTTGTACTAAAGGTGATAACGAACCTCAATTTCCATAAGCGTCAATGTTATTAATAATTTTAATTATTACGAATTTATTTCACGAACAACCTCTTTATAACGTTCTTGACCATTAATATGATTCTTAATCCCATAGAAATGTAAAAGTTGTTCCTTAGCATTCGCAGATAACTTCTTTATAATTAGACCAAACTTGCTCAATAAAATATGAAATTAACGAATTACCTACTTGATATTTTTATTATGAACTAGCTGCTGCCCGCGACATCGTCTGCGTGAACCCTATGACCCGTTTTTTTAATTTTTCCCGGCAACTATTCGATTTTTTCTCGCCGTAAAAACCATCGTTGAACTTCAACGAACTATTTAAAAAAAAGATTTGGCCAAATTGGTCCATGCGTTGTTGAGTTATGCGCTTACCAACACATTTTGCGATTCATTTTTATATTATAGATATTTAAAAGTTACCATCGGATTTACTGTATGGAGGTTGAACTGTAGTATCAACTTGGTACATGGTTCTCCTGATATACCCCAACTCGGAACAGCAAACCTGGCTGCTGAGTAGCGGGGCTCAACGGTTTTCAGCTTGCCTCAAATACCTACCAAAAATCTACAGTAGCTCTCGGACCATAATTTTTGTCTCAATACTGAACCTTTAATGACCCTGTAAATATTTACTCAAATAAAATTCTTTAAGCCTCTACAAATAAGTACGTATCCGAAATTTCACCAATCGGTGCCACCATTAGCCGGATTTATGCGTTCAGAGCGAAGGCCTGACGTAGACGATCATTTATCAATATTTGTGGCCTACATCCGTTTCCGGTTATTGAATTATCCCGTTGAAGGAAATATTTTCCGGTTTTTCCGCCAATACCATAGGTTTTGCGGTCATTAGTTTAGAGATTTCGGTACTTATTTCGGTATTTTCACTCGATTTAGTCATGATGGGATCTTAGACTGTTTGCGTTTTGTGCGGTGAGTTCGAAATATGCTGGCAATACTCAATGTAATAAATTTGAATTTAGAAAATGCTACTGGTTGAAATAGTACAAAAAAATATCATGAGGCGTGAAAGCTTAGTCGTTTACATTGACGCGAATAAGAAGTATCTAATATATATTATAAAGGCGAAAGTTTGTATGGATGTTTGTTACTCTTTCACGTAAAAACTACTGAATGGATTTGAATGAAACTTTACCACAATATAGCTTATACATCAGAATAACACATAGGCTACAATTTTTGATAATACGGGACGAACCTGAAGTCCACGCGAACGAAGTCGCGGGCAAAAGCTAGTTGTCTATAATTATTGCCAATTTCCCATCATAACCACATCTGTGAAGAGTGCTATAACTGGGCGATCCTGACAAGTTATCTTTCCCTCGGGTTCCAGGGCTTCACTGCTCAGAGTCATTACGATGGTCGCCACTGTGGTTCCTGGCTACACAGGAGTTACAGTGGTAGGAGTGAGAGGTAAAAAAATGGGAGATGCTTTTACATAACGCAGGCGAACAGTAAGTTAGTACATATGATAATTTAAAGACGATTTTCTGTAGCGAAAATTTCATACATACTGAACATTTCATTTCTCAAAGTTTAAATCAAACCCTTTGAACTCCGAAACAAATTTACTTTTGTAATGAATTCACTGATTCGAACTTAACCCTTAACCAAAACGCTATTAGATGATTAAGATTAATTTTAGGTTTGCGATGTAAAAGAAAAGTTGATTGTGATCTTGTAAATAACCTGTAAGAGAGTCTAGAAACATTGAGTATTGGGCTTGCAAAGAGAGTAAAAACCACATCTGGAATCAACATCATGAACAACAGAATGAAGCCAATTTAAAGCGCACCGATCGTGCGTAACAACACGATATTCTGGCGTTAGTGTGCTGATGTTGAATCAAAATATCGTGTTGTTACGCGCGATCGGTGCGCTTTAAATTGGCTTCATTCTGTTGTTCATGATGTTGATTCCAGATGTAATAATTCTATGGTAAAAATAGATAGAAACTCAACTCTTTGCCATAACAGATTACTTGTTTTAAATCGTTTTTAAAAGATGTATTAATATGTACACAGGTGTACAACTTTGCTTCCGCCGTTTTTTTCCGAAATTTGAAGCTTTATTGTAAAAAACTGGTTATACATTTATGATTCAAAGTATTGTCCATCGGTGGCCACTACTTTCTTCTATCTTTCGGCAGCGTACGAATCCCGCGTTGAAAAAACTGGTCATCTTTTGAAGTGATCTACGAATCGATTCAATTTTTTACTTCTTCATAAGATCGGAAGTGCTGGTCAGCCAGGCCGTGTGCCATTGATCGAAACAAGTGATAGTCCGAGGGAGCAACGTCTGGAGAATACAGCGGGTGGGGTAGGACTTCCCATTTCAACGTTTCCAAGTATGTCTTGACCACTTTCGCATGGGGTCGAGCATTGTCGTACTGTAAAATCACTTTATCATGTCTCTCGTTGTATTGCGGCCGTTTGTCTTTCAATGCTCGGCTCAAACGCATTAATTGCGTTGCAATAACGATCGCCTGTGATCGTTTCAGTCGGTTTCTTCGACTTCAAAATCACCGTTCTTGAAGCATTGAAACCACTCTCGGCACGTTCTTTCACTAATAGCGGCCTCATCATAGGTATTTGAGAGCATTCGATGAGCCTCAGCCGCAGATTTCTTCATATTAAAGCAGAAAATTAAAACCTCCCGCAAATGACGACAATTTGGCTCGTAAGCTGACATGTTTAATCGAGAATAACTTTATGATCCAGATACAAATCGACTAATATTTCGATGGCGTTATGTTTACAAATGCCTAAGCTTATTGTATGACATCTAAGATCCGCTACAGCCATCTATGCAAAACGGCGGAAGCAAAGTTGTACACCTAATATTTAGTTACGATCTGACAAATTTCATCTAAATGAACACCTGATATAATACCTAAATTAATTTTGCCCAATAAAACAATGAAGTTAGGATCTCGTGAACAATAGGTAACAGCAAAAACAGTGTTAGGTGTGGAAGTTATCTGAAATAATTTAGCCAGACAATTAGCATGGAATATCCACGGGCACAGTCGCCGAGTAGATTTAATTATTCATCCAATTTGGGTGTATAATAGCTTTATTGTACG
Organism: Trilocha varians; assembly: GCA_030269945.2. NCBI lineage: Eukaryota > Metazoa > Arthropoda > Insecta > Lepidoptera > Bombycidae > Trilocha > Trilocha varians. The sequence continues at coordinate 12,310,780 of AP028277.1, forward strand.
CAACAATAGAACGTAGGAACGAGCTCGAACGGAATGTCGCTACCTGCGCCATTTTTATTTTCATGTTTTCCCGCCAATTTTTTTACCTAACCAAGAACGTTAGACGAGAAATTAAGATCATTACTTTAAGTATTGCTAGAACTTCTGCGGTTGTTAATGTAAATCAAATATGAGGAGATCCACAAGAAACTAAAATTAATTATCAAAGAAGTGAAGTTATACTTTGCAAATTCTGAAGAGGCGGCCATACGTACTTAGTTTAAGCAGTGTATAACGGTGCGGGAAATTAAAAGTTTTTGAAAAGGGGCTCAAACACGGTATTGATTCCGAACGAAGTCCCCAGTTTCGCCATCTAGCGAATAGTGACGTTCCCAGTTGAGTAGTTATGTTAGTGGTCATCTAGTTTTAATCTTAATCTTAATCTAGTGTCCACGGATTACCTACTTCTTGTTGTAACTTTTCATTGAAGTAACACAATTTTAGCCAAATTAATTTCATGACAAAATTAAAACAAAATGGCGAATCGTTTATGCCTATACCCGTATTTCAGTTCCAACCTTGTTTCTTTTTAATTCACAACGTCGATTTGTAAATAAAGTATGTTTTTGTTATCGGACTGTTTTTCGGAGGCTTGGGAATCGGAGGGTAAAAATGCGTTTGATTAAATTTTGTATTATTTTTTGGTAGGGAAAGGGAAACATCGAAAACGATGAAAAATGTAGGTACAATTTTACTGTCAGGGTAAATATGAGATTTATAGCGTAACCAACACTTGATTGATAGGAAATGGTCCAGCAGATAGACTGTCGGCGTCCGGGGACGGAACGACGGGAAAGAGTGCCGAGCGCGTAACGCGTCGCGCCGTCCCTCCAAACCCCGTGCTGGGTTCTGGCCTCAACCGGGGTTCGGATGCTGAATGTGAGCGGTTGGAGGTTTTAGTGCGGTTCAACTCCCACATACCCGGGATCCGATGATTTCCTCCAACTAAAAAAAAAAAAAGAAAAGCTGATAGACTTTCAGTATCAGGGCATGTCGGATCGACATACTGTATCACTGTTTCCTTTCTTAAAAATATAATAAAATAATTTAATTTAAGAATTTCATTATAAAAACCTTAGTTTCAACATTCCAGTCAATCAATACCAATGCAAAAATAAGAATCCAGAAAACGAGCTTATTAAAAAGTTCCAGCGTTTCTCAAACTTTTTACAGAGCCCCATATTAATTAAACGCGCATTACGGCTGAATGGGGCGTTAAAATTACGGTACACAGTAGGGACGACAATTAAAATAATTAAACCGACGCTAAGATCACGATAGTCTTATTAGGGGGGCCGAGTTAATTTGAGAAACTGCGTAAGGTAATTTGTCGGCAGCCATTTTGTTTCGTACGATGTGTGGTTAGGTTAGAATAATACGAATCTAGTTAAATGTAAATAAATTAGGTAAAGAGTAATAAAGGAATTTAGTTAATTATGTTATATTAATAAACCGTTTCATATGAATTGGGGCTTTAATGTGGGTTTATTAAATCCTCCTACGAGTTTAACAAAGTCATGTTACGAAATGAGAAGAACAACATATTATTTGCAAACTTGCGCAAATAACACAGACATCTAAATGAAATGGATTTAGTTTATATGTAGATTACCTAATAACGAGAGAGATTAACGTTTAAGAGATCTTTGAGAACACTATAATATTATAGATTCATATTAGATATTATGTACCTGTTTCTAAGTATGTACCTGTTTCTAAGTATGTGACTACTACTACTAACAGTTATCAATAATCTCAAAAAAAAAATTTGTTTATCTATTACTAGATATTGAGAAAATTATCACTTTTTAAACAAAAAAAATCACAGAAATCGGTTAATTCAGAAAGAAGCTATTATGTACAACAACCCTAAAACCACGCGTCAGCTCTCAACGAAATGAGACGATACGACAATCTCCAGGATCATCAATCATCTAAAATGGTCCACTATTCACTAAGGTAAGGCAACCATATCATATTCCAATAATCACAAATTATTAAAAAATATTCTAATTTAAGACTTCCCTTTTAAATTTGGAAGTAAGTCAAATATTTTATCAGAAAACTTTTTAAATACAAGCTTTTAATATAGAGCTGTAGAGTACTAGCTTATATAAGTAAAACTAGTTCAAACACGACGGGTCTATCTTATTTAGTACCTACAGGAGTTCATACGTCCACATTCCGAATCCATCATCAAATCAGCGCCACTTTGTCATATTATTGCATTGTCACGCGATATATATCTGCGTGCAAAATATCAGTTCAATCTGAAACCGCGAAGTGTGTCAAATTCAGCTTGCAAGATTCCACCCGAACTTACGTAGTTACAACCAGTGCAAGTTAATATGAAATTTGTAAAATAGTATCTAGGACCTCTCTTTTGAATTTGAAAGTATAAACTAGTGTTGTACCTTGGAAAGCGGCCTCGAACTGCACTGGTTCCTGGGTTGGCGCGGGCGCGGTCGCCGGCAGCAGCACAGCTAGCAATGCCAGCACCGGCGCGACCATCACACCACTACGCCATGCCATCTCCCATGCTCGGTCCCTCCACCGTTACTGTGCACAAACACAAAAACAATTAGGTTATAAACTGAAGTAGCGATTCATGTTTTGAGGAAGAATATTGATGTTAGAAATAATCTATGTAATCGAAACAAATATTTCCTTCTGCTTTCGTCTTCTGATTGAATCGCGAAGACGAGGTAGCTCTCTTGAGTTCCTGGTTGTGGATTCTGGCTACACAGGAGTGTCATTGTAAATACCATATAAACTGTCCAACGTTATGACTAGTCCTTCTTCAAACAAAGTAAGAAAAGGGTCTCTATTGGTTACTTTTTACGCAGTGTTCCGAATAAAGAAAAACTACGAAAGGAGACATGACAAAAATTTAAGAATCGTTACCTTGGCATTACCTATGATTTTAGTGTTTTAATACCTAACGAATACCCATTTTATTATTTGTTTACGCCTAGCTTAAACCGTGTTCCACGTTTTAAAACTTAAAATCTACATCTTTCTAGACTTCGATCTTTCTTTAAAAAAAATATTTATGTACCATTAAAAATCGAAACCTACGCTGCACACGTGAAACAGTAAAATTTTGGAATTCAAAGTGAATCTAAATGTAGGAAAGCGTTCGAACAAATAGATTCACGTTCCTACTGCTACAGTTTTATTATAGTTAGAAAAACTTTTATTTCTTTAACCTTCCGCTCGAAGTTTGTCCATTTCCGATAGGGTTGCTAACTCTGTTATGAAAGGGAAAGACTGTTATGACTTAATTAAAAGATTTGAATTGGTATGTTGTTCTTCGGTTTTATACTTTGGACTTTAGTATATTTATTTACTTTGTTAGAATGGGATCTGCCTTTCGTGTTTAGTGTTCGTAGGGCTTTTTTTAAGCGCTATGTCTTGACCATCTTGGCCTGACCATCTTCAAGCAAGGCATTAATGGTACACTTATTTAACAAACATAATATTGTTGTAAGTGTACGTTGTATTTGCATTTATCTATTTCTTCCAATAATTTTAACTACAAAATTATTATATTCAAATACTAAATTGATTATTATACCGATTACTGGAATAATATTAAAACGCTTTAAATGTTCAAAGTATTTTAATCTAAAAAGAGTAAAAAGTATAAAATATCCAACTCGTGTCGACAAGTACAAACGATCCAAGCTCCGCAAGATGAAACCTAGAATGTTTTCTTACTGGATTTTTTTCTCAGATATAGGTCGTAATATTTTTACTGGCATTTGATTGATAACCCTAGCGCAAATGTAGCTTTGAAAGCTATAACACGCAGCGCTCGCTCGTCCTTTCACTTAAATCGTGTGGATCGGATCGTAGCTACTTTTTTTTTATTTTGTTCGACGTTTTACCCTTGAGTACGTGATGCCTTGCAGTTTACTTTTAACCCGCTTTCGGTGCCATTTGGAAAATTTACTTCTAATTTCAGTTAAATAGCCAGTTTTGAATTTAAATAAAAAAAAAATTGTTGTGCATTTAAAATTATAAGCTATAATAGCTTATTGTACTATCATTGTTTGTTAGGTTTGTTTAAAACGATTAAAGTGGGTATAGATATCGGTATGCGGTATTATATCTACGAATAAAATTCATGCAAAAATAAAAAATAGAAGGTAAATATATAAATTTAGAAATGTTTATTAACGTCCCTGTTTTTTAAACAATAATGTTAAGACTTAAAATAACAGATAACGTTTTTTGAATTGTGTCGAGTAAATATTTTAAGATCTTTTTGCAAATTACTTCGAAAAAAAAAATTAAAACTGTAGGGAATGACAACTGACATTTGGGAAATGTCAAATTTAGTAAAAACGTAAACAAAAAATTGCAATTTGCAAATTGGACGTGGTAAACAAAAAAGCCGGCAAACATTACACAAAATCCATTTCAATTATTAACCTAAGCAAATACCACGGCGCCATAACGTTAAATCGTAAAACGATTAACCGAATACGTACGTAATAAAGTATGTCGGATTACAATAACATTGTTGGCGCGTTGTTTTTCATTTCGATGTTCGGGCGCGCGCGGGTCCTCGAGAATGGTTTGGCGCGCACCCCTCCCATGGGGTGGATGTCGTGGGGATATTACATGTGCGGCACGGAATGCGAACAAAACCCCGACAAGTGCTTAGAGTGAGTAGCTTTATAAATGAAGTGTTTTTAACGTTTTGACAAGATATTCGTACTTGCCTTCTGCTGTACATGGAAGTAAAATAACTAGAAACATGAGCAATAGAGTTAAGTTTCAAAAAATTTGTGTTTAATGTTATTTTAGTAAACTGAGTGTCATGGGCACCATCTAGCATTACCCTGTCATTGGCACACTTTTAATCGGTTTCACTCATGTCGAATGTTGCTTCCCATGGGTTCTTTGTAGCTCAGAGGCATTTCCATTATATTCTACTACTGCTGAAACTGGAAACCGAACAATATGTTGGCTTAGTATCTTTGAGTCCATGTATTTGTCTCACTAGACATTGGCGAATTGTCCCTAGTCTTGGTGGACGAGGTCCATGGGAAAAAAAGAAGAAGAAGAAGACATTTCCATGATAGCCATTGTGGATCCCACATACACTGGAGAGAAATATGTATCATTTTGACAAAAATACTCTCCTCTTTTGATTTAGTGATTTGGTGATTTCTGCTATAAATAGAAGATGATTACTTAGTGAGCATAAGAAACAAAAAATTATAGTGCATTCTGAGAATAGCTGTAATACACCCTTTTATTGAGTAGAAAAACTTGGATGTGTAAAAAATACTTTTTCAATCATAATGAACATACAAGACCATCATACACAGATATAAAATATGAAATGCAAATACACATCTCCCGTACAACAACCAAATTCGGCTTAAACAAAACTTTATTTCCTTATTCTCAAGATGTTTACAGACAGAACATTAAACAAACAGCACAAAGTCATGTTTAACTTCCAGTAACCCATATCTTGTTGAATATGATTGTTTCATGTTCATTCTCATAATATTTGGCTATACAGGGTGTTTACTTAAATGGGAACTGACCAAATTTGGCGTTTGTCTATTGCTATCTGTAGATGACATTTGACAGTCATAGAAAAGTGGTTCATAAACACTCCTGAAAATTATGACTCATATTGCTATTGATAAATTTGGAAATTTTGGTCAAATTAAATTGACTTTTTCATCATCATAAATATCATAAAGCAGTATTGTTCACCTTTTTTTTGGGAGTCTTGTTAAACACCCTGTATATTGGAAATTATGTGTATTGTTTTCACTATAAATCACAGTAAACTTAACACGTTCATCGCCATGCCGGGTCAAGATTGTATGTAATTTTGACCCGGCATGGAGATGAACGTGTTAAAAAAAGTAAGAAAATTTTCTTCTTTTGTTCTTGTTTAGACATTAAATTGAAAAAGCTATTAAATAGTCATCTATGAACCCAAAATAAGAACCAGTGAATTTTCTGATAAGACAACTATTTTAAAGATTTACACTTAAAACAATTTTCTTCAATTTCAGTGAGAAACTAATCCTATCAGTCGCAGATGCATTTTACAATGATGGTTACCAAGAAGCTGGTTTTGAGTACATCATAATTGATGACTGCTGGTCGGAGCATCATCGGGATCAAGATGGTCGACTCGTACCTGATAGACTGAGGTTTCCTAATGGAATGAAGTATATTGCTGATTATGTTAGTAAATATGAATTTCTAGGTTATGCAGACAGTAATAAATGGAAATATTGAAAATGTTTTAAGAAAAAGTTCAAGGTTTTTGTCAGCTGTATCTTCCTGAAGTTATACCAATAAAAGGTCCTTAAAATATGTTACTTATCTATCTAGTAAGCCCTACTAGGAAGGAAGAGGATATTTCTTAGTGTAGTTTTTAGTTTCTGTTTTTTTAAAACAGTTTTATTTAGCTCACCCCGTTTGTTTTATTTATTATTTATTCTTCCATCAAATTTAGTATTTTTTTACTATGTCTCTGATAATAGTTCCATAATCTTTCGTGTTAATCTAGTTTCGGTCTCTCGCGATACAGGCTTGTCCTAGTGCGGGGTCCATTGTTAAACATATATATATTTTGTAAACCTTTTCTTTTTAATAAAATAATTTTGAATTTTTTAATTTACCAACATTCTCTTGCAAAATTATTGAAATCCCCTTGCACATGAATATTGGCATATTTAAAAGGGCAAGTGATCTATATTTTGCCCTCGTCAAATTCACAATCATCCACGTAATTTTAGTCAATACATTACATCATTTTTGCAAATATTGAAAAACATACAATTATTATGCCCACTTATTATACTCTTCTTTATCTTTTCTATTTACTTGCTGTTTTTAAACACAAATGTAAACTGTAAAGGTAAAAATTAAAAAATCATTTCATTTCATTTATCACACAGATACACGCGAGAAACCTCAAATTCGGTATGTACACAAACGTGGCTTCCATCACATGTATGAAGTACCCAGGATCGAAGGGATATTTCGAGACAGACGCCCAAACATTCGCAGAGTGGGGAGTCGATTACATCAAAGTAGATGGATGCTTTGTCGGTGAAGAGTATTTAAAGAATGGTAAGTCTCTGTTAAAGGTTCTGGAGTGACAGACCTCCCACAAGATGGACCGACGACCTGGTCAGGATCGCGGGAGGTCACTGGATGCAGATAGTGCAGGCATTGTGGCGAGATTTGGGGGATCAGCCTATGTCCAGCAGTGGACGTCTATAGGCTGATGAAGATGAAGTTTTTGGTGATGGACAGAGGCTCATAAGGGACCGTAACCACTAACCATCAAGCTGTGGTTATCTGTCATGCAGTAAAAAAAGTTTAACTACTTGTTTGAGTATGGCAAATGTCAGTAGATGGCGCAATTGTGCCGCATATTTGTAACTCGTTCACTAACTTGTATGAGTATCTTTCTGAAAATGTTTTTTTAATACATATAAACATCTTTGATTTAACAGATGTACAATTTGAAAGCTTAAATGTGCATTTAAATGACCCATTAAAAATATTTATTCCTGTTTGTAACCGCACCGGGTAATAATAGTGTGTGTGTTGAGGTGCAATGACGCTGCAAACAGTCGATCCTCATTTGGTCTGTCAGGAATGAAGCCACAATGTCCACTTGAACACCTGATGACCCTTGATAGCACAGCAATGGTGTGTCTAGGTGCAATGACACTGCAAGTAGTCGATCCTCATTTGGTTTGTCAGGAATGACGTCACAACGTCCACTGGAACACCCGACGATCCATACCCCTGAATAAAAGCTTCAGAAGAACGAACTCCAACGGTTTATTGTTTCCACGTCCGAGAGGTCCGCTCGCCTCGACAGTTCGAACACGAATCCTCCATAACAGCGGCCAACGCCCGTATTTATAGCAAGTCTCCACTTCCAACTACCCGCACGGTGATTGTCGGTGAATAGGTTGGTTTCCCTTGTCATTACGCAGTCAACTCCGCTATAGTAACCATGATAATTGTCACTCTTGTTTATGTCATTCTTCATACGCGCCTACATGTTTATATTTTGTGACTAATATTTTGTTGTTTTTCCAGCTTATATAGATTTTGGTAAACATTTGAATGAGACAGGTAGACCTATTGTATATTCTTGTTCTTGGCCTTATTACATCGAGTTTATACATAATAAAAAGGTGAGAATATCATTTAAATGTTAAAAACAATAAAAAAGTATTTTAAGTGGTCGCTTAGTAAAAACTATTTATTGGTCGATTGTATGTTCTTAATCTTAAAAGTTAATATTTTTTGTTGGTGTCTTTTTTCAAATCACAAATCATAATGTACAATAACATTGAAAAAATTCCTAACCGCTAATACGCTATTATTTTCAAATTAATATTTAATTAATAATTTCAGCCAGATTACCCGACAATATCGAGATACTGCAACTTATGGAGGAATTACCACGACGTTGTGACGTCATGGAGCGCTGTCAAATCAATTATACAACATTACGAAGATGTGTATTACGATTTTGATAAATATCACGGACCGGGGCATTGGAATGACCCTGATATGGTAAGAATGACGAAAGATTTTGTTTTTTTTTTAATTGCAAAATTTACTAAATTTTAAGCCATCTTTGAATTTCATTTCGAATAGTGCGCGAAAACAGCCCTTAGTGTCATGGCATCGGCGTTTGACGTCACGCTTAAGTAAACAAGTTTCATGGTGCAACCAATAAAGAACGTCAATTTCATCTTGTTTACCTAATGGTGACGTCATCCGATGTTGTTGGAGTTTAGACCAAAATGGCTGATTGCAATATTTGAATGTTTAATTTATCATTAATCTTATTAATCACAATTTTTTAAATATTTTGAAGTAAATCAATCATCATATATTCGTATATTTTATCGAAATATTTTGTTTTAGTTAATTTTCGGTACGAATTCTTTAAAAGAATCTCAGAGTAGGATCCATATAGCTGTATACGCCATGATGTCGGCTCCGTTGTTGTTAAGCTGTGATATGACGCGAATAAATAGTTTTGAAAAGAAATTATTGTTGAATTTGGATTTGATGGCGATTGCACAAGATCCTCTGGGTATAATGGCGAGACCTTACAGAGTAAGTTATATTTGATCTAAAATTGACCGACTCTGTAAAAGAGGAGGTTGTCCAGTTAACGATGTACTTTTATGTTTGTTCTCGCATAACTTTAGTTTGATTGAACCGATTTTGATGTTTGTTTTTTTATTATTTTGGACATAATCATAAAAATTAGACTAGTAGTTTTTATGGTATTCGTCAAAAATGGAATGGGAACGTTTTTATATGCAAAAACAGCTCATTCAAACAGATCATTTTAAAACAATAAAAGGATACAACATCACTCGGTAACTAATAATATTTTGCACGTAATTATGCACTGCGTCTGATAATTTGACCAAGAACTGTATACAGGGTGTATGAAGACCACTCCCGAAAACGAAGGCTGGGTTAGTACTAGTGATACCTTTTTTTTTTCAGTTGGAGGAAATCACCACCGAATCCGAACCACCTCCAACCGCTCACACTCAGCGTCCGAACCCCGGCTGAGGCCAGAACCCAGCATGGGGTTATGAGAGACGGCGCGACGCGTTACGCGCTCGGCACTCTTTCCCGTCGCTCCGTCCCCGGACGCCGAACCGGTAGCCCCCGGCGAATACGGCCACCACGGCTCTCTCGGTCGGTGGGCTTTCCGAAGCCCGCCAAGATGGGACCGCATGTCACCCACTAGTGATACCTGGGATGTTAAGCTTTTTGCAAAAAAAAAATCGCCTGAATGGACCGATTTCCTGTCTTATCATCACAGGTATCACTAGTACTACCACCAGTCTTTGTTTTCGGGAGTGCTCTTCATACACCCTGTATAATGTTTGAATTTGAAAGAAATGTTCGAATTTCAGATAGAATACATAACACTATGGGTGAAGCCTCGAATACCGCGAAAAGGCGATATATACCCGTCCTACTCGCTCGCTCTCGTCAACACTGATACGGAAACAAGAACTATATCTATAACACCTTCCAATTATGGACTTAATTGTACTGACGGGTACTCTTTGATGGTAAGTTGAATAACACAATAATCCCTACTAATATTATAAATCCGAACGGACCTCTTGATGTAAAAGTAATAAACTGTTAAAACTCGTTATTTTGAAGTTTTTGTTCAAAAGTATTGGTCATCAAGTGTTCGAGTGGACATTGTGACGTCATTCCTGATAAAACAGAACGAAGATCGATTATTTACAACGTCATTACACCTCAACACACTATTTACGCCGTTATACATATCTAATATGCAATGCATACTGTAATATTTATGGTAAAATTCAATATATGTTTAAAATTCAATAAATGGAGGTTAACTTGCTTAAGGGCGCTCTAGTGTTATACGGTTACGGTAGCTCATAGACCTCTAAAATGCAGTGTACATACAACTTTTAGTATATTACAGAATATTGTTTGTTTTCAGGATATATTTAACAACAGATATTTGAAGAATATAACATTAAAAGATAGTATTGAAGTTACTATTCCTCCAGAAGGTAATTTAGTTTTACATTTCTTATCATTTCTTGTTACTATTTGTATGATATTCATATTTATTAGATAAAATTATAAATGTTTCTCTGATATATCATGCACGTATTATACACATAAATCTTCCTCTTGAATCACTCTATCTATTAAAAATGGTTGCGTAGTTTTAAGCATACATAGGAATATATAAACTTTGTTTTATACTATGTTTCTTTTTCTTTCTTTTGGCGCTACTCTCAACTTTGACGAAGGACTCTGCCAGTGTCAGGTAGTGGGGGTATCAACGTTTTGAAAATGTTTGCAAAAATTACATGTTAAAATTCTTAATATAGCTTTACAGTTTTTATCGTAGCCCAGTAACAGATAATATCACAGTTTTATGTTATTGTTAATTATAAAGTGGTTAAGGACATTCACAACTTTTCTAGTAGGGAAGGTTAGCAAATAATTTATGTTAAGAGGAAACAGGATTTTAGAGTTATTTAGTAGGGTATAAAGGAAGTCACACTTGTTATTTAGAATACATATGTTAATATTGTGGCGGAATCCATATAAGATAATTTTCTTATTTCCATTTGTCTGTCTATTCATTTGTACTTTTATTTTTTTCTTTTGTTCCAGACGCTGTTTTGTATACTTTGTTTCCAGTGTAATTTTATTTTTTATTAAACCGCAGCAGTACTTAAAGTTATTGTGATATTAAAAATATTAAATGTATTATTAACTTGTGTTTTTTTTGTTATTTTTTTACTGTCAAAGGGATTAATAGTTTTATTCTTAGCCTTCCTCGATAAATACATCACTAAAACATTTTTTCAAATCGGACTATCCTGAGTTTAACACGGTCAAACACACTTCAACTTTATTCATTAAAAATTAAAGGTCAAAAAAAACATTTTAACTGCCCCAAATTATTTATTAACTACAATAACACCAGGAAAAGAGTATGCGCCTTCAAAGATCACAGTCTCACTTTTGGTATCAACCAAAGCGTACATAAATGGTCTGTTAGCTATGAAATCCCTTCCCACAGCTGTGGCAAGTCCTGTGGCCATGTTACTTGCGGCATTCAGAATACCATTAAATACATTTCCTTCTGTGGTCGTGGGGGGCACATTTAGGCCCGCCGAGTCGATTTTTACTGACACTCTTTGGAGCAAACCGCTGGGCAAAGCGGCGGGTGTTGATACGTACCTGAAAATTGTTTTATGAGCCATATTTAATTAAAAATGAATGGTTAAAAACTTTAGTGAAATCGGCTAAAAAAGCATAAGTTTCTAAATGAAAATTCTTAGAGCTGTTAGCCTATAAAACCATCTTTCCTTAAGGGTTTAGTCAAAGGTCATTTTCATGAAATTTCAACTCAGTTCCTTGTAAGAACATTTCCTTCATCGACCTAAAATTGAAGCTTGAAAAGTTAACCACAAAAATCTCTCACCTTGTAGCATTCTCGTTGCTCCACAAACTCCTCACACCAATACTTTCTAGAAGTTTCTTAGCGTTGAATTCGGAAGTCACATGAAATTTCGGTATAGCAATCTCTATGGGAATCAAACTGACAGTCAAAGAGTTGAAAATATCAATTATCATTGAACTACGGTAGACACGCATCATCTGATTGACCGAAGTTTTATTTAATCCCATGGCTACCAACATTGTGAATCGGCCATCATGGCCAACAGGCAGTTCCAATACTTTGGCGTTGGCTATAGGGATATGGGCCAACCTTGCCCGTCTTCTCACTCGCATCATATCAACCGGCCCTAGAGGCTCATTTTCGTCGCCATAAAACGTTTCTTGTTCAATTGTGGCGTCCGAAAATGGTATTGTCCATAGACCGCTGTAGTCTAAAGTGTCTACAATAAACGAATTGCCCGGAAGATCGTCAAGTTCTGGGCTTATTTTCTTGACTAATTTATCGTATTCTTCGTTGTGGCTCTTGATTGGGGCCCGCGCGATATACAACAGCTTTGACGTGTGCACGAATTTCGACCAATCTGGATTAATTGTGAGGCTGCTATCCAAAACTAGGGCTCTGCTTCTTGTGAGATGAACGTCTGTGCCGGGTACAGCTAGGTTATTCGCTATCTGGTAGTATCTTTCGCGTCTGCAAGCTTCTGCTGGTAGATTGAGGACTTCAAACAATTCTTTCTGCGATTCTTGGTCCCCGCCTTCCCCGAGAGCGGCTAATGAGAGCCATATTGAGTACGGAGCAATGACAAAATGATAGTTGCTGTTGTCTCCGGCAACTTTGTAGAGGCTTGTTGAAAAGTTTGCTAAAGCCCGTTGGAAGTTTACCGTCTCGTCTTCATTGCACACACTTTGGGGAAGGAAACTGCCCAGAGCGTTATGTGGTCTATGAACCAGGTCACCAGGAAAACCTTGGCCTCTAGAGGTTTTAACTACAGCTAGTGTTAGTAGCAATATGAAGTGATACATTGCGGATAAATAGAGTAGTGTTATTACGCTCTGCTCTTATAAGTTTCATTATTACCTTTTTAATTAGGACACAGATTAATAATTCGTTTTTAATTGCAGTTTAATGGTTAGAGATTAGTATTGTAATACATTTTGGAATTAAAGTCGAAGTAATATAGAAAAAAAAAATAGTTACCTAATATAAATGTACAATTAAAACAATCGAAAGAGAAAATAATGTTATTAAGCACAAAAAACAAAAGAACAGCAAAAAGGAAGAGTTCGCGAAAAAAATTCATTGATATTAATTATTTATTGTTACTTTGTAAAGGAATTAAAATTCTTCTTTAAATCAAGTGTCCTTTTCCATTTACTTTTAAGTGCTCGAATTAATTGTCATATTTTTATTTTAAACAACTCATTTCCATAAAACAAAAGAACAGATAGAATAGAATAGATCTCAACGTTTTAAAATAATATAATAAATTACAAACAAGAATCAACTAACATTTGGCAGAAAAATATGATTTTAGTCGTTTTATTTTCTTATGTAAATGAATTTTTAATATCGTTATTAAGTATTTCTCAAGTACTGTATCAACCCATTACTGCCCACTGTTGGGCTCAGGTCTCCTCAGAAGAGGGATTAGGCATAGTCCACCACGCTTGCCCAGTGCGGATTGGGGACTTCACATATCTTCAAAGGATTTTTAGAACCCTTTTCCGACATGCAGGTTTCCTCACGATGTCCTTCACCGTTTTTAGCCAGTGGTGTTGTGAAAAATTGCACATAAATCTTTTTCACATTTAGATTTAGAAGTACAAGCCGGCCGGATTTGAACTCGCGACCTCCCGTTCGGAAGGAAGCGCTTCGACCACTCGGCCACCACGATTTTCAAGTACATAGTACTAAAATGTAGACGTCCACTGCTGGACATAGGCCCCGGCCAAATTTCGTCACAATGACCCATCCAGTGACTTCTGCGACCTTGACCAGGTCGTCCGTCTTTCTTAAACTAAATGTTAATTGGACAGACTTCATTTCATGAAGTAGGTTGAAAGACATTTAAAAAGATTTTGAAATAAAACAGTTTCATTTATTTTAAAATCGCTTTTTAATTTATCTACATTATTTTACTTTAAAAATCTTTTAGTAAATGGACATATAATTCACCTGTTGATAATAATAAGGTCTTCGTTTAGAAAAAAAGTTTCACACAAAATTTTACTTCCGAGTCCGAACTAAACTAAGAATAGTTTGTACCCAGAAGTTACAATATAATTTTTAACCATATATTGAACATGTAATACATAATTATTTATTGTGGACCATAAACCTCCTTACGTTATGTCAAAGACACTACGAGCGACGGTAAACACTGATAAGACAAAAAACTTGAGAGGTGTCATGGGACACCCGAATAGAACGAAGTTCCTTTTGATTAAAAGATATCTTATAAAAAATATTTCCTTTCGTAACGAGCGATAATCATCTAAAACAAAAAAAGTGTCGTGATAACTTTTCGTAAGATTTTTTTCGTCTAGCCCCCTTTCTATAACGCGCGATAAGGAACTTTGTTCCAAAACTTTCCAATAAAAAAAATAGTTAAAAACCCGCTACTTACTGCCTACTCTTAAAAAAAAACAATTATAGTTATTATTTCCAATAAGTCGGCTGTGAAAATCCTCCACTAAAAAGTACAGTGTAAGTACTATCTAATAAACAATACATAAACGGTTTGTTAGCTATGAAACCTTCTTGCTCTTGGTGTAAAATCAATGGTGGACTGACACCTCTGTTCTCTATGGTAGCAGTTACTCGCTGAATGAACGTTGAAGGTGAAGTCGTGGGTATCGTTATGTTTCTGCAAAGAAGTTTATTTTTACAAGCTTTATATTAACTTGCACTGGATGTAACTATGTAAGTTCGGGTCTCGGAATCTTGCAAGCTACGAGTAAATTTGACAAACTTCCCGGTTTCCTAATAAGCTGACATTTTGCACGCAGATGTCCCTACATCGCGTGGCAATGCAATAATATAATCTGTAGGAATGATATACGATAAGATATGAAAATGGCGCTGATCTGATGATGAATTCGACAGGTGGACATAGTTATAACACATAGGTTTAATAAAAGTGTTGTGGTGTACGATGATAGGGCCTTCAATACCCTAGCATTGTTGAGACTCATGAGCGATGGTAACCACTTACCATCAGGTGGGTTGTAGGCTTGTTTATCTATCATAGATAAAAGGTAATGTAATGTTTGTTACGTTGTCATTGATTTTCTGAACTGATTTTGAATTATGAAATGCATAGCAGGTTTCAACTGAGCTTTATTATTAGGAATGATTTTTCAAAAATTAGACCAGAAAAAGTGGAGGACGTTTTTACTGTGACGAGGACAAAATCAACCCATAAAAAGGAAATATCATTCATTCATTCTCAGCCTGTAGACGTCCACTGCTGGACATAGACCTCCCCCAAAGATTTCCAATGCGACCGGTTGGTAGCAGCCTGCATCCCGCGTGTTCCTGCGATCTTAACAAGATCATCCGTCCACATTGCAGCTGGAAAAGGAAATATATATAGTAATATGTAGAAAGTAATAAATTATAGGTCACGTTCCTATGTTTTCTTCGTATATAAGTTAATGTTTCTCCAGTCAAAGCAGGATGTTATTAGACTTGAAATCGAGTCACCGAAGTTGTCAAAGAGGAAACGTGTTCAGAATTCATATACCGTTACCATAAAATAACTGGCTGTACAGAAACAAAAGTATGTTTAAGACGTTTTTACGTTTGAATACCAAGTTTTGAACGAGTTTTTAACCACTCAACTGGGATCGGCAACCAAATTGGTTTGTTTACTTTTGCCAAGTCTGTGGCAGGAGCCAAAATTGAGCACAGTTCTAAAACTTATTTTGTTTACATTTTTTAATCGTCTCATATTTTACAGAGATGATATATTTTCGCTGAAAATGCAATACAGCGTCGTTTAGTAATCAAGATTTACAAAAAGGTTTAATTAAAAATCAAAATAAAAATCATTGGGAAAAAATGTTTTTAAAAAGGGGCTCAAACACGGTATTGATTCTGAACGACGCGACGTCCCCAGTTTCGCTAGCGAATAGTGACGTTTCTAGTTGAGTGGTTAACAGTTTAGAGCTAGTGTAAAACGTTAAAGAAATGTCATGCAAGTGTCAACGGTATCTGTCATATGTCGCGTTTCCAAATTAGCTCGCGAACATCCAACACACGTACCTACAAAACAAATGACGGTGGAGGCCGACCAATATGAAAGTTGCAGGTTGGCAAGCGAATATGGCAACGCGACGTAAGGGGTGGTAAATAGTAGTAGGTACTTACTAGAGTTATAAGGAATATTAACAAAAGTTTCGCAGATGTAGAGGTAAAGGACAGAGGAACAGAACCAAAATAATCTCCTTATGCCTTTTCGTATAAGCCCATACATGATGGGTATCGGAGGCCCCGTTCTCAAGATAATTTGTGGTGGGTATTGAAATTATTTGGGGAGAATGGGAAGTACCCCGTTACCGTTGATACTTTGAACTTTTTGCTTAAAAGATCAATGATGTCGAAAATGTAGACATTCCCGAATGTCCCAAGTATCAATTGATTAAGTAGGTACATACCTACATTAGTTTTACTTCTCTATAGTAAATTATTCTGTAGCCTTCTAGAAATATTACGCAAGATACCCGATAGATTAGACCAGACTCTTGCGAACTTTTATAATGGAAACTGCGAGATCAATGATAGTTTGGGAAACTTTCCTTCGAGCTAGGTTGGGTTGCCGTCATTGGCAGTGACACCAACAAAAGAAAGAATATAAAAAAAAACTATTTCGTTAAATAGTGTTAGAATGCTGGTACCTAATACAAAAAAAATACTAACCAAATTGTATTTGCTTTTTCATATTGATCAAAAAACTAGTTTTGGAATCGATAATGAGAAGTTATTTTTGATAAAGATGCAGTAATACTTTGGAACGAAGACATATAACGATAGCATTTTCTCTTCTTCAAGCAATGAGGTCAAATAATGTTTTTTTTAAAGTTAATAGGAACATTCTGACTTGTTTAATAAGCAAGAACGAATTGAATTGAAATGACATAATATATTGAAAAAAGTATTTACCCAGTAACTGCAGAATCTGTCCAAAAACTTTTGACACCAATACCTTCCACCAGTGTCCTGACATCCAATTCAGACACAGTAGAAAAACGAGGTATCCCAATTTCCACTGGTACTCCAGTATCGTTCAAATTCATTAGCATTCCAATCAAAACCTCTTTGTCTAACCCAGCAATAGTCCCAGTTATGTTTTCACCCATAGCAACAATCATTTTGTATTTTTCGTCTTGACCAACGGGTATTTCGGCTATAGTTGCCTTTAAATTGTCACTCTTTACCATCCTAATTCGTCTTGTACTTCTCATCATATCAACAGCACCAATTACTACTCCTTTTGCATCGTAAAATGGTTCTCTTGCTACCCTCATTTCTGGAAAGCCTTCTGTCCATAGACCATGATAATCTAAAGAGTCTAACAGTACTGAATCTCCTCCAAAGTCTAGATTAGGTAGATAAGATGATATTGCATCACGGATCACAATAGCAGCCAATTTTGGATCTCGTTTCAAAGGGACAGTTCTAGTTGTCAATTCGAAGTGGTTTTTTGCGAAGATTTGCCAATCATTGTTCACTTTTACTGATTCATCGACTAAATATAGACGAGTTCTAGGTAAATTAACGTCTGGAGTGTATTTCAGGCTTTGTAGACTGAGTTGGTAGTAGTTTTGACGGGTGCATTCGTCTTCAGGCAGTCTGAGGACGTTGAATAACTCTTGGCGGGAAGGTCCTTGGGATCTCTCAGCGAACGCCGCCAGTGTCATCCATATTGATAACGCGGAGAACGCGTACTGACCTTTATTGTTTAAAATGTTGATAAATATTAACCTCCACGGTAAATTAAGACTAAATAAGGTGGCCCGTTGGCTCGTCTGCCTACATGGCAATAAAAAACTCATTTGAGAGAAATATGTTGGTGTATGACTAAAATTCAATGTCCTTAAAGTTTATTTTAAAAGATAAGAGATAAAAAATAAAATAGCATTAACACAAACTACAAAGACTAAGTACCTATATCTTCACCTTAAGTTTGAATTTGGAATTATAATAAGGCAGGTATAGCGCATAATTTGCGGCTTGCCTGCGATGCAAACCGCAGCAATCTCGACAGCGCAATGTATGGAGGTTAGTGTTTAATTATTAAATTATTGGTAGGTATAATAATCACATATGCGACATTACTAGAATCTCCAAAAAAATGTTTATATTTTCTCAACTATAACATCTCGAGTAAAGACTTCGAAACGCGACGAATAATTCGAAAAAAATCGAATAATTCGAAACATTTCGATTAATTCGAAAAATTTCAAATAATTCGAAATATCGAATAGTATCGAATTTGATTACGACGATGCATCGGAAATAGGACAAGAATTTGTAGATATTATATGGAATGGGCTAGATGTCAGATTTTGTGAAGTTGATCGTGATATTATTTTTAAGAAAAGCACTTTTCTGGATCCCCGGTACAACAATTATTTTAACAAAGAAGAGGAAGTAAAAGAAATTGAAGAAGATATTAAGCTTGAAATTGGGAGATTCTTGATGCCAAATGATGATTCTCAAGAACTTAATGTTTTGATCAAAGAACGTAAGTTTTTACAATGAGTCACTCACTTTTTGAGATTACTTTTTTTTTTATTTTTATACTGTATGCTTTTTTACATACAGGGTGGATCTGTAACTTTGGACAATCAAATATTACCTTTAGTTTCCTTAGACACCAATTGGCATAACGGCACAGTGAATTCGTATATAGCTTTCCTAAATCCAGCTGTGGTATCCTCAGTCCCACAAATCACCACCGAATCGTCCCAACCGACGACACTGCTGATTAAAAACATCAAATGTGCGAACACTATCATGTTTCAATGACAAGTGCATTGTAAACTTGAACTTTGTTTTTATACGTGTTGCTTTTGTTTTATTTTTCCTTAAATTTGTGATTCTATTAAAATAATGCGATTTTTTTTGTGAGGATGCTTGGATTTTTGTGACTAAATTACGTGTCTGATTTGAATGACAGTTTGTGCGTGTAGAATATTATTTAGATTAACATAGGAATAGGATATTGGGATATTTAGATCTAGTAGGTGACGTTGTAATTGGGTGGTCTTATCTTCTTTAACAAAATCTTTAGTGATAATTAAGAAGCTGGAAGGTAATGGAAGAATACTTGATAGTATAATAGAAGGAAGGAAATCCAGAGTTCTTACTAAATAAATAAAAACTTGAGGGGTGTCATGGGACACCCGAATAGAACGAAGTTCCTTTCGATTAAAAGATATCTTATATATTTTTTTCCTAACGTAACGCGTGATAAGGAACGTGTTTTAAAAGATTTTGATCACAGCGCCATCCAGCGATAGTCATACAAAAAAAGATAATCATAAAATAAAACAAAAAAAGTGTCGTGACAACTTTTCACAACGCGCGATAAGGAACTTCGTTCCAAATACTTACCCTTACGTGATTAGGTGCATAACACGTTTGCCGAAATGACACTTATCAACATCATCATAACATTTGAAATTCAAATCGAATGAAACCGGAGAATAAAACAAATATGTAATTTAAAGTCGATTCGTCAAGGTTAAAATTCTTATACGACTAAAAAGAAAAGGAAAATGTTTGCTTAAAAATTATGAATTACACGCTATGTTATTTTGGTTTGGTTCGATTTAATAAAAACAGTACGAAACAAAATATTTTTACGCTTTTGGTGGATTCAAGAATTATCCTTGAAAAAAAAAGGCCATGAACCCGAAGGAAAGCTAACTTATATTGGACTCCGATCGTTAAATTTCGAGTGGTACACTCGGCGTCGAGGTTGTTCATCCCTACTATATGGAACCACCACGGTCATCTACGGTTCGTTTCAGGAACACTTTTTTGCCACGCACCATCCGGCTATGGAATGAGCTCCCCTCCTCGGTATTCCCTGAGCGCTATGACTTGTCCTTCTTCAAACGAAGCTTTAGGAGGGTCCTTAAAGTTAGGTTGTAGGTAACGACCCCTCAATGTCCCCTGACATTGCAGAGGTTCATGAGCGACGGTAACCACTTCCTATCAGGTGGGCCGTTGGCTCGTCTGCCTACATGGCAATAAAAAAATAATAATAATAGGTACTAACGTGTGGGGTAAGCGAAAACACTTAAGATTGTTCATCATCATCAGCCTATAGATGTCCACTGCTGGTCATAGGCCTCCCCCAAACTTCGCCACAACGGCCGGTGCTATGAATGCAGTACCTCCCGCGATCCTGACCAGGTCGTCGGTCCAATTTGTGGGAGGTCTACCCACGCTGTACTTACTGGTTTGTGGCCGCCACTCCAGAACTTTTGTTATGATTGATTCCAAAGAATTGTATCTTTGAAGTGGCAATGGGCAGGACACATTGTGCGCAGAATTGATGGCCGAAGGGGCCGAAAAATTCGAGAGTGGCGACCGCGAACTGGTAGGCGCAGCGTAGGCAGACCTCCCACAAGGTGGACCGATGACCTGGTTTGGACCGCGGAAAGTGGCTGGATGCGGACAGCGCAGAACGGATCGATGTGGCGAGGTTTGGGGGAGGTCTATGTCCAGCAGTGGACGTCTACAGGCTGATGATGATGATGATGATGATTCCAAATGTAATTCTATGCTTCCACGTTGTTAGTAGTTTCTTCAACGTAGGAAACTGACTTAAACTGACTTAAGACTCTTTATGTCATATCACAGCATTCAAAACGGTTAACGAACTAAGACACGAGCTGTCAAATGCAATTTGCTGTAGGCGCCCGTACCTGTACCTGTACCAACCCATTACTGCCCACTGTTGGGCTCAGGTCTCCTCAGAAGAGGGATTAGGCATAGTCCACCACGCTTGCCCAGTGCGGATTGGGGACTTCACATATCTTCAAAGGGTTTTAGAACCCTTTTCCGACATGCAGGTTTCCTCACCCGCCCGTAATTAATACAATTTCGGCGCTCGACGGACTATCAATGGAGCTGAGAGATGTCGCGTAATTAACTTAGATGAAACGTTTCTGACGTCACTGCCTAATAATTACTTTCCAGAAGTTCATCTTTGAACAAAACATGCTTGATGAACTTTTGAATGCAGCTGTTGTTCTCAACAAAAATATGCCTTCCCTCTCCAGTTGATCTAGTATAACGCGGTTTAAGAAAAGTCTTATTTACGTAGGCGATAGATAACGACCCCTCTTTGCCCTGGCATTGCAGAGGTTCATGAACGACGGTGACCGCGTACCACCAGGTGGGCCGTAGGCTCGTTTATCTACCTTGCAATAAAAAAAAAAAATCTACTATAAGCAAACTAAAGGCAAATTTATAATATGTAAAATTGTTATTACTTGGGGGAGACATAGCTGACTTGTGGATAATAAGAAAATAATAAAAAATCGAGCTTCTGATTGAAAAGTCAATATTGACGTTTGCGAATATCCAAAAATCGGCATTCGATACATACCTAGAACATACATAAGAATTACTTCTGTATTTATTATTCTGTGACATCTCCAAGACTTCAAATTAAACATATTTTAATTACGGCATGAGATATGAGTTGAGTTCCAACATACGTGGTAATGAGAACTCATACACTTTATGTAGTTACTTAGACGAGTTCATCATTACCACGAATGTTTTTGTGATGAAGAAAATATTGTAAGTATTCAATGCTATTTGATACTCAACGTTCATAATTTAAGGTTCAAAATACAACTCGAAATTACACTGACATTGAAAACAATCAATCGCGGCTTCAAAACCTCTAAAATCTTAATGTGAAAAAGATTTATGTCCAATTTTTCACAACACCACTGACTAAAAACGACGATGAAGGAAAACAATCCCCAATCCGCATTGGATAAGCGTTGCGTACTATCCCTAACCCCTCTTCGGAGGAGATTTGAGCCCAGCAGAGAGCAGTAATGGGATTTACAGCACTAAAACTAGAATTCAGAACGCATTCTCATTCTCGCAAAGGAGGGGTGACCGCTTACCATCAGGTGGGCCGTAGGCTCGTTTATCTATCTTGCAATAAAAAAAAGGGGGGGAGGATGTTGAAGAATAGTCGTAGACGACAGCCATAAAGTTTTATTCAAATCGTTTTACTTATTATACACGGCTCACGATTACACAATTCCAATGCGAAATATTAAGATTTCTTATCTTTCTCAATCCCAAAAGTTAGCTAAATATCTTTAAATACTTCACCCGTATATCAACAACAATTCAAAAGTTAGATGGCTGTCTCCGAGAAAAACGTGACTTCGAAGTATTTTTCCTCGTTCGAGTTAGGAAGCGGCCATGTTGCAAAGACAAAATTCCGACTTCCATTTCTCAAGCATAGACAAAAACTACCATTCAGATATTTATTACATTGTTCAATTTTATGAATCTATCATTAGATCAACTCCATGATATCATATACATTGTCACTCGACAGACATGATACATTTGTGTGCAAAATGTCAATTCAATCAGACACCGGGAAAATTTACAAATTTAGCTCGCAAGATCCCACCCGAACTTACATAGATACATTAGTACATAGTAACATCCAGTGCAAGTTAATATAAAGCTTGTAAAACAAACAAACTCCGCAACTTTATAACACTATTATAGGCACTATGAGGCTGATTGTACACGTCTTTTGTCAAACGTCTTCGTCTCGTCTTTTTTAGAAAAACTCTTCCTTATGTACCGTCGTTTGAAATTTCCAAGGCATTTTATGATGGCATTGCACGTAGCGACATGGGGCATTGCGTTTGTGTACGAGATTTGGAATGTATGAGATCTTTTGTTCCAACACATTTTTATCGACTGAAAAAAAAGAGGTTAACTTGATCGTATTTTGTTTTTTAAATAGTACCTATTAGCTTTTTATACACGTTTTTATCTATAGAGGCAAAAGAGCTGACTGGCTTTCTTTCTTTCTTAGGTGGCGGCGCGACAGGAAAGAGTGGCGTAGTGTGTAACGCGTCGTGACGTCGCGCATAACCTCGTACTGGGACTACTGGGTTCTGATCTCAGCCCCCTGGCTACTCAAACTTACAAAAAAACCCTTTGTACCCTTAAATCTACTTTTCAAGTAATTTAAATGTCTAAAAACACGATAGTTTTCGTTATTTCCAGATACCCATGCGCACTTAATTCAAAGGACCTATTTCTGTTAAATAGTTACACATATTCCGTTTTGTAGTCATTGCCAAGTAGCCATCGAGTCTCTCTTATCCACTATTAAAGCTTCACTGTTTTTGAACTTAAGACTAGACTTCATTTGGCAAATATTCAACAGCTCCTAACAGTGGTTAATTTAGAAGTTCTCTTCTCGGTGTTTTTCGTTATGATTTGTTTTCAAATGAGACTTGAAGGCCGAGTTGGTTGTAGGTAACGGTCCTGCTGACATTGCAGAGATTTTTTATAATCTAGTGGCTCATCTGTCTAAATCGGAAAAAAAAAAGTAAAAAAACAACCTACACAACGATTTAAACGTATTCTTCTTGTCGTACAATTAGGTAAAAGATTTGCGGGCAACTTAACACCACACTGTCTCAGAAGGGTGAAGGGAAACAAACATCGTGTGTCTAAAATCTACATAATATTGGGGAAAACTTTAAGAGTTGGAGCGTTTGGTTTTCACATCTATAGGAGACACAACGTTACCAAGGGTATACTTTAGCTGGTTTGGTATTAGTACAGCAAACAGCTAATTAATAAATTCTCGGCCGTGGTAGTTCGGTAGGCGATCCTGAGTGAAACAACTCCATATACGGAACACACAGTTTATTATTACAGCACAGAAGAAAGTAAACAGAAAAGAAGGAGTAATAAGCACAGCGCATAAAACAAGCAAAGAGATAGGTCTGAACAGTAATTTCAAGCGTAATATATTAAAAACAGATATTATGATGCAAAGTAATCGGTTCGCGTTAAATGGCAGTCATATCACCAAAACTGTTCTCCGCTGCCCTGGAGGATGTCTTCAAGGTTCTGGATTGGAAAGGGCTAGGCATCAATATAAATGGCGAGTACATAACTCACCTTCGATTCACCGACGATGTAGTGATCATGGCTGAAACCGCGGAGGAGCTCACTGCAATGCTCAATGATCTCAGCAGAGTTTCCTTGGAAGTAGGTCTAAAAATGAACATGGACAAGACGAAACTTATGTCAAATGTCCATGTCGTACCTTCTCCAATAACTATCGGAGACTCTGTGCTTGAAGTTGTTGACGAGTACGTATACCTGGGACAAACTGTCCGATTAGGTAAGTCCAACTTCGATGCAGAGATCAAGCGACGAATCCAACTCGGTTGGGCAGCGTTCGGGAAGCTTCGGAAAGTTTTCTCGTCCACAATACCGCAGTGTCTCAAGACGAAAGTCTTTGACCAGTGTGTGTTGCCAGTGATGACCTACGGATCAGAGACTTGGCCGCTTACGATGGGTCTTATCAGACGACTCAGAGTCACTCAAAGAGCAATGGAAAGGGCTATGCTGGGTGTCTCTCTGCGTGATCAATTCAGAAATGAGGAGATCCGCAGAAGGACTAAAGTAACCGACATAGCCCAAAGAATTGCATCTTTGAAGTGGCAATGGGCAGGACACATTGTGCGAAGAACAGATGGCCGTCGGGGCCGAAAAGTTCTAGAGTGGCGGCCACGAACCGGTAAGCGCAACGTTGGTAGACCCCCACGAGATGGACCGACGATCTGGTCAAGATCGCGGGAGGTCACTGGATGCAGACGGCGCAGGACCGGTCGTTATGGCGAGGTTTGGGGGAGGTCTATGTCCAGCAGTGGACGTCTATAGGCTGATGATGATGTTAAATGGCAGTTCAAACCTATCTCTTTGCTTGTTCTATGTGCTGGTTGTATGAAATAAAAACAGTAACAGTTGCCAAGGAAACAAAACTCAATTCAAATCGAGAACCCACAGTAAGATAACAACACGAGCCCAAGATATACACAAACAGAGCCAAACCAGCCGTATTCCTAACTTATGCGCCGCTAACCACATCCGATTCTGCTTAATTAAACTTTACATCTCGTGTTGTGAATTTTGAGATACAAGATGCTAAAGTTTAACAAAATAAGGTTTAAATACATAGTGATTTGTTAACGTACATATTGAAGGTCAAGTCATCAGGTCATGGATGTAAGAGAAGGGGAAGGCCGAAGAAAAGATGGTCTGACTGTGTGAAGGATGATATGATGGTTTGTGGTGTGAATGATAGAAAGCAGTGGAGAGAGAAAAACATATTGCGCCAACCCCATCTAAATGGGATAAGGTGAAGCGAAAGAAAGATATTGAAGGTCACGATACCTAGTTGATAGTCATATACGACCAGTAACAATATTATAACTAAAGAACATGGTATAAGGCTTTAGTATCTAAAGGCAACTTCATTTTTTTTTGCAAAAGTATTGTTGCTAGACAACTGATACGTGTGGTGGAGTTGGAGGGTACGCGAGATCACTTGAGGTAGTTAGTCAACGCTTTGTTGTCCAAAACAATAATTTTTGTTTGAGTTCTATAGATTCTTATCTTATTTTTTGTAATATTCCGTAAACCTACTCATCCTTCTCCTTCAATATGTCCCAAAATTAACAAATCACCCTGGATAAAGCTTTTGACACACTGCTAAAACGTAGGGCTAAATCATTAGATCAAAAAGGTGTATCCAAGGTTTTGTCCTAGTATTTATATTACCTCCTTTTGTGTAGGTTTCTCTACTAATTTGATGGAAAATGGTTAATAATGAATTTAACTATCTCGCAATAAAAGATGTCATTATCATCATCAACAACCTGTAGACATCCGCTTCTGAACATCTCCCTCAAACCTCGCCAAAACGACCTGTCCTACACTATCTGCATCCAGTACCGCATTTAACCGATTTATGTAGTTATTGGAACGAAGTTCCTTATCGCGCGTTGTGAAAGGGGGCTAGACGGAAAAAAATCTTACGAAAAGTTGTCACGACACTTTTTTGTTTTAGATGATTATCGCTAGATGGCGCTGTGATCAAAATCTTTTAAAATACGTTATGGCGCGTTACGTTAGGTAAAATATTATAAGATATCTTTTAATCGAAAGGAACTTCGTTCTATTCGGGTGTCCCATGACACCTCTCAAGTTTTACGAAAGATTACGGTACTATACAATTGCTTGCTTGTATGAAATGCACGCCACGTCTCTAGATATGATAATGTTTCAACATACATAAGATATCAAAGTAATCCGTGTTACGATTCACATTGTTTACGCAACTCGCCTCGTTCGGATTAACTTGTTCCCCCTACACGCACACATAATACGACATGTGTGATTCTTCCTTCCTGTATACAGGGTGTAAAGACCACTCCCGAAAACGAAGGTTGGGTTAGTACTAGTGATACTTGGGATGTTAAGCTTTTGCAAAAAAAATCTTCGAATGGACCGGTTTCCTGGCTTATCATCATAGGTATCACTAGTAGGACCAGTATTCGTTTTCGGGAGTGCTCTATTTACACCCTGTATATCAAAAGGTTTAAGACTTGAAGAATTATGTGAGTTTATGCATGTTGTGGGAGCAACATTTGAGATCAAATGAAGTTCGTTACATAAAATACAATTTTTACAAGCTTTTAGTAATTTGCACTGGATGTTTTTTTTTTTAGTTGGAGGAAATCACCGGTATGTGGGAGTTGAACCGCACTAAAACCTCCAACCGCTCACACTCAGCGTCCGAACCCCGGCTGAGGCCAGAACCCAGCACGGGGTTATGAGAGACGGCGCGACGCGTTACGCCCACAGCACTCTTTCCCGTCGCGTCGCCCCCTTGCACTGGATGTAACTATGTAAGTTCGTATGAAATCTTGCGAGTAAAATTTGACAAACTTCCCCGTTTCCGATTGAGTTGACATTTTAGCACGCATCTGATGATGGACTTGGAAGCTGGTTATAGGAACTCCTGTACTGAACAAGATAGACATGTCGTGTTTGGACTCATTTTACTTGTCTTGGCTAGCACTCTATTGCTACATTATATCCAGGATCTTAAAAGCTTGTATTTAAAGTCTTTAAAATAAATTATTTCACAGTAAAGTGGTACAAATTACAGAATCATTGTATTCTTTGTTTTAATATTACAAAACGTGACATATTATTATTAGAAAACCATAGATATAGATTTTGTGAAGTAATACAGGTGTCGTTCGAGGGTAGGTAAGTCTTATAAATGCCGAGGGGTGCAAAATAGACACAGAAATTAATAGACAGAACGGGGACTGCAAATTTTGTTGGGTTGAGGTATTTTGTTGAATTTAATTTAACATGCCGTAACACAATGAATATCTGTATAACTAATAGGTCGAATGTATTGCTGTAAACTAGTGTAAATAGTAGGTACTGTAGTATAATTGATAATTTCTATGGTAATATATCTATACTTAATATTATAAAACTGAAGAGTTTGTTTGTTTGAATACTTTGAATGCGCTAAACTCAGGAACCATTGGTCCGATTTGAAAAATTCTTTCAGTGTTGGATAGTCCATTTATCAAGGAGGGCTATATTATATGTCCTATAGGCCTTGTGTGACGCAGACGAAATTGCGCGGGTCAACTAGTAATTTATAATACTTTTGATTCATCTTTCCTATTATTATTATTTTTTTTAGTTGGAGTATATCACCGGAACCTCGCCCGCCCCGCGGGCGGTTTATGTGGGAGTTGAACCGCACTAAAACCCCCAACCGTTCACACTCAGCGTCCGAACCCCGGCTGAGGCCAGAACCCAGCACGGGGTTATGAGGGACGGCGCGACGCGTTACGCCCAAGGCACTCTTTCCCGTCGCGCCTCTCATCTATCCTATGCGCTTTAATTTTGAATTCTCTTACAAATCGTACCTGAATTGACTATTATGTTCGCGAAATAGACGCTTTTGAATTCACGCAAATGACAACTAGTAGGTCAACTGTCATTTGTTTTTAACGTGTGTTGGTCGTTGGTGAGCCAATATAAACGCAGCATAAGAAATCGATTTCATATCTGAAAGTTTGTAGCTCTGTGGTCACCAAAGTGTGGGGTGAATGAACTGTGGCAGTACTTTACTGATCCTGAGCTTGACGTTCAGAATGGTAAGCAGTCAAATAATAATAAAACTTCCTGAGAAAATATCAAGTTCGCGAGATGGGCCCACAGAAGCTGTGCTTGTTGCAATTTCTTTGCCGCGAAAGACGTTGTACTGTTCAAAAATCGTATTCAGTGGAGAATAGTGACCTAAATTTGTTCGAGCTATCATAAATGAACCGTTAATTTTGTGACGCAGACGAAGTTATGTGTGTAAGAAAATACCATATTGAATATTGTGCATCTAGTAATTAAACACGTTATTTTAATATTAAATTTTAAACACTTTAGTATTATTTATTTTATAATGGTATTTGGTGGTGGTCATTCATAATATTAATTTTAATCATACATGTGACTTACACCATTAATTACAACATGAAGCCCATAAGTTACGGGAACGTTCTTTTCCGGTGCCACGCCGCGAAGGAAGCGGAAGTAGTCGTGCGCCGGATATGACGCGAGCCGTCTGCCGGTTAATATCCTGTGCGCTCTAAGGCTTCTCAGTGTAAGTACTTTCTACTATCGATTTAAATGTAAACCCTATTTTTTAAAGTACCCTTACTTACAAAGGTAATTTTTGTCTTAATTCCAAGAAGAGTCCAAAACAAACAGAAAAAAAACTTGAGAGGTTTCACCCGGATGGAACGAAGTTCCTTTCGATTAATTAGTGAGGGATTTGTAATAAAATTTTATTTTTATACTAAAATATTTTGATCACAGCGCCATCTAGCATTAATCATATAAAACAAAATAAGGAATTGTTTTAAAAGATTTTAATCACAGCGCCATCTAGCGATAATCATCTAAAACAAAAAAAGTGTCGTGACAACTTTTTCATAAGAATTTCCGTCTTTCCTTTCGATAACGCGCGATAAGGAACTTCGTTCCAAAAAAAATTAAACATAAATTTAAAAAAATCATGTAGCAGTTGAAGTGTAGCTAAGACAAATAAAACGAGACCAAACACGATGTGTCTGTCTTCTTTAGTACAGGAGTTACTTTATCTACCTTTCGACTAACTTATTAGATTAAGCTCTATTGTGCCTACCATATCATTGTATTAACACGTGCTAAATTCAGTTCAATGGGTAAACGGGAATTTTGTCAAATTCCACTCGCAAGATTCAACCCGAACTTACATACATTCATTACAAGTTCAATAAAAGCATTCAAAATATTGTTTAAGTGCTAAATGTCTTCAAATTTCGTTAGTTAAAACAACCTAACGTAACACATACACTATTTTGTATATAGCGGCTTTGAAAATAATACGTGGGTTGGTAGTCATATGTGACGTCACCGCTGTGGATTCCGTACGTTTCCATCCATTAATTCAATTTACTAATAGCTACTCCAATCAGGCGAGAAAATTTGACGAAACCATCGTCACTAAGTAAATTATGTATTATATTATTTTATAGACTTTATCATACGACCTAAGTTAGGGATGTAATAATTAGTGCCCGACCGAAACTGGTTTTTTGGCCGAAACCGAAACCGAACCTTCGGCTAGGCTCTTAGTTTCGGCCGAAACCGAAACCGAAACCGAAACTCACAAATTTCACAGAATTTTTTTTGTTTTTGAAAATGTCCTTGACTTTAGTGCATATTTTATCATTCCTCCCAAAATTTGTTCTTCATTATGGGTTATCCAAAAATTATGTCACACGTAAAGGGGAAAGGGGAGGGTGTTTCAAAAATGTGACCAAGTGTGTCAAGGGGGAGAATATGTTTTGGCACCCCATGGGTATTTTAAAAATATGTCAAGTTGTGACAATGAGGAAGAAAGAGGTTTCAAAAATGTGATGTGTGACGAGGGGAAGAGAGAGGGATCATCAAAATGTAACCTAGTGTGACAAAGGGTTGGGAGGGGTTGTCTCTAAAATATGACCAATTGTGACAGAGGGAGGGAGCGGTGTCTGAAAAATACGATAATCGACAGCAGTCGGCTTGCTTGGCGGACTATCCGAAGAATCGTGAGAGTGTCACGAAGAGGACGTGACAACTTCACGCTGAATACCCGTCTGAGTCAAAACCAACCTAAGTCGGGGAGCGCGGTTTACCATTCCCCGGTCGCTATTACGAAAAGAGTGCAACACCGTCTCCGATGCAAGTACTTACCAAAGCCGAAGTTATTATCTACCACAATTAAAAAAAAAATTATTTTTTATTAAATCTCGTTTCAAAAAGGACAAATCATAGCCCACGAGCAAGCCCTTGAATTCTTGAGATTGGGTTCATCGACTTTCCAAGCAACACACCATGTGACAAGGAAGAAGGGGTAAAAAATCATGAAATGTATCGACGTAGTTTGTGGATAACCCGGAGCAACATTTAATTCTGAAATAATAAACTCTACATGATTCTTATTTTAGAATATTAGGAATTGCTTAAAATCTCCATTTCAGAACCCCATTTATCCGTTATCAATCTGTTAATTGTTATCAAAAGTTTCGGTTTGGCCGAAACTTTCGGCCGTTTTTTGGCCGAAACCGAAACTAAGGCCGAAACTCGAATTTTGGCCGAAACTGGCCGAAACCGAAACCGAAACTTTCGGTCGGGCACTAGTAATAATATATTTTAAAGAAAACTTTAAATACAATATTTTAAGATCCTGAATATCATGTATCAATAGAGTGCTAGCCAAGACAAGTAAAATGACAAACACGACAGGTCTATCTTATTTGGTACAGAAGTTCCTATGACCATCTTCGGAACTTATCATCAGATCAGCGCCATTTTGTCATATTATTGCATTGTCACGCGATATACACCTGCATGCAAAATATCAGATCAATCAGACAACGGGAAGTTTGTCAAATTTGACTCGCAAGATTTCACCCAAACTTACATAGGTACATTAGTACATAGTTACATCCAGTGCAAGTTAATAAAACGCTTGTAATAATCACATTTCGGTTGCACAATAAAACTAGTTTTACCACAAAAAAGGCGTTTTATACTCCCCAACCCCTGTAGGTCGTAGCCGCCATTTTAATTAAGCCTCAACTAACGTACAAAAAACAACTTGAAATGAGTTTATACGGCTAGTAAACTGTTTGTGGCTTTTATATGGTCGTCTGGGACATGGCGTACTCGTTTCAGGGCTACAATTCAATTATGCAACAAAAATGTTATGTGTAAGTATTTTTGGCACTGATGTTTATCGTCTAGAAACTTCTACATAAAGAAAACTGTTTTATTTTGGCATTTACGTGCAGGGTGAATTTATTAGGGCGAAAAATGAAGTGTTTTCTCCACTTCTCACTCCTACCACTGTAACTAATGTGTGGCCAGGATCCTCAGCGGCGACCACCGTAATGACTCTGAGCAGTAAAGCCCAGGAACCCGAGGGAAAGATTATTTTTCTGGAGCCCCCAACGAATTCAATCAGAGTTTAGGGTATCTCTTATAATGGAAAAGAGTATCCCTTTATTAATTACTTGAGTATTTAATTAGTAGATACCATTGAATTAAAATGAACAACTGATTCTAGTTATCATTATTTATTGTCACTCTTTACAATATACAATAATGAATATAATTACAATAATGTGGACGCGAGCGTACGCTATGCTCTTAACGAAACGACTCGGGAGTTGCGCTACGCACTGCACTTATATATTACAGCTTGCATCAAAAGTGCATGCATGCAATCGCGTCCCTACAAGAGGATAAGGAGTAGAAAATATAAATTCCAACTTCCCCTTGCAAAGCAGGAAACAGTTAGGCGTTTCAGTAGAATTGAGATAAACGTCACGTATATTTTTTCAATTACTTTGTTTGGACTGTAATGGCTGTCGCACTAATTATGATACCAATAATAGCTATGTAAAAACGTTTGAATGCACGGGAATTTGTGCAGGAAGTTACAAGATCCATGTACCTAATCCTAGCTTAACACGTAAATTGTTGCGTTAATCGATGGCAATGACAATAAGGAAAAATTCTTCAATGATATATGACCATGAGGATGTTGAATTTTAACATTTTTGATGCATGATTTTGATACACAAACACAACTTATTTTAGCTGATTTATTTCGTAAAGAAAGCTGATTTAACGAGGGGCAACCCGTGTAACATAGACTACTTTGTAACACAGACGAAGTATCGTAGGTCAGCTTCTAGATAAAATAACGAAAGCTTAGTAGTGGAGAGTACTCAGCATAATTTACATTCTCCATATTTTACATTATCATAATAATATAAGCTTACGGACCACCTGATCTATTCTGTAATATATTATTTGCATAGAGATACCCAGCGGGTAAACTCAATAACTTGCTAGTTACTATGCAAATTACATACGGCAAAGGACTAAACATGTGTATGAGTAAAGATGCTTTAATTCACGTTTTAAATATGACGTATTTCGGTTAAAATTAGGACAAAATATATCATCAAACTTCACCACAAAACGGCCGGCGCTATCTGCATCCAGTGACCTCTCGCGATCTTGACCAGGTCGTCGGTCCACCTTGTGGGAGGTCTTCCCACGTTGCGCTTACCGCTTTTCGGTCCTATCGGCCATCAATTCTTCGTACAATGTGTCCTGCCCATTGCCACTTCAAAGACGCAAATGTTTGGGCTATGTCGATTATTTTGGTCCTAGCACGACCCAGAAATAACTAATGATGGTACGTGGTAAGGTTTTTTAGACTGCCCATAGTAGCAAATTAAAAGACGCATTCACGTCCAAACTACTTTATATAATTAACAAAAGGAACACATACCTATTCACGAAACTAGGCTACATTGTTTACAAATTCACCATGCGAAGCCTTCATTTTACACACAGACTAATCTAGTCTTCAAAGTTATTGCAGTTAGGACCAAATTCCTGTGTACAGTTAGGGAGATAAGTCGTTTTGGTATTCAGATGGTTGTAACGTGGCCTAAATTACGGGAGGGTCGATTTCAGAATTGGAAATATCAAGTCATCGTTGGTACATAATAGGGTACTTTGAGTATGTAAATAAGGTTTTTTTGTAGTAAAATATCAGTGCTAGTTTGGAGTTTATTTTTGGTTTTATTAGATAAAAAATATACTTAAAGAATAAGAGAATTTACTAAGTGTAGGCATCAACCGGGGAGGAGCTCCGCGTGGCCGTAGTCAGGGTGAATGCCAAAGACACGGCACCTGGTCGGACGGCATCCTCGGTCGGGTCCTGGCCTTAGCCATCAATGCCCTAGGGGACCGACTCTTGTCTCGAGTCGGGACGGTTTCCCTCGCTGTGGCGAGAGGATAGACTCGTCCTTCTCAGGAAGGAGGGGCGCGATCCTTCGCGTGTGGGCCCTCATAAACGAAGCCGTATCACAGGGCGGGGTGGCCTGGGCGGTGTCGCTCGACATCGCCAACGCATTCAACACCTTGCCCTGGTCCGTGATAGGGGGGGGGGCACTCGAGAGACACGGAATTCCCCCCTACCTCCGCCGGCTGGTCGGCTCCTACTTGGAGTAAAAGTTAAATTGATGATAAGATGTGAATACGTAGAAAATTATTTACTGACTTATGCACTTATGACTATATGCACGCACGCAATTTGGTTACACCTGTAATAGTAGATATTTGTAAGGAAATCAATGAATAAATAAAGATAAAATTAGTGGCCAAAAATTTTCAAAAAAAGTACGCACTACAATCGGTTCAGATCAAAAGGTAAATAATTAAGTCTATAATAGTGTAGCTAATAAAAGTAAGACATACGATGAAATTTCTTATCTCTAAAAGCTGTAGGTACGTATGCATTCCTTAAGCACGATTTTCATGTAGATTACCTTCTGAAAACGTCATAGACATTCCGGCACAGGTTATTACAAAAAGTTGGTGAAATCTCGCATCCCCGTCATCCATCATTGTCAAAAGTATTCCACACCCCTTAACTTCGTTACGTAAATCAGGGGTTGTAAATGTGTGGAAATTTGCGACCAAAACATATAGATATATAGATATACTGTAAAATAGTACGTACGTAGAATTTACTTTGGTGAACGAAATTCTGCTATTGAGGTACTCAATTCGTCTCTATATTTTGAACATGAAATGATCGAACAAGTACTTTTCTATATAAACCGATTTAGATGATTACTGGAACGAAGTTCCTTATCGCGCGTTATCGAAAGGGGGCTAGACGGAAATTCTTATGAAAAAGTTGTCACGACACTTTTTTTGTTTTAGATGATTATCGCTAGATGGCGCTGTAATTAAAATCTTTTAAAACAATTCCTTATTTTGTTTTATTTGATTAATGCTAGATGGCGCTGTGATAAAAAAAATATGTCTTATCTTTAAATCTTATAGAAAGAGAGATAAGAGAGAGAGACAGACGTTTTAAACTAACTAATTATTATAACTTAAAAAAATAAAATTTTATTACAATTCCCTCACTAATTAATCGAAAGGAACTTCGTTCCATCCGGGTGTCCCTTGACACCTCTCAAGTTTTTTTTTTTGTTACGAAGATATTATTTTAAACTTGGGAAACATCTGACTGGTAGTTTTTGTACTGGTAGTTGATTGGTTGTGTTTAGTTCGTTTTAAATTACAAGATATCTTTTAATCGAAAGGAACTTCGTTCTATTCGGGTGTCCCATGACACCTCTCAAGTTTTTTTATTCCTGTGTATTGAATGACTTACTGACTAAATAACAATACGTTAGTTGATACAAGAAATAATTATGTATAATCCTTAGCGTAATTTGCTCATAGATTTGCATTAGAAGCAATCCTATCAATCAAAATGCAAAGCGTCAAACAAAAGAACGAAATGAGACAGCCAATCAGCGCGACCGGCGTTAAATTTATAGCCAATCAGCGACCAGCTTTGTGTGCTGCAGTAAATTGCGGAGTGCTGCAATTAACGCTACCGAATCCGGTAAATGTTTTCGTCACGTGAATTTTGAGGAATCGGAACGAGTAATGAGGAGGGAAAATGGCTTGTTACAATCAGATATTTTTTAACTCTCAATATGTTAGTTAATCGTTCGGAATCAATACCCGGTTTGAGCCCCTTTTTAAAAACATTATTTTCCGATATTTGTTAATTTTGATTTTTAATTAAACCTTATATTTTTGTAAATCTTTATTACCAAACGACGCTGTATTGCATTTTCAGCGAAAATATATCATCTCCGTAAAATATGAGACGATTAAAAAATGTAAACAAAACAAGTTTTAGAACTGTGCTCAATTTTGGCTCCTGCCACAGACTTGGCAAAAGTAAACAAACCAATTTGGTTGCCAATCCCAGTTGAATGGATAGTACATTCCATATTATATTTAGGATCTCATTTTTCGCAATGTTACAAAAAATATTGAAATTATGATAAGCGCCTCCTCATAACTTTTCACTCAAGTAATTAATATTGCTTAAAATATTTAAATTTTGGTAGCGAAGTAAATTAATTGAAATAGATGAAATATGTTTCTGAATATTGGCTGAAGTTAAATTAAATCAAAACGACATTTAAGCCTCGTTCGCACTCGACTAGTATAGTATTTTAGTCACATTTAGTTACTAAATAAAAAAAAAAAATTATATATTTATAGTAAATCTAATTGAGCACCTACCATTGTTTTCTCTACACCACTCTTGGTTGACTGGTAGAGAATGTCTTAGGCATTAAGTCCGCCATTGTACCATTTATGTGCATAAAATTTGATAAATAAACATGTAACAATTTTTGAGGTTACTACCCATTCTTCTTTGAAATAACAACATGTTGAAACCATTTACGTTCGATTGCCGGAAGTCTTTTACTTTCTTCTAAGATTATTTTCGCTCGGACCTGTGGCAATGTCCATTTATTCCATTAGTGTCAGCTTACCGAGTGTACCCTAAACGTAACTATATCTTACCCTTACAACCCCTAAGCTAACTTTCTTGCCCTTTTCTGCACTTTACGAGGGTAGTTTAAACTATTGTGTTTGATCTTGTTAGCCTAGGAAAGAAGGAGGTAACTCTATTTTACTATTTATTTTAGCGGTTTTAAAAAATGATTTTTTTAATTTCTGTGTTGCCCTCCTAACTTTTCACATCTACAATACATAGATACAAATTTTTTCGAAGTCTCAATGTTAAAATAATTCGCCTCTTGATTCATTCCAACGGGTAATGCTCTGATACGTTTCAAAGTACTTTTGCGGTTTTTTATGCATAAAATATAGACGAGTATATCTCCGTAGGGAAAGAGAAAGAGTAGGTACCTATTTTAAAAGTGTAACGTTATTTGTTTAAAAGTCGATAGAAGAATACACAGACGCCTATCGTGATCCGATCTCGCGCGATGGGTGAGCGATCCAAAGACCCGCTTAGATGAATACCTATGTAAAAACAAAAATTCAATAAATTAAAATTCGAGATTTTGAATTGAATTTTCAAAACTCAACCGCTTGATCTTACCAAAATTGGATCGTTTGATGTGGTGTGAATCACTGTGGATCAAACAATACCTTTCATCATTATCATCATCATCAACCTTTAGACCGTTCTGTCTTGTCTAATGCCATTTCAAAGACGCAATTCTTTGGGCTATGTCGGTTACTTTTGTCCTTCTGCGGATCTCCTCATTTTTGATTTCATCACAAAACCTTTCCCTTATTTAAAACGAACACTTCCCAGACTGAATCTAAAGTCAAAAGTACTTGAAATATCGAGGATTAAAACAGAGTTGTACAAATTCATTCGCACCTCGTATAATCGATTGAATATTGGTCTCGTAATTCTATTCGAGTGGCTGTCACGATGAGCTACGTGATTGAGCGCTAGGGATGTGCAACAATATCGATATTTCCATCGCGATAACATTTTGATGAAGAAAGTTTGTTTAGCGTTATCGACTATCGATGTTTAATTAAATATATGGACATCTGTAACTTTTTGCCAGCTGAAGTGGGGTGAATATCGAAAAGTAC
Source organism: Trilocha varians (assembly GCA_030269945.2). Taxonomy (NCBI): domain Eukaryota; kingdom Metazoa; phylum Arthropoda; class Insecta; order Lepidoptera; family Bombycidae; genus Trilocha; species Trilocha varians. The sequence goes on from AP028277.1 coordinate 12,348,035, forward strand.
AACTGAGAACCACTTTATGGAAACCCGCAACGATCCGCAAAATCCTTCCTCTATACCTATCAGTAATTAATTATATATTACGAGTTTCAGTTTTATTGCACTATAATAGGAAAATCAGACGTGCTGTTGGTGACAGTTGAGTGTTTTCAGCTTGTTAGACTTAAGGAATATTTTAAAGTTAGAGTGATCCATTTGCGCCCACTGATTGCACTCAGTTTCTTCACTTGAAGTAATATTGATTGTGAGTTTCACACACCTTTGAAGACTTTTAAGCCTTCTTCAATGTATAGATTACGATCCTTTTCTTTGACCGGTTTTGTAGCTAGTTTTTCAAGAACCATTTACCATACTAGGGCCATGCAGAGTACTCATAAAAAATAGAAATCACAACATTTCTCGATAATAGTATCTTTGGATGACTTCCACGGAAAGAAATAGCTACTCCCTCCTCTGTTTTACTTGAAGAACACAAAAAATACCCATTAAAATTTTATTCCGACTGAAAGAATAAGGATTCTATTGTACAATCTTTTAGAATCCTTATACATATCTTTTTGTGAACAAAAAGCTCTTTTTACTCATGTCGTGCGTTTTTTTCTGCTCGAAATAATCCACAGGGCTAAAAGGGCTTTGTTATTACGTCATCGAGTAAATATAATCCAATCCGGTTTATGGAGTTAAGGGCTCGTCTAAGGTGCGCCGGCTATGAAAGGGTTGGTCATATTTTGTCTTGTTAAGGGCCAAATTGCCATGGATATTTCGCTTTTCCAATTTCAAGGTTTTGCAAATCAGAAGTATATTTGAGTTTGAAGAGTATTTTTAGGATTTTTTTTTTACGACTGGGATACGATTTAATTGAAGATAAATTTACGTGGCCCATAGAAAACCTTACCTTTCCTACCAACTTAATGGTCTACTCCCTCACAGCATTGTTTTCCGAAATATGAAATACTGCTATCAGCATCCCTTCTACTTTTCCCTTTTATTCTGTTTTCATTGAAAAGATTATTAAAGTCAACTAAGTGATTAAGACGTGAAATTGGAACAGACAAACAAACTCTTTCATTTACAAAATAAATTAGGATTTAAGTAAACTTCGTCGAAAAAGCTAATTAGCCCGATTAAACGAAAAGTTTTAATGAAAATGAACTGTTACTGAAGGTTCTAAATATTGGTTTACCCTAATTACCGTCTAGGATTAATTAAATGTTACCCTTAATTTCACTAACTAGTGATTAGGTAAATACCTACTCGAAAATACCTAGAAAATTCCGTATTCCTTTGTGTATAATTTGTGTTTATTTGATAATATATGTGACCTGACATAATTTTTATACTTTTAGGCGTTAATTTTGGATATAGCTGTTTTTAACACGTTCGCAAAGAGACCAATTTTCGCATATTTGGCGTTCGCTGCGACAAGAGGTGTAATCGGCCCGGACCATGACCAGACGTAAGAACGACACGCGGTCTATTAGACCCCGATTCTTTTATCAAAGTTATGCTCTTCGCACTGTAGAGAAGTTCACCTTTTTCCTTGCCGCAACACAGGACGGTTGCGGGGATCATTTAGACCTCGTTTAACCAGGATCGTGTTAAAGGATACATTCACACAACCCACTTTATGGTATTTGAGAGGAAGTTGGTTTGCAGATATTTTAGCTTTTTTCATTGCCACACGTTCTTCAGGGAATTAAGCTTTTAGGTACCTACAAGTCAGTTTCTCTCGGGTTTATGGACTACACTGCTCAGAACAATTACGGTGGTCGAGCTGTGGATCATAGGGTACACAGAAGGTGTAGGATGAGAAGTTTGCATCACGGATGAAAAGTTCCCTCCTCGATATATCGATAACAATTCTATCGATATTTCTCAACACTACCGATACTCACAATATTCACAATCGAGTGAACCTGTCCAGTCGGACGCGGTGGAGTATACTACAACGGTCGTTCGACTCGCATAGTTTAACACTGAAATATTTCGATTTAGGCTTTGTACTGACTAATCTAAGTCGAGGTTGAAGCGCTTGATATACTTATATTTATAAATCTTAATGTGAAAAAGATTATACAAAAAAAAAGACATGCCCGCTGAGTTTCTTGCCAGTTCTTTTCAGGACGGTGGCTATAATTATTATTTTTTGTGTCCGAACTGGTGGTAGCTTTTAACTTTTGACGTCAACAAGAATGACTACGTCATCAATGTTGAAAATAAAGTATTTCATTTCATTTAATTTATGTACAATTTTTCATAACACCACTAACTAGAAACGGTGAAGAAAAACATCGTTTGGAACCTGAAACAGATTTATGTACAAATTTTCAAAACACCACTGGCTAGAAACGGTGAAGAAAAACATTGTTTGGAAACCTGCATATCGGAAAAGGATACTAAAAATCCTTCGAAGATATGTGAATACGAAGCTATATAAAAGTCCCCAATCCGCATTGGGTAAGAATAGTGGACTATGCCTAACCCCTCTTCTGAGCAGACCTAAGCCCAGCAGTGAGCAGTAATGGGTTGTAACAGTACAGTAGGTACTAACTAATCTAATCTATTTCTTCTGGTTGAAGTGTTTGCCTTCCGTGTAGTAGGTTCGACTTCATTTGAAAAAGATTTATGTGTATAAAAACACAATGTCAAAATTTTTTCTGCTCCTTTTATTCTTATTTCTGAATTGTACGCAAAATACGACTCTGAACAACAAAAATTATTAGAAGACATTGTAGTAAAAAAAAGCGTGTACCATGTGGCCTAAAAGTAGCTAGATTGTAGCTTCATACAGAAATACTTTCATGCATTTTTAAGCCGTCACCCAGACGTCATAGATTATCGAGTATGTGGAATCTAGTGCTAAACACAACAGTCACTAAGGGTTCATGCTCAGAGAGTCTTGTAGATGCAGTGAGTGTGGTGTGTCGTGATGTGAGTTCGAGTTCCAGTGGTACTACCCAAAAGCGAACGAGAAAGAGGGTAGACACATTTGTTTGCTCTTAAATCGACCCGCAGTATCCAGTCTTCTCGTGATCGTGACGTTTGCAACAACGTTGAAATATCGAGACAACTCAATTAATTAAATATCGTTGAAAATGCATGAAAGTATTATAGAAAACTGCGAGTGTCTGAATAAGTTCATACAGAGAAGCTTTTACCGTTTAGATCCTAATAAAATAAGACTTTTATTTGCACTAAAACCCTTAAATATTAAATTCAACGCACCCTTAGAACCTGAGATTTGAGTACATAAAGTCTAACCCTTGGAAGGGTGTTTCAATCCTTCATATTGAAATAAGGTATATTTTATTTCGGCCCTTTAGAAACAGACCCTTTGACTGCATAGCCACGGGGTTTGCACGGTGGAAGCCTAAAATGTAGCCAGCGTAATGAATTTTCATCGCCCACAGAAATGTATTTTTAAATTGATGTTTTCTTAGAAGTCGTTATACAATGCCTGGGGATATTTGTTTAGATATTCGAAGTTCGATGTTTTTTGAGCTAAGTTCATCGTATGTTATTATACTCTGTATTATAAATAGGTAAGTTTCTAGGTATTTTTACGTATAATGTCTTCTAATATTGTGTTGTAAAATATGTGTAAGAAAGTCCTTAAAAGATAGGCCGTAGGTAGCGGCCCCGCAGTGTCCGCTGACATTGCAGAGGTCCATGAGCAACGATAACCGCTTACGATCAAGTGGTCCGTTAGCTCGTCTGCCTACAAGGCAATAAAAAAAACAAAAAAAATGTTATTTCTTTGAACACAACACTCTTAATTAGAAACAAAATAATCTCCGCTTTCTTTCTAAGTCTTTGTTTAGCTAACGCTATAGGTAATTTGTCTTTCAACAAGGCTTAAAAAACTGTATTAAATGTAAAAAGGTCTCGAAGTCCTGACATGCTGCGTGCGTTGACAGACGAGCTAACAGGCCACTTGATCGTAAGCTGATCGTAAGCGGATCGTGATCGGATGTGGCTACTGTCGCTCATGGACCCTTGCAATGTCAGAGGACACACCTACAATGTTAACCACTTTCTTAAACAAAAAAACTTGAGAGGTGACATGGGACACCCGAATAGAACGAAGTTCCATTCGATTGAAAGATATCTTATAATTTTTTTTGCGATAAGGAACGTGTTTTAAAAGACTTTGATCACAACGCCATCTAGCGATAATCATCTAAAACAAAAAAGTGTCGTGACTTTTCGTAAGATTTTTTTCCGTATAGCCCCCTTTCGATAACGCGCAATAAGGAACTTCGTTCCAAATTCAATAGATAAACGCAACTCAAGGAAGATTTTAAATATGGAGAATTCTTAAATTATATTGGAAGATTCTCGAAAGAAGGTCCAAACGCTAAGCCTGTTTAGTGGCTCCCTCGGGATCCTTGCTTTAAACAAAGACGAAGGTTTCCGACGCCTGAAGGGCTTTTCAATCCCATTGTGAAAACACAAGGGATGGTCCCATCGAGAAATGAAAAATTGCTGTGCGAGTATCAGCGTGTTTTATTGAATGAAGTGAATGTTTGAGAAAATTTCCGACTTGATTTTGTGTCTAAATTAATATAAATTTACTTGAAAAAAAACTTTTTAAGATCCTAGATATAATGTAGCAGTAGTAGCTAATACAAGTAAATCGAGCCAAAACACGACTGGTGTACCTACCTATCTTGTTTAGCGCAAGAGTGCCTATTTCTACCTTCCGAATCCATTTTCAGATTAGCGCTATTGTTTCATATTATTGCATTGTCAGGCGATATACTTCATTTTTTTTATTTTTTTTTTATTGCGAAATAGATAAACGAGCCTACGGCCCACCTGATGGTAAGCGGTCACCGTCGCTCATGAACCTCTGAAATGCCAGGGCAATGAGGGGCTGTTATCTATCACCTACCCATACAGGACTTTTCTTAAACCTCGTTTAAAGAGGGTCATAGCGCTCCGGGAACACCGCGGACGGGAGTCCATTCCAAATCGGAATGGTACGGGGCAAAAATGATCTTCTGAACCGAACTGTGGAAGAGCACAACGGTTCCAAGTGAAGGTGGTGAACCTTGCCCCTGCGGCGTGTGGTACGATGGTAAAAAGGAGACCAGACAATATAGAATGCACAGAGAGCTGAAATCTCTCCGTACACTCAGAGGTTCCATCTGCGTGCCAAATGTCAGCTCAATCAGAAACCGGGAAGTTTGTCAAATTTACCTTGCAAGAATCCACCCGAACTCACATAGTTACATCCAGTGCAAGTTAATATAAAGCTTGTTAAAAGCAAGAAAACATTCACAGCAACAGTCAAGAAACATCATAAAAATGTACGAATAGGGTAAAATAAGGAAAATAAATATTTCTTCCACCTATTTTACCTAGCTATGCGTCACTTTACGTTATTACGCGTAACTCGACACAGAATTGAGTTGATAAAAGTTTTTCATTTCCCTCGAGAAAATTTGGTTTGGTCATCGGCTCTACGGTTCGACGATTACACATAAAAAAGTATTTTAATAGCTTAGTAAGTTGTGTTAACGCTAAACTTTTCTTTTTTTTTATATTGGAACGAAGTTCCTTATCACGCATAGTAAAAGGGGGCTAGACGGAAAAAATTCTTACAAAAAGTTGTCACGGCACTTTTTTTGTTTTAGATGATTATCGCTAGATGGCGCTGTGATCAAAATCTTTTAAAACACGTTCCTTATCGCGCGTTACGAAAGGAAATATTTTTTATAAGATATCTTTTAATCGAAAGGAACTTCGTTCTATTCGGGTGTCCCATGACACCTCTCAAGTTTTTTTTTATGAAGGCAGACGAGCCAACGGTCCACCTGATCGTAAGTAGTTACCTTTGCTCATGAACCTCTGCAATGTCAGGGGACACTTAATTTAGGTTTATTTTTACAGAGTATTGATGAGCATGTTTAGATGTTGTGTGTTATAAACTTATTCAAACACTCGCGGTTTTCTATAATACTTTCATGCATTGTAAACGGGTTCTTACCACGTTATTTAATTAATTGAGTTCAGCAATGCATGAAAGTGTTATGTGTTATGATAAGATCACTGCTGTGATACAAATTATAAACTGTGATAAATAAATAACCTAGGAGCAACTAGATTCTATTTTATAAGTTACTCAAAGTTAACTAAGATGTAAGTAGGTGTTGGAGCATGTTTTAATAGCAATTTACTGTTCATGATAATTTGATAATTTATGTACAGCCTAGTAAATTTTACTATTTTTATAATTGGGCATAACGTGAGAGTAACCCGTTGCATGAAAATGAAAAGAAAGAAACTTGAATGAATGAACGAAAATTGCCGCCAAAAATGAAAAATGTTACATTTCAATCTTGATAGTTAGAATCCGCAACAGTAGGTATTATCTTCTTTAAAAAAACCGACAATTTATGATCTGGCCACTACAAAAATCTTTATATTTAATTATAATTATGTGGACCGTCCGATTGAGTACGCTTTTATAAAAACTAGACAACGAAACAATAAAAGAACAGTAATATTATTTTAAGAAGATCTTAATATAACAATGAGCGGGGATAAAGCCGTTGGGAATTAAGTATATAAATAAAAAGTTATTAATTACGATACCTCGTCTGTTTTTCGCAAAAAAAAATCCTAAATATAAATAAAGGTTAAGTTCAAAGTGAAAAAAGGTCAAAGGGTAACGTTATTCTTGGAATTTCTGACTTTTTTTACAGAAATCAATAATATCGTAAACTTGGAGTCGTGCAAAAGAATTTGAAAACATTTTTCGAGGTGTATTTTCGTAAATGACATGTTGCAATCATACATAATCATGCAATGAAAATAATCAATATCGTATAATTGTTGACCGTATAAAGAAGTGAAATGAAATGAAGTACTTTATTTTCAACATTGATGATGTGCTCATTCTTGTTGACGTCAAAAGTTAAAAGCTACCACCAGTTCGGACACAAAAAATAATAATTGTAGCCACCGTCCTGAGAAGAACTGGCAAGAAACTCAGCGGGCATATCTTTTTCTTTTATGAGCATATATTTTTTTTAAAGTATTTGAACAGTATTATACAATTTTACATTAAATAAAAAAAACGATTTTGTTAATAAAATGACTTTGGCGAGCAACTCATTCCCACTTTGTGCAATCGTCTAAGTAATCATTGACCTTATGTAGGCTTTCTTGCATAATTTATATAATACATAATTTATGAAAAGTGTAACAAGAGCCATCCAGTTTATCCAGGGAAAGAAAACTGTCGGCAGAGAACCCCTTTCCTGAAGAACCTGTTCCACTGGTATAAAAAAGCACTCGTAGTGGTGTGTTGAAACCAAAATCGCCAATGATTGCTGATATTTTCTAGAAGATGGCACAAGAAAAAGTAGTATCATGATATAAGAAAACTTGTACTTTAGAGAAGATAAAAAATAAAAATCCTTCGAAGATATTAAGTCAAGTTCTAAAACGCATTAGGGCCGCGTTCTAGACTATGTTTGATCCCTCTACTAAGAAGACCTGAGGGCAGCAATTGTAACAATATTTAGATAGGTATGAATGTCGTGGTGGCCGAGTGGTCGAAGCGCGTCCTTCCGTACGGGAGGTCGCGGGTTCAAATCCGGCCGGCTTGTACCTCTAAATCTAAATGTGAAAAAGATTTATGTGCAATTTTTAACAACACCATTGGCTATAAACGGTGAAGGAAAACATCGTGAAGAAACCTGCATATCGGAAAAGGGTTCTAAAAATCCTTTTAAGATATGTGAAGTCCCCAATCCGCACTAGGCTAGCGTCGTGAACTATGCCTAATCCCTCTTCGGAGGAGACCTGAGCCTGAGCGGAACAGTGGGCAGTAATGGGTTGGTACAGAATACAGTAAGTTAAACCTAATAAAACTGAGTACAAATATACAGGCCATAGGAAGCTATGACACATCAAAATTAGGATGATAAAGGTATTGTACAAACCTACATCAAATCTCTTACAAATTTAACAATTGTGAATAAGAGTGGGGTACGTTCGGGAAATTTGCCAAATCATGGTACGTATTGTGCAGTTTCCACGTTATAAATGGATGATACCCTTGTAATCATCAATTAAAATGAATTCTATTACAATTACACCCTAACATTTGCTTGGTATCTGAAAGAACGGTTGTCAAGTCAAAATATTGTTTTATTAGAGTTTTAATAATAGTACTGTACTGTAACAACTGCCCACTGCTGAGCTCAGGTCTCCTCAGAAGAGGGATTAGGCATAGTCCACCACCCTTGCCTAGTGCGGATTGGGGAATTCACATATCTTCAAAGGATTTTTAGAACTCTTTTCTGATATGCAGGTCTCCTCACGATGTTTTCCTTCACCGTTTTTAGCCAGTGGTGTTGTGAAAAATTACACATAAATCTTTTTCAATAGTAGGTAGTAATAATATATTTTAAAGAAAATATTTTAAATACAAGCTTTTAAGATCCTGGATATCATGTAGCAGTAGAGTGCGGCAAGACAAGTAAGAAGAGCCCAAATAGGATGGATTTATCTTGTTTAATTCAGGAGTTCCTATGGCTACCTTCCCACTGAATGATAAAAAAAATAAATTTTAAAGTTTTTGTTAAACTTATTTAGAAAAGTTAGTTAGGTATTAAACTCTAGGTGTAGGAAGTATTTACTTTCATAAATAACGTAATTGAGAATCTACATCTACAGAGGAAGTTCAATTAAAGCCGGAATCAGATATTAATTAGTCTTTATGTTAAAATATTCTAATTGGGTTAAGCTTATTATATTTCCTTTCAGCGCAATATCGTTATCTAAAGAGAGCAGGTGTCATTGAATTAATACTGTAAGTAGAAGAAATAAAGCTTAAAATTAAATGCAATATAGAGTCAACAAGTTTGCTATCGAAGCCATTTTGTGTGGCGGCCATCTTGGATTTGAGTTTCAGTTTCATTTAGATTCTATGCAAAATACCATATTATGTAAGTCATTTCAATTGTTATCAATATTGCGGGAATTACGACAAAATCGAAACGTAATCAGCCATTTTGTGACAGACCCCATATTGGATCCAGCCTCCATTTTGGATCGATTTTCATCAAAAATGTCTTTCATATACTACCGACAATACTGAGTAGTTTCAGCTTCTTTTAAAACAAATTTGGTTTTACATCTTGAAATACTTTTTATTCTCGCTCATTTCATCTACATATAGCTTACAACTAAAACCAAGAACAATCTCCGCCAAGAATCTTCTTCGTACGAAGCATTTGTTTCCAACATTTTATTTCATTACAGCCGAGGTCAAGAATAAACTTGAGACAACAGTTGTGTTGAAGTACTTCGGCTGTCAATATTAAAAACAGTGGCTCGGAGCATACCTAGACAATATAGAGGTTACTCGGTTTGTTATGTTTTGATACCGATTTTATTACATGCTGTCTTCATTAAAACTACGAGAGTCACTTTTGACCGATTGCCTTAAAAGAAGTTTAGTTAAATTTTTTTATTAGCACTTTTTACCGCCTTTGTAAACAAGATAGACCCGTGTTTGGGCTCGTTTTAGATACTTGTCTTAGCTAGAACTTTATGTGACCATTCAACTGGGATCGGCAACCAAATTGATTTGTTTACTTTTGTCAAGTCTGTGGCAGGAGCCAAAATTGAGCACAGTTCTAAAACTTGTTTTGTTTACATTTTTTAATCGTCTCATATTTTACGGAGATGATATTTTTTCGCTGAAAATGCAATACAGCGTCGTTTAGTAATAAAGATTTACAAAATTATAAGGTTTAATTAAAAATCAAAATTAACAAATATCGGAAAATAATGTTTTTAAAAAGGGGCTCGAACACGGTATTGATTCCGAACGAAGTTCCCAGTTTCGCGATCTAGCGAATAGTGATGTTCCCAGTTGAGTGGTTAAGTGGCAAGCTGTCTGTTGTCAACTGATTTTGTTGATTCCCCAAAAGTATTTAATTCAATTGCCTCCTAAACAAAATGAGTACATGTTACATATCCTACTTGAAAAAAACACTTTGTTTTCTCCATTAATAAATAATTCATTGCAAAAGCTCTCTCGTATACATTATGCTTGAGTTATCCAAATTGCAAACAAAGACGACACTGGGTAAACAAGTTAACATACAGAAAACCCTCTTCATACATACATAATACATACATATTTGTATGTATTCTATTAGTCTATATTGTGTCTTGTGTATATAAAATTCCTTTAAACACTCGCGGTTATCTACATCACTTACACTATTGTGGTATGTCGAAATTGTGAGTTCGAGTTCCAGTGGTACCGGCCAACGAACGAGAAAGAGGGTAGACAGATTTGTCTGCTCTTAAGCGAGTAAGCATTAAGATTTCAAAAAACACAAATTAACGTTAACAAAAACCTACTATGTAGTTGTTTGTAAATTGTTTTGCTTTTCCTATTTCAAGAAAAACCTTCCGCTCATTTCCCTACTTGATTGTAAATTCAAAGTAAAATGATTCAAGTTAAAACCTTTGACGGTACATCGCAAAATAAAACCCCTCCATCGCTTCTTGGGCCTTCGGAATGGGTACAATTTGCGATCTCCAGCGATGCCTTTAAAAATACCTTACGCATTCCTCGACGGGTCTTGATAGGCATCGTTTTCTAAATTGGTTATACCCTCAACATCAAAACATGCTTTGTTAGCCCTAATTGGCGTTTTGTCTGTATATTATTAATTTAAAAACGTAATTGGTAAATTGTTTTGTAAAATATTTGATTAATTTTTTGGTCGTGTTCGATTTTTAGGACTTCCATTTTCTTAGACTAGACAAGTTAGACTTAGTATGTCGGTCTAATAAAAGATTTTATAAGGTTATAGTGTCTATAGTAATTGGAACGAAATTCCATATCGCGCGTTATTGAAAGGGGGCTAGACGGAAATTCTTATGAAAAAGTTGTCACGACACTTTTTTTATTTTACATGATTATCGCTAGATGGCGCTGGGTGTAAAATCTTTTTATACAATTTCTTATTTTGTTTTATATGATTAATGCTAGATGGCGCTGTGATCAAAATATTTTATTTATCTTATAGAAAGAGAGAGAGAGACAGACGTTTTAAACTATGTAACTAATTATTATAACTTAAAAAAATAAAATTTTATTCCAATTCCCTCACTAATTAATCGAAAGGAACTTCGTTCCATCCGGTGTTCCTTGACACCTCTCAAGTTTTTTTATAAACTGTAATTATTTTACAATTAAATAATATTTTTTTCTCAAGCACAGATTACCTACTAGTATTTAAGTAGATTAAAATAAAAACTCAAAAATGATGAAACATCTTACTTTGAACATTCCTTTTTTGAACTGTCGTACTCTTTAAACGTTATAAACCATTAAAACTCACGAGTTACAAACCTTTTTCAAAAATAAAATTCTGTATTTGAAAGAAAAAAAACAACTATTCATCTTGGGTAAACTAGACGGACGCTTTCGAAAGAAATAATGAAACGAGACCAGTAAAAGCGAGATCTTCACTGTAGACTCGACGTCAAATAAATATGGCGCCGATAGTCTAAGAGACGACGGAAAGTGTTGTACACCCATCTATACTAGTATTATCAAGAGGTAAACATGTATTTGTGACCTGACAATCTTTTTAACTGAACCGATTTCGATTATTCTTTTATTAAAAGGATGCTATGTTATTTGTGAGTGTCATCTCTTCTTCGTCTGTCTGTCTATCTGTCTGTCTGTTATGCTTTCCCGTTTAAACCTCTCAACCGATTTTGATGAAATTTGGCATAGACAATCTTTAGATCCTGAGAAATAACATAGGCTACCTTTTAATTTAAAGTGACGCAGACGAAGTTGCGCGGTCCCCCTAGTAGGCTATAATAGTCTAAATTAAAGGTAGGTTAAAACTCATTTGACATTCCTCTCTTTGTGGTGGTGAGCTAGTAATAATCAATCAAAATTAATTTAAACTACCATTTACCATTTAATATTAACGACCCCTCATTGCCCTGGCAGTGGAGAGGTTCAAGAGCAACGGTAACCGCTTACCATCAGGTGGGCCATAAATTCGATTATATACATATACTTTTAATATTATAAAGCTTTTTTTTTATATTATAAACTTCTTCAGAAGTTTGTTTGAAATGAAATGAAATGAAATGAAAATAATTTATTAACGGAAAGTTTACATGCGTTATAACGTTATCGGTGACCCCCGCACTAGGACATGCCTGTTTATTTGTTTGTTTGTTTGAACTAATGCTAATCGCAGTAACGCTAATCTCAGAAACCACTCGTCCGATTTGAAAAATTCTTCCAGTGTTGGATAGTCCATTTATCGAGGAAGCCTATAGCTATGTTGTATCGCTCTGTGACGCAGACGAAGTTGCACCTAGTCTTGTAATAAGAAATAAACTTTACTTGATGGGTGAATTTCGCTCTTCGCCACCTCCTATACTAAGTCTTCAAAGCTGTTTCAATACAAAAAATACTAATTAAAAGTTTGTGCAAGCCGTCTTCGAAGTTCAAACTTTGTTACTAGAATATTCGATTTTTTTACACACAAGGTCTTTAAGGAAAAGTTCAGTGCCTAACTTTAATTACCTGCTGAAATACTCTATACTTAAGATGGTTCGCGCGCATTTAGACGGGGCGGGTCGCTATACAATATCCGTCCTGATCCGTCTCTAGTATATTTTGATTTTGCAATCTGACAACACTTCTATATATCTGGATCACATCTCTTCTTAATCTATACTAATACTAATATTATAAAGCTGAAGAGTTTGTTTGTTTGTTTGAACGCGCTAATCTCAGGAACTACTGGTCTGATTTCAAGCTATAAGCTATATTATATCCCTGAATAAAAATGACAATGATCTCTTTTAAAATCGATATTTTTCGAAAATCCTCAGTGTTTGACCCCTGACATTGTAGAGGTTCATGAACGACGGTAACCACTTACGATCAGATGGCCCGTTGGCTCGTCTGCCCACACGGCAATAAAAAAAAATCCGCCTGTTTTCCATTCGTAAAAAAAGGGTAATCGACTAAACGAATGATAGTATCGCCGGACTGTTTCGAATAATCGATTTTCGTATCGCGTGCTCGGTTTCGACGCGTTTCATAATTAAATTTTGTTAAACGCATTCGAAAAATGGCCGGTTTTCATTTTTTAACACCCCTTGTAAATACACACGAAAAAAACCTTTTCCAAAATTCGTGATATTTGCATGAAGGCGTTCCAAATTACAATTCTTTGTCTTTTTACAAGCTTTTATCACTTTTATTTGAGTTGGTTTGTATCTCGTTTATGTTTGGATGAAACATTGCTTGTTACAATTGTTTAATTTCATGGTTTTGCATGACACAGTTTTCTACTGCACATATTTGGAATATTTATTAATTGAAACTTTTTTCGTCAACCGCATAATAACTACGTAAAAACATATTTTAATTACATTTAGTGCGATTGTAGTTTCTCATAGTAGAAACACCAGGAACAAACATAAACTTGATTTACCGATAAGCCGATTGCATAAAATAAGAAATTCCTTTAGGTGTTTGTCTGTATGCTTGTACAACAAAATCTCAAAATGTTCAAAACCTACCTATACATAGGTTTAAGAAAACTATTAAAGAACATCTGTGCAAGCAATGATTACCTGGACGATTGCACAAAGTGGGAATCAGTTGCTCGCGAAGGTCATTTCATTATCGTAATCGTTTTTTTTTGGAAATTTAATGTAAAATTGTATAATACTGTACAAATACTTAAAAAAAAACATGCCCGCTGAGTTTCTTGCCAGTTCTTCTCCGGACGGTGGCTATAACTATTATTTTTTGTGTTCGAACTGGTGGTATAACTTTTGACGTCAACAAGAATGAGTACATCATCAATGTTGAAAATAAAGTATTTCATTTCATTTCATTTTTTAACAGACATATTTTAGCATTTTCTTAATTTCGAATAATTCGTGAAGCGGTAAAAAGGTCAGCAAGAATACCTACCTTAAATCCGATGCACACTGCAAGGGTTTCCTTTACGTTATTTAAACTACGGAATCCTAAAAAGAAACGTCATCGTTTCTCCTGTCTTCGTGTTACAGGTTTGTACTCATGTTTTCCTACTCCTTCTATCATTTTCTGATTAAATTCGTTGCGGGGTCCAAGACAAGTTAGCTTTCCATCGGGTTCCTGGGCGTCACTGCTCAGAGTCACTACGATGGTCACCGCTGTGGATCCTGGCTACACAGGACTTACAGTGGTGGGAGTGAGAGGTGGGCCGAAAGGTTATTTTCCCACCTGCCTTCTTGTCGCTTACTCTTTCTTCATATTGACCACAATTTAGTCCCGTGTATAAATTTTGCTGTATTCAATTTAATGCTTAGCACTCTGCACTTATGACTCAAATTGTCAAGGGACACACTTTGAGGACTTTCTTCAAAGCTCGTTTGATTTATCGAGTAGTGTTACATTTTGAGCCTTATTAGAAGGAGAAAATAAGTTGGTTTTGAGTGCAAAAGACCATTTACACTTTAAGGTACATGAACTTAGTAAAATACAGTAAGGTTTTTGGCTACTAAACAAAGTATAATATGACTTTCGGTCTCATTATGTAAGTATTTATTACTGCGGGTAGTCAAAAAATAGTAGTGCAGTAGTGGGTAGTTCAATACCTATCTTGATTTTTTTGAATTTGTTGAACTGTTTAATAGTAGAGATATCACTTAACAGTAGGATGTTTTTTCTCCGTTTTAAAAAAAATTTAGACACCCTGTATAGGACATCTAAACATTTTTTAAGTGCCATGTAATTCCAAATACAGCTTTATAGTCCGAGAGCTGATACCAATATTTGTACAAGTTACTATTTCATTACTTATAATAATATACTGAATACCGTTTCTTCAAATATAAAATATTCAAAGACACAATAAGAAGGTTTAGTAAAGACACTGCTTAAAGACTCCTTTTTCAACATAGTTTGATGGACAAGACATAGCGTCGAGAAAAACGGGTGAAGACCTCATTCCAATGCTGGAATAATAACCTCGTTTAGAACTAGACATCCTGGTAAAAACCAAATAATATGTTTTCTAGGATAAAGGTTGATAAACACTACTGTATAAACATCATTATAAGGCCCACGCTCACGCAGAAAAAACCTTGAAGCCCAATAGAGGGTGACTTTTGACAAATTAAGCTAAACTCACGCTTGGTCTGAACCGGTGTCGTCCGGGCAAATCCTGTTTGATGGTCACTTGTCACTGCCCAGTTTTTGTCACTAACACTGTTCACTAAAGGGGTCCGTCGTGAGGTTGTTGATTCGTTTTTAGGAGTACACGCGACGTCGCGACGTCAATACGCGAACTGAACGGCCATGACAGTTTGGCTGGGGTAGCGGGCGCCTGCGTAGTGGAAACACCACCTTAAGGTGTTATTTGGAGGGGTGCGATTGCGGATAGTATTGCGATTTTTTTTGTGAAGTCATAAAGGTGCATGTGATGTTACCATGTCGTGTGATTTAAAAAAATATTATATCTCACATATTAACTAAATAGTAAATTTAGATTATAGACGTTTCACAAAAAGAGCCTTTAATATAGTTACTCTAGAGTTATTGACATTAAATATTTGGTAATAGAT
Organism: Trilocha varians; assembly: GCA_030269945.2. Lineage (NCBI taxonomy): Eukaryota > Metazoa > Arthropoda > Insecta > Lepidoptera > Bombycidae > Trilocha > Trilocha varians. The sequence goes on from AP028277.1 coordinate 12,363,671, forward strand.
CAGCGTTCGGGAAGCTACGGAAAGTTTTCTCGTCCACAATACCGCAGTGTCTCAAGACAAAAGTCTTCGACCAGTGTGTGTTGCCAGTGATGACCTATGGATCAGAGACTTGGCCGCTCACGATGGGTCTTATTAGACGACTCAGAGTCACTCAAAGAGCAATGGAAAGGGCTATGCTGGGTGTTTCTCTGCGTGATCAAATCAGAAATGAGGAGATCCGCAGAAGGACTAAAGTAACCGACATAGCCCGAAGAATTGCATCTTTGAAGTGGCAATGGGCAGGACACATTGTACGAAGAACGGATGGCCGGTGGGGCCGAAAAGTTCTGGAGTGGCGGCCACGAACCGGTAGGCGCAATGTTGGTAGACCCCCCACAAGATGGACCGACGATCTGGTCAAGATTGCGGGAGGTCACTGGATGCAGAAGGCGCAGGACCGGTCGATGTGGCGAAGTTTGGGGGAGGCCTATGTCCAGCAGTGGACGTCTATAGGCTGATGATGATGATGATGATGAATAGATCTCTGGTGACTCCGACCTGTATCTGATACCAGTGACCAGAAGTTAACAGTCACTATCACTGCTGACGATTAATGATCGGTCGACTAAGATTATATACTAGACTCATAAACCTAGCCATCTTAAAGTTATGTTTTACTAAACAACCAACCCATTACTGCCCACTGTTGGGCTCAGGTCTCCTCAGAAGAGGAATTAGGCATAGTCCACCACGCTTGCCCAATGTGGATTGGGGACTTCACATATCTAAATCTAAAGGATTTTTAGAACCTTTTTCCGACATGCAGATTTCCTCACGATGTTTTCCTTCACCGTTTTTAGCCAGTGGTGTTGTGAAAAATTGCACATAAATCTTTTTCACATTTAGATTTAGAGGTACATGCGGGAGGTCGTGGGTTCAAATCCGGCCGCGATTTGTTCGGAAGAAAGCGGTTCAACCACTCGGCCACCACGACTTACGAGTTATGTTGTAGTCTAGTCTAAATTATTTCACTCTGCTATGTCTGATTTACACTGGAACCTATATCACCTATAATTCGGTTAACTTCGGCATATTTTTCTATCGCCATGTCTTATATCTTCTCTCTATAAATTAATATATTGTGACATACTTAATTTATTAATATATTACATTATAATCACAAAACATTTATTATTTACATTTACCCAACCAACCTTTCATGTAAACAAAATCACATACCGTTAAGAAAAAACAACACGCATTTTTTGTCACGAAAATCGCAAGTCGCAGTCGCATGTTTCGAAACTACATCTACCAGGTCATTCCCCATTGTTCGCCCCCTGATAGAAATTGATGCCGTATCGCATTAGATGAAGCCTTTTAATTCACACAATTCCGAGGAAATTCCTTTATAATTCTTATTCGTCTAACCTTTTTAATGATATTCAATTTTCAATGTTAAAATGTCATTTAATTTGATGCCATTCTATTTAATCTGAGTGGTAAGGAGAGGGTCACGTTTTTACCCCTTTATTGTACCTATGTTGTTTTTTCGTATTTTTTGAACGCTTGGATGAATTTCGATTGTTGTTGTTACATCATTTTCCTTTCTGTTTAAAAAATATAATTTCGACTCAAAGTGGCTATCTTTCTAGAATCGATGGTATTCTTCGTCATCTGTATTCGTAAGAAAGAGATTTCGGAAATCATTTTTGAGTGACGAAATATGACTTCTTCTTCTTCCTGTGCCATCTTCTATCGAAGGTCGGCGATCATTAAGGCGATCTGTACTTTTGACACAGCAGCGCGAAACAAAGCACGAGTGCTTTTGTTGAACCACTGGCGCAAGTTCTTCAGCCAGGATGTTCTCCTTCTACCTACAGCTCTCTTCCCCTGGATTTTGCTCTGTACGATCAAGTGCAGCAAATCGTACTTCGGGCTTCTCATGATATGCCCCAGATACTCCAATTTCCTTAAAATATGAGTATGTATAGGTACCAAACCCTTTACTGCCTATTACTGGGCTCAGGTCTCCTCAATAAACGGAGTTAAAAACCTTGACATTGCCAGTATGCTAGATCAAGGGTTTCATATTTTACAAGGGTTTTAGAAATAGACTATTAGACAACAGTGTTATTGTAAACTGCACTTAAATCTAAACACATTAAGATTTAGATTCGAACTCGGTCTATCCCTCTATATTTTTACTAGTTTAATTGAGAAAGACAGCCAATTGATATAAATGAATGTACTAGGAAGTGTATTACTGTCATGCATTTTCAACGGGTTCTTACCACGATATTTAATTAATTGAGTTGTCTCGATATTTCAACGTTGTTGCAAACGTCATGATCACGAGAAGACTGGATACTGCGGGTCGATTTAAGAGCAAACAAATCTGTCTACCCTCTTTCTCGTTCGCTTTTGGGTGGTACCACTGGAACTCGAACTCACATCACGACACACCACACTCACTGTAGAAAACCGCGAGTGTCTGAATAAGTATATAACAGTGTTATTGTAAACTACACTTGAATCTAAACACATTAAGATTTAGATTCGAAGTCGGTCTATCCCTCTATATTTTATATTTAATTGAGAAAGACAGCCAGTTGATATAGGTAAATGAATGTACTAGGAAGTGTATTCCTGTTCAAATAATGATCCTACGATTGATAAGCTGAGCTTCCTAGCAATAACTGAGTTACGAGCAACGCGAACTATTATTGACATAATTTAGTACTTGGAGATTGAAACGACACATCTCTGAATGGGACAAGCAATAAAAAGCATAGAGTAAATGTGAAAATAGAATGTATATTACTGAACTTAACATACAACCAACACTTTAATTAAGAGTACATATTACCACGTACTATTATAGTCTTTTGCAGTTTTAAATCACTGTATGTTGGCATTATTACACACTAATGTGTGTATGTGTAGTGATTCTTTAATAACTAAATATCGAAATATAACTACTTAAATCGAAGCGGTCACCAATCACGATTCGTGCCAGGAATTTTATTTTGCAATGCACCATCCATTTCCCGAGCACCATGAGCAAACACATGACAAACAAGGTTTGAGTTCTTAAAGGTAGGCCGTAGGTAGCGACTCCGCAGTGTCTCCTGACATATAACCAATTACGATCTGGTGGCTCGCTAGCTCGTCTGCCTACAAAACAGAATAGGACCAGGTGGAGCAGTCGATAACCTAAGTTGTCAGCGAAATAGATTGTCATTTCAATTAACGAATTTGAAATGGAAATAAATGGGAAGGCAAATGGGTTTTAATGGGGTAAATTTTATGACCTTAAAAAGGTGACCTTTTCATAATGCAATTGCTACAATTGTAATACTGCATCTTATTGCCAAAGCTGTCAAATAAAATAAAATGCTCAGCAAACCCCAATGATTTGGACTGTCTATGTTATAATCTTTGACGGAAAGCAATAAAACTTACTCCAGCATAATATCTGGCCTATAAACTTGTACAATAGCATTATTTCAGTGTCTGAACGATGTTTTGTGAGCTAACCCAGACATATAGGTACTCTCGTTCTTAAATATATTACGTACATTACCGGATTCTTTAGGAGACAGATTACACCTATTTTTTTACTCTATGATACCGGAATTTTAGTACTGTAACAACCCATTACTGCCCACTGCTGGGCTCAGGTCTCCTCCGAAGAGGGGGAATTTTAGTACGGAAAACGCCTTTTTATGAAATTATAATATAGCCTAAAACCTTCTTTTAGTGTTGGATAGTCCATTTAGGACTATCCAACACTATGGACTATCCAACACTAAAAGAATTATTCAAATCGGACTATTGGTTCCTGTGATTAGAGCACAAACAATCTCTTTAGTTATACAGGGTGGATCTGTAACTTTGGACTATCTGACGTGGGGTGAATAACCTGTTGAAATACAACTTAGCACCACTTTTATTTTAGGAATTGGATAAAAAAAAATTCATCATAGTATGGAAGTCCGCAACGATAGTCGTACGTTTTCCATACAATGTCAGAAAAAAAAGTTTAACCGATCCAAAAAATAAAAATGGTGCAAAGTTTTATTTCAACAGATCATTCCCCCACGCCAGATTTTCCAAAGTTACAGATCCACCCTGTATACGAGTATATTAATTAGAAAACATTAAACAATAAGTAGGTACCTAGTTCAAATTTGATAATCATTGGTGTTAGTAAATTTCTAGTGACTTCGTGAACTATGTTCCTAGTTTCTAAGATGTTCCAAATATCTCATTCCTGAGTATTTTGCTTGCAGATTCAAATTACTGTTACATTCGTACGAGTGTAGTCCAAGAGTCTAACCACGAATAGTTATATCATCAAGTTTTTCCACTCAACTAAAGAAAATAATCAATTTTGGTTTGTTTATTAATATCAAGTATGTTGTCAAAATGATCAACACATGACGTTAATACTAAAGGCTGTATTGTTTAGATACATTTATTATCATATCTTATTTTACGAAGAAAATATGCTTTTGATGAATATTTTATACTGCGTAATTGAAACAATAATGGCCGACCATACACGCGATGGGAAGATGATATCAAAAAAGTAACAGGGCCAAAAAGGCATAAATTAGCTCAAGATAGAGAAAAATGGAAAACTTTGGGGTTCCTGCGTCGAAAATTCATGATAAATGATAAAAGACAGAAGTCGATTACATGATTTTACATTATAATGCAAAAAATTTTAATTAATATAAATATTGTAATTTTAATTAATAAGAATTGTTATACCATTTAGATTATAATTTAATTTGTAATTGTAAACAAATAAGGAAATAAAAAGCTTTCTTATTTTATTTGTATAATTGAAACAATTATAAAACTAACAGGTTCAAACAATTTTCGTATACAAAATTTACAGAAAATAATTTACATAGATTTTTTTCTATTTATTTTAATAATCTGTGCCTATCCTACCATAATTTTAAATCCCACAATAAAGTACAACACAGATTTTAAATATAGTAGGGATGATTGTTGAATATTGACTGTCGCCTCTTGGACTACATCACAAGAGGCTTAATTACAAGGAATCTGCGAACTAAGACCAACTAAGACATTTATAAGTTAGCGTGAGGACTGAATCAGTTGTTGGTAGGTATTAAAATGGTATAATAAAATAAGCATAAAATATAGGTCATTCTTATCTTATTTCTAGTAGAATCGATTCAATCACAAGCAAAATACCTAAGTGTGCAACCTTAAAAACCTACAAGTATAAAAACTTGAGAGGTGTCAAAGGACACTCGGATGGAACGAAGTTCCTTTCGATTAATTAGTGAGGGAATTGTAATAAAATATTTTGATCACAGTGCCATCTAGCATTAATCATATAAAACAAAATAAGGAATTGTTTTATAAAAGATTTTGATCACAGCGCCATCTAGCATTCATCATATAAAACAAAATAAGGAATTGTTTTAAAAGATTTTAATCACAGCGCCATCTAGCGATAATCATCTAAAACAAAAAAGTGTCGGGACAACTTTTTCATAAGAATTTCCGTCTAGCCCCCTTTCGATAACGCGCGATAAGGAACTTCGTTCCAAAACTCTTAACAAAGAGCCGAATTGAACAGCTACTCTTCTTGGAAGTCAGTCAATAAAGTAAGTACTGTAAATTACGTTGTCAGTCTCGTAAAATTCATACGCAAAAGTTAGTGCATAAGCCTAGCTAGAATGTGCCTAGGGCTTTTCTCATTGCGTCTGAGTGTAACGGGACGTATTCAGAAATACTAATTATAGGTTAGGTACATTTTAATGAACCGATTTTAATAATTTTCTATAGTTGTGTAAATCGGGTGTTTCCATGCGGTCTAAATACAATCTTTAGTCAAATAGGTTGATTTTCTATTTTGGTTTTAAAAGTTTAGTGTAAAAGTGTTCAGGTAATTTTGTATTAAGCAGTTATCTTTATCTATAAAGTAGATTTATCATCTCCTTTCGTTTACATTAAAAGGTAGTTAACCTGCCTTTAGAAAAGTGAATGTATTGCGGTTAATTAAACAACTAATCTTCGATCAAATAAAATTAGATAAAGCGTGATAATGGCATAATTTAATAGAAAAAAATATGCTGTCTTTTGATAGAATCCGTCATTAATCACAATCCAAAATTGGTGTCGCATTATTTTTTCCGACTTGACTCGCGGAACATTGCCTTCGCCACTAAAAGAGGCTGGTTTACTTATTTCTTTCGGGTAGGGTTGTTACATTGGGTTACATTATTGGACTTTTAGTCCGGAATACGGATCCCTATTTTTTACATAATAAGTGAAAGTATAGCGCAAGATCTTGTTTGATAAATGGAATATCCATCATGAAAAGTATTTTCCAGAGATTAGGGTGTTCAAACAAACAAACTATTCAACTTTATACCTAATATTGTGTTAGTTTAGATAACGATTATTGTCCTTATTGTAATGAGGTAACTTCATTTTCCAATACATAAGTTTTTAAGTGTCAAAAGTTTCAATTTTAAAGACACTATTTTCTAACACTTAGTTCGGAACTGTGTATCTTATTTTATTTGATCGAATACTGTAATATTTTCACATATTTCCGTCTTAATCCGACCCCTGTCAAAGCAGGGATTAGTCCCTTTGTGCGGGAAACAAAAGGCGAAATGAAAAATTCTGGCTAACTGAGCACACGAATCGTAGGTACATCAGCTCATCATAGTACAGTAATACTTTGGAAGTAGCTTCTAGGATGTTTGTAGGGTAGATTAAACCATATAAATACCTATATTATTTAGTATCCTTAAATTATAATGAGTTTAAGAAGATGCAGTCAAAGATCTTGAAACCTTGAATACGCAATACCCCGGATTAAAACGTAATCTTGGTTAAAACCTTTGGTTTGAAGTTCAAGGCATTGTGTAAACACACTGAGGTACATAATAAATAAATAAATACATAAAAGTCGTGTAATGTGTTTCGAACACGCAACAACTCAGAGGCACTATTTGTACTCGTGAGGTGAACTACCCCATTATGGCGAGACGCGCGTTCTTCGACAGATTTATAGCCTAATATTAGTGTTAATTTACTTAATAGCCAGGGCGTCGCAAACCAACCCCCAATCGTCGGGGGAAAACGAAAAGTAAAACATGCATTTGGTGCATTATATAGTAGGGAATACGTAGATGTTTTCATTGTTTTCTTGTACCATAAATTCGTATTATATGAAGAAAATGTGATTCTAAAACATTTTCTGAAAGAAAATACTATTAATTTTCTAAATAACAACTGCTGATTTTTATGTTTCTATGACTACTGTATAGTATAACGTTTTTCTATGAACGTTTTAGAATTTTTTTATAATTAAATTGTAATATTTAAAAGAAACAAATTTTCTTGAAAACAATTTGAAATGAAAAGAATTGGTTTAAAGTTGTACAGTATTACTGCGTGAATTGGACCGTAATTACTATTGTTGCTCACTTTAGAAAAATAAGGAATACATCGGATATTATCAGTCCAAAATTCAAAAAATTTAAAACAATTACAAAATAGTATGACTTAAAAACAATATTATTATTTTTTATTTATACTGCAAAATGTTACATTCTTATAATTATAAAATTTTAGCAATTCAATTTAGTTTTTAGAGATCAAAAAATGTAAAACTTCAGCACGTACAATAAAATTTACAAATTACTGGTATTAAATGACAAAAGTTGCGTTCGTGCACATTTTCCAACATTATTTCAATGTGGTTTTCATATGTCTTTCAAAAACAGCAATTTAAATTATGTGAAATATCACCGCATTTTTCAATTAATTTTCTGGCAACATTATACCAACCGGCAAACTTAAATCGGCTACCCAATTTAATTTCAATATTTACAATAAAAAAATGATTAATTACTTATGAATCGTGCGGGTAATTAGAAAATTAGACGTGGCTTCAACTGAATCCTCGTAACAACATCAAAAATGGGGGATAATAACAAGTATTCGGAAATAGTTCTATCGGACAAAACTTATAGAAATCTTCAGCAAATGGCCAAGTCTATGAGCTTACCGTCTAATGTTAAGGTAAATTAGTGTATAAGTTACTTATTTAACAACAGTTTTACCTTCCACTGTTGGTAAAAGTTCCTTAAAATTCACTATAACCAAACACATGCTCAATTTAGTTTAAAATGGTTGAACCTGAATAATTACGAGCAATAGGTCTGAAATATTTGATCCAAATACAGTAATAATTAACCCACGAGGCATCAATTCCTGTAAAAACTCATTTCTGCCCACTGCTGGGCCCAGGCCCACTCAGTAGAGAGATCAGGCATAGTACATCATGCTTGCCCAGTTGGTAACTTAAGCCACAAAACCAAGCACGTTTTTTCCCAGACCATTTTGGACTGCTAATAAGATTGGTAATAAATTCAGTTTTATCAAAAATAGTTTAATGTTCACTTTGAGTTTGAAAGAATTTAATCTCAGTAATACTTTATACAATCACCATCAAGTTAAAAAATCAATTTATTTCTTTACAGAAAAAGTACCTAATTGAATTGATAGTAGCAAAAAAGTTTAAATCGGCTAAAGAGCTTGATGAGATCATACACCGTGTGAAACAAGAAAGATTACAGCTATCAAAAGCTAAGAAAGGGAAGGCTAGAAAAAATTCTGTGCAGGTAAACAACATACCACTTCTTTTTCAATTTAAGTGGTAGACAGACAAAGAGGGTAGACAGATTTGTCTGCTTTTAAATAATCTACCGTAGTACTCAGTTTTACTGTGATCATGGGGTTTGCAACATCATTGAAATATTGGGATTGCTTATTTAATAAAGATCATGGTAGAATAAAGGGTTGTAGACTCATCAAGGTTAGAATCATTTGGGAAGGCTGGAAAATACATTCGTTTTCGGATTTTCTTTTCTGTCATGTAAGTTTTGTTAAAACACTCTCAGATAGACTGACAGCATGTAATATTATGTACTGATTTTAAAATATTCAAATGTTCACACCTCATCATCATCATCATTATCAGCCTGTAGACATCCACTGCTGGACATAGGCCTCCCCCAAAGATTTCCTATGCTTGCGGTTGGCCTTAACAAGTGGTCTTAACAAGATCATCCGTCCACATTGCAGCCGGTCGTCCCACACTGCACTTGCCTTGACTTGGGTGCCACTCTAGAACCTTCGTGCTCCAATGGCCATCGGTTCCACATGCTATGTGGTCCGCCCACTGCCACTTCAACTTGCTTATTCTTTGGGCTATGTCAGTTACTTGGGTTCTTCTGCGAATATCCTCTATAATATAATATTCACACCTATTTTACACATATCATTTCAGGGCACAGAAATATCATCAACAAGCAACAGCTCACCGCCAATCTCATCAACACCGAAAGTATTAAAACGTAACGCACTAATGACATACACTAACCGCAACTCTCTTGACCGTTTCAAATCGTTCAAGACATTCAAAAGTGACAGAGTACTCCGTAGTTTTACCAGACCGAACTACAGGATTTATAATATGAATAATACGGTCATTGGTCTGATAAAAGGAGAGGAAAAGAATGCTCGGATTAATATTATAAGTCAAGATGGTAGACCAAAGTTTAACGTCACTGCAGTGCTTAAGAATGTGTCTGATCCAGTATCTAGTAGTCAGTTGATGTCATTTTGTAATAATGTAAGTATTGTATTTTTGTTTTTGTAAGTAAGTGGTTTTAAGAACTTCATTAATCAAATAGGTGGTTCCAAGAAAAAAATTGATGTAATATTTTTTTATTATTTCTTTTTTTAAATTAAAAATATTAATATGGTAGTGTGGGTATCTACAGTCGACTTATGGCCAAAGGGAGATCTCCGACCGGGCAAGGTAGTGTATGCCCGGTCAGGCCGAAGCCCACTGTAGTAGATTTCAGATGTCGTATATATGCGAAGATTTCTGCAAATGTCGGAACCGCGATTCAGGATCTCGCGCGTTATTATTGGTCGCCACAGATAGCATAAGGAGCATAAGAATATAATGAATAGAATTTCATTAGATAAATTCATGTTATTCTCAAAACCTATAATGAAGTTGAAAAAAATGTGTGTCCCTTAAATTAAATAATATTTTTATGCGACACCCTAAAACCTAAATTACCACATTAACATAATACAAACCTAAAATACCAAAAAACTTTCAGAAATCACCACAACCAGATAAGAGATCATTGACCAACCATCGTAAACCGCTAACACCAACTGTCAACATAACCAGTAGAGACGGCAGAACGGCCAAAATAAACGCATTGGTTCACAAACCAACGGACAGACAGAAACCATACCGGTTTTCAGAGATGTCCCTCTTGAAAACAAACCTAAAAGAACATCCAAACTATGACCTGTATAAACCTGGGTCTTCTAATGAAGGAAATTGTGATTTTTTTGAGAAATCTAAAGAGAATTTTAGTAATGTTAAAGATAAAGGTCTGCCGAGGATCACTGAGGTTTTCAGCAAATTTAGTGGAGTACAGCATAGGAATTTAATGCAGCCTATTTATGTGCAAGTTAGCGAAGATTCTGAGAGGAGTGAGTTTTTTTTGTATTTAAGACTGTGATTTTCATATACATTATGTTTTATTTGATTTAATTATGTTTTACTTATTTTTATTCAATTGAGGGATAACTTAATAGGTTTGACGTTTCTGTGTTGTAAAGGAATGAACCGATTTTATTTACTAGTTTGATCGACTTCCCAACAGATTATCAAGATGATTGTATTTTTTAATTTTTTTTTTTCTGAAAACTAATTCGTGTGAACCGGTCTGGATGATTATTTTTCATTTGAAAAGTGATGGTTTTCGTTATTACATTCAATTGTTTGTGTTATTTCAAAAAAAAAAGTGTATGTCATTTTCATTTATATTTAAAAATATATATGTATATTTTTGCGAACTTATAATAATTGCACGTAAGTTACATTATTAAGACTTAAGGTACAAGGAGGAGGTTTCTCAATTCAACTTCTTTTAATGTTTGTAAAAACTTGAAGAAAAGAGAAAACAAATGCTTTAAATTTTGTAAAAAATTACATGTTTTTTTTTCTATAATTTCAGCAACATCACCAATATACACAGCCTCTGTGAGTCAATCGAACACATCTCTACTGGAGAAACTATATAATTTCAAGGATCAGTTTATAACTAATCGTCCGCTAAATCCATTGAATTGTGCCAAAGCGAAGACCCAATGTGTGTTTAGTACGCCTACTATTACAACACCGTGAGTATAGAAAATATGATTTTTTTAAGCTTTGATTGTTTTTGATAAAGAAGCAATTATAATGCCTGAAAGTAATATAGAAAACCGCAAGTGTTTGAATAAGCTTAAAAAAAAGCTTTATTTAATGGAATTATTAACTGAAAAAATATTAATATTCGATTCGAAATTCGAATATTCCGAAATTTCGAATAGTATCGAATTTGACTACGACGATGCATCGGAAATAGGACAAGAATATGTATTTTGTAGATAATATCTTGAATGGGCTAGATGTCAGATTTTGTATGTTTTGTTTGTGTGATTGTCAAAACACATTAAGTTCTTGAGAATCATCATTTGGCATCAAGAATCTCCCAAGATTACCTATGTCCTATTTCCGATGCATCGTCGTAGTCAAATTCGATACTATTCGAAATTTTTCGAATATTCGTCGGATTTCGAGTAATTCGATGATTCGAATAATTCGATTCGAAATTCGAATAATTCGTAAGTTCGAATTATTCGCACACCCCTAATAACAGTGTGCAAAAATTATATTCTCACATTGCAAAATTAATGTTATGACGAAAAAAACTGTATCAAATTGAGTTTTATTAAATTTCTGCACAATTTTTGCAATTCATGCAATTCTGCAAATATTTGATTATGTTAGCAAACATTGCACCATTTTATTATAACAAAATAAAATTAATAATAATTTGTGTACATTGTAAATAACAGCTTGGCTTGCACGCTCGCTTTCAGCTCTCAGCACCCAACTGTCGCTGGCTTCAACGATTTTAATGCATGTAAGTGCTTTTCCTTACAATTTCCAACTTTTCAATTAAATTTATTGCACGCTTGGAACTAAAACAAGTCTATAACAAGTTTTCTTCTTTAGACATAGACATAGACATCGTTTATTTGTGATGAAAACATGTATAAAATTACAGAAAAAAATAAATAAAACAAACATGGAATAAATAAGTTTTCATCACAAACCAGTCGGAACTCAGCTTAATGTTATAATATGTCACCCCCAACCGACATAATAACGCTGGTTTTCAGTTTCAACTGGCAATGACGTCACAAACTTTCGCTTCACCTTATCCCATTTAGATGGGGTCGGTGCAATATGTCTTCTATCTTCACTCCTTTCTATCATTACATACATCATCTGTCACACCACAAACCATCATCCTTCACACAATCAGACCATCTTTTCTTCAGCCATAGAACAAAAGAACAAGTGTGAAGCCAATTGAAAGTATGCCGATTGCGTAAATACACGAAATCTTGTTTGTTTACCGCAATAATATAGTTTCGGGATGGTGTTATGGTAAAGAATGCAGTAGAACGTAACGCGTCATGCCGCCCCATATAACCCGACTGAGGTTATATGGGGCGGCACGATGCGGTTCGGACGCTGAGTTTGAACGGCAGGAGGTTTTAGTGCTGTTCCACTCACATATACCTATGGGAAAGAAAGTTCTGCGATATCGCTTTAAAAAAAAATACACAATACTTATTGGATTTCCACTCTGTTATTTAAGATGTTGTCTCCAGATGTTTTAGTTCGCATGATAAAGGGTGGGCGATCTAACGTTTGCATTTTGAACTACTGTTTATTTAGAGAATGACAGCCCAAATGTCATTCAATTTGTGTTCATAATTTAGTTAAAGGTTTGACATTTACGAATAGCGTATACGCTCGAACAAAATTGGGAAATATTGAAAAGTTACTTCCAAAGTGGTGAGTCTTCAGCCCAAACTGTAAGAAATGTGAAAAAAAAAATCCATAAAAATGATTGGCCTATGTCAATAAGCAAAATTGTCGCATCTCGGGGTCGGAAAATCCAACGTCACCATTGAGAAGCCAATGCACCCACAAAGAGTTACGGTTTGGTGTGGGTTTTGGTCCGGCGGCATCATTGGAAAATGAGCAAGGAGCTGCCGTTACGGTCAATGGCGAGCGTTACCGTCACATTACCCATGCGAACACGAATTTTTGTTTCCAAAAGTTGAAGAGTATGACATGGACGACATTTGGTTTCAACAGGATGGCGCAACATGCCACACAGACAACATGACAGTCGAAAAATGAAAAAATGCAAACTTTATATGGCCCACTCCTTATAAATAAGCTTAGATCTCACTTCATGGTAAGTGACTGTCACCTTTACAGTAACCACTAATGGTTTTTCTAAATAAACCAATACTAAGAAAGTAATAAAACTGTTTTTAAAATTAAATTAAGACGTATTTATATTTTAAGGTTACGGTCGAGATAGTTCGTACCAAAGTCTATTGGACACATTGCCGAGGTCTTATCAGATGGATGATGATACTATATTTAGTGGAAAAGATTTTAATTGTGATGAAGGTGGGTAAAAGACATTAAATACTCGTCTGTGTTCGTGAATTGATGAGTAGAAAGATGAATAAAAAGTCGTGGTGTGGTAGTGGTCGAAGCGCGTCCTTCCGAACGGTCGCGGGTTCAAATCCGGCCGGCTTGTACCTCTAAATCTAAATGTGAAAAAGATTTATGTGCAATTTTTAAATTTAAACATCGTGAGGAAACCTGCATATCGGAAAAGGGTTCTAAAAATCCTTTGAAGCTATGTGAAGTCCCCAATCCGCACTGGGCAAGCGTGGTGGACTATGCCTAATCCCTCTTCTGAGGAGACCTGAGCCCAACAGTGGCCAGTAATGGTTTAGTACAGTTCGTGAATTATCGCTAGATGCCGAAACTTAGTCGTATCTTTTCAAATATCTTTTACTATACAATTTTGAAAACGATTTTCAATCAATGTTTTAGTAATTCTTTACACTACGCTGTATTATATTTTGGGCAAACGTATCTCTCCGTAAATAAGAGTTTGGGGTATCTCTTATAGCGGAAAGAGATATCCCTTTATAAATTACTTGAGTATCTATTTGGTAGATACCATTTAATTAAAATGAACAACTGACTCTAGTTATCATTATTTATTGTCACTGTTTACAATACACAATAATGAATATGATTACAATAATAATAATGTGTGGACGCGAGCGTACGCTATGCTCTTAACGGGACGACTGGGGAGTCGCGCTTCGCACTGCACTTATATATTGCTGCTTGTATAAAAAAAGTGCATGCGTCCCTACAGTACACCCTTCCTAAAATTTTGGTTATAAAATGCAAAATTTTTCACAAAACAAACAAAAAAAAATAAAACTAAGTACTGTTAAAACTTTTGTAAGCGGCTGTACCGTATTAGGGTAGGTACTTGAGATATACTTCGAATGCGCTTTATCGTTAAGCAACAGTCGAAGTTTTTTACTCGCTACTCATAAATCAATCATTTTTTACTTCAAAATCATTTCATCTTAAATCGTTTAAAACTTGAGATACAACGAACACTCGAATTGTTGACTCGGTGTTTTCTCACACTTATAACAAAGTACTTATAACAAATCATTGCTTTTTGTGATGAAATATTACGAGAACTATAACTTATTCCACTTACATTTTTAAATATAACTTTCGTTAAGTAGTTCTCATTGCCATAAATCAATGATACGAATCAAAATATATTGAATCTTTTACACATAACATTACTGATTCAAATTTTGTTAAAACATATTACAATTTTCACTTCATAAACATGTCACTATTTCATACAAAGTTGAAACTAGTCATCATTTCTAAGTTAATTAAGATGGTTTTGTCCCTTTACTTAATTACTTTAAAGACTCATAAAATACTATAGCATATACATAGTTTGATTATTTCCAATAAGAGTGTGACAAATTATTAAAAACACAAAAATACTTTAATGACAAAACGTTAAAATAAACAAACTACAAATAATACAAAAGGCAATACAGGAATGCAAATATCGCTGTCACGT
This sequence comes from Trilocha varians, assembly GCA_030269945.2. NCBI lineage: Eukaryota > Metazoa > Arthropoda > Insecta > Lepidoptera > Bombycidae > Trilocha > Trilocha varians. Next base: position 12,378,808 of record AP028277.1, read on the forward strand.
CGCCTCTTAATAGCAAGACGTGAAATTTGGCATCAAGTTATATATTCACACGTTATAAGTTACGGAGAATGAAATAGAATATTGGACCACGACTTGACTTGTCCATCGTTTCTACAGTTCTCCTCGACTTCTTCTCGACATAATATATCTCGACCAAGTATGTCTCCCACCATAAAATGTGGCGATCTCAACGGCATTTCCTCTGGGTATGCTTTTCTCCCGAAAATCCTTGGGTGCTCTCCCACGTGTCATCTCTTCCGGATCAATGGTAGTGGCTAGTTTTGCTCGTTATACCATCCGGTGTTCCGATAATTACAATGCTGGAGTTACGACGTTTCCCTTGGTCTTCGCTTGTCGATTACTATGACTGAATCTCGTTACTTGTCCTCCAATACAGCGTTGCTCTAGTTCCTGTGCCATATTACGCCCTTAACTGTCTTATATATCTTGTATACTTTTTTCTAATATCCAATTGTTTTAAATCTTGTTGCTTTTACCTGCAGTCGATGTGAATACCTTGCAGGGAGTCGTCCGTTCAGCAGCCTGCGTATTTAACCTACACTATTCTTCATATTTTCACAGCTCCACGTATATATCATAACTAATTACTTGTGTGTTCCCCCTTCCGCGTCTTGTGTGCTTGAATCGCCAATGCCAGTGAAAGAAGTCCCAGTGAGTCGGAACTGTACTGTTGACGCACGGGCTCCAATGATTCGGACATGCTGCCGTGCGGGGCCGATGCTACGTAATGACCAGGAGAGATATGCTCTGCTTTGCTGACCGGTCCTTGTAGTCAGTGTGCCCAATGTCAAGCCGGTGAGGGTTCGACCAGGCCGCGCTGCGTTGCGGCTATTGGACGAAATACCCGAAGAGGCTGAAGCTGGCTGCGGGGTGTGATGATCTTGAAGGAGTCGTGTTCTTGTCGGAGGTCACCACTTTAGGGTATCTCTTATAGCGGGGAAGAGTAACCCTTTATAAATTATTTGTGTATCTATTTGGTAGATACCATTTAATTAAAATGAACAACTGACTCTAGTTATCATTATTTATTGTCACTGTTTACAATACACAATAATGAATATGATTACAATAATAATAATGTGTGGACGCGAGCGTACGCTATGCTCTTAACGGGACGACTGGGGAGTCGCGCTTCGCACTGCACTTATATATTGCTGCTTGTATAAAAAAAGTGCATGCGTCCCTACAAGAGATTTAAATGTAAACAAATCAAATTATAGCACTAACGTCACCTCGTTCTCAAAAAATTATAATAACATGTTATATAAACATTGCGAACGATCAAAAAATGCGCTACAGTTGCGACATCTAGTGACATATCCCTACTAATATTATAAATACGAAAGTAACTTTTTACTACGGTTTACCGCTTAAACCTCTAAACCGATTTTGATGAAATTTCGCACAGATAATCTTTAGACCCTGAGAAAGAACATAGGCTACCTTGTAATTAAAAGTGACGCAGACGAAGTTGCGTGGGTCCGCTAGTAGACTATAATGTTGATTTTTTTTCAGTGCTAAGTTCATCGTCATCATCCATAGACACGTTGAGTTGTGATGATCTAGCCGGAAATGTATCTATACCGGAAATGGTTGAAGATGCACTTGAACTCATCAGCCAAGATGGGGTAACACTGATTCTTAAGTAACAAATAATAGAAATATATTTTTATAGATTGGCAACATTGTCTTTCAGTTATCAAAACTCCATCATTTTATAACAACTTATTTTCCTTTCATGCATTTTCAACGGGTTCTTACCACGATATTTAATTAATTAAATCGACCCGCAGTATCCAGTCTTCTCGTGATCATGACGTTTGCAACAACATTGAAATATCGAGACAACTCAATTAATTAAATAACGTGGTAAGAACCCGTTCAAAATGCATGAAGGTATTATAGAAAACCGCGAGTGTCTGAATAAGTTAATAACTTATTTTCCGTATTTTATATGCTGGCAACGTCATTTTTGTCTTCGTTGGCAACACCAGATTATTTAATACCCTTACTCTTTTCCTATGTTTTATCTATCTCAAGTAAATTATATCTTTTATTGTAATATTTAAGGATTACATGGAGAGAATAGGTATGAATGATAAAATGCTCTGTTTGATTTGTTCCTGGTCCGGACCTAAACTGATGCTGGAACATCATGTTAGGAAGGTAAATATTATTTTATTTTAAAATATCTATTAAATACTAATTAATAGTAAAATTTGAGTTTAATTATTTATTTGTGAATTGTAGTCCGGGATCCGCAGAACATTTTTTGCATTTCATCATTATTACCAGCTTTATATTGACTTGCACTGGATGCAACCATGTCAGTTCGGGTGGAATCTTGCAAGTTAAATTTGACAAACTTCTCGATTTCCGATTGAGCTGACATTTTGCATTTTGTATATCGCGTGATAATGCAATGATATGACAAAATGGCTCACATCTGATGATGGATTCGGAAGATGGTCATAGGAACTCCTGTACTAAACAAGATAGATCTGTCGTGTTTGTCGTTTTACTTGTATTAGCTAGTACTCTACTGCTACATGATATCCAGGATCTTAAAAGCTCGTATTTAAAAAGTTTTCTTTAGATTTCATAACATCATTAAATAAATCTTTCAAAGGATCACTCATCAGACATATATAAGAGCGACAACCCGGATTGGAACGTAACGTTCACTCTGGGCAGTGTAGTACAGAGGGACGTGTGGTTGTGTCGTTTGTTTGAATACGACGATATGATATATGTGGTCAGCGCTAAATATGAGGACCCGGATCGGTTCATGGCTACTTTGCATGTGAGTTTTAAAGGATTTTTTCAGATGTTGAATTTTTGCAACATTATGAGATGTTTCATTTTTGCAACATTGTTATTTCTTGGTTTATTTTTGCTGAAAATTATTCATTTTTCGATTCATTATTCAGTTATTATTTAGTTGACAATTTAAATCTAAAGCGACAGTGAATCAATGTTTTGCAATTTAGATGTGAAATTTTTAAAATTTTCGTCACAAACGTTGCGCGGTAGCTAAGCCATTAAAAAGCTGTCAATTTTTGTTTTTGTAAATTTCCAATTACATAATTTGTATTTTTGCCCTAATCATGTATTTTCATTTGATTATTTTTAAATCTATTAAATTATTCTATTTATAATATTTTAACACTTAAATGGACGATTTTTGTTCATCACGTTTCAAAAAAATATATTTGAGTAATGGACATGTAATAAAAAAAACTAGACATGAATTTACTATTAATTTTTATTAAAGTACAAAATTCGTTCAGAAATAAGAACTAGCTGTCAAAATTAACAAAAAAATTAAAAGAAGCTTAATTTTATCGGTGATGTTTAGTATGTTGTTTAAAAACAACATTGTCCATTTAAGGGTTAACTCTGTTTTCCCATTCCCAAATAAATTACAAAAAATCTTTCAGAGTCTATCAACGGACGAAACTTGCCCTCAAACAGGTAGTATGACCATTTATAACAAAGTTACAGGCGAACCTTATTCCTGGGAGGGAGATATTAATGAACTACCTGACGGGATACCTTATACTAATGACTCTGAATGCCTAAAATTATCTTTGGCTAAAATGAATTTGCTACCGAATAGTGCAAATTTGCAACTTATTAATAGAGAATTGGTAGTGAAATCTCCGAGTAAAGTCGTGGTAGGACAGCCGGAGCTAAACGAAATACATATTATTTTGTTTGTTAAAGTGGTGCCGATACCTGACTTTTCTTGTTGAGTGCATAGAATTATCAGATTTGGAATCAACAGAATGAAGCTAATTTAAAGTACACCGATGCAGAACTACACATCCTGAAACAAAGTGAAAATGCAAAGAACTTATGTGGTAATATTTTAATAGTTTTTTTTTATTGCGTGATAGATAAACGAGCCTACGGCCCATCTGATGATAAGCGGTTACCGTCGAACCTACCCATACAGGACTTTTCTTAAACCTCGTTTAAAGAGGGACATGTCATAGCTAACTAGTGTGCTAACGAATCGAGTGTTATTGGTACACTCTAACGTCAGATAGTCGAGTTATTACGCGATTGGTGTACTTTCAATTGGCTTCATTCTGTTGTTCATGATGTTCATTCCAAATGTAATTCATGTTAGTTGAAATTGTATTTTTTAGCTGTTTGATTAGGTTAAAATGTAGATTTTTTTTATCGGTTACTAACTTAAGTTTAACTTAACTTACTTGAACTATTGTAAAAAAAGTTGTAGATTTGCAACAACAAAGTAAAATTTGACTAGTACTCTTTTCTAATACCCTCTTCGGTATTCCCTGAGCGCTATGACTTGTCCTTCTTCAAACGAGGCTTGAGGAGGGTCCTTAAAGTTAGGTCGTAGGTAGCGACCCCTCAGTGTCCCCTGACATTGCAGAGGTTCATGAGCGACGGTAACCACTTACGATCAGGTGGCTCGTTGGCTCGTCTGCCTACATGGCAATAAAAAAATAAAATAAAAATAATACAGAATATTAAAAATTATACGTAAAATTTAAAAAAAAATACAGGCAAAACACAATATTTGACAAACCTATCCCAAACAAAAGTAATTTCGGACTACAGAGTGACTAACCTCAAGTGATCTCGCGTACATCTCCGCCTCACAGATAAGCTGTCGAGTGACAATCGTTTTGCAAGGATTTTAGATATTTTTAAGTTGCGTTCATTAACAAATCACCCTGTATAAAATCTATATTTTACTGCATTTTTTTGTATTTTAATTTGCGACGAAAGTTTTTTATTTACGTTTGATAAAACTACGGTTTATTTGTTAGTGCGTTTTAAGTTTTGATAATTTTATTTTTAGCTTTTTAGTATTGTTACGGTATTTTTTTACCTTGTTATAAAATTTCTTTAAACACTCGCGGTTATCTACATACATCCACGAACGAGAAAGAGGGTAGACAGATTTGTCTGCTCTTAAATGACCTACCCGCAGTTCCTCAGTCTTCCCGTGATCATGGCGCTTGAAACAGTGCTGAAATATCGGAACCGCTCAACTAAAAATAATCTTGTTATAAAAGTTAACCTTTTAAAAGAGAATTTTGTTTTGAAATCTCAGTTTTTTAAATTACTTTTCTAAATCATAGTGATGACTAAATTCTAACTTAAATTTTGTTGTACTTTTAACGTAATTTTATTGTTTTTTTTTATAAAAACGAAGTTGTTTTTTTTAAGTTATTTGATCTAAGATCTTTTTTGTTGATTTTTATGTAAGTAACGTGTCAAGTAATAATCATTACTTGTAATATTACTTATTACTTAGGTATAAGTAAAAGTTATTTCATTATGTTAAATCTTAAGAGTATACGCACACTTAATCAGGCCTCAACGTAACGCATCCTGTCGCATTAAATTTGTTTGAAAATGTGTTGCGTTGCGGCCCATATTAGTTTGCTTTTATATTGTGCTGCTATTATGGCATATTTATAAAAAAAAATGTTGATCTTTTGTAACTGTGTAAGACTGATTATGAGGCTGATTATTAAAACAAATTAAAATTATACTGTCTTTTTTTACCTATTTTTAATTATATTTTTAAATGTTTCCAACCAACGATTCTGTTAATACGTCAAATTAATTCCGAACTAACCTCTTTTGTTCAGACCAGTTTTATCTACCAAAAATGACATGCACAAAATTATGAATAAAAAAAATTATATATATATCAGGAGAACTATGCACCGAGTTTTCAGCTTGCCTCAAATACCTACTCAAAAATTGGCACTAGCTCTCGGACTATACGCTTCTGATTTATAGGTAAAATTTTCTTAAAAGATATATTGGTGACTAGCTGACCCACACAACTTCGTCTGCATCACATAAGGAAATTTTCTCACCGTTTAAACCTTCCCTGGACTTCTACGAATATTTCAAGATTAAAATAAGTCAAATCGGTTCAGTTGTTCTCGAGTTTTAGCGAGACTAACGAACAGCAATTAATTTTTATATAAAAGAAGAAGATAATGGACGGGTCAATATTTTTCACATAGAAAATACTACTTTTGCTCTTAAAAATGATGGACCCAAATCATTTGTCATTATTATGACGCTTAATTGTCAAACACGTCACATCGTAAACAATACAATAGTCTTGTGGTTCATTTAAAATTACACAAATAAAATGAATAACACAAAACGAACTCCAAATTCAAAGGTACCTAAAGATGGTCCAGGGCCACGGGGATTACCTGATTGTTATTATGTAAGTACCTAACCTTAACATAAACCTTTTCGACTTAGAAAGGAGTAGTCTGTTCTGTAGGATGATAAAGCAACCCTTGTAACGGATCGTGTCCCTTCCCTACTACCTTGCAACGTTTGTGAAAACATTTGCATGTTTTTTGCAGATACAGATATTAAACAGACTTTATTTGTGGCAAAAATGATACATCCTTAGTATCTGTAATATATGGTAACAACACTAACGACCCATTACTGCCCACTGCTGGCTTAGATCTCCTCTGTAAGTTTTTAGTATCTAGTACAACCAACTGAATGACCCTCTTGCTGAATAATTCATTTGAAACTTTCATCTTTTAAGAGCTATCGCGTATAATTGTCTTGTCTTGTCTTGTACCAACCCATTACTGCCCACTGTTGGACTCAGGTCTCCTCAGAAGAGGGATAATTATTTCAAACGAATTTCGACCTTCATTCGACCATTTAATTTGTTCGATCTACAAACTACGGAATATCTTGCAGACATCAAGAGTATTAAATTCAACGTTTCGTTACGTTAAATTCGTGAAAAAACTCCGGGCAGAGGAGGAAGATCAGCGTCGTGGAGCTGAAACTAAACTTAAAGAGCTGAAGGACAAACAGAACAGCGACTTTTTTATAAGATGCGATCGCAGGTTAAATTGTACTTACCTATTGTATGGTTTAATTTGCCAAGAGTATTTATCAATGATTTTTTTAGTAATAGGAAATTGCCAGAATTCCTCGTCGCAAGCGGGGTGTGGGAATGGAACTGCACTAAAACCCACTACCGCTCACATTTCACCTCTGGCCTGGAACCTAGCACGGGGTTATGCGAGGTGACGTGACTCTTGGCAAGCTAAGGCTAGTGTATCGCCGCGCGTAAAACTTTATGCACATAAATATTACAATGGCGGACTTAATGCCTAAGGCATTCTCTACCAGTCAACCTAAGGTGGTGTAGAGAAAACTATGGTAGGTGTTTTAAACGCTTAACTTTACCTTCACACCAAGCCGGCTAGTTCTTAAATCTTAGGTAGTTTTAAACAATGAGTTGGCTAAAAATCTTTTATCTCAGATCTCTCATAAACAACGTGGCGCGCCGCGTTGATCTCTGTATGGCGTCATATCAGGAAGATTTGCAGAAGAAGAGACAAAGGTATTATATAAATTCAGCTTTTATAATCGTGTACAAGTTGTTACTATATCTGGTACCTAAAGGTTTTATCCTAGAGGTTTCATAAAAAAGAGTTTCATATAAAAACAAAGTTAGGTATTTTCCCAGACTTATTTAGATAAATGAAGTTATCTGCAAGTTAATTCGAATCCGAGTTGAAGTCGTGTATCTATGGTGCATAGGAAAGAGTTCTATCACTTCGTTCTTCTGACTCCATTAAAGGATTTATTAAAAGGCTGGAGTCTAGAGTTAGCGTAAGGTAATTTTTAGTGGGTGGCAAAATTTTATTGTCTAACTCATTTTGTAATATTACCAAAGCGTTAAATAAAGAACGAAGTTCCATTAACGAAAAAAGTACCTAGATCGCGAGTGTTTGTCTTGAAACATTTTCTAGAACGAACTAAACGCGCTTGATCAAGAAACTTCTAAAGGTAATTTTCAGATTGCTAGATATATTTCAAGAAGAAGAGGAATACAACATTCGTAAATTTGTGGAGCAAGCTCAAGCGGGTGCCGAGGCTCTATGGCAGGACAAGAAAGATCGCCTCCAATATTTATTAGCAAAAAGAAAGAAGGAACACGAAGAAAAATATAAAGATACGCCTTTGTATGATTATTTGATTGTTTATGGCGTAAATCGTCGTTTTCGAATACGCTTTAGTGGCTTGACACACATTTTAATATTGGCTGTAGATTCGTAGATAATTTTTACTTTTTTTTTCATCCGGTGATTTCCTCCAACTAAAAAAAAAAAAAATGTCCACTCAACTAAGAACTAACCAAATTTGTATATCAGAACACTACTGGAAATATAGTGTTCTCAAAGAACTAACCAAAATTGGCGTTGTCTAATAATGCCATCTATAGACGACTTTTGACACCCACTTACGAGTCACTGTCATTGCAACCACGAGTACTTTGCTAATACCATACCAATGGACGTTTATTGTCATTTATTTTATGCAGGTCCAAATGCGTCCATGTTCTTCCCTGTATTTACAAGTTACGCGCCAAAGAGGCTGAAGAAATACAGTTATACCAAATGAAAGAGAAGGAAGCTAGGAAAATGGCTGAAAAAGAATTTGACAAGATGTGGCACGAAGTAGCGATGAAGGAATCTGAAGCTCTGGTTAGATTCCTGGATAAATTTGACAATCTAAAATGAAGTCATTTCTACATCTATTGTAATGTTAGAAGTAATGCTAGAGGAACCAGAACTGAACAGAAGGAACAGATAATCCGAGTGGACACTAAAGACACCGGAAATTAAAGAGGTCCATGAGCGACGGTAGCTATTTAAGATCAGGTGACCCGTTAGGTCGTGGTCTGCCTACACGGCAACAAAAGTAATATAACAGAAAAAAGTAAAAATAGGTTTTAAATCATCTCACATGGACAATGACTTCAGAAAACCTCCCTAGCTCTTGAAAGTTCCTATAGGCATAAGAGAGTTTTTCTGTACCAACCCATTACTGCCCATTGTTGGGCTCAGGTCTCCTCAGAAGAGGAATTAGGCATAGTTCACCACGCTTGTCCAGTGCGGATTCACATATCTTCAAAGGATTTTTAGAATGGGCAGTAATGGGTTGGTACAGTACATGTGCAACAACTTCACGTCAAAGTTAGCAAGCACATAAGATTTCCTGGACGGATTAGGTTGATTTAGGTTTCAGTAATTTGACATATTCAAAAACGTTAAATTCCACTGTGTGCCTTCCAACTTGACGCACGCTCCCAAAGCATCAAAAATCTTACCAATATCACAGGCAGCAAGAATGGAACTAGACACGATCGAGCGTCTACGTAGAGACCAAGAATGCATAAAGTACACTGATTATCAGCTCGAACAGAGGAGATTACAGAGAGAGAAAGAACGAGAGATGCTGAAAGAGGAATCGAAGAGATTCAAGGCCATTTGGGACGCAGATATTCGGAAGGAAGAAGAGGGTATTTGATAATAATTATGCCTTTTAATTAGGAAAGATGTTGAAAACCCTATCTATACCATACTTTTTTAGCTGTGTTTGTCCTTAATTTTATATTGCGATCTTTAAATCTTCACTCTTACTAATGTAGTAGGTACTTATCATAAGTATTCCAACCAGATTCAAAAAGGAGTAACTTAGGCTACTTTTATTTAAAAAACGCAGAAACGCTTTTTTTTAACTCCGTTTTATGTGACGCAGACGAAGTTGCGCGGATCAGCTAGTTCATTTTAAATTACGTGAACGTTTTATCTTCTCATTATTAAATAGCCGAACGTCAAAGAGCAGAACAACGCAAGGAAACAGCTCGCGAACGTAAAGAGATGATCTTAGAGCGACAAGAGACGGTCAGGAAACAGCAAGCTGAGGCCAAACTCATTGCTGACACGTGGGACTCTCTCACTGGACAGGGCATCGCTGATGAGAAGGCGGCTATTGAGCTGTGGAGACGGAAGGAGGTGTGTTTGTTTCTGATGGAAATTAATTTCAGGGAAATTTCACGTAAATGGTTGAGCCGAAAAACTCGGGTCGCTAACATTTCTGATGGGTATTAAAGACTGGAATCCATCTGAGATTATTCGTCTTTCCCGTACGGTTCAGGTATGGTAGTATGAAAAATTCCACCCGCTTTACAGATAGGGTAGGTATGTGGAAGTCGAAATGCACTAAAACTTCCTACTTATCACAGGCAGTGTTAGAACCCCAGCTGAGGTCAGAATCCAGAACGCATTACGCACTACTGCATTCTTTACCATCGCATCGCCCCTATACCAAATAGATATTTTTTTTACATGGGTAATTTTATACAATACTAGCGGGCCCGTGCAACTTCGTGTGCGTCACTTTCAATTAAAAGGTAGCCTATGTTCTTTCTCAGGGTCTAAAGATTGTCTGTGACAAATTTCATCCAAAAATATTGTGAGGTTTAAACGGGAAAGCGTAACAGACAGAAAAACAGACAGTTACTTTCGCATAAATAAAAAAAACGTGCCATAACTTTTCATTTCAGCGTGAACTTAACGAATGCAACAGAAAAATGATTGAGCTTAAGAAAGAAATAGCGAAGTTGGACAGTGCTCACGACGAGGACTTCCAGAAGGAAGCCATGAGAAGACAGGAACAGACTGACAAGAAACGATGTGAATATCTAACTTGGTCCCAGAAGACTAACAGGGTACGCTAATATGGAGATTTTAGAATATTCTAGACAAGCTTGAATGTGACGCATTTAAGCTTGTCTAGAATAAAAAATATCTCGCAAAGAGTGCATTTTTGCTTCCCGCTAAAGTCAAATCATTCATTAAAATTTTGATGTAGATACACATACATTTTGAAATTAAAATCTAAACCCTGCTACCAACTTAAGAAAAATGTCAAAAAGTCTAGGTTATTCTTTAGAAAATCTGTTAGTACCTAGGTCTTGTAAATATCAGTCCAGAGACCTATCGTTTCAGAGACAAATAGCATATTGTATCTGTTGGTAGGTTAAAAAGTAGTAAGTTTTTTCTATTTTACAAGCAGACAATCCCTTATTTACATGCGTAAATTACCCGGTGTAAGTTTAAACGAAAAGTCAAGTAGAAATTGATGTATGATAGTAAATATAAAATTCGGTATAAAATTTGAATCATCTTTCACCATTTCACGGTTACCATAATAATATAATTCCAGGACGTTCGCAAAGCAATGGTAGATCAAATTAAGGACAGGGAAAAAGCACGCGAAATACTTAAACAGAAATTGGCCGAACAAGATGAATATTACGGTCTAGTTCATAAACAATTACAAGAACTGGCCGCTTACAAGGAAAAGGCGGACGCTGAGACGAGAAAACAACATCAAAGGGATTTACAGGAGCAAATGAAATATAACCAAATATTGAAGGTAGATTTTAACGAACATACACTTTCCCTCACTAATTAATCGAAAGGACCTTCGTTCCATCCGGGTGTCCCTTCACATACCTCTCAAGTTTTTTTTCAAATTGCAGGAAATTAAAATTTATTGGACAAATAAAAGAACATTGTATAATAATCTTGAGTCATAAATAGCTAAGTAGTTTTTAAAAAGACGGTACAAAATTAGTAGGCAACTCGAATAAGCAAAATCTTAAAATGAGAACTGTAATTACAGGAAAGAGCGCTTCAAGAAGAATTAGATCAGATCAAGAAATGTCAGATTGCTAAAGAAGAGTATGACAAGGAAATTGGCAAAATGCTTTGTCGGTAAGTATGAATTCTTTGACAGAAATCTCCATATTTTAAGGGGGTTTGGAACAGGTTTTTTGAACAAGGTTTGAGAAGAGGAACGGTAGGACTAATTAATATTTTAAAGAACTTTTCTAGAGTGGCGAACACGAACTGATAGGCACAGCGTAGGCAGACCTCCCACAGGACCGGTACTCGTGGCGATGTTTTGGGGAGGCCGGCGTCCAGCAGTGGACGTCTATAGGCTGATGATGTGATGAGAGATATATTATACTACTAATTACTTGAAATCAGGCGCAAGCTCGTCTACCTGTCTCATTACTGCCCACTGTTGGGCTCAGGTCTCCTCAGAAGAGGGATTGGGCATAGTCTACCACGCTTGCCCAGTGCGGATTGGGGACTTCACATATCTTCAAAGGATTTTTAGAACCCTTTTCCGACATGCAGGTTTCCTCACAATGTTTTCCTTCACCGTTTTTAGCCAGTGGTGTTGTGAAAAATTGCACAAGCCGGCCGGATTTGAACCCGCGACCTCCCCTTCGGAAGGAAGCGCTTCGACCACTCTGCCACCACGACTTATGATGGCTGATGATGTGACGAAAAATATACTATTAATTACTTGCTGTCAGGCGCAAGCTCGTCTACCTACGATGCAATAAAAAAACTAATTTTCTTCTTCTTCTTTGCAGACCATTCTTCAGTGATGAACTTCATCCATTTATGAAGCAAATGGCGAAAGGATTGAAAATGGCGGAAAAATGTCCTTGTTCAAAACCAGATTATTGTTCTTAGGATACTTTGAATTTACTTGAATTTTCGATGTTTTTAATAAATTGTTTGTTTTAAAAGTGTTTCTTTATGCTCCATCCTGTTTTCTTTAATTGTCACTGAAACTTGGTTGGTTAAAAGATATCTTATATTTTTTTTTCCTAAAGTAACGCGCGATAAGGAACGTGTTTTAAAAGATTTTGATCACAGCGCCATCTAGCGATAATCATCTAAAACAAATAAGGAACGTGTTTTCAAAGATTTTGATCACAGCGCCATCTAGCGATAATCATCTAAAACAAAAAAGTGCCGTGACAACTTTTCGTAAGAATTTTTCCCGTCTAGCCCCCTTTCACAACGCGCGGTAAAGAACTTCGTTCCAATACCTGTAGGTACCTACTGTGGACGTCTTGTGAAAAATAACTTTTGAGTTATGAACCGCTTTCTGCTTGGTCCTAATGTTAGCAACTGTACCTAGTAAAACAATTGGGAATCACCACGACAGCTCATTAACCAGTTCCAATCGTCTACGTCAGTCTAAGCCACAATCAACAAAGTATTCCATAACATTACTTCTATGGCCATTGTTCTATGACATCACATTTCTAGTGATTCAAGGAAAACTTACTCATTGTTTGAATGAAAACAAGTTTGTTTGGGACGTCGTAACCTCGTTTTGTTTCCTTATGACGGTGATAACATAATCTCTTAACATTTGACCCGCATGTTTAAAGAAGTACGGGAAAGAAACGATAAAGTACAGGAAGCTCTAATAGTACAAACTTAAAATCTTATATCTACTTGCTTTTGGAGGTTAATTCATTGTTACAGTGTAGATAAATAATTGTAACACACACGATACTTGGACATGTAATTATATTACTAGATACTCGTATTAGATTTACATACTAGAGAGCTGTCAACATGATGATGTAAGTTTAGACAGGAGTTGAAGAACAACTAAGCCCTTGGCGAACGTTAAGAAAAGCATGGTAATACTACATTCTTCAGCAGACGTTTTTCATTTAACTAGCCACTAATATTATAGGTACGATTAAGGATTTAACTGATGGTATTATTAGATACCACGAAAGGTTAACCAGTACAAAAGACTTTGAAAATCACGAGATGTAAACTAAGTAGGACCAGTTGTTAAGTGTGTAAGCTATTAAGTGCTGAATAAATGTATTTTCTTTCTTTCTTTCTTTCAGTTGTTATAGTGTAATCAGGATAGTCATGTCCACCAGTAGCGATCTATAAGCCGATCATACTTATATTCCGCACACAGTTTTTTATCTCATCAATATAGTTGCTATAAAAACTTTATGACAAAAGATCGATGTTGTTTCTCGGAAGCTACTCAACACGTATACACGAGATTTTAATTCTGTTCGCGTATCACATTACCATGCATTATCGTCACGAATGTCGTGTACATGTGTGTAGTGAAGACAGGAAACAGATTAATGAAGTTATCTCATAATATTTTCGTTAAAGATCTTTTATTTTGGCGTTAAAATTCCTTGTATGGTTTGACCATTGCTGTTTATACCTAAGTGTCTTAAAGCTTAAAGACTTTCTTTTAGAAGTAGTAGATATTTGCGTAACACTTTCACAGCAGTAAATACACAAAAATGGTTTATTGGTGTACCTATGTAAATGTTCCCCGTAATTCATCGCTGAAAACCACAATTAACTTGAATTACTCAACCCACATTACAATCAAAACAAAACAACTCATAGAATTAGTCAATGACTGTACCTACACAAAATTTTCCTGTAGGAAGGAACTCATTTACATCAATAAAAAAATACACGTCTGATTTATTTTGTGGTTTGTCATTGTATTTTCCTTAAACGTATGCTCTATATAAGCTTAGCTTTGAAACGGCATCAATCAGTTGCGAACTGTCGCCTTTAGCCACAAAAACAGGACAAAATGTACAGAATATTGTGCTTAGCTGCCTTAATAAGTGCCGTAACGGCCAACGACGTGACCCACGGTCATATCAACGGCAAGAAGATCTTCGACAGCAACCAAACAGCAAGTCCAGCGATCTGGAGAAGAGCAGACAACTTCACAGTGAACGCTACAAACGATGAAGTTATCACCGGAATAGTCATCACAGATCTTAGAGAAAAGAAGGATGGTGAAGCTCAAATAGTTGAAGGAGGAGAAGGACATAAAAACGTGACTTTTGAACTGAAAAGTCCGGCTGTGTTCAGAGGATACGAGTTCCACGTAGAAGTTTATACTGCACCTGACAATGAAAAAGACATCCATACTAATGTACAACAAACCAAGGATTTACATCAAGTACCAGCGTTCGTTGGAAAAGACGATAATATGCAGACTGAGGAATCTAAGAATGTACAGACAACTATTACTGAAACATCCAAGGATGTACAAACTACAGTTACTGAACCATCTTCAACAGAACAGACAGTAACAGACATCAAAATCCACAACGTTCACCCGACTTCAGAAACTTTTGATGTTCAAACATCAACAAATCAAATGAACAATCAGCCTATGAACCCCGCTATGGACCACGACATTAAAATCAACAGTATGCAAACCACAGAAGCCACAGTGGATGAGAAAACGACTCTTGGTGATCACACTACAGAGAAAAATCTGGAAAGTACTGAAACAACCACAGTTGATGTTTCTCAATACGCGTTGTTAAAGAACTCTCCTCAAATCCAATATGGTTACCAAAATAAGCACATGCGCAAAGATGTCGTTTAATTTTAAGGTAAACTATAGCCCAAGATCCAGTGGCAATTTTCAGGTAAGTTTTCAGCATGCATCAAATATTTACCCAAAAATTGTCACTAGCTCTTGGGCTAATAGCATCATTAATTCTTTCCTATTATTTATTTTCTGTACTTATTTTTTGTGATCTTTTCTTGTCGCAGTGTTCATGTGATAAATAAATGATTTAAAATTATTATTTTGTTTTTTGAAGTACTAATCACTCACCTTACGACCGTAATGATTTAAAACTTTTTAAAATTAAAATAAAACCCATTTTCAGTAAAACTAAAATTTATTAACAACCTTATTAATGGAATGATAACGATAAACTTTAATTAAAAATTTTATTACATTTGTACTTAATTTTACGTATTTCTTGATTCAATACATTCACATTAAACATAAGAATGGTAATATCATAAAAAAGACAACAAATATCAGTAATAATATCATTTTATAGATCTTTTGTAATAAAAAGTAGGTATATAATAATGTTTTAATAAATAAATCAACAATGTAAACTAATACAGGGTGGATCTGTAACTTTGGACAATCTGACGTGGGGTGAATGACCTGTTGAAATACAACTTAGAACCACTTTTATTTTAGGAATTGGATAACAAAAATCATAATAGTATGGAAGTCCGCAACGATAGTCGTACGTTTTCCATACAATGTCATAAAAAAAAATTTAACCGATCCAAAAAATAAAAATAGTTCTAAGTTGTATTTCGATAGGTCATTCACCCCTCTTCTGATTGTCCAAAGTTACAGATCCACCCTGTATAATATCAGCAAAATTTGTTCTATTTATCAGACTTTAGCTACCATAACTTTTCAAAACATTAGAATTGCAGATTTTGTGAATTTATAATATAGCGCGCATACTTAACCGGGCCGCAACGCAATGCATCGAAAAACTGTATTCACTTCTGAAGACGGCTATAGGCTATCATCGTGAACTAAGTCATTCTCAATACGTTTTGGAAACTCGGGAAATAAATGTGAAAAACGTGAATGTTTACTCGAGAACATCGCGTGGACTCTGTCTCGAAGGAAATACAGTCTTCGATCAGAGGGAGCAATCATTAAACGCGGGAAAAGCATCAACACTCATTACGTTCACGAAGTTTCACGATAGCCTGTAGCCGCCATTTGTTTTTGACCGACTTCCAAAAAGGAGGTAATCAATTCGTCTGTATTTTTTTTTCATGTTTGTTTCTTCATAACTTTAGTTTGGATGGACAAATTTTAATGATTCTGGTGTCACATGAAAGGTCAACACAGGGTTCCATTTTTTTTAAAGATCGTACAAGTACTTTTGGATGAGGACGGCGCGACGGGAAAGACTGCCGAGCGCGTAACGCGTCGCGCCGTCCCTCCAAACTCCGTGCTGGGTTCTGGCCTCAGCCGGGGTTCGGACGCTGAGTGTGAGCGGTTGGAGGTTTTAGCGCGGTTCAACTCCCACATAGGTATCCAGTGATTTCCTCCAACTGAAAAAAAGGTACTTTTGGATCTGTGTTTAAAAACATGAATTTTTAACGGAACAAAATTTCAATGGAAGTCAGTCATTTTCATTTTTGTATACAATATTATTTAAATCTCACTAGCTTTATTCGTACTGTATCAAAGAATGCACGGGGACACCACCAGGTATGTTATCCCTTCCTTTCAGACCTTCCAATTCTATAACAACTAAACAGCCTAATACATTTGCACCGCAGCTCTTTAATAGTTGTGACGTGGCTGTTAGCGAACCACCTGTTGCTATTAGATCGTCTATGATGACGCATTTTAGTCCGGGACGAATTTTGTCTTTCTGTATTTCTAGAATGTCCTGTGAAGAAAATTAGTGGATAAAAAGGTATACAAATGGAGATTTGGTTTTCGATGGGCACTCATATAAAGGGCGTAAGTTAAATTAGTTAATTATTACAAATCATTTCAGGGATTATTTTTTTCCACCTGAGCTCTTGTCCTCGGTGTTTGCTGAAAGCTATGACTTGTCCTTCTTCAAGCAAGGCTTAAAAGAAAGGTGGTAGGTTGGCAGTCTCCCCTGCCATTGCAGAGGTCTTTGTGCCGTAACCACTTACAATCAGGTGGCATGTTGGCTTGTACATGGCAATGAGGTGCTGACTGCACAAAATGGGAATGAGATGCTCGTCCCGGGCCATTTCAATTGATACATTTGTTAAAAACAAAAATATTGTTTATATTTAAAAAAAAAAAGTTAAAAAAACATATTACATAAAAAAAAGAAATGCCCGCTGAGTTTCTTACGCCGGTTCTTCTCAGGACAGAGGCGTAATTTTAGCGAACTGGTGGTAGAACTTTTGATTTTATTTTTGACATTCAAAATGTATGTGTGTTCACATCTACTTTGAAATAAATGATTGGACTTTGACTTTGACAATAGAAATATGATGGAAGATTTTCATTTAAATAAAATCCTCTAGAGTCTAGTGCTTTCATACTTATTCTTTTTGAATCATATGATGAACAAGCAATAAAAAATATTACTCACCGAACCATATTCCAAATCATATTTATAATATATCACGTCACCAGGCAACTTGCCTTTCTTTCTGACCGGAATACAACCAATCCCTAATTCTGCAGCCAATGAGAATGAAAATAGAAATCCTCTTGATTCTAATCCAACGACAGCTTCTACGTTAGGGAATTTGGTCTTTATTGAGTCTACTAATAAGGACTGTAATAGCTTGCATGTTTCACCGTCTGCTATTGCTGAGAATATGTCCCTGAAAATGTAAGTTGTTTAGTATATAAATCACTCTGTAATAATGGATTTATAATAATATTTACAATCATTTTAACAATAAAAAGGTACTTTAAGTGGCCATTTTAAGAGTCAATTCGCCCACTGCTGGGCTCAGGTTCTTTTTGTCTAGTAGAGGAAGCAGTCACAACCCATAAAAAAAATTAGTAAGAATCTGAAATGAAATGAGTATTAGAACTTTATTTCCAACCTTACCAAAATAATATTCCTTTCTTTGGAAAGTCAGGGTAGCTTTTTATTTTACTCTTAAGTAGAGCTACTTTCTTTTCGTAATCTTTCTCCATTTTTAAATGCAGTAAAAATGTCTTTTTTTAAATATTTAGAACAGTTCAGTGCGATCAGTGTTTTCTAAATGTGTGTTGTATAATCACTTTAAAATTATCTTTATAATTTTTGTTAAGTTTTTAAACACTCATTTTTATAATATATTGAGTTGTGTAAAGGATTTCATTCAAAAATTTTAAATTTAACCAATAAAATTGATAAGGACTGTTAAGGTGATAAACATGCGATAACCCCAAATTTGACGTAAACCTTCCTAACGTTCTGTCATTTTTTTAAAGAATAACTACAAAACAGATAAACGACATTCGTCTAAGTATGGCTAATTCGATAGTATTTCACATTAAAATATATCATCTATTAAATGTAGTCACATTAACATAATAAATTACGTTTAAAGTAATCCACCAAATTAACTTAAAATTTCCACGAAATTAATAGGCATTACAGTTTCACTGTAATAGCAATTAAAATTAAAAAAAAGACTCTTGACATATTGACGTCTCTAAATGTCAAAACAAAAACTCGCCAAAAATTCAAAATTGTTTACCAAAAAACGGCAGAATTTCATAATTTAATCATAGTTTTTTGATATGAATAAACTTAATTGATTAATATTAACAGATTCATAAAACTTTATGCAGTGGTTTAAAATATTAGATTTTAAAGAAAGCAATTTCTATGAGGTGAAATGCAACATAGTTTAATTGAAAAATCGTAAAACTAATTTAAACCAAAATGTTATCAACAAACGACTTAGAAAAGCTTATTGCTGTGAAAAAACAAGAAATCCAAAAAGAAAAATCGCTTCTAGGTCTTGCAGAAACACAGGTTACAAAAGTAAGTAAAAACTACTTGTTGATTTTGGCGGGAAACGTTCTATCGATTTTTCCTAGTCTTCATCTGATAGTTCGTGTTAGTTTTCTATTCCGGCCGGTGTAGTGCAGTCAGATCGATTTATGTTCGAATGCAGACGTTTTCATCTGCATCGACATAACTACGCATCAGAAAATACTAGTGGTGATGTTTTAATAATATATTTGATGTGGTACTGCAGCAAACTCTTTGGTTACGAAAATAAGGTTGGTAATATTTTTTATTCCATTTTTAAAAGTGGGTAGGAATTAGAAGTGCACTATTGTTTTTTCGTTGCCAGGTTTTTATTTGGTTTAAGATGTTAGTATTGAAGAAATGTTGTGTTCTAGTTTAATGGGTGTTCCTCAAATATTAAATTTGATTATTAATCAATTGTAAAAATGCATTTCCAAATCTAAACTAGTGAAATAATGACTAGATCCTGCAATTTCATTGCAATCTACATAATAATCTAAATTTAAAATGTCATAAAAGTACAGACAATACAAAGACAATAAAGATTTATAATTATCAATTAATATATTGATGTATGCCTAATGATGGTTTTCAAATCTTCAGTACTATTTCTGAAGTTGGCAAAAAAATCCTGTGAAGCATTCATGTTTCTGATGATAGATACTACATTGTCCCTCTAACAAAATAAATACATAGACAAATGGCTAAGAAAGTATGCACAAAATGGCTAGACTTGCAAATGGAGAATGTTTGTAGTTTTTGAAAAGAGGAACTCAATATACTCTTACAATAATTTACTGTTGGTTCATAATTTTTATTGCCAAGTAGGTAGGTGGGCCACCTTCGTAAGTGATTACCTTTGCTCATAGACCTCGGCAATGTCACTATGGGGCCACTACCTTTAAGCATTCTCCAATGTTCGTTTGAACAAGGTCATATCAGTAAATATTTTTAAGCACAACAGAGGATACAATTTCTGCAGAATAGTATTGCAAGCACTTTGAACTAGTGAAATCTATTTTGCAATAAAAAAAACATAACATTGCATGAAAACTAACTACATGTTTTAAAAAAATCACTGGCTAGAAATTGTAAAAAAAGCATTGTTACCTACCTATAGAAGAAGGGCTAAAAGCTAAATCAAATACCACTTAAAGGAATAAGTCTAGGCTCTTCTGCGTACATGACAATATAAAAAAAGTATAGCAAACTTTTAGCTCAAAGCAGTTTTTCACGTATGTGGCAAAATCAACTTAATTAGAACCTAAATTTCGTAAGTGTCCTCTTGACCGCTTCTACACTGTCTAGTATATCTGGTGAGTCCCAGTGGCCCAACAAACTGTGTTGGTCCTAATGGATGGTCTACCCACATTACATCTTTAAGTGTGTGGTCCTAGAATTAGACCAAAGAATTTAAATATCTACTAAATATAAGGTGTCGCTTAATGGAGCGACGCCTCCAAATGACTGATGATCTCGGAACAGATCTGATTAAGGCTAATTAGCCGATTGCAGATCATAATTTCCACATCTCACTTAAGTTTTTATTTTTCGATTATTTTGTTTTTTTTTTGTGGATATTTTTTTTCTCTAATAGTCAGTTCAGTAAATGTCCTTAATTTACCTTCGACCCAGATTTGATCATGTGTCTAATGCGCCTTATATTTGTCATATTTTACAATAATATATCATTAAAGCAAAAAGCATACTGTTAGATATTGATTCCACATTACAGGTCATTGTTCTATTTATACAGTAAATGCACGGCGCCAACCCTACCCATTTTCAGTCATTAGGGTCACTAAGGGGTAGGGCTGACAGGTTTCCAACAAATTAGGTGCGCCCTTCGATAATACGCCGAAAATATACCTGTTTTTGAAAGAGAGAATTCGTGTTTGTGAGAAAATAATCGTACTTCTTTTTTTTGAGTTGTAGGTAATCTTACGGATATGTGGGAGAGTTGAACCGATCACACTCCGAGGCCAAAACCCAGCATGGGATTACGCGAGACGGCACGACGTGTTACGCACAACGGCATTCTTTACCGTCGCACCGCCCCCGTAGGTCCTCGTAGGCCTATCCTGTTGTCTTTTATCAAATATCAACATTTTTTTTTTTAAATCAGCGTTATAGATGTATTTTTTTTTCAAATTCTATTGAGATTGGAACGCTTGTTTTTATTTAGAATGCAGAAATAGGATCGAAGTATATTATTGAAACAATATTAGGTACAATACATTTACGAAAAACTTAATTCCGACACATAAACTTATTCACCTTAGAAAACTGTAGCAATTACATTTTATATTAATAAAGAAATGGCAACCCTAAAAACAAGTCTAGATGTAATATAAACAGTAACGATTTAGCTTTTCGTGTATTCAATCAACGAAAGGTTAACCATGAAAATTTTAGTGCTTATGGCTACCATTCTATGTTCTGAATATTGATAAAACTGATGTTCTTTAAGTATCGCAGAAATCAATGGACATAGATTGGTTTCCTTATCACTCCTCCTCGGTATTCCCTGAGCGCTATGACTTGTCCTTCTTCAAACGAGGCTTGAGGAGGGTCCTTAAAGTTAGGTCGTAGGTAGCGACCCCTCAGTGTCCCCTGACATTGCAGAGGTTCATGAGCGACGGTAACCACTTCCTATCAGGTGGGCCGTTGGCTCGTCTGCCTACATGGCAATAAAAAAAATACTCGTTTTGCTTGAAAAAAATTAAAAAGGTTTAAGAAATGTCCTTTAAGATATGTCCCTCAATGTCCTGGCATTGCAGAGGTTCATGAGCGACAGTAAATGCTTACTGGGTGAGTCGTCTCTTATTTTATTCTTGCAGTAAAATAAAAACTATAGGTACTTAAAATCGAGGCTACTCCCGTCAATGCAAATCACATTCTACAGGAATAATAGATTCGAATCTAAGTTTAACCCTTTAAGTTTGAATGTAAAGATTTATGTGCATTAAAAACAATATGAAGAAGCTTTCGGCTTTGAGAAGACTTGAAGCCCTAAGCTGATAATTGTGAAGTCCTATCGCATTAAAGGAGTACGTAGTTCGTACTAGTCACTGTTAGCAAAAAAAAATCTTGAAGAACAGAACAGGACTTTGCTAAAACGTTGATTCATGGTAACGGTAGTCTTAAAAATATTAGCTCCTACGAATAAACAAGTACTTCAGCTTCAACTTATAAAATAAGTGTAATTCTTTCAGCCTGAAGAAATCAATGGGAATCCAAGAAAGAATGTCAATCAAAAGAGTGTGAAGATTAGCGAAGACAAAAGAGTAATAGAAAGAGATGATGCATCACCTGAAGATAAGAAAGAGGCAGAGAACAAGAGCTTGTATGAACTCGAGGAAGAGATACCGCCTGATTTAGAGAGATATATTCGGGTGAGTTATTAATAGAAATTACGTTTTTCCTTTCAGAGTGATGTCAACTACATAAAGATAGATATAGAGATTATATGGGACACGCGACAAAGCTCTTACGAGTATCAGTCGAGCCTTCATCAGCCGACTTGTTTCTCGCCATTTGTTGCTAGAATTTATCTCCATAGGCCTTGCCAATTGAGACGTTTATAGGTACCGTATTATTTTTATTACACCAATAAGTATACCGACCTGATGGTTAGTGGTTACCGTCGTAGAACCCCTGTAATGTCTAGGTATCACGAGATCGTTACATACAACTTACTAAGCGTTACTTTTGTTTGTGGAAGGTTAATTAAAGGACACAAATACAAAAAAAACACTGTAACGAGATATAATCTGACCCGAAAGTTTGTTCCCAAAAAAATCAGAAATTACTGGAACAAGCAGCGAACACACCCAAATTGCGTCAATAGATAAAGCTAGGTGTAATTTACTCCGCACCACTGTTATATGCCACGGTTGTATAATTTGACGTCTTCTAGATCATAGTATGAAGTCCACCGATTTCATTTAATTGTGTAGATAATATATTTGTACGCCAATTTGCGTAAGCTGCACTTGATGTATATCAATTTCAGTGTGTAGGTGGAAACAACGAGTCCTTTATCTGATAGTTGATTCGTCATTGACAATGTCAGTGTAAATTGCACGCTTTGATAATCCTTCTGTTTACTTACCATGTTATGACGTCATCCATGTAGTTTAATTGCGTGAGTTCCACGTACTATCAGTGTCATTAGTGCTGCTTATTTTCAAAACCGTATAACATGGGTGCAAGTTGCACTTAATACCTTTTTCAATGTGCGTTGTGCAAGTGAATTTCTCTTTAATAGTTGATGCACTTGATATGAGACTGATCATACATTTTAATATATGATCGTAAAGTTCGATCTCACATTGCACTGGATTCTGTACTTATACTTTCTTTGCTGGGCATGGAACTCTTCTATTGAAAGAACAAGAAAGATTGTCATTGTGATCCTAATCCCTGTGAAGGTCTTGGCCATCACTGACTTATAAAAAAACTATCGTCTTCTTAATGTATTTATTGTATTTTACATTGGACGAATATCTTTACATGCCCTTTCGCGAAATTATGCAGGGTTGGGAAGATTAATTTTATGAAAGTAATTTCTGCAGTAACTCCATCAATCATTTCTTCCGGTTTGACGGACAGGTTGATAGCAATATAGCAAGGTCAGTCTCATATAACCTACTGAAACACAAGTATTTTGTACTAGTATCGAACGAATGAGTTACGTTATAGTAAAATAAAAGATAGCTATTGAAAGAGAGAAAATATCTGCGAATAGTTATGAAAACCACATCAAATATAATATTCATAAATTGACGAAAAAATATTATAATAAAATGGATTCTGCTAGAATACGACTCAGTGAGAGTGAAAGAAAGTAGTTGTATTAATGTAGGCTTTTAATAAAGATAATAAAGGTTTTCATTAGGTTGACAGGTGTCTGTAGTGCAGTATTTCTTTTGCCACAGCAGATTAACTAAATACGAAAGCATTACCTGCTGTTAGAAGTGTGGTATTGCCAACTCGAATCCATGAAACGAGTTGAACAACGACATGATTAAAACCTAATATTTTGATGCCGTGTTCAAACAATCGCCGACGACGTCGCCACACAAAAGGTTATAAATTAATTATTCACAGTCTGCTGAGCCGATGAACAGAATATAGATAAAGACTATGGAATATTGTGACGAAAAATACCATAGCGTATCTCCATAATCATTATTATTATCGACCGAAAACCTTGCATAGAAATGGTATTACGGTGCTTGCACTTCTTTCTTGTTTCGCTTCACCTTATCCCATTTAGATGGGGTCGGCGCAATATGTCTTCTCTCTCCACTCCTTTCTATCATTACATACATCATCTGCCATAAACCATCATATCATCCTTCACACAGTCAGACCATCTTTTTTTGGGCCTTCCCCATCTCTTACATCTGCACGGTGCCTGCACTTATGAATTGCTATTGGCTCATCATTCTTGATTACCTGAATTTTCGAAAGGCCATCCCAATCTATGCTGGATTCCTGTACTCAGGTGACCCAATACCAGCTTTAATGATATGTCTTTGAAGTTGTAATGGCAAAAGAGTCCAAATATCGTACCTAGTAGCCACAAATTTACTGGTTTAAAAACTACATCAGCAATCATTCTTTCCAAATACATATCTAGATTATGCTAGATTTTGTATTCAAATTATTCTAGAAACCTTCTGGCTCTATGCCAAGGAATGTACGTAATAATTCACTTTAAGTATATTACTCGTATTATGGATGTG
This sequence comes from Trilocha varians, assembly GCA_030269945.2. Lineage (NCBI taxonomy): Eukaryota > Metazoa > Arthropoda > Insecta > Lepidoptera > Bombycidae > Trilocha > Trilocha varians. The sequence goes on from AP028277.1 coordinate 12,403,624, forward strand.
TTCAGATAACATCAGTGATACGATACTTTTACTATTTACGGACAAGCTATAAAACAGGCCGTGAATATATGAAGAGAACCGCTTTTCATATGGTTACGAGTAATGTAAATCTTAAATCTAGAATACTGAAAATGATCGTAAAATTGCGACTATAAACTGGCAATGATCAGTAGTGTTATTCGGCTGAAACGTTTGTATAGCCTGTAAATCTAGACATAAACTTAACCACACCAGTTGTTCTTTCCAGAAATTTAACTATGTGCCCTTCCTCCCAATAGCCCAAATGTCACAGCATTTTACCAATAGTCTCAGGATTCAGACTTTATACATCCACCACTGGTTAAATACTTCTTTTATCAAGTTATAGTATCAATGCAACAGCTATAATTATAACCAAGTTGACCAGCAATCACCGACCATAACACAGTGATTTATGTTTACGTAAATGGTGAATAAAAGAACTATTACGTTTCATTGGTGGTGTTTAGTCACAATTACTCCTATTAAATTTATTATTGTAATGATAGGTCATTTACGGTTGGAGAGCGCTTACGTAAATCAACGTGGTTGCATCTAAATTACACTAGAATTATGCTCCTGATTGTCTAAGACCACATGAGTCTTAAAATGTGATTTATCATTTTAAGGAAATAAGTTTCACAATCGGTGCTGCCAAATAAGATAGTTGAACTGGAGAACTACTGAATTGGTACTATCATGACAAATCTAATCATCTGGTTGAGAAACCGGCAATTCGCACAAACCTTGATGCAGATTTAGTTTTACCTAGCATTGGATGTCAGAAGTTGTTGATGACGGCCTAAGGATAGGATGAGACAAATAAAAGAATTTGCTTTTATTGGATAAACTTGCTAGAAACATGTAGACAACCTAACAATCTGATCTCAGGACTTCGAGTACTGCATGCAGGCCCAAAGAACCATTAGTCCTAGAGACAAATCTGTCTCCAGACAAATTTTACGTACCCAATTGGGTAATTATCCAAAAACATTTTCGTCCATAAAATTAACGTCCCGGAAAGTCTAGATTCTTCACATAGCCAAGTTTGATCGCATCAAAGGCGCGTGCCAATTCAGTCCTACACAGGCCCAACTCCGATGTAGACGTCCGTAGGATCAGTGCAACATACCGTCCGTCTGCGAAGTCAGACAGCCGGCTATGTCCTTGACGTAGTGAGTAATCGGTCGATTGTTTTCGTGGATTTTTTTTTTACATTTGAAGACTATGATTGTATTATTTGTGAGCACGCAAGTGTGATTGTCTTGGGTTTTTGGGTTTTAAGGTGAGTTTTGTGAGATATAGGTGAGACTAGTAGAATTTTTTTAAGTATTTCATTAATGGTACACTGATATAGAATGAATCTATAAATTTTTATTGTAAGCATATTCATTTTTGGACTAAAGCTCTCGGACGGGTACTACCATAAGACTAACGAATTCTCCGAACCTGATATTTTCACTCCAATTCACTCTTGAATATTTTCGCTTAAAAATAAACGTTACCAAATCGCATGTTTGATAAGGTTTTTAATGACATAAATGTTATTTACAAATTATTCTGCATTCCTAAACGCTCCACCAAAAGCAAGAACCACTTAATTATTGGTCACCTTGATCTTTCAAAATTATTTGTAAGTTATTCTAAGTATTCTCTTATCCAAATAATTCTTCAGTAGAACCTTGAGATCTTTTTAAAATGCCTTTTATCTTTCACCAAAAAACTTGAATAGTTCCATGCAAATCTTGAAATAAGAGAATGTGGGCAGAGATCCTTTCCTGTTAAAAGGTCCACCCACCTAGACTGAGATTTGCGTTCTGGCAATCATTCAATCAGACTCTTTAATTAATACATATCTAGATTCTACAATTACGTCATTGTTTTGCAAACTGATATTATGGAATTCCTACTCAGATTTTGAATTCACAGTCACAGAAGTGCCATAGCTAGGGTACAGCTTTTTAGCCACATTAGCAGTTTATTCGACAAATCAAGTATTTTAATCTTCGATTCACATTATTAATAATTTGTCCAAATAAGTTACGGTTAACTCTATAGCAAAGAATACTATAAATCTTAAAAAAAAGATTCTTCTTCAAATAAGATTTGAAGAGTGTCCTTGATATAATGTGTCCTCACATTGTAGTACAAGCTAATGAGCGATGGGAAACAGTTACCACTAAGTGACTCGTCTATTTCTAGCAGTAAGAACGGATAATATTTATTTCTTCAAGAATCATCATTTCGCATCTTCCATTCATTCCATTCCATGGCAAATATTACGGATTCCTCCCTAATAAGGCTTTGTCAAAATGTTTTTGTGTAAGGCCCTTTGAAGGCCATTGTGCCTTTTGACTGCGTTATCAAGGAAACAGGTTGTTGCAAACCTTTTCAGTGTTATTAATGATTAACGGAAATATACCTTAACTGATTCATAATGGTTTTTTCACGGGTAAGCCTTGAAATGTTAATGAATCAATCTTCACAATTGGGGTGTTTTTGAGCCCAAAAAGTATTGTGTAGTTGTTTATAAATGTCCTTAAGATATACTAATGCAAATCGTCAAACAAATGTCGTATATCGCCTCTCTCCGGAGAATTCGTTTTTTTTTTAATTGCTTTGTAGGTAAACGTTGATTCGGTCCACCATACTAAAAACGACGTGATGATCTACGCGCAAAGCTATTTTCATCCGTCTACATTGTCCATCCTAGGAACGCCAAGAGTCCTGTAGTTGGAAAGATATCAGTTGGTTACTAAAGTTTCGTTCAGGAAGTACCCAATGTGAATTGTATCAAAATCTACAGATTGTCTCTATTCGAGAAATAGAATTAACTTGTTAAAAATTCCAATCAACACACAGATTTTAATCTTGATTTCAAGGAACTTTCTAGAACAACAAATGAGACCAAATTTAGTAACTGCGTAAATACTAAAATAAACATGTAAAATAAAACAAGATTGTAATATGAAAAGCATTTAATCACGCTAACTAGGCGAGGTCGGAAAGCCGCTCCCATAGACAACAGAAAAACATTACACAAATTAGTTTTATATTTTTCTAGGAGGGGTGGGATGTTGTAGATTATAGTATTGATTGACCAAAATTATAGCTTTAGTGACCAACTTTTGGTATATGAGACAGTAAATATTAATGGAATGAAAATCGTGGAGTTTAAGGTAAACTTTTATTTCATGATTCTTGTAAGTTAAATGGATTTATCCAAAAATGTTTTGAAATGCTACTGAGAAGTATCATCATCAGACTATAGACGTCCACTGCTGGACATAGGCCTCAAACCTCGCCACATCGACCGGTCCTGCGCCATCTGCATCCAGTGACCTCCCGCGATCTTGACCAGATCGTCGGTCCATCTTGTGGGGGTCTACCAACATTACGCTTACCGGTTCGTGGCCGCCACTCCAGAACTGAACACCCTTTTGAAGTTAGTTGAAAAGAACGGTGAATCAAAGTTTGTAGAATTTTCACGAAAATACATAATATTATATCTACCAGTTTTCATCACATAAAACTTTTTTCTTGCAAGAAAATACACATTTATCGTGAGCGTGTTGATTTCGCAAAACTTCGAAATCGTGTCTTATTCGCTAAAGTCAGAGGGCGACAAATATGCGATTCGTTGCAATTTGCTACTGCTATCGCTAAAATGTTATCTGTCTATAGATTTGTGTGCAATTGTTCCTCAGTCCAATACGTATTTACTATTTAACAATAGCAAAGCAGTTGCTGTTCACTAGTGGTTTCACTGAGGCAACACTATCGATAGAGCAGTTAACGATAATTGCTTTAATACGTGCGTTATTTAAAGTCTGTAGGTAAAGTTATCATAAAGATGTAGTTCGTGACGTTGTAAGGGTACTTTCTGAATCTACTGAATCGCTGTTGAAAATTCGTTTATCAGTAGAAAGCCACGCTTATGTAAGAGCCTTACCTACACTATAATAATTTGCACCGACAGAGAGCGCTGTAGTGAAAAGTCTAATCGAACAATTTAAGTTCCTAGTTTTGGTTAAGAAACTATTGTAAAAACGCGCAAATGACGTTTATTCATTGTACCTTATCATTAGCACTTGATACAGTATTTGAAGCAACATAGTATGAATTAGCGATATCGAACCGACTGTCATACAATTTCTCATAATCGTAATTACACCATAAGTCGGTTTGCGTTTGGTCTACACGATATAACTTCCAAGGACATAGATTCAATCGTCAGCAAATAAATTAGAAAAGTTTGAACTGTTTTCGTAAATGGATAAAGATTAGGGGGCGATGATTTGTGTTCGACAAATTGATGCAGGTATTGCCATGTAGACGAGTTTATGAGTTTATATTGGGATGGGATAGAAAAATGGGATAAATCGCCGGACTTCCACCTACCCTGCGGGTGAGGTATGTGACCACTCAAACCACTTGCCGCTCTCACTCCGGCTGAGACCAGAACCCAACACAAGGTTGTGTTGGTTGACGCGTGTTAATTCACAATTAATCACACATATATTTTAGTAATAGGTACGCATGATAAATTTATAAACTTAGAAGATTTTTATAATTAAAAAAAAAACATACTATATCCAGAATTGCGGCAAAAAATCATCACAAATCGAACCGTGAATGATCACGCGAAGGAGTTTGCCCGAGTGCGCAATGAAATTAATCAATTTGCAAACTTAATGGGTTGTGAATCGAACATATTGGTTTGGCATTTAGGCTTACGTTTCGTTGGACAAGTTTATTGGGATCCAATTGAAAACATGAAAAAATTCGATATTTTCTCTGATTTTTTTAAATCATCTTGCGGGTTTGCATTTGCAAAAAATCATGCAAAAGTTGAATTTAGAAACGGTGTGTAAATAAATGCTTTTTCTTAAATCATGAGATATTCGATTAGTCTACAGATTTATGTTCTGAAGATAATTTTCCAGATCGATGTCGATTATTGGGTGGATAAGCAAGTAGTTCTTTTGTATTCGCGAATATCTACAAATTGCGATCGCAACTTCGCCAGTTTTGTATGGTTAATTTTTGAAACATGTAATGAAAGTATTTTCATTGCAAAGAAAAAACATTTAAAGAACACGGGAATTTAAAAAAAAATGCTTTTTTTTTTTAATAAATTATAAACAATTTAAATTTGATTAAAAATCACGTGACTTTAAACGCCCCGTGATTGACTGTGATGTCAAAATGTTAACTTCTGAGGTTCGAACTTTGAATTTAGTATAAATACTAATGACAAGTGAAGAGTGAAAACTAACATTATGACGTCACACATGCTCGGGATCTGTCGGTGTATTTTCGGTACTGAATTAAAAAAATGAATTTTACTTTAATATGTAATAAAAAAATGTAGTATAACTAATTTATATATGATCTTTCCATTTATTATTAAAAAAATAAATCAAATACCCAATTAAATTTACAAATTATCATTTTGGAGATTACTACCTTAACATTTTGCTCATAGGACAACCCACCATATTATGTCGCATATTACTATAGCGCTGATTTCCAGCAGAACCCCTATTTTAGCCGTCATTTCTAAGCTTCTTTGTACAAAACAAGCATTTTCCTAAGCAAACAAACGCCACGCTCCAACGCTCACATTAACAACAACAAATTAGAAAATGTTCAAAAGACAAGTTAATTAATTGAACCATTATAGATGTGATTGAACGTGTGAAGGCACGCGATCTGTGAATTAATTATTTATTTACTTTAAAGCTTAATAGTATCGGAAATACTGTTATAATAAAATGGATGCAAAATCAGTATAACTAATACGTAACACCAAAAAATCGAATTTAATTTTCTCTTAGAAGTTTCATTGTTTTATTCTTTCATGGGTGACGGTGACCATTTGTCATCGTCAGAAAACTGCAAACCCTTAGAATCTCCCGATCCACTTATAGACTTCTGCAGTATTTTAATTTAAATTATCTGATTAATCTATCGGATATTTTTTTTATTGCCATTTAGGCAGACGAGCCAACGGCCCACCTGATAGGAAGTGGTTACCGTCGCTCATGAACCTCTGCAATGTCAGGGGACACTGCGGGGTCGCTACCTACGACCTAACTTTAAGGACCCTCCTCAAGCCTTGTTTGAAGAAAGACAAGTCATAGCACTCAGGGAATACCGAGGAGGGGAGCTCATTCCATAGCCGGAAACATTATATCGAGTTATAGACAATTGACGTAATATTGCAGCGTTACCTCGGTCTACCAGTTATGTTGAAAGCGGGCGAGTATTCCCCGAACAACCCTTTGATTCGCGGCGAGAGAACATCGGGCGACGCGCTACTCGGACTCGGCGAGTACGAACGAAGGAGGAACACTTTGAGGAAGATACGACAGCAGCAGTACAGGGAGTATTTAGATCAGGTCAGTGGGATGGGATGTGAAGTTAAGAACGTAGGGTGATGTGATGTGAAATTGAGAAGTTAGAAGTTAGTGTGATGTGGAATTAATAAGGTAGTGTGATTATGTGGTGTTATATTTGTTAAATATGATAATGAATATTTAGTAGGGGTGTGCGAATAGTTCGAACTTACGAATTATTCGTTCCGAATCGAATAGTTCGAAAGGTTTCGAACAGTTCGAAAAGTTTCAAATAAATCGAAATTTCGAACAGTATCTTCGTTCTTCTTTTTTTCATTTTCATGCAACGGGTTACACTCACGTTATGCCCAATTATAAAAATAGTAAAATTGACTAGGGTGTAGGTACATAATTTATCAGGAACAGTAAATTGCTATTAAAACATGCTCCAACACTTGTCCTATTTCCGATGCATCGTCGTAGTCAATTTCGATACTATTCGAAATTATTAATATTCGATTCGATTCGAACGATATTCGCACACCCCTAATATTTAGGTCAGGTCAGTATGGTGTAAGAAGTAAGATAGCTAGAGCTAGAAGATAGATAGAGACTTAAAATTATGAATGAAATGGAACACATGATGAACAGGACGGACAACCAGGAGTAAAAGGGACGGAGAGAACGATCTGAGACAATAGACGAAATGTACGGATTAGCGATGAAGATTATAGTTAAAAGGTGTATTTAACAAAGAGGTAGTGTTTTATTTAGGCAAACAGCGGAATTCAAAGAAGTGTGATGTGAAATTACAAAGGTAGTTTGATGTTAGTGAGTTTGGTTTACGACATAGCCCAAAGAATTGCATCTTTGAAGTGGCAATGGACAGGACACATTGTGCGGAGAACGGATGGCCGATGGGGCCGAAAAGTTCTGGAGTGGCGGCCACGAACCGGTAGGCGCGATGTTGGTAGACCCCCACAAGATGGACCGACGATATGGTCAAGATCGCGGGAGGTCACTGGATGCAGATGGCGCAGAACCGGTCGATGTGGCGAGGGCAGGGGGAGGCCTATGTCCAGCAGTGAACGTCTATAGGTTGATGATGATGATGATGAGTTTGGTTTGGTTTGATGAGAAGTGTTAATAAGAAGGTATTTTGATGTGAAATTAATTTACGAAGGTACATAGTTTGATGTGATGTGAAATTTAATTAAGGAGGTAGTGTGATGTGAAGTGAAATAAAGACATAAATTTTGTACGCAAATGAATATCGCGTGGCAATGATAAGGTATGGAGCTGATCTGATGGAGTCTGAAGCTATAGGAACTCTTGTACTAAACAAGATAGACTCATCGTGTTTGGGCTCGTTTTATTTGTTTTATCTACTACTCTACAGATAAATGATATCTAGGATCTTAAAACCTTGTTGGAGCGAAGTTCCTTATCGCGCGTTATCGAAAGGGGGTAGACGGAATAAAATCTTACGAAAAGTTGTCACGACACTTTTTTTGTTTTAGATGATTATCGCTAAATGGTGCTGTGATCAAAATCTTTTAAAACACGTTCCTCATTTTTGTTTTCCATGATTATCGCTAGATGGCGCTGTGATCAAAATCTTTTAAAACACGTTCCTTATCGCGCGTTACGTTAGGAAAAAAAAATATAAGATACCTTTTAATCGAAAGGAACTTCGTTCTATTCGAGTGTCCCATGACACCTCTCAAGTTTTATTTAAATAGTTTTATTTCATTACAGCAAGCCAAAAAGAAACAAGAGGCCAAAGAGCAAGCGGAAAGAGAGAGACGAGAACGAGAAGAGAAAGAAAGAGTTCGGGAGGAGAGTGAGAGAGTGCGGCTGCGGCAGGAGAGAGAGAACAGTCCCAAGAGGAGAGCGAGCGTCAATTGTTTACCTAAAGCTTATAACTCGTAAGTATTGAGCGTAGTTAATGGATTTTTGAAAATTATGTGTTTGAATTTTTTTTTTAAATACTCTTTTGTCGTTGTGAGATTTCTAATTTATCAAAATGTATGAAGTATTTTTGAAAGAAAATAATCATATTGCTGATTAGTAGTAACTAAATTTTTTTTTTTTATTATACATTTAAATACAACCTATGGACACATAAAAATTGTATTATAAATTTAGTAAAATTACATTATCTATATATATATATATATATATATATATATATATATAAATGAATTGCTGTTCGTTAGTCTCGCTAAAACTCGAGAACGACTGAACCGCCAAATAGCTTATTTTAATCTTGAAATATTCGTAGAAGTCCAGGGAAGGTTTAAACGGTGAGAAAATTACCTTATGTGACGCAGGCGAAGTTGTGTGAGCCAACTAGTTTTAGTATAAATATTATTTGTTTTTCAGAAAAATCGACACCGGTGTACAAGTGAATAGTATCACGAACCCTCTATCAGTAGCTGTACAAACAGACGACACTGAGTTATATCAAGTAAGTATTATTGATATCGAGGGTGACGGGGTGACACGTGAGCGACAATCCTGTCACCCCTACCAGCCTCGTGCCGGGTTCTGTCACAGCCGGGGATCGGCGATTAAATTATTTTTTCCAATATCACATGGTGTATGGAAAAAAGTTGAACTTTATTTTTTTTAATGCTTAATAGATACACGAGCCTACGGCCCACCTGATGGTAAGCGGTTACCGTCGCTCATGAACCTCTGCAATGCCAGGGCAATGAAGGGCTGTTATCTATCACCTACCTATACAGGACTTTTCTTAAACCTCGTTTAAAGAGAGACATGTCATAGCGCTCCGGAACACTGAGGACGGGAGTCCATTCTAGATCGGAATGATGCGGGGCAAAAAGGATCTTTTGAACCGAACTGTGGATGAACGCAGCGGTTCCAAGTAAAGTTGATGAAGTTTACCCCTGCGGCGTAAAATAGTAGTAATTGTAAGTTGTTTTTCGACGAGTCATTAACTTCCCCTGGCGCAAGGTTACAGATTCACCCTTTATAAAAATTCTTAATTAAAATTAAGTAAATCATAACAATTATTACTTGTATATTAAATAAAGACAATAATAAGTCCTAATACTATTTCCAGTTATCCCCTACATCAGTATGTAAGCTGACGGAGGCGGAGAGGGAGTTGTCTCCGCGCACAGTACACGACTATCTACCAGACTACACGTGGAAGGAGCCGTGCCCTCGACGGAGAAGTTATGGAGATTTTGATGGTAAAATACTTATAACATGAACGCGGGGTAATTCCGAATTTGCTGGTTTTGGTATGTTAGAAAGAGATAGATAATTTACTTGCTACCATTTCGAAGATCACGCCACTACTAGCACCAGTCAACAACACAGATGACATTTCGTCGCCTCAGTGCTTGTTTGGCCAATCTGACATTTTTTACGAAAATTACTTTTTAATGCAGTATTATAAAGAATAAAATTTTAATCAGACTGGTAAAATATTTTTTTTAAATATTCAATTCTAAAACAATAAAAATCTCTTTTCAATTTTTTTCTCAACACGGCACTTAACGAAAATTCCGTGCTTGTTTGCTGTCTCCTGTAAAATTTTCTCGAGTGCAGATTGGCCAAACAAGCACTGAGGCGACGATTTTGAAACATTTTGTATGTTTTACAAATCAAATCAAATCAAAAAACATTTATTCTGTGCACATAAAAAAATCTTATAACTATTAATAGCTTAAACTAAAACAAAATTTCGATGTAATTTTTGGAAAATTCAAGTTGTTGTAGCCTTATTTCTAAATACAATAGAAATTTAACTTTACATGGTAGAATAATTGCAAATTAATTAGCTAAATAAATGCGGTAGTTGACAAAAAAATACCACTTAACTTGTTATTTCGTATACCTTCCTTCCACATGTAAAATACCTTCTTAATTAAACAATGCAGAGTCCTTTAGTGTCGCCTGACATTGCTGAGGTTCATGAGCGATAACTTACGATCAGGTGGCCCGTTGGCTCGCTACATGGTAATAAAAAATGTCATATTAACGAGCGTGCGGTTTACTTGACTATAAGTTGTCATGGCTCATGGGCCTGTGCAATATCAGGGCATCGCTGGACCATTGGAACGAAGTTCCTTATCGCGTGTTATCGAAAGGGGGCTAGACGGAAATTCTTATGAAAAAGTTGTCACGACACTTTTTTGTTTTAGATGATTATCGCTAGATGGCGCTGTGATTAAAATCTTTTAAAACAATTCCTTACTTTGTTTTATATGATTAATGCTCGATGGCGCTGTGATCAAAATATTTTATTTAATTCTCGAAATCTCTCTTATTAATAAGAGAGAGACAGACTTTTTAAACTAACTAATTATTATAACTTATAAAAATAAAATTTTATTACAATCCCTCACTAATTAATCGAAAGGAACGTCGTTCCATCCGGGTGTCCCTTGACACCTCTCAAGTTTTTTTTCATCTTCCACGATATGGGATACATTTATCATACCTCATCATCATCAATCTACAGACGTCCACTGCTGGACCTCCCCCAGACAGATAGCGCAGGGCCGGCCCTTGTAGCGAAGTTTGGGGGAGACAATCTCATACCTCATTATAATTCATGGACCTCTGTAAGGTCAAAGGACAGTTACCTAAGACCCACCTTTAACACAAGACGTAGCGCTCTGTCATGTAATAAAATCTTCTTATAAAAATGAATTGCTGTTCGTTAGTCTCGCTAAAACTCGAGAACGACTGAACCGATTTGGCTTATTTTAATCTTGAAATATTCGTAGAAGTCCAGGGAAGGTTTAAACGGTGAGAAAATTTCCTTATGTGACGCAGACGAAGTTGTGTGGGCCAGTTAGTAAATGATAAAAATAATATTACAGAGCGTTTCTCGAGATCGAACCGCGACAAGTTAGTGAACGATCTCCGCCACACCTACATGCCGTCTATATTCGACGCGGACGCTATACAACAGAGGAATATACAGGCTGAAAAGGTACATAAAGCTGAAATAATATAAGCTATACAGGGTGTATGAGGAACACTCGCGAAAATGAAGATTGGTGTTAGTAATAGTGACACCTGTCGTGCATACACCCTGTATAAGCATTAAAATTTATTCAGTAGTTTTTTTCGTGAAGAAGTAACAAATATAAATATTTAAAACTTTTGCTTTTGTAATATAATACGTATTAGAAGGATTGTATAAACTTCAAAAAACAATTACTGAATATCTGTATACAGGGTATCCCAAAACTATGCGACATGAACGGGAAGTACTGTAAATATTAGAGATAGGATGTTCTGTTGAAACGAAATATTATTTTATTGGAACGAAGTTCCTTATCGCGCGTTGTGAAAGGGGGCTAGACGAAAAAAATCTTACGCAAAGTTGTCACGACACTTTTTTGTTTTACATGATTATCGCTAGATGGCGCTGTGATCAAAATCTTTAAAACACGTTCCTCATCAGCGTTACGTTAGGAAAAAAAATATAAGATATCTTTTAATCGAAAGGAACTTCGTTCTATTCGGGTGTCCCAGGACACCTCTCTAGTTTTTTTTTAATACTTTTTATGCCTGGTACACAATACAACTTTTACTTGGAACGTAATAATTACATAAAGTTATTAACAATATTAAGTAACTATAAATTATATAATTATATAATTAATAAAAATAACATTAGACCGTTTTTAAATATGCACGGTATTTCTAAAATCAAGTTTTTATTGATTTTCTTCCGTTTTTGCAGGAAGCGGCTGAACGTCGTCAATATTATCGACAAGAACTGAAGAATCAAATACAAGAACAACAAAGAATTAAAGAGGAAAGGAAAAACAGAGAAAAGTAACTTATATTATTAAATTTTTATCTAAAAAAATATTGAGTTAAATATATAGGGTGTGTGATTTTTTTTTTTTAGTTGGAGGAAATCACCGCATCCGTATCGTATGTGGGAGTTGAACCGCACTAAAACCTCCAACCGCTCACACTCAGCGTCCAAAGCCCGGCTGAGGCCAGAACTCACCACGGGGTTATGAGGGACGGCGCGACGCGTTACGCCCACGGCACTCCCGTCACGCCGCCCCCACAGGGTGTATGAAGACCACTCTCGAAAACGAAAACTGGTGGTAGTACTAGTGATATCTGGGATGTTAAGCTTCTCGCTAAAAAAATCGTCTGATTGGACACGTTTCTTGGCTTATCACTAACACAGCCTTCGTTTTCGGGAGTGGTCTTCATACACCCTGTAGTCCCTATATAACATACATGATTAGAGCTTAATCATGTATTTTAAAAAAAACTTTAATATCTTGAATATCATGTATGAGTACAGTGCTAGCGAAGATAAATAAAACGATCCCAAACACGACGGGCCTATCTTGTTTAGTACAGGAGTTCCTATGACCACCTTCCGAATCCATCATCAGATCAGCTCCATTTTGTCAAATTTTCCCACTAGGGTCCCCCTACTGAAGAGACTTGAGCACAGCAGTGGGCAACTTATATTACGTTTTCTGTTGTTATATTTTTCATCAAAAAAGTTTAAGTATAATATATTTTTTTGTAATTTTAGATTACTAGAACAAGCAGAAATGCGTCGTTTGGAAGAACAACTTCGAATGCTTCGCACTGCGCAGGAAAAGGAAATGAATAGACAACACGATATCAATATTGCTGTAAGTTAATGCTTGTAATAATATGAAAAAAAACTTGAGAGGTGTCAAGGGACACCCAGATGGAACGAAGTTCCTTTCGATTAATTAGTGAGGGAATTGTATTAAATTTTATTTTTTTAAGTTTTTTTTTTAAGTTTTAACTAATTATTATAACTTCAATAAAATTTTGATCACAGCGCCATCTAGCATTAATCATATAAAACAAAATAAAAAATTGTTTTAAAAGATTTTAGTCACATCGCCATCTAGCGATAATCATCTAAACCGATTTGATGTTTTTTTTGAATTGTGAGATTGTAGTCCTTGTTTAAATTCTTGTTTTTTTTTTTGAAGTGTAGAAGTTATATCTAAATGTAATTTTGTATATTTTTCTTACAGATGAAACAAAGTACAGATGAGTACAACAACAAAATAGCGAAACTACAAAACGACATAGACATAGAGAAACAGAATCTGGCACTCGCCAAAAGGAATACTGTCACATCTAGAAGTGACACGCAAACTAGATCCGTGTATCCCGTAGAAAAAAAACCATATTCAACAAACATTCCAGTAACTTCAATATTCTCACAAAATTACGACGTAGACGCATATTTACGAAGAAATTTAAATTTTGAAGACAACTATAGTCGAGGTTCAAACGAATCGATAATCGGAAAAAAATCAGAAACGCCAAAAGATCACTTCGATATCGATTTTCAATTGAAATCGAAGAAAATCGTAAACAGGAAAATCGAGGATAACTCGAATGATTTGCCGATACCGGTTCTGAAGCATGTCTCGAAAATCGATTCTGAAGATAAAATCGATAATGTAAGCGATGCCATGAAGCGAGTTGAAGCTAAATGGCAGGTACCGGCCGTGCAGAAAAATATATTGAAATCTATGCCCAATTCTGAAGGTAAAAATATAAGCATTTTAACACAATTAGGTTCTATTCGGAGACAATTGCAATTAGAACAACTGAGATTAGATGAAAAGGTTAATAAAGAAGTTTAATAACTTCTCAATAAATAATGATTAAAAACTATGGAAATTAAATTTTGTAAAATATTCGCTACTTTTGTCAAAATTACCTCCAAGACATGCGTTGGAATTAGTCAAAATATTGCATGGATCTTTTTTTACAAAAAATCAAATAGAATTCCCATATTTCCTGCTAACTCGTAATTAGAAATTCGTCAATAATATTGTCAATATAAGACTAAAAATACATGATAATTCGAATTGGCATGTCTGAGTTTTTATATTTTTTGTCAAGCTGTAGATATTACTAAAATACTTCCAAGCTTGGCTTCGATTGCAATACTATTGGTGCGTAATAGTTGTTAATATTAGTAATCGATATTGATTGTGAATAATCGATATTTTAACATGCTACCTTAATTGATAGCTTGTATATTAATAATTTTCATTTAATTCAGTGATTTAATATGGCACAAAAAAAATGCAATTTATTTAATTATTCACTATTTTTTTATTGTAATTTTCTTTATCATTATTATTTTTTTGATAGTGCCAAAAATTAATAATTTTCTTTAATTTTTATTTATTTAATAATATAATTATAAGCTTAATATAATAATTATTAATAAGAATAATTTGCGTCCTATATATATTATAATATTTAAGCATTTTGTAAAGCACGTTTATGTAAACAAAAATTAAGACTGTTTTTATTATATATTGAAAAGTGAGATTATTATGTAAGATTTAATTTTTATTATTTAATATTATTGAATGAGTGTTATTAGAAAGATATTTTTATTAAGTTTCAAGCTATTTCCGTGTTAATAAAATTTAGTTAGACATTTTGTAGAATATACGATATAGTATATTTCGTGCATTAATTCAGTGGATTTTAAATATTAATAATAGTGAGAGTTTTTTGCCTACAAAAAAATCGTGGTATGTTTTAAAAAAAAAATGTATAATTATTTTTTTTTCGAAAATCTTATCTAGTTCAGAATAACGGTAACCATTTACGGTAAAATATGATTTTTTTTTGAATTAAAATTTATTAATTAATTTTGAAATATTAATAATTGGTTAAAAAATTACCCAACTAAATCTTAGTGAGTTACCACGAGTTTTCGTTTATTGGATGGTAAACGGTTACCGTAGTTCATAAACTTTGATGGTCATTGTTAAAAAATGAATAGTTGTATTTAGAACCTATCTGTACAATAGAATGTAGACAATTTTTTTTTTTTTTTTTTGGAAATGTTTATATTTTTTTTTTTAAGCAAATTAATTGATTTTTTTTTTTAAAAAAAATTTTAATATTTTTTTTTTTTTTTTTTTTGGGGTAATATAAAATTTTTTTTTTTTTTTTTTTTTAAAAAAAAAGCAGCACTCAGATTGCAGTAGATTACTCGTTTATTATAAATTGACAAAATTGATGTTACACTCACAAGTATTTGAAGGCAACAGAACGAACATTTTTCATAGACCGAATGAATGATGTAGTGAGTGAGTGGCGTTGTATACCAACATTAACATATCTTTAGAATGAACACATTCACTGTTTTTAGCCAACACAAATATACATTAACATTGCCATATTAACAACACCCCTTCTCAATGTTTATGTATATCTAACCAAACAATTTTATATAAAATAGCAAACAACAAAAAAAATACCACCACTCCTACATTATTTATAACTTTACATTACACTGTGTCAGAAACTTAATTAATAAATCTTTACTTAATGACTTTGTTAACATATCTGCCAGTTGTTCTGAAGTACTTACATACTCAACAGCAATTTTATTATTTTTGACTAAATCTTTAACAAAATGGTATCTAATATCAACATGTTTAAGACGTTTAACTGACTCAGTACATGCATTTAAAATAGCTGACTGATTATCACAATACAACTTAACAGGAGTAACATTTTGGATATCAAAATCATGTAATAAGTTAATAAGCCAGCAAGCTTCACTTGCGGCCATACTCATTGAAATATATTCAGCCTCAGTAGAGGACAAACCTACAGAAGATTGCTTCTTTGAGCACCACACAATCAAACAATTTGCAAAACTAAATAGATAGCCAGATGTGGACTTTCGGTCCCTCTGATCACCGGCCCAATCTGCATCACAATAACCTTGCAACATAGTATTATTACATTTATAAACAATCTTATAATCTAATGTATGGCTAACATAACGCAATACTCTCTTAAGTGCACTTAATAACACACTATTAGCGCACTTCTGATACCTACTTAATAAAGATACTGCAAAGCACAGGTCAGGTCTAGTGCCTGAAACAGCATACATAAGGCAACCAATAATTTGCCTACAGATTCCTTCAATGTCCTTACAACAATTAGTATCAGAATCAAATATTTTAGTATTAAAATTAATGTCCAAGGGTGTTGACATATGTTTACAATTTTCCATTTTAAATCTCTTAAGTACATTCTCTAAGTAATTTCTTTGAGATAGTATAGTTGAGCCATTTTCTAAATTTTGTTTCACATTTATTCCTAAAAATTCAGATATTAAACCTAGATCTTTCATCCTAAATTCTTTATTTAATGTTATTTTTAGTTTTGTGACCTCATCTTCATTTGTTCCAAAAATTAATAAATCATCAACATAAATTAACAAAAATATTTTATCTGCATCCCTAAACTTTTTATACAAACATGAGTCAGAGTTTGACCTTACAAATCCTTCTTGAATGATTACACTATTAAATTTTACATTCCAAGATTTTGGTGAACTTTTCAATCCATATAATGACTTATTTAACTTTACTATTTTATTATTTCCTGTATAAGCCCCTTCTGGTAAACTTAAATAAACATTCTCTTTAATATCGCCATACAAAAAGGCACCCGTGACATCTAATTGGTGAATAGGTAAATTATATTTAGTTGCTATTACTACAAATAACCTGAAGGTTGTTAGCTTAGCAACTGGAGCATAAATATCATTTAAATTAAGTATATCCTGTTGCTCAAACCCCCTGGCTACAAGCCTGGCTTTATACTGTTTTACATTATTTACATTTTTAATTTTAAAAACCCATTTGCTACTTACAGTCTTAGCATGTAATGGTAAATCACAAACAGTCCATGTGTCATTGTCTTTTAGAGTCTTTAGTTCCCTAGCAATAGCTGCTCTCCACTCACCAGCATCACTTCTACTCATGGCTGCACCATATGTAACCGGTTCGCACTCACTATTGTCTAGATACACATTATTGCACTTATAAAAAGATGTTTGTTTACGCACACGCTTACTCCGTTCCTCTCGGGGTGAACTACTTTCTTCTAACAGGTGTTCTTCTTCACTACACGGCAAATAGTCACTGTCAGTATCGGATCTATCTACTAAACTACCACTTGTATGGGTTGTTTCTTCAGATTCAGGGATAACAATCTCATCAATACTTGTCTTGGGTCTACTTTCTTGCTCTATTTCCTCTTCAAGGTTTAATGACACCACAGTTTGACCTTCACCTCCTTGCACTTGAGGTTTTTCTTTCTCCTCTTCCTGTAAGAAAACAATGTCCCTTTTTGTCTCCACAGTGTTCTTCTGAGCATTGTAAATACGGTATCCCTTCACATTCTCCTCATACCCGACCATCAAGCCCTTCTCTGCTTTCTTGTCCCACTTCTTCCTTCTTTCCTTTGGAATGTGTACATATACTTCTGTACCAAAGGCTCTCAACTCATGGATATCATATGTTTTCCCCGTCCATACCTCAAACGGAGATTTTCCATCTTCGTGGCTCTTGCCAGTTCTATTCAACACATACACTGCTGTGCTTATAGCTTCAGCCCATAGTTTCTTAGGTAAATTTTTCTCATGAATCATAGTCCTTGCCGCTTCCACCAGAGTTCTATTTTCTCTTACAACTTTTCCGTTTTGTTCCGGAGTGTATGGTACAGTAGTTTGATGTATTATTCCACGACTTGAGAAAACTTCTTTCACTTCGTTGTTTACAAATTCCAGTCCATTATCACTTCTGACTGTCTTCACCTTATTTCCGGTAATATTCTCAGCCTTATTTATAAAGTCCTCAATTATGTGTTTGATTTTATCTTTGGTTTTCACAAAATACACACTTCTATAGTTTGAATAATCATCTTTCAGCAAGACAAAGTACCTTGACCCTCCAACTGACGGTTCCTCCATGGGACCACAGGTGTCAACATGAATTAGCTCACATGTCTTTGTGCTTTTGTACTCACTTCTACTGAACGGCAATCTATGAATCTTTCCCACCAAACAGCTCTCACAGACTGGCTCGGATGTTTGTTTAACCTCAACTTTGTTCTTCCGCAGAATATCTTTAACATAACTAAAGTTTTGATGCGCTAATCTTCTGTGCCACTCATTCAGGTCATTCGGCACTAATTTAGCAGTACTCGCGATCTCAAAATTACTTTTATAGCGGAAATCTAAATAATAAGAACTTCCCATTCTTTTTGCAACCGCGCAAATTTTGTTTGACTTATAAAATTTGCACGAACTGTCATTTGTCATCATGACATATCCTTTGTCTGTGGCTTTATTGACCGAGAACAAATTAGTTTCCAGTTCCGGAACGAACAACACATTCTCAATCACTGTATCAATCCATTCATTCTCGTTCGATACTTGAACTGCCATCTGTCCGTAACCAAGCGCATTAATTATGGCGCCATTACCTACGATTACAGGTTTTGGCGAAGTATGAGTGAATGATGAAAACAATGCACGATCCCGGCACATGTGTTCGCTAGCACCAGAATCTACAAGCCACTTTGATTTTTGTAATTTATTTAACGAAGCAGACACAACAAACGCGTTACTATTTATTTTCTCTTCAGATTTAGACATTTTTTCTTTTCGAAAACGACACTGGGACTTTAAATGACCAAACTTTCCACAGTAGAAACAATTCTTATTACTCATGTTCCGTTCACTGTTATTTTTATTGTCTTTACACTCACTTTGAAAGTGTCCATTTTTACCACACTTGAAACATTTTATAAACTTTTTATTTTTCACTAAAAATGCAGAAGATGTTTGTTGCGCATCCTGATTCTTGTCCTTGATCCTCTCTTCTTCAATCAGTAATCTGGCCACTAAATTCTCGTAAGTCTGTTTATCATCGGGCGCAGACTCCCAGGCGGATACGAAATGTTTATATTCGTCTGGTAATGACATTAATACCTTCGTGATTGCAAATTTATTTGAAACTTCTTCGCCCATCTGTTTTAGTTGGTTTTGCATTTCCTGAATTTTAGAAAGGAATATGGACATGTCTGTACCCTTTTCAAACTTATACTTGAAGAATCTCTGTTGCAATATGTGCACACTAGTCTCAGTTTTTTGTTCGTAAACGCTTTGAAGTTTTCTCCACATTTCGGCGGAACTCGTACACGTAATAATGTGCAACATTGCTTCCTCCGACATCCGTGTAACTAATAACGTTTGCGCCTTCGCATCCTTCGCTTCCCATGCAGGTATCTCCGTAGCGTCTTCAGGCTTCATGTATTTTCCCTCCACAACGTTCAACCAGCCGTTGCTCCTCAACAGCACTGTCGTTTGGAATTTCCAAATGTTCCAATTTTTGGCCCCTTCCAACTTGATCACGCTGACGTTGTTATTGTTGTTGCCTTCCATGCCGACCTTGTCCTTTTCAACGATATTCTTAGTGACCGCGACCGCGTGCCGCCCGCCGAACAGTAGTGAAATAACCTCACTTTTCCTTCTCGCTGAATTTTCTCCGTAACTCCTAATGCCAACTTACAACAAACAGGTATAGGTGAACTGGGCCCATAACCTGATGTTCTTTAAATAAAAGCAGCACTCAGATTGCAGTAGATTACTCGTTTATTATAAATTGACAAAATTGATGTTACACTCACAAGTATTTGAAGGCAACAGAACGAACATTTTTCATAGACCGAATGAATGATGTAGTGAGTGAGTGGCGTTGTATACCAACATTAACATATCTTTAGAATGAACACATTCACTGTTTTTAGCCAACACAAATATACATTAACATTAATAAAAAATGGATAAATTAGAGAGAATCTCCTCCCCCCAAAAAAACCCCCAAAAAAAAAAAAAAAAAAGCCCCCCCGGCCCCCCACTTTTTTGCCACGCACCATCCGGCTATGGAATGAGCTCCCCTCCTCGGTATTCCCTGAGCGCTATGACTTGTCCTTCTTCAATCGAGGCTCGAGGAATCTTTTAGTTAGGTCGTAGGTAGCGACCTCTCAGTATCCCCTGACATTGCAGAGGTTCATGAGCGACGGTAACCACTTATTATCAGGTGGGCCGTTGGCTCGGCTGCCTACATGGCAATAAAAAAAAAAAAGTCATAGACCCATCGAGTTTGGGCTCATTTTAAACGGCAGGTAGAGGCCTTTATTTTGGCTCTGTCTGATTCCCTCTATATCCACATAATATCGTCTTAACTTTTATCAAAATATTCGCATAAATTTTTAGGAATGCGATATTTTCATTACATCCATAATACCTGTACCTGTACCAACCCATTACTGCCCACTGTTGGGCTCGGGCTCCTCAGAAGAGGGATTACCACGCTTGCCCAGTGCGAATTGGGGACTACACATATCTTTTTTAGAATCCTTTTCCGACATGCAGGTTTCCTCACGATGTTTTCCTTCACCGTTTTTAGCCAGTGGTGTTGTGAAAAATTGCACATAAATCTTTTTCGCATTTAGATTTAGAGGTACAAGCCGAATTTGAATCCGCGACCTCCTGTACGGAAGGACGCGCTTCGACCACTCGGCCACCACGACTTCCACAACATCCATATTACTGACCAATAATCTGGGTAATACCAAATAAAACAACAGTTCTAATAAAACATTTATCAATTAGAAGTTTTAAATCACTACAAAATATCTCGAAATATTAAAATAACATTAGCTACCTGGTACAACTTCAAAATTCGAACATTCAGACAATTTTTTTCTACATCATTCGTTAAATTACAAACATTTTTTTTTATTACTAAATAAAGCGAATCTTTTATTACTGTCTATAAATAAAAACTACACAATTAGGAAACGTATTTTTATTTTTAGTATTCTAATATTAATATTCTCATCTAAAGATTCATTATTATGCAAATTGCAACAATCTCTGAGACTTCATTATTAAAATTAATCCAAAAAATTGCTCATTCTCCTGGCAAATTATGGATCTTTCTATTTCAAAGATAAAGTAACATTAGGTGTTTGTAAAATACATAAGACTAAAAATGGTGAAGCCTATGGTGACGAATTTTGGCGGTAAATTTTCTGTTCACATAAAGCAAAATTAAAAATTAATCAACCTACTATTGAACTCATTAGTCAAGAAATCAGATATATTTCACCACACTTAATGCGGTTTTTGAAGTTTTTTTACAAGACAGACAAACTTACAGCCCTGATGGTAAGCAGTTACCGTTACCGCTTATTAACCTCTGCAATGTCAGGGCATTGAAGGGCCGTTATTCACTCAACTGGGAACCGTCACTATTCGCTAGATGGTGACTTCGTTCTGAATCAATACCGTGTTTGAACCCCTTTTTAAAAACATTTTTTTTCCAATAATGTTTTATTTAGATTTTTAATTAAACCTTATATTTTTGTAAATCTTTATTACTAAACGACGCTGTATTGCATTTTCAGCGAAAATATATCTCCGTAAAATATGAGACGATTAAAAAATGTAAACAAAACTAGTTTTAGAACTGTGCTCAATTTTGGCTCCTGCCACAGACTTGGCAAAAGTAAACAAACCGATTTGATTGCCGATTCCAGTTGAATGGTTATCTATAAAGGAATGAAAACACTACTTATTGTGGAAAGGTTTGAAAGCAACAAAAGATCTGCAGCTGGTAAAATAAACCTACTCCAAACTACAATGGATTTAGTATTGGACTGAAAAGATCTGAAAATGTAAAGCTACTTTCACAGCCACATTTTATTTATCAATCTTTCAGGTACCCACTGAAATTAAATACATTTTAAGCCTAGACTTTTAACTTAATTGAATAAATATGAAATAATCCGCACTTGATGCATAGACTTTTCAAATTTAAAAAAACCTGTATAACAAAACCGTCTATCTAATATCTATGTAACTATAAAGTAGATACCTATCATAAAAGGCCATTTTCAGCCTTTAAAAATGGTAACTCCAAATCTCCGTTCTTTATACAGGGTGATTTCTTAGTGAGGGTACGAATTGAAGGTCATGGTAGCTGATGGTTATATACGACCAGTAAAAATGTTATTACCAAAGAAAAGGTGTGCGCGAGATCACTAGAGGTCGTTAGTCAACACTCTTTTAGCCGAAATTGTTTGTTTGAGGTAGTTTTGTGGAATTTAGATAAAAAAAAATTTTTTTTGTAATTTTTTGTAATATTCCGTATTAGAACAGAGTACTCATCACTTGCCTGCAATATGTACCTTCTTTAAAAAATCACCCTGTATATATTATATATGTAATTATAAAAAAACTATGAAACAATAATTGACGAAATTGACTTGAGTATTAAACCAAAGAAACATAATTATTTAACAATTATCATTAATATCTTGTAAGTTCCTTAATTGGAAGATTTTATAGTTTATTTTAATTAAACTATACAGTCATATCTTTATGAATTTCTAAGTAATATACTACTAAAAACTTAGAAATTTAAATCGTTCACAATATACCCACTCACCTCTTTTGTTTTTAGAAAAAGCTACATTATTTTTACTTCGACAAATCTAAACTTTAATCAAACAACAATACTATACTAATTGAAATTTACACACCTATATTATATACTATGAAATATTGTTATAAAACAAACAATATAATAGATAAGTCGTTTTATTAAAAAATATTTTTGTAATTCAAATCAAAAAACATAATCATCACATTCTAAAAAATCTACTCGCACTTATATATTGCAAAAAAAAATATTACCTGTTTCATTTCAATTATTGGACGAAATAAACACTAAAAATCTCAGACAATATGAATCAGGGCAACATTGACAAGATTCAACATTTATTTCATGAAAAATGTCACAAATCATTAAAATCACTTTATACAATTTGTATTAAATTTTGCATATAACCACTCAACTGGGAACGTCATTATTCGCTAGATGGCGAAACTGGGGACTTCGTTCGGAATCACTACCGTGTGAGCCCCTTTTTAAAAACATTTTTTTCCAATAATTTTTAATTTTGATTTACAATTAAACCTTATATTTTTGTTAATCTTTATTACTAAACGACGCTGTATTCCATTTTTAGCGAAAATATATTATCTCCGTAAAATATGAGAAGATTAAAAAATGTAAACAAAACAAGTTTTAGAACTGTGCTCAATTTTGGCTCCTGCCACAGACTTGGCAAAAGTAAACAAACCAATTTGGTTACCGATCCCAGTTGAGTGGATATACTCAAAAAGTGTATTAAATATACACCACAATGACTAAAGTAATGAAAATATTATGTGTTATGACACTTTTTAATGTTTTTTTCGTTTTTAATAATAAACTGTCTTAGTTGAACCCTTGACCAATGACATTTACAAGTTTTTTAGGTATTGCCTACCTAATCGTATTAAATTTCGGCCTTTTAGCTCAAAACGCCATAAATATACTCCATCATAAACTTTTAATAACAAAAATATTTTGGCTTGTAACACTTTTGTCCAAAAATTTTTTATTTTTCAATAGTAAACTTAGTTGAACCATTCAATACCAAATACATTTTTTAGGTCTCATGCCTCAAAAATTGGTCTAAATTAGGGCCATTTCTGCCTAGAGGGTCTTTAGGAAACATGATCATATCATCCACCCAAGTAAAAGGGAGTAATCTATTCTCTATAATAAACCGCCATGTTGGATTTTCGTTGATCAAATCTCTATAGTTATCTCCGCTCACTATAATACCGTCGAATTCTGCTGCACATTGAATTATGTACCTTTAAATAAATATTATGTTTTAAAAAATGTTTTTATTTTTTGATAGCTTGATAGACAAACGAGCCTACGGCCCACACGATGGTAAGCGGTCACCGTCGCTCATGAACCTCTGTAATGCGAGGACAATGAGGGGCCGTTATCTATCACCTACCGATACAGGATTTTTATTAAACCTCGTTTAAAGAGAGACATGTCATAGCGCTCCGGGAACACTGAGGACGGGAGTCCATTCCAAATCGGAATGGTACGGGTCAAAAATCATAATTTCATTTTACAAGAAGTAAATTAAATATTACACAGTAGGGCAGATAACATTATGCTTTTCTCGAACTTCTTTATATTCCTTAAAATATTTAAAAACTTAATCATATGATTAAGTAATTTGAATAAAATAGTAAAAAATAAATATATACTGTTAAATAATAAGAGCCCTTTTTTGCGTTGTAGACAGAAATTGACATGCTCGCTGAATCTCTTTCGTTAATTCTCAAAACGTTACCAAATTATTTATTTGAACCATTTTTCAATTACTTAAAAAATTGTTTCAGTTCTTATAATAATTAAGAATCATCAAATTCACCCAGAAAAACATACACAAACATGTACAAAGAAAGTCATCCATATAATAGTATTACAATGATTTTTACCTGTCATCATAAGGCGTAATGATTTTCCCATTGACCTCTCTCGAAGGTGTATATATCACTACACCGACTTTTTCCAAATCATCAAGCAGTTTTGGGTTCGTACTCATTCCACGTTTACACCTAAATAAATAATAAACGATACATATTTTCGTTGATACTGCATTTTTTCCGCTAAAAAATCTTGACTAAAAATCGAATTAAAGGCAACGTTCAGAAATTCGTGTCTTGACCAATGAGTTGATAAATATTATTTGTACAGTTCTCTAAATAAGTTATTAAAAACATCGACACAAATACACGCACACAAACGTACACGCATATACACAAACACGCACGCACATACTCAAAAAGGTAAATTTGTATATTTTATGATTTTTCATAGTTTTCGTTTACTACAGAACCCATATTTTAAAATTTCAAACTATACTTAATCACTGTCCATAGTATTAATAATTATTTTTAATCCAAAACTACATTATATTAATTTTCACCTAAATCTTGGAACAAATGCTTTGACTACATGCCCACGATTAAGAAAATAATCTATGCATATTTTGAGACCTTCAACGGAGAACAGTTTATATCTGCTGTGCCTGAAACATAAAAAAAAACATTAGAAACTCCTTCGTGAATTTGAATTTCAAAATTCAAATTTACCGATTTCCAAAATGGCGTCGTATAACAGCGTCATCTGATCGATGTTGCTGAAAGAAATTCTTAGTAACTTTTTTTGTTAGTTATGATTTTTGTGTAGCGTTATTTAAGGCTTTTAGCGCTAAATATTAAAATTAAATCTTTGTCTAGATCTATTTCAGGGGTTTTAGGGTGAATTAAGCGCTAAATATGGTTATTTTAGGGCTTTATTGACTTTAAAGTGATTTAAGATAAATAAAATTTTGACGGTTAATGCTTTGAATTTTTTAACGGTTAAGGTTTTCAAGAAAGAGATAAATCTGTCTACGACTAGTTAAACGATTTTTACAGTTATTAATTTCAACCTTAGTGATATCCCGTTTTATGAGGCTATTCGCAAGTCTGAATTGACAACACTGTTTGTGACCTACCATTTAAAAGCGACAATTTAAGCAGTGGGAGAGGTGATATTACTAGACTAAGTCAATGTTTAGATTGTGTGCAGAGAGGGTTAAGCGTGCTTAGGTTAATAAAACTATTGTTATTTGGTTATTTGTCTGCACAAAGACATATTATTGTTACGGTTAATATTTTAGATTTCTAACATTAAACCCGACACCTTGGTTTGACATAAGTCCATAGACGTACTATGAGCGACGGTAACTACGCCCCATTAGATGGCTCATTCGCTAGTTAACTTACGTAACACTTAAAAAAACTAATTATTGTTAATGTAAATGAATGATTTAAATACTACACGAAAAACGGAAAAAACAATGTAATATGATCATTTGCTCCGGCATTGTAGAGGTCTATGAGCGATGGTAACCACTTATCATCGGGTCGGCCGTATGCTCGTCTACATTTTTATCATGCAATATGAATGCCTGGATAGCCACTTACTATTAAATTTAAAAGTGAAAAGTTCAAATCTATGAGCGACGGTGCCCGCTTTCCATCGAGATGCATATTACATTTGCGACGGTAACTATTTAGTACAGTATGAACCACATAAAGTAAAAAAAACATCATCAATGACATTTCTATAGCTGGACGACCGTACCCTATCATGAGCGACTGTAATCACTTCTTCAATCACTTATCATCAACTGGGTCATTCGTTTAAAATATTCTAGTTTAGTACCAAATGGTAGGAGGCATTGATACTACAACTGCCATTGGACTGTGAGCGACGGTTATCATTTACCACCAGACTTGTGAATTCGACTTATTATTCTAACATTCAACGGCTCTTTCGTGCAGATTCATGAGCGACAGTAACCACTTACAATGAGGTTTGCCGTTATTCTGAATTGCAATAAAAATAATAGACATTTCAAATCTATGAGCCACGGTAATCGTTTGCCATCGAGGTTTGTACGTTTACACAAACGTACTACCATTGCAGAAGTTCATGAGCAATGGTAATCACTTACCATGTGGTGTGCAGTCATTCTGAATTTCAATAAAAATAATTGTCAAAATCTGAGAGCGACGGTGATCGTTTGCCATCGAGGTTCGTACGTTTATGCGCTTACTACCATTGCAGAGGTTCATGAGCGACGGTAACAGCTTACCACTAGATGTGCCGTAAGTTGGGTGTATAAAAAAGGATCAAAAGATTACCCTCCACAACGTCACATTGTATTACAGAGGTCCATGAGCGACGGTAACTACTTACAATCAGGTGGCCCGTTAGCTCGTCTGCCTACATGGCAATAAAAACAACATCACATTACATCTACTGGCTAAAAATGGTGAATGAAAACATTGTGACGAAACTTGAATATAGCTTTTCAAAGTTATGTGAAGTCCCCAACCCACATTGGTGTCAAATGGTTGACTATGCCTGATCCCTCTACTGAGGACCTGATTCCAGCAATGGTTAGTAAGTTGTTAGTGCAGTTAGTATTAAGGCGAAAAATAATTATTGATGGTAATAATTAGCACATAAAAAGCAACGGACTAATATTATTAATATAACTACGTAATGCGTGTAATTTATATTCGGACACAAAAAAGGGTCAAGCAGTCTCTTCCTAGTATATTTAGATGCACCTTTTCAGTTTATGAAAAATGTCCCAAAATCGATTTATCGATCATTCTCTACATACCTACTACACAACTAGTAATATTAGAATTACTTTAAACTGTTTTTATTAAATAAAAATTGATTTGATTTGACTTTAGAACTTATAATACATATCTAATGCATTAAGGCCAAAATAGTGGGCAAAATGCCCAAACAGTGGCAAGATGCTCTAATCAATAAATAAATAATTGTAACTCACTGCACAGCGACATTGCTACCGTCTATCACAATCATTCTCAATCCGGACTTTTTGAAGGTTTTCCGATTTGGATGATAAATATTACTCCCAACACTATTCTCTGATAATGAACGATTTAATATAACATTGTCTAAGTATGAAATAAGAGGTTCGCAGTCGTGAGGTTTTGCTATTAATTTCTGAAAAAGAAAATGTCACATTACGAAAAATTACTTTCTGAAGGATTTATCTCACAAAGAATGATTTAGTACTAAATATAAGTTTTTGATATTTCAAATTTCAATTTTGAATTGATGAAAACAAATTCACTATTTCAGTTTTATTTTTATGAATGAATAACAAGCTACAGGGAAGGAATGAATAACTATTTCAAAGTATAAAAAATAATCAAGTCATCCACTGCTTAAATCCTTAACTAGATTTTCAAATTGCAACAAATTTGGTCTTTGTCTAGTCCTACCTATAGATTTAATATGTATTCATAGAATTATTACATCTGGAATCAACATCATGAACAACAGAATGAAGCCAATTTAAAATGCACCGATCGCGCGTAACTACACGATATTCTGTCTTTAGTGTACCGATGACACTCAATTCGTTTAACACACTAATAAAATATTACATACACATAAGTTCTTTAAAATTTCACATTGTTATTTCTGATGTTGATTCAAAATATCGTGTTGTTACGCGCGATCGGTGCACTTTAAATTGGCTTCATTCTGTTGTTCATGATGTTGATTCCAGATGTAATAATTCTATGTATGTATTAAGATAGATGAAGTTAGCCAGTGAGATAGCAAATAATAAAAAGTAATGAGTAGAAAAGAGACAACATTAACTATGCTACTGGGCCTATTGTTTAGTTTACTTTAAGTGTACATCATAACAAAATTTGTTTTAATTTCAAAGTATCTTAACTTTAGCTCAAAGAAACAAATAGTTGGATTTTATTATGCAATATTTTTTCTTATTTATTTAGTGTACTTTTGTTACAAAAATACAGATGTCACTAACTGTTATTATTATTTCATTAATTTTACTTTACTAGTCTTCTAATATTTCTCTATGGTCATGCTACATCTACATCCTCTACGGTCATGGTCACAGAAGAGTGATAAGGAAATTTGTGATGAAAATATGAGACAACTAAATAGAACATGCATGGTCCATAGATTAACCTTACATGATCTATTCCTTCTCCTAGAATATTAACACTATGATATTCAAAAATATTGAACAATAACAACCAGGTGTCTACTTTCTCACCCGGTTGCATTCTTAATAACTTTCTAATAAACACCCTTACTTTTTTATGTATATCTTGCTCTGTGAGATCGAGAACAGTATCCGTATTGCTAACTAATGTTGAGTTCGTATCATCAACAACGATAACTTCGTCATTAAGAGTGCTCTCCGCCAAATCGATCGTCACAAACGAATCTGCATTTATTTCTTTTGTAACGTCTTGTTTGTGCCTTGCGTTAATCAAATTGTCGTTTACATCCAATTGGCTTTTTGGTTTCGGAGTTGAACATTGCAGACTTTGGCTCGGCGAGAATGGTATTATAGAGCAGTCTTCATCGTCACTAATGATCAACAAGTCATCGCTTTCTGCTATTGATTTGTTTCTGTTGCGTGATATGACAGTAGTGTCTGATATCGACTCTTCGGAAATGACATGGAGCTCACGGTTCTGACGGAGATCTTTAAAGACTTTCTGGATGGTTCGGTTCAGTTTACGGTTTTGTCTAGCCCTCATTACTTTCTTTTGGAAATTCATTAATCTTTTGACTTCCATTTTTGAAAATTTTGGAGTACAAGATGTACTTGATCTCTGAAATAGATTCAGGTAAACAGGTTATTATAGATTTCTTGCTAGGACATAAATTTAATGAGGTATATGAATTTAAAACTCTTTTTAAAAGTAGATAATATTTATGAAGACAAAGAGTAGCCTTCTACTAATTTCTCAACATTATAAGTTGACAACTCATCTAATGGTAAATGAATAGCACATTTTACACAGCTTTTAAACAAAAATTTAAAACTGGGAAAATGGAAAACATATCATGCTTTATAACTAAACAGATACATAACCACTCAACTGGGAACTCCACTAGTCACTATTCGCTAGATTGCGAAACTGGGGACTTCGTTCGGAATCAATACGTTTTTGAGCCCCTTTTTAAAAACATTTTTTTCCAATAATTTTTAATTTTGTATTTTAATGAAACCTTATAGTTTTGTAAATCTTTATTACTAAACGATGCTGTATTGCATTTTCAGCGAAAATATATCATCTCCTAAAATATGAGACAATTAAAAAATGTAGACAAAACAAGTTTTAGAACTGTGCTCAATTTTGGCTCCTGCCACAGACTTGACAAAATTAAACAAACCAATTTGGTTGCCGATACCAGTTGAGTGGTTAAAGTAAACACAAATACATACACATGTATATAACCAAACATTATCACATGCACACATATTACGATCATAATCATAATGTATTATAGGTATTTCAACTTTATTTTTCTCTGGTGAATTTCGTTTTTCCCTCCTTTTTCTCATTGCAGATTGTAAAAGTATTATTTAATGTGTTTTGTATAGGTTATTTTTTTTACGTAAAACAAGCAATAAATAATGTATCACTGAAATACATTTCTGAACATATGAAAAGTATTGTTATAATTAAAAGTCCTTTTCCAAAATAAAGGACAAGATAAAATTTAATTTTTTTTCGTTAGTGCCATAAATTCCATTTTCAAAACACGTTACCATCTCCCACAAGCAAAGCATTTCGTGCGTATTCACCAAGCAGCACTGGTAAGCGAAAATTATTTTAATTAATTTTACCTTTTATCGTAGAATAATAAATAAAAACCTTCAACTAACGCTTTTTAAGGACGATGGCTTTCCCATCTTGGTTTCTTGTAAATAACTCACAAACCAGGTATATGACGAATACAAACGCACGGGAAATGCAAAATATAGTTTGAATAATTACTTCGAAAAGAATATCTCTATAAATATCAGAATTGAAAATAAAAATTCGTAAATATTTCACAGATTTCAATTTTCACAATAACAAATATGGCCGAAATTTAGGGGTTGCCAAATGTTCAGTACGAGTTTCCATTAATTCCATTTCACACATTTCCTTAGAACTTTGTGCAAGAAAATGTAACTGGTTTTTGTGTGAAAGTGAAATATACAAAATCATAAATATTAAATTATCATGAAAATCGAAATGCCTACTATTTTTTTTTGTATTTCATGTTATAATTTCCAACTTCAAAAGTTGTAAACGTAACATTTTCCCCATATGGTTTCTAATCTCATTACGTTTTTATGGCAACATAAATATAGTTTTTTGAAGTTTATTTATATAGTCCACTGCTTTTTTAAACTTATATCTAATTTAAAATTAAAAAAAGGAAAAGTTAATTATGTTTTATTTGGTATATTTGGTCATAACATTGGCAGTTGCAGCGTATCACACTTCTTTAATTTAGTTTCGAGAAGTCTTTTGAATGGATGCACGGGGTTGGTACTGAAAACGAAAATAAACAGTCAACAAACATTCTTCAACGATATTATAATAATCCCTCCAACAACGTTTTTATTCATATTAAGGCAAAATAAATACTAAATACCTTGATCTTTCTCTTGGAATACCAATTATTTCCATTGCATCTTTGAAATACGTTGGTTTTCTCGTGAAAGTTCTGTCTTTTGACTCAATTTCCACTAAAGTAGTTTCCTAAAAGAAAAAAAAAACATTTATTTTTTCCACAAGTCCAATATCGACGACCACTACATATTACGATATTGAAATTCTAATACAATAATCATGCACGCCACTATTCAAAAACAATTACACCCTTAATTTGAAATGAAACAAACCAATTTCTTTTGATTCTGTTTGATCTGATTAGTAAGATTGTTTCTATAATCTATTTGTCGTTGCAACTCCATATTGGCATCGTACATTTTAGCTTGTATTTCTTTCAATGCAGTCCTGTTAACTCCATCCATTTTCTCTTCTCGTTCCCTTTTAGAATTGATCATTTCATTTTTCAATTCTTCTAAGTGTTGTCTATATTCTAAGTTTGCTTTCTGAAAAAATATATATTTTTTAATTTCCATTTGCAGGTAAAAAAGCAAACGGCCCATGTGATGAATACCGGATAAGTCGATCGCGCGTAAAGACACGACGTCTTTAGAGGATAGTTATAATATCCCTAAAGAATATCGTAGAATATCTAGATATGATATTTCCAATAATGATAACTCTCCCTGGAATATCAAGTGATAGACAGGCATGCTACCTAGGTACAACACACCGCGTAGAACTCTTGTCAAATCTCGGTTTAAAAAGAAGACAAGTCATAACGCTCAAAAGCGGGATAGTTAGTGCCAAAAAAGATCTCTTAGAGCAATTTCTTAAATGCAATGAGGTATTTTATGAATTCTTCAACATTTTATCAGTACACTTCAAATTATAGTTCTAAAATGTTGGAACGAAGTTCCTTATCGCGCGTCATCGAAAGGGTCTTGATACTTTTTTGTTTTAGATGATTATCGCTAGATGGCGCTGTGATTAAAATCTTTTAAAACAATTCCTTATTTTGTTTTATATGATTAATGCTAGATGGCGCTGTGATCAAAATATTTTATTATTTCTATATAGAAAGAGAGAGAGAGACAGACGTTTTAAACTAACTAATTATTATAACTTAAAAAATACAATTTTATTACAATTCCCTTACTAATTAATCGAAAAGAACTTCGTTCCATCCGGGTGTCCCTTGAC
This sequence comes from Trilocha varians, assembly GCA_030269945.2. Lineage (NCBI taxonomy): Eukaryota > Metazoa > Arthropoda > Insecta > Lepidoptera > Bombycidae > Trilocha > Trilocha varians. The sequence continues at coordinate 12,436,006 of AP028277.1, forward strand.
ACCTCTCAATTTTTTTTTTTGTTTTAATTATAAAACACTACTTAACCTGTTTCTTAATTCGTTTTTCTTCTGCGTTCCTTCTAGAATTTTCATCCGATATTTTCTCTTCGTGTTTCTTCCACTCATTAGCCACCTTTTCAGTTTCATTTTCTAATTCTTTAGCTATTTCTTTTTCCGTTTTGTAGTTCTTTATGCAAATTTGTTTTTCTATTTGGAGACTTCGCTGAAAGGAGAAAATAATTTACCCAACTCTCACTCCCACCACTGTAACTGTGTAGGTTGGATCCATAGCGGCGATGTAATGACTCTGAGCAGTGAAGCCCAAAAACCAGAACCAGGAAAGGTAACTTGTCTCGGGCCTCGCAACGAATTTAATCAGAAGATGAGAGGAAATATGAAGGACGATGTAGGATTAGAAAATATGAATTCCGACTTCCCTTCTCGAAGAGTAGTAGAAGAAGGGGCAAAGAATTACAATTTCAAGCGGATCTATATTATTAGTAAAAAGTCGAGATTTTGTTGAGGTGATGAGAGCCTGAGAATTCAAATGCAGTCATCGTATACGTAACGCGTCATCCCTCGCACTCTTCGCTGCCTTCTCAACTCATCTGGGGAGCGGCAGGTTTTACTGTGGTTCCACTACCATACACTATATCTGCATGTATTTTCTTAGAATTTACCTGCAGTACAATTTACCTGCTTCACTACAGGAGGAAATTAATACAGGAAATTCCTGCTTATTTTTTTTTCAGAAGATCTAATTATTATTCTAATACTTACCATTTGATTTCTCTTCTCTATTCTCTCTCTTCTCAAATCTTCTAACGCTTTTTCTATAGCATCATTAGCTAGTTGTCGATCTTCTGCCTTCTGCTGGTGGAGTCTCCTTAATTTCATTTCATGCCCTTCCAAAAAGTTAATTTTATTTGTCATCTGCTGTTTTTTCTTCTTTTCTATTTCTGTGAAGTACAAAATCGTATCAAGGTGTGTGTAGCATTGAGGTCTCCCATATATATATGTAAAAAAAGTTTAACTGATTCCATAAGTAAAAGTGGTTCTAAATTGTATTTTAACAAGACCCTATTTCAACTGGCACAAGGTTACCAATATCTGTATAATCTAAATTTACCTTCATAGTAATCTTGTTCCATTTTCTTCTTCATTCTCTCAAGTTTTCTGTTCTCTTTTTCTCTTTCTTCTTTTATGGCTTGCTGTCTCTTTCTATTAGCACTGGCGATTTGTTCGTCGTAGGCTCTTCTTCTTTCTGCCATCTCTTGCTGTCTTCTCTTAGCGACTTCTCTTTTGTATTGTTCCTAAAAGAAAATATTGAATGCAAAAATTACTTTAACGATTACAGTTTTTAAATTATTTCATTTCAAGCTTTAGGCAGCAGTGATATGTGAATTTTCAAAAAAACGAAGTTTGTAATTTTTCGTATACTTTTTTAATGATAATATTATTATGAAGAAATTTAGACATTAAAATGCAGAGGTCCATGACGGCGGTATGGGCTACTGCCTTGCTGTCTGTTTTTGAAATCAATATAAAATATATCCACTTATATATCCACTAAAAATGTTTGACTTTAAAAATTGTTAATTAGTTGTGTGTATTCTCTGCTAGTTTTCGGCGGTAACCACTTAACATCAGGTGGGCCATTAGCTCGACCGTCTATTATGGCATGAAAAAATAAAAATGTGCAATTTATTAATTTACTAGGTGACCCGTGCAACTTCGTCTGCGTTACAAAGGGGTTCAAAAATTGTAGCCTATGTGTTATTCTGATGTATAAGCTATATTGTGGTAAAGTTTCATTCAAATCCATTCAGTAGTTTTTACGTGAAAGAGTAACAAACATACATCCATACATCCATACTTACAAACTTTCGCCTTTATAATTTATATATTAGATTTCTTTCTCTCTATTTAGGGAACAACTTTTATGCTTACCTTCCTATAAGTATCTTCTAGAAGAACTTGATGCCACATCATATCTTTCATAAATTCTTCTTTCTCTATGTTATGTTTTTCTTTAATCTGCATCCTCTGGATTTCTTTGAGACGCACTTCATCTTGTTTTTTGCACATCATGCCGTTGGACCTTGAAAGAGAGAATACATTAATATCGCTTTATTAAGCTTTGTAAGATCCAAAGCCTTGTTCTTGGCAGAATAATTTAAAACAGTTGCATTGGAAATGACAAATCACAAGTAGGTATAGATATAGAACCTTTATTTTAGTCTATGCTTTAAAATTTCGCATCATAATTGATTCTTCTTCAAATATAGAGCTAGAGTTAAAATGTCTGTCAAAATCACTTGATTTTAAGATTTTATCTCGAACGCCTGCTACGTACCTACTCTTAATACAATAAATAATTTACTAAAAGACGCTCTACTTCCTAAAATACTATGAAAAATACAAACATTTTTTCTCTTTCTAAGGCTTTCAGGCATTCCCTTAACTTCTCTTTTTCCAGTTCTTCATTGTAACTTACAAGTTTTTTGTCTCTTTCTTTACAATACCCACATTCTTCCATCTCTTTCCTTCTCATTAGTTCTTGTCTAAATTCTGATTCTTCTGTTTCTAATAGCGTTTTTAGTTTTTCTCTTCTTTGTCATAGTTTGTGTTCTTCTTGATGTAGTAATTCTGTTACTTTTTCACTTGTTTTGTTTATTATTAGTCTGTAACATATTTTAATAATTAATTAGGTTTCTAAGGAACATATTATTATTCTGGTACTTTATTGTGTTTCCCGAATTCATTATCTTAACAAAATATTTTTTTTAACATGGCACGGTTTCCGCGGTACAGGTATGACCTAGTGCGGGGATCGTTGTGTTAGGTTCTTGTAATGTGTAAAAGTGTATTTTTGCAAAAAACACTATAATTCTACATTATAGAGACCGCATACTTAACCGGGCCTCAACGTTTTTTCTCTTAAACTTTTTGTATGAACTACCGCACACTGATAACGCAATTCTTCGAACAATATGCTACTCTGATATTTTTGGACCTTATATAGTTAGCACTGTCATCATAAAAGTACTAAACGTTATGAACTTACTTCTCTAAATGTACAGCATCGTAATCAACAACATCAGTCAGCTTCTTCATGTTATCCACGTCTATAACTGTCTTCATTTCCAGGCGTTTGCGTTCCTGAAATATGAACAAAAATGCCCACAAAATATTTATTTAAGTACCAACTACCTGTACCCTGCTACGCTTCGCTGTGGCACATTGTGATTGAATGGTTGCGAAATGAGAAACAAAACAAAGAATAGGTGTTTTCCTCGCCTTCAGCAGATGGCGCGGTCGTTGGTACGTAGGTACATAGCTGATCGTTGAAAAAACTGTTTTTCGCAGTTTCGGATATGTGACTGATGCAAAAATTAAATAAAAACATTCCTTGATGTGGAATACATATCATTTTAAAATTTCAGCTCGGTCAGTGCAGAACTTTTTGAGTTTTTGAAGCGCACACAAACAAACATAACGTTTTTACAAGCTTTATATTAACTTGTACTGGATGTAATAACTATGTAAGTTCGGGTGGAATCTTGCTAGCTAAGTTTCGACAAACTTCCCAGTTTCCGATTGAGTTGCCATTTTACACGCAGATGTATATCGCGTGACAATGCAATGATATGAAAAAATGGTGGTGAACTGATGATGAATTCGGAAGGTGCTCACGGGAACTCCTGTGCTAAACAAGATAGACCTGTCGTATTTGGGTTTGTTTTGCTTGTATTAAGCTAGCAGTTTATTTATTTATTATATTTTATGCACAATGGATAGTACAATGGCGGACTTAATGCCTAAGGCATTCTCTTCCAGTCAACCAAAGGTGGTGCAGAAATAAGTAAATCAGAAGGTAGGTGCATCTCCAAAAAACAGAGTAAATTAAAAAATATATATGGGTCATTCTATGTCAAATCGACAAATAGTTGGACGCGACCCCCACCGATTCGGATGATTTTTGGTGGAGAGTTTTGTCTCATTATAAAACGAAGTTCTGCCAAAGGAAAAAAAAATTAAAAAATTTTCCTAAGAGATATTCAATATCAAAAATTTCATTGTTTTTCCGATTTTATGAGTTTAGTTATTTAATATTTCAGAGACTACTGAGTATTAAAAAAAAAACTCTGGTATATTTTCAGAGGATACTTGTAGGTATGAGAAAAAAATTTTTTTGAAAAAAAATTTTGAAACTGATCAAAATTAAAAAAATTTGAATTTTTCAAAATCGTGAAAAGTACCCATCGCGGGAAAATTTTGGCCTGAAAATTTTTTATATTATACTTATAGCATATCTAAAGATATTCTGAAATTTTTAGAGGGGTGTTCTTTTTCGTTTCATAGATATGAATTTTTGAATTTTGAAAAAAAAAAAAAATTTTCTATTTTTATTTTTTTTTTTTGTTAAATATCATTATTCTACTACATAATTACTAAAATTTTGAGGTCTAAAATATTTTTTTTATGTTAATAGGATGTGAAAACAAAAATATTTCAAAATTGTATGTAATTATCTGTTTATTTAGAATACTATTTAACATTTAAGGCTTCCGTGATCAAATGAAAGGATTAAAAGCATAAAGGAAGTATTTCATTTTTAAGACTGTAATTCCTCTTGTCCTTTCAGAGTTTGCTGCAGTTTATTTCGTACGACGTTTTTTGGTCTCTTCCTTTTCTGAGGTTGATGTCTCAATCTTGAAAGAAAGAAATGATATCAATTTTAAAATAAAAGATTAATTGCCATCAAGTAAAAAAACTCGAAATTCTGATTTTCCTACCTGGTTTTCATTGGTGATTCATCGATGATATCATAAACATCAGTGTTTTTTAGGCGGCAGAGTGTGACACTTTTAACATTATTTAAGTTTTGATTTAAAGTTGAATCTATAATATATTTTGAAATATTTTGGTTTTCACATCCCATTAACATAAAAAAATATTTTAGACCTCAAATTTTAGTAATCATGTAGTAGAATAATGATATTTAACAAAAAAAAATTATAAAAATAGAAAAAAAATATTTTTTTCAAAATTCAAAAATTCATATCTATGTAACGAAAAATAACACCCCTCTAAAAATTTCAGAATATCTTTAGATATGTTATAAGTATAATACAAAAAATTTTTTTTCTCATACCTCTAAGTATCCTCTGAAAATATACCAGAGTTTTTTTTTTAATACTCAGTAGTCTCTGAAATATTAAATAACTAAACTCATAAAATCGGAAAAACAATGAAATTTTTGATATTGAATATCTCTTAGGAAATTTTTTTAATTTTTTTTTCCTTTGGCAGAACTTCGTTTTATAATGAGACAAAACTCTCCACCAAAAATCATCCGAATCGGTGGGGGTCGCGTCCAACTATTTGTCGATTTGACATGGAATGACCCATATATATTAGATATTTACTTATATATAAAGATATCTATACACATAAATATACTACTTAAATTAACATATAAAATAGTATATAGTAATATATTACTCGTTATTAGTCTATTACCAACTATATATAGTTTACTGCTATATGATATCCAGGATCTCAAAAGCTTGTATTATAAAAGTTTTCTTTAAATATTTTTTTATATAAATAGATTGTATTATACTGCATATTCATTTATTTGCTCATTTTTTACATTATATTTAAAAAAAAATAATCGCTAAAAAATAAATTTAAAAATACAATTTAAAAAACAGTGGGCCACTGGAGACGGGCTCTACGACCCAGGCCATCAGTGGTCAGGGCTCAAGAGAGAGGAACCTCCTTGATTGACTGTATTATTCTTACCTTCCAAAATTGTTTAGGATGTCCAAAATATACTTGACTATGCATATTCTTCGTTTGTTTTACACCAACCATTGCTCGCTATGTTCACAGCCTGTACTTGTTTATATTGATTAAATATTTTAGTTGCTGTGGTAACCTAATTAAAATTCTTAATTTCTGTGTTTGGTAACAAATCGATTAGGTTTCATTGTAAGTGTAGGAGCGTATCTGATGTTAAATGGATTTTTTGCAATTTTATTTTAATTAGGGAATCTATCACGGGGTATTTTTGGGATTAAAAAGGGCTGCGATGATATAAAAACTACAAAGTTTAAATATTGATTTATTAAGTTGCAACAGTTTTAAGTGATTATTTAGTAAACTGTACAACCAAGTACCTATGAACCTTTTTATTGGTTTCTTGAAAGTAGTATTTGATTTATTTTTCGTCCTGTAAGTAAATTAAAGTAAAATTGAATGATTATATTATTTTTAGTCCTGTACGTAAAGGAATAAAATAGGTATAAGTAGGAATAAATCACCAATTTGTATGTTAATTTAATTTATTTGAATAAACATTTAAATTTAAACATACTAATGCTATGTTATTTACATATTTCACGGAAACATTATAAATTATTTACAAATTAAACATAAGCGGTACCTATAGATAATGTTATTTGAAAGTGAAACACTAGAATTTAATGGAATGATTATGTCCATGATTCTAAAAATCCTTCTAAGAAATTTAAGTCACCAATCCGTCCAATCCGCATTGGGCAAGCGTGGTGGACTGTGCCTAATCCCTCTTCTGACTTTGAGCCCAACAGTGGGCAGTAATGGGTGAGTACAGTACAATACAGTTCAGGATATGACAATCTTTTTATTCAGACACTCGCGGTTTTCTATAATACTTTCATGCATTTTCAACGGGTTCTTACCACGATATTAATTAATTGAGTTGTCTCGATATTTCAACTTTGTTGCAAACGTCATGATCACAAGGAGACTGGATACTGCGGGTCGATTTAAGAGCAAAAAAATCTGTCTACCCTCGCACTCGTTCGCTTTTGGGTGGTATCACTAACCTTTCGTGATCATAACGTTTGCAACAACGTTGAAATATCGAGACAACTCAATTAATTAAATATCGTGGTAAGAACCCGTTGAAAATGCATGAAAGTATGACAATCTTTCACTTGCGATTATATTTTCTTGACGAAGAAAAATAGACCTAAAGTACTTTAAGTTTATTTTTTTTGAGTTGTGAAGAAGCTATGATGCTTCGTTCTACGGATAATAACAATATCTACCTATAAGAGTTTTAAACTATATTTAATACTAAATTATGTACATTATGCATTACACTATCACAGAGTTACTTAAAACTTAATTTTTATAAACCGTTTATTTGCAAAAATAACGTGTAATTAGTTTAGGTTGCGAGTTGCGAGCTAAGATTTATTAGCGGCAAAAGTTCAGTAATTTTCATCATTTTTGAGTGCATATTGACAATTTCATTGATAGTATTTCAATGTGTGTTGTAGGCATATTATTGATATTACTTTTTTAAACACACACTGAAGCTAGGCAACTACAGTCGGGGGCGACGCGACGGGAAAGAGTGCCGATGGCGTAACGCGTCGCGTCGTCCCTCATAACCCCGTGCTGGGTTCTGGCCTCAGCCGGGGTTCGGACGCTGAGTGTGAGCGGTTGGAGGTTTTAGTGCGGTTCAACTCCCACATACCCCAGGTGATCCGGTGATTTACTCCAACTAAAAAAAAAAGGTAACTACAGTATAGTAGGCATTCAACCCAACATCTGTTGCTTTGATTCACTATTAAAAAAAAAAAACAGAAAATTGCGGAAAATTACAAAAAATCAACACAAACTTTTCGTTATTTGCCATTGTAAAATTTTAATGTCTCTTAAAAGTTTTTTGTATAATCACGTTATTCTTGCAAATAAACGAAATATACGACAAATATATTACACCTAAATTATATTACCATCGATATCTAAATATCATTTAATTTAAAAATATACTTTTGAATAATTTATTAAACCTACTCCTAATTTCCTTGTTCTATTTCTAAGACGAATTCTATTCTAAAATCTCATTTATGTGGCTTTTTATATGGCAATTAAGTTATTTATAAAGCAATGGAATGTTTTATTAGAATAATCTATAACTTAAACATACTTGTATTGTTGTATTAGGTATAATCAAAACTCGTCTTTTCTGTTAAATGTCGCTTATAAATGGCACCACTAGACAATCGCCAATATTGGTTAGTTCTTAATAATCAACATCATGAACAACAGAATGAAGCCAATTAAAAGTACGCCAATCGTGCGTAACAACTCGACTATCTGACGTTAGAAGGTGCCGAGTACTTTAAATTGGCTTCATTCTGGTGTCCATGATGTTGATTCCAGATTTAATAATTATAATAATATGTTAGTTTAGGGGATAAGACGGTCGGTAAGAAAAAATATATTTCAAATGACTATTTCTAAAATATGAATGCGAATAGGTATATACAGGGTGGATCTATAACTTTGGACAATCTGACGTGGGGTGAATGACCTGTTGAAATAAAACTTAGAACAACTTTCATTTTAGGAATTCGTTAAAAAAATTTTTCATCATAATATGGAAGTCCGCATAGTCGTACGTTTTCCATACAATGTCAGAAAAAAAAGTTTAACCGATTCAAAAAACAAAAATGGTGCTAAGTTGTATTTCGACAGATCATTCACCCCACGTCAGATTGTCCAAAGTTACAGATCCACCCTGTATGTAGGTTTTACTATTTATTGTTGAAACTCCAGGATAAATATTAATGTAACTTATAACAGAAATGCTTTAAAAATCAATAACATATGAGTGCAGTTTTTACAATTTATAAGGTGAAAGTAGATGATGATTTTATTTACAAAAGTATTTGGATTCAAGGTGAAATTAGATTTCCGAACTAAATAGTTTAAATATTACTATGAAGAAGAATGAAAGGAATGTAGCTATTGTACATATATTTTTCATCTAAATATTGAGAAAAAAATTTCATCAATTGCCAGCTTTGATTTCCGAACTGATAGGCTCTGTAAAATCATTTGAAACCCCGCTTTGCAAGGAACAGAAACTGGCTGGAGAGCTTCTATTACTGTCCTTCTCTTGCATATCCACGACGCTGTTGCTAGAGTGAGGCAGAAAACGGAAACAATTGTTCATTTTACTTGGTTTCTTCAAGAGCTCCTCTATCGAATACGGGTTCTTTTTCTTCTCTCTCTCAACAGTTTTGGGCTCGATTTCTTCTTGTTCAGGCTTATCTGTGCTATCATCGCTTGCGTCAATGGAAATGTGTTCAGAATCCTCAGATTTAGCATCAGAGTTCATCTTTAGAAGGTCGTTGTGAAATGCCAAAGCGTAAGGGGGGAACTCTTTGCTGTCGTAAGGGGGCACCAGTCTTTGCCACGGTGAAATGGGGTACGGCTTCAACAGTCCTTGAGATTGGACCTGGTTGGCTAAGAACCAGGATGTGGCCAGTCTTCTGTCATAGATCCTGGGCTCTGCTTGAAGGGGTACGCGGACGGCTGGATGAATGAGATAAGGTGGATTTTGCTGTGGCAGTAGAGTTGGTGTCATATAGTCTAGCATGTTTGGAGGCTGGTCTGGTTGTGGGTACGGTTCTGAAATGGAAAATAATTAATATAAGAATTGTGTTTTGGTACATGTTTGTTTTTAAGAGGCTCAATTAATTATTTAAATAGTTAATTATAGAATGATTAAGGACTATTTCGTTGTTATCATAAAATAAGTATTGTTGCAGATATTATTGAAACCACAACATAATAATTAATTTATTTATTGTATTTATGGAGTACAATAAAAAAATCCGTTGTCCAATAAAAAATAAGTTGATCTAAAAAGTAAACAAAAATAAAATGCGACTAATCTCTACATGGATAGAAAGAAAAGTGAATTTGAATTTAGTTTTCCATAGCGCGAGACAGAGTCATCGCGAAAACTAAAAAGTTTGAATACAAATAAAATATAAAAAGTTTTGTATGTTTAATATGGATTGAACAAGTATATTAGGCATATATTACCACGAAAGTTTTTTTGAAATTAAACGGGTCCTATGATTTTTGATTTTGGCAACTGTGTTTAAGACAAATCTATAGTTATAATAAGTATTTAATTGTTAGACGCAAAAAGTAGAGCTTGTATAAAACATTAGAAACACAAAAAATAGAGGTTTATGAGCGACCATGATCACTTATCATTAGGTGGGCCGTTCTAAAATTCCTAAACAGATAAATGAGCTTACGGCCCACTTGATTGTAAGCGGTCACCGCGAATCTTAATAAATATTCGTCAATATCTTGCAATAAAAAAGAAAAGGTTTAGAAGATGTTTTATTTGGGTTTGCTGTAAGAAAACTCAGTATTGAGTTAAGCTCGCCTTTTGTTTACATTTTTAACATAACTTGTTTTCTGTAGTGTACAATCTCTTATATATAAAAATGAATTGCTGTTCGTTAGTCTCGCTAAAACTCGAGAACCACTGAACCGATTTGGCTTATTTTAGTCTTGAAATATTCGTAGAAGTCCAGGGAAGGTTTAAACGGTGAGAAAATTTCCTTATGTGACGCAGACGAAGTTGTGTGGGCCAGCTAGTAAAGTAATAAATAAAAGGAACAAAAAATTACCATGTCCTCTCCCCTCTTCATCGTTCCAAGCCAAACCGCTGTTCCTCAGGATCCTATTGACAGAAGACACAGAAGGAATAGAATGGGGTTCACACACTCTTGCGCTGAGAAGACGCTCTCTGATCTCCCAGGCGAACATGCCAGGGTTCTCTTGTTTGAGACGAAGTATTTTCTTTACAACGGTTGGTGTTGCGACTTGCTGGAAAAGATGAGAAGAAATTAATTAAGATTAAAGTATGTAAAATAGCTTATAATTAAGTAAATTTCGTATTGGTGTAGGTCTGTACCTCTAAATCTTAATATGAAAAAGATTTATGTGCAATTTTTCACAACACCACTTCAGGAAAACGTCGTGAGGAAACCTGCATATCGGAAAAGGGTTCTAAAAATTCTTTGAAGATATGTGAAGTCCACAATCCGCATTAGGCAAGCGTGGTAGACTATGCCTAACCCCTCTTCGGAGGAGACCTGAGCCCAACAGAGGGCAGTAATGGGTTGGTACATGTGCTCAGATATAGTCACAACGTTTGTCCAATGCGGGTTGGGGAGTTTACATATATTTATAGAGGTTCATTCTACAATGTGTCTCAGGTACCTCACGATGTTTTCTTTTACTGTTTTAGCTATTGGAATAAATTGCAAATAAAGCTTTTTTCATAGAACCTATAAGAACAAAGTAAAATACTTAAATTTTTCTGCTTTGTTCGTACTAGGAAGAAGTTTTCAAAAAACTTGATGATAAGTTTAAGTAATTGTAAAAACAAAAATGGATTACTATAATAACAGTTAAAATGGATCGACTTATAATTTATTTAAAAGGTCGAAATCATTTCTGATATGCATCACCAATTACAGTTTCATTTCTAAATCATAGGTGCTAAAATAAAAACTAACGCATAATTTTCGTCAATAATTATATCCGGACACGAACGACGTCATCTGCGCGGATAATGGCTACCGAACTTTAAAAAAATCCATTACCTTTTCACCCAAAACCCTGTGCCTGAACGGTGTTAAAAATAATTACAGCTCACCTAAGTAGCCTGTCAAAATTGACGTCTAAATGACAGGTTCGAATAGTGAGGTGCGTAACCGCATCACGATTCGGAACTATTCGAATAGTCATTATATCATTAACTTTATCGATTTCCATTGAGCGTTTAATTTTATGTTCTTTTTAACAAAAGATGCGTCCGCAACGCACCGTGTCATTATTCTAAGATGTCAGACAATTTTGCTGTCATAATATTTATAGAAATGGTTTTGAGATTGAATAAAAGCTTACGATTTTAATTGTCGGTAGTTAGATGATAGTGTGGATGTATTGTATTTATTTTTTATTAAGTATAAGTGAACGATTTGGAATCACAAGTTTTATGGGTGCGTAACCTTTTCGTTTAATTGCTTTTTTATTGTAAGTAATTTGTTACTTCTTTAACTACTATGCCTGCGTTTCAAATAGTTATTAAACTATGATAGTTTTTAGTATATTTCTACTTAAATATACGGATTTAAAGTTCGATTTTTTTTTAAAGTTCCTTAGCAAAGTTGTAGTGGTTGTTCGTAAAATGTCTACATTTTCTCGAATAAAAGCTTTTAAAATGAAAGTGGGTCGTTTTCCTGTTTGTAAGAAAAAATATTTTCTATCACAAATAACTGGTAAGTTTGTTATCATGTAGAATTATTGTTCAAAACACCGGTAGCGAACAAAACATGGTTATTATCAACGTAAGCAAACATCTATCCGCCGTGTTATTACCAAAAAGAACATTTTATTACATTATATCTGTTATATTGAGTGATAACGTGAGAGGTCGTGAGAGCGCTCAGCTGGACTGAATCGATTTGGGCTTTGCTCGTTACTTATTATTAGAACATCGATATTATCTGATTGAGTTTGTTGATCAACAGATAAACGGGAAAAATAACGTATATTTAATATTAAAATATTTCACACAAATACGTTTTCCATGTGCTATACGCGTTCTATACAGTAGGTCTTAGGTAGTGGCTCTGCAGTATTCTCTGAAAGAGTCCATGAGCGACGGTGGCCACTGACCATAAGGAGGGTCGAGAGCAACATCTTAAAAATATTTAACTGATGTCTGTAATTATACTGTTGGCTTTATATCTTCTCATATATAAAAATGAATTGCTGTTCGTTAGTCTCGCTAAAACTCGAGAACGACTGGACCGATATGGCTTATTTTAATCTTGAAATATTCGTAGAAGTTCAGGGAAGGTTTAAACGGTGAGACAATTTCCTTATGTGACGCAGACGAAGTTGTGTGGGCCAGCTAGTATTAAATAAATATATATATTTTGGAAAAATTAAGAAACTAAATTATACGTCTTGATATTTTGACTATTATTATTAACTATATAAAACAGATCATGGAGCTCGAAGAAAACAGAATTGAAGAGTTTTATTCGAGTAACAGTTGACTAAAACTTAACAAAAACCTATGTCATGGCTGGAATATACACTACACGAAATTCTCTTACTAACCAAAGAAGTAATAAGTAGTTCGGTACTGCATGCCTTAATAGGCATATTTCACCGCACGCTCTTAATGTGACTAAGGATTATTATTAAATTATAAAACAATATTTGAAGCAACATTAATAACAAAACGGCGACGTCAAAAAAAAACCTTTTGACATCCAGAGAAATTTCCAATATATTTTATAGAGTAGCTTTACGGTATTAGTGGCGAGTAATAATATTGACAATATAATCCACGGAGCGGTCGTAAACGGTGCTTTATCTGCGCAAATCCGATGAAACCTACGTAAATATAGTACGCTAGCCGACACAGATATTTTGATTGATATAACAATTAAATTGGGTTATAAACTATATTTAAGCTGAAATGGGATAGCTATTGAGACCTTTAGGTTTATTGGTAGTGAAATACTTGAAAGTTACTAGGCTTAGTATGATATAATAAATTGGAATTGTCCCTCTTCAAACGAGTCTTAAAAGTCCTTAAAAATAGGTTACAGCTAGCAGTCCCTGAAATTGGAGACGACTATGTACCCCGTGCTGGGTTCTGTCCCCCGTGCTGGGTTCTGTCCCCGGTGCTGGGTTCTGTCCCCTGTGCTGGGTTCTGTCCTCAACCAAGGTTCGGACGCTGAGTGTGAGCGGTTGGAGGTTTTAGTGCGGTTCAACTCCCACATACCCGGTGACTTCCTCCAACTAAAAAAAAAAAACGACTATGAACGACGGTAACCACTTATTTATGGGAACGGAGAATTGAGATAACAATTATTCATCGAAATCGGTTCAGTATAAAATTATCGGTGTGATCGCATAAAAATTCTATTGTTCAATTGCTCTATATCTATTTTCCGTTTAAAAACACATTTCAATAAATAAATCGAACGATAACTAACTATTTTCAAACAATCCTTTAACAAATCCTTACACTTCAAAATTAATAGCACAAACGATAAACACAACAATATCCTTTTAATTTGGTATCATTAAAACTCTTTTGTCTCGACCTCATTATCTCGAAAGCCATTACGGACTTCCGCGGAATCGATTTTTTTCTCGATCCTAGATCATTAGCCGGTGATCATGTCAACTCGCACCTGGATACGTCACTAGCTAACCTATAATTTTGATTCTGATATTGCTGACGTCATCAAAAACATCTGCAATGAAGGTTATGCAGATTTGTGCATTAAAAGTTACTTATAGTTATTAAAACTTACCGTAGTCATTTTTTTTTATGATTTTGATAAGAATAAAACGAACGACTTTAAGTATTAAATATTTAACCAATCATCTGTGATCGGCAACAATATTGGTTTGTTTACTTATGCCAAGTCTGTGGCAGGAACCAAAATTGAGCACAGTTGACTTAACTTGTTTTGTTTACATTTTTAATCGTCTCATATTTCACGGAGATAATATATTTTCGCTGAAAATGCAATATCTTCTTGCATGATCTTCTTGGGTCTTTTCTAATGCGGTAAAAATAAGAAATGGAGCTATTCCTTTGGGAACTCGACTCAAAACGTACTAAACGGGTTCTTACCACGATTATTTTAAACTATCAAACTATCCTGTATGTGGAATCCAGTGTTAGAAGAAAATAAAGCCAAAAAATCTAGTTTTGAGACGACAGCCGATACTGTCAGTGTGGTATGTCGAAATATGAGTTCGAGTTCCAGTGGTACCGGCAAACGAACGAGAAAGAGGGTAGACAGATTTGTCTGCTCTTAAATGACCTACCCGCAGTTCCTCAGTTTTTCCGGTATCATGGCGCTTGAAACAGTACTGAAATATCGGGACCACTCAATTAAAAATAATCGTGGTAAGAACCCATTTAGTAATAGTGTAAGTGATGTAGATAACCGCGAGTGTTTAAAGAAATTTATTAAGTATCTTAGTTTTAAATTTACGCCAACTCTAATTTGTCCCACGAACATTCTATTAACTGTCAAACGACCGCCATCTAGCGGAGAGAATCGTAACTGCACGTGCAAAAAGTTTTATTGGATACGTCAAGATGATTGATGCAGCAAAAACGGACGGTCAGTGAACGCATCGTCTGATGGAACCGGTGCACGGTGACAGATTGAACCTGGAACGCCCTTCGATGTTAAGAACGAACTTTGAGGTATTTCTGCACTAATTTGAACACAGATCAATAAATAACCTGTACCTATTAATGGCCGGAGAGCTAGTAACAATTTTTGGATAGGTATTTGAGGCAAGCTGAAAACTTGAACCATAGTTCTCCTTATATACCCCAAGTCGGAACTGCAGACCTGGCTGCTGAGCGGGGCTGAATGGACCCTTAAAGTTTAATTGAAGTATACCAACAAAAGTTTATTTAATGCAGTAGGTATATTTAATCGAGATAGGTACTCTTTATTCTTATTACTAGCTTTTGCCCGCAACTTCGTTCGCGTGGACTTCAGGTTCGTCCCGTATTATCAAAAATTGTGGCCTATGTGTTATTCTGATGTATAAGCTATATTGTGGTAAAGTTTCATTCAAATCCATTCAGTAGTTTTTACGTGAAAGAGTAACAAACATCCATACATCCATACTTACAAACTTTCACCATTATAATAGTACTAGCTTTTGCCCGCGACTTCGTTCGCGTGGACCTCAGGTTCGTCCCGTATTATCAAAAATTGTAGCCTATGTCTTATTCTGATGTATAAGCTATATTGTGATAAAGTTTCATTCAAATCCATTCAGTAGTTTTACGTGAAAGAGTAACAAACATACATCCATACATCCATACTTACAAACTTTCGCCTTTATAATATAAAATTAGATTTGCTTGTTTTTAGCGAAAAAAATGTAATGTGTTGTTTTGAATAGGCTCCGAAACTACTTGATCGATTTTAAAAATATTTTCACTGTTGGGAAGCTACACTATTTCCAGTAAACATAACCTATATTAAATTTTGAAAAAAATTAGTGATACGTATTAAAACTCCAATAATGTAAGCCAAAGTTTGAAAATAATACCAGAAAACTTTCATAGAGAACGAAATGATGTAAGTATGTACTACGGATTTGTAGATAGTTCTTATAAAGATCTAACAGTACTAAACATTTTTTTAATGCAGACGAAGTTGCGAGGATCAGCTATATTATTTATAAGTCTTCAATCTAGTTTGACATAATTAGGTGCTTCTAATTACAATCGATTAATAAAATCGATTCTGATAAAGCAATCGAGAATCGTTTTCGTTGACCAAGTGACAATATTCCCACACCGCGATTTGATCTTCAGATAACCGTGACAGGTGTTTCACTTCTAAACTATTATAGGACAAATCGTTTATTGGGGTACATTATTAAGTTGTTACTGTTTGGTTATAAATAACTTTAAATGAAGTGTCTATAATTTTAATGGTTTGTATTTTAGACTAGCTGGCCCGCGCAATTTCGTCTGCGTCACAAAAAAAAATCCCGTGTATTTTCTCACCGTTTAAACCTTCCCTGGACTACGACAAACATTTTAAAACCAAAATCAGCTCAATCGGCCCAGCCTTTCTCGAGTTATAGTCACACTAACGAACAACAATTCATATTTATTTATATAGATAGATAGATTAAGAGTAGGTACTATGACACGTTCCTTTTTAAATAAGATTTAAAAAGAAAAGTTTAACAAATTGCAAAGGTTCACGAGCGACGGTAACCGTTTACCATCTAGCGGGACGTAGGCTCGTTTATTTGTTAAAAGGGAACGTAAGAATTTTAAGTGTTTAAGTAGTCAGTAATGCTTATACTAGGTAGAATAGCTACCAATAAGTTAGCCTAACCTGAGACTTTATAACCAGATATTAAATGGGCTTAGAATTTACCCGAAAACACAATTGCTTCACAAAAAATAGCCCTGTTCGTAAACATTCAGTTCCTTTTTCGAACGGGACTTATGTAAGAGTCCTCTACAGTGAGCGTTAGATGACATCCCCTGAAATTACGTAGGTTATACTCCATGAACTTCTAACTAGTGAACATTGGGAGTGTTTGTGATGATGAAAATTAAATGATAGCCGTAATGAAATTACAAAGTTTCCAGAAAAACGGTATTTCAATTTCAAGCTTTCGTGTCAAGTTTAATTTAATAATTATTCAGGAATGACTTCGAATACAAACATAAAAGTAACTAATGGATGTTGCCAGCTCAATTAAAAACGCGATCGCGCTGTAATGTGTTGCCAGCGATGAATATTTTATTACAATACGTTTACTGTTGAACATCGTAGTTAATGTCTATACAGCATGTGATAAAATTATTGGTTTTCAATTGTTTATTTCAGGGACATTGGTTTGGTTCAAAACGCTGTTTATTATTTTGAAGAACTTCTTAACTTGATTTTTAATTTAGATTAAACGTGTTGTGGTCAACTTCGTTTTAGTCTATCAAAGTATCCTATGTGCTTATCTAACCAGGACGGTGTTCACTATTATACTCTACGCTACTCAGCAGCCTGGTTTGTATTTCCGTGTTGGGGTATATCAGGAAAACTATGGACCAAGTTTTCAGCTTGCCTCAATTACTACCCTAAAATTGGCACTAGCTCTCGGACCGTTATGAATTTGGGAAAGTATGAAAATAAATAAACAGAAACAATTTTACGTGGAACCTGATACCGTAGCAAAATCGTTTGTCAACACAGAATATCTAAATAGAAAGAAAAGGTACAGTTAGATATGCTAGTTAATAGCACGAAAGCATGCTACTTTTGAGCAATTGCTACTTAGTGGCACCTGTGTCGAGACATTGCTAATAATGAGCATGCTAGTTTCGAGTTTGCTCAAATTCGTCGGTCGTGCGATTTTTGAGCATGCTACCTGCATCGCGGGTAGGAGGGGGCGTGCTTATAGCGTGTGTGAAATTTTATCCGAATGTTTTGATAAAAATGTACTTATCTCTATCTGATAGAGCTAAAATAAAAGCTTTTACATGCCATTTTCAAGAAGCCCAAACTTGATGGGTCTACGACCTTCCTTCTACAAGGTAATTTGAGGAGGAATTTCATTATTTGGCGGGGATCATTTATTGGGTGGGGATCTAGAAAAACCTAGTCAGTCAAAAACTCCTTGTTTTAAACGTCAAATTTACTTCTTAAAATTAATTTCTGTACAAATTATTGTGTATATATTATCCGTGTGTCATTCGGCATGTTATTGGCGGGTAATGTTCGCGAGTACGCGCAAACGTCCTAATTGGTCGTAAACAATATGACGACGCTTGTAACACCTTCGGATTGCAATGGAAGCTTTTGTTCGTGAAATTCTTGAAAATAAAACAATCAAATTCGATTCGGTTTTATCTTTTAAGTTTTAGTAAAAAATATTGAGGGTTTTCTCTTTTTATTGCTATAGCAGAGCCAAAAATGGTTGTCGTCGCTCAAGGACCGCTGCATAGTCAGATCTACACTTAAGGACACTCTATTTGAAAAAGAACAAGATATAGCGCTTGCGAAACAACGAGGAGGGGAGTTCATTCCATAACCGAATGCGCGACAAAAATGAATTTCTAAACGGATCCTGGATGACCGTTCCATGTGGTAGGGATGAAATCTACCTCGACTCTTTTTGGAACGAAGTTCCTTATCGCGCGTTATCGAAAGGGGGCTAGACGGAAATTTTTATGAAAAAGTTGGCATGACACTTTTTTGTTTTAGATGATTATCGCTAGATGGCGCTGTTCTTAAAATCTAATATATAAAATTCTCGTGTCACGGTGTTCGAACTTGAACTCCTCCGAAACGGCTTGACCGATTTTGTTGAAATTTTTTGTGCTTATCCGGTATCTATGAGAATTGGCCAACATCTATTTTTCATCCCCCTAAATGTTAGAGGTAGTCCAACCCTAATTTTTTTTTTATTTTTTCGACGCAGACGAAGTTGCGTGGGGCAGCTAGTATTTTATAAAACAATTCCTTATTTTGTTTTATGTGATCAATCTTTTATTTAAGTTATCAAATAAAAAAAAAAAAATTATTACGATTCCCTCACTAATTAATTGAAAGGAACTTCGTTCCATCCGGGTGTCCCTTGACACCTCTCAAGATTTTTTTTTCTACAACTACTTTTTGTCTACTTTATCAAGCTAGTATCGAAAATGATTATAACTTATAAAGTCTGCTCATATTCAAGAAACACAGTCTAATCACACACCAGCAAAATGTCATACTCAGATCAATATAACAGAAAGGGTATAAAACTTTTTGTCGGTTAAAAAAACTTCAAGAAATATATTTTACAATGGATTCAAATCTTCTTTTCAGCTACTTAAGTCAAACAAACATACAAACGAATTGTCATACTTACAATATTGCTTAATTACCTACACGATATTTAGTAAGCAAATAATTACTATGTTAGAGATACACTCAAGTAATAAAAAATAATTATTGTATCAAATAATTAAAGTGAAAACATTGGTAATCAACTTTAAGGACTTATGAAACGAAGTTCCTTATCGCGCGATATCGAAAGGGGACTAGACGGAAATTCTTATGAAAAAGTTGTCACGACACTTTTTTTGTTTTAGATGATTATCGCTAGATGGCGCTGCGATCAAATTATTTTCTCTTTCTATAAGAGATAGAGAGACAGACATTTTAAACTAACTAATCATTATAACTTAAAAAAATAAAATTTTATTACAATTCCCCCACTAATTAATCGAAAGGAACTTCGTTCCAGCCGGGTGTCCCTTGACACCTCTCAAGTTTTTTTCTTATATAACATTTGCTTTATTTTTGTGCTTGCAAATGGACGAATTGTCTATCAAATAGAGAAAAAGAAACGGAGAAGATATTTGTGTAAGCGTTCCATTTTTATCTCTACAGATCCTGAATCTCTGAAAATTCATCTATATTCTAACCAGCGTACAAAAATAATCATCTGCACCGCACATAAATAGCAGTTAATGTTAAAAGTAGCAGTTATAGATATAAGTAGCATTTATAAGAAATAGCAGTTAAAGTTATGAAACAGGTTGCGCCTTCAATTACGGTTGGAAGCTTCGCCGACGATTATTGTAACTTCTGTCGATCTTAAATTTGATTTGAAAAGCGTGAAATATGGAACTTAATTGAAGTTTAAATTAAATGTAGTGTTTTTCGATTTTATATTGTAAGTTAGATAAGACGAAAAACTTCAATAGAATCAAAGTTTTAACGTGGTATGATTCCACGTTATTTTACGATGAGAAAATGTTGTTTATAAACTTTTGGAACGAAGTTCCTTATCGCGCGTTATCGAAAGGGGGCTAGACGGAAAAAAATCTTACGAAAAGTTGTCACGACACTTTTTTTGTTTTAGATGATTATCGCTAGATGGCGCTGTGATCAAAATCTTTTAAAACACGTTCCTTATCGCGCATTACGTTACGAAAAAAAAATTATAAGATATTTTTTAACCGAAAGCAACTTCGTTCTATTCGGGTGTCCCATGTCACCTCTCAAGTTTTTTTATTACAATAACAAACTCCACCAACCTCAGCATCACATTAAAGATTTAAAAAACATACTTTCTGCCATGGAAAAATATTCTTAATAGAGGTGCAGTCCAACACTGCGTAGGGCGGATTGGAGGCATCACATATTTTCGAACGTTTTTTCCAAATTTGTAGGTTTTTCTTCACCGTTATCAGCCAGTGTTGTGAAAAATTACACATAGGTAAATTCTAACTATGATTTAGGTACAATCCGGCCGGTTCGGAAAGCATATAAATACTTAAAAATACATCTTATTACATTTTTTAAATCAAATATTCTGTAGGAGAGATTTTTCGTGCTGCTACTTTTGACCGAAGTCGCTACCACAGTATCCACCAATTAAAGCTGCAAACATGAAACAGATCGTTTTATCCGGTCTGAACTCCAATTAAAAATTTGATAAAAACCGTGTAATTTAACAACGTCTAGTTTTTCGCTATTCGATCCAACAGTTATTTAATTTTAACGGTAAATATTAGCTATGACTTATTCCCTACTCTATAGCATGTTTTCCCACACTACACATTCGCCACAGATTATATATCGGACGATTTTTTTTTTAATTTCTCGGCAATGGTTTTCACTACCGAAATAATTTTATTACAGAACTTGATGAAGTTTGTGCGTTGATTTTGTTTATCGAATTTTGGTTCGTGAAGCAATCAATTTGTTGTCGTCGGTGCTTTTTAGTAATGTTTTGTTTTCGTTTTGTTTTTTATATTAATTTTTTGAGTGTTGCTACTGAAATACTTATTAGATTTATACTATAATGTTGGTCAATGGTTTTAAATGTAAGAACAAAGTTTGATTTGTTAATTATAGCTCTTTCATTTAACTTTCACTACTTCATTTGCATCTAAAACCATTTTTATAAATTTTACATCTTTGCTAGATGAGAAAACCTCTAATTTTAAATTCGATTGGAAATTCCGTCCAATATTTGAAAAAAGTTAAAAAAAAGTTTTTTGAAATCTGTTTAATAATAATTTGTTATGTTTAATAAATTAATCTTTAATTTTAAATACTTTTGATGTGTAATCAAAGTTATCACTATCACTTGCGTATAGTAAGTACCTACCTACAGAACTTATAAAATCGATATAATTAAAGAAATCGATTAAATTCGCCAATCGTTTCGGCCAAAAACGATTACTTTAATTACCGATGACAAATCCAAGGTGCCTCCGATGAGAACCCGAGTTTTGACCTTAAAATTAAGATCTTGAGTCAATTAAAAAAATGTAATATTTTTTACAAACTGTTTTATTAAACTCATTTTTTTTTAATTATTATATTATATTACGAGATACATTGTATCGAACAAAACAGTAAATTGTGTTTCCAAACAGATTAATTACACTAAAGATCAAGTGTTTTACAAAACGTCTTCAGTTCAACCCGCGGGTGTGATATGCGGGAGCTCAACCTCACTAAAGCCTGCAACAGCTCACACTCAGCATCCAAACCCTGTTTGAGGCCAGAACCCAACACGGGGTTATGTGGGACGGTGCAACGCGTTCCGCTCTACGGCACCGTCGCGCCGCCCCCGTAGTCCATCATGCTTGCCTAATGCGGTTTGGCGTCTTCATCTATATTTGAAAGATTTTATCCTTCACCAAAATAAAATATTCATTTTCCTTTTTTTCACTACCGTTTCAACCGTGCAATAAACGCAATCAAATCTTTTCAAATCAAGGCTTCGAAATTTAAGCACAGGCATTGCAAAATAGCTTCAAAGAACACTTCGAAAATCCAAAATCAAAATTAAAAATAGCGTAAGAACTATGTAAAAATATCCAGCCAGTCGCTAATAACATTCAAATACTCAGACTACACTAAATAATATCGATTAACACCAAAATACTTTCTATAAAACTAGGGAAATGATTTAAAATAATAACTTAGATAAATAACTAGCTAGATGATTTGGTAACTGTTGCCAAAATTAAATCGCTTTTCGATCAATTTATAATAACCTAACTGATGTTTGGAATAGAAATGATTTATTGTAAACTAGCGATATGTTCTGACTTCACACGTGTAAAATGCTGAAACTCATGTACTGTCTTCACTTGAAAAAAATGCATCTAAAACTGTTCCGTCCAGATTCTATATTAAAACTAGCTGACTCGCGCAACTTCGTCTACGCCGAAAAAAAAAATTAGGGGTGGACTACCCCTAACATTTAGGGGATGAAAAATAGATGTTGGCCGATTCTCATAGGTACCGGATAAACACAAAAAATTTCATCAAAATCGATCGAGCCGTTTCGGAGGAGTTCAAGTTCGAACACCGTGACACGACAATTTTATATATTAGATAATATAAGCATACCGACAACGGGAAGATACTTTGTTTTACATTCTGTACAGGTAGGGTTGTTTTACTTGTGTAAAGGTATTAGTTTGAAAATGTTATTATGCCAAGTACCTAGGAACTAATAATATTAAACGTTGAATGAGTAGATGTTGAGTAGGTACGTATGTCACTTAAAGGTAGCGATATATTTTTGGAACGAAGTTTCTTATCGCGCGTTATCGAAAGGGGGCTAGACGGAAATTCTTATGAAAAAGTTGGCACGACACTTTTTTGTTTTAGATTATTATCGCTAGATGGCGCTGTTCTTAAAATATTTTATAAAACAATTCCTTATTTTGTTTTAGGTATATGATTAATGCTAGATGGCGCTGTGATGAAAAATATTTTATTTAAGTTATTAAATAAAAAAATAAAATTTTATTACAATTCCGTCACTAATTAATCGAAAGGAACCTCGTTCCATCCGGGTGTCCCTTGACACCTCTCAAGTTTTTTTTAATCAATACTGTAAACTCTACCAGAAGAACCAAGTCTTTGTATTTTTTTTCATAAAGTTATTCCAACAGGATTCTTTTTTGGAACAAACAGACATGCACCACAGTTGCGCCATCTAATGACATTTGACTTCTACGGAGGACTCCGTTCAGAATTTGAAGTTGTAGCTCGAGAAGATGATTTGTTATACAACCAAAGTAACACAGATCTTGAGTAAGCCACCCTGATATTACAATCGACCACCAATAAACCGCTGAGGCTGGGAGCACCTTGATTAGTCAATTAAGAATCAGAATAACACCACCAATAAAACGTATTCGGTGATTTCTCAGTATTTTGTTACGTTGCAATCAATATTTCGACGGCGGCGTCCGTTTGTTGTTGAAACAAATGTAAGTTTTACAGGCGTACCGAATCTGGTGAGGTCGGTGTTACTGCCGGATTCGATAATAGGGTACCGTAATGTGTGAGAGAAAACGTTTTTGTAAAGTAGCCAGTAGCAGTGGGGCGATACGTGAGCGACAATCGCGAACGCGTCCTGTCACCCTTACTAATCGGATGTCGAGCGCGAAGGGCGGGAAGTTTTAGTGCGGTTCAACCCCCACACACCCCATCCCGGCGAGTGGAAGTCCGGCGATTTCCTTCCGTCACAAAAAAAAAGTGGCCAGTAGCAAGAAACTTGTAGTAGGTACTTTTTTTATAGCCGCGTAGGCAGACGAGCTTACGGGCCACCTGATCGTAAGCGGTTACCGTCGCTTATGGACCTCTGCATTGCCAGAAGACACTGCTATACAAGTATGTATACAAGACAAGTTAGCTTGCCCTCGGGGTCCTGTGCTTCATTACTCGTTACGGTGATCGCCACTGTGGATTCTGGCTACACAAGAGTTACAGTGGTGGGAGTGAGAGGTGAGCGAATACCCGATACCTATATAACGTGGAAATTTGAAATGGCCCCAGAGAAAGTTCTCTACCTAATGATTTTACCGAATTACTATTACAATATTCAAAGATTTTTAAAATACATGAGTATTTAATAAGTGATACAAAGAAGTTTTGGAACGAAATTCCTTATCGCGCGTTATCGAAAGGGGGCTAGACGGAAAAAATCTTACGAAAAGTGGTCACGACACTTTTTTAGTTGTCACGACACTTTTTTTATTTTAGATGATTATCGCCAGATGGCGCTGTGATGAAAATCTTTTAAAACACGTCCTTTATCGCGCGTTACGTTAGGAAAAAAATATAAGATATTCTTTAATCGAAAGGAACTTCGTTCTATTCGGGTGTCTCATGACACCTCTCAAGTTTATTAGTTAATTAACTATTAAGTTAATAGTAGCGTGGGCTACATACAACACGATTCGGCTCTTGTATGATTTTTTTGTATCAGTGATAGTTGCACTTGTAATTTTACTGACTGGAATTAATAATTCTCCTTTAAAATGAATGTTAGTGATGTAGATTACCACGAGTGTTTCAAGAATAACACAACAATGATTTTTTTGCTTTTTTTACTCTCCATAAAAGTTGTAACAGATTAAAGAGTATAATTACTATAAATATTATACAGAACCATTCTCCACAATAAAATGTTCGATTTAGAGCCGTGTCGAAACGCCAGCACAAGAAGCCGAAAGCGATGTGCCGCTTCAAAATTTTATTGTTCATAATTACTACTAAATGCCGAACGAACTGTTGTGTGATTCTCTCGTTTTTAACTTATATGTATTATTACACCTTTATTTGAGCTCCGAATTAGATTCCGATGTGGCGTTTTTTATGTATTTTCGATGGGTTTTGATCGCTCAGTTAATTTGGAGAGGTTTTTGGATCTGTGTACGCAGTTGTTGTTAAGTATTTCGTACATAACTTGATATGTTGCGAAATTATGACTTTAGGTGAGATATCGGATCTCTAGAAGTAGCTGTTTTTTTTTTTTAGTTGGAGTAAATCACCGGGTATGTGCGAGTTGAACCGCACTAAAACCTCCAACCGCTCACACTCAGCGTCCGAACCCCGGCTGAGGCCAGAACCCAGCACGGGGTTATAAGGGACGGCGCGACGCGTTACGCCCAAGGAACTCTTCCTCGTCGCGCCACCCTCTAGAAGTAGCTGTAGAATGTGGTATTCATTTTACTAAAAAACAATTTAGTTTTGAAGGGTGTACACTTAGGCATGTTCCAAGTTACAACGTAAATTGTTACTACAAATTTTACATGAAAATCTGATAAATAGCATTATATTGTGGCCCGTCTAAGTGTGCGCTAGTTCAAACAAAATGAATCTATGAGAGGTGGATCCAAATGGCATGGAGTATAACCCTTAATTTCCATAATTTCGTGAGATACCAATTCCTGTTGCATACAATAGTGTTAGATTTTCTATGCTGCAATAATAAAAGAAGAAAGAAGATAAATAAATTGGACCAACCTTAGTCTTACTCCCGCCAATAGACCCAGGCCTGATGGACCCAGTCTCGTAGAACCTGGTCAGGATCTTGGAAACGCAGCCGTGGGAGACCAGCAACTGTCTGCTGATGTCGCAAGGCCTGACGCCCATGATGGCTAACTCCACTATTCTCTTTCGGACCACATCGGGGAGAGGACGGCCGTTGACGAAGACACCTCCCAGTTGATTGACACCTGCTTGCCCTGTGGAGTAAAATTCGTGTTTTAGATAAACAACGTACTTTATTTACTTGCTAACTTTAACTTCGCCATAAATTGAATAGGTTTACCAGCTTCGATTTAAAGCTGTTACTTTCTGTCACTCTCAAATCCCGTAGCTTCATTATTAGTAAAATAATTATCGAAACCACTTCATTAGATTCAAACCCTCTACATCGTCACAAAAATTACGGCATTACTTATTTAACATTATACCTAGATAAAAAATATATCTATAAACCTAGAAAGGTGCTGAATAGATTAAAAACATAAGTTTAAATACGCTACAATTTTCTAACTCAAACCAGCACACTTAGTATGTTGCTCAAGCAAGACATCAAACTTACTTTATGGCATTTGAACCTAGAAGTTACCAAGAAAAATATTGTTATAAAATAAAACATAAATAACAAGACTCATAAAACAGTTAACAAACAAAGGAATTATAGTTATCTCTGATAGAATCTACGTCTCAATGGTCGAAGCTTGCACATTATATCATGTCTCATTTCGCCTTAATAGTCCCTTGCACCTGCCAGAACTAATATCAATTTGATTGCTAAAACAGAAATGACATATTCGAAGTATTTCGAAGCTAATAGACTTAAAATTTGGGTTTTCAAAATGGAAGATCTTGTTATAATTGTTAGTTAAGACTGCAGCTTTGTATGTTTAGAATGGGTGGCTTTTTTATTGTTAAAGCTGGTTTGCATACTGTTCTTTTGATCATCACATCATAAAGAAATTAAATTAAATTTATTACTTTAGTTTAGGGATTAACAATGATCCCCGAACTAGGTAAAACCTATATTATATGTATCATAGCGCTAATAAAAATGTAGTTATATTATCAAGAGAATAACCTTTTTTTTTTGTAGAGTAGCCAACGGACCACCGTCGCTCATAGAACTCTGTTAGGACCGCAACCTACGAAATAACTTTAAGAACTCAATTTTAGAATTTTTGCTACTATATTTTTGTTAGTCATTAACTGATCCTCGAAACTTCGTCTGTGTCAAAAAGGGGTTCAGGCACACTGTTCGATTTTAATAAGACCAACAGACCTGCAGTACATCATTTTGTTCTATAATTAATAGTTTTCGCAGGACACGCGATGTAAAAAAAAAAATTGGATAATTTTTTCACACCTCGGCTTACATTATTCAAGAGATTCGTACTAAAATCTCTATTTTTTATTGTAGCTTTCGATCGGTGAAAGAGATTTTAAAAATAATCCAGTCGTTTTTGGCCCTATTTATAATATTCAACCATGAAATAACCAAAATGAGTAACCGAAATGAATTTGATGTTATTAAATATTTATAATTTTGTTTTTACTCGGAACACTATTCTTCAAATTTTATTGTTTAAATTTACATGCAGTAGTTTTCTGTAATAAAAAAAAAAAAAAAAAAGATGCACATACTCTTTTTTTGTTATTTGCCTATATAATATTATAATCAATGTGTTAACTTAGTGTAGTGTTTGTAGAAAACTCATAAATCTAATATACATTAGAAAAGCGAAAGTTTGTAAGTATGGATGTATGGATGTATGTTTGTCACTCTTTCACGTAAAAAACTACTGAATGGATTTGAATGAAACTTTACCACAATATAGCTTATACATCAGAATAACACATAGGCTACATTTTTTGATAATACGGGACGAACCTGAAGTCCACGCGAACGAAGTCGCGGGCAAAAGCTAGTAAATAAATGAATGAAATGCTTAATTAAATGTGTCATTGTCGGGACTTTCACTGCGCATCCTAAAAGGTCTGATAAAGTTTTAAATCCAAAGTCGTAGACCAAAACTTATTATAACTGTAAAATTCAGTATCAACAATCAAGAACATTAAAAGTTTTAATATTAAAGAAATTCGAAATGATTGTTATATTTTTTAATGAAGGCCCAAGGATGCAAGATGCGTTATCAGTTAATAAGGTCGTAAATAAGTTTAATGGCGTCGCTGACACAAGTTTTAGTAGGTTATTATGCCTATTTTACTGTGTTTACATTCGTAATTATGGCTTTTATTTATAAAGAAAACAATCAATGGTAAATTAAGTAGTTTAAACTAGACTTTTTGCTGCACAAATTGGTAAAACTGGTGTATTTTTTTAAGGGAAAAGTCACTGCATTGCTTCATTTAGTTGCGGAATTTTCAAACTTTCAAATAGGTATTCGTATTTAAAAAAAAATTCAAACTAATCACAGGCTTATCTATTCGTTTTTAAACACCCTGTTTCGAGACTGAAATAGTACTCGCTTTTGAATGAATTTATAGCGTTACAGATAAAAATATCACACTACTCTACTACTACTCTCAACATATTATTATATAATTGAAATTGATTACAAACGAATTCGAGAGAGAGTTTATAACTTGAGAAACGTAATGTATACAAAAATGAAATTTAAAGTCAAAATTGTTGACTCCATATAGCCTACCATTCAAAAGCTTGGTAAAGTTAATTTCTGTATAGTAAATTGTCACGAAAGATAAAAACTGTAAAGCGCTGAAACGCGATTTTACAGGAGAAGTTTTTTTTTATTGCCATGTAGGCAGACGAGCCAACGGCCCACCTGATAGGAAGTGGTTACCGTCGCTCATGAACCTCTGCAACGTCAGGGGACACTGAGAGGTCGCTACCTACGACCTAACTTTAAAGACCCTCCTCAAGCCTCAAGTCATAGCGCTCAGGGAATACCGAGGAGGGGAGCTCATTCCATAGCCGGATGGTCCGTGGCAAACAAGTGCAAAATAAGTACAATTTTGGAAACAAACATTTGTTAAAAACTATTTGTTATACTCCTGTATTGTTTCTGTTTTCCACTTTGTATACTTTAAATATAACTATTTCTAACTTCCGCTAAATTGGCGCTTTACCAACGACGATATATAATTCAGAAATACAGACACCCTGTATATCTTGACTGACACCTTTATAAATTCATGCTAGCGTCTATGTCTGAAGTAATCACACTTCAATTCAGTATTGCCGTGTTATACAGCTTCTGGGAATCGATAATGCACTGTCTACTTAAAACTTAATGACATTACTACTTTAGGGATGGGAGGAAATTATATCGATTAAAAAATTGAGATATTTTTTCTGCTGTAAGGATTTTTCGAGTTGGAAGAAAGGCGGTGTATAGAAATTTTGCATTCGTTATTCCATTCTTAAATGTTTTTAAAGATCTCGTTCATCTCTTGAAGTAAGTATGCTGATGGTATCTGATAAAAATGAAGTGATTAAACTTTTCTTGTGTTGATGAATTTCTTCTTCTTCTTCTCTGTCGGTACACTCTTGTCAGAGCGGTCGTGGTTATTATGAAGATTTTCTCTTGCTCGCAACTATCACGCACCTCACGGTGTCCCGCCACTTTCCCCGATCGGTTGCGGTTCTGGTACACTGGTGCAATGGGGCTCCCAATGTGGACTTGATCTCATCAGTCCACCTCATAGGTTGATGAATTTAAGTCAAATCAATTTTTCACAATATTATTTAAAACACTATCCAATTGATGACGTAGTAAGATAACTTTACTAATCCTGCTAATATAAGTCTTTCGATTTTACCCCACGATTATTCGATAATCGATAATATTAATCTTCGATCGTGGGCACTACACTAGTGCGTTAACGATAAGGCTCGATTTTCCGCAGCAAAAATAAATTATTACGCAGTCCTGTGCACATCGTAAAGTAAGTAATTTGCATTCGACGAAATCTGACCAAGTATTACCGTGAAGCGTCCGGACGGTGGCCTGTCAGTCGTAAAATCCGAATTGCTACAAACAAATTAGAACTTTCGTTTAATGGCATTTGGGTCATAAATCGCTTGGCCGTTTTATTAACGAGTTAACGGTAGCTCAAGCGAATTTAGAAAGTTTTTTAATTGATAATCTTGTGGTTATCGACGAGGTTTAAGAGTATGGCGAAATTGTTAAAGAAATTTAATACCTTTTTATTAAAGTAGGTAAACGAGCACTCGGCCCATCTGGTTTTGTACTGTACTGTACCAACCCATTACTGCCCACTGTTGGGCTCAGGTCTCCTCCGAAGAGGGATTAGGCATAGTCCACCACGCTTGCCCAGTGCGGATTGGGGACTTCACATATCTTCAAAGGATTTTTAGAATCCTTTTCCGACATGCAGGTTACTTCACGATATTTTCCTTCACCGTTTTTAGTCAGTGGTGTTGTGAAAAATTGCACATAAATCTTTTTCACATTTAGATTTAGCTCATCGAGTATGGGCGCATTTGAGAGACCTGTATTTTTTATGCGAAACTCTGATTAGTTGTAGATTTACGGATGGTTCTCTTTCTTGCAAAAACTACTGTTATTTTAATGAAACTTTACAGTTGTATATAGGTAGGTAAGTTGTCTTGTGTTCTTAAAGGTCGTAGCGGTCCCGCAGTATCCCCCGTTAATGCAGAGGTCCATGAGCAACAGTAACCAAATGAGGTGACCTGTTAGCTCGTCTGCAATGCAATAAAAAAGTGTAGCATCAGAATAACAAAAGATATAATTGGACCCAGTAAGTGGTGCCATAATCGCAAAAAACGTCTGCAGGGATCATCTCCACATATCAATATTCTAGAATTTACTTACCTACGTGAAGTTTCAATTTGAAAACTCATTAAAACATATAATTTGTGAACAAAGTCGAAACTCATTAGCTTTAAAGACTTAATCTTGACAACACTGCCACAAATACCTTGATATAAACTATCTGATGCACGCGACTTCGTCTGAAGATAGAATTTGCAATGTAGGCCCAGAAATATGTATGTGCTTATTGACCTACGACATCACAACAAAAATCTCTTCAATTATCAGTGTTTATTTAATACCTACACATACATTTTCTTTTTGAATTACTGTATCTATTAAAAAACTCGTGTCAATCCATTGAATACTTATAAGGCAAATAAACAATGCAATTTGTTGACAACTATTGTAGTGTAGTGCAACTTTTCACAACACCACAGGCTGAAAACGTTGAACAAAAATGTCGTGAGGAAAAATGCATATAGGAAAAGGATTCTAAAAATCCTTCTAAGATATGTGAAGTCAAAATCGCATTGGGCAAGCGTGGTGGACTATGTCTAACTCTTCGTAGGAGACCTGAGCCAGCAGTGGGCAGTAATGGGTTGTTACAGTACAGTGTAGTACAAACAGGGTGAAACAACTTTGTTTTACACTATGTAGTGTGTGTAGTGATACTGTTTAATAAGGTTCAAACTAATCTGTAATATTTTATAGTTACTATGACGTGGTTCAAATTAAAACCAAGCTTAAGTCATGAAAGTAAATAACCTGGAAACAACGTAGTGAAATTACAAAGGACTTAGGTGTGTAAATTACACACTAAATGTGTGTAATGTTCGTAAATATGCAATAGTAATATATTATGTTAAAAAGTAACAATAGTCATACGACATTACAGAATAAAAAAACTCGAGAGGTGTCATGGGACACCCGAATAGAACGAAGTTCCTTTCGATTAAAAGGTATCTTATAATTTTTTTTTCCTAACGTAACGCGCGATAAGGAACGTGTTTTAAAAGATTGTGATCACAGCGCCATCTAGCGATAATCATCTAAAACAAAAATAAGGAACGTGTTTTAAAAGATTTTGATCACAGCGCCATCTAGCGATAATCATTTAAAACAAAAAAAGTGTCGTGACAACTAAAAAAGTGTCGTGACAACTTTTCGTAAGATTTTTTTCCGTCTAGCCCCCTTTCGATAAAGCGCGATAAGGAACTTTGTTCCAAAATAGCGAATGATTTTTGCTAAAAATAAATTATAAACTTTGAAATCCTACAAAAGTAATGATTAATTTAGACTATTAGTATGCTTAATTTTATATTAATTACAGCTTAGTTAAGTTGATTACTTCATACTGAGCTTTAACAATAATGATTAAGCTAAAACTTCACTCACAGTACACTTAATAAATAATTTTATCATGTAATTTTAGCTGAAAGAAAGACCTTTAAATAAATAAATATTAACTTGCACTGGAATGAAAATTGCAAGCGAAATTTAACAAACTTCCCGGTTTTGAGCTGACATTTTGCACGCAGATGTATATCGCGTAATATTATGACAAAATGGCACTGATCTGATTATAGATTCGGAAGGTGGTCACAGGAATTCTTGTGCTAAACAAGATAGACCCGTCGTGTTTGGGCTCGTTTTACTTGTATTAGCTAGCATTCTACTGCTACATAACATCCAGGATCTTAAAAGCTTGTATTTAAAATGTTTTCTTTACAAAAAAATATTGATATTCTTATTTTTAAAAACTACGAATACTCCAAGTAGGCGGATGTTAGTGTTTTCGCTACGCTACTGAAATCAAAGGAATTAAAACGGATCCCAATAAAAGGACATTTCACTGT
This sequence comes from Trilocha varians, assembly GCA_030269945.2. NCBI lineage: Eukaryota > Metazoa > Arthropoda > Insecta > Lepidoptera > Bombycidae > Trilocha > Trilocha varians. The sequence goes on from AP028277.1 coordinate 12,468,412, forward strand.
CGACTCTGTAATAATCATTGCGTTTTCGAGAACAGAATCAAAACCATTAAAAAAGGTATTAATCGGCAAAAGTAATTAACTATAAACCATTAAAATAACATTAAACTTGAAGGCGAAAAATTATGCTACCGTGCGATGCGTTGAATTAAAAAAAAAGATATAAGGAGCGTTGTGGAGAAAAAGCTGTGCCTAAATAAAATACAATTATCTAGCTAACGTAAGAAGTTTTTTATTGCCATGAGCCACTTGATCGTAAGTGGTTACTGTCACTCATGGACACTGTGGAAAGCTCCGCAGTGTCCACTGGCTACTCAATTCTCAAGATAGGTACAATCTTTCCACGGCAAACCACGGTAAAACAACATTTTTTAAGATCCATGCACCTATAATGGTGTATTGGGAATCGAACCTGTTACAATTCGAAAAAATCACTCGCTGTATATTACTTTCCATATCTACGTTTTTATCAAAAAGATACATAAAATCGCAAATTTACACCACGATCATGCCTTCAAGTCTTTATAAAGCTCCAGTAACTTCATCTGCTCCAAAAAAAATAAGGTTGTAAATTACTTTTTTCGTTCAGTATTGGCGATATATCGGTCGGAATACAGCCTTTTTATAACTGGCGACTAACTTTACGATACCGACAGACATAAGTCGAAAACAGGAGCGGGCGAGATAATTCGATTTGGTTTTTAAACGCCTTGATTTGTGACTTTAGATAAAGAAGATCGATAATGGAGTGAGTGAAAGAGATAGCAATTTTAATTACACGAGTAGAAAAGAGACAACAATAGAAGTTGCAATGAGACAATTTAGTAACTCACAATAAGTGTTTGACGTTCACGTTTGATGTCAAATTTATGTCAAAACATTAGTTTTGTTTTTATTATGTTTCTCGTACATTGTTTCATATAGTTTCAATGACGGTCAATGCATATAAAACCCCTATTTAGGTACATGTTAGATCGAAATCCATACATTTTATATGAAGTAGCGTAAACTAGACCCACCTAGGTCGCGACTGAATATCAGATTTTCATACAAAAATAGAACTCCTAGTCCGCGCACCAGAAAATATTCACAAATGAACCGAATTGAATGAACCAATGTTGGTAGACCCCCCACAAGATGGACCGACGATCTGGTCAAGATTGCGGGAGGTCACTGGATGCAGATGGCGCAGGACCGGTCGATGTGGCGAAGTTTGGGGGAGGCCTATGTCCAGCAGTGGATGTCTATAGGCTGATGATGATGATGATGATGAATGAACCAAATGAATTCTAGTTTCCAAAGTCTATTCAAATGAACGCATCTTAATTTCAACAATGACATCGAATGACATCATTTTGACAATGACTTTTAATATTTACAATTTATATTTTAGAGAAATTAATTTTATTTATAAAATTTTGTGAATGGACCGTTGCCGATGTCCAGAATACGCGAGGGCTGTGAGAAAATTGAAATTCTATACTGTCGGTACATACCGACCCGATCTGATTGAAAACTATGATAGTAAGTATCCTTGCTCAAAGATTTAATAAATCTGGAATTAACATCACGAACAACAGCGTAAAGCCAATTGAAAGTAAACCACGCGTAACTACACGATATTTTGAAAAAAATATTTTATTTTTGAATTGGAGGAAATCGCCAGATATGTGGAACCGCACTAAACGTCCGAACCCCGGCTGAGGTCAGAACCCAGCACGAGGTTATGTGGGGAGGCACGACGCGTTACGCAATACGACATTCTTTACCGTCGCGACGCCCCCAACAATACAACCTCAGGATTTACTTCAAGTCCCTTAAAAAATGACAAGTCATAGCGCTCGAGAAACACCGAGGAATCTCTTCCTATATGCTCTTCCTATTCTGATATAAACTAGTTGCTGCCCGTGATGTCTGCGTGAACCCTATATAGCAACTAAAATTATACCTTTTTTCCTACAGTTTTTCGAATTTTTCTCGACGTAAAAACCATCCTTGAACTTCAACGAATATTTAATAACAGAATAGGCCAAATTGGTCCAGGCGTTGTTGATTTATGCGCTTAGCAACACATTTTGCGATTCATTTTATGTTATAAAATCAAAATCATCACAAATATCTTCTACCCCTCAGGGTCCGGTTTCGAAGTGCAATGGATAAAACACGGCGTCAACTATGAAGATATGAAGTTCTCTAAGCCGAAAGCATCGGTAGCGAGAAAACATTCTCATGAAATGACTAAATTGAAGAAGTTAGAGCGTATGTGGTGTCCATATATGACACCAGTGGAAATGTGATTTAAATAAAGGAAAAAACGAAATTAACTCATTATATTTTTTGAACTACTTTTCTAACTAATATGAATTCTTTCTCAAATTATTTTTAACACATAGTTAAGGGGTGGGCCATATAAAGTTTGCATTTTCCAAAAGTTCGACTGTCATGTTGGCTGTGCGGCATGTTGCGCCATCCTGTTGAAACCAAATGTCGTCCATGTCATACTCTTCAAATTTTGGAAACAAAAATTCGTTGAGCATGGCACGGTAACGCTCGCCATTTACCGTAACGGCGGCTCCTTACTCATTTTCGAATGATGCCACCGGATCAAAACCCACACCAAACCGTAACTCTTTGTGGGTGCATTGGCTTCTCAATGGTGACGTGTGGATTTACCGACCTCCAGATGCGACAATTTTGCTTATTGACATAGTCTCCTGGTGAAAATGGGCTTCATCTGAAAAGACGATTTTTCGGTAAAAATGCTCATCTTCGGCCAAACGATCTTCTGCCCATTGGGTGAACCGAAAACGTCCCATTTCATAAATGTCAAACCTTTTACTAAATTATGAACACAAATTGAATGACATTTGAGCTGTCATTCTCTAAATAAACAGTAAGTAGTTCAAAATGCAAACGTTAGATTGGCCCACCTTACTAAGTAGTCTGGTTTAGCATTTTCCTTCTCATCTAGTAACCTGTTTGCTAATCTACCCAATAAGAAATAAAACATAGGGATGTTAGAGTTTGAAGAAACTCAGTACAGATAGAAATAGCTGCCCTATTAGTCCGGTCAATTTAGACCAAAATATGAGAGTGAAGTTACATAAAGTCCAAACTAGCTGAATTTCAATGAAACTGTTACACACGTAAATTTCCAAACACGGGAATGATGAGGAACTTCTAGATATTGTTAAATATGTTTGAACAATTTCACTGAAATTCAGCTTGTTGGGACTTTATGTAACTTCGAATGTCTAGATTGACCGGATATATAGTACTTTCTTGCATTTTCAACAGGTTCTTACCGCGATATTTAATTAATTGAGTTGTCTCGATATTCAACGTTGTTGCAAACGTCATGATCACGAGAAGATTATTATATTATGATAATTAAATATCGCGGTAAGAACCCGTTGAAGATGCATGAACGTATTATAGAAAACCGCGAGTGTCTGAATAAACGGATATATAGTGTCCCCTGACATTGCAGAGATCCATGAACGACTGAAACCACTTACGATAAGGTATCTAGTATGGCAATAAAACGAAGTAAAAATCATATTATTTTAATTGCGCATTTCCAAAGCGAAAGTTTCACATATAAGCGCTTTTTAAGCTTTAATTAATTAAGTTTTAATAAACGTACATAAAGTTTACGATATTAAATTGTAACGTTGTAAATGTTCATTTTCTCGATCGGGTTAGGTTTTTTTGTTGCATTTGCTGTTACGGTATCATTTCGGTAACTTGTTAGAATTAGTGTGGATAATTCTTGTTCTAGATTATTAGTAATTTTGTGACTGAAAATATAGTTTTGTAAATTCTTTGTCCGATAACATTACTGTTAATCAATCGTCATTTCATTATAAGCTTATAGGTACTAATGCTTATTGCAAAAACAAATGTAATATCAAAAATTCAAATTCAAATGTATTTATTTGACAACTTAGGTTAACAAATAAGACTTATAAAATAGATGCACCTTATAATAAAATAACATTTAGACTTGAACTAATGAAAAGATGATGCCTGTAGTAGTAAATAAACTGTGTCACAGGCATCAGCGCTGCAAAATGCTGACTTTCCTTCTTCTATTATTTCTAAATCGGGAATATCTATATGTACTTTTACTTCTCATAAGCTTTCGCCTAAACCAAATAAGACATTTTTCAGAACAGCTGTATATATTTCTTTTTGTATGAGAAAATTGCCAAACTGATGTGTAGGAGTCGAAATTGAAATCTACAACTGCTCACATTCAGCATTAGAACACCAGCTGAAGCCAGAACGGTGTTATGCGTGACGGTACGACGCGTCATACACTATAGCGTTTCTTACTATCTCACCGTGAGAGGTACAAGATAACTGTAAATTGAGTGTTGCTTAATGTAAAATAATATTTCCAACAACATGAATTATCCATGTTTTTCTAACTATCGCCCAACATTCAATAAGTTAATTTAGCGTCAAAACCACTTGCACGTCACTAGCTTCACGGAACGACATATCTAGTCTACTAGTGATGAGCTCTATCGATATTTGAGAAAACTTTTTAAATGCAAGCTTTTAAGATCCTAGATATCATTTAGCAGTAGAGTGCTATTGTGCGAAGTAAAACGAGCCCAAACAACTATCTTGTTTAGCACAAGATTTAACCACCTTCCGAATCCATCATCAGATCAGCGCCATTGTATCATATTATTTTATTGTCACGCGATATACATACCTGTACCATTACTACTCACTGTTGGGCTCAGGTCTCCTCAGAAGAGTGATTAGGCATAGTCCACCACGCTTGCTCAGTGCGGATTGGGGACTTCACAAATCTTCAAAGGATTTTTAGAACCCTTTTTCGACATGCAGGTTTCCTCACGATGTTTTCCTTCACCGTTTTTAGCCAGTGGTGTTGTGAAAAATTGCACATAAATCTTTTTCACATTTACATCTGCGTACAAAATGTCAGCTCGGAAACCGGGAAGTTTGTCAAATTTAACTTGCAATATTCCACCAGAACTTACATAATTACATCCAGTGTAAGTTAATATAAAGCTTGTAATTCAACGTTATATTTAGTTATTAAAAATATCGATATATCGAAATCAATAATCGATACATCACTATAGGCTGTAAATCAGATCGATAGATAGTGTAGGTGTCGCTCGACTGAATTGAGTCGATTCTTAACGCCTGGATTATGACGAATTAATTCAAACTGTAGGATAAAGTTTTATATTTCTATTCGTATGGTTCGATTTGATAACAAAATTAGATACAGCTATTGATATCGAATTGTATTTTTCAATTTGGAATTTGAGACAAAATCGAACTTAAGTCAGAATCGAAATCAATTCAGGAAATGAACATTTATACTAGTAATAGCTGACCCGCGCAACTTCGTCTGCGTCTCTTAATAATAAAAACTCTTAATATTAAACTTGAGAGGTGTCAAGAGACACCCGGATGAAACGAAGTTCCTTTCGATTAATTAATGAGGGAATTGCAATAAAATTTTATTTTTTAAGTTATAATAATTAGTTAGTTAAGAGAGAGAGAGAAAGACGTTTTAAACTAATTATTATAACTTAAATAAAATATTTTAATCACAGCGCCATCTAGCGATAATCATCTAAAACAAAAAAGTGTCGTGACAACTTTTTCACAAGAATTTCCTTTTAGCCCCCTTTCGATAACGCGCGATAAGGAACTTCGTTCCAATAAGAGTATTCTCGTAAATTTTGTCACAGTATAAACCTTTCCTGGACTTCAACGAATATTACAAGAATAAAATTATTCGAATGAGTTCTTTCAGTTTTTTCGGTGCGATTCTATTGTAATCGAAAGATTGAATGTTACAAAACCTAGAAATTTTCATAATTTATCGTCAATCGTCCATTTAACTATTATAATATATAAAAAAGTAAAGTATGAACTCCCAAATGCACAAAAAAAAATTAATTATATTTAAAAGTAAATCATTACAAATAACAAAGACAAAACTAGTTAGCTGTAACAGGTATGTAAAATAAATGAAACTAAATATTATTATTTACATTTAAAATTGTATTTAAAATTTTAAACAGTGAAAGAGGAACTTCTCACAATAGTATTTTAGAAATCTTCCAAAAACACTTAAAATTGTCATAAAATATTATCAAAACTATCACAATAAATTAAAACCGACCATTTTACCGAAACATCGTTATGAGAATATTAAAAATTATATTTTCATATTAAAACGGAAGCTGCGTGTGGGTCCAAAGAAATGACTATTAAACGTTTTTTTTTTTCGAAATGCTCCCGATATCATCACACATTAAATTATTGCCATATGAGATTTGTATCGTGATCAAAATGATTTTTTATTGCCAATAACCTATTCGTTGACAGCTAAACTTATGACATCTAATTAAAAACCTTAAGCTAAAAACATAAGACTACATTTTAATTGTGTCACTTTTGTTAACTCTTACAGTCAATGGAAAATGCGTCTTATATTTTATAAAATACGTGTGAAAATGAAACGGCTACCAATTTATTTTTCGTCTTTTTTGTGACATTTATACAGGCCTTAAGACGTTGGAATAGAGTTGAAAATTGGTCACAGTTTTGTGGATAATGTTTAATGTATTAGGAATCGCGGGTGGCATTCGATCCTATCTCGATACTAAGATTTGGTTCTCGATTTCCTTAATTACAGTTAATGGCTACGAGACTAGTATAGCACCCGTATCGCCATCATTTTAAATGGAAATTTGGACAATAGAGACATGAATTTTGGCTGGATATAATGATAATTGAATGCATATTTATTTTGTGTCTTTAATTCATGGTAGATAAAAGATTTATAGGCGTTATCTTTCAATTAAGTAATTAGGTTGTTAAGGCTATCTGATGGTAGCCGTGTGGTCTCTTGGTTTTATCTTAAAAGGCTTGCTACAAGACAATCAGTTTCCTGTCTTAATGACTCTGCGGTGTCTTGATATTAGAGGAGTTTATGAGCGACGGTATCTACTTACTATCAGGTGGGCCATAAGCTTGTAAAAAATTGTCTGGATTGTTACCGTTCTTCTAAGTCATAGCTTTGACCATAACTAAATCTGAATCAGTTAAAATTGCAATGAACCTAAAAACCCAAAATCGGAAAGGTTTCGATTCGAATTGTCAAAACGTAACACGAGTTTCCTTAACGCACCACTGATTTTAATCACCTTTCGTACAGTTTTCGAGTTCCAATCGATGTCGTTCGTAAAAACACTAGCTACACTACAGTAGGCTGGATGCAGGTCGCTATCAACCAGTCGCATTGGAAATCATTGGACAATGCTTATGTCTGGCAGTGGACGTCTATAGGCCGGTGATGACGATAAAATGCGGTCTACTTTAACTCGTTTAACCCTTTCAGGACCATAAGATGGCTGAGACTTAATATGCGAATACTACACAATATTTAAGTTATTCTGTAAAGTAAGAGATATCACTAGAAAAACATAGTAGGGTGTACAAATTTCCTATAAATTTTATATGAAACATTTTAACACAACGTACCTAAACGTAACGTTTGACATTCATTAAAAAAATATCGATTCAATAATAATAACGATTTTTGTACAAGTGGGTTTTGTGAAAGGGTTAAAAATATCCAATCATCTCCTCATTCATGGTCATAATACATATTTCTTTGAAACGCTTATGATTTGGCCGCGTGAGGTAAATTCCTTGAGATAACCCCCCGCCTGGATACTGTTCAATTTAATTAAGATCTGAACATATCTTAAGTTTATAGGCCACTTGTTTTACGTATCTTCACGGCTGCCCGGATTCCGAATGGCTTTTTTGTTAGATTCTATTTATTAGTGATTAAAACGCGGTTACGACTTTTTTTTTTTTTATTTATTTAAATAAAAAAAAAATAAAAAAAAAATTCTGGGTAAGTTTTTGATTGACTTCAAAAAAGGGGTTTCCTCAATTTGACTGTATATGCTATTTTGTTCGCGGATAGATCTGTCGTTTATGAACCGTTTTTGATGATTATTTTTTGTTCGAACGAATTTTAAAAGTGGTATGTGTTCAAGGAAATCAGCGTTTGGTTAAAAAAAGAAGTCGTAATATTTTCTAAAAAATAATTTTTTTTTTTTTTGTTAAAATTTTAAAGTATTTTGAAGTTACATATGGGGTTTTTCAGATCTCCTTAAAAAATATTTTATTTTACACTAAGTCACTATTGATTACAAAAAAATAATGTTTTACCTGTATGAGGCATCGTCGCTGGTGTTTCTGAAACAAAAAGAAAGGGATTTAATATATTTTCAAGATAATAGATATTTGATATAATAACCTACTTCACATTTTATGATATGGATATAAAATACTCTTTGGGATCTACATAGAGACTAAGTGATAAGTGGTCAATAAGTATTTATTTATTCAAGAAGTACCTATATTATGTCAGTACCTGTACCAACCCATTACTGCCCACTGTTGGGCTCAGATCTCCTCAGAAGAGGTATTAGGCATAGTCCACCACGTTTGCCCAGTGCGGATTGGGGACTTCACATATACATGTAGGTTTCCTCACGATGTTTTCCTTCACCGTTTTTAGCCAGTGGTGTTGTGAAAAATTGCACATAAATCTTTTTCATAATAAAATTTAGAGGTACAAGCCGGTTTTGAACCCGCGACCTCTCGTATGGAAGGAAGCGCTTCGACCACTCGGCCACCACGACTATGTATCTATCTACCTATTTATTTATTATCATAAAATAAAAATATTCCAAACACATTATATTTCCTTAAACAGTTTCATTGAATACCCATAAAACATTATCTAAAATCTTTAACAAATTATAATTTATTCGTCATTAAACTATGAAAAATTTTAAAGTCTAATATTTCTTCCGCCTCATGTTTAATCTGGTGGAAACATCGGTTCCTGCTTCAAAATTATAATACTGGAACATTTGACATCTTTATCGCGATTTCCTGCCCTTTCCTGAAGACTTTGCTGCCCGATGTCATAGACAGAGCAGGAATGAGAAGAAAAAAATAATTTATTTAAAGATAACTTTTAAGTTTTTAATATCATGGATATTGTAAATAGGGTGCTAGCCAAGTGAAATGGACACAAACTCAATAAGTCTATCTTGTTTAGTACAGAAGTTCTTAAGGTCGTCTTCCTACTTCATCATCATAAAATTCTACCAGAACTTACGTAGTTATACATTGGGTACAGTAAAATAATTACATCCAGTAACTTAAATAAAAGCTATTAAAAATTACGTGGTATCTTTGAAGTTGCAATGGGCAGGACACATTGAGCGTAGAATGGATGGCCGATGCGGCGAAAAAGTTCTAAAATGGCGGCCACGACCGGTAGGTGTAGCGTTGGAAGACCTCCTACAAGATAGACTGACGACTTGGTCAAGATAGCGGGAAGTAACTGGATTCAGATAACGCAGGACAGGACATTGTGACAAGATTTGGAGGAGGTGTGTCCAGCAACTGCGGGCTATTGATGATGATGGACTTCAACTTATAGATCCATTGGATTTTTTGGGGGTGCAACATACTTGTAGATTTTATAAAGAATACCTACTTTCAATTGCAAAGAATAATATTCCGACTTCCCGGCTTCCAGTTCAGCTGTACTCTTTTGTATTTGGACTAGGTACTTTGCAGAGGTTCATGAGCGACGGTGACCGCTTACCATCAGGTGGGCCGTAGGCTCGTTTATCTATCACGCAATAAAAAATTAAAAAAAAAAGGTACATTATATAAATCTCACGACAAACTTTTATAAAATTTTAATGATCAAGTTATTTTAGTGCATCATAATAAAAACTTGTAAATTATTTTTTGACTTTAAATATATTATTTAAGAGGCTGCTTAAAGCATAACAATAGCAATGCAAAGGACTGAATCCGTCCCTGATCATTAAGACCACTGATTACAGCGCAACGCACCACGGTTATGATTACAACCGCCCATTACCCCCCGATAACACGGTTAAATCATAATTTATTCAAATTAAAAATACTTATCAGAATGTGATGCGGTACTAAATCAGGAATTAAGTGAGTGCGTGCGTGTTTTGAACGCGAAATCGATGGTTATCGAGGAGTGCGACGGTGACCAAAACGCGACGAGTAAACGGTAAAGTTACGCTCTTTAAACACTAGTCTATGGTTAATAATGGTTATATCATCTCAATAGGTATTGGAACGAAGTTCCTTATCACGCATTGTGAAAGGGGGCTAGACGGAAAAAATTCTTACGAAAAGTTGTCACGACACTTTTTTTGTTTTAGATGATTATCGCTAGATGGCGCTGTGATCAAAATATTTTAAAACACGTTCCTTATCGCGCGTTACGAAAGGAAATATTTTTTATAAGATATCTTTTAATCGAAAGGAACTTCGTTCTATTCGGGTGTCCCATGACACCTTTCAAGTTTTTTTGTTTTATTTTGCATCCCAAATGGACTGGGCAATAAATAGCCTTTAAATAGCCCTTAAACCAATATAAAAGCGTTGATTTCATCCAGTAAAGTTAGTCGTAACGCATTTATATTATTATGATTTTTATTTTTATTTATTCAGTTATTTTTTCACTAGTAACATATCGATAGGGTTATAAAAACCAATTACCATTAAATTAGACGACATTATTTCTCGTCGGAGTCACATTTATAGAGTGTATTATGATAGAAAAAGGAAGCCTTAAATTGTGGGTTTCAGCAATTAAGTAAAGTAAAAATTATTTCAGTATTGGATAATCCATTTATCAAGGAAGGATATAGTCTATATTGTTTTTTAAATAAGAATCGGTTAGTAAATAGTTGTCTTTTAAATTTGGTATACATCACTAATTATAACTGTGATGAAAAGAAGATTGGTAGTGTACCCTGATATAGTTGAAGTCTGTAACTACTTACAATCACGTGGCCCGTTGGATCAACCGCATGGAAATGAAAAAAAAAATCCCCAAAGTCTATCCTGAAGGGTTAATGATCAAGTATTAACTATTTGTTAGGGCGGGTTGGGGTCACACATATCTCCAGAACGTTATTTATATTTTTCCTGCAAAGTCATTTCCTCATCTGTCTTTAAGTTTAAAACTAATGCAACGGATTTTGATGTAGTTTTTTTTATATAAATAGCTCATTCCACAGAAAGATTTAAATATTATAATACATGCATAATTTAACAGAGAAAAAAGTAGGAGAAGAGAAAAAATAAAAATGCCATCTTTTGAGACACAGACGAAGTTTTTCATAAATCATACTATACATTAACCCTCATTCAAACCACCCTTGCTCGCATTACGTACAAAATCTGCATATAAGTTTATAATTAGGCAAATGACTTCGGAAACATAACAGCAAATGTTTCTATAATTATTTTAATGCCAGTTCGTCGAGTGTTTAACAATAAATGTCGTGTACTGACATGCTTGATTGCTACTTGTTTTAACGCATAGTTTTTTCATGAAAACACAATTTCATTTTAAGGTTATCCGAAGGCTTTATAGTACTTCTATCACATTAGTCATAATATACAACTTTACTATTTTTTTAGCGATATATATGGAGTAACCCAGATAATTTAAGAATTAAAGTACGTCTGAATTGCGATAGGAGGTTGCAAACATAACTTACCTTACTAGTATAAGAGCATAAAATAGTGCCAAATAATATTATATTATAATAGAAGTCTTGCGACGTGCCAACACAGAAAAACAACTGCTGAAAACCATCAAAAGAAGGAAATTAGAGTATCTGGGGCATATCATGAGAAGCCCGAAGTACGATTTGCTGCCCTTGATCGTACAGGGCAAGATCCAAGGGAAGAGAGTTGTAGGTAGAAGGAGAACATCCTGGCTGAAGAACTTGCGCCAGTGGTTCAACAAAAGCACTCGTGCTTTGTTTCGTGCTGCTGTGTCAAAAGTACAGATCGCCTTAATGATCGCCGACCTTCGATAGAAGATGGCACAGGAAGAAGAAGAAATAATATTACAAAATAATGAATTAACGTTTGAAGCATTACAAATGTTTAAAGAACGCATAAAAATTCACACATGTCATTCTGGTTCCAAAATCCGAGGTAATTTTCATAACCATTCTTTAATCTCAGTCCTTTAACCAATCTAATCAGATATCAAATTATATATTCTTATATTAAACTTCTTTAACGAAAGCGTCTCGCGTGAAAATTAGGTCGCGTGTTATTCATAATTTGTGCATATTTTACGGGCGACTATTATTTTTATACAGTTTATGACAATGTTTTGTAAGCAAGCTCGTTTTTTGAGGGTGACATTTTAAACGGTAGTTAAATTGAGGTGTGGAGCATTTGGTACTATGTTATTGAAGCGTTATGATAGAAGAAGCATAATAAGAGATAAACACCCTCCCTGATATGTGATTCCAAGTCGTTTGAATCGAATGCTATTTTCACAAACTTAGTTGATCCTAGTGCAAATCAATGTAGCTTCAACTGACATTTATTATATTATGAGTAGTTTGTTATTCTCCTGTAATTAAGAATGCATTAACCACAGTGTATGTTTAAGTGTTTTCTGTATACCTTTTTTGGTGTAAGTCTTGTTGGTGGATCATTAATACACAAATAAATCAACGGTAAAAAGCAGTTAAAAATATAATCTGTTAAGTGTTGTCTGTGACTGAAGTCTCAAAGTGGAAGGTGATTTTACAACCTAGATGAGTGATAAAGAGCTTTAATTTTGGATACAGTACAGTATGATATAAGTACGATACAGTAGTTCCTAAGCGATGGTGACGACCACCGTTAAGCAATGTAAAATATCAGAAGTATAAAAAAATAAAAATTCTACGTTTTCGTGTTGTAGCTACAACATCTGGAATAGCGTAGTCAATTTCATAGATTGTGTTAGACGAACAAATTTACATATCCTTTAATCGATTTATCCTTTTGAAATGATTTTCAAGGTTTATTTTAGAAAATATTTTCTTCCACATTTTCTCACGAAACACTAAAAAACTTAATAGTATTTGTCAAGTTTACAGTTAAATTTCTTGTCCTAATTCTTGTTCGTGCCCTCGACGTATTCAAGGCTTCAGCAAAGGTCGAGTTTAAAGCTTGATGGATTTACGATCGTTTCAAATATTTTCTTTGTTTAATTTAACATTTTTAAAGTAGGCTAATCTAATACAGGCAAATGGTTTTTTAATGTTCCTTGATTCGAAATTTAAATTAGGCTGAATTTTGACATTTCTGTTATAAATGAGGCTTTGTCGTTTTGTTTGTTTTTTGATTTCTGTTGATATTGTTTTAGGTAGTTCAGTATTTTAAACTAGCAAAGCCTCACCTGAGAAGAATAATTACGTGTGACTTAAATAAAAAAAAACAATTGAATCAAGTCATAACATATACAGGGTGATTTTTTAGAGAAGGTACATATTGCAGGAGGGTGAAGAGTACTCTGTTCTAATACGGAATATTACAAAAAATAGGTAAAATTACAAAATATATATTTTTTTTAAATCTTAATTCGACAAAACTACCTCAAACATAAACAATTTCGGCTTAAAGAGTGCTGACTAATGACCTCTAGTGATCTCGCGCACCCCGCACCTCCGCCACACCCATCAGCTGAATAACCATAATTATGCAAGAATTTTAGATATTTTTAAGTTGCGATTACTAAGGCATTAAGCCATATTCTTTGGTAATAATATTTTTACTGGTCGTATATAACCATCAACTACCACGACTTTCAATGTGTACCCTCACTAGGAAATCACCCTGTATATCAATCTTATAAAACTGACAAGCAAAAAAAACCGTCAATAAGAAAAAAACAAAAATAAACTTTTTAGTCCTAAAAATGAATTAAAGCACAAACTTAATAATAAAAAATCTTACCTATCTAAATAACCTTAAAAATCTCTACAATAAGAACTAAAGAAAATTCACTAAACTACAAATAAGTGTAAATAATTTACAAAAGCGTAATGTAGTCTTTAAGGCGTCGCTTACGATCAGATAAGGCGGGTCACACACCGCGCGCGAAAAGACAAGTACCTTAATTGAAGACGCAAGCGTGTGGGGGGCCTACGGGTTATGCTAATCAGTTTCACTTTATACAAACATTTTTGTAGAATTTAGTTTGAGGACATTTTATATTTTACTTTCATGCATTTTCAACAGGTTCTTACCACGATATTTAATTAATTGAGTTGTCTCGATATTTTAACGTTGTTGCAAACGTCATGATCACGAGAAGACTGGATACTGCGGGTCGATTTAAGAGCAAACAAATCTGTCTACCCTCTTTCTCGTTCGCTTTTTGTTAGTACCACTGGAACTCAAACTCACATTACGACGCAGGAAGAACCCGTTGAAAATGCATGAAAGTATTATAGAAAACCGTGAGTGTCTGAATAAATTTTATATTTTGCTTCATTTTATTACTTGAAGTGTACAAAGTAGAGTTTGAATTTATCTTCATTTATTTTCTGTCTACTGTCAGACTCAACAATTATCTTCAGAGTTCTTACTATTCCATATTCAGGAGGATTACTCTATAAAACATGACACTACTGGCTCAAGTACAGAAAATCATGACAATTTAAAAAGCTCCTTGAACAGTTTTCAATGTAAAATTTTCCCATAACTAACATGTTCGCAAAATTTTTAAAACACATCACTGAGACAAAACTCGATAAAAGCAAAAGCAAAATGTAGAGTTTTTAATACTTCAAGAGACATAAATTTCACAAAACATTTAGCACTCTACTAAAACCATTTAAAACATTACAATCCAGTGTTTCCCTAATCCCAATTAAAATACAAAATCCATTTTTAATTATAAAACCAGGTAAAGATCCAAGTCTTTAGAATCGTTTAGTAAAAAAATATAAAAAGTTAAGTGTATAGCGTGAACATCGATGGGCGAGCAGCGAGCTGTATAATTGGACGACTATATCTTCATTACCTGTCTAAAGAACGCTGTTTAAGATGGCTACCTTAATTGTCACGCTGTTACACCGTTGTGTAAACGGTGAGGTTTAAGAACTATGCTTAGTTTGTATTCACTGTGGCTTAGACTTACTTTGGCACTTATAATCTTTTAAATAACGTTGCAAACGATTTTTTCAACATATTCAGCAGTAATTATAAACTTTAAATCAATTAATCACACAGTCATAAAAATTATTAAATCCGGACAAATTCACTAATACAAAATCTCTTTTTGTTTATAGAAGTATGGTTAGTTGTATTCTCTGTGTCTTAGACTTACTTACAATGGAGCTACACCTTTAAAACAGCTTTAGCAACAATTAAAAAAATCCTAAATCACAACCTCATACATTTTTTACAATCCGAACTAGTACAAAACAAAGTCGATTTACGCTGTCTGTCAGTCCTTGTATGCTTTTAGGTATCATAAAATTCTGCAATGGATTTTGATGCAACTTTTTTAATAAATGTAGTAATTCAAAAAGAAAGTTTATGACTAAAATACATGTAAAATATAATAGTGCAACACTGGTAAATTAGAAGTTGTTGCAATGTTTTAAATATTCACTCTGTTCTGCACTTACATTGTGAATACTCTCTAAACAGACGAATCAGCTAGTCTAAAATATTACTTCAAACAATTCCCCTTCTAAATGCATCAATTAAATCTTCAATTCCTAAACCTACAAGTTATTTAATCCGACAGCTCATTACACGACCGTGTAACAGTCGACCGCGCCGGGTGACCACCAGATAAAGATTACATTAGCATATTGTCACCACACACGAGGACCACCCCGCGTTCAATATAATCCAACTCATTTTCACCTCTTTGATATCTTAGTTTTGTTTTGTGGTTAATTTATTGTGTAGGTTTGCGAGTTATAGTTAGGGTAAGTGGGCAGTCTACCCTACAATTATTTTTAGGTATTAATTGTATGATATTTTTCTTTAATATATACAAAATGTAAATTGATTAGGCTGATACTGTGGACAAATATCAGATTTAATATATTTTCTACGAATATTTAAAGCAGGCTTCATTCATTTAATGACAAGTAAATATATGCAGAGTTTATTTCTTTTTATAGGCTTTAGGTAGCCTAATCATCTACCTGGAGGTAAAATATCGTAAGTCGAACTCGCCGAATGGCTAGTGTACCTACTGTCTTTGATTTATATAAATAAAATGATAGGGTAACTCACCAATTATCTCACTATAAAAACTCTTAAGCTACGTTGACAAAAGACTATTATTAAAATCGTTCTAATAAAACTAAATTTAAATTATAAATAGGGTGAGGTAACCAAAAGTTTCGCTATAAAAAACCTGAATTTAAAAAAGACATATATCTCAATATGGATTGACATATTTACCTAAAAAACAAATTCTAATGACTTTTTAACACAATCTACCATTTATTACTATTAAAGGAACCAGGTGGCACACACCTACGGAAATCGTACATTAAAAATCACATATACCGGTGCAAAGTCAAAACAGAACAACATAATATATCAAACGACACCAGTTTCGGTTACTCTCTACGTTTTATCACAGGAAGTATGGGACCACGACGAAATTTTTCAAGCCAATTAAAAATCATGCTATATAATGAGTAGGCTTTAAGGTTCCGTTGAATTTTTAAAAAAATTTAAAAAATATTTATTTTTGTATTTGACTTAAAGACCTGCGCAACTTCATCTGCATCACAAATCGACGATTTAGCAAGCAATTTAAGATTGGGGCAGCGCGACGGGTAGAGTGCCCTAGTGCGTGACGCGTCGTGCCGTCCCTCAAAACCCTGTGCTGTTTTCTGGCCTCAGCCGGGGTTCGGACGCTGAGTTTGAGCGGTTGGAGGTTTTAGTGCGGTTCAGTTCCTACATACAGCGATTTCCTCCAACTCAAATAAAAGTAATTTAAGTGTAGTAAAATATTTTTTTATCATCATCAAGATATAAATTATTCAGTGTTTCTGAATTATATGCACTTGCATCACTCTATTAAAAATGCTGCATCAAAATCCATTGCGTAGTTTTAAAAATTTAAGCATACATAGAGACATATAGCATGAAGTGACTTTGTTTTATACTATGTAGTGACTAGCGATACTGGGCACTACTAAATTTAAAGCTAGCTTAGTCTTACTACTTTTTTTATTCATCGTAGACAGACGAGCTAAAAGGCCAACCTGGCCAACTGATCGTAAGCAGTTACCCTCGCTCATCGACCTCTGCACTGCCAGAAGACACTGCGTGGTCGATACCGCCTACCCTTAAAGACCTCAAGCCTTGTTTGAAGAAGGACAAGTCGCTCGGAAAACACCAAAGAAAGGAGCTCATTCTATAGCCGGATCTTAAAATTAAATTAGGTTTGATTGTTAATTCTCTTAAAAGAACCCTAAAACTAGCTCATTATTTAAGACAAGGAAAAATGTTAGGAAACTTATTTGCATTTTCGTGTAACATGAAACTCAGCGATACGACACAACACAGCGGGCTACAACGAAAACTTACACATAAATTCGCACATTAATATACCTACGAAACTTTGTACTAAAATTGTAAATAGACTAAATAATGTAGAACGGACAAACAATAACAGTACTGTCTGTAAAGTATTCATGTCATTCTTTAAACGATGTTTAAAAAAATACTTATACAGTAAGATGAAAAAAATAGATGAGTGCTCAAGAAGCATTGAGAAGATTGTGAAATGAAATATTTATTTAACTACATTTTAGGACTAGATTATAATATAAATAGGAACATTGGCTTTAAACCCTTTCAAAATAAGTATGTGAAATACCCAATCAACATTAGACATTATATTGCTTACTCTCTATTAGAGAAAAACATGATTTATTAGTGCAAAGAATTAAGATAAATCCAAATCAATATTTAGAACTAAACTTAACTCATTTAAATTAGGATTCTATTTAAATTACGATCACGAAATAATACAGTATAAATCAATTTAAATTACTATAAATTATTTTTGTTTATTGCAGTCAAACTGAAGACTTCCCATCAGCAATAAATAACAATAATTAATGAATATCTCGTTTCAATCGATTAAAACCATATTCTGTTGTCATCACAATATTATCTAGTTGAGACTTGGTTTCTGCCTAGTTTTGAAGATTTATGACAGCCTGAACCGACGTTGTTTTATAATATAACGATACTGGGTACTACTATATCGGAAGCAAGATGGACAGTGATTACAAGACCTACAAAACCTTAATTTTTGATAAGAGTAGACTATGCCTGATCCCTCTACTGAGGAGATTAGAGGCCAACAGTGGAGTAATGGGTTGTTACATAGGTTATATCAATGTGCCTAATGCAGAGACAACTGTAAATTTTATTGTTTGTAAAACTCGAAGGTAGTAGATTTCATTTCATATTTTATTATTAGGTCAACTTATCATCATCATCATCAGCCTATAGACATCTACTGTTGGATAAAGGCCTACCTCAAACCTCACCACAATGACCGGTCTTGCGCTATTTCCAACCAAAACAAGTATGTCTTTAACAACCTCTTCAAGTTTCGTTTGAAAATGAAAACGACCGACTTCCATTTCATAGATTAGCAAAAAAACTACCAGTCAGATCTTTATCAAATTTATATAAGATAATGCTCAAAATGTCGGCTTTCTAACAAAAAAGAAACATCGAAGTCGCTTCATGTAAAAAGAAATACACTCAAAAACGTGTAGCAAATTGTGAAATTTTGTTCGTTAAAAATACACATTTTTAAACACAGATCCAAAAGTACTTGTCTGATCTTTAAAACGAAGTATGGGACTTAATTTCAACCATCACCTTTCATATGACACCAGAATCATTCAAATCGGTCCACCCAAACTAAAGTTATCGAGGCCAAACATGAAAAACATACTGATGAATTTAGTACCTCCTCCTTTTTGACCGCTCTTGCATTGGAAACTTTTGGAAAGCTCTAGCTTTGGAAACGCCCGAAGAAGAGAGGGCAAAAACGAATGTGATGAAACGTATTCTGACCTCTGACCCTTCTGTTAACGTCAATTCTTTGACGAATTAACCCGTCGCGAAGTGCGCCTTACAGTAATTAATACATGACTGTTTCATATTTTATGTACATTTTATGCTGAATTTAAACTTGACCAAGTAATGGTTTAATTTATTTTGTAATTACAAATACTTTTTAGTAATTTTGTGAACATAGAAATGACTAGATAAAATGCAAATTGAACTTGTATTATGAAAGATGCGCGACAGGCCTAGATATAACTTGCACTGGATGTATTTATGTCTATGCAAGTTCAGATGGAATCTTGTGAATTGAATTTGTTAAATTTGAAACAATTGAAATCAACTTCTCAGTTTACGATTGAGCTGATATTTTACACGCAAATGTATATCACATGACAGTGTAGTAATATGGTACAGTAGAGTCGGAAGGTAGCCGTAGCAACTCCTGTACTGAACAAAATAAAACCTTCGTGTTTGGACTAGTTTTACTTGTCTTGTCTAGTACTCTAAGTCTACAGGATCTTAATGCTCGTATTTAAAGTATCTCTAACACAAATTATAAACAAGACTCTTAAATTTGAGATCTCAAATACGACATAGCAATCTCAAATATCCTTTGTTATTCACTTCATTTTCTTCCAAATAATAAGACGTTTCTTGCTCCGTCAGCCCACGGCTGTCGCTACCAATTATTCAAACAAGCCACGAGTAATGAAAGGGCAGTATTGCAAGTGTCTGAGACGCGTGGCATGTAATTGAGTGCTTTGGTATCATAAAGATGTTTTTGAAAATTGGATGTAAATTTTGTGTTTTATTTTATTAATTTAGGATTCTTGAGCCTAGAGCGGTTTTGGTCAAAGATTGTATCACCTGCGATATTTTAGAGACATAAACCTAAATTAGACAAAATAATATTATCTTTTGATATTTCGTTTTGTTTTTTTAAAAGGTTACTCGTTACGTTGTTTGGTTTTCATATCTCTTATTAATTTAATAGACAGTTTTCGAATCAGTTTTTACGAGAATCATACATAGGATTGAAAATGATACAAATAAATTCAGACAATCCATAAACATACTCAATTTCTTTTATACCTACAAAAAAAAATTAAAAATATCGTTCAAGAAAAACTTATCATACTGTCTTTACTATACTCGTACTGCAGCACCCGAATTTTTTCGCAGATGCCCTCCAGTACAGGACATTAATTTGACTTTATAACGTGTACTTATGTCAATCCAAATTACTTGATTTTCGGAAACAATGGAAAGTGATACACACTTGTTATTGTGTAGCCGACAGAGTCATTTTAAAACGAGTTTTGAGATCGGAAACTTTTTAGGTTTTGAGAATGAAAAATTAATTTACTTCTTTGAACTTTATGTAATGTTGGCTATAGATTTTTAAATGTGAGTATTAGATCGGGACACAGGTGTGTAATGAAAGCCAGTCCTGAGCACTCTAAACTTTATTTACTACTCTATGTCAAGGTCACAGAGTATGTACTACAAACACAGATTATACATAGAATTGATGCATATACAACATTAGTGATGAATTGTGCCGAATATGACTTGCTTAGATTTTAAACTAATAATTAACTTTAAGACTTATTCACGACTTTAAGAAAAGGCTTTCTTGTTTTAAGGTACGACCAACAGCGACAACTTCGTTACAGTACTCTAGTTTATTTACAAAAAAATAGATTTAGAGATTTTTTCCCATAGCCTAGTTACCAACCAATTTTTCCCTTTGTCAATTAATACGTAGAGTCACTTTACTCGAAAATACATAAGTGATTTTGTAATAAGAAATACTAATATTCCTAAAAGAGTGAGAGAGAAAAGAAAAAAAAAGTGTATTAAAAGACACTTTATCTATGGTCTTTTGTGCCTCAGCTACTATTTACTTTTACTATTTCGTACTCTTGATGGTGCCTCTACACCAAATTCAACATTATTGCATCATTTTAAATTAAGTTCAAAACACCAGCTAATACCACCAATAACCACACTTCGAACCTCATCAGTGAGCAATAAACTGCATAAATGGAAGCAATTCAACACTCGAAACCACTCGCAAAATATAATTTGGCAGCGAAAATTCGCTAATTGCTGCAAATTGCTGGTAACTGCACATTTTAGCTGCCAAATCGACAATCACTGTGTTCAGTTGACAGCGAAGGCAAGTGTCAGAACTGATTTGAATATTACAATGAGCGCAAGTTGAGAATTTTAAATGAGGTTCCGTATTAACACAACTTTGTTTGCGCCACTAAAGTAGGGGTCAGAAAGTGATGTGTAGAAAAATGTTTCATTTACGATATCACATCCAAAATCTCTAAATATGCATGTATTATACAAAAATTGTTCTCTTGAATCATTCTATCTAAAAATCCCTTCAAAATCAGTTCCGCAGTTTAAAGATTTAACCCTTTCAGGACAATAAGATAGCTGAGACTAAATATGCGAATACTACACAATATTTAAGTTATTCTGTAAAGTAAGAGATATCACTAGAAAAACATAGTAGGGTGTACAAATTTCCTATAAATTTCATGGGAAACATTTTAACACAACGTACCTACGTTTGACATTCATTAAAAAAATATCGATTCAATAATAATCAATAACGATTTTTGTTGAATAGTAGGGAAAAATATTTCCTTTGAGCGTGAAAGGGTTAAGCATGCAGAGGGACAAACAGCGAGAAGCCTTGTTTTATTTTAAGTAATGATTTATTATGACTACCTGAAAACTGAATCTATTTAAATTATTTTTAACATTGAGTACCATTCGATCACAATTTATCAATTTTTTTTTATCATAAACAGCTGAAAATGCATTTCTTTGAGTTTAAGTTTTGTTTTCCTAAAATAAAGTATAACCCTAAAACGTTCTCCTTTAAAAAGCTGAAATTAGATCAACTCTCTAATTATGCTAAAAATGAGAACGCAGCTGAATGTCAATGAGAAACATCGATGGTATTGATACATATAAGGAACTAAAACATCAAGAAGGAACACTACACCACACTTGAAACTGAAGCTACGCGGGCGCGGTAATCGTTTTTTTTTTGTATATTTAATGTAAATTTGTGTAATACTGTACAAATATTATAAAGAAAAAATGCGCATTATACAAAAAAAAGACATGCCCGCTGAGTTTCTTGCCAGTTCTTCTCAGGACGGTGACTATAATTATTATTTTTTGTGTCCGAACTGGTGGTAGCTTGTAACTTTTGACGTCAACAAGAATAAGTACGTCATCAATGTTGAAAAAATAAAGTATTTCATTTCATTTTATTTCCCTCTAGTAGTAACATAAAGATGTAAAAAATTGACGTTCATTAAAAATCTTTCGTAAAACTTATCATACTGTATCGACTATACTCGATGCAGCACCCTTGAAACTGAACGATACCTTCGAAAAATAGAAGAAGAAGTAGAATTAACAACGCAGACTTATACGAATATTTATAACTGTGGTTTAAGATTTCAATTGTTTTAATTAATGAATTTCTTTAAACACTCGAAAACACTCGAAACAGTGCCGAAATATCGGGATCGCTCAATTAAAAATAATCCTGGTAAGAACCCGTTTAGTAATAGTGTAAGTGATGTTTTAATTATTCTCATTAAATGGGGCAAAGGGTAACGACAAGTAAACCTTGGCGCACAACGCATGCTGAGTTCTGTGTCTCGGAGTTTGGGTGTTGAATGTGAGCGGCAAGAACGGCAAGCGGTGTTAGTGCGGTTCGACTCACACATACGAAGCACACCTGCGAGGCATTTCATCTTGACCAAAAAAGTTATGAAAAATAAATTGCCTTGTACACGTTCTTTGATATACTATTTTTCAATTTTCTTTTGCCTAACTTACTCTTGTATCAAATTACATTTGAGAAGGTTGTGTCATAGAATGCGATATTCACGATGTTTTCTCCTGATATTTTCGCTGTATGTTCATTACTTTATTACAGCCAAAGGCTTTAATGCACAGAAAGGTTATGCTTACAGAAGTCAAACTTATATTCATATCTCAGTTTGACTTCTTTCAAAAAGAGTAAGAATGTTTTAATAAACGGTATAACTTTAGTTTGGTTAGAGGTTTAAATGATTCTTATTTCATTCTTGAGGTAGTATTTATTTCGTGAATATTGTGTATTTCCAATAATAGCGCGCGAGATCCTGACTCGCGGTTACGACATTTGCAAGAATCTTCGCGTATATATACGACATCTGAAATCTACTATAGTGGACTTCGGCCTGACCGGGCATACACTACCTCGCCCGGTCGGAGATCTCTCTTTGTCCTAATATCATCTGTATCCACATAAATAAATAGATATTCCTAGTTTTGTTTTTAGTGTTTGTTTTAATGAAACAGTGTATTCTGTGTTTGTATTCAAATGAAATTTTATAACACGGAGATTATTAGATTTAAAAAAATGTGCTTAAAAGTTACACTTGATAAAGATCTGGTTTCACTTTTAGTGGTGTAAATATATTTAGTTCCAAACTTTGACTTCTGTTTGTATGTACTCTGTAGTATAATATTATTGACGGAATCATTTTTTATTGCCAAAGGGTTTGAGGTGCGAAGATTGGGCATTAATGCACTTTTTCTTACGAAGGGTAAACTCAATAGTAGGTGATAAACCTTGAAGTATTTTGTCGAAAATAATATTATTAAGGTATCTACTATGTTTCTTTTTTTTGCCATGTAGGCAGACTAGCCAACGGGCCACCTGATCGTAAGTGGTTACTGTTGCTCATGGATCAGTGCAATGTCAGAGGACACTGAAGGTTGAACGGATGAGGACTGTACTGTACTGTACTGTAACAACCCATTACTGCCCACTGCTGAGCTCAGGTCTCCTCCGAAGAGGGGTTAGGCATAGTCCACCACGCTTGCCTAATGCGGATTGGGGACTTCACATATCTTCAAAGGATTTTTAGAACCCTTTTCCGATATGCAGGTTTCCTCACGATGTTTTCCTTCACCGTTTTTTGACAGTGGTGTTGTGATAAATTGCACATAAATCTTTTTCATATTAAGATTTAGAGGAGGATTTACAAGCAACAAGGTTTTGAACCGGTTTTGATGGGGACGTGAATATAATATTCAATGGTTTCAATAATTTTCTGTCCATCAGCGACGATTTTAGGGTACAAATGCAACACAAATTTTCGCACTCTAATTAAACTGAAGCATTAGCGCAGAAGAAGTTACGATGGAGCTCTTGTATATAACTTTAAAATTTATTTCCAATCTATAGACAAACTTTACATAATTCATACTTGTCCAGTACAGATGAATCGCATTACGCCGAAAGATTTAACATTTCAGACGATGTAATCACATCGAAACTAAATTTTCCACCTGCTCCAACAATTTGTTACGTAAGTTTTCATCAACTAGCGTGTAAACTATAAGTTTTGGCCGGCAATTATAAATAATAGTGCGGCGTGGGAGCGAGCCGAGACGTACAGATACGGTTATATCTGGATCAAATTGAACTTGACGGCGAGATCAAACACAACATAATAACTGTTGGTACCACTGTTTTATTGAGAGTGATTTGTTCTTCATATTTTAGAAGAGGCAATTTCGTCTGCATCACAGAGGAATATAATGTATAGCCTTTCTCGATAAATGGACTATCTAACACTGAACGAATTTTTGAAATCGGACCAGTGGCTCCTGCGATTAGCGCGTTCAAACAAACAAACTCTTCAACTTTATAATATTAGTATAGATGATAGTACCTCCTCATGGTAGTAATCTCTCTCAGCAGTGAGAAGTGGCGATGGTAACCACAAGGTTGTAAGGATTGGTACATCATTGTTATAAAATGTATGTGTCATGTGCGCGTTGATGTCTTTTCTTCTTATCTTGATATGAGGAACGTCCTCAAATCAGTTTCACTACATGTACATTTAAATTTAGTTATGAAAGCCTTAAGGTTGCTTAAAATTTAAATAATAACATACCAATTTATATTGTAAATCTGTATTTAAATAAATAACTTTATATTTTAAACTTGTGTGAAGTTTCAGTCATATTTTTTACTTCCCATATTACTTTCATGCATTTTCAACGGGTTCTTACCACGATATTTAATTAATTGAGTTGTCTCGATATTTCAACGTTGTTGCAAACGTCATGATCACGAGAAGACTGCATACTGCGGGTCAATTTAAGAGCAAACAAATCTGTCTATTCTCTTTCTCGTTCGCTTTTGGGTAGTACCACTGGAACTCGAACTCACATCACGACACACCACTCTCACTGTATCTACAAGACTCTCTGAGCATGAACCCTTAGTGACTGTTGTATTTAGCACTGGATTCCACATACTCGATAATCTGAAGCCGTCACCCCTGATCCCATATTAATTTATTTCCATATTATTTATTTTTCAAACAAATACACTTTGTATTCGTTCACATATCTAAAACGCTATTTTTTATAACTAAATTATCCCGATATTCATAAGCTATTTCATTTATTGTTTAAAATAACCGTTTCTTATGAGTATGTATTTCAAAAAATCTATAAATAGTAAGAAAAATATTAAATTTTTAAACCCAGTTCGCATACAACTGACTTGAGAATCTAAGATACAGCGACGGAGGCCTAAGATTTTGTGCAGTTCCAAAACTCATTACAAACAAATACGGATTAATTAAGTTTAAGGAAATTTAAGAATTCATTACTTTTATAATTTTAACTTGAGCTCCTTCGAATAAAAATAATATTTCATTTATCACACATAGGTACATAATCTATGCAATATTTTACGCAAAAAAAGATTTTATATATTTGCGTATATCCTTACAAGTTTTCACACTAAATATATAATAATACTAGCTGGCCCACACAACTTCGTCTGCGTCACATAAGGAAATTTTCTCACCGTTTAAACCTTCCCTGGACTTCTACGAATATTTCAAGATTAAAATAAGCCAAATCGATTCAGTCGTTCTCGAGTTTAAGCGAGACTAACGAACAGCAATTCATTTTTATATATAAGAAGAAGAAGAAGATAACTGTCGTGTCATAGAACATGCATAAAAACAATTATAAAAACATCACTCGAACTACACACTAACTACATTGTCTTCTAATAAATTGCATAAAGAAATGTTCCTAAAGCTGCCTGGCAAGCAAGCTTTTTGTACTTTTTTTGATAGCTTTTAGTCACCATTATTTACCTACTATCGCAATTAGGTACATAGTGATCCATAATAACGAGCGATGTGTTAGTTCTCAGTGTTTCCCGAGCGCTATGACTTGTTTTTCTTCAAATGAGGTATTAATAAAGTTAGATCGTCCACTAATATTGTTGAGGTGCATGACGGTTACCACTTACGATCAGGTGACAAAAGGCAATAAAAAACCCACCTAAAGTAAAAGAAAACTTTTATTCTTAAATTCTGTACCCTTAAATATCTTTCTTATTGATTGATTTTATAATAATTTTCTGACCTACGCTCTTATTTATTTTTGGTGCATTTAATTTGTCGATCAAAAACCTAAAATGGATGCTCTTTTATGTAGTTTTCATTTATCTTTTTACACCTATTGTTGTACTTATGTTTTAAAATTAAAAAGTATCAAAAGAAAATTTTTATTATTAATTTGAATTTCTTGATAAAATTTAGTTAGTATGTTTATAATTAATAATTAAAGTCATTCGATGTTTTATACAAAATGTTAACACGTGTAGAGATATAATATCATTTTAAAACTATTATATTACAATACATATTATAACAAAAAAAATCAGTAAACCTTCCAAATATTTGCTAATACTATTAAATTCATCAAAAACTGAAAAACACTAAACTCACCTTGTATAAATTGCACAAAACAAACTTGCACTAACACATCGCGTTTTGTCTCCGTCCACACGCGCGGTTCGGTCCGGCGTCGGATCGGTTCTGAGCCGCGATCCCACGCTCCGCCCAATAGTGGGCAGATCCTCCCCTCGGATGACACTTCCCCTTGAAAGCACCAGTCGCGTTGTCTTGTCACTTTACACATCTTATTCTATAGGTATAGATTTAGGTGTTGGTGTATTAGAGTTTGCGAATGGTATAAGATTCGTTCAGTACAAACATGAACTCCTTTGGATTTATTTTACATAAAACCTATTTTATTTAATTTCAAAGCATTTTATAATTTAGTTCTATGTCAAATGTTACTTAAAATTTCTTCACTTACTTTCTGCCTTTGTAGAGAAATTGAAAATAGTAGTTCCTATTTCTATATTTACAAGTTTATATCTACTGACAAGGTTTTACTTTGTATAGCATCCAACGGATTGTATTTGTAATTTTTCAAATATTATATTACTGGAAATTTTAGAAAATCTTAATGAGCTGTTTAAATTTATAATATGTAGTATATAGTATGATTAATAATGATTATAGTATGAAGTTTTATTTTGTAATGAAAATGAAAGTGCCTTTTTAATTTCCGTTTTTGATTGCCTCGTGGACACACGTGATAACGGG
Organism: Trilocha varians; assembly: GCA_030269945.2. Classification (NCBI taxonomy): domain Eukaryota; kingdom Metazoa; phylum Arthropoda; class Insecta; order Lepidoptera; family Bombycidae; genus Trilocha; species Trilocha varians. The sequence continues at coordinate 12,495,954 of AP028277.1, forward strand.
TCACCTTACCGTAAGTGGTAACCGATATGAACCTCTGTAATGTCAGGGGATACTACATAAACGCTCTACGGCCTACTAATCAGAATTCTCTTAAGCTCTAGGACAACATTTAGTGTTCGTAAAACACCGATGACGAAAATGTACAAATGTAATCAAAGTGCGCAAACAACGCAGGACCGGTCATTGTGGTGAGGGTTGGAGAAACTAGTTCCAGCAGTGGACGTCTACATGCTGATAATAATGATGAACATTAATTAAAGTCCTTTAGACACATGTTGAATAAATGCTAGCTAACTTTGTGCAAAATTCGATCACCGTTACAAAAACCGACATAGGTAATTATTATAAAATCCTACCCATAATTTCGTTATCAAAGGACGTTGTTTTAAATCTAGTTATCTTTGTTTACGATCAGTCGCATGCGCTGCGGTGGTTGGCCTGTGATGGGCTTGTGTCCACTTGTAATTATTGTAGCGAGGTGCACCTCGTGGGACGCGCTTGGGTGTCACTGGTTTGGTGTGTGTTAGAAGCAGTAGCGTAGGTTTTTAAATCCGATTTTTGGCTTTTTCTGACATTCAAAAAAACAAGTTGATAAAAACGTTTGGTTGTACCGATTCAGATGATATATTCCATAAAAGATTTTGGTTGCCGTGGGCTTTCATTTTTTTTTCAATGTTTTGTATGAACTGCTGTAGGTGCTTTTGGAGCTGTGTTTAGAAATGTCTATAACAGACTTCAAGGTTTCACGATTTTCTGTGTGGCCATGATTAGGTGGCCTATTAATTCGTCTGCCATCATGGTAATATACCTACATAGGAAAAATATACGTTTTTTCTGGATATACCGGTTTCGTTGGTCACGTTCCCTATGTATTCAATACATATTAACTTTCCTTACATCCTATTCATTTATTTGCTTATTTTTACATTATATTTTTAAAAAAACATTTACAAAAATATACAATATAAAAAAAAAAAAAAAAAAAAAAAAAAAAAATCTACAATACCTTCAACATTTCTATAACAAAATCCGCTTCAACTTACACTTCAGTCTGCACCCGAATGTCAACTGAAACGGACGTGCAAACCGTTTAAACAGGGGAAGGCGACCATTACTCACCTATTATAATTTCTCGGTGCCTACACAGTTGTTATTTACCTAATATTCGGGGTTATTATCTATTAATTACTCTGGGAGAAAAGTATTCTTAAGAAGGAAAATATCTTGAAAAAAACTTAAATAATAAATACCTAAGCGTTATGAATTGTTGCTCTTGCTTGCTTGAAAACGAGGTTTAAGAAAGGTTCTGTTAAAGATGGGGCCGTCTTTGACCTAGTATTGCAGAGGTCTGTGAGAAACGAACTTATGCGTGGAGTGTTTGCTCTCTATCTTCTTCACAAATAAGTAAAACTTAAACGTTAATTCCTAATATTATAAAATTGGCGTTTGTGTTTGTACCTATAAGTGATATTTTTAACAAATGATTGAAATATTAAGACATGATACACATGTATACCAAAAAAACATTTTGTCTCTTTATTTTTCGAAAGTTGAACTTTTTTGATGGAACTGTCACAACAAACGGCTATATAGGAGAGTAATATAGATTACGTTGCAGATAAAAATATGTAGTTCATAAGAAAGTAAAATGTCCGTTGAAGTGTTTCTCGTTGTTGTAATTATTGGGTTACGCAGAGCAGATGCGTGTCACTTCGCTACGAACATTTTACTTTGCGATTAGTGGGACCACTGAGACTGAGAACTTGATTTTTTATTGGAACGAAGTTATCGAAAGTGGGCTAGACGGAAATTCTTATGAAAAAGTTGTCATGACACTTTTTTTTGTTTTAGATGATTATCGCTAGATGGCGCTGTGATTACAATCTTTTAAAACAATTCCTTATTTTGTTTTATATGATTAATGCTAGATGGCGCTGTGATCAAAATATTTTATTTAAGTTATAATAATTAGTTAGTTTAAAACTTAAAAAAATAAAATTTTATTACAATTCCCTCACTAATTAATCGAATGGAATATTCGTTTCATCCGGGTGTCCCTTGACACCTCTCAAGTTTTTTATTATAATTACAGAATACAATCAAATTTTAAAGATTAAGCAAAGTTAAGGTCAGACAATAATTAGCGAATTTTATAAACTATGTGTTGATAGTGCTTCTCCAAACGGAGGCTAGTTTTATGAACTGATAGTACAGTAGTGTTTTGTATCGATTTTTAAACTTATCACCACATTAAATTTGAAAATGATTTGAGTGATTTTAGCTCAAGTTCTAATACTTCGTTGTTCACCCACATTAAGTTATATCACCCCTATAATTTAAGGGTGCTCGCGGTACAGATTACAGCGGAGATAGAAGCAAAGTCCAAACGCTTTGGGACTAATTGCCCACACCTGGGCATTGACAAACTAATTACGTGTCATTTTCGCGAAAACGGCTCCTTGTGAAATTAGTTACTTTTGAGGCTTGTTGGAATACTTTGTAATGATAGGTGAGATTTTTTTTAAAATTCTTCATTGTTTTGGATTTTGATAATTAGACAATAATATTAAAAGAAAAAAAAAGCTTTATTTACAGCACAATAAAAAAAAATATTTAAACACTCGCGGTTATCTACATCACTTACTTAAAAACAATACAATTGCACACGAACGAGAAAGAGGGTAGACAGATTTGTCTGCTCTTAAGTAATCTACCCGCAGTACTCAGTCTTCTCGTGATCATGGCGCTTGTAACAACGAAATACCGGGACCGATCATTTAATAAAAATCGTGCTAAGAACTCGTTTAGTAATTATTGTGTAAGTGATAAAAAGTTAAGTCATAAAATATACTGTGTGAACTATTTGATATACTTACTTTCGAGGTAAGTAGTTACTAATGTCAATTAAAATGTGTTTGGACCTTATTCAGGACCACGTTGTACCATAATAAACTTAAACTTATCTCTTATGATATCTATTTTATAAGAATAGGTGCGCATCAAGACTTATAGTTTCATAAGTCAAGATGTAATTACATTTTTTTATTAAAAATACAGAAAGTGCGCAATCATTTTCTCTTATAAAAGTTCTTAATCGCTAAGATAATATTTTTTTTTTGAAATTTACATAATACTCAAATTTATTTTTCTACATATTTATTTCAAAAACAGTCATATCTCCCATATTTCCAAGTTAAACTAATTTATTCAAAACTTAACAACCATTTCAAATTGACCACACCATTTAACAATCACATTGAAAACAAGACCCAAGTTCCAGCCCACATATCTATAAACATACATTCATACTTGAGATGAAAAGCTCGGAATAGGAGGCTGTATGATATAGTCGAGAGGAAAAGAGATAGACATATGTTTCTCAGTTCGATCTTCAAATGGGCGCGGTTTGATAGATAAGGTTAACATCGTGGGGTGATATAAACGGTGAATGGATCTTTAATACAAGTTTCAAACGTTTATTACTAAGGCACTAATAAGTATTCTATTTTTTAATTAATTTATCAATGGTTTTGATATTGATTCGTTATTTTTTTAAAATCGAAACAGCAGCGTGAATTTGTTCTTGGCAGTTCTAATTAATCAAAGGTTCACTGTCATTTGTTTTTTTTAATCAAAGATAGAGATGAAAGCGACAGTGACCGTTTACCATCATGTGAGCTCGTAAGCTCGTTTATCTATCTCTTGCGATAAAATAAAGAAAGCTTAAAGTTAAGTTAGTCATTTTCTATTTATCAAGGGGGTTCTACCTAAATCCTCCTAATAATATACATTCATGCATTTTGAACGAGTTCTTACCACGATATTTAAATAATTGAGTTGTCTCGATATTTCAACGTTGTTGCAAACGTCATGATCACGAGAAGACTGGATACTGCGGGTCGATTTAAGAGCAAACAAATCTGTCTACCCTCTTTCTCGTTCGCTTTTGGGTAGTACCACTGGAACTTGAACTCACATCACGACACACCACACTCACTGTATCTACAAGACTCTCTGAGCATGAAGCCTTAGTGACTGTTGTGTTTAGCACTGGATTCCACAAACTCGATAATCTGAAGCCGTCACCCCTGTTAAAAGTGCTAGGTCTTGAAATCCCGTAGGAACCCGTTAAAAATGCATGAAAGTATTATAGAAAACCGCGAGTGTCTGAATAAGTTTATACTAAATTAACTTTAACACTTTACAAGTACCAATGTCAGATTTAAGTTCAATCTATACTAGTGTAATTGAATTCTGAAAACTAAAAATCACAATTTTTGTTTCCCGTCATTTAATAAAGTAAATCAATAGAAAGTACAATTAAAAATTATAATGCGAAAACCCGTTAGAATTCTAAATATGAAACATTAAAAACTATTCTGAACTTATCCAGCCAGTCAACAATATCTAAAGTTAAAAAAGAATAGTAAGCAAATACGTAATTATGCAACTGTAGCTATACAAGAACGATAACTAATTTGATCTTAATTATTTATATGAAATATGAACTTCAACACCGTTTTCTGTCCCATGACAGTTCGGTTTAGGAATCCGTATCAGTTCTAAGAAATTACGCGTAAGTCCATTTTAATACCAAACTACCAGGTCTGTAGAAAATACATATATTTGATTAAAATAGAACAAAAGTAGAGATGTAGAGCGCTATGACTTGTCCTTCTTCAAACGAGGCTTGAGGAGGGTCCTTAAAGTTAGGTCGTAGGTAGCGACCCCTCAGTGTCCCCTGACATTGCAGAGGTTCATGAGCGATGGTAACCACTTACGATCAGGTGGCCCATTGGCTCGTCTGCCTACATGGCAATAAAAAAAAAGATGCAAAAGGTAAAATACTATCTAATTACCGACTTTTAAATAAGGAGAACCGGCTTTGAATAAGTTCTCCTCTAGTGTTTTTATTATGTAAAATCAAATTCACATGATTTTGTTTTTAAGATCTTTGAAAGTGCTTAACTTAATAAGGAGTTCTTTTAATTCTGTTATTGTTGAACTTTATAGCTATCCATCCATCCATCAAGTGGAGTTATTACGACGGTCTGTTTAAGTATTACCTATATAAAATTTCTCCTATTAATTTGTGACTACAAGTCAAACACAATTGAGTTTCTGTAAAAGTAAAGTTTATTTGAATTAAATTAACATGTAAAACTTAGTAATTAGTACTCTAAAACAAACTGTAAAAGTAAAGAAACGACATTTAATGTTTTTATTTACTATCAGTCCCTAATCTTACCGTACGGTGACCGCTTACCATCAGGTGGGCCGTATGCTCGTTTATCTACCTTGCAATAAAAAAAAAATCTCTTTAAAATCTAATATATAAAATTCTCGTGTCACGGTGTTCGAACTTGAACTCCTCCGAAACGGCTTGACCGATTTTGTTGAAATTTTTTGTGCTTATCCGGTATCTATGAGAATCGGCCAACATCTATTTTTCATCCCCCTAAATGTTAGGGGTAGTCCACCCCTAATTTTTTTTTTATTTTTTCGACGCAGACGAAGTTGCGTGGGTCAGCTAGTAATTTTATAAAATTACTAAGCGTTGCTTTCGCATAACGTCCCCCGCGGTGTTTTTAGGTTATGTTTTCCATAGCTTATACATTCCTCCTCATGTCACGCGCTTGTGCGCGGGAAAATTTAAATAAAGAAAATTATAATTTTCTTTACACCTATTTACTCAAAGATAACAATGAAAAAAAAAAGAAATTTACCTATTCTTATCCGTTAGAAAAGTCAAATCAAATCTACAACTAAAATCTTAGTTACTTAAAACCTACAGAACCCAGTCATTAAGAGTCATTCCATTCATTTTTTTCCCGTAGACTTTTTTCGTATGCCACGTGCGACAGAAACGGGACTCGAAACACAAAAACTCATATTAACCGAACACACCTTGAAACAACGGTCGCTAATTGATTATAAATTACTCGACTCCTTCAAAATACTATTTTTAATGTCGTACCACTGGTGTGGGCTTTATAAACTTGCTAGGTGACTCGCGCAATTCCGTCTGCGCCATGGAGAAATATAATCTTAGATATAAAATATTTAGACGAGGTTTAAGAAAAGTCCTGTATCGGTAGGCGATAGATAACAGCCCCTCATTGCCCTGGCATTGTAGAGGTTCATGAGCGACGGTGACCGCTTACCATCAGGTGGGCCGTAAGCTCGTTTATCTATCACGCAATAAAAAAAAAAAAGAATTGCTGTTCGTTAGTCTCGCTAAAATTTGAGAGTGGCTGAAACATTTTGGCTAATTTTAGTTTGAAATATTTGTGGAACTCCAAGGAAGGTCGTGGGACATGGGAAAGCTAGTATAATCTATACCAAGAAGAAGAAGTAAGAAATCAATTCATTTCACACACACAAAGAATAGAGAATAAAAACACAAAACTATAGCCTTCCTCGATAAATGGACTATCCAACACTGAAATAATTATAAACTTAATGAAACATTTTGTTATCTACATTACTATCATGCATTATTAAAAGGTTCTTACCATAATACGAGTGTTTTCTCGAGCACATGACGTTTGCAACATTCAATTATCGAGACAGATTCATAAACAATCGTAGTAAGAACCCGTTAATTGTGCATGGAAAACTGAAAATATTTTTGGAACGAAGTTCCTTATCGCGCGTTGTGAAAGGGGGCTAGACGGAAAAAATTCTTACGAAAAGTTGTCACGACACTTTTTTTGTTTTAGATGATTATCGCTGGATGGCGCTGTGATCAAAATCTTTTAAAACACGTTCCTTATCGCGCGTTACGTTAGGAAAAAAGATATCTTTTAATCGAAAGGAACTTCGTTCTATTCGGGTGTCTCATGACACCTCTCAAGTTTTTTTTAAATTAGACCAACAGTTCCTTCGATTATTACAAACAAACAAACTCTTTTACTTTATATATTAGTACAGATATAGATTTAGATCAGCGGTTCGTAAAGCTAGTGCGTTCAAACAAACAAATTCTTCTGTTTTATATATTAGTATATTTTATAGATAATCAAGGTTTATGCCTAAGGTAAGGTTAACGGGAACCTTGGAAGATTTTACGCGAGATAGTATGTTTCACGACGTTTTTATTACTTGTTTTTTAAACAGAGCTGATGATTGTGTCTTAAGTAGTAACCGGCTTTATTTTACGGTGTTTTGTTGTCATAAATATATAGGTAATGACCAATATTGTTAAGAAATGAGTGGATTTATTTTTTAATACTATTTTATTGAACTACTGATGTCTGTTATAAAGAAAAGTTCAGAGTACCTAAAGTTAATTGTAGCTTTAAAGATGTAGGTTATAATTTGTAAATATTAAAGATGGATTAAAAATCGAATTAAAATTAAACAAGTAAAGTTTATAACATAGATTATTTTTAAACTTGGTAATTAGATGTGAGATTAAAAAAATAATGTCTGATACTGTACATACCGACTTATTTAGCACGCAAATTAAACTAAAAGTTTAAACAAGAGTCCAAAAATGAGAAAATGTTCCGAAACTTACAAAATGTTCGAACAATAAAAATATAAAATGGCATATACTTATTAAAAAAATGTTATACCTATTGTTCTTTTAATCAAATCAAAACTACTATTTTTTATTTAGAGAAGTCGTGGCTGTTATTAAGACGCAATCTGTGCCTGAAAAAGTTGGTCGTATGTCAAACAGCTGTCAGCTGTCAAGTTGACATCTCGGATATTTTAATTCACGTTTTAATCTGTGTTTTTTAGCGGCGAAAAGGCATAGCCCGTCGTTTGAAATTGTAATTGCCATGTGATTAGAACAGTCTTAAGCCTAATTAATTAATTTTATTTGAGCAGATGCGATTAAATTAATTTGTTTTGATTTTTTGGTGAAGACGAAATTCGTCTGGAGATTTTTGTGATACGTTGAATATTGCCTGTGATTAGTGCAAAGATACACGCACACACGTTAAACGTTTTAATTATAACAATATTAGGTAGTTAGCTAAAATATTAGGACCTGGTCCACGAGGTGACGGACATGTGGCGTGTTAAATCGACCATCATTGTTCCGATCGTTGTATCTGTGCACGGTCTAATAGCGAAAAGCTTCGACCGTCATCTAGAGAAGCTTTCGCTCCCCGGCTGGGTAGAGGCCTGATTCAGAAGGCGGTCGTTCTTGACACGTGAGGAGGTTCCTCTCTCTTGAGCCCTGACGCAGCAGCCTGAGCAGTGGCCCTCTGTTTTTATATTGTATTTTTAAAATTTTATTTTCTTGTAAATATTTAAAAAAAATAGAATGTAAAAAATAAGCGAATAAATGAATATACAAATAATAGGTAGTTATAATAATCTTACAAATTCTACCTAACTTAATATTAAAAAACTAAAACGCAAAAGTTATCAAATTAAATTGTATTTACTAATTTCCAATAATCAGAAAACTTTAAAGGCTCTCTATCAAAAAACTACCTAACTCAAATTCACAAATAATATCGAAAATCAAGACATGTTAAATTTAAACTCCATTCATTAGCCCTTAGGACGGTGAAGTGTGGCACCCATCTGATCAGTCACCTGCATGTTGACACCCTTATAATTAGGCCCTACACAATGTACCATCACCTTTACTACTGACCAACGGAATCTTGAGACTGATTACTAATGGTTTTAAACGAAACAACATTTTTAAAATAAATGAATAACATGCCATTTTTCAGCAACTTAAAATATTAGATTTTGAAATCATAGTTATCGTGTTAAAATAGAGTACTAGCTAAGATCAGTAAAACGAGCCCAAACAAAATGAGTCTGTATTGTTTAGTATAGGAGGAGTATAGGAGAAGGAGCTCATCCTCCGTCTTCCGAATCTATCATTTGATCAGCTCCATGGTGCAAATTTTTACCTGAACTTATTTACAGAGTACCTGCATAGTAACATCTGGTGCAATACTAAAATAATTTAAAAATTAATTGTCAGATTTTGAACAAGCACCACTTAAAAATACACAAATAAAATAATTCTATACAGGTAAGCTACTTAGCTTGCTTACATATCTGCTTGCTTAACCAAAAAAACTACCGGAATAATAAGCAAATCTTGCGGATTTTGTCCAACACTTTCACGAACACTCAATATTGGCTCCAATCTTTTTCCTCAGCAGGGGAGCTTTAGAAACAGCCAACATCGTAACCAAACATTAATAATCGACTGTCCAAACATATATTAGAATGTGAACAACAATAGCAAGGGGAAACCGCACTAGGTTTAACAATTATCTCATTATTCATTATCACCCTACTCGAAAACCGACCAATATGGAAGACCCACAAAAACATTCTTCCGAATAACTTATTTTAAAAGCCAATACGTACAATAAGTGTTAGCCTGTGTTGGTTAGGATTAATGTATTTCGTCGTTTGACTTCAAGGCTTTAAGATAGATCTCGACATAATCCACATCCCATACTTGTAAAATGTCTATTCAAAATTTCATAGTAGAGTCATGAGTTCACTCAATCAAAATTTACAATACAAACAAGTTTTTTTTTCAAAAATGTAAAATATCAAAATCGGTTCACGATTGACGGAATTATCCGCAAACAAATTCATAAAGGGTTTACTTATGAGAAATACAGTCGAATTGAGAAACCTCCTAAAGAATCTAAACTCAAGTTGAAAGATTATCTTCAAAAAGAGCATCGTAAAGCTCAACATATATTGGTGTCATTAACAACTTGTTTACCAACAGATGTAGTCTCAATACGATGTGTATTGTACCATTCACGATGTTCGCAAGTGTTTCTATTGTTCAGAAACGGTCCATGATCTGTCCTATTTGGTTTTGATATAGCTGTTAACTTGCGGAACAGATGCTTAAATTGTTTTTGTAAGGGAAGAGTGAAATGTAATTTTAATTCTCATTAACTTTTATTTATTTACTAGCTGACCCACGCAACTTCGTCTGCGTTACAAAGGGGTTCAAATAGTACTCGCAATGCCGTCGAGTTATTATTTTCGCGGCCCGCTGTGCTCCACATATTCATTGCGTTTTATACTCGTAATAACTTCTAAACGAAAAGGCCGATTGGAATAAAACAAGAAGTAATTTACTTCTACATTAATACTCTTGATAACAAAATACTTAATTTGGATTAGGGTTAATATAACGATACTCATTTAACGTTAAATTCAATCTTGGGACGAAAAAATATTTTTCATAAACATAAAAGCGGTTATTGTGACTAAACTATGATAGTTAGATATATGCTGTTGCGGACTTTTTTGTTTGTCTTCAAAAGACCTAAAAACCCGTAGTACATCATTTTGTTCTATTGTCAATAGTTTTTGCAGCGTACGCATAAATAGGTTTTCGATTTTTCACCTTTTGTTACATATTCGATATTTTCATGCGGATCCCTAATTTTTTTGAAAATTAAATATAACCCTATAACCTTCCTTGATAAATGGACTTTCCAACAGTGAAATAATTTTTGAAATCGAACCAGTAGACGAACCTGAGATTAGCGCGTTCAAACAAACAAACAAACAAACTCTTCAGCTTTATAATATAAGTATAGATGAATGGAGTACCGACAGCTCACATATTGTCCACTGTTGTTCACTTTGCATAGCCAAAGTTCTAATATGACAGCCAATTACAGATACATACGTTTTCAACGAAGTAAAAAAATGTTATTGAAAAGTAAAAATCGTTTTTGAAACAAAAGCTTTCAAGATCCTAAGTACCATGTAGCATTAAAGATGAGAAAAACGAGCACAAACACTATAGGTCTATCTTGTTTAGTCCTCCTATGGCTATATTCCGACTCCCTTGTGCTATTGGTACCCTACATTTCTGTTGCGACGCGATATACAGAGTGCTAAATTAGAGCTCAATCAGAAACCTTTCTCTTGAACTTAAACTCGCAAAATTCTACCTGATTTAACGTAATATTTTGGATTTATATGCCATTAATACAGTATTAGTATCAACGAAATTCGCTTGCACATGCAACGACATAAGTTTGTTTTATTCCCTTGTAGGCAGACGAGCTTACGGTTGATTTGTGAATGTAGGTTATTGAAATCAAACCTAAGAAGTGCAACTTTTGCGCATGCAAAATTTAAATGAGCCTGCACTGAGCATGATAGATCATAGTTCCAGTGCAAGTTAAAAGCTTATCTGTCTGTACCAATGTAACATATTTTTTTTATATATTTTAATTAAATACACAAACTTTATCGATATCGATTATCGACCCCTTTCTGCTTCACTAGGTTCCGTGTCTCCTCACTAAACCGGTACATAGTTATAGATGTATGTTGCATTCTTTTGTCTCCGAAGGTATAAAATCCGAGCGCACACATTAATTTCTCATTCCGAGATAATTTTTAAAATGGTTAAATAGTCTTCAGTATACACCCGTGATGGGTTAGTAAATTCAGTGTGCCCGTGGATCCTTCGGGTTCCACCCCTAGGTCTCACACTATACGAGACATGTTGTACTTGTGAATTGCCTTCCATGGAGCGTACGTGGACGTCCTGGAATGGATGATAAGATGTGAATTGTCTCGGGATCACACCATCCTGATCGTACCTATTAAGTTACGTATCACATCATTTAAATTATTATGTAACCTACGACCATCTCATCGTTTATTAAGCCAGTTCCCTATTTTAATCGTTATTTAATATATTAGAAATTTAACTTTACTCTTTATGTTAATTTAATTTTATAACTTATGTGTCTTTTTGAATATATGCCTGTAGCCTGTTGCTAAGTGTCTTATTTAATTAACCCATTCCTTGAGCAGTCTCATTCTTCTTTACCCTGAGCCAGCTGGTGAAGTAACAGTAGCCACTGGCCAAAATTGTTACACCAACCCATTACCACTGTTGGGCTCAGAAAAGGGATTAGGCATAGTCCACCACGTTTGCCCAGTGTGGATTGGGGACTTCATATATCTTTAAAGGATTTATAGAACCCTTTTCCGACATGCAGGTTTCCTCACGATGTTTTCCTTCACCGTTTTTAACCAGTAGTGTTGTGAAAATTTTTTTTCACATTTAGATTTAGAGGTGCAAGCCGTTCGGAAGGACGCGCTTCGACCACTCGGCCACCACGACTACAAAGCTTATAAAAATTGATAATTATTTAGCAAAAATTCCCACAACACTCATCTCGATAGCACGCTTAAACCGCACCATACAATCGAATCAGAGCTGTTGATTGACAACTCTAAAAAACAAGTTACACTGCAGCTTAGTTCGGCACGCGCTTAAATTAACTTTAAGTTAATCCGGCGATGTGATAGCCGGGGTTATCTGAGGGACCCAGCTGTGGGGACAAGTATGGTAGTATGGTTTAGTCATGCGAGTCTGCTTATGTTTTTCTTTTATTTTAAATTTCTTATTGTAAAAACATTAATGTTATTGGAACGAAGTTCCTTATCGCGGATTATCGAAAGGTAGGTAAGGTAGAAAGGGTAGACATAAAAAAATCTTATGAAAAGTTGCCACGACCCTTTTTTGTTTTAGATGATTATCGCTAGATGGCGCTGTGATCAAAATCTTTTAAAACACGTTCCTTATTTTTGTTTTAGAAGATTATCGCTAGATGTTGCTGTGATCAAAATCTTTTAAAACACGTTCCTTATCGCGCGTTACGTTAGGAAAAAAATTATAAGATATCTTTTAATCGAAAGGAACTTCGTTCTATTCGGGTGTCCCATGACACCTCTCAAGTTTTTTTTGTTTTAGTAATGAGAATATGTGTGTTATAACTATCTCACAATATCTATAACGTAACAATTACGTCAGTTTTGTCATATTATTTTGTCATTTTATTATCAGGCAAGTAGTGGTGATGATAACCAGTTTTTATAAAGCTTTGTGTTATCTATATTGTCCTGTTAGCTTAAAGGTGAAATCTGGATACCGCATATTTCCTTTCAAGAATCTTTCATTCTTCTCTTTGTCGCTACATTCGATTTCCAAACTCTTTTCGATGTTTCCCGTTGACTTGTCTCTCTTAAAACAAATATTGAATGGAGTCTTGAGACTATAACCACTCAACTGGGATCGGCAACAAAATTGGTTTGTTTACTTTTGCCAAGTCTGTGGCAGGAGCCAAAATTGAGCACAGTTCAAAAACTTGTTTTGTTAACAGTTTTTACGGAGAAAATATATTTTCGCTAAAAATACAATACAGCGTCATTTAATAATGAAAATTTACAAAAATATAAGGTTTAATTAAAAATGTAAGTTAAAATTTATTGGAAAAAAATGTTTTTAAAATGAGGCTCAAACACGGTAGTGATTCCGAACGAAATCCCCAGTTTGGCCATCTAGCGAAAAGTGACGTCCCCAGTTGAGGGGATAACGGTAGACACGGCCTCTACAGGGTGTCTTGATATAATAAAAAACTTGTAAAACCAAATCATCTCATCACAGTTACCTTAACACTATTACATGCTTGTTCTACATTATTGAACAGACTGACGTACAGACAAACTTTTTGCAATGAACACCCCATATACGTCCCACGGGTGGTCCCAACCCCAACGGAGGGTTGCTCCCCACTGCGTTGACAGGTCCAAGGGTGCTCGAGGTTAGATCAACTGTTTAATTGTGTAATCTATTGAATAGATTACAATTATAATAGTGTTTGCTATTTTTATAATTCTATACTAATAAAGCTGAAGTTTGTTTAAATGTGATTATCTCAGGAATTGTTGGTCCGATTTGAAAAATCTTTAAGTGTTGGATAGACTACTTATCGGTGGAAGGCTTTATTATATTTTCAAGAAAATTAGAGGTACCAACTAAAAGTCTAATAATGTAACCATAGGTGTAGTAAAATGACCCGAAAAATGCTCAGGTAAATTTTGGCGCAGATAATGTTGCACGGATCAGCTAATTTTCTACAATACAATATGGAATGTCATTTTTTTTTTCAGTAATTTTATTAGACTTAAACCAGAGATATAAAATATTTATAAAAAGCGAGAAGCGCTTAAGTTCTTTAACACTACACTGTCAATAATTATTGAGCCAATAATTTGTTCTTTAATATAATTTTACGCTTCAAAAAACATTAATCTCTTATTTTACGAGTCGCAGTAAATATTATTACATTGTAATCGTATGTTCAAATCAAAGCCGAGTGTGAGTAAGGCAATTTAAATAAGTTTCTTCAGAAATCGTAAAATATACTTTATAAAAAATTACATGCCTCTACCATTGCGTCATTTTGATTTGGTTCACTATTGGGTATCGGCCAATTGTCCTAACCATTCCGATTGCAAAGATGCAATTCTTCGGGCTGTGTACGTAAATTAATAGTGTTAGCAAAATGTCTACCTTGACTTATGAAATTACAATAATAAAAATCACAAAAAATATTTAATTCCTATAGAATAGATAATATCAGTATGATCTATGGGTGTCATTATGACCAACTTCCAAAAAGGAGGAAGTACTATTATTTTTATACTAATTATTCTTCTCTATTTTTTTTTATTTGTTCCTTCATAACTTTAGTTTGGGTGGACCGATTTGAATGATTCTGGTGTGAGATGAACCGTGATGGTCGTCATGGAGTCCAATTCAATTTTTTTTATAAGTTCGAACTAGTACACTTTTATCTGTATTTAAAAATGTGATTTTTTGGCAATATCTACAAGGTTTTTACTATAATTTTAATATTTACGCATACCCTAAAATAAATTCAGAGCACGCCAATCGTTGAGTATAAGTATCTCAAAAAGTGACACAATACCATACTGAATTCGAGGAGAGGATTCTTACAACAAGAAACTAAGAAACATAGATGTAAAGATAACGACTGGTAAAGCCGGACCGCATTACGCGTTTCATACCAATAACTAATTTTAATTAATGAATTTATAATCAGTTATGATTTTTGCAATGTGATATTAATCTTCGACCGGCTACGGAGCGAACCGGCGACATTTTTCTGTTGGATGCCTGCGTGTTGCTTTACCAAAGACTCAAATACAGGAAACAGACGGGTCAAATTAAAGTACAATTCAAATTGTCCTTCTTCAAACGAGGCTTGAGGAGGGTCCTTAAAGTTAGGTCGTAGGTAGCGACCCCTCAGTGTCCCCTGACATTGTAGAGGTTCATGAGCGACGGTAACCAGTTCCTATCAGGTGGGCCGTCTGCCTACATGGCAATAAAAAAAAACAAAAGAATAAAAAAATAAAAAAAATGGGACCCGTTACTCATTTTTATCAAGATATTTTCAATAGATATTAACTTGTGTGAATAATTATAATTATTTTGTACTGTGATTTCCTGCCAGTATTCTTAAAGTTAATTGACGTATTCTTTTTTCATACGAACTACTTTTTCTCTTACATATTTTGCTTTATTAAATTAAACAACCAACATCCTAGACCTAAGGCTCAAAAAACAGCTTAATATTAAAATGACACTTGTTTATCAAGTTATTGGAGTATCATTGCATTTAGATTTAAAGCATTATAATAATTATGATGGCGTATTGAACATTACTACTGGGGAAGAGTAAAATTTGTCGCATTTAAAACTACTGTGATTTTCTTGTCCTTTCTATAAATTCAAGCTCTTTGGATTCTGCTAACCGAAACATTATATTATTATATTTGGTTCAAATATTTATTCAGGTACCATAAAGTGTGATTCCATAAAACTCATGCATGCAGCTTTTGATCGAAACGGAATGCATCTCTTTAACGATGCATTTAAAAATGATTTAGGTACAAACTGTTCCGAGCAGACGTTGCTCTGTGCAAGTATCACCTGCCGAATGTATTATAGCGACCATCCAGCAGTTAAAGAAGTACCCATCTCTCTTGGAGCTAAAATATTTGGTTTCTCTTAAACGAGGTTTAAAAAAAGTTCCGTATGGGTGATGAGTAACGGCCTCCCAAATGCCCTGACATTCAGTTTCTTTAGGTATCTGTTTTGTAATAACATTTTTTAAAGAAAACTTTTAAGTTTTTATTTATTGCCATGTAGGCAGACGAGCCAACGGGCCACCTGATCGTAAGTGGTTACCGTCGCTCATGAACCTCTGCAATGTCAGGGGACATTGAGGGGTCGCTACCTACGACCTAACTTTAGGGACCCTCCCCAAGCCTCGTTTGAAATACAAGCTTTTGATGTAGAAATGATACTTAAGTAGAGTGCTAGCCAAGATAAGTCAAACGAGCCCAAACACGCTGACTCTATCTTATTTAATACAAGAGTTTCTATGGCTACTTTCTGACTCCACTATCAAATCAACTCCATTATCATTGCATTGTAATGTGTGCAAAATTTAAGCCCAATCGGAGACCGGACAGTTGGTAAATACAACTTGCAAGATTCCACCCTTACTTACCTAATAACATCCAGTGCAAGTTAAGTAAAAGTTTTTAAAATCAATTTAATTTCCATACACTTCCATTCCTTCATTGTTTTTGAGTGAATTCAAACCTTGAATGAGAGCGGCTCCTTAATTTGAAGGCTCGTGATTAGAGACTGCACTAACCGCCTCATAACTTATTACTCTAATGATTACATACTCGTACATGTAGCGTATCATTATGTGATATAGTTAGCCTGTTTTGTGGAGATTTTGAAGTGTGGAATATGCTTTATTTACTGCATTAAAATCTAGTCATACTATAAATAAAGTATGTAAGTGTCTATCTCTAATATGTTTACTAAAAGCAGTGGCAGTTTTTACTCTTTTCTGTTTGAAAATGAGTCTAGAGAAGTTTCGATGTACGACAGTGATTGTGCGTTGTCTTGTAATCCAACCAGGCATTTAAAACTTAATTTGGAAAGATTTATTGCAGTTTTTACCCTACACTTCTGGCTAAAACAACGAAGGAAGATATTGTAGAAAGATTCAAAAAGTTTCAAACAAGATAAGTTTCATATTATTATTAGAATCGTGATGATTCCTCCGTGAACACTCAAGACAACCAGTGAGCGTATATAATGTATTCCAAAATAAAACACGCTATCATTTTTATAAAAGATCCTATTCCACACTTGTTCCCAAATACTCAGACAGCCACCGGCGCGATCCGGTGTGACCAATCACTAATAATGGCGAACGTGACAAAACGAGCCTAAGTAATCACATTATTGTTGTTTCTCAATTATTGGCAACATTGGTGTTTTCAAATTTGATATTAAGCACAAAAAACCATTCCTAGTGGTAAGAAAACATACCATGCTTAATGAGCATTAACGTTTAATTTAAACGAATGAAAGTAAAGTTAAAAAAAATAGTAGCAAAAAAACAGAGAGTTTATAGTGGTCTATGGCACGCGCACACTAAAGCCACAACACAGTGCATCGACTGTCTGCATCTGCCTCTTATACAATTTGTGTCAAGTAACGCACTGAGATGAAAAAAACGGGTATTTGTCCACCTCTCACTCCCCCCACTGTAACTCCTGTGTAGGTTGGATCCACAGCGGCGATCATCGTAATGACTGTGAGCAGTGAAGCCCAGGAACCCGAGGTAAAGCTCACTTGTCTTGGACCCCACAACGAATTTAATCAGAAGATGATAGAAGGAGTAGGAAACATAAGTTTCGACTTCTCTTCTCAATCTTCGCTTAAAGAATGGTCTTAGAAGTCACAGTAAAGAGCTCTCTTTTTACTCTAAACTCTAAAAGTAAAAAATAAAACAGTGTTTTTTTTTTGAGTTCAGGTTATGATACTTTCAAAATAAGGATTCGCAATGCTTTTTTCCGTCCCAATCCAACATCATGCATCTTTCATTTCGACAGACAATACTCTCATAAATACCTCATACGAAAACAGGTCTTAAGCTAAATGAAATAAGGGTGTTTTCAGGATAACATGTTGGTTGTTCTTGTTCGCAATTAAAGCTCAGTTGGATCATTAGTGTAAGAAGATAATATTCCACGGTAGGCACATGTTTAATACGATTTCTATTTATGTTCTGTTTTTGTTGGAGTTGTTTTTAGTAGTTCTCAGTTTAAAATAATATTAAATCACCTAGACGTTCATACAATTGACTGAGAAAGGGCAAGCGCGGTGCCTAAACCCTCTTCGGAGGAGACCTGAGCTCAGCAGTGGGCATTAATGGGTGTAACTTTAATAAGTAATGCAGAAAACCTTCATCATCACACCGATTACTGGAAATAGGCTTTCCCAAAGAATTACTTAATTGACCACTCCTGGTCCAATAGTCGTGGTGGCCGAGTGGTTGAAGCGTTTGCCTTCCGTACGGGAGGTCGCGGGTTCAAAACCGACCGGCTGGTACCTCTGAATCTTAATATGAAAAAGATTTATGTGCAATTTTTCACAACATCACTGACTAAAAACGGTGAAGGAAAACATCGTGAGGAAACCTGCATATCAGAAAAGGGTTCTAAAAATCCTTTGAAGATATGTGAAGTCCCCAATCCGCATTAGGCAAGCGTGGTGGACTATGCCTAACCCCTCTTCGGAGGAGACCTGAGCTCAGCAGTGGGCAGTAATGGGTTGTACAGTACAGTACAGACCACTCCTGCGCTGTTATCATCCAGGTAGTTTTGCCTAGTATGTAGTCCTTAAAGATACGGTTCATTTCAGGAACTAGTTTTTGCAACATATCATCCAACTATAGAATGAACTTAACTTTAAGGAAGTTCCTTCAGTGGCATCTGACATTACAGAGGTTCATAAGCGACGGTACCCACTTACGATCAGGTGGCCCTTTGACTCATCTGCTTGCAAGGCAATAAGGCTCGCACTGTGCCCATTGCTCCTAGTCACTTACGATCAGCCCCGTTAGCTCGTCTAACTATCGTTCAAAAAGTCATCAAACATTCAATCTATTTAGTTTTACTTTATCCTCATGAATTATCTATAGTTTACTTATATGTGAAACATTCTATTTCGCTCGGTGGCCGATGTTTTACGGAGATTCTGCCATCACAATCGAATACTTAGCGCGCCGATCTGAACATTGCTGGGGAACACAATTGCCGTTTTTTACGTTGATTCGTGTAGGTACGATGTTTGTGAAGTTTCAAGACTGTTAGACTTAAATTTTATTGTGAGAAATGTGGAAAATCTGGGTATTAAAGTATTATTTTTACTGCTGGACTAAAGAGCCTGGGCATCATATAAGATGGAAAATATAAATGTGCCTATCTTATGAATGTATCTACCTAAAGCCTGCGTGCACGTCACTTGGTGCCGACGGAAGACCAGCGTCGTAGTACCGTTTTTTCGGTGCTGTCGACATTGCTGAGTCGGTAGCCGTTTCTTAGCAATGTCATTTAGTTATAGTTTAGTGTGATTTGTAATTGCTTGGAATAAAGATTTATTCTAGTCTATTCTATTAATTAGACAATTTTGACTGAGTTGCCAAGGCCCGAAGGTTGGCGCCAATTTTTGGGTAACTATTTGCAACGCAAGCTGAAAACTTGGTCCATAGTTCTTTATTCGGAACAGCAGGGGTCCGTACAGCCCCAATACTCTGCAGTCTGGTCTACAGTTCCGAGTTAGGGTAGGTATATCAACTATGGACCAAGTTTTCAGCTTGCCTCAAATACCAAACCAAAATTTGCGCTAGCTCTCATGCTACCAGTTGAGTGAATATTATCAGTGTATCGAAACGATTGACTGCGCTTGTCGTCAAAGTTCATTCCACTTACCCAATCATACACAATATTTATGAGGAGTCTACGCAAAAAGCGAAATCGAAAAGACAATAAGACAATCGTTTTTACTTGTCCCTCGTTCGGCATTTTTCCGGCAAAAGTGATTGTTTATCGGAAAAAATTCGAACATCGAACCGAAACGAGAACTATAAATAAAACATTATTTGAGTTGAGAATTTTGATTCGGTTTTTTTTAGTGGACGCGGTCGCTGATTGGTGCAAAGCGTAAAAACTTGAACGAGCGATTGACTTTAGGCCGTGTTAAGAGCAAGGAGATTTATTCAAGAACGTTTAGAACATACGATATGTCGGATACTATTTTATTAATTAGCATTTGGAGTGCAGGTCGTAGGCTAGATATTCCTACGCTGTTGTAATTCAATTTTAAATACATTGTGTCGTTCGTATGGTTTTATTTGGATTATTGTAATTGAAATAGAGGCGGAAAAGCAACTTCATTTCTTCTTTCCATCACAAAGCCGTCAGTCGCTTTTGTTGTAGAAAAAAATATTCGCTATAAAATATGATAATGCTATTCTTACAAGCTATATATTGTCGTGAGGGCAAATCTTTGCATTGTGACGCTACCTTGGATTCTTCAAGAATCTTAAATTTTCGTTTAAAAGACCACAAACATTTGAAGAACATCGAGGAGTTCATTACATAATCTGGATAAAGTTAGATGGCGATATTAAAATGTATTCTTTTAATACGCAGACTGTGACGATGACATGAAGTGGAGATGAACTACACCTCCGTAGCAATCAGATGACACCAGTCATCTCAGATATTATTTGCAAGCAAACAGCGCGTCTCCAGTAATTTCAAAATACTGTTCAAATACTTTTAAAACGGAAGGCAGAAGAGTTTGCGAAACGATCTCACTCGTTTTGGCCTAGAATTCTATAAGAAATTCAATATTTCTAAGTAAAATAAAATTGTAGTTAACTATTTGTAAACAAAATACTCTGTGTTTCCATGGTATCAATCGGACACTCACCAAATAATGTACCGAAAGTCGTATAGTGTAAAAACAAACAATATTTCAATTTGTGAATAAAGTACTTATGCCGTTAATATAGCTTAAAGAAGCCGTAAACAATGGTTATAACTGAATATACAGAATACTCACATTAACTAAATAAGAGTTTAATGCCATGCCAACCATCCCAAAGAAAATCCCATGATAAACCACATTTTTCAGTATGCAATCAAAATCTACTGCTAAACATTAAACCTATACTATTATCATTTACAACAAAATAAGCAAAGCAATCCCTATCGTCCACCTAAGTAGATACAAATGCAAAATAATCATCACTAACTTTTTACTGAATTTAACTTATGATGAGACTGAGGAGCTCATCTCGCGAACAAAATAAGGTACAAATTATACAGACAATATAAATATCAAATTGACAAGCGAATATATTATACAGTAAATTCTGCTAGATCAATTTACACAAACACACATACACACACACACATACACACGAATACATCTACACTCAAAATCAAACGCATATTATCACATACATCACAACATACACCGACACTCTACACTTTGTAACATACACTCACACAGACATCCCCAATGAATTATACTAATTAGGTATAATTCACTAACTATAACTTCACTTATTTAACCACTAAGCACTGTGAAGAAAAAGGAGCAACAGCTTACGATCTGGACTCTTAATTCGTGCTGTATTATTTTCAGTTGCTTCTGTTTTCTACTCCTTTTTATTTTAATTTTTTCTATTTGTCCTAAGATTTTTATCTCACTACTCATAAACTTAGTTAACAAAATGTGTTTTTCTTATGTATACTTCTTAAAGTATTGTTAAACTTAAGTTATATGATCTTACCGTTACACTGTATACTTTAACTATTATGCCAATAGGTTAAAAGTGGACAATTATGTTATGTTCTTTCTTTAAGGTTAGCAATCATCAGTAACACTTATTATTATTGTGATAATTGCGATGAATGTTTTTTCTGAGCGGATCCGCTGTAATCCCGCGATACAGGTTCGCCTAGTGCGGGGGACAGAGTTCTGTTTGTTAGATTTCTAAGCATAGTTACATAATAGTATATTGTAAAATTAAACATCTGTAACCTACTTTTGGAACAATAAATTTTTATTTTATTTTTATTTTATTTTATCAATGATGAACAGCATTTTAGTTATAACACGTCAGTGTTAAGCCTTTAAACAAAAACAAAATATGTACTTTATTTTTAAAGAACGACTAAATAACATATTGTTATGGTCATCAGTCTCATCTCTTAAAGCAGCAGCTGATTTGCAACATTTTTTTAAAGAGCGGTCAAAAATTAAAGATATTTAACAGAGAACTGTGAAATTGCTTTCTATTACCAGTGGTGGCTTCGTGCTGAGTTTGACAGTTGCTTCCGAATACAGGGTCGTATTCAGAGTTATTCAATTATTTCTTAAGACAAGGTTTAAAGATACAAGTAGGTATCATGTAGATGCCCGCCAAGATTAGTAAGACGAGCCCAAACACGATGAGTCTATCTTGTTAAGTACAGGAGTTTCTATGACGCATCAGATCAACTCCATGGTACCGTATTATTGCAATGTCACGCGATATACATATATGCGCAAAATTTCAGTTCCATATTAAACCGGGAAGTAGATCACATTTAACATGAACTAGATTAATAGGTATTTAGGGACAAAGCGAAACTTAAATAAAAGCTTCGATAAATAAAATAGCATGATGTTTTTGCCAGGGCCAAATTAATCTGCAACATCTACCGGGGGATGGTCAGCCGCGCTCCCCGACTCGGGCTGGTTCTGAGCTGGCCTGAGTCGGGGAGATCCACCATCACGCGGCCCCATATCGGCGGGCGTTGAATGGCCCGCCTACCGAGTGAGCCGGTGGTCGCCGTTCGCGACGGCTGCCGGTTCGGCGTCCGGGGGTGACGGGGCGATACGTAAGCGTCGATCGCGAACGCGTCCTGTCACCCCTAGTCCATCGGATGCCGAGCGCGATTGGCGGGAGGTTTTGGTGCGGTTCAACCCCCACATACCCCACTCGCGGGGCGAGTGGAAGTCCGGCGATTTCCTCCCGTCAACCAAAAAAAAAAAAAAAAAAGGTCCAAATTAATCCTATGTATTATTAATGTATAAGATATACAACGCTACGGGTTTGCTACCTACGTTTAAGGACACACAAGTCGTGGTGGCCGAGTGGTTCAAGCACTTTCACACAAGCGCGTTCAACCACTCGGCCATCACGACTTGTCGAGGTCGCGGGTTCAAAACTGGCCGGCTTGTACCTCTAAATCTTAATATGAAAAAGATTTATGTGCAATTTTTCACAACACCACTGGCTAAAAACGGTGAAGGAAAACATCGTGAGGAAACCTGCATATAGGACAAGGATTCCAAAAATCCTTTGATGATATGTGAAGTCCCCAATCCGCATTAGGCAAGCGTGGTGAACTATGCCTAACCCCTCTTCGGTGGAGACCTGAGCTCAGCAGTGGGCAGTAATGGGTTGTTACACTACAGTACAGTACAGTACAGTTTAAGGACTTTCTTCCTCGTTTGAAGAATGACAGTCAACAACCGTATGGTGCGTGGCAAAAAAAATACTGAAACTAATCGAACATATTTTTTTATTTATTTTTTTAGCAAGATAAATAAACGAGCCTACGAACCTTCTTTTATTTATTGAGAACCAACAGCTGTATTTAAGGATTTCTTAATCCATCCCTAGCAACACTGAGCATCCGTCGAAAGCCTGACCAATCGCATGCCAGTAATTGATCGTTCGTCGCGTGCGCACCTAAACGCCCAGGGCGCAAGTGTTGCCATTATCAACTAATCACACAGGGTGGCCAGCGTTTAAACTAAAATTGTTACTGGTATCATTTATCATCTCGTCGGGTTGGAGTTTAAAGTTTATCGAAAATCTTTCAAATGCCTTTGACATAATTTTTATGCGTGACAGGTGAACGGACATAAAAGTCTCAACTTATATCGACTGAACCTATTTTGATGCTTACTGTATTGTTACAACCCATTATTGCCCACTACTAGGCACAGGTCACCTCAGAAGAGGGATTAGGCATAGTCCACCACGCTTGTTTAATATGAAGCAAGACTTTTGAAAGCATCTACATTTAATTCCCACTAACAAATTAATAGATAAACATCTGAATGCCAGTAAATCGTGAGGATGACACGCGTCGCACGCGCCCTGCTAGTTGACGTTATGTTATCATAGGATTATACACTTCACTACACTGCAGACAGCCCTGTGTTACAGAATAATATGCTACACAGAATGGAATCCTCTTCGGTGTTTTTTGATGTCCTTTTTCAAGCAAGGCACAAAACAGATTATATGTATGTATTTTTTTTTTTTTTTTTTTTAGTTGGAGGAAATCACCGGACTCCCACCCGACCCGCGGGTAGAATATGTGGGAATTGTACCTTACTAAAACCTCCAACCGCTCACACTCAGCGTCCGAACC
Source organism: Trilocha varians (assembly GCA_030269945.2). Taxonomy (NCBI): domain Eukaryota; kingdom Metazoa; phylum Arthropoda; class Insecta; order Lepidoptera; family Bombycidae; genus Trilocha; species Trilocha varians. The sequence goes on from AP028277.1 coordinate 12,520,131, forward strand.
CCGGCCGAGGCCTGAACCCAGCACGGGGTTATGAAGGACGGCACGACGCGTTACTCACTCGGCACTCTTTCCCGTTGCGCCGATATGTATAGGGTGGATTTTTTAAATGCCCTCTCCAGGGAAAATACTCGAAATAATGATTGTAGTGAATTTTGCTGAAAGGAAACATTCTTTTATTTTTGAAAAGAAACACAACTGATAGATTTTTTTTTAATTCTTTGTACACCAGGTAATCGAAAACGCTACAATTCGAATCATAACCTGTACTTTTATTGCATCAAACTCAACGTTTAAGATCATTCTAGTTTTTACTAGAAGTCTGACAAATGAAAATGTGATTCAAAGTCAAAGTCAAATCATTTATTTCAAAGTAGATGTGGACACACATACATTTTGAATGTCAAAAATAAAATCAAAAGTTCTACCACCAGTTCGCTAAAATTACGCCTCTGTCCTGAGAAGAACCGGCGCAAGAAATTTAGCGGGCATGTCTTTTTTTTAAATTTAATATGTTTTTCTTTTCTTTGTTTTGTTTTACAATATTTTTGTTTTTAACAAATGTATCAATTGAAATGGCCCGGGATGAGCACCTCATTCCCATTTTGTGCATGACCTGAGCATGTGATTGAGCTAAGAGTATTATTTTTGTATAGTTATTCTGTGGCTCAGCGTATAGTGTGACTGTTTATCTGCATGTCACGTCTATCTGTCATCTAAAGTACAGAATACTTTCTATATAGAAGTCAGATTTATATAAATCATGAATTAGCATTTGACCCGCGCAACTTCGTCTGTGTCTCAAAATTAGAGAATAGACAGCATTTGCGATGTAAACACATAAGCTACGCTTGTAGGTATGTTGCATGTAAATATACTTTTTTACAACATCACATCAAAACTTTCCTCTAAAATTATCAGTGTTTCTACTTTATTATGCTTGTACTAGCTGCCCCACGCAACTTCGTCTGCGTCGAAAAAATAAAAAAAAAATTAGGGGTGGACTACCCCTAACATTTAGGGGGATGAAAAATAGATGTTGGCCGATTCTCATAGATACCGGATAAGCACAAAAAATTTCAACAAAATCGGTCAAGCCGTTTCGGAGGAGTTCAAGTTCGAACACCGTGACACGAGAATTTTATATATTAGATAGATAATACATATAGTCCATCTTCTTGAATCACTCTATTGAAAAAAGTCGCATTGAATCCATTTTACAGGCAGACTGTGTGAGACCTTGTTTTATACCTATTATTTGTTATTAGGTGATTTTTTAAAGAAGGTACATATTGCAGGGGAGTGATGAGTACTCTGTTCTAATACGGAATATTACAAAAAATAGGTAAAATTACATTTTTTTTTTAAATCTAAATTCGACAAAACTACCTCAAACATAAACAATTTCGGCTAAAAGAGTGTTGACTAACGACCTCTAGTGATCTCGTGCACCCCACACCTCCGCCACACCCATCAGCTGTCGAAAAACCATCATTTTGCAAAAATTGTAGATATTTTTAAGTTGCGATTACTAAGGCATTAAGCCATATTCTTTGGTAATAATATTTTACTGGTCGTATATAAGCTACCATAACATTCAATATGTACCCTCACTAAGAAATCATCCTGTATAATGTGGGTTTGTCCCACGTTTTGTATGTATCTTGACTTCTGGACTGCAGGTATAGGTATTGTGATGATACTGAACTAAGCTAGATTTAAATCCATGTGGATTTCAGTTTAAATACCTAATCATCATCGTCACATAGTATTGAACATAGTGACTTCCCGCTGTCTGAACTCATGTAGGTATGCTTCGAAACTACAGAGCGCATTTTGCGGGTCTACTGTACAGGCGTACAGATACTCTTTCATATTTATTAAAAAATATATATTTCTATTTGATTTTAAAATAAACTATTTTATTTAATAAATAATTAAATGAATGAAGGGCATGCTCCAACCATAATAACCACTTAACTGGGATCGGCAACAAAATTGGTTTGTTTACTTTTGCCAAGTCTGTGGCAGTAACCAAAAGTGAGGACAGTTCAAAAACTTGTTTTGTTTACATTTTGAATTTTTTTATCGTCTCATATTTTACGAAGAAAATATATTTTCGCTGAAAATGCATACAGCGTCATTTAGTAATAAAGATTTACAGAAATATAACGTTTAATTAAAAATCAAAATTAAAAATTATTGGAAAAAATAGTTTTTAAAAAGGGGCTCAAACACGGTCGTGATTCCGAACGAAGTCCCCAGTTTCGCCATCTAGCGAATAGTGACGTTCCCAGTTGAGTGGTTAAGGCGATTGGCATCATTCAATTTATTCTACTTAAAACCTAGTTCATCCAAGTTCAGGCTTTAAGTGCCTACCGTAGTGCCTTTAAATACACCTACGCCAATGACTAACATAGGGCATTTAGTAATTCTTAAAGGTGAATTCGACACATATTCCATCACAATATTATTACATCATTTTGGTTTATAGTCAATAGTTTTTGCAGAGCACGTACCTTTATACAGCTTCTCTGTTTTATACCTTGGGTTACAAAACCGCAATTTTCTTACGGACACCTAATATGTACTTTTGAAATAAAATAATAGCATATGACCTTCCTAGATAAATGAAGTCTACAACACGCTGAAATAATTTTTGAAATCGGACCAGTCGCTCCTGAGTTTAGCGCGTTCAAACAAACTGCAGCTTTATATTAGTATAGATTACAAAAAAAAGCATTCCAAATCTAAAACGATGACACTATCTCGACCCTCTAATAAGATCATATCAAGTCAATCGTAAGCGAGGTTGACAAAAAGCCGAATTTACGAATTCGTTCGGGGTGGCCAGATAACAGAAGGTCGGGCTACACAGCGGGGCCCCATCGCACGCTGCGAACCGTCAACGATGTTATAAATGTTAATAATAACTGCTTTATCTGCTACCATAATTTTATAGTGCGTTTTTTGCACCATAAATGTGTGGGGAAACCATAGAGTAACAATTATAAATGTAATGATTGTCTAACCACTCAATTGGGATCGGCAACCAAATTGGTTTGCTTATTTTTGCCAAGTCTGTGGCAGGAGCCAAAATGGAGCACAGTGCTAAAACCAGTTTTGTTTACATTTTTTAATCATCTCATATTTTATGGAGATGATATATTTTCGCTGAAAATGCAATACAGCGTCGTTTAGTAATAAAGATTTACGAAAATATAAGGTTTCATTAAAAATCAAAATTAAAAATTATTGGAAAAAAATGTTTTTAAAAAGGGGCTCAAACAAGGTAGTGATTCCGAACGAAGTCCCCAGTTTCGCCATCTAGCGAATAGTGACGTTCCCAGTTGAGTGGCTAATCTGTAGTCAATGCCAAACGATTTCGCGCCAAAATCTGACGTTTATTTTTTTTACTTGCTATTCAAATATGAATTTTAAGCACACATTACCTGCCAACAGAGTATTTTTCTGATGGATTTAGCGCCTGATCACCTTCAAATTGTTTTTTTTTATTATATGGAAAATAAATTGAGGTATTTTTAACAGGCGTCAAAATTTAATCTCTGTTGTATTTTTAATCTTAACACACCAAATCGATCACAGATAAAACTTAACTTAACCCTTCTTACTAATACACGTTGATAAAACAATTAACGAAATAGAAAAGTAATAAATACTCATTTTGTTTCCGTTAAAAAATGAGGAAGTAAAAAAACAAAATGGCGGTCAGGTAAAAGAGCTGTCATCGTGTACGCTATCAAAAAGAAAATGTCGTCTATTGTTATCTGACCATAAATCTACAAAAGATACGACATTAATGAACGTCGTATTAAATTAGGAATGGTTTTACACGCCGTTTGGTTTGTGCAAAAGTTTTTATCTTAAAAATGATAAGACATTCTTGTGTTTCCGATTTTGTGTTTTTTTGTGATATTGAAGCCGATCAGTGTATTCTCTTAGGCAGTTGCCGGTAGTGCCTATTTACCATGGTAGTTAAATTCGTTTGGAAATAACATTATGAACAAAGCGAAACACAACTGGGACGCGAACCAAAAATGGGTTTTTTATCTATGCCCAATACTACTACTGCATCTGCGGGCTATCTGATTGTAAGTGGTTAGGAACTTGACGTAAGTACAGATACGGGATTTTAATACCTATTTATTAAAATTGAATTAGCCGTTTTTTAAATTTTTAGACTACGAGCAAACACGCTTATTGCACACAGTATAAAATTTTATCAAAATACATAGGACATTATCGTTTTTTTATTGGAATCTTAGGTTCCGTAGCACAAGCTCTGCTTATTACGGGACTCACTATTTACTGATAAAATGTGTAAAGTGATGTTTAAATAAATAAATTCATTCATTCATTCATTCATTCATTCAATCTATACAAACGAACCTACGATCCACCTGATAACAAGAGGTAACCGCCGTTCATAAACCTCTTCAACGCAAGGCAATGTAATAAATCTTCATGAATTATGAAAACAATTCTAAACAATAGTTGTTATATTATAATTTAATTTTAATAAATATTAAAATCCCGTATCATCCGAACTCTACAAAATTGAAGAAAAACTATTACAACATTATTGAATACAGCTCCTCATAAAATAAACAGAGCAATAATATATTTTTATAAGTTGAACAAGAATATCTTATTTGTCTCACCATAAATATGTTTATTTCACAATATAATAAACCAATTAATTTATCATAATTTAATCCAAATCGTTCAGTTACGCCCGATTGTCTCAAATAGCCAAAAATTCTAATAAGTCACTTCATAATATCATATCAATTATTTTTGTATGATTCGACTCTTACTTTCACCTATTATTTAATTTTCTTAAATTTAAGTCATAAAAGTACTTAATAAGCGATCAAATCAAATATGTATGTTACAAAGTAATTTATAACACAAACAATTTACAAAAACATAAATTTAATTAACAAAATTAAATGTTCAATTGATTAAAATAGTTCATTAGCCGCCATTAACGAAGGCTTTATTATAAATTATCGTATGTACATGGACGTTTATTTTTTTAAGATTCGTAATATTATAACACTGTAATAGAAAATAGGTAGAACGTGAGTGGAGTGTTGGTGTGGTTTTACCCAAAGACAGAAAAACTGAGGTTAAAAAAAAACTTGAGAGGTGTTAAGGGACACCCGGATGGAACGAAGTTCCTTTCGATTAATTAGCCAGGGAATTGTAATAAAATTTTATTTTTTAAGTTATAATAATTCGTTAGTTTAAAACGTCTGTCTCTCTCACTCTTTCTATAACTAATTATTAAAACTTCAATAAAATATTTTGATCACAGCGCCATATAGCGATAATCATCTAGAACAAAAAAAGTGTCGTGACAACTTTTTCATAAGAATTTCCGTCTAGCCCCCTTTCGATAACGCGCGATAAGGAACTTCGTTCCAACAAGACGACCAATAGTGAATTAGTGGCATTTTTTGGCGAATAAATTCACGAGATTTTGCGCCTTTTTAGCTACAAAAATCCAAGTTCGTTACTGCAGTTGTTGTAATTACAAGATCTATTCTTATATATAGATTATAAAGAGACAATTCATACTCTTGAAAAGCAGAGAACGAGTATTGACAAAACAAAACAAACGAAAGAAATAAAAACGTTTATTTGTGCCGCATAAAAGGTATATTCATACAATTCAATAAGGAAACTAGGCAATACTAGACATTAATTTGACAATCATAATTATAAATAGATAGTTGTGCGAAAACTCGGCCTGTATTGAACCCAGCAGTGGCAGTAATGGGTTGGTACAATACTGCACAGTATAGTAGTACGTTGTGCGAAACAGTTGTTCCACGGGGAGTGCTCTGAGGAATTATTTGAGATGATTCCAACATCTCCCTTCTATTATCGTACCACCCGGCGTCGAGGTGGAGTTCATCCTTACTATATGGAACAACCGCGGTCATCCACGGACCGTTTCAGGAACACTATTTTGCCACGCACCATCCGGCAATGGAATGAGCTCCCCTCTTCGGTATTCCCAGAGCGCTATGACTTGTCCTTCTTCAAACGAGGCTTGAGGAGGGTCCTTAAAGTTAGGTCGTAGGTAGCGACCCCTCAATGTCCCCTGACATTGCAGAGGTTCATGAATGACGGTAACCACTTACGATCAGGTGGCCCGTTGGCCCGTTGGCCCGTCTGCCTGAACATGGCAAAAAAAAGTTGCTTGTGAAACTATCAGTTCTGTTACGGAGTTGCTCTTAAAGCGATCAGGCACTCCAACGAGTCTTATGATATTTCAAACATTTTTTTTCTCTTTTTTATATTACGTCTATTGGCCTGTAACACAAATAGGGTATGTGTACATACGTAATATATCGATAAGGATCTCGATACAATTCCTTCTAATTCGACTCACGAGGCGAACATGCATGTGGTTATATCAAACATACTTGATGGCTCTGTTATAGACCACAGATAGATTAGATACGTTGTAGGTATTAAGAAAAGAGGTTTAAGATAAGTCCTGTATAGGTAGGTGATAGATAACCTCTCATTGCCCTGGTATTTCAGAGGTTCATGAGCGACGGTAACCGCTTACCATCAGGTGGACCGAGGCTTAAGGAAGGTCCTTAAAGGTAGGTCGTAGGTAGCGGCTTTTCAGTGTCCCTGACATTGCACAGGTCTATAAGCGACGGTAACCACTTCGATCAATGGCTCTACATATTATGACAGTTTAAACAGTCACTGTTTTTTGTTTATTTATTTTATTCTATACCTTCTAACTGTTTATTTTGGTGTTTAGTAGTTAAAGCTGGCATTGTTATTATTTGGTACCTTGTACCTATTATTTATGTTTTTTTTTTGTATTGCTTGACCTGATGTTTCTTCTCCCTAATCTAATGCGAGTGTTAAATTTCTTTAAACACTCGCGGTTATCAACATCACATACACTATTACTAAACGGGTTCTTTCCACGATTATTTTAAATTGAGCGATCACGATTTTTCGGCACTAAGTTTATGTTAAGTTTTACTTTAAGATTCATTTTCTACGACGGACTTTCTTTTGTAACTCTTGAAGCTTGCTTTGTTTTTCCCCTTCAATCTTTCTTAACAAATTTAAATTTGTAGCGGGTCAAAAAAAGCGTCTATGTTAATGAAATGAAATGAAATTAGTTAAGTTACTTAGTTTTTATTTTTGACGAACATTGACAGTTCTGTTACTTGTTAACTCTATGGTGGGAATCCACAGGTGCCATTTTATCAGCGAATCAACATACCTCATTCTAGTTCAATCGAAAACGACCATTTTGGAAGAAATATTTGACAATTGTATTTAATGAAGGGAATTTAATGTTATTTAGACTCACACATCATTGTTCTAAATACAATTTTTTTTTAGAGCAAAGCTTAGGCTGTTTCAAATAGTTTCTATTGACCACGAATAAATAAAATTTTAATATTTTAAAAAAATAGGCATGAAAATTTAATCGAAAGAATTTTAAGACAGTTACTGTACCTACGTAACGTGCTAACATTTAAAATTGTTGAATTATTGAGCGCCTGACTTTATTTCAAGAGCAAACTACAATTAGTAGCTAGCTACTATTAAATATTAAGGGTATAAAATATCACTTATAATTTATTACTTTAATAGTTTGTTACTGTTTAAGTTCTTTTTCTGTTTTTATTATCGTTTCAACGTAATAATGCTATTATATTTAAATCTCCTCTATATTTATTTCTTAATACTTAGACACTTCGCAAACTTCTTTCTTTGAGCTAAGTTAACTCAAACACTGGAAGGTTTAACGAAAATCGTAAGGAAACTAAGACCTTAGTCTCTTCAGGAGCACTTGAATCCTCATTGACGTAGACAAAGCTCAAATTTTTAGACAATAACCAGTCAACTGGGATCGGCAACCAAATTGGTTTGTTTACTTTTGCCAACTCTGTGGCAGGAGCCAAAATTGAGCTCAGTTCTAAAACTTGTTTTGTTTTCATTTTTTAATCGTCTTATATTTTACGGAGATGATATATTTTCGCTGAAAATGCAATACAGCATACAGTAATAAAGATTTACAAAAATATAAGGTTTAATTAAAAATCAATATTAAAAATTATTGAAAAAAAATGTTTTTAAAAAGGGGCTCAAACACGGTATCGATTCCGAATGAAGTCCCCAGTTTCGCTATCTAGCGAATAGTGACGTTCCCAGTTGAGTGGATAATATACCTACTCCTCTAAGAGTCCTCTATAAATAAATAGCTACTAAAAAGAGAAATTAAACCCTGCTAACCGACATTTTATCTTAAATACATCAAATAAATCTTCGGATAAATATTTAACTACAACCCTTCCGATAGGGGTTGTAAAAAACAAATCCCACGCTTGTTACTTTTGAAAAATAACTCCAACTTGACATTACTTGAATTGACAAATTACTTTTGACAGATGCTGTCTCAAGTTATCTAAACTAATCTATACTAATCTATGTTTATAATATTATTGGGAACAAATGTTTGTTTGTTTGATGATATAACTAATGTTAGAAACCAATCCTTATATTTTTGACTGATGGCGAAAAATGATTATTATTAATTGGGACTTAATTTCCCTTGTCTTTTTTCTTGAACTATTTAGTTAAATGAATTTCTGTTAATTAGTTATTTAAGTTATTTTGTATCTTAAACTGTTTTAAACAATTAAAGTTAATATCAAAATATGTTAGAATTACCTACGACAAATTAATGCATTGTTTACGAACCAATTTTATTACAGAGCGTTATTACTTGTCCTCCTTCAAACGAGGCTTGAAGAAAGTCCTTAAAGGTAGGCCAAAGGTAGCGGCCCCGCAGTCTTCTGGCAATGGCCATGAGCGACGGTAACCACTGACGATCAGGCCATTCATTAGCATCGTCAGGCAATAAAAAGCAAACAAAAATTCAAGCAAACCCACAAACAAAACTTCCACAAACAGGTGTTTGCTCTTATAAGGCAATTAAACACTTAATACGAACATCCCTTACTAAACCACCCTTGAAAGGTTCACCCCTAATCGTCTCGATTATCCCTTAGATAAGGGTTGACCGCCGACGATTCAAACTAGCTTATTAACAAATGATAAGATGTCTGATAGTATTATTGTTTTATTTGGCGGTTTTAGAAAAGGTTTTTTTAGTTTTATGTTTCATTGATTGTTTTAGAGTTATATTACTTTTGGTTTTTTGATTTAAATCATCAGCTTGTTTAGAGAATATATTGGCTCGCCAACTTCCAATACATGCAAAAGACAACTGGTAGGTCAACTGTCAACGGTGTTTCACATAGTTTCAATGCCGACCAATGCATACCAAATGACACGTTGGTCGGCCGACACCGTCATTTGTTTTTTGACCGACTTCCAAAAAGGACTCATTCCGTCTGTATTTTTTTTATGTTTGTTCCTCGATAACTTTATGGACCTTTGGGTGGACCGATTTGAATAATGTCAGATGAAAGGTAATGGATGAACTTAGGTCCCATTGGTTTTTTAAAGATCCAACAAGACATTTAGGATCTGTGTTTAAAATGTCACGAATGGACAAATTTCACGATTTGCTATGCGTTTTGCGTGTATTTCCTTTCCTGGTGATGTAGATTTAATTAATTAGTTAATTAATACAAACTGTACTTGCAGAAAACCCTGACAATTCTCAACACCACAGACGAAGAACCGAATCTAACCGAATCGTCTATTAAAACACAAATAGACGAACAACTTCCACATGTTACGCGTACATTGTGCAATCACTGTAATAACCACGTTAATTTCATGCTTGCGAGAACGTAATACTTGCCTAGTCGCTGCTTATTCACGACTATCAACATCGTCTGCGTCACATAATGAAAAAGTTTCCAGGTTTTGTTATAGAATAATATAGCTTTCTATCAGTGAAATATTTTTTGGATTCGGTTCAGTAGATCCAAAGCTTACCTCCTTTTTTTTTCAGTTGGAGGAAATCACCGGATCCCCGCCCGCATGTGGGAGTTGAACCGCACTAAAACCTCCAACCGCTCACACTCAGAGTCCGAACCCCGGCTAAGGCCAGAACCCAGCACGGGGTTTTGAGGGACGACGCGACGCGTTACGCTCTCGGCACACTTTCCCATCGCGCCGCCTCCAAAGTTTACCTCCTAAACATATCACGACATAACCTGTTTATAGTATTAGTATAGATGAAGTATCTGACCACTTCTGTAGCGCTAACCCCTTGGATAATGGAATCAAAAATGCTACGTCAATGTGTTATAAGGTTGCCCTGACAGTATAAAAGTCCAATAGGAACTCCTGCACGAAAGAAGACAGACCCATCGTGTTTGGGCTCGTTTTATTTGTCTTGGATAGTATTTTGCAGCTACATGATATTATGTATCTTAAAAGCATGTATTGAAACAGCTATTTTTACTTTTAATTCGTTATGATAGGAATGAGCGTTACGCACCCTAGATTTATTTATTTATCAACGAAACAACAGATGCAAACAAAAGAGATAACAGGTGCATTTCAAACAATCTGGGCCTCACTAAACGAAGGAGTCCAATAACCAGAGCTTACATTAGGTAATTAAGGCATTTCCCTTTTATTGAAACATCTAGATTAAACGTTGATTTTATCAGATTGTTTGAATAGCTCGTTCCGTTTCACAATGACCTAGTTTACGGTGTCTGAATACGGTAGAACATTATGTTCATTGAAAAACTGCATAACAGTGGTATTTCATCGTCTTTTTTACCATGGTAATCTTCAGAAACGCTTCTGTAAAATAAAAAGACAATGTTTGGTTAAACAGTAAAATTTACTTCGATGAATTTGTATCTTCATCAGCCTATAGACGTCTACAGTAGTCTGTAGTCTACATAGGCCTGCACCAAATCTCACCGCAACGACTGACTAATAAACTAAGGTATAGACATTCCTAAAACATACTATAGAAAAGCTCTGGAATGGTAAGCGCAGTGAAGACAGACCTTCTACAAGATTGACCGGATGGACGACCTGGTCAGGATTGCGATAAGTCACTGGCTACAGACAGCTCAGGACCTGTCGTCGTGGCGAGGTTTAGGGGAGCTGATGATGATGATGATGATAAATTAGATATAGTAAATTTTGTGTTTTCCCTGAGCTCTTCTTATAGCAAGATTAGGAGTAGTTCTTTACACTGGGTAACAAGAAGCATTGCAGTGTTGACCAATCAATCGATACACTATATAAAACCTTCCATAGAAGGCATCAAAATAATAATAAAACAGAAAGACAAATAAAAATCCGAATGCATAATTGTCAAACCAAGGTCAAGAAATGGTACCATGTCAATTTAAGATAAAATCCAAAGTATCAGCGGTAAATATTTCAAAACCATTAAGAAATCATTGCAACTCGTAATTGGAACACATTATACACACACAAGCGCACACGTGCATTGATATGTGTTTTTATTTTGTTTTTAAATTACACCTAAACATAGGCGTAAGACAAATATCTTTATTAAGGGCGAAAGTAGATTTTTTTTTTTTAATTGTTCCACATAACTGAGATAAACTATTTAATACATCGTTGCTTATTGTCTAGTACATAGTTAATAATAATTATGAGTTTATCCCTGCTTGATGTAGACACAGCTACCACAGTAAAATATTAAATACAAAAAAAAGTTAATCTAAAAGCAAGACAATATTCATAGGTAAATGAGTAAAGTTAAGATTGAGTAATTAGTTTCCTCAATAAAGACTTAGCTGAGGCTAAAGAGCCAGTACGGAAGATGTCGATCGATGTTAAATTATAATTTAAATCATTGCGTAAACAGAAATGGAAGAATCTAGTGTGATTCAACACTTGCGGGGCGGATGGAAGTCCGGCGATTAAGTATCTCCAACTAAAGAAAACCTGACCATTTTCTTTTCAACAATAGGCAAACGATGAAACGGCCCACCTAATGGGGATCAGACCAGATCTCGGCGATGCTAATTGACAATTGTTCAGTTGCCTGTTTCCTCCGCAGTCTAAACCCATAAACTGCACGTGTAAATGCGCCCAATGTCTAATCTCACATTCTGTGTCACTGAAACTAAAAGTCACTGTTGATTTCATTAAATACTTCGCACAATTCGTCAAGATTTCGTTGAAACAAGTCTTTTGCAATCGTGGTCTTTATGTAAAACGCAAGTCACCTCTATTACATCGCTAGCATATATGGATTTGGTTGAAGTTAGATATGGAAACTTAATTTGACCATTAGTTGTTTAAGGATAAATTATTACAAAACCTAAAAAAGACCGAGAAAAGAAAATCTGCTTATTTTCAACTGGTACCGTATTTGGTAGTAAAAATATTATTGGAACGAAGTTTCTTATTGCGCGTTATCGAAAGGGCGCTAGGTGGAAATTCTTATGAAAAAGTTGTCACGACACTTTTTTTGTTTTAGAAATTATCACTAGATGGTGCTGTGATTAAAATCTTTTAAAACAATTCCTTATTTTGTTTTATATGATTAATACTAGATGGCGCTGTGATCAAAATATTTTATTACAATTCCCTCACTAATTAATCGAAAGGAATTTCGTTCCATCCGGGTGTCCCTTGACGCCTCTCAAGTTTTTCTATCTGCTCCTATAGTAGTGTAGTTAGGTACTACTAATTCTTCTGCTATTAATTACTCGTATAAGAGCTAACTTCTTATGTAATGTATCCTTGTATCTCTATCTGGAAATAAATAAATTTACTTTATGTAATGACGAATACTTTTTGGAAGTCGGTCAAATACTAAAATGTAATTTTACTAACAATGTATTTTAATAATTTGTACCTTAAATACCAGCCGATGTTTATAATGATAGCCTGTTAGTTATATAAACTTATTCAGACACTCTATAATACTTTCATGCATTTATGTGAAATATCGAGACAACTCAATTAATTAAATATCGTGGTAAGAACCCGTTGAAAATGCATGTTAGTTATGTTGTGTAACAAACAAACCAAATGTGTTCTATACTATAGTTTTTAAACCAAAGTGGTACAAGATCTCTTAAGCTATAATTATACTACAGGGGTGACGTGGCGAGACGTGAGCGTTGATCGCGAACGCGTCCCGTCACCTCGCCCAGTCTCGTGCGAGGTTCTGTCCACAACCTGGATTCGGACGCTGAGCGTGAGCGGTAGGAGGTTTTGATGCAGTTCGACTCCCACATACCCCACTCGCGGGGCGGGTGGAAGTACGGCGATTTCCTCCTGGCAGTAAAAAAAAGGTACAATAATTATACAACTTCTCATAATACTTCTACGTGTGTCTGTAACGATTCATCCGAGGCTCAACGCGTGTTTATATTACATCACATTTGTTTTGCTCTAATGATCCAAATTCAAGTGAAAGTGATCATTATGAGCCTTGGGTGTGTTCATTCATTATTCATGATTTTATTTTACTTATTTTCTTTATAAGAAGAATAAAACATTGTAATAATCGTGCCGTAATCTCGTGTTACCTTGCAATAAAACCAAAAATGTATGCGTATGGATAAATGTATGAATATCATTTGTAGAATTGATGACCTGTACTTTTTTGGAGTTGTTAGGCGAAGCTATAGACTTTAGAGACTTATAGACACTCAATATCATCTACGGCTTCAAGGAATCAAGAGCTCTGTATATAGTTTAGTATGTAATTTTATTGCAAGATTAAGTCAAAATCAACCAGTGGATGACGTTTTATGATAGCGATGATGTAACAAATAATTCCTTAATAGGCTCGCAGGTATTCGTTTAATTAATTAATTTAATCTACATATTATCTATCACAATGATAATTGTCAGATATATCCATTTTTTCCTATTGCGTAATATATTTCCTTTAAATACATATAGCTTGTGGCTCAAGTTTTCCAAAATAAAAGACAATCACAGTTATCATTCCATTTGATTTATTCGAATCAGCCTCAACAAAGTATCGTGTACTTCATATAATAAAGCTAACAAAGTAATAACAGATTAAAACTATACAACTCACATCTCAGATAAACCGAGAATCGATCAGAAACCACGCATCATCGCGCCACAAATAAACACAACCTTACATCGTGAGCACCGAATTAAACAATCTAAAAATACTAATTGATCACATTTTTGAACTTAAACTATAAGGTACTAGAGTGAGCACATATTTTAAAGTCAATGCCATCCGTGGTGTTGGTGTTCCTCCTCTTTCTTGATGTAAACTGGTACATGAACCTTGACTGGGTACGGTACCTCTCTCAGAAGAGGTACTTGGACTTCCTTGTACACGGGGTAAGGCTTGTCAATGGGCACTTTCACTTCATAAGGTACCTTCTTCTCAACAGTGTAAGGGATCTTCTTGATGACTTCGTAAGGTTTGGGCACTGGTACTTTGACTGGGACTGGGTAGGGCTTCTCTACTTCGACCTTGTAGGGCTTGTCAACTGGTACTTTCACTTCGTAAGGCACGGGCTTGTGCACGGTCACTGGGTAAGGTTTCTCAACGTGGACTGGGTAGGGCTTGGGCACGTATACGTTGTAGGGCTTGTCGACTGGTACTTTGACTTCGTAGGGGATCTTCTTAATTACTTCATAAGGTTGAGGTACTTTGACTTCGTATTTGACTGGGTATGGGACCTTCTTTTCAACAGTGTAGGGTTGAGGTACTGGCACCTTAACTTCGTAAGGGATTTTCTTCTCAACGGTGTAGGGAGTAGGTACTTTGACTTTGACTTCGTAGGGCTTGTCAACGTGGACCTTGACTTCGTAAGGGACCTTCTTCTCGACGGTGTAGGGTTCAGGGACATACACTGGGTATTTGACGTACTCCTTGACGGTTACAGGAACTTTCTTTTCGACAGTGTAGGGCTGGGGTACTGGCACTTTAACTTCGTAAGGGACTTTCTTCTCTACGGTGTAGGGCACGTGTTTCTCAACAGTGTAAGGCACTGGCACTTTCTTGACTACTTCGATGGTTTTGATGTGTTCATGGTGTTCATGATGACCATGACCACCGCTGGAGATTGGTTTCCAGTCTCCACCGCTGCTGCCGTAGTCGCTGCTACCGTGGGCGCCTAAGCCGTAGCTTTCACCACCGAAGTCGTGACCTCCTTGTTGTCCGAAGTCATGGCCTCCTTGTTGTCCGAAGCTGATGCCTTCATGACCTCCGTAGCTTTCTTGTCCTCCGTAGCTTTGACCACCGTATCCTTCGTCGCTGCCTCCGAAACTGTGTTGTCCTCCGTAAGACCCGAAGTCGTAGATGCCTCTTTTGTCTTGTTTCTTCTCTTCAGCTGCCTGAGGTGCGCCTTTCTCCTCCTTGGCAAAGGCCACCATGGCCAATGACGCCACTAAAATTACCTGAGGACAACACAAGAATATTTTTGATTAGAAATAATATCCAGCTTAAAAAACAGATAATAATATTCTAATTTGATACTTCAATAGATTTTCTCTTTCCTACAGACAACTAGAAACAGTATTGGGGAGATACAAACATTACCTAACGTAGTTGATATTTTTAAAAGGTCTCTGGCATAACGTGTCGGTATGTGAATTTGCATCTTCTTTTCCGAAAGCGAAACCGATGGGAGATTAAGATTAACGCTAACAGAATAACAAAATACTGTATATAATAGTAAAAGTGATCCAGTTCGGACAGCATACTAACAGACTTTCTATTAGATTATAGGCGTTCACGAGAATAACTCACACTATTGTTTAAAACTATTGTGACATCTTACGCAACTTCCTACTCGAGTGAATGTTTTGTTTCTTAACGGTTTGTAATTAAATGTATTTAAAATTTTATAATAGTTTGAAGGTTTTTAATTAACGTAAGCTGCATTTGCGTAAGGGTTTGTTAATGTTGTTAATTTATTCTATTTCATTCTTTAAAAGTAACTCGAAGGTAATAGAGCATGCAATTAAAATATATATATATAAAATAACTAGCTGGCCCGCACAATTTCGTCTGCGTCACATAAGGAAATTTTCTCACCGTTTAAACCTTCCCTGGACTTCTATAAATATTTCAAGATTAAAGCCAAATCGGTTCAGTCGTTCTCGAGTTTTAGCGAGACTAACGAACAGCAATCATTCTTATATCATTATCATTTTTATATAAGATGTCATGATTTAAATATTTTTTTCAATTCTAATTGTTTTGTAAACTATGGTCAAACTACTATAGCCTAAAAATTCAACTACTTTTTAATAATATAACCCCATTGAGTATCTAATGGTAAGTGGTTACCAT
Source organism: Trilocha varians (assembly GCA_030269945.2). Classification (NCBI taxonomy): domain Eukaryota; kingdom Metazoa; phylum Arthropoda; class Insecta; order Lepidoptera; family Bombycidae; genus Trilocha; species Trilocha varians. Next base: position 12,536,422 of record AP028277.1, read on the forward strand.
CGTTCATGGAGCTCTACAATACCATAACGCAGCAGAGTTTAGAATGAATGAATAAAGAGTCCTATTCCTAATTTGGGTTGATTTCATTTGTGATTTCAATGGACTTAAGTTGTTTTAAGTCATTTTACGCAAATCCTGTCATATTGCACATTCGTGATCTATGTTTATAAAAATGTAAATTTATACAACATAATAATTATAATTTGATTCATGAATAATTCGACTATGTATACCATAATCGGAAATATTAAATAACGAATAGCGTGTAAAACGATATTACGAAATTATAAGCCTAAATGCATTTTAAAGTGATTTGAAATTATGTAAGTCTGAAATTTATGTATGACATCAATAACATTAAGTTCTACTTTCTTATAATTTTCTTGCATAAACATTATTTATTATTTGTCGATAAAAATAAAAAAAAAGTGCGAGTGAGATTTGAACTCGAGATCAAAGATTCGGCATTCAGGTTTAGTGACCACTAGTTACTAGACCAATAAGACTTTTGGATAGGCAAAGGGGAATCAAAATAACTCAAAAACCATCTTTAACAGTCATTGCGTTTGCGAAATACGTATCATACTTTCATGCATTTTCAACGGGTTCTTACCACGATATTTAATTAATTGAGTTGTCTCGACATTTCAACGTTGTTGCAAACGTCATGATCACGAAAAGACTGGAAATATAGAAAACCGCGAGTTTCTGAATAAGAAATACGTATCATTCAAATTGGTCCACAGTTTAACAACTTTAATTTATAAGTTGGTCAATAATTAAACACAGTATAATTTGACTTATAAAACAAATGAAAAGTAAAGTCTTATTTTATATATGACCACGTGAATACAAATTGATAGTGAAAGTGAAACTATTAATCTTTATACTGGAGAATTACCACGAATGTAAGCTTTAAGTTATTTTGAAGACCAACAATATAAACAAGTCGATTTTCTAAATTTGAATAAAGATACGAATATACAGGGTGGATCTGTAACATTGGACAATCTGACGTGAGGTGGATGACCTGTTGAATTAAAACTTAGGACCACTTTTATTTAAGGAATTGGATAATTTACGTTGTACGTTTTCCATACAATGTCAGAAAAAAAGTTTAACTGATCCAAAAATTAAAAATGTTGTATTTCGACAGATCATCCACGCCACGTCAGATTGTCCAAAGTTACAGATCCACCCTGTATTTTACATATAACTAGAGGTTCTCTATTTAACTTACTGTTAACTTGATTATTTTTGCATAGAATCTCAAATCAAATTGTGAATTAACTGTAACATTTAAGTCTGGAAGTAAGTAAATTAGAATGGAGACATATTTATGACTAGAGGTTTTTCTATTTAACTTACTGTTAACACAATTATTTTTGTATACAATCTCATATTAGACTCATTTAATTGTGAATTAACTGTGACATTTAAATCTAGAAATAGGAATAGCCTTTTGTAAGCTATTTTTGTTAGTGTTAATGAAAAACAATTGACTATAAATGTTAAGAGTTCAAAAGATACAATCGACAATGTTATGAGAACTAGTAGTAAAGCTTGACTTTGTAAGTCAATGTTCCCATTACGAGTTAGCGTTTATCGATTAAAGAAAAATGTTCTAGAATATCGATTATCATTCGATATATGTACTTTATTACTAAACGATATAAAGAGGTATGCCTTAATTTAGAGTAACTTTTTAGTTATTTTTGATTTATTTTGTGTGTGACTCTATTTTTTACGAAAATGGACAAAATCTCGATATTTACGTGAAGGCCAACTGCAACTTTTTTATTACCTTGTAGGCAAACGAGCTCACCGGCTACCTGGTCGTAAGTAGATACCATAGCTCAGGTATCTCTGCAATGTCAGCAAACACTGCGCTACTTACGACCTACCACGACTGTCTTCAAGCTCTCTTTTGTGACACAGACGAACTTCCACAGATCAAAAAACTGTTATTATATAATATAAAGAGCCGCACGAGTCTAAATTAGAAACATCAATCATCAAATAACTGCAGTTGTAAAACATCGTGTAGACGCACGATCATTATACGTTTCATAACTAACTTGTTTACGTATAAGGTTGTCCAAGAATGAAGTTTATAGTTTGAAACATGGAAGAATTTAATGATTTTATATCTGTTAAATAATAAATAGACAACTAATCGATTAGAAATAATTGTCTGTAGTTAATATTTAAATTCTACTAGATGACCCACGGAAATTTGTCATTGTCAGTAAAGCGTTCAGATTGCATTTGCGATATAAGCGCATCACATCAAAATACTCTAAAATCAGTATTTATCTACTATATTAAGCATGTATTACACACAAAAACCTTATTTACGAATCGCTCTATCTACTGAAAAAAGCTGCATACAAATCCATTGTATAGTTTTAAAGATATAAGCATACATCGTGAAGCGACTTTATACTATGAAGTGAGTAAAGACGTGTCAGCCCTATACTGGAAGTGTGTCTTCTAATATCGGTCGACTTACTGTGTTATGTACTTGCGCTAGATTATAAAACATTGATTTAAAAGTGATTCGGATTATACAACTTTATATAAGGGATACAGTAACATAGTTTCAATTAGGTCATTTTAATTTGATACCTATTTAAGTTTTCTTTGTAAATTATGTTTGTAGTATATTTTAGGTAATAAAGCGAAAATGAAATGCTTGATGAGTTTATTTCGCTAGTTTTTTTCAAGACTAAGGTGTAGTTTGGAGCTGGTAGTAAATTCAGTACGATCTTCAATAAACCGTTTTGGATATTTCAAAATTTTCGTCAAATACCATTAACATATTCGTTCAATGCTCAAAAACTCTATTATTTTCATTTTTATATTGAATTGAGATTTACTTCCATCCAATAACCAATCCATATCGTATCCTATAAAGTGAAAATTTTGACAGACATAACACTTTTTACTTTTGTTTTGTTTTTATTACAAACTTATGGCAATGTAACCGGCTTACTCTTGCGATATAACTCAAAGAATAGTAATCATGTTTACTCATTACAAAATTATGATAAACAATTACAGCATCACTGTTATATTAACTAAGTTATCTTAATTATACTTAATTGTGGTTAATTAATGTGTTTTCACTTTCGGCGTTTTAGTAAAGAATGATTTATATCTAAATTTACTGATAACATTGTATAGAAGAATTGAACACATTTAAATTTTGAGCTTTGCTTTTTTTATGATTGCTGGGCTCAGATCTCTTGGAAACGGAAGAGACAGGCCACCTTGGGCTTAGATAGAGACTACATAAATCACACGTCACTAAAAGGTTTTTGAACAGGTTTCCTTACGATGTCTTATTTAGATATTTTCAGACAGTGTTATTATCATAAACTGCTATTTATTTTAAACTGTATTTGGAAGTATTTCACCTATGTTTTTTTTAAACACATCTACTGTAACTTAAAATGCTTTTACGTGGTAAACAAATAAACTAAGTTTTAATATAAATCAAGTCAAATTAGCATTAAATTTAAATTAATTCCTAGTGTTTCTACATTTATTTTAGTATCATAAGACAGATTAACACTACTAGCGTAAAAACTTTCAAAATTGTGTCTCAATACGTGAAAGCAAAGTCGTTATTGGGTAATAAATACAAGCTCGATGTGTTACATTATATAGTGCAGAAATCAGTTTAATATTTTTTTAATAATTGGAATTTCTCTCTTGAGCCCTGACCACTGATGGCTTGGGTATTGTATTTTTTAAATTTGTTACAAGAGAACAAATTCTTTTTTTAAAATATCATGTAAAAAATGAGATGATAAATGAATATGAAGGAATAATTATACCTTCGAGTTTTTTACTGTTAAAGAGGCTTATAAACCCTCGCGGTCATCTACATCACTTACACAAATATTAAACGGGTTCTTACCACGATGTTTTATTAAATAAGCGATCCTTTTCTTTATGAAATTGCGCTTGCAATAGCTTTGAAATTGGTATCGATCATTTAATTAAATCGTGGTAAGATTAGTATAATATTTGTGTAAAAATAGTTAGGTTATATTACACGTATGTAATAGAAACTGCTAGTAGTAGTATAAAAGCAGTTGAATTTAAAGAATATCAAGAATGCTATTTGTGCTGAAATACGTCATTCTTCTATTATAATGTTAAGTTCAGTATTTTATGCTAAATATTTTACTTTAAACTTGAACTTGATACGAATTCTGAATAAATCTTTGTTATTATAATAAAATTATGTAGAGTTCAACGCTTAATATTCTTAGTTTAAAATATTTTTAAATTTATTCATTTTTAATGTTTTCGAAACCAAGATGTTTATCAATCTATAATACAAAATAGTAAAATGCCTGAACCAATTTAGCCCATTATTTTTTTAAAAAGTTTGTTGAAGTATAAGGATGATTTTCACAGAAAGATAAATTCGAATAATTGACATTTAATTGAAAGTGACGCAGACGAAGTTGCACCAGCTAATTTAAAACAATCGTTTATTGATTGGGTTTTATTTAATTTAAAAATCGTAATAGAAATAAACACTTTTCTCCAATGAAGTAATTTTCTCACTTCCTACACTAAGAGCAATTTTCACTTTCTTCAATTATCTAAGAAAAGTGAAACATGTTTGTAGGAAGTACGTCATTATGGAATCAGGAAGGAACGATTATAGTGTTTAATCGAGACATGTGGATATATCGATTATGTGTTTGCTTAGAAAGTACTTAGTGACCAATATAATCGAATGTAACATTTTATATTTAGAATCAAAAAAAAATTACACCAATTTAAATATTTTAGTAAACGCTATCAAAGATTAAAATCTTTAAAATATTAGTTAGAAGTCCAAATAAAATTCGTTTCTCACTATAATAAATTATTTCACCAAAACACTGCGCTCAACATTACAAAATTAAAACGAAAAAAATAAACACTAAAAATCTTAATAAAACCTACATTAAACTTTAAAAAGTATTATTAAAAATTCGAAACCTCATTACAAAAAAAACAAAATGGTTGACCACAAATTCCGAATTCAAATCCTAAATCCGCGAACCACTAAAAAAATACGATATTCACTATCACTCCACTCACCGTGTATTTCATTGTGGTCTCCGTATGTGGCCGAAGACTTGTGTGCTGAGTTCATACTATACATGCGTTATATACACTAGCTCCCACCAGACAACGCGAAAGGGAACTCGGTAATGCATTTGTACTTTAATATCAAAACTGGATCGATTTAAAGATGAACTTGTGAGGTTACTAGTGCGAAATGCATCACACCTTTTGTTAATTGGGCTTGTGGAAAGTGATAAAAAACGTATGTAAAGGAATATGTAATTGCAGAGGTAAATTTGTTTAGTTTAAATAGTTTAGTAGCTTTTGATGTGGATTTTAATGTGATTTCTTATAACAATTATTAAAATAATGATCATATTTGCAGTAGGGTGATGGTTTAAATTTCTTTAAACACTCGCGGTTATCTACATCACTTACACTATTACTAAACGGGTTCTTACCACGATTATTTTTAATTGAACATTCGTTTGCCGGTACCACTGGAACTCGAAACGAACGAGAAAGAGGGTAGACAGATTTGTCTGCTCTTAAACGACCCGCAGTTCCTCAGTCTTCCCGTGATCATGGCGCTTGAAACAGTGCTGAAATATCGGGATCGCTCAATTAAAAATAATCGTGGTAAGAACCCGTTTAGTAATAGTGTAAGGGTGATGGTTTCGTGTATTCAACAGGTAAAGATTATTAAATCTTTTTCCAATTTGAAGTTCAGCATTTTTACAAGTTTTTATTAATCTTCACCATTTTTATAAGTCTTCAATTTACTTGCACTGCATGTTATGCTATCAACACAACTATGTTGGGTGGAATCTTACGAGTTGTATTTGACCAACTTCCCGGTTGTCTATAGAGCTGAAATTTTGGACGTATTTCGAATGACGATGGATATTGGAGCCGGAAGATAGACATAGACATTTTTGTGTTTGGGCTCGTTTTACTTGTCTTAGTTAGCACTCTCCTTTTTTATAATACACAGGATCTTCAAACTTGGTCTTTCATTTTTTTTATTCCAGCAGTTTTGTTGGGATAAATTTCACATAAACCACTCTAAGATTTGTATGTACATATACCAGTGAGATTCGAACCTATGATCTATCGCGCGATTCCTCAAACCAACGTCATCTTCGGCTCAATACTTGTGAAGTATCACCAGGCCCTAGAATAACATGAATGAATTAAATCTTCAATGGTAGGTCGTAGGTGCGGGTGGTCCATGAGCGACGGTAACCACTTCCAATCAAGTGCCCGTCTTGCCTGCTTGCATGGTAACAAAAACTCTTTCTCCTTTTAAATCTTGTATCATCAGGTTGACTGAATTCCAGTCAACGGCGAAGACTTTATACAACTCCATTCCTATCGGCTTTCCCATCGACATTCTTAAACTAAAAGTATAATAAATAAATAAATAAATAAATAAGGGAAAATCCCTTCAGAGCATGTTATGGTTATGATGAATCAACGAAGATTAAATTCTCCTATGTATTTTGTACTCTAAAATCAGTATTTATCTACTATATTAAGCATGTATTACACACAAAAACCTTATTTACGAATCGCTCTATCTACTGAAAAAAGCTGCATACAAATCCATTGTATAGTTTTAAAGATATAAGCATACATCGTGAAGCGACTTTATACTATGAAGTGAGTAAAGACGTGTCAGCCCTATACTGGAAGTGTGTCTTCTAATATCGGTCGACTTACTGTGTTATGTACTTGCGCTAGATTATAAAACATTGATTTAAAAGTGATTCGGATTATACAACTTTATATAAGGGATACAGTAACATAGTTTCAATTAGGTCATTTTAATTTGATACCTATTTAAGTTTTCTTTGTAAATTATGTTTGTAGTATATTTTAGGTAATAAAGCGAAAATGAAATGCTTGATGAGTTTATTTCGCTAGTTTTTTTCAAGACTAAGGTGTAGTTTGGAGCTGGTAGTAAATTCAGTACGATCTTCAATAAACCGTTTTGGATATTTCAAAATTTTCGTCAAATACCATTAACATATTCGTTCAATGCTCAAAAACTCTATTATTTTCATTTTTATATTGAATTGAGATTTACTTCCATCCAATAACCAATCCATATCGTATCCTATAAAGTGAAAATTTTGACAGACATAACACTTTTTACTTTTGTTTTGTTTTTATTACAAACTTATGGCAATGTAACCGGCTTACTCTTGCGATATAACTCAAAGAATAGTAATCATGTTTACTCATTACAAAATTATGATAAACAATTACAGCATCACTGTTATATTAACTAAGTTATCTTAATTATACTTAATTGTGGTTAATTAATGTGTTTTCACTTTCGGCGTTTTAGTAAAGAATGATTTATATCTAAATTTACTGATAACATTGTATAGAAGAATTGAACACATTTAAATTTTGAGCTTTGCTTTTTTTATGATTGCTGGGCTCAGATCTCTTGGAAACGGAAGAGACAGGCCACCTTGGGCTTAGATAGAGACTACATAAATCACACGTCACTAAAAGGTTTTTGAACAGGTTTCCTTACGATGTCTTATTTAGATATTTTCAGACAGTGTTATTATCATAAACTGCTATTTATTTTAAACTGTATTTGGAAGTATTTCACCTATGTTTTTTTTAAACACATCTACTGTAACTTAAAATGCTTTTACGTGGTAAACAAATAAACTAAGTTTTAATATAAATCAAGTCAAATTAGCATTAAATTTAAATTAATTCCTAGTGTTTCTACATTTATTTTAGTATCATAAGACAGATTAACACTACTAGCGTAAAAACTTTCAAAATTGTGTCTCAATACGTGAAAGCAAAGTCGTTATTGGGTAATAAATACAAGCTCGATGTGTTACATTATATAGTGCAGAAATCAGTTTAATATTTTTTTAATAATTGGAATTTCTCTCTTGAGCCCTGACCACTGATGGCTTGGGTATTGTATTTTTTAAATTTGTTACAAGAGAACAAATTCTTTTTTTAAAATATCATGTAAAAAATGAGATGATAAATGAATATGAAGGAATAATTATACCTTCGAGTTTTTTACTGTTAAAGAGGCTTATAAACCCTCGCGGTCATCTACATCACTTACACAAATATTAAACGGGTTCTTACCACGATGTTTTATTAAATAAGCGATCCTTTTCTTTATGAAATTGCGCTTGCAATAGCTTTGAAATTGGTATCGATCATTTAATTAAATCGTGGTAAGATTAGTATAATATTTGTGTAAAAATAGTTAGGTTATATTACACGTATGTAATAGAAACTGCTAGTAGTAGTATAAAAGCAGTTGAATTTAAAGAATATCAAGAATGCTATTTGTGCTGAAATACGTCATTCTTCTATTATAATGTTAAGTTCAGTATTTTATGCTAAATATTTTACTTTAAACTTGAACTTGATACGAATTCTGAATAAATCTTTGTTATTATAATAAAATTATGTAGAGTTCAACGCTTAATATTCTTAGTTTAAAATATTTTTAAATTTATTCATTTTTAATGTTTTCGAAACCAAGATGTTTATCAATCTATAATACAAAATAGTAAAATGCCTGAACCAATTTAGCCCATTATTTTTTTAAAAAGTTTGTTGAAGTATAAGGATGATTTTCACAGAAAGATAAATTCGAATAATTGACATTTAATTGAAAGTGACGCAGACGAAGTTGCACCAGCTAATTTAAAACAATCGTTTATTGATTGGGTTTTATTTAATTTAAAAATCGTAATAGAAATAAACACTTTTCTCCAATGAAGTAATTTTCTCACTTCCTACACTAAGAGCAATTTTCACTTTCTTCAATTATCTAAGAAAAGTGAAACATGTTTGTAGGAAGTACGTCATTATGGAATCAGGAAGGAACGATTATAGTGTTTAATCGAGACATGTGGATATATCGATTATGTGTTTGCTTAGAAAGTACTTAGTGACCAATATAATCGAATGTAACATTTTATATTTAGAATCAAAAAAAAATTACACCAATTTAAATATTTTAGTAAACGCTATCAAAGATTAAAATCTTTAAAATATTAGTTAGAAGTCCAAATAAAATTCGTTTCTCACTATAATAAATTATTTCACCAAAACACTGCGCTCAACATTACAAAATTAAAACGAAAAAAATAAACACTAAAAATCTTAATAAAACCTACATTAAACTTTAAAAAGTATTATTAAAAATTCGAAACCTCATTACAAAAAAAACAAAATGGTTGACCACAAATTCCGAATTCAAATCCTAAATCCGCGAACCACTAAAAAAATACGATATTCACTATCACTCCACTCACCGTGTATTTCATTGTGGTCTCCGTATGTGGCCGAAGACTTGTGTGCTGAGTTCATACTATACATGCGTTATATACACTAGCTCCCACCAGACAACGCGAAAGGGAACTCGGTAATGCATTTGTACTTTAATATCAAAACTGGATCGATTTAAAGATGAACTTGTGAGGTTACTAGTGCGAAATGCATCACACCTTTTGTTAATTGGGCTTGTGGAAAGTGATAAAAAACGTATGTAAAGGAATATGTAATTGCAGAGGTAAATTTGTTTAGTTTAAATAGTTTAGTAGCTTTTGATGTGGATTTTAATGTGATTTCTTATAACAATTATTAAAATAATGATCATATTTGCAGTAGGGTGATGGTTTAAATTTCTTTAAACACTCGCGGTTATCTACATCACTTACACTATTACTAAACGGGTTCTTACCACGATTATTTTTAATTGAACATTCGTTTGCCGGTACCACTGGAACTCGAAACGAACGAGAAAGAGGGTAGACAGATTTGTCTGCTCTTAAACGACCCGCAGTTCCTCAGTCTTCCCGTGATCATGGCGCTTGAAACAGTGCTGAAATATCGGGATCGCTCAATTAAAAATAATCGTGGTAAGAACCCGTTTAGTAATAGTGTAAGGGTGATGGTTTCGTGTATTCAACAGGTAAAGATTATTAAATCTTTTTCCAATTTGAAGTTCAGCATTTTTACAAGTTTTTATTAATCTTCACCATTTTTATAAGTCTTCAATTTACTTGCACTGCATGTTATGCTATCAACACAACTATGTTGGGTGGAATCTTACGAGTTGTATTTGACCAACTTCCCGGTTGTCTATAGAGCTGAAATTTTGGACGTATTTCGAATGACGATGGATATTGGAGCCGGAAGATAGACATAGACATTTTTGTGTTTGGGCTCGTTTTACTTGTCTTAGTTAGCACTCTCCTTTTTTATAATACACAGGATCTTCAAACTTGGTCTTTCATTTTTTTTATTCCAGCAGTTTTGTTGGGATAAATTTCACATAAACCACTCTAAGATTTGTATGTACATATACCAGTGAGATTCGAACCTATGATCTATCGCGCGATTCCTCAAACCAACGTCATCTTCGGCTCAATACTTGTGAAGTATCACCAGGCCCTAGAATAACATGAATGAATTAAATCTTCAATGGTAGGTCGTAGGTGCGGGTGGTCCATGAGCGACGGTAACCACTTCCAATCAAGTGCCCGTCTTGCCTGCTTGCATGGTAACAAAAACTCTTTCTCCTTTTAAATCTTGTATCATCAGGTTGACTGAATTCCAGTCAACGGCGAAGACTTTATACAACTCCATTCCTATCGGCTTTCCCATCGACATTCTTAAACTAAAAGTATAATAAATAAATAAATAAATAAATAAGGGAAAATCCCTTCAGAGCATGTTATGGTTATGATGAATCAACGAAGATTAAATTCTCCTATGTATTTTTGTTCTTGGACATAGGTTCCCCTTGAAGGAGTTTACTCTACGCCATTAAAACTTTGAAGCAAGTGGTAGATCCAATCATAGATAGAATTAGTTCAAGGAAAACAATAAAATATTTCTTGATGCATTCGGTTAAAACAAAAAAATATTTTTTCATTATGCGCAGTTAAAATCATTACATTTTTAGAATATCATAAATAATATTAGTTTTAATTACTTCACTCGCGTTGTGCAATTAATTAAAAACATTACAAATAACAACTTCAATTACAAAATCAAGTAAATGTGCTGAAATTATTTCTTTAAGAATAAATACTGAATTTTTGAGTTTTGTTATGAATAATGTATTCTACATTTTAACGCGTGAAGTTATGATCTGAACGAAACTTGTTTTTGTTAGCAAAATAATGTAATACATTTTAAATTAGCACTGTTTTTTGTTGTAAGACATATGAGTTTCAGGGTGTCCACTTGATGTTAAGTGGTTACCGTTGCTAATAACTCTGTATTATTATTCTGTAATATTATTCACCTGCAGCATACTCATTATCTCAAAATGTATAGAAAGAAATAAAAAAAGCCTTATTGAGCACACTACATTATAATCTTCTTCTTCTTCTTATATATAAAAATGAATTGCTGTTCGTTAGTCTGGCTAAAACTCGAGAACGACTGAACCGATTTGGCTTATTTTAATCTTGAAATATTCGTAGAAGTCCAGGGAAGGTTTAAACGGTGAGAAAATTTCCTTATGTGACGCAGACGAACTTGTGTGGGCCAGTTAGTTTTACATAAAATAATTGTGTCACCATCAATGTTCTGAAGTGTCTGCCATGACTAGATAACGTTAGCATTGAACAAAGTCTAAATCAAAGATATACCTTGTTGTATTTGCCACTTATATACCTAGCAATACAAGTACCTACTGATTCTTTTTCACACTATGAGCTTAAATAGGGAGCGTCGCAACGGTAAAGAATGCCGTAGTACGTAATGCGTCATACCGCCCCGCATAATGACGTGTGTGATCGATTGGAGATTTAGTTCGGGCAACTCCCACATATCCCACCACCGGAACAGTTGGGAAAATATTAATCCGATTCAATGTAATAAAAGTTTTCTTTCAAACTTTAAACAAAAAAAAACTTGAGAGGTGTCATGGGACACCCGAATAGAACGAAGTTCCTTTCGATTAAAAGATATGTATAATTTCTTTTCCTAACGCAACGCGCGATAAGGAACGTGTTTTAAAAGATTTTGATCACAGCGCCATCTAGCGATAATCATCTAAAACAAAAAAAGTGTCGTGACAACTTTTCGTAAGATTTTTTTCTGTCTAGCCCCCTTACGATAACGCGCGATAAGGAACTTCGTTCCAAAAATATATTTTTAAAAAGGACGTCTATTTATAATAGTTATCTTAAACTTAATTATAGTTTGTAAACGTTTATTACTAATCTAAAAGTCATGGTGAAGAAAAATTAAATGTTTTCAAAATCACTAATCTCTCAAAAAGTCGACCAGCTGTTGCACAAAATGATGTATTTCATTATATTTTATTAATTTATTCATTAGTGAAAAATAATAATCACTTTGAATAGTTATAAAAACTACGAATCTGGTAAATTTATAGCCAAAAAAAGAAACGTTCATTTACTTTTGCAGTTTTATCTGAACTACATACCTATTTTATTAGAATTTCAAAATATTTTATTTTAAATACAACTCTAAATACAAGCCTTTAAGATCCTAAATATCATGTGTCAGAATAGTGCTAGTTAAGATACGTAAAATGAGCCCAAACACGACAGGTCGAAACAGGAAACCTGCATGTCGGAAAAGGGTTCTAAAAATCCTTTGAAGATATGTGAAGTCCCCAATCCGCACTGGGCAAGCGTGGTGGACTATGCCTAATCCCTCTTCTGAGGAGGCCCGAACCCAACAGTGGGCAGTAATGGGTTGGTACAGGTTTCCCTTTGTAGACAAAGACAAAATTCAGCTAGTAATTTATAATTTAAGTAGAAATAATATTACATTGTTTAAAACTAGGCCTCCCTGTACTACTCATTAGGAAATCACAGTACTGCCCGATACTCAATTACATAAGTATTGTTAATTTGATATAGTAGTGTTCGACCGACTTCGGACGTAAGTAAATGAGTTTATTGATGTAATCTAGATAATTTAATACGTCTTTAGTTTATCGAGTATTGGCTGATCTGCGCAACTTTACCTACATTACAAAAGAAAGCATCATCATCGTCATATAATATATATGTCCACAGCTGGACATAGGCCTCCTCCAAACCTCGCCACAACTACCGGACTTGCGCTTTGTGCATCAGGTGACCTCCCGCGATCCTGACCAGGTCTTCGCTCCATCTTGTTAGCGGCGGGAGGTCTGCAGACGTTGCGCCTACCGGTTTGTGGCCTCCATTCTAGAACTTACCCAAGGGAAGCATTTTTTAATCTTTACACACACTGTCCACACTCGTTGTAAAATATGTCAAATTGTTCAAAACAAAGCTCAAGTGCATGCGCTGAAAACGCCTACGCTGGCATAGACGAAGAAGCAATGTGTTTTCCACAGTTACGCACTTTTAGGGGTCCGTATTTTAAAATGTACAAAAGGAACCCTTAAACATGATTCTATGAAGTAGTTAAGGTATATCGTGTGCTGCAGATACAGTATGTAATATGTATAGGCTCAGTCTCGGCTACGACTCGGTCACCTCAAGTTAATACTACATTTAACGCGTCACCCTATCTCGATCAAGACTACTTCAATTTTGCATCAAGCGTCATTAAATTTATTTCCTGTACTTTGCAACTGTAATTCTGAGAAACAATTTTGAAAGTTTAAACCTTGAAGGGCATTAAACCTTTTCCGATTATATCCTCCTTCCTTATCTTTTATAGTAGTCATATAGTTCAACTCTACCGTCTACAAAGACAATAAAATAAAATTATTTACGGCCCATCTGGTACTTTCATAATATCAGATACCGTCGCTCCCTATGTTAAATTTTTCTTAGTCAGATGGTACCCAATCCGTCGTATAGAGCAAAAGTAGTGGACCATGCCTGATTCCTCTTCTGAGCTGATTTAAACCCAGTAATGGGCAGTAATGGGTTACAGTTTAGACGTCTCGATACGAATACGATCCGTTTCACGCTTCAACAGTTACATTTAAAAACGTTATGTAACCGATAAAACTAATATGAATAATGTATATTAAAAAACAATAAACAAAATCCTTCATATCACTTTTACAAGTCTAGCTGTCTTGGATTTCAGTAATCGACCTCAATATTTTGTCACGATGTAGTTGATATACAATTTTAGAGCTTATTACCATAATTATAAAGCTTACAGTAGCTTTTTGGATGATTTTTTTGAAACTATTTTTACCACCCAAAATAAGCTGCTTCACTTGAAGACAATCACTGCGTTACATAAATGATTGTTAATGATTGTTGTGAAATTGTATGTAAGTTTTAAAGGGAACTGTTTTGCTTTTTATATTATTGTTTTTATTACTAATGCACGTAATTATCATGCGAAGTATTGCTCATAACCTTTGCAATGTCAGGGACACTGCGAGATTGCTGTTAACTACATTTTTTCAAACTAAAGTTAATTTCGATCTTTAATTAAACTTAATATTTTTGTAAATCTTTATTATTAAACTATGCTGTTTTACATTTTCAGCAAAAATATATTATTTCCGTAAAATGTGCGACGATTAAAAAATGTTAACAAAACAAGATTCAGAACTGTGCTCCATTGTCGCTCCTGCCACAGACTTGGCAAAACAAACAATCTGACTTGTTGCCGATCCCAGTTGAGTGGATATGAAAGCACCAAGATAACTCTCACGCTGTCATATTAGTAAGACAGTAACCGAATGTTGTAAACTGTAGCATGCATAGATACGCAATCAATACGCTTACATTTAGGGCGATTACGTAAATCCATTGCGTTTTGTCCTTGATTAAAGCCCCATTATTAACAGTTCCGGGCCTTTCCTTCTCTCTATCAATTAATAATTACTACCTGGTGTTAGATGCATACCGTTGTTAATGGACCTAGACCGAACTGTTACGTTTCCTTTAACTGTGATTCACGTCGCGACCGACTGACGAATAGAGTACGAAATACGATGTGTCGTGAATGTTGGATAGGGTAGTTTATAATTCATATTACACCGTGCACAATTCGTGTTATGTCCTGGCCAGGATGATGGAGATATTTGAACCTAGTGTGTCCTTAATTATACTTAATATTCCAAATGAGAATCGTTTTCATGAATTTAGTACATGTAATGTAGCTTAGAGAATAAATAACTTAAATTATCAAAATGTCGTTCCAAAGTGTAAATAACTGAATAAATAAAAAGTTTTATGACACATATAATCAGGGTTCAAAATCATAATCCACGTGTCTATGATTTTAAAAGACCTCTTTTTTCTTAGAACTCACTTTTAAGCAATCCAAAAAAAATACACGAATCGAATAGTTTTTATTATTTTCGTAAACATTGAAGGCATCGACATTAGTACGTGAGCGATACTAAATCTATCTGCTGAACAGTAATCACTACATTTGTAAACTAAACACAAAAATCGCAAACTAAAATCACGTGTTTTAAAGCAAAATTGTCCAAAATAGTTGGTAACTTTCTTTCATCTAAATGCGAATCAGTACTACATTATTTACTTTCTATACTTAGCTATTGAATAAATAAGGTTTAAAGAACATTTACTACTAAGATAGTTTTCAAAAAATACGGAATTAATCAATTTGAAACTACTCTTTTTAAATTTTCTGCTCTTCCAAAATTCGCTGCCATAAGCTTTAACCTTTGCAATCTAAGAGCAACTACGCTACAATATGAATCTTTTTAAGGGGTGGGCCATATAAAGTTTGCATTTTCCAAAAGTTTGACTGTCATGTTGGCTGTGTGGCATGTTGCGCCATCCTGTTGAAACCAAATGTCGTCCATGTCACTCTTCAACTTTTGGAAACAAAAATTCGTTGAGCATGGCACGGTAACGCTCGCCATTGACCGTAACGGCAGCTCCTTGCTCATTTTCGAATGATGCCGCCGGACCAAAATCCACACCAAACCGTAACTCTATGTGGGTGCATTGGCTTCTCAATGGTGACGTGTGGATTTATCGACCCCCAGGTGCGACAATTTTGCTTATTGACATAGCCTCCGAGGTGAAAATGGGCTTCATCTGAAAAGATAATTTTTCGGTAAAAATGCTCATCTTCGGCCAAACGATCTTCTGTCCATTGGGCGAACCGAAAACGTCCCATTTCGTAAATGTCAAGCCTTTAACTAAATTATGAACACAAATTGAATGACATTTGAGCTGTCATTCTCTAAATAAACAGTAGTTCAAAATGCAAACGTTAGATTGCCCACCCTATATTACCATATACATGAGCCTACTTGCCACCAGATGTCGTTCATAAATCTCTGTAACAATGTGGAACCTCTACCTTTGAAAATCGTTTGGTGAAATATTGGCCAAACCCAAATATTAAATATGGCCAACATTCCAGAACATATTCTATTACCAACTGATTAGAGTCCACTGAAAGTTCACTATCGGATATATTGTGAAACATTCCCAGCCCACACAAAGCTGCACAACCAGAAAATGATTAAAAATATAATTATTCATAACATTTAGTTGCACAACGCAGAAACGCATTGCCTCATAAACAAATTATTTGAGATACAGAACAGATCAAATCGATGAATTGTAATAGTACTGCAAAGATTGAATTTACGATAACCTTACCAATTAAAGTGGGCGGTAAAAACGCCTGGCTAGTATTGCAATATTTTTTCGGGTATTTGGCCACCTCTCACTCCCACCACTGTAACTCCTGTGTAGCCAGGATCCACAGCGGCGACCATCGTAATGACTCTGAGCAGTGAAGTCAAAGAACCCGAAAGCTAACTTGTCTTGGGCCCCGCAACGAATTTAATCAGAAGATAATGAAAGGAATAGGAAAACATGAGTTTCGACTTCCCTTCTCGCAAAGCGGGAGACAATAAAATAAGATTGAAAAAGCATTACGCCAGAATTGAGAAAAGCACCACGGACATTGATTTTATTAAATTGGTTGGACCTATGCGGTGAGCTGTTGTACTATTTTGGATGCCAATAGTAGTTAGTATTGCAATGATGGACTATAGGACTAGTTATTATATGTCAACTAAGAGAGCCAGTGGTCGCATCGTCAGCGACTACTATCGGATACAATCCGTGTCCAGGAGCAACGTGACAAAAGCCCAAAAGTCTTACGTGTTCAGTTGGCATGCTGTTAACGGTCAAAGCGTAGAATTAAAGTTTTCATCAGTACACACACGAACACTGACAATAAACCTCACCCAATACTTAAATTTCGTATAACATAACCTCGTGTTGGATTTTGGCCTTAGCCGGGGTTCGGACGCCAAGTGTTCACGATTGGAGATTTTTACTTCCACATATCTCCAGGCGGTTAGGAATCCAATGATTACTTCCAATTATAAAAAAAAAACTACACAACAAGATTCGTATGAGTATAAATTTGAGATGAAAAGAGTTAAGATGTGAATCTATTGTAACTTTTCGAATCAATGTTCAGCCAAAATGCGTATCATGATGAGATCATACATTGATGATTCTCGTCATACACGTTGCTTCACACGTCGTAAACTAGTCCACGTGTGATCTAACTTGTGATAGTGTAGGAAAATATCATTATTGTCCGAGAAGGTATTTTTATTGTTTTTCGTTTTTAGACTAAACTTCATATATTCTGCGTCGTATGTAATCTATTGTTTGATTTCAATGGTTTCTGGGACTTATGATTCATTTTTCTTTTTTGAACTTTCTAATTTGTGTAATTTAAAAATAAAGGAAAGAATAGTAATGCCCAAGTAGTTATACGAGTCTATGACTCACTTGGTGCAGCTAAAGAAAATGACATGATTCAACCCTACATCAAAAATAACATAATTAATCGAAATTGAACAAAAATATACAAAGTCTTAAATAATGCAAAAATATGTTATTTAAGCTCTTATAAACTTAAATACTGTACTGTATCAACCTACCAACACATTACTGTTCACTACTGGGCTTAGGACACCTCAAAAAGATCAGGATCAGCCCACCCTCCCGTAATGCTGCAAAAAACATCTAATCATTAGTAATAGTTTGAATAAAAATGACACCTATATACTTTCATGAAACTCTTTAGCTTTTAATTAGGAACAGCTTTATGTAATACAGTGATTATATTATTTTGTTTTATTTGTGTTAAGTACGCACGCGGCGACGATGTAAAGAATTGCGTTGTTCGGTAGCTGGAGAGAGGCTGTGCTAAGTTATACTAACTGGCTAACTAAACTACTTCATACTTGTAAACATATATTGATTTTAAAGAAAACTTTTTAAATACAACCATTTAAGACCCTGGATACGATGTAGTAGTAAAGTGCTAGCTAATACATACAAGAAAAAGAGCCCAAATACAACGGGTCTATCGTATTTGGCACAAGAGTTCCTATGACCTTCCGAATCCATCAACAAATCAGCGCCATTTTGTCATATTATTGCATTGTCACGCGATATACATCTGCGCGCAAAATGTCAGCTCAATCAAAAATCGGGAAGTTTGACAAATTTAGCTTGCAAGATTCCACTTACATAGTAACATCCAGTGCAAGTTAATATAAAGCTTGTAAAAATACTTGACATAACTACAAAGTTAGCATCGCCTATCTTCATAACACACACACATTATATAACGTGTGTGTATCAAATTGTATCGGAATGCTCGTATTAGTTTTGTATAATGTTCTGCTCTCGTTCGTGTGATGATTACACTGAAACTACCACTTTCAATTATATTCACACTTTTTCTTTCTTTACGCTAACTAATCGTAAATTAATAGCAGGTATAAAACGCGCCATTTTGAGTTTTTACAAGCTTCATATTAACTTGCACTGGATGTAACTATGTACTAATGTACTTATGTAAGTTCGGATGGAATTTTGCTAGTTAAATTTGACAAACTTCCCGGTTTCCGTGAGCTGACATTTCGCAAACAAATTTAGTAGGGGTGTGCGAATTATTCGAAAGTTCCCGAAATATTCGAAATTTCGAATAGTATCGAATTTGACTACGACGATGCGTCGGAAATAGGAGAAGAATTTGTATTTTGTAGATACAGTAGGACCTCGATTATCCGGACTAATTGTTGTCAGTAGGCATCCGGATAATTGAAAGTCCGGATAATCCAAGATATTAAGAAAAACGGGCTTTTTGCATATGTACATATGTAGAGTCTGTACCATACATATGTAATGTTAAGTGTTTATTTAAAACAACAAATACATATGAGCGAAAATCAACGTTTATTAAGAAATTGTACATAATGTACGTATAATTTGCTTACAATAATTATGTATGTATTTGGTAATTTGCATTAGGTAATCATGAAATAAAATAATTAGTTTAATTTGGTTTAAAATATTTGGTAATTGTCGTTTGACGTAAGCTACTTCTTCTCTTCAATGCGGTTGCCCAGTTGATCGTTTTTGTAAAAACCAACAATATAAAGCGTCTTCTAAAAGTTCATGTTTCGGTTTCTTCATCATTTTCCGATGTTTACTCCCGTCATCACTATCCAATTTGCAGGTGTACGACAAAATTGAATCAGTATTTTTCTTGATATCACTAATCGTGGATGTACCCACACCATACTTATCAGCTAACTTACGACCGGTTTCTCCTTTTTTTAATGAATCAATAATATTTATTTTATCTTTAAGTGATAACACCACTCTTTTACGCTTTGACATTTTAAAATTTGTTGACGTGACACGCACGTTAAAACGAAGTAACAATGCCGTCTAACTAAAACAATAAGAAACGCGTGTAGCGGCGTAGCCGTCCCGCCGCCCGCACCCTGCGGGAGGTGCGGGCGGGGCGACGGGCGCGGACGGCGCGAGTGGCGCGGCGTTATGCAAGTTTTGACATGTTAATGTTAGAATAAACTCGTCGCGATTGGCAGTCCGGATAATCGCGAATCCGGATAACTGAGGTCCGGATAATCGGGGTCCTACTGTAATATCTTTTATGGGCTAGATGTCAGATTTTGTGAAGTTGATCGTGATATTATTTTAAAAAAAAGCACTTATCTACTTGAGAATCATCATTTGGCATCAAGAATCTCCCAATTTCGAGTTTAATATCTTTTTCAATTTCTTTTACTTCCTCTTCTTTGTAAAAATAATTTTTGTACCGGGGATCCAGATAACTGCTTTTCTTAAAAATAATGTCCTATTTCGGATACATCGTCGTAGTCAAATTCGATACTATTCGAAATTTCGAGTTATTCGTAATTTTTCGAATCATTCGATTTTTTCGAATTATTCGTCTATTTATTATTATTCGAACGATATTCGCACACCCCTAAAATTTAGCGATATCGCATGACAATACCTACCATAATATTATGACAAAATGGCGTTGATCTGATGATGGATTCGGAATTTCGAATTCGTGTTTGGGCCCGTTTTACTTCTATAAGCACTCTACTACTACATGATGACCAAAATCTTAAAAGCTTGTATTTAAAAAGTTTTCTTTAAAATAATTTATTTTATTGTTAGTTAGACAAGCAACTTACGTTTGAAACTGTTTGTAACTACCCACTTTCTTTCTCATTTTTTTACTTAAGTAAGTTAAGTTTTGCAGCAAGAATTGCTTTCTTTGTATTCTTAAAGTAGTAGTTTGAAGTTTAAAGTCTTAAGTTTAAACTAAATTATTGTGATTATGTTTTTGTTAGTTTTTTTATTGGATACATGTGACAATTTATTGTTATTGTTTTTGCATAGTTGCTTGAACGAACAAAATTGTGTTAATGAATATTTTATTTTTCTCATGTAAGTTAATTGTATTCTTTTGAGAAATAAATTTCTTTAAACCGAACTTACGGTTTACCTAATGGTAGGCGGTTACCGTCTCTGGTGAACCTTTGCCAGCACAAATACAGTACCTACAATAAATAAAGATGCTTTTCATAATTTCTTCTAATTTATTAATTTCTCAAAGTAATTACGATTAATGCTGATCTCCATTACTTTCTTTAAAATATTGAAGAGTTATTGCAACTGTTTAGAGAATCGTATTTTAGCCAAAAAACTCACTTTAGATATTAATGATAAGTAAAAATTACTGGTCATTTATTAGAGTAAAAACAGTTTAAAAAAATCGGTTTACTAAAGAAGTGCGCACACTAAGACGCTTCGCAACGCAACGCATTTTTCGAGAAATTTCAACTTCAGAAACTAACGCACACTTAGACGGGCCGCAATCATCATCTATCAGATAATCATTCAATTTTGTATAACAATTGCTCCCTTAAATCTGCGCTTAAATCTGCGTACACCTTAAGAAAAAGTTAACGAATTAACAAAAAAAGGTCATTAAATATGTGAAGAGGATTATACCCTCTTCAGTCTACGTTAAGTCTATGGACGTCAAGATTTGTCACATTAGAAAATATTTAATATTATTGTATTGTTATTGTAATTTAGAAAATATAAGAAACCGACTTTAAATGTCGTTTCTTCGATTAAAGAACAACGAAGCAACAATTAAAAGTACGTTTTTCATTAAAATATATCTTATAAAACGACACTTTTGTTTCTTAAAATAATATGGAGAAACTCTGTTTCGAATTTACATTATTGCCGGACGCTGACGGAAAGTCCAATATTTGTTCCATTGTGACAGTAAAAGGTGAGGATGAAAAAATTTATAAAATACCGGAAGATCTACAGCCGGTCACGTTTCACAAAGAATTATTGTAAAACGGCTGCATACGAAAAAGTGAAAAATTCATTGAAAAAGAGATACCAATTTAGAGGAGTTTGGATTAAACTGACAGAAGAGCTGAGAAATACGTATGTGGATGAAGATGGTAACATCCAATTCGAAAATATGTATTTAGAAGAGCATTTTGATGATAAAAAAATTGTTCCTGACATGAAAACTGACATTCACAAACAATATCCTATAAAAGACATTACAGAAAGTTTTGTAATACAAAAATTTCATAGTCAAAATCCTAATGCAGATCAGTGGATTGAGTCTTTTGAGAAAGAATGTTATCGTTTTAATATAACATCAGACGCACACAAAATTGAAATTCTTCGATTATTTATGGATGGCTCGTGTTTAGAATGGTATAACTCAATGATGATAAAATTATCAATAAATTCAGAATGGACATTATGGAAAATGAAATTTTGTGAATCATTTTTGAAAAAAGGATGGAATGCTGTAACATGTGCACTGTCATATAAATACAAAGATGGCTCATTGTTAGATTTCGCGATAAAGAAAGAGAAACTGTTATTAGACATGAGGACATCAATGGATACAGGCACAATGGTAGATATTATTGCTGCTGGCCTACCGGATTATATTCTCCAAAAAAATAGATAGAGGAGCACTAAGAGATTCCACTGACTTATTTAATGAAGTAAGTAAACATGAATATTTAGTTTGTAATAAAAACATATTAACAAATACTAAGACTCAAGAACATTCCAAAGCGAGCTCTTCTGCAAGAATGTTTTACTCACCTTGTAAAATATGCAAAAAATTCAACAAAGGTATTCGATATCATCCCGAAAGTGCTTGCTGGTTTGGTTTAAAAGAACATCATAATAAAACAAATCATTCCATCAAACATGTTAACAATTCAACAATAGAAGCAAAACTAAACGAAACTAATGAAAAAAACTCGTAGAAACACCACTAATTTCCGTCAAACTACAACTAAATGGAACATTAGATGTATATGGAATCTATGATTCAGGATCAAATGTTTCCTTAATTAATTCTAAACTTTTGAAAATAAAAGATAGAGGAAAACACTCACATGAAGAAAATTTTGTTACAATTAGTGGTGTTCAGAAGACAAGCGGTTTGACAACATTGAAAATAAAAATTTTTGATATAGAAAAAGATTGTGATGTATATATTTTAGATAAAAACAACTTTAAGTATGACTTTCTGATCGGATTAGACTTGATAAAAAAATTTCGGCTTACTCAAAATGAAAATCTGAAAATAATTCAAAAGAAAGACACGCATTTTAAAAATGAAAATAAGGTACAAGAAATTTGTACAGGACAAATGACTCAAAAGAGCAACAAAATAAATTTTAATGAACATATACCGAAAGAAGAGTTCGAAATGAAAATAGATCATCTAGATAATAGTCAAAAAAATGCTATAAAGGATTTAATAGAAAAATATGGATCAGTCTTTGCGAAAAACAAATATGACATTGGCACTGTAAATGAATACGAGGCTAGAATAGACCTATCGGTGGAAAAATATTGTAGTAAGAGGCCGTATAAGTGTACTTTAGAGGATAAAAAGGAAATTGAAGAACAAATAGCTAAATTGTTAAACAACAAATTGATCGAAGAATCTTATAGTCCTTTTGCAGCACCCGTGACTCTAGCTTTTAAAAAAGAAGATAACAAAAAATCCCGATTATGCATAGACTTTAGAGATTTGAACAAAATAGTGGTACCACAAGCACAACCATTTCCACTAATAGATGATCTAGTTGCCAGGACCAGGAATTGCAAATATTTTTCTACTTTGGATATAAACTCTGCATTTTGGTCAATACCTCTGAGAATAGAAGATCGAAAGAAAACTGGATTTGTAACACAAGATGGTCATTACCAATGGACCTGTTTACCATTTGGTCTAAAGACAGCACCAGCAA
Organism: Trilocha varians; assembly: GCA_030269945.2. Taxonomy (NCBI): domain Eukaryota; kingdom Metazoa; phylum Arthropoda; class Insecta; order Lepidoptera; family Bombycidae; genus Trilocha; species Trilocha varians. The sequence goes on from AP028277.1 coordinate 12,560,117, forward strand.
TCTTCCAGAGGGCACTAAGTAGCACCTTGAGAAAATATAACTTAAATAATTTTTGTGTTAATTACATTGACGATATTCTAATTTTTTCGAAGACTTTTACAGAGCATTTAAGCCATTTATCTCAATTAATAGAAGCGATGAGAAAAACAGGTTTCAGACTCAAATTTACGAAATGTACTTTTGCTTCTGACTCTGTAAAATACTTAGGCCATGTAATTCAAAATAATTGTGTCAGACCGATTAAAGATAATTTGAGATCTATAAAGGATTTTCCTGTTCCAGAAACACAGAAAAACGTACGACAATTTTTGGGTAAGATAAATTTCTACCATGACTATATCCCGAATATTGCCATAATATTAAACCCATTACATAATTTACTCAAGAAAAATCAAAAATTTATATGGTCTGATGAATGTCAGAAAGCTTTTGAGACGATAAAAAAATTATTATGCTCGCAACCTGTTTTAGAAATTTTTGATCAAACTTTACCAATTAATATTTATACTGACGCCTCGATACAAGGTATCGGTGCAATTTTGAAACAGATACAGCCTGATGGAAAAGAAAAACCTGTAGCTTACTTTTCAAAAAAACTAAATGCTGCTCAGAAAAAAAAGAAAGCAATATATTTAGAATGTCTAGCTATTAAAGAAGCTGTAAGATACTGGCAATACTGGTTAATAGGTAAGTCATTTACAGTTTATTCAGACCACAAACCATTAGAAAACATGAACTTGAAATCCAGAACAGACGAAGAACTAGGTGATCTAATGTATTATCTATCACAGTATGATTTTCATATTAAATATGCTCCAGGAAAAGATAATGTTGAGGCTGACTGTCTAAGTAGAAATCCGGTGTTAGAACCTTATGAAAATACAGAAGAACAACTTAAAATAGTAAATTTTATTAAATTAAATGACATTGTAGCAGATCAAAACAAAAATGAAGAGCTGCAAATAAATAAACATAAATTAATACAAAAGCACAACGTGTACCTTAAAAAAAGTAAAGATAGAGAAAAGATTATTTTATCGGAAAAGTTTAGCATTAATTTCATAAAAGATGTTCACGACGACCTTTGTCATATTGGAATTGCACAAATGTTGAAAACTATCAGTCCATATTATACAGCTAAAAATCTGACAAAAAACATTGTAAAAACATGCAGAACTTGTGAGATCTGCATTAAAAACAAAGTGAGAGGTACTGACAAATTTGGACTAATGTCACATTTGGGTCCAGCCACTAAACCGTTTGAAATTGTTTCTTTGGATACAATAGGAGGATTTGGAGGTACAAGATCAACAAAAAAATACCTTCATTTATTAGTAGATCACTTCTCAAGATATGCATTTATTTCAACATCAAAAACTCAATGTGCAAATGATTTTTGCAATCTTATAAAGAAAGTAACAGACACAGAAAATGTTCAACTGATTCTTACTGACCAATATCCGGCACTTAATTCAAAAGAATTTAAAGATTTCGTAAAAGACAAGAATATTTCTTTAATATTTACTGCAGTAAACGCTCCTTTCTCAAACGGATTGAATGAAAGGCTAAATCAAACACTTGTAAACAAAATACGATGTAAAATCAATGAAAACAGTAACAAAAAAGCTTGGGCCACAATAGCGCAAGAGTGTGTGAAAAAATATAATAATACTTGTCATTCTGTAACGAGTTTTACTCCTAATTATCTGTTATACGGAACAGATACAAGTATCCTACCAAATGAATTTCAGCCAGAAAGATATTTCAGCCAAATAAATGATTTGAGTAGAGACAGGAAAATAGCATTTGAAAAATCTTTAAACTCACACAATTACAACAAAGCAGTTTATGATAAAAATAGAAAAGAATTTCAGTTTAATGTTGGAGATCGTGTATATGTAGAAAATGGAAACAAATTAAATAGAAAGAAGCTCGATGAGTTAAGAATTGGACCTTATACAATTATAGAAAAAATCTCTAACTCCATCTATAAAGTTGATACTGGACATAAAAAGATAGAATCCAATCTTTTCCATATCACAAAACTCGTTCCAGCAAATATTATAGAAGATTAATTGTAAAAATCGAAGTTGATATCTAAATTTACAGAAAATAGACATTTTCTTCTTCAAGGGGGGAGATGTGAAGAGGATTATACCCTCTTCAGTCTACGTTAAGTCTATGGACGTCAAGATTTGTCACATTAGAAAATATTTAATATTATTGTATTGTTATTGTAATTTAGAAAATATAAGAAACCGACTTTAAATGTCGTTTCTTCGATTAAAGAACAACGAAGCAACAATTAAAAGTACGTGTTTCATTAAAATATATCTTATAAATATATACTTTTTCAAAGCGTATTACCGCATTACCGACCTCCTTTCCAGACTTAATTGAAAAGCATATTACAAGAAGATTGATCAATTACTAAATACTTAAATTAATATGATCAGGTCATGATATTTAACATTTATTCATCATCATTAATTAAATGAGTAAGAATGAAGTAACCACAAGATGATTGTTGTAATATAAGCAGTTAGTACTCAACAAAAAACTAAAACCAGTTGTGGTTTAGACTTGTTTTAAAGTCAATGTCGGATTGCATCGTTTTCGTTGCATCGCTCTCAAATAAGTTATGCTGTGACTTTTTCATCTGCATTTTTTGTTTCCAAATAATTTTTGTGTAGATGGACCGATTTGAATGATTCTTGTTTTATATGAAAGGTTTTTTAAAGGTCAAATAAGTATTTTTATTGTATTCACGTTTTGCTGGTGAACCAATTTCGATGATTATTTTTTTAAATGCAGATATTTAGACAAAATCTCATACAATTTAAAAAAAAAATCTGACTTGTCGTTTCTGCTATTATAGTAAAAGATCAATAAAGATGGATTAGGTAGGTCGTACTGTCCCAGCAGTATCTACTGACATTGCTTGGGTTCATGAGCAACGGTAACCACTTACGATCAGGCCCGTTACCTCGTCAACCTACGTGGTAATAAAAAAAAACTTGAGAGGTGTCAAGGGACACCCGGATGGAACGAAGTTCCTTTCGATTAATTAGTGAGGGATTTGTAATAACTTTTTTTGTTAAATAAAATATTTTGATCACAGCGCCATCTAGCATTAATCATATAAAACAAAATAAGGAATTGTTTTAAAAGATTTTAATTACAGCGCCATCTAGTGATAATCATCTAAAACAAAAAAGTGTCGTGACAACTTTTTCATAAGAATTTCCGTCTAGCCCCTTTCGATAACGCGCGAAAGAATCCTAAAAGAAACGTAACATACAATTTATCATCATCATCAGCCTATAGACGTCCACTGCTGGACATAGGCGTCCCTCAATGATTTCCAATGCGACCGATTGGTCCTACTTCTACTAATTACGTCACTCAAAATTATAAACACAAGTTCGTTCTAGTACTAGTAAAGATTGCTTAACAAAACGTTTAATAGCAAACAGTAGAAAACAACGATTTTATTAGTCTGTTGTACAGAACTTGGTGTATAAGGAAGAACCATGATCTATATTCATTAATTGACACTAATTATTAGGTTGTTGATACAAAAGTTAGTATTGTATTTAAGCTTGTTGGAACGAAGTTCCTTATCGCGCTTTGTGAAAGGGGGCTAGACGGAAAAAATTCTTACGAAAAGTTGTCACGACACTTTTTTTCTTTTAGATGATTATCGCTAGATGGCGCTGTGATCAAAATCTTTTAAAACACGTTCCTTATCGCGCGTTCGTTTGTAATGTCGATAATATTTAACGAAATATATTATAACTTAAAAAAACAAAAAATATTACAATTCCTTCACTAATTAATCGAAAGGAACTTCGTTCCATCCGGGTGTCCCTTGACACCTCTCAAGTTTTTTTTAGTATAAAACTTCAGCTGTAATATTTAGAACATATTTTATCACAATGTTACTCCAAACGATGCTTAATAACAAAAATTCATTGTGTTTCAATATTTTGGGTAGTTTTCAAGTTTGTTTTTGAAAAATACTTGTACACGCTCTGTTTTGAATTGCGCACATGGATTATATGCAAGCCAGATTTTATTAATTCCACTTTAGTATATTTGTGTATTAGCTTGTAATATGTATTAGTAGCTTATTAAAGAAATAAATAATATAAAGCTGATGATATCTTTTAGTCAGACAGGCTAACAGGCTACCTATGTCTAGCAGTGGTCGTCTATAGGCTGATGATAAATTATTGGTTACTTTTCGTTTAGGGCTCTTTTTCTATTGCCACGTAGGTAGACGAGCCAAGGGGCCTGATCGTAAGCGGTTACTGTCACTCAAGGACCTCTGCAATGTCAGGGGACACTGTCCCGCTGAAGACGCAAAGATTTAAACCAAATTTGGAATGATTTTGTTATTAGAACGCTTCTCCTACCGAATAATGTTTTTTATATAATTGAAGAAATTAAAAGAAAAATGTAAACGTAATATTGAACATGATGTGCATTTACGTGGTTAAAATAAGGAAAAATGTTTTGATAATACCAGGTTTCTCGAAGCAAAAGAAATGGCAAAGTATCCAGGCTCTTTTTTTTTAGATTAAACCTATAGTTACAATTTAAATCTCTATTTCCGCATATTATTAAACGTTAAAATAATTTCAAACTACAGGATGTATGGTTTTTCCATAAAAAAATGTTTATGTTCACAATCAGGCAAATATTATCAAAATAGGTTTATTAAAATAACATTATACACAGATTACATTCACGTTACTAATAAATAATTACATTGTACTACAACTATGTATTTAGTTTGTGAATAAGAATAGCACGGAATAACAGTTTTCTGATATTTTATTGAATGATAAACAGCGGGATTTCATTTAGACTACTTCCATAATGGCTAAAAACGGTGAAGGAAAACATCGTGAGGAAGGATAATAAAAAAATCCTTTGAAGATATGTGAAGTCCCCAATCCGCACTGGGCAAGCGTGGTGGACTATGCCTAATCCCTCTTCTGAGGAGACCTGAGCCCAACAATGGTCAATAATGGGTTGGTACAGTACAGTACAGTAGTTCCAAAATAGAGGAGGTACCTACTCAATTTTCTGGTCTGTATTTTTTACCGCATATGACCGAATTGGATTTTAGTCTTGAAAAGTGGCAGTCGGTTGTTTTCACTTTTGTAATAAAAATGTTATAATGTTGTCTGATAATGTATATAGTACCTAGCATTCTAAAAAAAATATTCCTCTGTTAATTTATACGCTCTCTGGCGCCGGTGCTTTTATGTTACGTCACAAACCAGTACGATTACTTTCGACTGTCTATGCTATGTTTAAACATTTGTAAATAATAAATTAAATTATTTTAAAGAAAACTTTAAATACAAGCTGTTAAAAGCCTGGATATCATGTAGCAGTAGAGTGCTAGCAGCAAGTAAAACGACAAACACGACGGGTCTATCTTGTTTACCTCATGACTTCCTATGACTTTCCGAATCAATCATGAGATCAACACCAATTTATCATATGATTTCATTGTAACGCGATATACATCAGCGTGCAAAATATCAGCACAATCGAAAACCGGGAACTTTGTCAAATTTAACTTGCAAGATTCCACCCGAACTTAATAGTTACATCCAGTGCAAATAGTAGATACCTTGCACAGATTAAACTTTGCTAACCAGTTTAAATTCAGCTCGAAACATTATGCGAACAATTAAATCATTATCTCGACATATTTTATACCTTTCATATTGTTTTATAACAGCCTTAATTAAATGGATGTTATCTAAGTTTATTGATTAGGGTCACCATTCTTTTGAGAAATATTTTAATAAGTCTATTTTTAATTTTTAGTTTCACTTTGTTATTCATGATGCTATCGTCACTTGTTTTAGTTCCATGACTAAAAAGATAACATAGATGAAGTCCTAAAGAGTAAGTCGTTGGTGCCTACACCGTCCCCTAATATTGCAGAGGTCCATGAGCAACAGTAACTTACGATCAGGAGGTTCATGGAACGACCGCATACATGGAAAAAAAAACCTAAATTCATTACCATTCTATTTATGCACGATATTCTACATTAGGACCTTCAATCACGTGGCTTGACACCACGCTACATTAAACAATGTTATCGTGTTAGGCCAGAGGAGTACCTTAACAATTTTCAAATCGATTCGACAAATTCACTTCATCACTCCATTTTCAGTCAGTTCATTTCCGAAGTAACCTGTCAAAAAATAAAAGTTATCAGAACACAGCAATATGGATAGAATCTTTCGGTATTTGTTTGAAAGACTGTCGAATCTATTCTGCAATTGTGATTAGCTCCATTGCTGAATGTTATCAAAATGACTTCGTCTCCTTCCCTTAGCGATTAGGAAGGCAAAGAGACGTCAAAACTGGTCGAGAATCTCCACGAGACTGATCCGGCGTATGGACCTTACAATCATGAGGAAACGATGAAGAAGAAAAAAAAATTGGTTGCCTGTAAAGTCGGTATACGGGCGAAAGTTTTACGTGACAGCGACTCGGACATGGTTAGCCCGCCTAAGAGCGAGAGAGACAGACATAAAAAGTGAAAGGCACGCGTGCCTCTCACTCGCTCTCATTGTGAGCGCATAACGTGAGCGGAGCGTAACGTAGTTTCTTGAAGTGTCACCCGGCAAACCAATTTATAAGACGTTGTCACGTCAAAAATAAACTAAAAATCAATATAATATTTCAAAATTTAGAAAGTGTTACAATTTCGTTTAATTATTTCCGTGTGAACCACAAGGATTATGTGTAGCTCATAAAAGTCCAAAGGAAACGACTAATCATGTTTCCTTACTTTACGTAATTCTGAAGCGATTCATTCCTGATATTGAAGTTACGTGTTCATTTTACAATCATCATTAGGTACATACATACAATACAATACATAGTACATTCTACATGGCTACTTAGTACATATAAAACTGCCTATCAATGTTAAAAATATACAACAAATTTTAATGCGATTTTGAATAAACAAAGCAATTCAAGAGTATAATAGCAATGTATAATAGCAGGTAAATGAATAATATAGTACATAGTTAAACAGGTGTGTAGATACATGAATATCCTAGTTAGACACTGATAATTTTAGAGGTAGATGTGAAGTGAAAAATAAATAAAAAAGGTGCGCTCACAATACAAATCGGAATCGAAACCATAATATTATAGTGTTCGATTGTACAGGCAAATATTTTAAGGTAACCTGCTACTGTAGAAAACTAAAAACCTTTCCTAAAAGCAAACGTGGTGGACTACATCTGATCTCTAAACTGAGGACCCTCGCCGAGCAGTGAAACAAAATAGGTTAAAACATTCATCATCATCATCAGCCTATAGACGTCCACTGCTGGACATAGGCCTCTCCCAAACTTCGCCACAACGACCGGTCCTTCGCTATCTGCATCCAGTAATCTCCCGCGATTCATTATTACAGTTAAGAATCAGATTTCAAACTTAATTAACCATATGTGACGCCGACGAAATAGCGCGTGTTTCTAGTATGTAATAATGTATTATCTAATTAGAATAAAGTTATTACAATACGCTTTGGTTCACGGTTTAATTGGACAACTGGATAGATGGGTACACGGCTCGCTGGCTTCAAAATCGATTCTTATACGTTTATGTAACGATGCGTCGGTAGTATTATGTATGTTTTTCATTGTAAGCAGATGAATTTATAGCTTAAAGATAATGAAAGATTTAGCAATTGTTGTTGATATTGCATTGATGAACAGAGATTCAGTATTTGTGATACATTTCATTGCAGTTTGCACTCATTAATAAAGATACAAGAATACAACAGTGGCGAAGGTTTTATATCACCCTTTTCCCATCTTCCGTCTATAGACTAAAAATACAGCACCATAGACTATTTTACTTTACGATAACTAAATGAAAACTTATTTTATGTATTCTTGTACTTAAATCGCTTTTAAAAATGAAAAATGACTTCACCACTGATAGGAAATGGTTTAGGATGAACTGTGTCAGTTCTTAGTTCTTCATGTTTCTTCCGATTTTCACCATAATGATAGTAGGAACACGTTGCTGCTGTGCAACGCTAACCCAGTTGACCAACTCAAAACGGAACGAGTTGGATTTCCTCGGAATCCTATGCCTCAGTGCTCAAAGTCATTACGGTGGTCAATACCGCCACACATACTCAAGAGTGAGAAATGGGGAACTCATATTATATCTTTAAGTGTCTTTAGTCTTCTAATTCTGCATTTCTCAACAGTTGAGCCTAGATTGTGTGTATTATTGATCCAAAACCATTGCTTTTTAAAGCGAAAAAAGTCGAGTTGTAAGCGTGCACCACTACCGGACACAAATAAAATGAAAGACATCTTACAAAACACAAAATTGCGTTAATAATGTTATCATCTTAAAGCGTAACTTAAACCACACTTCCGTACTAGTTTCTGCGAGTGGAACTAATTTAACTTGCCAACATTTTGAAGGCCTAACAAATGCCTCAACCGAAAAAAAAATAGGCTTTATTTTGTAACCATTACGATAGAAAATCCTGTGGCAGATGCTAATAGAATTAAATAAGCACTATTTTTTAATGAAAAATAACTGTAATTTAGTAAATTCGTCTTAAAATCAGTTTAAAGAGATATAAACCTTATATAAAGTAAGAGTATGGTAGAGAATTCTTTGACATTTTTTCTGAATTAGTACCAAACTAAAATGAATCTTCTAGTTCTAGAAATAGGATTGTAAATACTAAAATGATATTTTTCTGTATTTACGTAAGAAATAGTTGGTCACACGCGTTGCTCTGTTGAGTTCACGATGTTTTATTGTTTGTAAAAATGTTTGTTAATGAAATTTTTCGGCGCCTTGGCACAATTAATGGTTGAGCACTTTTTTACTTGTCCGTCTTCAAACGGAGCTTAATAATTATCTATGTATTGAATGTCTTAACGTATAAAATTAAATAGGTATCTTCGTAACATTTAGGTTTCAATTCCATTTAGTTTTCTTGTATTTCCATACTAATAATGAGAACTTTGAAATTTAATTGAACTTCGTAAAAAGGTTGCCCCTTTTATGACAATAATTACCATCTTAGAAATTAGACATCATTCTTGCAAATGATAGCCAACCTTAGCCTTCCATCTGTCATATCTTCTGCAGAAGTAACAGTCAGAATCCTCAGAGCTGTTATAATGCTGTTAGAATATAAATGCTGTTAGAATTTATTACTAAATGATAAATTATAAAATTAATTAACTAACAGTATTGGTTCCAAATTAACAATGCAACACCGAGTGCCACAATGATCATTAGCACAGAGAAGCATCACTCTTTCTTATATTGAAAATGAAAAAAAAATGAAAATGAAATGAAATTTTTATTTTTTTACCATTACAGTTTACATTTGTGTTTTAAAACAGCGAGTCCCGTACTAAGCTGTAGCTTGTGCTACAAAAAGATTTCGCAAATTACATTACAATTTAAATTATGAAGATACGCTTAAAGCATGAGATACATAGAGTTTATGTACGTATACAGGAACAATGTCTTTTCCGGACGACAGCCAATCAGGACAGAGTCGGGAGGCAGGAGGAAACTTTGCGAGCGAATTCAATTAAACTTCGACCGCCCTTATCTGATGGCAGGGGGCGGCGTGATGGAGAATACTAGGGTTGGTAAGATATTTTTTTATTTTGTTTTTAATCCCTTAAGAATTACTAACAGAACTGGCAACTTTACCTGCGCCATAAAAGGATTGGCTCGCCAACTTCCGACTTTCATATTGATCGGCTGTATACGTCATTATTATTGGACGTGTTTTGGACGTTGGCGAGCCAATATTTAAACGCGTCACTAGAATAGCCTATGGTCCAGGAGCCATGGTCAATTTTTGTACTTGATTACTATCAAGCTAATTTTCCTTGAGTACTTTTATTTTGATGAGACGCCCAAAAATTTCCTATACCAAACTCTCGATTGTGGTAGCTAACAGAGGTAGCAAGGATATAATATGTCGATTTGATGATTCTCAAATATTTATTACTAACTGAATTTTCTTTTGTTATATCTCAAGATAATTATCTAAACTATTTGAAAAAATATTTGTCCTACAAAATCTATGGTTGGATTAAAGAAGTCCCCTCTTTCCAACATGTATCGATAACGAGGTCATCATAAATGATTACTAACCAGCTGATTTTTTTTTTTTACTTAATTAATATTTATATAATTTAACAGATAAATTGTCCTACAAATTTCGTGGTACGTTATCCCAGTCCTACGCCTAAAAGTAGTAGTATACTTCCTTGATGTAAAAATAATTACTATCAAGCTGAATCTTCGTGAATAGCTTGGTTTCGATGAGTCGCCCAAAAAATTCCTATACCAAACTCTCGATTGTGGTAGCTAACAGAGGTAGCAAGGATATAATATGTCGATTTGATGATTTTCAAAAATTTATTACTAACTGGGTTTTTTTTTGTTAAATCTCAAGATAATAATCTAAATTATTCGAAAAAATATTTGTCCGACAAAATTTATGGTTAGATTAAAGAGTCCCCCTCTTCCAACATGTATCGATAACGAGGTCATCATAAATGATTACCAACCAGCTGTTTTTTTTTCTATGTCTTTAGCGTCTCAAAAAAAATTTTGACTTTTTGGTAGATTCCACTCAACGAGAAGTTAAAAAATTAATTATCGTCAATGTAAATCAAACAAAAAATTTACAAAAAAAAAAATTGTTTGAAGAGTATGTATGCAGAATATATTCATTAAAAACAAAAAATGATCTGAACAAAGGACGGTATGAGTTATTTGAAAAAGGGTATAAAACAAAAAATGATAATGAAAAAAATTTAAAACATAAAATCGTAGGATATGATCCTTCCAGTTTGCCACCAACAAAAGAAGAATTGTTGCAACAAATTAAAAGAACTGTATTCATCTGCAATGTATGGTGTAATGCACACATGCGATGCCCCACGGAAAAATTGCCAGAAAATTTTGGATGGACAATAATTGATGGTAAATATGAATATTATTGGTTTGATGGTCCCCAAAATCCAACATGTGAAGAATTATCTTCTGACTTACAAGGTACCTATTAATACTATTGTTATTTATTGATTGATAATTCATCTATAAAGAGGAAAGATTTGTTTGTTTGTATGTTTGTTTGTTTGTTTGTAATGAATAGGCTCCGAAACTACTGGACCGATTTCAAAAATTCTTTCACCTTTGGAAAGCTACATTATCCCCGAGTAACATAGGCTATATTTTATTTTAAAAAAAATTAGGGATCGTATGAAAATATCGAATATGTAACACAAGGTGAATAATCGAAAACCTATTTATGCGTACGCTGCAAAAACTATTGACAGTAGAACAAAATGATGTAGTACGGGTTTTTTGGTCTTAGCAAGACAAACAAAAAAGTCTGCGACAGCATATATCTAACTATCCTATTTTAGTCACAATAACCGCTTTTATGTTTAGCAAAATAATATTTCGCCCCAAGATTGAATTTAACGTTAAATGAGTATCGTCATATTAACCCTTATCCAAATTAAGTATTATGTTATCAAGAGTATTAATGTAGAAGTAAATTACTTTTTGTTTTATTCCAATCGGACTTTTCGTTTAGGAGTTATGAAGAGTATAAAACGCAATGAATACGTGGATTGTAAATGCTCTTCGGACCGCGCAAATAATAATGCGACCGCATTGCGAGTACTGTTTGAACCCCTTTGTAACGCAGACGAAGTTGCGCGGGTCAGCTAGTTATTATATAAATTACTTAATTTCTTCATGTTATTACAGAGTTAGATATCACGAGTGAGGAAAGTGAAATAGATGAAGATGATGGCGAAGATTCTGAAGATTTATCAGATGAGTCTGATGAAGATTAACTTTTTATATATATATTATATAAGTATATATTTATAAATACACATATTTTTGTACCTAGGTATCTAAAAAACAAAATTATTTAAATTTAAAAAACATTTTTCCACTGTATCTCAGGTTACAAATAGGAAAACTAAAAAATTACAATTTTTGTCGGACTAGTGATACATACCTGTTTTCTTGTAGGACGTTGTTTCATTTGGGTAAAGAACACACTAACCTATTATATAAAATTTTTGTCCTACAGTTAGTAAAGAGAAAAATGGTCTTGTGGTATTACCAATGTCTGAGCATAGGACCGGGGTAACGTACCACGAAATTTGTAGGACAATTTATCTGTTAAATTAAATAAATATTAATTAAGTAAAAAAAAAAATCAGCTGGTTAGTAATCATTTATGATGACCTGGTTATCGATACATGTTGGAAAGAGGGGACTACTTTAATCCAACCATAGATTTTGTAGGACAAATATTTTTTCAAATAATTTAGATAATTAGCTTGAGATATAACAAAAGAAATTCGGTTAGTAATAAATATTTGAGAATCATCAAATCGACATATTATATCCTTGCTACCTCTGTTAGCTACCACAATCGAGAGTTTGGTATAGGAAATTTTTGGGCGTCTCATCAAAATAAAAGTACTCAAGAAAAATTAGCTTGATAGTAATCAAGTACAAAAATAGACCAGGGAACCTGGACTACTATGTATGACAGTCACAAATAACGTATCATCCTATTGGAAGGAAAGATAGGTAACTTGGACCCCGCACCGATTTCAATCAGAAGTTAAAAGAAGAAGAAGAATTAGAAAAATTGAATTCACTTCCATTCTCGAAAAATTAAGATTATCACCACAGACATTAATCTTCTATTTTCAGGTCTTTGAAAAAAAGCCTCTTTTTTCATTGCAAGTTAAATAAACGAGCCCACAGCCGGTACGGTAAGCGGTTACCATATGAACCTGTGCAATGCCAGAGCATTTTGCTACTAACATTAATTTCCTTTAAATGTGGCAGCCCTACGCAAAGAGCCAATAGCAAATCCCCATCTCGGGAAGCGAAGCGTCAAGCGACTCGTAACCGCTAAGCCATTCTGTGACGTTATCGTAGCTGTAGGTACCTTAAGGTGCCGGCTTCCTCAGCCGTGCACTGAAACGATAATAACACCTAATTCGGTGCTACCCTCCGAATTGGGGATTTTATGACAATTTTAGAGTTTGTTTCAGCGATTTGATCTGAAAACATCAACTTTTCTAATGAAGCAGATGAGTTTAAAATTTAGTTGAAGATGTAATTACTGAAACGATAATTATATTAAAAAGACTTCACCTTTCTGAAATGTTTTTTTGATCTCATATAAGGAATATTATTTTAAGTTATTTTTTCAAGTATCTACCTCCTAATAAGAAAAGGGAAATTGAATAAATGGAATATTCGATGAAGTGACTAGCTAAAATCGCTCATGCACGTATTATTATCATATACCTAACATAACTTTAATGTTATTACTCTATAATAACTAAGAAAGTTTCCTAAATTACAATAATAGAAAATACCCTGACAAATTTAAATAGCAAACATTGCTCTTTAATTTCGGCAGGCGTTAACATTAAATAGTCTCATAAAAGGAGGTCCCTGGAGACCGGAGCTCGATGGAAGATGTCGAGTTATCTCCGAACGGCACGCCACCCGTCTTACTACGGTTTAAGCGAGGCAACGTCACGACAAAAGGACAAAAGGGATGAACGGTCTTTTGTGGAATTTGTTGTTAATATTTATAACGGGGGTTTTGTTTTTATTGGAAAAAGGCAAGAATTAAAAAACATGTTTCTGTGACACTTATTAATAGAAACTCATCGCAAAAATAAATCTTCTTTCATAAGTCATCTAGAAAATAACTGTTACGACATGCTATCAGTGTCTAAAAAAATTTTTTTTGTTAAATGTAACTTAAACTGTACTGATGGGTCTCATACATACAGGGTGATTTTTTCAAGGGAACTCGAACTTATTCTTTCGCTTTTTTTTATCCCATTTTTCTCCCTCTATACCCACATCCATAATTTTATGTAATGTCACACCACAAACCATTATATTTTAATCTTTCATACAATTAGACTTTTGTCTGCTTCTTTTCTTAAGCTAGGCTGTTGCCGAATATTGCCACCACTTCACTTAAAAAAACATCAATGAAGTCAAAAAAGTTCCATATTCCTAAAAACAGAACGAAATATCATAATAATTTAACACAAAAGCGCAATTAATATTTCATTATCATGTTTAAACAGCAACCACAGCCTCACCCAGGTGTATTTAATAAAATTCATATGTCGATTTCAACAAAAGAGGATTTAATATGAAAAACCGCATCCGTAATCCACGCCAAAAGTAAAAGGACTCAACTCCAAAAACGTGGTAAGCAAAAATGAACTCTATTCTTAAGAATTTGTATGAGTGTAAAGTAAATTTTGGCTTGTACATGCTGGATTAAAATGGGGATGAGGAAAAATGGTGACGATTCGGAAAGCCGTGATAGCGGTGAAACCATGATGCGAATGTTTTAGGGCCACCCCTCACGTTTAGTTTAAAATTATTCTTTGTTATATTTTCTTAATTTCCGAAGTAATTAATTAACAGAACTATGTAATAGCAGGTCACTTTGATATTAAATACTAAGGAAATAAGAAAAGTATTTTCAAAAAGACGAAAACATTATTATGTTAAAAACTATTAATTGTTAAAATAGTATTTGATAACAGTTTGTTGTCATAATGCAGAGTAGTTAAGTAACCTTCTCCAAACGAAAATGGGGTGAATCTGCTGTCGAAATACAACTTACTCGAAACCACTTTAATTTTTTGAATCACAACCGCAAAAAAGAAGTCTCACACTTTTTTTTTCTATCTCAAATTATGTGTATCGTCATACATCATTGCGGGACAAATTAAGCAAATAGTTAATACTAGAAAAACGCTGAAACTGGCTTATTCGAATGTGAATTCAAAGAATGTATTATTGAATTAACAACCCTAGCGTTGCAGAAGCAAAATAAAATAAAAAAATGTATAAATGAAATCGGGCGCCATTGGCCCCTAAAGTTCAATTAAGCCGGCCTATTGCGGCATCCATTGTGACAGTTTTCCATTCATTCGATTAATATTTATTTTCACACACAAACCGATTCTACCCGGCATGCGTCTCGGCATTTTAATTTAATTTTAGTAATTCGTTCATTTGCTCCGGTTTAATTAATTAATACAATTTCAGGAGACTCCTTTGACTGTGGGTACTTACCTATATGAAGCCGCTACACTAAGTATTATAAGATTTATTGTAGGGAATTCGCACTATGAATTTCTCATTCGCAGGGATTTTTTTCTTTAAATACGACGCTACTACATAAATAATTTTAAGTGATATTGCAGTGTCGAGTTGCATTTTGAGCCTTAGATTTTTTTTGGCTTGTAGGCAGATGAGCTATTGAGCTACTCGGACTGGAATCGTAAGCGATTACCGTTGCTCATGGACCTCCGCAATGTCAGGGGACACTCATATTTACAGGGTGATTTTTTAGAGAGGGTACATATTGCAGGAGGGTGATGAGTACTCTGTTCTAATACGGAATATTACAAAAAATAGGTAAAAGGTAAAAATAGGTAGGTTTTAAATCTAAATTCGAACAAAACTACCTCAAACATAAACAATTTCGGCTTAAAGAGTGTTGACTAATAACCTCTAGTGATCTCGCGCACCCCACACCTCCGCCACACCCATCAGCTGTCGAAAAACCATCAATTTGCAAGAATTTTAGATATTTTTAAGTTGCGATTACTAAGGCCATAATCTTTGGTAATAATATTTTTACTGGTCGTATATAACCATCGGCTACCATGACCTTCAATATGTACCCCCACTAGGAAATCACCCTGTATACGTATGGTCTGTGGGGGACACTGCGCGTCCGCAACCTACGGTATTGGGGCCAAAACAGGCCTTCAGTCACTAGTGCTGCCGTATTTTTTTGGTACTCCCACTTGTATCAGTAAACAAACCAATTTTCGTGGGCATCCCAGTTAAATTGAAACGCAATCGATCCTAACTATCAGGCTGATCCTGTAGTCCATGTGTAGCGGCTGCTCGATCTTATTATAAACCATGAATTATTACTCTGGAATCAACATCGTGAACAACAGAATAAATCCAAGTGAAAGTATGCCGAAGCCCGAACTACACGACATTCCGACGTCATCGGATCGTTTAGCACACTAACATAACATTACACACACTTAAGTTCTTTTAAACTTCTCTTTGTTCTTCATGATGTTGATTTAAGGTGTAATACTTCTATGATTAAAAGATTACAGCCTGGCAGAAACTGCGAGACAGAGAACAAGACGCTCTTAATCTATGAAGTTCTACCACCAGCGGTGAATGACCATTGTCTAGTTGGCAAACATGCGCTATGCAAGAAAGAAAGAAAAATATGAGGAAGTACGAAATTATGAGATAATTATAGGTGATTTGATTGGTCCCTACTATTGCTGGTGACTATTTTACTGTATGTCAATTATTACTGATTTTCTTATTGTTAAAGAAAATATATCATAATGAAAATAGCCATCGCAGTACAACCCTTATCTGGTTATGTCACCCCACTCAAAATGACAGTGCTCTTAACTGTCAGTGTCAGAGGCTAGAGCTGTGACTTCATGCTTGAAATCGATAATTTATCGCAAAAAGGCTCTGCCGTTGTGTCACGAAACTACTGATCGCTAGATTTTTATAAATTTTTATAGAAAAAAAATTTAGTTATTGAAAAAGAACAACTTTACACGATATCACGTTATTAAATGAAAACTATCGAAACGTGTTTTGGTAAATTAATCTTATGATACTGTAATTTGTGTTTGAATTTTGTTTTCATTTATCGAAGATGGTCTTAACAAACTAAACTTGAACAAATCAAAATCGTCTTACAAATTCAGGATAACGATTTCGGCGAATGAATGAAGTAAAAAGCTTTAAACCTCAGCCACTTCACTCCTCAAGTTTTTTCTTAAGCATACTTCTAATTCGTAAAACGGTGAATCGATGGACAAATTTGAACCGGAATCAGTATCGTTTTACTTCTTTTTCCTGAATACATGTACATCCCTAATACCGGCAAAATTGCGCAGTCTATGCAAAACCGAAAAATCAATAAATGCAAAGGATGCAAAGTCGAGAGGTCATGAACAAAACTATTCTATTCTAAATTTTACTGGTTTTTTTGTTTAAACTATTGAAAAATGACTCTAATCAACGAGAAACGAACATGGGTTAAGGTATGTATAAAAAAAAGCGTTTCGAAGTAATCACAAATGTTATTTAGAAAAATAAAAACAAAATCAATATCCAAATGAATTGAATGAAAAATTTCATAAATATCAAAAATGTAAAGGGATTTATGCTTTCGATAAACCCTGATGTATTCAATTTTAAACCAAAATCACACTAAAGTTCCACCATTTAAAAAATCAATAATCAAATTGAATGGGATAAGGTTCAGACAAAGAAGAAGAAGATACTTATTGAACTCCATTTAGACCTTAAATATCTAAACAAATGCAACTGGTGCTTCTGAAACCCAAAAAATAATAATATTATATTGGGCCAGAAAATATCTATTTTTTTCTATACAAAGGATCCATTCCAGCATAGGTTTACTAAAGATAGTGCTATGAATGATGATAGCTTCAACTGTGAAATCATTTTTCATTCTGCTTAGTAATTAATAATTTACAGCATATCCCATTCAAACTAACCAATCTCTCTTTTTAAACTTTGTTGGATGCTATAGGATCCAATAAAGAAAAGAGTTATTGTTTGTTAAGCATTATAATTCATTGAAACAATGAAAAATTTATAAAATTATATAACATGACTACTCTCCTATATGGCTAGAAGCATAAGTGAATTTTGACATAGAATTGGATTTGAATTTAGTTTTCCATAGCGCGAGACAGAATCATTGCGAAAAGTAAAAAGTTTGAATACAAATAAAATATAAAAAGTTTGTATGTTCAATATGGATTGAACAAACTTAATTATTAAAAAACAACAGCGCAGTTGATTAATAAAAGTAATGTAGGTGCACACATAGACTGTGACAGTGTTTCAAACTTGGAACCAAACTGATTTGTATGCAATTTTCCTTTATGTGTTTAGGAAGGTTTCACTTAAAATTTGATCTTTATTTCATTTTATTTTATTTCATTAAAATCTGATCAGAAATAAAACTAAACTTGAAAGGTGTCATGGGACACCCGAATAGAACGAAGTTCCTTTCAATTAAAAGATATCTTATAAAAAATATTTCCTTTCATAACTCGCGATAAGGAACATGTTTTAAAACGATTTTGATCACAGCGCCATCTAGCGATAATCATCTAAAACAAAAAAAAAGTGTTGTGACAACTTTTTGTAAGATTTTTTTCCGTCTAGCCCCCTTTCGGTAACGTGCGATAAGGAACTTCGTTCCAAAAGTTTTGCTCAAAATAATTTTAAAAGGCATTGAGGACAACTTTACTCCTTATGTGAAGCATGAGTTGCACTGATCAATTAGTTTAAAACCAATTTCTGTTTCAGGGCTTAATGAATGGCTACAAGCCATTTCTATTACTGACTGTATTTCAAGGATTTCTAGGATATCTAGTATTTCTTGTTATATTCGGAGAGCCAATACTTCCTGAGTTAGATAACTCCCAATCGTGGGGCCCTTTTCCACTGGACTTACATACTGACGAATCAATAAGACCAATGACAATTGAGTTTTCCGATGTCATGATAAATGATTTACGAGAAAGACTATTACACAGTAGGCCTCTTCAGCCCCCATTGGAGAATGTTGGCTTCACATACGGATTCAATTCAAGATATTTGACCCAAATATTGGAGTATTGGCGTAACAAGTACGACTTTAAGGAACGGGAACGATTTTTTAACCAATACGAACATTTTGTGACCAACATCCAAGGCTTGGACATACATTTCATGCATGTTAAACCTAAGAATGTTGATGGTGTTGAGGTAAGTTCAAATTTTTTTTTCATTATATTTATAATTTCACAAACATTCAATAAATTCTTGTTAAAATTTTAACAAGAATACCAGAGGAACAGTGCTTCTTACCTTTGTAAAGTTGTTTAGTAATAAACATCTGATACCTACTTCATATTTAATTAGTCTTAATTTCTTTTATTTTAGGTGATTCCCTTACTTATGTTGCATGGATGGCCCGGCTCTTTCCGGGAATTCTACGAACTGATAGCTGCACTGAAAGAGTCTGAAGAGAACATAGCATTTGAATTTATTGTGCCAAGTCTACCAGGGTTCGGGTATTCACAGGTAGGAACAGTGACGAGCGAAGTAACTATAGTTGAGCTAGAAATTATGATGTATTTTTCAAATTTACACCTTGAGCTCTTTTCAATATTTAGTAAGTAATATTTAGTATTTTAACGAAATTTATTTAGTAATTAGACAAATAAACGAGCTCACGGCCCACCTGATGGTAAGCGGTCACCGTCGCTCATGAACCTCTGCAATGCCAGGACAATGAGGGACTGATCGAACACCTACTTATACAGAACTTTTCTTAAACCTCTTTAAAAAGGGACATGCCATTGCGCTCCGGGAAGACCGTGGTCGGGTCTGTACCATATCGAAATGATATGGTAATTTTGCCCAGACAGATTATCTCTACATTCATCCTACTCTTGCCAAAAAACATAACATTAATAGCTATAAAATAAATCTTAATTAAAATTTCAGGCCCCAGTGCGACCCGGCATGGGTCCGGCTGCAATGGCAGTAGTAATGAACAACCTGATGAAGCGACTAGGCCACAGGAAGTATTACGTTCACGGAGGAGATCTCGGACACAGTATCGGCTCAGTGCTAGCGACGGTCTACCCTCGTAATGTGTTGGGATTCCATACGAACTTCCCCGTTGTGCTGTCCAATCCTTTGGGACACTTGTATTTAATGCTCGGTAAGTTAAACATTGTGTTAAATTTTAGTAGATGGCGTAATTGTGTCGCACGCTTGGAGTACGTTCGGAATCATTACCCTATTTGAGATTTATGAAAATCTTTTTGTCTAAATACAGGGCGGATCTGTAACTTTGGACAATCTGACGTAGGGTGAATGACCTGTTGAAATAAAACTTAGAATAACATTTATTTTAGGAATAGGATAAAAAAAAAATTCCTCATAGTATTGAAGTCCGCAACGTGTACGTTTTCCATACAATGTCAGAAAAAAAAGTTTAACCAATTAAAAATAAAAATGATGCTAAGTTGTATTTCGACAGGTCATTCACCCCACGTCAGATTGTCCAAAGTTACAGATCCACCCTGTACAACTTACTTTAAAGAAAACTTTTTAAATACAAGCTTTTAAGATCCTGGATATCATGTATCAGTAGAGTGCGGCAAGACAAGTAAAATGAGCCCAAACATGACAAGTCTATCTTGTTCAGTACAAGAGTTTCTACGACTATCTTCCGAATCCATCATCAGATCAGCGCCATTTTGGGTCATATTATTGCATTGTCACGCTATATACATCCGCGTGCAAAATGTCATCTCAATCGGAAACCGGGAAGTTTGTCAAATTTAACTTGCAAGATTCCACCTGAACTTATTTACATCCAGTGCAAGTTAAAATAAAGCTTGTAAAAAGGAAAAAAAATGTTTCAACATCTATCTATGGGGACTATTTAGTAAATTTTAATTGCTATATCAAATTCCTATTATTTCAGGGTCATTGTTTCCATCGTTGGTTGAAAAAAAAGAGTTTCAATCTCGCATATATCCGCTGGCGGACCACATCAAGAGATCTGTCGAAGAATCAGGATACATGCACATACAGGCCACCAAGCCTGACACTATTGGTAAGTAATTTATATAAAAAACATAAAACAAAAATTTGTATACTAGCTATACAGGGTGTTTAAAATGCTTTTACCACGAAAAGTACTCTAAATACCTAATGATTTTATCGAAATTTGCTTAAAAGGAACAATCCTTTATTTTCACAGTTCATATATCCACCCTGTATAATATAATAATAATACAATCGTTAAGATTTCTACAGTATTTTTGTCAAATTTTTGAAGTTCTAATAAAATCAACATACATAGAGAATGTCAATGTGAATTAAAAGCCAATTCACGTATTGAGTTTGATAACCAAAAGAGTAATCTTTATTCTAAAGTCCCGCGAAATTGACGCAATGTCAAAGAAAATCAAAAAAGGTTAGGTGATATGTTAGGTTACTTAACGACTCGTTCTCCTGCTTTTATTACATTTTGGAACGAAGTTCCTTATCGCGCGTTATCGAAAGGGGCTAGCGGAAATTCTTATGAAAAAGTTGTCACGACACTTTTTTGTTTTAGATGATTATCGCTAGATGGCGCTGTGATTAAAATCTTTTAAAACAATTCCTTATTTTGTTTTATATGATTAATGCTAGATGGCGCTGTGATCAAAATATTTTATTTAAGTTATAATAATTAGTTAGTTTAAAACGTCTCTCTCTCTCTCTTATAGAAAGACAAATATAACTTGAAAAAAAAAAAATACAATTCCCTCTCTATCGAAATATATCGAAAGGAACTTCGTTCCATCCGGGTGTCCCTTGACACCTTTCAAGTTTTTTTTTTCTGCACTTTTCCAACACATTAACCAAAAAACATGCTTTTATTCATTAAAAATACAGGTGTAGCACTATCAGACTCCCCGGCCGGCTTAGCAGCGTACATTCTAGAAAAGTTTTCAACATGGACGAATCACCACAACAAAATGGCGGGCGACGGTAACCTCCTGAAAAAGTTCAGTTTGACACAACTACTCGACAACGTCGTTATATATTGGATGACGAACACAATAACCACGAGTATGAGGGTGTATTCTGAATCGTTTAAAGGAGTACAATCTGTACTTTTGTATGACAGGTATGTTGTAACATGTACTCTGGTTAATCTATGGTTTTATTATAAGTTGTTTAGTTATACTCTAAACTCTTTAACTATACAGGGTGTCCCAAACGTATCTAATAATCAGATATATATTATAAAGGCGAAAGTTTGTATGTATGGATGTTTGTTACTCTTTCACGTAAAAACTACTGAATGGATTTGAATGAAACTTTACCACAATATAGCTTATACATCAGAATAACACATAGGCTACAATTTTTTATAATAATCTAGACGGGACGAACCTGAAGTCCACGCGAACGAAGTCGCGGGCAAAAGGTAGTGCGACATGAACGGGAAGTACCTTAAATATTAGAGATAGGATGTTTTGTTGAAACGAAATATCATTTTATTTTTGATGTTTAATAATACTACTAATACTGCATCCACAGATTTTTCGTAAATTGCTTGGTTTGTCTGAAAATCGAGCTAACAAAATCGGCAAAAAAACACCTTATACTCTTATTTCAGAATCTCAACCAACGTCCCGACTTGCGGTATTAAATTCAAATACGAACTGATGTATCAACCTGACTATGTTTTAACTATGAAGTATAAGAAGTATTTGCGAACTACCATTGTGGATGATGGCGGACATTTTGCCGCTATGGAGCATCCCGAGATTATGAGCAAGGATATCATTGATGCTATTAATGAGTTTCTGAATTATAGGAAAAGTAAGAAGTAAGTATTAGTGTTAAAATACCGTTAAATAAAATAATTATTAGGGGTGTGCGAATAATTCGAATTCGAATTCGATTCGATTCGAACGATATTCGCACACCCCTAATAATTATACTTTAAGATTTAAAAATGCATTAAAAAGACCTACAGAAAAAAG
The DNA here is from genome assembly GCA_030269945.2 of Trilocha varians. NCBI lineage: Eukaryota > Metazoa > Arthropoda > Insecta > Lepidoptera > Bombycidae > Trilocha > Trilocha varians. Next base: position 12,582,910 of record AP028277.1, read on the forward strand.
ACCTAAATAAAAAAAAATAAAAAAACAATTGTGTTTCGATAAAGCTTCCCAAAATTAATTAATTTAATCATTATTTCTCAATAATGATTTGGATTGAAATTTATTTTGCGTTATGTGACACAGACGACATTGTTTTTTTTATATAACTAGAAATACAAACGAGCTTACGGCCCATCTGATAGTAAGCAGTTACTTATTTTTAGTTAAATAAGTAAATAATAAATTTCAGACAACTGAACCAAGATCAGACAGAAACGTATCAAATAATAGAAAAGGCAGAAAAACAAACTGTATACGATTTTACAGTTAAATCTATCGACGGACGTGACGTCAAACTATCACAGTACAAAGGAAACGTTCTCCTCATAGTCAACGTGGCGTCCCAATGCGGTTTGACCAACACCAACTACCAACAATTGAACCAACTCCATGACAACTACTACGACAAAGGTTTGCGTATATTGGCCTTCCCTTGCAACCAATTTAACAACCAAGAACCGGGAACACCGAGCGATATACTCTCGTTTACCAAAGATGTTGGCGTCAAATTTGATTTGTTTGCCAAAATCGATGTGAATGGCGAAAATGCTGATCCTCTGTGGCAGTTTTTGAAGAAGGCCCAAAGTGGAATGATTGCCGATTTTATTAAGTGGAACTTCACCAAGTTTCTGGTTGATAGAAACGGTGTGCCTGTTGCTAGATATTCGCCTCATACAAACCCTTTGGATATTGAGGAAGATTTGATCAAATATTTGTAGATGTTCGGATATCTACAGTAGTAATTAGGTGTAGACATATCGTCGCCTCAGTGCTTGTTTGGCCTATCTGACATTTTTTACGAAAATGACTTTTTAATGCAGTATTATAAAGAATAAAATTTCCATCCCACTGGTAATTTTTTTTTTTAAATATTCAATTCTAAAACAATAAAAATCTAATTTCAATTTTTTTCTCAACACGGCACTTAAAGAAAATTCCGTGCTTGTTTGCTGTCTCCTGTAAAATTTGCTCGAGTGCAGATAGGCCAAACAAGCACTGAGGCGACGATATGTGTTGGGTATATAACCAACATAGTACGAAATTGTTACAGGCCAACATTTGTGATGTTAGTGTAGAATTTAGTCTGTATGCCAAATATCTGTAGTATCTTTTTAAAAGGCTTTTCTCTTGTAGCGTATTGGACAATATATGTACTTATATTATTATGCCTAGAAACCTTTTGGCTGCTAAAATAGAATTATTGAATCTGGTATCAACAGAATGAAGCCAATTGAAAGTATGCCGATCGCGTGTAACTACACTACATTCTGACGTTAGAGGGTGTGCCGATGACACTTAAACACACTAATAAAATATTACACAGGACACAAGTTCTTTGATGTTCATCTTGTTGATTCCAGATGTTTTAATTCGAAAGCTGCTAATGATATACACAATGAAAGTTGAAAGTTGAACCAATTAATTTTGAAATTGTGAATATTATGGAACGGGCAGTCTATTAATAATCGTCTTTGGTGAATGTAAAATGTACAATTTACATTAAATTTTGTACTTAACCACTCAACTGGGAACGTCACTTTTCGCTAGATGGCGAAACTGGGAACTTCGTTCGGAATCACTACCGTGTTTGAGCCTCTTTTTAAAAACAATTTTTCCAATAAATTTTAATTTCGATTTTTAACTAAACCTTATATTTTAGTAAATCTTTATTATTAAATGACGGTTTATTGCATTTTAAGCGAAAATATAGTTTCTCCGTAAAATATGAGACGATTAAAAAATGTAAACAAAACAAGTTTTTGAACTGTGCTCAATTTTGGTTCCTGCCACAGACTTGACAAAAGTAAAAAAACCAATTTGGTTGCCGATCCCAGTTGAGTGGTTAATATAACCAAAGATGTACTTAAAAATTTGATGACTTTTCATTACAGAAAAAATGTCATAAAAGTAGAATTTTTAGTGTATAAGTGACAATATAATCACAAATTAGGATCATTACTTTGATATTTGTATTTTAATTATAATCGTATTTATCGCCATTTTATATTAAAATGGTGAATATCATTTCGAGACTGAAATTTGATATTCCTTATTCCTACTATTAAGAACTAGACTATTATTTGTACTTTTTTATATTGCATTTAATACGTTTAGGTACACGAAAATATTTAATATTTTCTTTTGATATCTTTCTACTGTGATCAAAAATGTTTTTTTAAGACTTTTTTTATGAAGTTACCTCAGATCAACCAAATTTGTGTAATTGTTTTGTATTTTAACCCTTAAATGGAGAATGTTGTTTTTAAACAACATACTAAACATCACAGATAAAATTGACCTTCTTAGTTGTTAAAATTAATTTTTTTGTTAATTTTAACAACTAGTTCTTATTTCTAAATTCATACCTAGATTTTTGTATGTACTCATTTTTTATAGACAGTACAGTAATACATGTCTATTACACAAATATGTATATTTTTTAAAACGTAAAACTAAATCGTCCATTTAAGGGTTAAAAAGGATTATTTTACTATGTATTATCCATTTTAACTAATCTAAGTATTGTCAAGTAATCAAATCAATTAGATAAAATCGGTTTATCAACCGTTCAATTCTTATATGTACTGATTGTAATTGAAAGAACACATAATCAATTTTTGTCTTAAAAATAAACAATTTCAATGAAATAAAAATTCAGTAGTTATCTTATTGTTTTATTTGTAGCAAAATATCTCTTTAATAAATCCAAGAGTAAACAGGAATGAGAAAGAAATAATATACAGTATGGATGGTGGGAGATAGTTTAACCTATCCTATTGCAAGGACAAAAATGGTAGTTATTTTAGCAGGACCAATTTTGAGAAGATATATCCATATAAAGAAAAACTATTAAGTACAAGCTAACGTGTGTTTTTATACAGGGTGATTTCCTAGTGAGGGTCCATATTGAAGGTCATGAGAGCTGATGGTTGGGTTATATACGACCAGTAAAAATATTATTACCAAAGAATATTGCTTAATGCCTTAGTAATCGCAACTTAAAAATATCTAAAATTCTTGCAAGTGTTTTTCTACAGCTTATGGGTGTGGCAGAGGTGTCGGGTGCGCGAGATCACTGGAGGTCATTAGTCAACACTCTTTTAGCTGAAATTGTTTATGTTTGAGGTAGTTTTGCCGAATTTAGATTTTAAAAAAAAATATACCTTTTTTTGTAATATTCCGTATTAGAACAGAGTACTCATCACCCTCCTGCAATATGTACCTTCTTATAAAATCACCCTGTATGTGTATAACGCCAGTTATTAAAAGTGGAATATTACCAATTAATAAAAAAACTTTTCTGTCAATCTAACTTGGAAGTTAATATTTTATACAGTTTGCTCTCGACTTCCAAGTCTCAATCTTGATAACTCCTGTATAGTATTACGGGAACTAGCTTCGCTGCATTGTAGTTCTGGTATAGCTGCTATCATCTGTATGATAATTAGAAAAATTACGGAGTGATAGCGAGAAGCTTCTATAGTTCTTTTGAGAAGCTTTCGCTCACCTCCTTGGGAGGTATGAAAAAAAACTAGTTTTTACTTTCTACCTTACAAGTTGAACTGCATTTTTACCTAGGAAGTAAATTAAATTGTATTAATTTACTATCACAAGATGGACCGACGACCTGGTCAGGATTGCGGGATGTCACTGGATGCAGATAGCGCAGGACCGATCGATGTTACGAGGGCAGGGGGAGGGCTATGTCTAGCAGTGGACGTCTACCGGCTGATGATGATGATGAATGTCTATGTTATGTTACAAGAATTTTCTGTCTATTTATCCTCTATCCTCAATTCTATGAATGGCCTGAGAATATGGTCATTACTGACAGGGCGCGGTTCGTAAGGAAGTTTATCACTCCTGAGCCAAAACACTTGTGGATATTGATGTACTTTTTATAAAAAGTTATACAATTACTGTAACAACATATTACTGCCCACTGCTGGGCACCACGCTTGCCCAATGGGACTTCATATATTCTTCGAAGGTTTTTTAGAATCCTTCTCCAATATTCAGGTTTTCCCACGATGTTTTCCTTCACCGTATTTAGCCAGTGTGAAAAATTACACAATTCTTTTTCACATTAAGATTTATAGGTTAAAACTCGCGACTTTACGGAAGCGTACGGAAGGCAACCACTCAACTCTTAGGATTTTTTACAAATAACTACCTAGAAATGAAAGTAGATTTTTGAGTACGCATTTGTCACAGCATAAAGCTTCATGAGCGACAGTAAACAAATATAAAGTGGTTCTGATTCTCGCACTGTCCTATAACGTTCCGACATTTGGTGGATATCAAATTTCACCAAAAATCGCACTAATAGACACCAATTTTGTTTAGTTCCTAGTTGAGTGGTTATCATCGGGTGTGCGGCGCGACGGGAAAGACTGCCGAGGGCGTAACGCGTCGCGCCGCCCCTCATAACCCCGTGCTGGGTTCTGGCCTCAGCTGGGGTTCGGACGCGGAGTGTGGTTGGAGGTTTTAGTGCGGTTCAACTCCCAAATATCCGGTGATTTCCTCCAACAAAAAAAAAAGAGTGCATTCATCAAATAACAAAGTTTTAGTAGTCTGCTTCAAATCTAAGAGAATTTTACCAATAGATCCACAAGTTCGATAAAAATAGACAAGTATAAGTTCAATAAAAAACAAACTACAATGAGATACATAATTTTATTAAACAGTTAATACTCACTGTTCCACCTCCGACCGCGTGTTTTATTTTCAATAAACTGTGTCTAAATAGTACATAGATATTATAAAACTAAGTAATAAAGTTTTAAACTACAAAATTAGTGTACATGGTAAATTACTCTAAATAAAAGTAATTAAATACATTTTTACAAATTATTAAGATTTTTGTGTTACCAGCAATATAAAAGTTAATGTTGCCAATAGAAAAATAATGAAACAAATTTGTTTGATAAATACATTTCTACACAATTTACTAAAAATACGACACGAAATACAAATAAAAAATGTTTCGTAATTTTCATAATTAACGTTTGTGAGAGAAGCATGGAGTTTTTTATACTTCACAAGAACAAAAAAACACGTCTTATTCTTCAATTTCTTATTTAAATACAGTTACAGTCCAATGAATAACGGGTCTTAAGTGATAAATGTCAGGGAGAAGATACATTTATTTTTCATAAAAGAACTTGAGCAGCCCTAAATATGAAAAGTGAATATACCACATCAATTGCAGCGAGAATTAATGTTGTATTTTCAACACAAATTTTAAGAATATTCTGAAATGTCTATGCTTCACTCACAAACCACTACACTACACACTATTTAAGGTATGTCTTTGATAACCTCGGCCAGCTGTTCTCTCGTAAACATGTGGAATAATGACCCTGGAGTCATCGTGACCACTTCCACGTTGTTCTCCGATAGCTTCTCTTCCATAACTTGTTTTAAAATGGTGAGAGCAGATTTGATCGCTTCTTTTAGAGTCATGGACTTGTGGTAGATTTCCTGGAAATAAATTTGTAGTTAAGTTAAGTATTGAAATGATTTTTTTCTAGGTGCACCAATTTATTTGAACGAAGTTCCTTATCGCGCGTTGTGAAAGGGGGCTAGACGGAAAAAAAAAAAACGAAAAGTTGTCACGACACTTTTTTTGTTTTAGATGATTATCGCTAGATGGCGCTGTGATCAAAATCTTTTAAAACACGTTCCTTATCGCGCGTTACGTTAGGAAAAAAAAATATAAGATATCTTTTAATCGAAAGGAACTTCTTTTCGGGTGTCTAATGTCACCTCTCAAGTTTTTTTATATTTGTTTTTGACTACTGATTTTTGTATTTATAATATTAAAACATTAAAAAAACTTAGTGTGTAGACTTGAAGAGTTATATAAATGTAAATTTATGGAAAAGCAACACTATTTCTACTATTGGCAAGATCTCTTTAATTGTCCTAAATATTAAAATATTGGATCTCTTGACTTATATTCATTTTACTCATAAAAAAATGCTTAAATTACAGATTAAAGGCTTGAAGATAGTAGGTAACGGTCTCAGTGTAAAGAACGTGTCTTGCGACTAGAGATGCACCGAATATTCGGCTACTATCCGGTATCCGGCTTATCCGGCCCTTTTTTACTATCCGGCCAGATACCGGATAGTAAACTTGGTAGATTTTATAAATGGAATCTAATTAAAAACACAGTTATAACTAAAACTTTAGCTTAACAAACTCAATCTTTTTATAATAATTCAATTTAAGTAACTTGGTGATAATACTGATAGTTAAACAACTATCCGTTGCATCTCTACTTGCGACATTGCATCCATTAGTGTCAGTAACCACTTACAATCAGATCCATCGGCATACATCGCAAAATTTTAAATATACCTTTAAACTTTGTTGAGCACCCTCACTTCCGGAACCAATAGCTTTAGCATCATACTGCACAAATGTACCACTCGGATCCATGTGGTACAGCTGAGGTCCTTTCTCGTCAATACCTGCAATTTAAATAATATTTTAAACAATACACATAAACAGAAAAGATTTTTTGAATTATTTGTCTCCAAGACATATGTAATGTATTAAAAAAAAAAATCTAAAATTCTTCTTTCATTTAATTTTATATTAGTCTAAAAAAATTATAAAAGTGTGTCCATGTTAGTTATATCCTCTAAAATTATTTTCTGTATATCTGTAAGATTGCCCGCAACACAGGTTTGATCTAGTGCGGGGATCAATGTTAATATGTGTGTTTTAGTTCAATAAATATTTTTTTACTTTTTTTTTTAATTGAATCTTAACAATGTAATAATCCTAGCTTTTATTATAAGCATGTTTCAGCCATTGCAGTGCTTATATTTTGCCCAAAGTCATTCAAAATCAGTTTTAAGTCATTACAAAACAGAAATCGTCACCTGCAAACATTACGGCAACACCGAACGGCCGTGACATGGCAGTACCGCTGTCATCATCACTGTCTCCGAACTGTATGGCCAGGTTGGACACGGCCTGCGCACAAGATTCTACGCTCATGCGCTCGTTGTACACAAACCAGTGGTTCTGGCTTTCCACACGGGCTCTCTCCACTAAGGTTCTGCAATATTTGTAAATATGTTGATGTTGGTTTAGGGATAACTTTCAATGGCTGGATTTTACGGAGATGTAAAGAAATTTGCTTTGATGAAAAATCTTGACCGAAATTTTGTTGGTGAGATCATGCAGTTTATTTACGGTAATTGTAAACACATTTGAGTCTATATACTATTAGGCCCACAATATGCAATCTAAAGCTACAATTTTTAAACTAAACATTACGTTACACTCGAAATGCAACGCCGATTTTGAGTTTAGCAGTGTTACTTACCTTGAGTCAGCCATAAGTCCTGAAACAGCGCAAGCGATGTGCCTGTCCACTTCGACGATCTTTTCAATAGTCGTAGGCTCCATCAAAGTCGAAGTTATTCTCTTTTCAACAGCCAAAACTACTCCTTCTGAGGTACAAATGCCAATCGCCGTCGAGCCGAGTTTGATGGCTTCTATGGCGTATTCCACTTGGAACAGCCTTCCTTCTGGGCTGAAGGTGTTGACACCGCGGTCATATTCGGAACGTGTGAGAAACATCGCTGGAAAAACATAAAAACACCCGGTTGAAAGGTTATACTCGATCGTGACAAAGCGGTTTTGTATTATGAGCAAAATTCACTTTTTGTGTACAAAAAACTTACTTCGTTAAATTTATACTTGAGATGTAGCACTAAAACACACGAGATCGGAGTGTATGGTCTATTTTACTTTAGATTGACCAGGCAAAATTTTATTCGAAAAATTGAAAGTTACAGAAAAGAAACAAATTGTCATCAAATTGTTTTTTTAAAGAGATGTGACATTCTTGTATCAAGATTGTCGTAACAAAAATCGATTTACTTTCAATATCGATTAAATATTACAGATTTGGCAACATAGAATAAATACCATGTGGGCATTAAACATTCCAATTATTATAAATAACCTATACCAGTACAAATTGGAAATCCCATACCGATTTTTGTGATATTTTGCTATCGTTGCATACACACCAAATATATCTAAGCATTCGAATGTCATTTAAAAGTTACAAATTTAAGTTGCCTGCTTGTAACGAAGATTATATCGATAAAATCGATACTTTATCTGGATGTTTGATACTAACAACTTAAACTAATTCTGACACTGGCAGAGTCATTCAAAAAAGAAGCGACTCGAGCCATTCCCAAGAAAAAAAAACTACTACTAATTCATAATACTCTAAATATTGTCAAGAGTAGTCATTAGCAGGCCGGTGACAGCTTTAGTTCCAATTCTTGCCGATGTTTCCATAACGCGCTACCATCGCGACGCCATCTTGTAATTTTGCTATGTTGGTACTTTTGCTGATGTTGGTATGTGATTTTATAAATGTCACTTGTCAGTTGTCATTCTAAGTCAACTATCATTAAGTTGTTTCGTTTGAATTTCGTGATTTTCTGAATCTTTAGTTTGCGTTTTTGTGTTTGTTTGTGTGAATTTTGTATCTACGTGTACGAAATACAGACATGGAGAAAATGCCCAAGAAAAGAAAATGCTGCGTACCTCGCTGCGATTCAACTAACCGCACTCATCGTCTTTTCAATTTTCCGAGAAACGATGAAGTGCGAAAGCTGTGGATCTCGTTTTTAACACCGGCTGGTGTTCAATTACGAGGCTTGTCCAAAAAGCAAATGCTGTCTATGCGTGTTTGCCAAAAACATTTTGATAAACACCAGTTTACTGTATCAGGTTCTCGGCTATTGCGCGGATATCCTTGTTTATTCACCAATAAAAGAAAAAGAAATTGACCATGGTACGTCTCTCCTGTTATCCAGTAAGTTTTACTATTAATGATAAAAAAATAGAAATCTTTATTTGTTTGAACATGAGTACATATATGATCTTATGAAATAAGTTAAAAGTTCTGTATCATGTTTTGTCACAGAGTGACATACAAATTTTTTAATACAATTTAATAATAGTCTTCAGCGTCTTCATTATCAGATTATTGTTCTGTTTTTTACATTTTTTATTTATGTATGTACCTTTATTTTAGGTTTCAATCACATGGAAGACCACAAATATTCACTTCAGAGTTTAGATAACAAATCTCCCGAAGCAGTTGAAAATTATGGTAAATACAAATATAGATAGTTATGTAGTATAAGCATAATATCATATAATTCTTTCTATGTGAAGGTTTATGTATATAATAGATTCAATGATTTGAGAGATTGAAACGCTGATAATTTCAGCAATTTTTGATGTTATGTCTTAATTAAGCACATTGCTCTGCACCACCTTATTTCTCCTAGTCAGTCAGCTAGTTATTGCAAAAAAAATCTCTAAAATACCATTTATAGTGGATTTACTATCTAATATATGTATAATTTTATTATTTTTCAATTAACAAGATAACTATATTTCAGGCTTGAATTATGAAGATGATCATAATTATTGTCTTCGTAACTTTGAAATGCAACTATCTGCTAATAACAGCACAACTGCTCTTGTTGAGTCTCAAGGTAAATTTTGTTTTTATTGATTTTCAAATTTTATAACTCTTTATAAATTCATTTAATACATCATTTATCTGATTGTTAAATCTATTCCAGTAAGCTTTGTTTGTATTTTATACATACATATTTAACAGAAAATCAGTATTTAACTCAAGATTTTTAATCAATCTATTATACTGTTAGCATTAGATTGAATACTGTATTTTCTGCTCTTTATCGTGTCTTCGTTGTTTAATTAATTATGTAAATAATTGTCATTATTAATTTACAATGTTTAAAATGATAGGACTGAAAAATTATAACTGTAATATTTTGTCATGTTTTGGAAGTTTACATTACTATATTTCATTCTTTACTTAGGGCATTTTTTTAAAGATTTTGGTTCAAAGCTATATTTTTCACTGTTTTCAAATATATTTTTAGATCTCCGTTACCAATTAATTTCTTTTTTCTCACATGTCAAATTTCTGATCATAACCAATCAAACCTCAATGCCACACCATTTCTCAAAACGACATTTGTTTTTTCATGTTGTATGTTACATGTTGTTTATTGGTACATGTTGTTTTTCAATATTATTGTTGAAGTACTCAAAGATGTCTATTCAGATTAGCTGTAATTTAATATTCTTAAAAACGTTACTTCATAACAATGTATAACGTAGCTGTATGTATTCAAATTCAATGTATTTTACAGAGTGAAAGTAAAGCTATATATATAGCTAGCTATAATGTTTTTAGTGTTTATATAATATTAACTCTAATGAGAATGATATATTATGATCATGTCCATCATTTGTACCATTTTTTAACTATTTTTCTGTAAATAATAGTTATGTATAGCATATAGTTTTACTTATTGGGATTTAACTTGCCAAACATTTGGAATTGAGTGTTCAACAGATGAATGAGGAGAATGAACTATCTTATTCCCTGATGATAAAATAGTTAGTATGTATGTTAAAATATTTAAAAATAACATATCACACATTCTGGTCTGACATAGATCGGGACGCGCATCGGGCAGTGCTGATCGATGTCACCATTCCGCATGACGAGAACCTTGTGAAGGCAGAAAAAGACAAACAGCTGAAATATTTGGACTTGGCCCACGAGGTGACCGACATGTGGCGTGTTGAATCGACCATCATTGTTCCGATCGTTGTATCTGTGCACGGTCTAATAGCGAAAAGCTTCGACCGTCATCTTGAGAAGCTTTCGCTCCCCGGCTGGGTGAAGGGCTTGATTCAGAAGGCGGTCGTTCTTGACACGGCGCGTATTGTGAGGAGGTTCCTCTCTTTTGAGCCCTGATCACTGATGGCTTGGGTCGTAGACCTCGTCTTCAGTGGGCCTCTGTTTTTTATATTGTATTTTTAAATTTTATTCCTTTGTTAATTTTTTTTTTAAATATAATGTAAAAAATAAGTGTAAATAAATGAATACAGAATAAAAAGAAATACTTTTATTTTAATTTTATAATATCCATTATATACACCCAAAACGAGAAAAATCGATTTTATGGTTTTAAAACTGAAAATAATATCGATTTTATAATAATCGTTAATCGTTTACATAGTCTGTGATTTTTTAATTATGAACTCAAAAATATATCTTTGCTATCAGAAAATTAAAAATACAAAAGCTCACTAGCGCCAAGTGTAGTCGTCTTTACCCAACAGAACTACAATCGTAAAACGTTCACTGTCCTATCTGTATCTAGTAGTTATCTGTGGTCATTAGTCAAGACTATTGTACTATTGTAGATGTTTAGCCAGCCAATGGATAAGATGTGTGTTTCTAGATATGCGATATCGAAATAAACGTTAAAGCATACACGATAAAGTCCAAAATCAATTAAAATTATTATTTATCATTTTATTATAGACAACACAATCATTATTTGTATTGTAAAACTGATAAGTTACTAAACAATAAAATGGGTCATTATTCCTCCTACCACCTACAATATTGTTGCTTTATTTATTGAAAAGTATGTAGCTTGCCTTCGTTGTAATTTAATCACTACTGATACTTAACTGTTCTTCGAATACCGGTGGAAATCAGTTATCAAACATTGAAGTATCGAATGTTTTAACGTTTAATTCTGCACATCACGGCCCACTGCCTACATAGTACATACAATAGCTCTGTTGTCAGCAGGCGGGTAAGTTGTTTTGAATTTTTTATTTATTTTTGATTAATAACTTTTTACACAAACAAAACACCAATATTTTTTTAGTTTTTTTTTCACTATTTGTATTTAAAACACTATACGCTAAATGAGTACCTATAGGTAAAAAAAAACATTCAGTTAGGTGCCTAGATTGCCGCTCTACGTTCATAATTCATATCCGTTGTTGAAAATAGCAAATCTGATAAATTACTTTCATGTCTTAAAAACGGGTTTTTACCACGATATTTAATGAGAATTAAGAACCCGTTCATGATGCATGAAAGTAATATAATAAACCATGAGTATTTAAATAAGTTTAAATCTGATAAATATCTATTTATTTTTTCGTAAATCATAAGGGTCAAGGCCGGTCAAATTTGAGTTCTTAATCGCTCAAATTTGAATTCTTGATCGCTCAAATTTGAGTGTAGTTTCTGATCTGTGTTTGAGTGCTCTAGGTAAACATGATGGTGCGTGTCATGTAGAGGATATTATATTATGCACATTTAATTACTAGCTAACCGGTGCAATGTCGTCTGCGTCACATAAGAAGTAATAAGTTTTTGTTGCAATCATAGAATGTAATAATTCTATGGTTGTACTACGCCTTCGGTGCGATCACACGCGGTATCACGCTACGACTCAAGTGGCCTCCGGAAGTTAATTTTGTTACTGACAATTTCATTCGGTCACTGCAATTTGTTATTTGTACTCAGTACAGTAGTTGTGGCTCGAAGGTTCTAGAGTGGCGCCCACGTCATGGCAAGCGCAGTGTAGGACGACCAGCTACAAAGTAGATGGATGATCCTGTCTGATCCAGATAAGATCGCAGGAACACGCTGGATGAGAACCCCTACTGGTCGCATTGGAAATCTTTGGGGGAGGCCCATGTCCAGCAGTGGAAGTGTACAGGTTGATGATGATGATGATGATGATACAGTAGATAATTTTGGATAGCTAATGAATATTAAATGAAAATTCGGTATACTCTCACGGACTGGGGGTGGCGGTGGACCTGTTGGTGGATAACTCAGCGATTGATTACTAAATTAGATATTAATACGACTCTATGATACTCGCTTATTGATAAAAGCAAGGACACTCTGAGAGAAAATAAGAAAATATTACATTGTTTCCTAAGCTTAATCAATCTCTTATCGTTAATTTACAGAAATCGTATAAAAATAAGTTTTTCCCGTGACTGTGATAAGCTATAAACCGCAGCAAACAATATTAAATAATTCCAAGGGTAGGTTTTCCTGGCTATTGCGAGCAGTCTAATCCACTTTTCTGTTTCAAACACCATCATTTTGTTCTTAAAAGCTATTGTATCAATATTCATAATATTAAAATATGTTAATTAATTGTTTACAGAAATTGAACGCTTGAGGCCGAAAAATGGACGAACCAATAAAAAAAACTTTGGGAATCATAACGACATTGAAAAAAACTGAATCTGACTATTTACTAGAATATGAAACAGGAGAATCAGCGAAATTGAACATTTTAAATAGACACACGTTTAGATTTCACATGTCACAAACTGGATGTTTCCCTGAATATCCTGAGCCAAAGAATACTGATGATGTAGCCAAAATAAACTGTAAAAGAGTATGCGATTATGATATAGAGCCATTCAAGCTTTCCACACTCGAAGAAAGTAGTGAATTTTTCACAATTAATACCAATGTGATAAAAATACAATTCAATAAACACAATAGCACTATGTCGGTCATAGATCTGAGAACTGATAAGATTGTGCTAAAAGAAAAACAATCTATTTACTTCGACAGTGATGTGGTGATGCAACAACTAGTGCAACACAAAGACGAATATTACTACGGTGGAGGGATGCAAAATGGACGATTTAGTCATAAAGGAGAAGTTATTGAAATTATAAATAGTAACAACTGGGTAGACGGTGCCGTCACATCTCCCTGTCCCTTCTTCTGGTCTACAAGTGGATACGGCGTACTAAGGAATACTTGGCAAATAGGAAATTACGATTTCGGCGAAGAAGATGAAAACGTAACCAAACTAAAGCATCAAGGTCAAGATTTTGATGCATTTTATTTTATAAACAGCAAACCAGAAGATATACTAAGAGATTATTATGAGTTGACTGGAACTCCACTGTTTATGCCAGAATATTCATTTTACGAAGCACATTTAAACGCTTTCAATCGAGATTACTGGGTTAAAGTTACACCTGAAACTAAAGGTGCCATTTTATTTGAAGATGGCGAATACTATAAATGCTATCAACCCAAAGATATCGGGGACAAAACTGGAATATTGGAATCACTTAATGGAGAAAATAATAATTATCAATTTTCAGCCAGAGCCATGATAGATAGGTATCAGAGACATGACGTGCCTTTAGGTTGGTTTATTCCAAATGATGGATATGGCTCCGGATATGGACAAACAACAACTTTGGAAGGCGATATTGAAAACTTAAGAGAATTCGTAAAATACGCGAATAAAAACGGCGTTGAAGTTGCACTTTGGACTGAGTCTAACCTTGAACCTAAAGATCCCAAACATCCCAAGAAAGGAGAACGAGATCTTTGTAAAGAAGTCAGCGTGGCGGGAGTCGTGGCGTTGAAATGCGATGTGGCTTGGATAGGTAGTGGCTACTCGTTCGGCCTAAATGCAGTCGAAAAAAGTACAGACAAATTCGTCAAAAGCACGTGTCGTAAAGCTAGGCCGTTAATAATTATGGTTGATGGATGGGCAGGTACACAAAGATATGCTGGAATTTGGAGCGGAGATCAAGCTGGAGGAGAGTGGGAATACATACGTTTTCACATTCCAACTTACATTGGTACGGGACTATCGGGGCAACCAGTAGTAGGTTCTGATATGGACGGTATTTACGCCGGAGGACATAAAGAAATCAACATACGCGATTATCAATGGAAAACTTTTACTCCGCTACAACTTAATATGGACGGTTGGGGAAACACCCCCAAGACTCCGTTCAGCTACGATATTGAAGCCACAAACATAAATAGGGCCTACTTAAAACTGAAATCCATGTTGATGCCATACAATTATACTATCGGTTATGAATCCATTAAGGGTTTACCGATGGTGAGAGCTATGTTTTTAGAATTTCCGGAAGAAACACCTGCCTACACAATCGATTCCCAATATCAGTACATGTGGGGCCCAAATATCTTAGTCGCTCCAATTTACTGTGGTCAAAAGTCTTCTGATGATAACTCAGTCAGGCACGGAATTTATTTACCGAACCAAACACAAATTTGGATAGATATGTTTACAGGTGACAAATATCAAGGTGGGAAAATATACAATAACTTTCTTTGCCCATTGTGGAAAATACCTGTTTTTATCAAAGATGGTGCAATTATTCCATTAGTAAACCCAAATAATAATTTATCTGAATTACAAAGAGACATAAGGGTGATTAGAATATATCCAAACAAGCAAACTTCCTTTGATATTTATGAAGACGATGGACTAACGACTGATTATATAGATGGCATAGCTGCTAAAACTCATGTTGAGTTCGTAGGGCCAGCGTCAAATGAGCTTGGAAATCTTGACATTCATATTAACAAAACAAAAGGGTTTTACAGAAAAATGATTGTAAACAGACACACCATACTACAAATCATTGTGACCAAAGATATTGCAGATGTGAAAGTTGATGTGAAAGGAGAATCCATTGAAATTAACAAAGTTGAGACTGATGAAGCGTTTGAGAAGAAAGAAAACATTTATTATTACAAGAAAGACTTTTACGTAAATCCATATCTAGTAGATTATGGTGACGTACTTAAACAAAAATGTCTGTTAATTAAAATACAGAAGGTCGATATTACGATGGAAGAGATAAAGATCAAAGTACATGGATTCGTAAATGAAACACCTGTGTTTGGTAAAACTCTTGATGTTGACAATACATTGAACACGCCTTCTTCGTTTACCGTCGAAGAAAATAAAATTACGGAATATTCAATCCCTCTACGATGGAATGAATCGGATAACGTTACCTACTACGAAATAGAGAAAGACGGCTACATTTATAGCAATATCATCGGGGAAAGATTTACATTCAATGATTTAAAACCCGACACCGAATATTCTTTTAGAATCAGGACTGTTAGTAACAGTGCTGTTTCTAAATGGAGCTATTACATATTAGTTAAAACAGACGTAGATGCCAGTTACAACGCCGTTAAAGGTGTAACAGTGTCATGCAATATACCTTGTGAGGAGAGTCAGGAAGTGCATAAACTATTGAATAACAAAAAAGACTTATGGCATACATGCTGGGCCAAGGAACATAGTTCTTACAAAGAAAGTAACGGAATTATTACACTGAATTTCGACTTAGGACAGAGTCTACCGATCAAAGTGGTGGAATATACACCTCGTAACAATGCAGGCAACGGTACTATCTCCCTCTTCCAGTACAAATATTCTATTGATGGTGAACATTGGAGCGAAGATTCTGAACCTATAAAGTGGGACATAGATAACATGACAAAAAGGATACAACTAAGTGGTCATGAATTTAGATATTTTCAAATACATATCTTGAAATCACTTGGTGGATTCGGTTCTGGTGAATCAATAAGATTTTTTAAGTAAAAAACTTGCGTCACACGCACACATTATGTATAATTTTATTATTTTTAAGGAAGATTCACGCCGGACTGGACAAGGACTGAGTCCATACAAAGTTAGACTTCTGGATAAAAACCATGTCAGATTCGGACTACGTGTACAACCTAGGACCTAGTGAATCAACCTTTATTATGGATTATGATTAGGATTACAATATTATACACGTCCTCCACTGGCCGAAGATGATTGACCGTGGGTAAAAATGCCATCCCTGGCCGCACAACTGCAATAGTCTTGCCAATATTTTCGAGCGAGAGATGGGAAAAGATACAAACAAATAGCATGTTGAAGAAAGTGTTAATTAAGCACATTTTCTTAAATAGTACGTGCGTGTTTTAGTATTAATAATACTTGAGACATTTAGTTATATTTTAGAATTATATTCCAAAATTGTATAATGTTAAAAATATTAGTTTTAACATCATAATTCTATTCAGGTCAGGTGGTAATATAATTTAATACGCAGTCGTTATAACTTCTTAAATAAATTAGTTCAAGTATCTTTCATACGGGAGGGTAGATGCAACTGCGTCTTGATAAATATCGGCTCCGTACATAAATAGTGTTAATTTAAAGAAATATCGAAAAATACAGTAAATACTATGTAAAAGTTAAGTTTTGTGTGTAACTGGATCACACTAGTGAAAGTGAAGTGCTAAAAACAGTAAATAATATAATCATATACTTATTGAAATTTTATTCTATATAAAATAGGAAAAAAAATAACAACAAAACAAGAAAAAAATAAATCTTCCAATATGGGTGGTCGCCGTGGAAGATTAAGACCAAAACCCTCCAAAGAATTAGTAATAAGTGTAATCTCTCAATGTCAAAAACAAAATCTTTGGGGGATGCCTGTACTCGAGAGAGGTCCTTGCAAATATGTAAAGTAAACAAAATTAAAAAAAAATTCTTTTTTTGAAATCAAAAATTAAAATCTATTTAGTATATTTTACTAATATTTTCAGATATAGGTACTATGAAGTTTGTTAATTAATATGTTGTTAGTAAATGATATATATATATAATAATATTATTTAAGTTATGTCTCTTTTGTAGAAATAAATTGAAATTTAGAAAGTTTAGAATATTAAAGTAAATTTATAATTAACATCAAAAATTGTATTGTTACTACTTAGGCTAAATGCTTTTTTACAATATTACTTATTAATTAAATTTATGAAATTTTTATTTATCTTTCATACCTTTACTCTTTTTAAATTAATTGTTATGACTTTTAAATCCCATTTCTACTTCTGTCAGAAGTATGGACAAAACACTTACAAAAACTTTTGTAAGTGTGTGGCCACACTTATATTTTAATGTCTTTCATCTCCAATAAAGGTGACAAACCCATTAAATTAATGATAGCTTTGCAGATAAAATAAATGTAATATTTGAAACAATTTGCTACGATTACCTTAAAGTATGAAAGCTGATGCCAATTTTCTGGTAGGTATTTCAGGCGAGCTGTAAACTTGGTCCATAGTTCTCCTGATATACCAACTTGGAATTGCAGACCTCAGAGTTGGGGGCTAAACGGACCCCTACCTTTGTAATTAAATTCAATTTTAAAGTTTACTCTTTTTCTAATTGGTCGTATGAATTTTGCGTAAAATAGAAAATAATATGACACTTAATTAAAACAAAAATAGTAGATTTCGAATCCCAATTTAGAAAAATTCCTGAATATTAAACTTAATTATATTATCTTTCTAATCTGTGCTTATGATAGTTTTATAATGTTGTGTAGTTTTATATTACAGTAGGACCCCGATTATCCGGACCTCAGTTATCCGGATTCGCGATTATCCGGACTGCCAATCGCGACGAGTTTATTCTAACATTAACATGTCAAAACTTGCATAACGCCGCGCCACTCGTGCCGTCCGCGCCCGTCGCCCCACACGCACCTCCCGCAGGGTGCGGGCGGCGGGACGGCCTAGCCGCTACACGCGTTTCTTATTGTTTTAGTTAGATTAAACTGATTATTTTATTTCATGATTACCTAATGCAAATTACCAAATACATACATAATTATTGTAAGCAAATTATACGTACATTATGTACAATTTCTTAATAAACGTTGATTTTCGCTCATATGTATTTGTTGTTTTAAATAAACACTTAACATTACATATGTATGGTACAGACTCTACATATGTACATATGCAAAAAGCCCGTTTTTCTTCATATCTTGGATTATCCGGACTTTCAATTATCCGGATGCCTACTGACAACAATTAGTCCGGATAATCGAGGTCCTACTGTATATTAGAATTTTTTAGAATTAGCTACATACGTTATTGAAATTACACTAAATAAAAATTTGAATGAATTAACTTTGAATTAAATTTTTAATGAAGGTTTTAATCAGTACGATGAATAGACTTCCGCTACGTTTAGTAATTAATATTTTTCTTTTAATTATGGCATTTTTAAAAGCGGGCTCATTTTGTGATCGCGCTTCGCGAGGAGAACATGTAAGTTACTGGATTTTAAGAGAATTTAACATTGTGACAAAATTCATGTCCCCTTTTATTTAATAACTTTTCTATTCCCTACATTTAATAAATTTAGAAATAATAATAGAAATAATATTCGCATTCGCACTCGCGAATATTCGCATGTTCAATCATGCGAATGTTTTGACAGAGAATCTGACAGAGCCAAAATAAAGGCCGTTACTTGAACTTTATAATGAGCCCAAAATCGATGGGTCTACGAACTTCTGTTGTCAAGGTAATTTGCAAGGTAATTTTCAATTATTAGGTGGGGGGGAGGAGAAGATTAGTAATTAGCTTCTCCACACAAACATTTCATTGAAAGTGACGCAGACGAAATTGCGCTGGTCAGCTAGTTATATTTATAATTGAGTAGGTAACATTGTACTTAAATATGTCTTAACGTAATAAAAATCGAACATGAATAAAATTAAATAGCGAATGTTTTAACTTTAAAATATTTCTACACACCACAGAGCGCTCGAAACAGTCATCAATAATAATTATTAACAGTGTTGACTGGTCAGCGGTACTTACTGTCTACGTTTTAGGTATTTTTTTTTTAAATTTGATAAGTTGTTTTGTTATCTTTAAATTTGATAAAATACATGACATTAATAATTTTCTAGATATTTTTTGCACTGTTTGTGTTTAAAAATGATACAGACTTAGGTTTAATAAAAATATAATTAAATAGCTTTTGCCCGCGACTTCGTTCGCGTGGACTTCAGGTTCGTCCCGTATTATCAAAAATTGTAGCCTATGTGTTATTCTGATGTATAAGCTGCTCTATATTGTGGTAAAGTTTAATTCAAATCCATTCAGTAGTTTTTACGTGAAAGAGTAACAAACATCCATCCATACATACAAACTTTCGCCTTTATAATATTATTATGATTATGATCATGTTCCAGTAATCATGTATTCATTTTTGTATTTTTTTTATCGTAAATCGTTAAAGTCACGGCCGTGATTGTCCGTTCATCTTAGTATTCGCATTTCAAAATGCAATTTGTTGTATTTGATTCTATGTATGTATGTAAATTATTATTCTTTCTAATCTGTGGAGCAATTTCTATCCATACAAAGAATAAATTTGTATAATTAAAATATAAAAATAAGATAGTAAACGACTTTACTATCTTATTTAGGTACTTCGATCAGAATTACAGACAATAATTAGATAACTAAATAGCTGACCCTTGACCCTGGAGTACTCCTAACATTTGGGAATGTAAAATAGATGTAGGTCGATTCTCATAGATACCGGATAAGCACTAAAAATTTCATCAAAATCAAAGTTGCCTGTTCGATAATAACTCAGCATAGAATTTATGATACTCGATTTTTTATAGGTGCAAGGTCGTTCTCGAGAAGAATTGAGAGGGTAAATTAACTACATTTTTTCCTTATAAAGGAATTATATAACTCGCCACAACGTAATATTAAAAGTTTTTGTGGAACATCTTGTCTAGTTATTGCGAGCAGCCTAATCCAGTTTTCGCTAATAGAAATAGTTAATTTCAAACTGTTTTACTACATTGAATTTCTGACTCATTTGACTTTACAGTAACCTTGTAAAAACCATGGATGTTAGTTATTTTAGGGCATTGTACCTAGTTCATCATTATTCATAATATTAACAATATGTTAATTAACTGTTTACAGAAATTTCACACCTGAGGCCGAAAAATGGACGAAACAGTAAAAAAAACTTTAGGTAAAATAAAGGCATGCAGAAAAACAGAATCAAATTATTTACTACAATATGAAACAGGAGAGTCAGCGAAATTGAACATTTTAAATAGACACACGTTTAGATTTCACATGTCGCCAACTGGATCTTTTCCTGAATATCCTGAGCCAAAGAATGCTGATGATGTAGCCAAAATAAATTGTAAAAGAGTGTGCGATTATGATATAGAGCCATTCAAGCTTTCCACATTCGAAGAAAGCAGTGAATCTTTCACAATTAATACCAATGTGATAAAAATACAATTCAATAAACACAATAGCACAATGTCGGTCATAGATCTGAGAACTGATAAGATTGTATTAAAAGAAAAACAATCTATTTACTTCGACAGTGATGTGGTCATGCAACAACTAGTGCAACACAAAAACGAATATTACTACGGTGGAGGGATGCAAAATGGTCGATTCAGTCATAAAGGGGAAGTTATTGAAATTATAAACAGCAGCAAGTATGTAGACGGTGCCGTCACTTCTCCCTGTCCCTTCTTCTGGTCTACAAGTGGATACGGCGTACTAAGGAATACTTGGCAAATAGGAAATTACGATTTCGGCGAAGAAGATGAAAACGTAACCAAACTAAAGCATCAAGGTCAAGATTTTGATGCATTTTATTTTATAAATAGCAAACCAGAAGATATACTTAGAGATTATTATGAGTTGACTGGAACTCCACTGTTTATGCCAAAGTATTCATTTTACGAAGCACATTTAAACGCTTTCAATCGAGACTACTGGGTTAAAGTTACACCTGAAACTAAAGGTGCCATTTTATTTGCAGATGGCGAATACTATAAATGCTATCAACCCAAAGATATCGGGGACAAAACTGGAATATTGGAATCACTTAATGGAGAAAATAATAACTATCAATTTTCGGCCAGAGCCATGATAGATAGGTATCAAAGACATGACGTGCCTTTGGGTTGGTTTATTCCAAATGATGGTTATGGCTCCGGATATGGACAAACAACAACTTTGGAAGGCGATATTGAAAACTTAAGAGAATTCGTAAAATACGCGAATAAAAACGGCGTTGAAGTTGCACTTTGGACTGAGTCTAACCTTGAACCTAAAGATCCCAAACATCCCAAGAAAGGTGAACGAGATCTTTGTAAAGAAGTCAGCGTGGCGGGAGTCGTGGCGTTGAAATGCGATGAGGCTTGGATAGGTAGTGGCTACTCGTTCGGCCCAAATGCAGTCGAAAAAAGTAGAGACAAATTTCTCAAAAGCACGCATAGTAAAGCTAGGCCGTTGATAATTATGGTTGATGGATGGGCAGGTACACAAAGATATGCTGGAATTTGGAGCGGTGATCAAGCTGGAGGAGAGTGGGAATACATACGTTTTCACATTCCAACCTACATTGGTACAGGACTATCGGGACAACCAGTAGTAGGTTCTGATATGGATGGAATTTACGCCGGAGGACATACTTTTACTCCGCTGCAGCTTAATATGGACGGTTGGGGAAACACCCCCAAGACTCCATTCAGCTACGATGTTGAAGCCACAAACATAAATAGGGCCTACTTAAAACTGAAATCCATGTTGATGCCATACAATTATACTATCGGTTATGAATCCATTAAGGGTTTACCGATGGTGAGAGCTATGTTTTTAGAATTTCCGGAAGAAACACCTGCCTACACAATCGATTCTCAATATCAGTACATGTGGGGCCCAAATATCTTAGTCGCTCCAATTTACTGTGGTCAAAAGTCTTCTGATGATAACTCAGTCAGGCACGGAATTTATTTACCGAACCAAACACAAATTTGGATAGATATGTTTACAGGTGACAAATATCAAGGTGGGAAAATTTACAATAACTTTCTTTGCCCATTATGGAAAATACCCGTTTTTATCAAAGATGGTGCAATAATTCCATTAGTAAACCCAAATAATAATTTATCTGAAATACAAAGAGACATAAGGGTGATTAGAATATATCCAAACAAGCAAACTTCCTTTGATATTTACGAAGACGATGGACTGACGACTGATTATATAGATGGCATAGCTGCTAAAACTTATGTTGAGGTCGTAGGGCCAGCGTCAAATGAGTTTGGAAATCTCGACATTCATATCAACAAAACAAAAGGGTTTTACAGAAAAATGATTGTAAACAGACATACCATACTACAAATCATTGTGACCAAAGATGTTGCAGATGTGAAAGTTGATGTGAAAGGAGAATCCATTGAAATTAACAAAGTTGAGACTGATGAAGCGTTTGAGAAGAAAGAAAACATTTATTATTACAAGAAAGACTTTTACGTAAATCCATATCTAGTAGATTATGGTGACGTAGTTAAACAAAAATGTCTGTTAATTAAAATACAGAAGGTTGATATTACGATGGAAGATATAGAGATCAAAGTACATGGATTCGTTAATGAAACACCTGTGTTTGGTAAAACACTTGATGTTGACAATACATTGAACACGCCTTCTTCGTTTACCGTCGAAGAAAATAAAATTACGGAAAATTCTATCCCTCTACTATGGAATGAATCGGACAACGCTACCTACTACGAAATAGAGAAAGACGGTTACATTTATAGCAATATCATCGGGGAAAGATTTACTTTCAATGATTTAAAACCCAACACCGAATATTCTTTTAGAATCAGGACTGTTAGTAACCGTGCTGTTTCTAAATGGAGCTATTACATATTAGTTAAAACAGACGTAGATGCCGGTTACAACGCGGTTAAAGGTGTAACAGTGTCATGCAATATACCTTGTGAGGAGGGTCAGGAAGTGCATAAACTATTGAATAACAAAAATGACTTATGGCATACATGCTGGGCCAAGGAACATAGTTCTTACAAAGAAAGTAACGGAATTATTACACTGAATTTCGACTTAGGACAGAGTCTACCAATCAAAGTGGTGGAATATACACCTCGTAACAATGCAGGCAACGGAACTATCTCCCTCTTCCAATACAAATATTCTGTTGATGGTGAATATTGGAGCGAAGATTCTGAACCTATAAAGTGGGACAAAGATAACATGAAAAAAAGCATACAACTAAGTGGTGATAAATTTAGATACTTTCAATTAAATATCTTGAAATCGCTTGGTGGATTCGGTTCTGGTGAATCAATAAGATTCTTTAAGTAAAAGAAAACTTGCATCACACGCACACATTATAGATAATTATTATTAAGGAAGATTTACGCCGGACTGGACAAGAACTTAGACTATACAAAGTTAGTCTTCTGGATAAAATCCATGTCACATTCAGGCTACAATACGCAATAAATTCCCGCTGGTTTTAATAACTATGGGGTTGGAAAAAGACTGAAGCCAAACAAACAAGGTCTTCTGGATAAAATCTGTGTCACATTCGGACTACGTACACAATCTATTGTAGCGTGAATCTATGTGATGATATGAATATCACAGATGTCCATTCCTGACCTAACATGTTTGTCCTTGATTTAAATGCCATAATCAAGTTTAAAATAAGGAAATACAATACTCAAAGTGCTCTAAAACTTTAACTTTTCAATTCTCAGATAACATGGAGACAATACTTGTTGAAAAAACATTAAACAAATTTATTAAAATATGCAGAACGTGTGTAAACTTAGGAGCATGCTGACAATTTAAAGGACACCGACTGTTTTGGTTCGTTGAACACACCTTATAATCATACACATGATTTTATAGTCACACGCTTTACACGCAATTTTTCCGATAAGAAATACGGTGCCTTTGCACACGATGGAATATCTCATCAGTTATACAAGGGTGATTTTTTAATAATGGTAAAAATTTAAGGTCATGATAGTTGATGGTCATATACAACGAAGAAAATGGTATAAAGACTTAGTAATCGCAACTTAAATATATCTAAAATTCTTGTAAAACGATTGTTGCTCGCCAACTGATGGGTGTGGCGGTGTGGGATGCGCGTGATCAATTGAGGTTGTTAATTGTTCACACAACACTCAAATGTTCGGAATGATTTTTGTTTGGGATAATTTTTTCGAATTTTGAATTTTTACAATTTTTTTTTTTCTACTAATTGTACCTTTTTTTCAAATATTATGTTTTAGATATGTACCATCATTAACAAATCACCCTGTATAATATTTTTTTGGGATTAACAAAGAAATTAAATATGAAATGTACTTTGTATTACTATAATAAAATTATAATAAACAAAAAAAAACTAACCATAATTTTTCTTATACCAGTTCCCTTCCAACCTAAATATTTCCTACAATCAATATTACAGTTAAAAATAAAACAAAAACTCCGAACAAACCGTAAATCTTTATTAAAATCTTAATAAATTAATTATCTTGAAGCTCTTCAGCGTTCCTCACAGCTATAATATTACAGACCTGAGAATTCGCATCAAAAACACAACTGATCGACAAATCCTCCAACACGCAATTATATTCGTGATCTGGATATCTGTTCTTCACGTAATTAGACCTAGGATCTTCTGACAAAAGAGTTTCTATATTACTCTTGAATGTCTCAGCTCTATTACCTATTAAAGCGTGAAGCCTATTTAAAGCATCGTCTGTGAATCTGACGTTATATCTTTGAAACGGTGTGCTTATCCAAGCTGCAACTCTAATGCCATCTTGTCGTGAATTTGTCATCTGAGGCGGGGTGAATCTTTCTTGGCCGTCTGGATCGCCTCTTTCCACATCCGGTCTTCGTATGGGCGACCTTAAATTGGCATCAGTCATGTCAGTGCTGGGTGAATCTGGGAAATGGAGCCTTGGATCCGGCGAGGGTGATTCTGAGTAGGGCGGTGTTAGTCTTGGACTTATACTGTAAGTAAGAGTAGGTAAAGGATGATACTGCAATCTACTAGTGGCGAAGTGTTTATACAAGCCCATTCCTATCGGCTTCCCTTTGTATTCAAAGAGAATGCTATTCTGCTAGAATGCTATTTGTGTGTAAAAAGGAACACTAAGAACATTATTAAGAAGCAGCACTAAGAACATTATTAAGAAGTCCTACGAATTATAAAATTTTAAAGAAATATTTAGATCGGCTTCCCTCCTTAAAAACTTTACTCTTCGCCACTGCAATCTACATTATCTATGGCAGTGTTCTGCAAAGGTGTGCCGTGGTCATTAACCAAATTTTTTTTATGTCAAAAACTAAATTTTTAGTAAATAAAGTAGAGGAAAGCGGGAAGTTTTTGAGGTTCGAGGGTTCATAATCTTCTTATAAAAAGTTATTTCGATTTTTTTTATGGCCATGTAGGCGACAAGCTAACGGCGATCTGACCGTAAGTGGTTGCCGGCGCTCATGCAATCTGCATTTAAATAAATAAATGTTTATTAACATTAGTGTTGCTGTAACTACAGAATTTGTCATTTTTCAAGATGGACCTTGAAGAAAAAGATTTGCGGAACACTACTCCTAGATATTTACATAAAAGCTAAGTAAGTTAGTAAAAGCACTTAATACTCAATAACCAACCTGCCAACATCCAACCTATCACCAACATTAACGTTGGCCAAATCCTCAGTCACATCACCAATGCCCTCTGTCGGCGGTCGAACGAGACTTTCATCGAATGGATAGTCGTATTGTGGTATAAATGGTTTGATGTCCAATACTGGTGTACCGTTCACCATATCAACGCCGAGAAACTCTATTTTGTTACCTGTTGGTCAAATGTGATTTGAGACAATATTGGAGAGATTATTGAAGGTCTGTATGCAGCAATGAATATCTAAGATTATGGCTGCCCTTTCGTGGCAATGATATTTGTACACTACTACAGGGTGTAACTTTTTTCCGATTTTATTAGTTCAATTTTCAAACAAACTTTAAATGCAGTATTATTTAAATGAAGTTTCCTTTCAGCAAAACATTCTATCTCCAATATTTATTTATTAATCCCCTTCAAGTTGCTTAGTTCAGGGACACCCTGTATATTATGGCATTTATAAATTTTAGAATCATCTGGTTGCTTTTTTATTGTTACAATACTGCTGATTACAAAGTTAACAGTTATTTGTTATTATTTTTTGCAATGACTTAAAAGACTTCATTTTCCAATACACATGTGAGGATGTTTCCTTCATTTTGATTAAGTTTTTAAGTTTAATTATTTATATGGAACTGAGTATCTTAATATATATATTTCTTGTGTGCATGTGTATGTGACTGAACTCCTCCTAAACGACTGGACCAATTTTGATGAAATTTTTTGTGTGTGTTCGTGGAGATTCGAGAATGGTTTAGATTTACAGTTGGTCAAGGTCTGATGATGGAGCTGGAAGGTGGCTATGGGAACTCCGTCATTAAGCAAGATAACCTCATCGTGTTTAGGCTCTAATGAAGTGTCTTGATGAGTTCTTTGCGTAGAGGATGAATGTCAAGGTCTGATGATGGAGCTGGAAGGTGGCTATGGGAACTCCGTCATTAAGCAAGATAACCTCATCGTGTTTAGGCTCTAATGAAGCGTCTTGATGAGTTCTTTGCGTAGAGGATGAATGTCAAGGTCTGATGATGGAGCTGGAAGGTGGCTATGGGAACTCCGTCATTAAGCAACCGATTTTGATGAAACTTAACACAGATAATCTTTACATCCTTAGAAAGAACATAGGCTACCTTTTAATCGAAAGTGACGCAGACGAAGTTGCGCGGGGCCGCTAGTATTTTTATAAAAGAAGGATTATATTTTATACTTGTTCCAAGTATACAAATAAATTACCTTCAATAGAATGAATCTTAACCAATGATAGTCCGATGGGACAAGGCCTGTGAGGTGACCGAGTCGAAAAAACCCCTTGTCTTGCACCGCCCAGCCTTGGTGGAGCTACTTTTGCTGATACACTGTTACTTTCCAACATGTGGAAATGAAATATTATCCTGGAAATAAAAGTTTCAAGTTTTGATTTTTCTTTCTTATTTCATTGCATGCTTGTTTTTTTTCTTAGATATGGCCTATTTTTTGTTTGTTTGTGTTTAAAATTTATATCTATAACCTTTTTTCACAGACGGCACACCATTATAATTTAGTATGACTTCTATGAAGAAGAAAAAAGTGAATAGGCTGCAATTTACTTGATTATACTTTACTGTAACCCATTACTGCCCACTGCTTAGGCCTCGTCTTTTTTTTTATTGCCGCATAGGTAGACAACGGGCCACCTGATCGTAAGTAGTTACCGTCGCTCATGAACCTCTGGAATGTGTTGAGTGTGATCAAGCATAGTCCACTAACCTAACATGATTTGGGTATAAAAAATATTTCTTCTTTAACAAATTTGTAATATCTAATTCGTCTTGATGACACAAAACAATACTACACAAGGTGCAACTTATGCAAGAAAACAGCCCGATAATCAACATAATATGAAAAATAAAATGTATATTTTGCTTAAAAAAAGATACTAACCACATATGAGAAAACTCTTCCAAACCGCTCAATGCATGATCAGGGTTGTTCAGAACGGAAGTCTCAATCACAACTGTGCCTTTTGCTTCTTTTAGTAAAGTAGGCTGTCGAGGGACACCTCGTTTGTTGTGGAAAGAAGTCTCTATGTACCCAATAGGCTGGTATTGAAGACCTGATGGACATTGTTCAGTTGGAACTTGTCTTTCAACTACTGTGGTTGCTGCTGAAATTTAAAAAAAGAATAACACATTTAATATTGTGGTAAAAAATTAGAGTATGAATGGATAGATAGATAGAGGAGATACATTTGCAAAAATTTGCGGAGACTGTTGAAAAAAATTGCTAAATTTAACGAAAATATTTCCACAATTTATGGTGCGAGACGGTTAACATTTTCAGGTATAAATTAAGTATTAAAGGGTTTTTAGTACATTATTCGAGGATGTAATAATTGTTTCTTCTTTAAAATCGTAATTTACCGGCTTCTGCACAAGAGGAACAGCGAAGATCATTCAAAGCAGCTTTGATCAACTTTACATCCTTGTGGTGTTCGTATTTCAAAGATATCAACTGTTGTCTGAGGTTTCTGATTTCAGTGCGAGCTTTATTTAATTCGTTTTTATAATGATCAATTTTATCAGCCATTTCGTAGACATAAAAATAAGTAATTATTAAAATAGATAGCTACATTCAAGCAAAAACTCAAGGGAAAAACGGAACCACAGAGTAAACAAAAAGCACTGCGTCCACAGCACAGATAACTTTCAAGAAAAATGACAGAAGTTCCGTATGTCATGTTAACCATGTGTCAATGTCATTAGAGCTGGAATAAAAACATGGAATCGATTTTTTTGTTTCGATGTGTCAATTTAAAATTGTTAAAAACCTAAAGTTCAGTAAAAATATTTTTATGAAACCTTGGGGTGACAAATTGCTTGAAATTGCAACTTATTTTATCACAGTGTGATTGGCTCTCAAGTGAAAATCAAATTGATCTCATTTATAGGTTTACCAAGGCGATTCATAAATAAAAAGACACAAACTACTACTATTCTGAGTATCTGTTTAAGTTATGTTTATAGGTATGAGAAATAGATAATAGTAAAACAAAATTTATGCATAATTAATGGTAAAACAGTAAATGCAGAATTTTAAAATTTGTTATTTTCAAAATTAATAACGATGAGAAGAAAAGGTTGGTCTAAAAAAGTTACTAGGTCTTTAAACGTATTGTTTCACACTGTCTTTTTTATGATTTATCCTTACCGGAAAAGAAAACCAAATCGAGTTAGTTTTATATTTCGAAATATTACCGATAGTTTGTTTTGTAAATTGAGTCAATCACTATTGCGGTTGCCAAAAGCCGCACACGTGCTATGAAATTGTGATATTTTACAACATTTAAATTATTTTAAAACGTTCTTCGTGCATCACACTCGTCTTCGCGTCTCGTATATTGTTTACCAACATCTCATCATCAACAAATTAATAAAGTGAGTTTGTTTTTTGATAATTTTGACGTTCAGGGTGGGGCAAAATGTCTGTAGGTAAGGACCGCCACGTGTCCAAAATTATAGGTTTTGTACCGATTTTGTTTGTTTTGCGCTTACATAAGCGTTTAAAATGCACTTGTAATATTCCATCGCATCTGTAAAGCTGTTAGTTTGACCCTGTTTAGCAATAATAAGGACTTATTAGAATGTTTTATTTTTTTTATTTTTATAGGGTGGATTATTTTTAGCCACCTTTCGATCACCACAATCAGTGCTCATCGTTTTTTTATGAGTTCGAATTTTAAGTTGAAATATCAGTGTAGTTATTATTTTTTATTCCTAACAACATAAATATTGTTTATAACCTATCAAAATGTGACTCGTTTGAAACGCGCATTTTACCTCCAAAACACCGGTTTTTGAAAAGTTCGATTTTTTTCCTAAATTGAGGGTAGTTTGAAATTTTCACGTAAATGGCAAAATATCTGTTAATCAAATGATTATATTTTGAGTCAATGTAAATAATAAACATGGAAACTATATTATTAAAATTTTGTACTAATGTGAGTTGAAAAAGATTGTAAACATCAAACAGGCTAAGCCAGTTATTGAAGGTCAATCTTCTTGATTTACCCACTTAATTAAAATAAAACAATAAGAGTTTACTTTATTATTTTAGTTTTATAATTATAATATATTTTTCTTTAAAATAAGAGTTGGATGTAAAAATTAGCATATAAAAGAAAACACAAAATTTCAATCAGTTCAATTCTTAACTACAACCAACAAAAGTATCATAAAACGGTTTGCACACACCATACCTGTATCAAAAAAGTGCACACTGGACCTGTATCATTAACAAGTGCACACTGTGACCTATATCACTAACAAGTGCATTCTGTGACCTGTATCACTAACAAATGCACACTGTGACCTGTATCACTAACATGCACAAAGTTTATACCACCTTTAGAATGTTACTTGACCATTTAATTTTATTATTGCAGTTAATGGCCATGGTTACCGAAGCAAAGGTAAACGGTAGCGAGATGGAGGCCACCGAGGTGCTACCAGCATTGGCAGAGAAGCCGGCTGGCCTTCCCCCAGGAAAGTACTCCCTGGTTGGCTGGGATATGGACACTACTGGCAGGAGACTGATTGATGAGGTGAGAGATTATAGTTAAAATGGTTTTTTAGACACATTGAGTTCATAATCTCATTGGTACTAATAACTCCTACTCCTTTTGCCATCTTCTGATTAAATTTGTTTCGGGGTCAAGACACGTTTGGTTCCTGGGCTTCACTTCTCAGTCATTACAGATGTTGCCGCTGTCGTAACAATACACATGAGTTACAATGGTGGTAGTGAGAGCATATATCTGAGTAACCTCATTGATAGTAAGCTTTTTAGGCTTGTTTAAGGAAGAACAAGTCCCAACCTGTACATTTCTTGCATAAATTAGGTTCATATGAGTTCTATTACTCCATTATATACACTATACATTAAATAATTCTACTTTTTTTTTTCAGATATGCCAAATAGCAGCGTACACACGGAACCGAACATATTCTCAGTACATTATGCCTTATGGGGACTTAAACCCAGGCGCAAGGCGTCGACACAATGTCAGAGTCGTCACCGTGGGACGGTACAGAATGCTGAAGGATATGGTTTCTCATAAGGTATGTACTAGGAATTTAATGCGGGGGCGGCGTGACGGGAAAGAGTGCCGATGGCGTAACGCGTCGCGTCGTCCCTCATAACCCCGTGCTGGGTTCTGGCCTTAGCCGGGGTTTGGACGTTGAGTGAGAGCGGTTGGAGGTTTTAGTGCGGTTCAACTCCCACATACCCCAGGATCCGGTGATTTCCTCCAACTGAAAAAAAAGGATTTAATGAATATCTGCATGTTTTTGAAGATTCACATTCTCAAATATGCAAATGTTTTAAGAAAAATTGCATGCATGTGATGTGGACATAGAGGGAATCTGAGCTAAAGTAAAGGTCTCTACCTGCTCTTTTAAATTAATTCAAAATCTATGACCCATTCTCGAGATAATTTGTAAGGGAGATTTCAATTATTCAGAGGAGGGAAGCAAGCAAAGGGAAACCTCCCTTTGTAGTAGATTTAGTAACCTGGATGTTTTTATATCATACATTGCCCAGAATGATAGTTTTACACCATCATATTATCATCCCTACAGATTTATAATTTCTTTGTGATCTCTTCTGTCAAAGTTTGGAATTAATTCAAATAAAATTTCACAAAAACTCTTTTTTTTATATTACAGATTCTAAAGACCAAATCTGAGATATCAGCCTTAACAGATTTCCTAGATTGGTTAGAGGAAGAAAAAGGAGAAGGCAGTGTGATACTCATCTACCATGAACCAAGAAGGTTCAGCCCCACAATGCTTTTGGAAGCTTTAACTAGGTAACAACTTGCACTTTATAAATTTAATAAAATGGGTGGATCTGTAACTTTTGACAATCTGACGTGGGGTGAAATGACCTGTTGAAATAAAACTTAGACCACTATTATTTTAGGAATTGGATAAAAAAAAAGTTAACACACTGTGGAAGACCGCAACAATAGTCGTACTTTTTCCATACAATGTCAGAAAAAAAGTTCAACCGATCCAAAAAATAAAAATGGTGCTAGGTTGTATTTCGACGGGGACGGAGTGACGGGAAAGAATGCCGATGGCGTAATGCGTCGCGCCGTCCCTCCAAACCCCGTACTGGGTTCTGGCCTCAGCCGGGGTTCGGACGCTGAGTGTGAGCGGTTGGAGGTTTTAGTGCGGTTCAACTCCCACATACCCCGCCCGGATCCGGGGTTCCGGTGATTTCCTCCAACTGAAAAGAAAAAAAAAAAGTTGTATTTCGACAGGTCATTCATCCCACGTCAGATTCTCTAAAGTTACAGATCACTCTATAAGGTTTAAAAGTCCAATTGCAGTATAGACACATATTTTAAAGCTTTCTGCACAAAGACTGAAAGATTCTAGACACATTCTGATAACTTTTGAGTGCGTTTTAACAGTTTACATCAGAAACGATCTGAATGAAACCTGCCGAATTCAAAATATCTTTGACTTTGATAAATAAAACTTTTTTTCTAAAGAAAAACACTATTTCTACAGTTTTGTTCAGTACAATTTATCTAATAACATGAGATTGGTGGTTTTACAATACAATTGATTTTCCAGGTATGATTTACTAGATCGTTTCAAGTCAATAGTGGCAGGATTCACGGACAGCTACGCGTTGGCCGCAGACAAGTGCAAGGCAACAGTCAAGTCTGTGTCTTTAAGAGTGTTGGCACGTGTATTGCTCGATGCTGACTCCTTGTCCGTGGATAGTGCTATTGAACGTGCCACTGCTGCCTATAAGATTGTTGAGCACCTTGCACAAGGTAGGATATGTTTGAAATGGTTGACTTATTTAATGATTAGGCTGTAGCTTTAAGACTTAGATTTATGTGCTAAAAATGGTGAGGATACCTGCCTGATTACCAGTAGATATGATGGTAACTGGTTACCAGTGCTTCATCTCAGCGATATAGATTTAAATTTTAGTGGTACTATTTTTAAATAAAATAGCATTGTTAAAAACGATTCAATTAAAAAAACGACGAGTTGATTTTTTTAAAAATCCAATAGAGAAAAAACTGTCACTTACTGAGTTGTGTTGTGTAATTATTATAAGAATCACTTACTAATCTCATTTCTTCATCAATCATTTACCGTTCACCTTCAATACTAGTATTGTTTGACAGGTGAACAGCAAGAAGTAAGTGCCTCCGGTGAAGGGTTATCAGCCAGCAAGGACATGGTTGAGACGGCGAGGGTGTGGGCCCGACCAGTGCACACCGAGCTTGAAGCACTCGCCAACTTGAAGAAGATTCTTGAAAGGTACTGACACGGCTTGATAAAATAGTTTAGTACCTGTATTTTTCAACTGGGAACGTCACTTTACGCTAGATGGCGAAACTGGGGACTTCCTTCGGAACCATTACCGTGTTTGACCATCTTTTTAAAAAAAAAGTTTTCCAATAAATTTTAATTTCGATTTTTAATTAAACCTTATATTTTTGTAAATCTTTATTATTAAATGACTGTATTGCATTTTCGGCGAAAATATACGATTAAAAAATGTAAACAAAACAAGTTTTTGAACTGTGCTCAATTTTGGTTCCTGCCACAGACTTGGCAAAAGTAAACAAACCAATATTGTTGCTGATCCCAGTCGAGTGGTTATTAAATTAGTAATAATTTGTAATTGTACATTTCCAGACAGAACACGTTCCGTCCAGTGTTCGCGCCTCTCCTGCGCGGCGCTCGCGTGGAGCGGCGACGCGTCACACAGCTGCGCCGCCTGCTCGCCGACCACGGCCTGCTCTACCAGCAGCTGCACGACGCCTGGCAGACCGAACAACTAGCAGGTACAGGGTGATGAGCACTGCATAACACTTAAACTTTATCCACATAAATGGTACAATAACGTGTGAAAGACACTTTACTTTATTGCCTTTGTGGCAACAGGACACCTTTGCAATGGCATTACACCATAAGATATTAAATTACAGTAGGCTAACACGCACTACAACTAACAATAGGCTATTACGCACCAAGCTAATAAAACTATAAAATTATCATACTTTCATAGATTTACGAAAAACTAAGTGATTAATGTTGATTTCTACTCATAAAAACGCAAAATATATCGACGGCAGCAAAGAACAAGAAGACATCTGCATTTTACCGAATTTAACTTTTATGGATATTTGAATCCAGAATTCTTTATTTTATCTGGTAAAATTTTTTTTTCAAACAAAAAGTGTTTTTTTATGTGTTTTTTGTTGCGTAAATAAAGACATATACACTATTTTTTTGAAAAAAAACGAAGTACACCCGCACATCTACCGGATAACCGTGTGTGCGTCGTACAATTTAGCAAGCCACTTAGTATAAACAAAGATATCAGTTAGAAAAAACGTTTGCTGTAGGTTCTTTACCTTCTTTATTCGATTGGTATGATGTTGATGGAAATGGTGTGAAATTATATTTCGCGATCTGGATGCGTTCTTCACTTTTTACTTCTTTTCTAAGGAAAAAGTCTTACGTAGAAACGAATACATGGCAGTCTATGCGATGTAGAAAAAGACATCTGCAGTAATACGAAAAAAAAAACAATAATTTATTTAAAATATGTCGCTATCTGCTGCGAAACATTATTTTATTTACACAGTCCAAATTTTAAAAACCTGGCATTCTTATAGTTAAAGTTATCAAACTTTCTCACAAAAAACGCTCTCCTGGAAACTAACGATTTTGTAGATATCTGTTTGTTCTTTGCTGCCGTCGATATTTTATATTCCAATTTTAAAATTTGTGTTTTTTATCTGTGCTTCGAATGTCAAAAACGCTATCCGCCATGATGACTGTAATATGACGTCACCTCTACAGTAAACCCCTTAGCAAATCGTAGTGTTTACACCGCTGTTTACTCTGTGAGTGACGCAAAAGTGACGTTAGAAGATGGCGGTGCATTTGGCGACGTTTTTGCGCCAAATTTGAAATTGAAATTTTAAATGGCAAATTTTATCCTAATTTGGTAAAAAAAAATTGTTCTATTTTTTTTTTATAGGTTTTTATGAACAAAAGATTAAATTAAAATAGAAAAAAAATGGGGTGGAATAGCCTATTATTTAAAAAATATGTTTACTAATTCATTTGTATGATATTTCCAGGGTTAGAATCGGAATTAAAAACGCTCTCAGTGTCAGCTAAAGAGGAAGACATCAAGGAATTGATTGAAATATTAGACAGTCACTTCGACCCCACCAAGGAACCTAAAGGACCCAAACCGAGACCCACAGTAAGGGTAAGCTTATTATACCCATAGAATGATTGCATCCGGAATTAACATAATAAACTACAGAATGAAGCCAAATAAATGACCCGCGCAATTTCGTCTGCGTCACAGAGGGATTCAGTCAGTATTCCTCGATAAATGGACTTTCCAACAGTGAAAGAATTTTTCAAATTGGACCAGTAGTTCCTGAGATTAGCGCGTTCCAACAAACAAACTCTACAGCTTTATAATATAAAGTATAGATAACTCGCTAATAAAGTAGTTTTCTATTAGTGAAAACAAGCGAAACCGGACATGTAGATTATCGTTACCTTGTATAATATAAGTAAACTTATTGTAATGCATTAATTACTTCATTGTCGTCGTGTGGAAAAATGAAATTTTGTTTTTGCGGCATTTTTATTTATTGGCGATTAGTTAGTATAACTCGATACTTAACGGATTCCTTTTGTAAAATCGGTAATTTTAAATTAATAATGAAGCAATGACTTCATAATAGACAACCCGCTTTCGATTCAGTTAAAAACAATAGTTCTATTATAAAAAACTTGAGAATTGTCATGGGACACCCGAATAGAACGAAGTTCCTTTCGATTAAAAGATATCTTATAATTTTTTTCCTAACGTAACGCGCGATAAGGAACGTGTTTTAAAAGATTTTGATCACAGCGCCATCTAGAAATAATCATCTAAAACAAAAAAGTGTCGTGACAACTTTTCGTAAGAATTTTTCCGTCTAGCCCCCTTTCGATAACGCACGATTTTTATTTTATTTTTTTAGTTGGAGGAAATCACCGGATCCCCGCCCGCCCCGCGGGCGGGGTATGTGGGAGTTGAACCGCACTAAAACCTCCAACCGCTCACACTCAACGTCCGAACCCCGGCTGAGGCCAGAACC
Source organism: Trilocha varians (assembly GCA_030269945.2). Taxonomy (NCBI): domain Eukaryota; kingdom Metazoa; phylum Arthropoda; class Insecta; order Lepidoptera; family Bombycidae; genus Trilocha; species Trilocha varians. The sequence goes on from AP028277.1 coordinate 12,619,243, forward strand.
CAGCACGGGGTTTGGAGGGACGGCGCGACGCGTTACGCCATCGGCATGCTTTCCCGTCGCTCCGTCCCCGGACGCCGAACCGGTAGCCGCCGGCGAATACGGCCACCGGCTCTCTCGGTCGGCGGGCTCTCCGAAGCCCGCCAATCGATAACGCACGATAAGGAACTTCGTTCCAATAGTTTCAATAGAAGCAAATTTAACTTTTCAAGAACATTGTGTTGAAACTACAAGACATAATTTTACACAAACTGTTTATTTTCAAATATTTTGGCAATATTTAGGCAGACGAGCTGATGATATGGCCACAAATAATACAAACGATAAATAAAAAGTAATAAAACATTGTCTATTTCAGCCGCGATCGTCAGTAAACATCAACAATACAAGCGGTGACGCGGAAGGAAGCACGAGCGACTCACAGAACAGCACGACACAGAACTCGCCAAACAAAACTAATAATGGTATGTTAAAAAATAAATACAATAATATAGACTTGAAGAAAGTCGTAAGCCGTAGGTAGCGGTCGCGCAGTGTCTTTTACTTTGCTTTTTAGAAAAGTGCTTTTTACAAAATCTGACATCTAGCCCATTCAAGATATTATCTACAAAATACTAATTCTTGTCTTATTTCCGATGCATCGTCGTAGTCAAATTCGATACTATTAGAAATTTCGGATTATTCGACACTTTTCGAATTGTTCGAAATTTTTCGAATATTTGTCGAATAATTCGAAGATTTGAATTATTCGGTTCGGAACGAATAATTCGTAAGTTCGAATTATTCGGACACCCTTAACTGTTCGAAATTTGAATTTCTACATATGTACACAAAATGTATGAAAGTTGTCAATAACTGGACCTTTGGTCACTTTTCTTTTCAAATAAACATGAATTTCTCTTTAACAATGGTATTCTTTCATAAAAAAGTTTATGGAATTAGATACTTGATTAAACACCGATCTTATACATGTAATGATCATGAACTAAATGTTCGTAATTAATAAAGAAAAACTAAGTTGATAATGGAAATCGCACTATAAGACGAGCATCTAGGTAGGGCACCCTATAAACAAGAATAATGTTTCGTATTTTGAAATGTTTTCTTTCTTTCGTTTCCAGATATAGCGGCGGGCGACACAAAAATAAAAGCAGAACCGATCGCAGCAAACTAGCCTTCGTTATATACAACAATCTGCTACGAAGACAACACAATTTCACATAACAACAATACTATAATAAGTTTCATATTTGGAATTGAAACAACTTTTTTTTCTATATTGCATGTCCTAAGATATTTAAAACTAAATCGTAACAAATCCCCGGCTTTCGCGTTTTTAATATTTATATAGATAAAGTAGTTTGAGTGCCTTAGCAACTCATTTTGTCATAATAATTAAGGTTATATATTTGTAACGTTTTGTCTCGGTGTAAACGGTTCATGAACTGTATGTTGTTTTTTGCATAATACAGTTTTTTATATATATATACTGTTATAATATGTAGAGTAAATTTTTTAAATTATAAAAAGGCTTAAAGAGAGCTATATTTATTTCGGGCTCTTAATAATGCCTGTTTATTTATTTTTTTAATATATATATAAAAAAATATAATAATGAAATGTGCAATCGAACGCAACGGATTGACTGATTAAGAAATCCAATATGTATTTTAAAGATTATATTTTTATTTTTTTTTGTTTTACGCTACTTGCTGGAATAATGCTGACTGTTTTTTTTTTCACATACCATAGAGGAGAGATTTGTTTTTATTTTAGCACTGAGTTATAACCAGTGCGACCTTTTAACTCTTTAATTTTAGTTAGTTTATAACATAGACTGTACATATAATTTAATTTCTTATTTTGTTCAGATCTCTAATAAATATGTAAGTCTATAAAATTGTGATTTATTTTTCTGACCTTTGATACGGAAGTGTCTCTTTTACTGAGTTCAGCAAATCTGATTTTCTTTTTGCTTAAAATTTTTAAGTTCACCCATTTTCAAAAAAATTTGTACTAAAAATTGATATTTTTTAATTATTGTCAGCAAACATTTCCACACAGATTTGCTGACTATCTTATGCAGTGTCAGTGTAAGCTGTCGATATTGAAATGAAATGAAATACTTTATTTTCAACATTGATGACGTACTCATTCTTGTTGACGTCAAAAGTTACAAGCTACCACCAGTTCGGACACAAAAAAATAATAATTGTAGCCACCGTCCTGAGAAGAACTGGCAAGAAACTCAGCGGGCATGTCTTTTTTCTTTTATGATCATATTAAAGAAAACAATCTTTCATAATATTATTGTAATTCTATATTGTAACAGCGTCTGATTTCGTCCATCCTTCTGCTAAATGTTGTCTCACTGATCTGTCCAAAATTACCTGAAACAAGGTTAAGATTGTTTTTATAAATTGCTGCCAAATTTTACTTCATTCTACAGACGCAATAATTAGTTTGTAGAAACAAATATTTTTATTATTCTAAATATTTTTGGAACGAAGTTCCTTATCGCGCGTTATCGAAAGGGGGCTAGACGGAAAAAAATCTTACGAAAAGTTGTCACGACACTTGTTGTTTTAGATGATTATCGCTAGATGGCGCTGTGATCAAAATCTTTTAAAACACGTTCCTTATCGCGCGTTACGTTAGGGAAAAAAATCTTTTAATCGAAAGGAACTTCGTTCTATTCGGATGTCCCATGACACCTCTCAAGTTTTTTATAGTATTTTGTAAAATTACCTCAATATCTCGACAACCTTGCATAGCTCTGGTTAAAACGACATCAAAATGATCCATGTGAAGACGATTCGACATTTCCAACAATGCTATGCTTCCTGTAACAGTTATTTTACATTTGAAAATTGTAAGTAGCTCATTATAAACTATTCATATTCAGTTTTACAACAGTTTGCTGTCATCCATAATTTATAAACAGAACAGTACTAATAAGAAAGCTATAGTTTAATTATTGTATATCCAAAAAAACAATGGAAACTGTAAATAAGAAAAATTGCATTGAAAAATATTTGTAAATTTAAAAAATCTAATTTCATATTATAAATCAGCGTATGCATTGATTATTAACTTTTTTAAATTACACGCCACTGCTATTGAAGCATCATTTTCTCTAAGTATCACATCTACTAACGTAACGAACATTTGCATTCGCCGCTTTCAGAAACAATGATGTGAATGTTATGAGATTTAAGTATTTTGTTAGGGAGAAGTAAGTTTTTCCGTGAAAACCTTGAAATTTTCGTTCAAAATCTACACATATTCTTTGCAAATTCAACATCACCCTTACCAGTACTAGGTAAACTAGCAACAGTCAAACACACGCCGTCAGCCGCCTCCTCCACATGTCCTACATCGACAAGTGGTTCGTGCGTCGCACTACGCCGCGCTAATGACGCCGAGCACGCGGTCACGTACGCGCGCAGAGGAATGCCCGCGTCGATCAGCGCTAGACACGCTGCGTTTACGCTCGCACAGTACGCGCCGCCGTCTGCCTGATATTAGATTTCGTTGTAAAAACAATATCACTTTTTAATGGTTAAACTTAAGTAAATAAAATATGTACAAAAGATTAAGCATTGTAAGGTTTTGTTATAAAGAATAGTATAAGTTTGGGTATGTGCAAGAAATTATAAAATGCAAGAACAAGTGGTCCCATTATCCATGTTTTGCATGTCAACTCCAGAGATCCAAAATAAAATAGTACTTGCCAACTTACGCACCTATTGATTACTGTACAGTTACATATTATTGTACTGTACACATTAAGCAAATTTTAACATGCATTCTCAATGAAAAATATATTTTTAGTGGTATTAAATTATGTACTTTTAACTATTATTTTAGATTCTACAATATTTTACTAAGCACTAATTGTTTGCTCACAAAAAAAAAATATTTTTTTTTATTGCATTATAGATAAACGAGCCTACAGCCCACCTGATGGTAAGCGGTCACCGTCGCTCATGAACCTCTGCAATGCCAGGGCAATGAAGGGCTGTTATCTATCGCCTACCGATACAGGACTTTTCTTAAACCTCGTTTAAAGAGGGACATGTCATAGCGCTCCGGGAACACCGCGGATGGGAGTCCATTCCAAATTGGAATGGTACGGGGCAGAAATGATCTTCATACATTCCCATTATCCATACATTCTTTACCTGTAACACTTCAATGTAAATATCAATCTGTGATCTAGGGTACATTTCTGTTTTGATAGCAGCTGTTAGGGCTTGTCGTAGATGCATTGATATTTCCTGTGATTTTCTATCACCACGAGGTCTGTTCTTTCGTTCGCCTGTTTATGAAATAGATTATATTAATTATTTTGGAATAGCAGAATGAAATTAATTTTATTAATAAACTAGCTACTACTACTATTAAATTAATCATTAGCAAAACCGTAGTATTAAATTTGGAAACAAAACTAGCCATTTAAATCCTGTCTTAGTAAGTCTTCATAAATATTCATATTTTAGGATTATTCAATGGCTCACAGAAAATAATTCTGCAAATTTTTAAATCATCATGGAACTATTGAAGGGTGACAAGACGAGTGTTTGATTAATTAGTAAAATTTAGAACCTGTTGAGAATGTAGCCATGCTGTACTGACAGTTAACAACAACAGCCTCTGCTAACATTTTTGATTTTGCAGCCTGTAATATAGAAAAATGTTTTGAATTTTCATTGTTTCCACTCTCACAACAACAAAACTTATGTATTTTTTCATTTGTAATAAGACTTTGAGTTGAACAGTTTTAAAACAGTTATTATTGCATCAGTATGTAAATTAGGCTTGAAGAAAGTTCTTTCAGGTGGCGGAGTGAGCCTGACAATGCATAGGTCTATTCGCAACGATAACCACTCACAACCAGGTGATCCATACATGGCAATAAAAAATAATGTACATGTCAACTATTTTTTTTACCTCTTTATATTATTCTAAATACTTACTTGATGAGGTCCATAGACCGCAGCAAGGACTTTAGTGTTTCCTTGTTCGAGATACGCGCTTCCATCAGGCTGCGTAAAAACACCAAGTTTGCATCGTATTCTTCGTAATTCATTCGGTCTACGTCCATCTAGACGTAGCCCCTGACTCGACAGTAAATCTGGAGCAGGCATCTTTAATGGAAATTGAAGTAAAACTCGACTTTTTCACTATTTATAAATCAAAACCAGGTGGTCTCGTTTTGAAAACGCATCAGTGGCTGAGTTTGTTTCTTTTATTACTGAAGTTTTGTTCTTCAATGCAATTGTTAATTCTCTTTAGTGGTTATTTTTTTGTGCAATTCACTGATTACTGTACAATTGTAATTGTGATTTTAAAGTCGCGTAAACTTGGGAATTTATAGGTTATGTATTTATTTATGTATGTATTTTTTTTTATTTACGAAACTGTAATGAACACACAGATTATAAGAATGAACAGTCACGTTTGTCAAGTGTCAGGAAAGCACGGTGAGAGTCTAGTGTTGTAAAATGCAGTTCTCCGAATAGGAATCGATCGAATCGACAAAAGTTACCTGATATCTTGTAAAATATTTGATAGTTTTTCGTTTTTGTTTCGGAGAATATGAAATGTTGTTCCAACTTTAGGAAATAAAATTACCGTTTTGATGTGTGATAACGTGTTTCAAGCTCTGCAAAGCCAAATTCTACATCCACCACAATCCACTCATCGATTTTTCTATTTTGCCCATCACTACGACCTGATTTTTTTTTCTGACAAAATTTACACAACAAAGGCAAAGTAAACACAACTCACAATTAAATTTTACATTCTAAGTCAATGGTTATCTCGTTATCTCACTGTTAATCTAAACGTTAATGATTTTTAGTTGAAAAATATATTTACATGTTACAATATGTAACTAAAAGAGAAAAATCTTTTTGATTTATTTTTCAGAGACTGATTTTAAAAAGGCTTGCTGAGCTCATCCCAACATCACTACTGGAGTCAATTGTCAGTTGTCACTAAATCTGAATGTCATTTAAAAAGTAAATGGCCGTCAATGGCGGCTAGTTTTTTGGAATTTTTTGGTTTTGTGATAATTTTGGCAATCTAAACTGATTAGAGAGTGAGTGACTGTTTGATAATATGCATATTGTGATATAGCGAAAACGCTTACAAAATCAAATACGTGCACAACAATCGTAATGCAGTAATCAATTGTTAGGAAAACAATACACACTATACCGTGTTCTAATAAAATTGGTCCACACATGAACAAATTGTCATCCGATTTGGTAAATGCATGCGTGTACACAAGATTATACATAATTGCATATTAATTACTTAACTATGTACACAGAATAATTACTTTTAATTCTGTTATTTGAATATGAAACAACAACAAACTATCATTGTTTAGTTTATGTAATTTTCGTAGATTTGGATTATCGATTTGTATTGAGACTTGCTTAATTACAGACTTGAACAATGGATGTTGACGACTCGGCGGTCGACCTCAGCGTCAGGTAAGAAATACCTAAATTATACTTGAATATCAATAATTTAATTTTGTATTGATTCAAAGTGTTATAAAATTTAAAAATACGGTTTATCAAGCTTCGTAATACAGTATCTGAATTCTATCTATAAACAATAATTTTAAAAATTTTTTGGGACCTAAAAAAACGAAAGATTTGCAGTTTGACTGTAATAAACAAAATTAAAACTAAATATAATACATATATAAAAATTACGAAATGTCTGAAGTTTAATATCTATATACTTACTCATATCTTCATCCCTCTTCTGAGAGACCTGAGCCCAACAGTGGGCAGTAATGGGTACCTACCTACTTAGCTTATTTTAGTTTCTCATATTTATTTTGTAGGTCCTTACCACCCGAGCTGAGTGAACTAAGAGCGCTCACTGCAAGTGGTCTAACTATAACACCAGCCCAACCTCCACCACATGTATGTATAACAAACACTATATTATTATTATTTTTTTATTGCTAAATAGATACACGTGCCTATGGCCCACCTGATGGTAAGCAGTTACCGTGGCTCATGGACCTCTGCAATGCCAGGGCAAAGAGAGGCCGTTATCTATCTATATTGTTGATATATCTAATACTGAATGATCTTTTACATTTAAAGTCCTCTGTCTTGTCAATATTTTAGTTTGAATATATTGAAAATAAAGCAGGCACACAATTAGGTAAAATTAATTTCGATTTTCTACTCACTTTGGGATTTTTTTTAAAATAATGTGTTCTTATGAATTTTCATAAAATTATTACATCTGGAATCAACATCATGAACAACAAAATCAAGCCAATTTAAAGTGCACCGATCGCGCGTAACTACACGATATTCTGGCGTTAATGTGCCGATGACACTCAATTCATTTAACACACTAATAAAATATTACATACACATAAGTTCTTTAAAATTTCACTTTGTTATTTATGATGTTCATTCAAAAAATTGTGTTGTTACGTGTGATCGGTGCACTTTAAATTGGCTTCATTCTGTTGTTCATGATGTTGATTCCAGATGTAATAATTCTATATGAATCTTATGACTGAACTTTTTTAAATAAATTGTATTAGTATTAGTATATACTTTATTGTACCAAAAAACACCCATTAATTTAAAAACTGATACAGCTTATAGTTGTTGTACAATATAGGTGGCCTTATCGCTATAGCAATTTCTTCCAGGCAACCTTAGGCAACTGGCAACCATGTTTGATGTATTCATAACTTTTGAGAAAAATGTTATTTAGAAAAGTAGTAGTTACTTTTTTTTATTTTAAAAAATTGATTCATTTTATTGAATCTTTCTACTGGAAATTTAATACATGAGGAATAATGATGCATTTCAAATGGATATCCAAAGATACCATGAATAATGTGCATATAAAAAGGATCATTCACATATTTATAAGTTACGCAGCCTTGATACAAATACAAAAAATACAAAATAGTTTATTAACAGAATTTTACATATTGTGACCCATTTTGTATTTTTTTATATTTTTAAATGAAAATCAAAATGAATACAACAAGACTTGTATGTCTACATATCATTTATTTTAAGAGTAATGTTTAAGCAACAAAATATTAAATCTCAATTATGAGTAATGTTTAAGCAACAAAATATTAATTCAAGAAAAAAATAACTTTTTTAATAACAATTGACAAATCTCATCTGATGAGAGTAATTTCAGCAATTTTATATTTATCTTTTAACCCTTTCATGCCCAGGGGATATATTTTTCCCTTCTACAAAAATCGTTACTATTATTGAATAATATATTTTTTTTATGAATGTCAAACGTTACGTTTATGTATGTTGTGTTAAAATGTTTCATATGAAATTTATAGGAAGTTTGTACACCCTACTATGTTTTTCTGGTGATATCTCTTACTTTACAGAATAACTTAATGTTTAGTGTCAGCCATCTTATGGTCCTGAAAGGGTTAAAAGAAAAATCTTATATTTCAAATGGTGTTTGAATGTACTTAAATATTCTAATTTTATTTTTTTTTCTTTTTGACTGCCATATGTGGGAAGATTGATAAGGTTGGTATTATAAAGATGTTATAAATGTGTGTGTAAATAATAATAATAATAATTTGTACATCACTTACACAATTAAAAAACTGTTACAATTTGTTTACCATACAAAAAAATATTATTTTAAAAACAGTACAATATACTTTATTGAAACACCACAACCACAAAAAAATACAAAATAATTACACTCTGTTTTTATAATAACATCTTAGACATTAAATTGAAATCGAAATTTCATGTTTAAAAACATCTACATTTTCACATCAAAGCTTGTTCTTGTGTTTGTTTTACAATACCGTGGTTATATAGGGCTCCAGCGGCAGGCGGGTGCTGCGTCCCCGTTCTGAACAACGCAGCTATGCCGAGAGCCCTGATATTGTGTTGCTACCGGCTGCACCTCCGCATAGGAAGCCAACCACTACCGCTCCATTTACTGGGACTGGTATGTTATCCACAGCTAACTGGAATTGCTTTTGTTTTGTTATGTCATGTGTCAGCTAAAATTATGTTTTAGGACAAGTTTATTTATTTATTTAATTCAAGGAAAATCAACAGCTAATGATCTGGGTACATAATTTAGAATAGGAAACTTAAAGCTAATTACAGGTTTTCACAAATAGCTCTAGCATAAACTAAACAAGAACAAGTAAGTGAGCAAATTGTACAAAATACAAAAATTGTTGAAAGTGAACACTGCTACGGATAAAATTGAATGAATAAAGAAGATTAAATTCTACAAAAAAAGGAAACTAAATTAAAAACAATAACATTTCAGTTAACCTAAATCTTTATAGAAATGTGAGCTTATCTGCCGTCGCGCTGCCGAAATAGAGCTAAAGAATAAGTCGATGTCATTTATATCCAATTAACACTACTGGTTAAAAATGGTGAAAGAAAACATCGTGAGGAAACCTACATAATAATATTAGTGAAGTCACAAATCACTTTTGATATCTCGAACATCTGTGATCGTATAATTCTCGACTCTGGATTAAGCTTTTTCCTTAATTTAATTTAAGGCGTGTTTTGAGCACTATGATTTACCATCAAGCACTCGAATGCTTGCCTACTTATTAAACGTCTATGTCTAAGGTACACACGTTACTCACTATCAAGTATATGTATATCTTTGGTACAGACATGAGCAGCAAGTTAAACTCGTCCGTGAACGTGTCGATAACGCCGAGCGTCGCCATTCCCGCGCCGGAGTCACCGCGCGACCCTCGCGATGATGAAGAGTCGGAGGATGATGAGAACGAACCTCCCATACCGATGCCGGGACTCAGGGTAAGGGGATTATGTGACCACTGGAATGTATAGAAAAATAAATATTCAATGTATTTTTTGTAGCTATCAAATGCCACCTTATAAGAAGTAGTGATAAGTTAGATTTAAAAAAAAAAACAGTCAACCGGGAACTACTTAAAATTGGCGTTTGTCTAACCAAAGATGGATTATTCATCACCATCATCAACAACCTATAGACGTCCACTGCTGAACATAGGTCTCCCCCAAACCTCGCCAGAACCGGTTAGGTCCTGCGTTGTTTGGGTCCAGTAACTTCCTGTAGCTTATTTTAATCTTATTCGCTTTGTGTTGTTTTTATAACTAAATTTGAGAGGAGGATCACCATAGTTTAGTAGTATATTTAAATATAATTGTTTGCTTACAGGAATTATCTAGTGCAGAAATATGGGAGCGTGACCGTCGTTTGCGTGCTTTGCGTGAAAAACTACGCGCTGAGGAAACCAGGCTTGTTCTACTGAGGAAGATACGACAATCGCAGCAAACAACCGGCTTGCCGCCTGCTAAGGTGTGTTGTAGAAGTTATGAAAGATCTTTTATTTCTAGAAAATACTAATTTAACGTTAATATGTACTAAGGGTTGTTGTGAATATCAATTTTTGGATATTCAGGAATGTAAATGTAAATCATAAGTCAGCTGCTCCTGCTAAATAATTAAAACATCTTCGCAAAGTATCTTGGGAACGGCAGATTGTAGATGTTTATTTTCGTTGTAAAGGGCATGAAGAGACCGGAGAATCTTAATTTTGACCATCTCCGATTCCAAATGTGCGTAGTGACAGATGATTTATGCGCCGACCCCATTTGAAGAGGATAAGGAAGAGCAGAAAACATTATTTTTCAATCTAAACTAAAATTAACCTGATTTTTCTCCAGGAATGTAACACAGGCACAGCTCTAGCCGGCAGCGGATGCGTGGTACCTCCCGGAGTGACGGTGACCCCCGCCCCGCCCCCCGCGCACCAGAACAAGCGCGTGCGAGGCGCTACCAACCGACCCGCCGCGCTGCCCGGCGGCGCCACCCTCACGCCGGGCTCCTACCGCGCGCCGCCGCCCGCCGCCGCCGTCACGCCCTCCGTCACTATCACGCCGGCGCCGCCGCCCACAGCGTCTCATCATCATGCACCCAAGGTGAGATATACACACACAAGCACACAGGTGCACATAGAAAAGTACAGACACGTTATTAGACAGATATGCATTTTTTTTATTGCCACGTAAGCAAACGAGCCAACGGCCCACCTGATAAGATAAACATAAACGAAAATAAACAAAAAGACAATAGATAGACAGACAAGCATTTACAGACAGTCACATGATCAGACAGAAGCACGCATTTATTACAGACAAACAGACATGTAATCAGACAAGAATGCATTTACAGACAGACAAGTAGTCAGACATCAATGTGCATTTCCAGACAAAAAGCTCAATCATATACTTACACATTTACAGACAAACAAACACTTAAACCGGTATGCAGACAAAAGTAACAATTGGTTATAAAACAAAAATATTATTATCTTCACAGAGTAGGACTTTTCAAGTAATATTAAGTTCAAAGTATGATTTTCCATGCTACGTATAATAGAAGCATTAGATACAAAAAAAACTTGAGAGGTATCAAGGAATGGAACGAAGTTCCTTTCTATTAATTAGTGAGAATTATAATAAAATGTTTTGATCACAGCGCCATCTAGTATTAATCATTAAAAAAAAAGGAATTGTTTTAAAATATTTTAATCACAGCGCCATCTAGCGATAATCATCTAAAACAAAAAAAGTGTCGTGACAACTTTTTCATAAGAATTTCCGTCTAGCCCCCTTTCGATAACGTGCGATAAGGAACTTCGTTCCAAAATGGAACAGCATATATTTATAAGCATAATTATGCAATTTCAAGCCTGCCCAGGATAACTCGTCGGTAACAAGTAGCACGAGCGATGCAGTGAGTATGGAAATGTGATATCCTCATTCATTTCTATAATTTATTTACTTTTGTAAATTCAGTATTCAATAAAAACAATGAATAGTTTCACAGGGAGGAAGATGTAGATGCAAATCTTTTAGTAAGAACTTACTAAATCTACTTAGAGCAAATATGGCTCGAATTTGAGAGTGTATGTAAAAACTGCCATAAGCAAAATAGTTACTTAAAGTTTTAAATAATGAAATACTTCACCTTAATAAAAAAATCTATTGGCGTATCGTTTATTCGCACCTAAAATAAATAAATAATTTTAGTAATCAAAATATCCCATTTCTTTTAAAAAAAAACCATATTTCAGATCTCTCTGAGATTTACTTACATTAAAAAAAAATTACTAATAATTTTTTCTATAAACTCATTCATACACTCGCGGTTTTCTATAAGACTTTCATGCATTTTCAACGGGTTCTTACCACGATATTTAATTAATTGAGTTGTCTCGATATTTCAACATTGTTGCAAACGTCATAATCACGAGAAAACTTCTCGAAAATGCATGAAAGTAAATTCTTTCTATATTTTACCTTAATTAAAATAATTTGTATTAAATTTCAGGCCAGCACCCGTAGTTCTGAAGATACTCAAACCCCAGCGCAGAGACAGGCTGCTGCTAAATTAGCGCTCAGGAAACAGCTCGAGAAGACTCTATTGCAGGTCGGTAGTTGACCAAATATAACAACAAATACAAATATTTAGAAAGGAAAGGGTTACTAATTAGAATGCGTTTTGGTCATGTTTGTTCTCCCGCTCATTTATTCAAGTTGAAAATCTTACAATCGCCAATGTGCCCATGTGGCTCAGAGATAGGGTCACTTGACCACATATTTTTTAATTGTCCTTTGAACAATAAGTGTGAACCTTTATATTCCCTTTTTGAGAGTGCTGAGATTCCCTTTCCTACTAATATGGGGTATTTACTAACTTTTCGAACAACAAAAGTAATATACATTCTTGCTAACTTTATTAACTGTAATAATTTAAAATTGTAATTAAAATATATTTAACATAATTATACAACTAGGTCTAAGTATATTGACTCATTCACAAATCGTGTAAATATTCAATGCTATTGCCCAATCGAATAACTGTGATCCCTTCAAACCTGACATTGGCAATGTTGAAACTACACTGTGTATGACCGGACATATGTTTAAGGGGTAATGCCACTAAATTTTTTGAAAAATCGTTTTTTTTTTTATTGGCTTAAAGGCTATTTTCACGTGACATACAATAAAGTTTTATTTATTTAATAATAGGAAGACCTACAGCTTAAATTAAACATAACAGTCGACGATAAGGTTGTGTCAGGATAGCGGTCCTCACTGATAGTGATTGAGTATGTATGCAATAGATACAATGAGTGCGGACATAAAGAAATTATACAAAACAAAATAAAAAAAAAACAAGAACAAGAAACAAGTAAAATGCCTTAGTTCGGCTTAGGTAATAAACTAATTGTATGTACTACTATCTAATTATTTACAATTTGGTTTATATTTCTAGATCCCTCCTCCCAAGCCCCCGCCGCCGGAGATGAACTTCATCCCGTCGCCCAGCAACACTGACTTCGTGTACCTCGTGGGACTCGAACACGTCGTCGACTACCTGACCAACGAGGACCGGTTAGTAGCTGTGTACATGGAGATGTGTGGCGACCAATAGAGCGCGAGATCCTGAATCGCGCTAACGACATTTGCAACGTTCGGCGCATACGACATCTGAAATCTACTTTTGACCGGGCATACACTATCTCGCCCGTTCGAAAAAATACAATCAACAAATAAACTTTTTCATCAGCAGATTGAGTGTCGGATTATGTTGTAGTACAGTGCGATATAGTTGAATACACATTAGACAATGTCCATCTATTGCTTCGACACAAATAGTCGTGTCGTGTCGTTGTTATCTGCGACTGCGACGTGGTACAGACGCTATAGTTAAGCACCCATGTTGCAGCATGCCGCGGTCGAGCGTGCCGTGCGTGTGCGCGCAGTGCGGCTGCGACTTCACGCCGGTGTGGCGCTGGGAGCGGCCCCCCGCGCGCCGACAGGACGCCACCTTCTGCGTCACGCCCACGCCGCACGCGCGCCGACTGTGCGAGCTCTGCGTCTCCGGGAACGTCAAGCGCGCGCTCAAGGTAACTAGCGCACTGCACACTGTAGCACACTGCACACTGTAGCACACTGCACACTGCGCCTGCACACTGCGCCTGCACGCCGGTGTGGCGCTGGGAGCGGCCCCCCGCGCGCCGACAGGACGCCACCTTCTGCGTCACGCCCACGCCGCACGCGCGCCGACTGTGCGAGCTCTGCGTCTCCGGGAACGTCAAGCGCGCGCTCAAGGTAACTAGCGCACTGCACACTGTAGCACACTGCACACTGTAGCACACTGCACACTGCGCCTGCACACTGCGCCTGCACGCCGGTGTGGCGCTGGGAGCGGCCCCCCGCGCGCCGACAGGACGCCACCTTCTGCGTCACGCCCACGCCGCACGCGCGCCGACTGTGCGAGCTCTGCGTCTCCGGGAACGTCAAGCGCGCGCTCAAGGTAACTAGCGCACTGCACACTGTAGCACACTGCACACTGTAGCACACTGCACACTGCGCCTGCACACTGCGCCTGCACGCCGGTGTGGCGCTGGGAGCGGCCCCCCGCGCGCCGACAGGACGCCACCTTCTGCGTCACGCCCACGCCGCACGCGCGCCGACTGTGCGAGCTCTGCGTCTCCGGGAACGTCAAGCGCGCGCTCAAGGTAACTAGCGCACTGCACACTGTAGCACACTGCACACTGTAGCACACTGCACACTGCGCCTGCACACTGCGCCTGCACGCCGGTGTGGCGCTGGGAGCGGCCCCCCGCGCGCCGACAGGACGCCACCTTCTGTAACTAGCGCACTGTGACTACTCTCTGATGTACGACGTCACTTGCTAATCATGTGGTTTGTTCCAGGCGGAGCACACGGCGCGGCTGAAGACTGCGTTCGTGCGCGCATTGCAACAGGAGCAAGAAATAGAGCGTCGCCTGGCCGCGCCCTCGCCCCCGCCGCCCGCGCCGCCCCCCGCGCACGCACACGTCACCGCCGCGCCTGCCCCGCGCGCACACCACGCCCCGCAGGTACCCGCCCGCACCCCGCCCGCTAGTAGCTAGGAGGAAGTGGCAGGGCTAATGAGAAAAAAATTCATCCGGGTGCCGTGCCAATATTTGGCCACTAGCATTAAATTGAATAGGACATTTGAAACTTTGTAATACTGTAATTTACACCCTGTATATTTATAACCTAAATTAAACTAATAAATAATAGAAATTTTATTATATTTTCAGCCGGTATCTCGCAGTTCGTCTCGTAGCAGTGTCCCAGCTCCGCCGTCGCCGGCCCCACCGCCTGTTACTTCTACTACCAGGTAATCCCTACTAGTCCCTACTATTATTATAAATGCAAAAAAAAAATTGTCTGTCTGTTATGCTTTCCTGCTGTAACCTCTCAACCGATTTTGACGAAATATGGCATGTTCTTTTTTTTTCATGTTTATTTTAGTCTGGGAAGCATAACTCTCCAGTAATAACAATAACAAATAATTTTAATTATTGTACTTTATTCAACTCAATTAAGTGGGGCTGACGGGGCTATACGTGAGCCTTACCATGCAACTTGATAGGTAACCCTACAAAACCACATACTACATTTTTGATACGTTTTAGTGCGTTTCTGCACCCACGTACCCTATATTGCAATTTTTGTTATATATTGTATTTTATGTATATTGTTATTTATTGGCAGGCCGCTGACGTCATCGGAGTCCCTCCGCTCGCACCACTCGGAGCGCGGCGGTCGTGACGCGGGCGAAGTCGCCGCTAAAAAGAGCAAGAGTATGTATCCTTCTCTTTCGCACTATACACGCTACACTTGTCTACATTTGAAAATATTTTAAATTTAGTGTCACAATCTCGTACTGTATTGTATTATTGGTTAAATATACATTTATAATGCTGATAAATATTACAAGTTCTTCTCAGGATGGTGGCGAAAATGTTTTTTTTTGTCCGAACTGGTAGCTTTTAACTTTTGACATCAACAAGAATGAGCATATCATCAATTTTGAAATAAAGTATTTCATTTCATGAAATTGTTGTCGGATTTACCCTCTATTGATTATTGAAAAAAAAACTATAAACTACCATTTCTATTTAAAGTAATATTTTTAATTTGTTATCAGGTTCATCATCTAGCAGTACTACTCAGGGTAGTTCCAGCAAACAGCATCAGGTATTATAAACTTTAACATTTCACATCATTATTAAAATTCCAATATTGAAAGTATAGTTTCACCTTCAATTTCCCATCCTCCCATCAATCTATCTCTTATATTTAAGTTAGTTCTCGTTCATGTCTCAGCCCTTTGTAACACAGACGAAGTTTTGCGGAACAGTTAGTAATAACAATTATTTGTTATTTCAGCAACTAGCCGCGGCCGCCGCAGCTCAGATGGCGTTCGAACAACAGAGCGCAGCCGCCATGCAGGCACTGCAACATCAACTGCTTAGAGGTAATGTAGATTTTAATTTAAACCATAGATATTTTAGATATACGGGGTGATCTATTTTTGGAATCGGTTAAATTAGAAAAGAAAAAAAGCAATAATTTTTTTTCATGTAGGTAAATGAGCTAACGGGCCACCTAATCGGGCGTGAACCCCTGCAATGTCCGGGGATTGAGGGGTCGTTATCTATCACATACTTATACAGGACTTTTCTTAAACCTACAAAGAACTACATGAAAGTGTTTACCACTCTGTATTTTTACAAGCTTTATATTAACTTGCACTGGATGTAACTATGTAAGTTCGGGTAGAATCTTGCAAGCTAAATTTGACAATATTCCCGGTTTCCGATTGAACTGACATTTTGCACACGGATGTATATCGCGTGAAGATGCAATAATATGATAAAATGGCGCTGATCTGATGATTGATGCGGAAGGTGGTCATAGGAACACCTGTACTAAATAAAGATAGAGATGTCGTGTTTGGGCTCATTTTAATTGTCTTCTTAAAAGCTTGTATTTATAGTTTTCTTTATATGTTTTTATTGTTGCTGTATTTACTTATTTTTTACATTATTTAAAAAAAAATATTTCTAAATAAATTTAAAAATACAATATACAAAACAGAGGGCCACTGGAGACGGGGTCTACGACCCAAGCCATCAGTGGTCAGGGCTCAAGAGAGAGGAATCTCCTCACAATACACCGCCCAATGCGCATCCCGATCTATTGTCACTATGTCCGGCTTATTGGCAACAATAGTCCTGTCAGTGATAACAGATCGGTCCCAGTAGAGCGTTACATGAACATTATCGAGCACTGGCTGAGGCCAATACTGGTAATAATGTACAGCGGCTTCAACAAGGTCGTATTTCAGAGCAAGTTGTTGGTGGATAATCTTAGCTTGTTATTGTTATTATTATGTTATGTGTGTCAGGTCTGAGCGGCGCGGGCGGGTCGGGCGGCATGTCGGCGGCGGCCGCCATGATGCAGTTCACGCCGCTGCTGTACTCCTACCAGCTGGCCATGGCGCAGGCCTCCGCGCTAGGTAAGAGATGTACGTATCGAACACAACATTCCATTTCATTATTTGCAAATGTATTCATTTAAACATTCAAATATGTCTATCAGTATAATTCTGGTTTGCATATATTCATTTCATGTTCTGTTTTTAATTTTTTTTTGTTAAAACGTGTATGTTTGGATATATGGTTTGGTAAAGTACGTGTGTGTGTAATTTGTAATGCTTGTGTGTATCACTTTATCTAAACTGGAGAAAAAACCCTAAGTAAATATGAAATATAGAAAAAATCCTCTTCACAATCTTTTAACTTTGTTTGAAGTTAACCCTGTATGTATGTGTGTAGCGGGTAAAGGCGGCAGTGCCTCGAGCGGCAGTAGCGCGGCCATGGCGGCCGAGATGCAACGCGTGGCCGAGGCGCAGAGACAGTACCTGCTCGACATGATCCCGGGACAACACGCCAGGAACCCCTGGACTAAGAACTGAACGGTAACTTTATTAAGAATTTCAAGTGACAGTAAAAGGGCTTTCGGGCTAGTGGGTAGTTAATCATAAAGGCGCCTGCCCTTTTAAAGGAGCCCATATTCCATGATGGGTCTACGAACATTCTGTTTTCGAGGTAACTCAATTATTTCATGGGGGTGGGAGTAAATCTTAAGAGAAGATTTGTGTAGAACCTTGACCTTTTTTTTAAGAGACTGTCCAGAATTAGAGCTTCTGTTAACCAATTGAAATCACCCCGCAAATTATCAAGATCGATCGCAGCTCGTTTTACTTGTCTTGACTAGCACACTACTGCTACCATAATATTAATAGTTTTAAAAAGAATTTTGATATAAGATTGTTTATGTTATAATTATTATTATTTACGTCCAATTTTTTTCTTTTTCAGTTCAGCAAGAGGAGAGATTTGGATGCATTTCTAATATTTTTTTAGATTTTAAGATTAGGTAAAGATTTTGAATGTTTTTTGTAAAACGTTTTGCACAAAAACAGATAAATGCATAAATTACTTATATGAGATAAGTTTTTGGAGGACAGTACCGTTACAAAAAGTATTTTATGAAATCGAAAAGGATTCGATGGATTGTCTCAAACTTTTTATTTTACTAAATTTCAATTAAAAATCATTTATGAATTTTACAAAGCAAATATTTCGCAGTTTTCTTAATTCTCATGGTATCACCAGAATACCAATATTATTTTATGCATTTTGAAGATAAATGCTAAAGAAGCATAATTTAGCACGTAAGTTAAATTTAAGTAAAAAAAATCATTTTTGACTTAACAAATACGAAACTTAAAGCTCAAAACACCATATTTAAAAAATTGGATATCCTTAAAAATCTCCATAATCCTGGTATTGCGTTAATTCGTCCGGTGTGACGTCATAATATGGTAAATTCTATTCGATAAAAAGTAATCATGAATTGTCATTGAATCAAAACTGTCTTTTACATACGCGTGAAGTTTTGTATTTTGTATTATTTTTTAGAAGTAAATAAAAAAATATGAGAAAATAATGCGTTTTATTGTTTCTTCTTTATTTTTCTTTTTACGATTTCATCGTTTTATTATTCTTTCAGCATTATTGCGGATTTGACTAGTTCCTGAAAAAAAAAAAAAAAAAATCTGTATAATCACTACCAAGTTACTCTTTCTTAAGTGACCAAAAATGGTTGCCAAAAATTTTAAAGATACAATTTTAAGATTTACCCGATGTTCATCCAAGTATTGAAGATCCGTTTCCGCTCCTAATATTTGTACAGCGTTCACAATGATATCAGCCGCCTTTTTTACGTTCTTAGAAAATGTTGCTAATACCTCACTCACTGAAACCTGTAGATAAATATTTAAATAATATGCAGGTTAACTTTTAAACACTAAAGGAGCATATCGAAAAAAGGTGCTTTAAAATGGCTAAGTATTTTTAAAGATAGTGCATTAACAAATTGTTTTAGTTCAACGAAACATATCAAATAAACTTAAATAACACCTTTTTGTTAATTAAGAAAATTGACATAAAATTTCGTCTGTTAAATGTTACACTAGCAAAAAGTTATAGATGTAAAATCTCAACATTTCTATCTGGAGGTTATTCCTAAGTAAGTACAAATAAGAAAATATTATTAATACTCACGGCTTGCTCATTATCCCTCCAACAATCGTAGTCGGTAACTAAAGCGACCGCAGCGTAACTTAAACCGGCTTCTTTTGCAAGAACTACCTGAAAATAACAAAAAAAAAATGTAAAAAAAATTAAAGACACAATATTTATTTAACCCTATATGAGGTTAATTTTCTTAGGTTAGGACTTAGGACGAAATATCAGGCTCGAAGGACCAAGGATTGAAAGATTTTTTGTAATATTTTTTTTAGATAAATTATTTATTAGAAGAAAATGTTTACCTCTGGAACAGTGGTCATATTGACAAGATGGCCGCCCCATTGTTTGTGCATCAATGATTCAGCTCGGCTTGAAAATCTAAAAAATAAATATGGTTAAATTAAAAACATCTTCTGTATCATGAGTGACGTCAATTTCTTTGAATGGTTAAGGACCCCAACATGACAAAAAAACTTGAGAGGGGTCAAGGGACACCCGGATGGAACGAAATTCCTTTCGATTAATTAGTGAGGGAATTGTAATAAAATTTAATAAAGAGAGACAAAACAGTGTCGTGACAACTTTTTCATAAGAATTTCCGTCTAGCCCCCTTTCGATAACGCGCAATAAGGAACTTCATTTCAATAGAAAACTCAAAAAACAAAATATAATCAAACATATTTTATACACATTTAAATCTAACGGGAGTGAACTCACAAGGTAACAAAACATTTTTTTTTTCAGAAAACGAGAAAGGCTGAGTATTGTTTATCACAGAAGTGTAGTGTAGGCTCAGGAATGTGATGTGATAGTGTGCTTAACTATAAATGTGCAGTTTATTTTACTTACCTAGGTCCCTGTATAACAACAGCGGTTCCAGTTTCATGGCACCTATATCCTCTGGAAACAGCCGCGTTATAAAGAGCATTACGAGCTCTCTCGCAGAAAGCAGGCCTCATGGGCAAATGACAAACACCGCGAGGACCACCTTCTGTGTTGTCGTAGAATGTGCATTTTCTACTCCAAGTCCTGAATGTGAGCATTAGGGATAAATTTGTTAGGACATTTGCCGTTATTTACGTCATTTTCAATCATAATTAACGGTTTCTTACAACAATTTTTAATTAATCTCTTTAAACGAGGTTTAAGAAAAGTCATGTATCGGTAGGCGATAGATAACAGCCCTTCATTGCCCTGGCATTGCAGAGGTTCATGAGCGACGGTGACCGCTTACCATCGGGTGGGCCGTAAGCTCGTTTATCTATCATGCAATAAAAAAAATATATATATTTATCATTATGCTCGGAGAGTGTAGTGAGTCCCAAAAGCGATAAAGAGAGTAGACAGATTTGTTTGTTCTTAAATCTCCCTGCAGTCCAGTCTTGTGATCATGATGTTTGCAACGTCGAAATATCGAGACCAATCAATTGAAAAATCATGGTAAGAACCCGTTAATTATGCATGAAAGCATTAAGAATATTTCGAATATCGAAATTTGGACATACTTTCATGAATTCATTTTCGACAATGCAAAAATTTCAAACGTGTCGCCATTGGTAAATATTCAACACCGACGCTATCATAAAGTATACCTATAAAAGCATGTAGCTATTCTGTGCTTTTGTAGAAATAGTATATTAGAACTAACTCAGATTATTTCCAGTTTTCAAAGGATAAATTGTCTTCAAGATCTTCTTTCTCGATTGGCTTAAAGCGCCTCTGTGTCTGTGATAACAATTTTAGTATAGGTTGGTATAGTTAGATTAGAAAAAAAGAGGATCACGACCATTTCGTTAATTTTTAAAAATTACCCAAGCATTTGAGAGGAACCGTCATATTGAATTTTACTACCACGGTTATTGCCTCCTGGTGGAATTTGTTACTGTTTCTTCTAATAAAGTTACCAAGTATACGGCACTGGGAAAAATATGTAGAAAAGCATTAAAACTAAATATGTATCTCTAAATACCTGTCGATAAAATCGTTCAAAATAACAAGATCGCCGGGCTTGTACTCTTCAACGAGTGATCCGGTGGCGGTAGTCGCAAGAATGTGAGTACATCCGACTTGTTTCAGTGCCCAAATGTTGGCTCGGTAATTCACGTCGCTGAAATAAAGTAATAGCAGTTTATATACAACTAGCTGCCGCGCGCAACTTCAAAACAACAAAACAAAAAAAAAATTTAGGGGTGGACTACCCCCAACATTTAGGGGGATGAAAAATAGATGTTGGCCGATTCTTATAGATACCGGAGAAGCACAAAAAATTTCATCAAAATCGGTCAAGCCATTTCGGAGGAGTATGGCAACGAAAACTGTGACACGAGAATTTTATATATTACTAGCTGACTCGCGCAACTTCGTCTGCGCCGAAAAAAAAAATTAGGGGTGGACTACCCCTAACATTTAGGGGATGAAAAATAGATGTTGGCCGATTCTCATAGGTACCGGATAAGCACAAAAAATTTCATCAAAATCGGTCGAGCCGTTCGAGTTCGAACACCGTGACACGACAATTTTATATATTAGATAGAAGATTAAGTTCAGACATATCTCAAAGCTGTATTACAAAAGAAGTGTATTTCGCGTTGTAGGGGTTCATTACTTTTGAAAGATTGTATCTATTAGTCACTATTGAAGCACAATTTTTTGAAACAATTCAAAGTGATCTGTCCCTTTTTCTTACGTGCCGTGACGCACGCCCTACCATAGGCCGTAACTCCACTCCTGTCTGGCAAAAAAAGCCACTGTCTTTAGCTAGATAGACATAATTATACTGAACCTAGGTTGAAATTGATGTTTCCTGCCGTGTCTAGCCAATAAAACGCAGTCCACTCGTTTGATTTGACCCTCTATTAGTACATCAGAGGGCTTCCCAAATGGTGTAGTGACCTCTCTTTCTACTTGGTTCTCAAATAATGTTGGATCATCGAATCCTGATCCTCCAATGATACCAATCTGTTAAAGTTAATGAAGTATTTTTTTAAATTTATGTATTTCAAATCTAAGTTACGATAAATTAAGTATGTGAGAGAATGACATAATATATTATTATTTATTGTTTCCTAAAATATGTTTTTAGGTGTTAGAAGGAAAATTATTTTGTTTGATTTTATAAAATTAGCTCAAACAAGTGTGATTTTTGCAGCAAAAGTTTTGCTTGCCTCAGAGATGAGCCCAGTAGTGGAATTTTTGACATGCATGTACCGATATTTTACCCATTTTTGGAACAAAGTTCCTTATCGCGCGTTGTGAAAGGGGGCTAGACGAAAAAAATTCTTACGAAAAGTTGTCACGACACTTTTTTTTTTTACTGTTTATTAAGAGGTGTCCATGTAGAGATCTGCAAGCAATGGTGCGATTCATTAATAATGTTGATATTGAAACAATCCTAGAGGACAAGTTTATTACTATTTGTAATAATAAAACACAGGAATAAACAGAATATTTTTAATATCTACAACAACATTAATTTATACTATAACACTATTATTTCCCCTCCAGTCCTTGCTGAAACTTAATCTCTTTCGTTGTTTCATGTGCCTTTTGTAAACTCTGTGCAAGCTCAAAGAATTTCTTTGATTCCTCCTGATTTTTCTCAACACCGTCACCTTTTTTGTACATTAAACTGACATTCGCACACGCAAACATGTTGCCTAATTCACAGGCTCGTTTTGCGAAATGAAATGCTTGTTTTTTATCAGACTTTATGAGATAGTCTATGTTATTGTTTTTCTCGAGGTTGTGAGGGTTGAAGTCTTTGACATTTTTCGGTACGCCTGTCAGATACATTCCGGAGAGATAATGGCATGCCATATCGTCGTTCATGTCACAACTTTTCTTGAGATAATTGTACCCTGAAATAAAATGTTTTTTACATCATTCACATTAAAATATATGTATTAGTTTTGTGATAAGAATTCTTGAATGAAGTTGTCATGATAGCCTTTCAACCTTTACATAAACTTGATAAAAAGTATGTATAAAGATTACCTTTAGGAACGTCTCTTTGTATGTTGACGCCGGGTCCAGTAGCAGTCAGCAGCATACCGGCATGAAGACAAGCTCCTGGTTCATTTAAATCGCAACCTTTTTCGAAATAAGGGAGAGCTTCCGCTGCATCTCCTTTCTCTTTTCCTCGTCCAATTAACGCATAGTTTCCGATTTTGAGGCACGATTTACCGAATTTATAATCCAAACAATTATTTTTATACACTTTTGCAGCTTTTTCGAAGTCTTTTTTGACCGCTTCGAGATAATCGCCGAGAAGATGACAAACTTCCGGTTTCTCTTCTTTGAAACAACCGAAACGATACTCTATTCCGAGATTTTCAATATATTCCTTAACATCTTCTTCTCTTTTTAAATCGTAGGCCATTTTACACAAATATTATTAAAATTTCAAGAGAGCTTCCCTAATTCAGAGGTTAGGTAACTTACGAAATGTCAAACTGATAAGGTTTATCAATTTATAAACAAATCAATGAACTTCCTTTTTTTTCAGAATTTAGTTTTACTACTACTTTGTTCGACATGTTTAACTTAAAAAAGATAAAAATAAAGGTAACTTAATTCGACGTTTTTATTTGTTTCAATACTATGATATTGCAGTAATTTATAAAATAAATGAATTTCTAATATGCCGGTTTCTGCTTAACTAAATTCAGAACATTTGGTTAACATACCTTGATTTTCTTAGCGTCTCCCATGTCGATTGATCAATTGCTGAAAAGAAATGAAACCGGCACCTTTTTTGTACGATTTTTTAGTAAACGCAGTTCGATTCCATTAATTTCATTGGAATTGATATGAATTGACTTGATTTGATTTCATTTTAATGTCAAAATTGTGGTCAAAATTAATTTGTATGATTTGTCATTTTATTAAATGTCGATGTCAATAATAGTCAAGAATAGTGATGTGATGGTTCGAGCAGTATCTAGTGAGGAAAGAATAGAGTCTAAAGTCTAAACCATTCGAAAAAATGCATTTTTTTTACGGTAACTGATGTATTTACTGATCGTGTCTGAAGCGATTACACTTACCGCGATTATATAAAAATAAAAAAGATTTCGTGCAAATTTGTTTGCTGATGGGGAAAGTTACACCATTGATACAATCCACTAAAACAATGGTTAAATTGAAGAAGAAGAAAAAAAAAAACAATGGTTTTCATTCAAGTAAATATTTAAATAAGTGGTAGACTGGTAGGAGGTAGTGTGGTTCATTTCAAGGTGGAGACACCTTCAGAGCGAGTGAAAATCCAGTTATTTCTTAATACAACAAAAACTTGCATTAGTTTCACTTTTGGACCTCGAAAAAAATATATCAACAGGACCGTAAAGTACGACGTGTTACATGTACACTTGTAGTCCCCTGTGACTCGTATCCCCTCACTTTGCTGAATTTGAGATTTAAAATCAGCTGTTTATCAAACGTCAATAAAATGAATTCTTCTATTTCATAAATTCACTTTTCATTGTTGTTTTCAAATTCTTAATATATTTACGTTCTGAAAAGCTTTGTTCAAAGTGTTATCAAATTTAATAAATTTTATAAAATGTCGGAAATGGAACCATTCACGACGCGCATGAGAAAAGCTACAAGAAAAATACATTCGGTCAGCGATGCCTTGGTCAATGCGAAATTTGCAATTTGTAAGTAAATTCTTTACTCCCAACAACTGAAAAGCAGTTTGCTGATAGAATATCTTTGCCTTTGTCTTCGTAGAACAGAGTTTAGGTTTTATTTAATTTGTAATAAATTTTAGAAGCTTAACCATTGCCATCCTGATCACGATCAAATCACGGACCAAAAGTTATTGCGGTAAAGCCTGAACTTCTTGATTATTATTTTACGTATTCGCTAAAATTGTTAAAAAATGTCTTTAAATAAATCTTGTTCTATTAACTGTATAAATCTAGTGAAGACTAAAATAAAAATATGCCATGAAAGAACATTATTTTTTTAGCATTACGCGACGAAAATGTATGGGGCGGAGGACTGTTTGTATTCTACCACATTTTCGCATATCTTGAAGATGCCAAACAAAGATTGAACATGGAAGAATTTAATAAGCTGTTTGTGAACAAAATCCTTTACAGGTATAGAAAGATCTCATATTTTTTTTTATTTTGTTTTTTGGCTATTGTCGCCTTTAAGGTGATCTCATATTTAAAATCAGAATAGTTTTCTAGTGAGCTAACCACTCAACTGGGATCGGCAACGAAATTGGTTTGTTTACTTTTGCCAAGTCTGTGGCAGAAGCCAAAATTTAGCATGGTTCAAAAACTTGTTTTCTTTACATTTTTTAATCATCTCATATTTTACGGATTTAATGTATTTTTGTTGATAATGTAATACAGTGTAGTTTAATAATAAAGATTTACATAACTATTAGGTTTTATTAAAAATCTAAAGTTTATAGGAAAAAATGATTTTAAAAAGACGCTAAAACGAGGTAGTGATTCCGAACGAAGTTCCCAGTTTCGCCGTCTAGCGAAAAGTGATGTTCCCAGTTGAGTGGTTAAGTGATACATAAAGGAATAGTGCAATAGTGAAAATAATCACTTACAATCCGCCCACTTGACTTGATATACATGTGAGGGAATTAAGAAGAGACAGAAAATATATAACTTGTCCCTATCCAAAATACTATAAATGTCATAACTAGATTTTTTAATTAGAATTGTTATTTTAGTGCAATATTCAATTTTTATTATTATCCACTTAACTACTTTATTGATAGCATTTCAGCATATTATTATGTATAAAACTGTTACCATTAACATTTTCAGGAAGACAGCATTCGCATTCGATTTAACACATTATCTTGGTGAAGATTGGAGATCCATACCAAAGTCACTAGCTTTAGAAAACTACTTGGAACATCTTCAAGATCTGGAAAGGGACAGCCCTAAGCTCCTGATGGCTTACGTCTATCACTTGTATCTAGGGTTGCTGAGTGGTGGACAAATCTTAGCTAAGAAACGGAAAGTGTTTGGTGAAAGTAAGTGTTTATACTTATTTTTTTGTACTCAAGCATCTAGTTATAATAATATCATATGCTTTAGCTGAAATCCTTTATGTTAAGTTAAAATGATAGCTACAATTTGACTCTTTTTATCAGAAGATTCATTTTTAAATAGTGCTGCAGTGATATTGACTCCATGAGTGACAGTAGCCACTTACGATGATATAGGCTGTATTTGCCTGCAAAATAAAAAAAACTATTATCTATATTTTTTCATAACTTAATTTTAAATGACCACTCCTCAGAAGACCACACATCTTATCACATCAATCTATTATTATACTCTTAAAAATTTCAGAAAACAATCAAGAACCAACCTACACAGATAAAGTAACAGATTTTGCCGATATTGACATACCTAAATTAAAGAATGATTTCCGTCAAGCAATGAACGAGATTGCGGCTACAATGTCTTCAGAAGAACAAACTGCTTTCATTGAAGAGAGTAACCAAGTATTTGTAATGAACAATCTTATTGTCAACTCTGTGGGAGGTCAGAATAAGGTTCTAATTGGCTTGCTCTACAAAGCTTCTGCGGTAGTTTTTGTTGTAGCAAGCGTTGTATTCGCTTATAAATTACAAAGAGGTTGAATTTTGTGATCAATTTTAATAGATCAATTAGAAATAGGTTATCATGTTGACTGCTGAAATTTGTTAATTAAAATCTTTTTAAATACAAGCTTAAGATCCTGGATATCATGTAGCAGTAGAGTGCTAGCTAATACGAGTAAAACAAGACCAAAAACACTATCCTATCTTGTTTAGCTTAGCAGTAAAGTACCTATGACCACTGTATGATTGTATTTTTAATAAAAAAAATACAATCCATAAGTATTGTCCTATTAAAAATGTAAAATATCCTCCTGCAAAACACATTGCATTATAAGAATTTAAAATCACTCTTTTCGAAGTTAACTTTGATGTGAAATTAGTTACTAAAGAATTTGTTTATAAATATTTTGTTAAGCTTAAGTCACTAGTTATGTTGTAGTTGGTTATATTCCTATAGATACTTAATATATTTTGTTTATTAGAAGACTGATAAGTGAATTAAATGTAATCTTCCTTGTTAATGTTTGATTATTTAAATATATCATCTTATTTTTCATAGATATTGCACAGTTCTGGAACACCCTGTATTTAATTCAAACTCCTTTATTTTCGGACTGATTGTAAAACCTAAAAAACATGATTTTTTCTTGTCAATTGAATCCAACGAACAAAAAGTATAAAAATTAAATCACAATATTCTTATAAAAATATTTTAATAATTAAAAAATGATAATTACAATAAAATTCTCATTATATTTACATTATAAATAGAAAGATGTTAACTTAGTGAGAGTCCATCGCCATGTCCACAATTTCGTCAAAATCTTCAAAACCGAAGAAACCTATGTCCATCTGTATTTAAAAAAAAATACATTAATGAATATCATGAATCCTTTACAGTAACAACAATATTATTTCTCAAATTAAGCTTGCAAGATTCCACCCGAACTTCATAATTACATCCAGTGCAAGTTAATATTAAAGCTTGTAATAAAATAGTATATTTCTCACGTCTCTCCCCTGCGGACACGACTGGCAGTGCACGCGGTGCGCCTGACACTCGCACCTCGTGCCACACGTGGCCCGGGGCACGCCGCGCGCCGCCGCGCCGCCCGCCACAGTCGAGAAGCGACGCGCCGTGCCGCGGTCCGCACGCAGCTTTGTGGATGACATTACTGTACCTGTGATTAAATATACAATAATAATGATAAGCGGTGACGGAAAACTGTATATTAGAGGAAGTTTGAACTTAACACCTCTTTGTGACAAACTGAGGAGTAAAAGATGTGGTTTGGACATGTGATGAGAGATGAGTACCACGTTACAAAGAATGTGGAATTTGAAAGAGATGGATGTAAAATGAGAGGAAAGCTTAAGGAGAGATTGTGACCAACAATAACGCGCGAAATCCTGAATCGCGGTTACGACATTTGCAGAAATCTTCGCATATATACGACATCTGAAATCTACTACAGCGGGCTTCGGCCTGACCACCATACACTATCGCCCGCAACGAGATCTCCCGACGGCCATAAGTCCACTGTACCCACTGTGTGTTGGATTATGTAAAAGAGAACACACACACAACATCACAAATTTTCTTACCATTACTCTTCATAGCCAATGAGAAACATCCAAGTCTGTTTCTAGGTAATTTCACTTGTTTCCTCAGTAACGGGTCACCGTGGAGATTCTGGTAATCCTTGTTCGTATACGCTAGGTTTCTATCGATTGCTAAAACATAATAATCACTCGTTATATCTGTGGGAAAAGGAGAAACATGGGCAAAGAAGCTTGGTGGACTGGTGAATCTCAGTCCAGCAGTGGACAGAGACTGAGACTGCCTGCTCTGGTATTTCAGAGGTTCATGAGTGACGAAAACCGCTTACCATCAGATGGGTCGTGGATTATTTATCTAGCAATAAAAAAAAGACCAGCGGTTGTGACGATGTAGGGATGATTGGAACCGATTTCGAAACTTTATTCTAGAATCAAAGACTTTTTCGATATGATCACAGAACCTGAATACTCCTTATGTGACGCAGACGAAGTTGCACCAGTCAGCTATACAACTGTACTTACCAAACAAATGTTTGGAGCCTCCTTTAGTGGGCATCCCGATGTCTGTCAACACGTGGACAGTGACAGAGTTCTCAGCAAACGCGTGTGACAACGTCGCGTAGTTAATCTGAAGACAAAACACATAATAGTATATTCAATGTCTACTAATATTCTGGCTATGGAATGAGCTCTCCTCTTCGGTATTCCCAGAGCGCTATGACTTGATCTTCTTCAAACGAGGCTTGAGGAGGGTCCTTAAAAGTAGGTCGTAGCTAGCGGGACAGTGCCCCCTGACATTGCAGAGGTCCGGTAAACGGGAACCGCTTACGATCAGGTGGCCCGTTTTTTTTTTTTTTTTTTTTGGACGGGAGGAAATCGCCGGACTTCCACTCGCCCCGCGAGTGGGGTATGTGGGTGTCGAACCGCACTAAAACCTCCCGCCGCTCACGCTCGACGTCCGATCCCCGGCCAGGAAAGAACCCGGCACGAGACTGATAGGGGTGACAGGACGCGTTCGCGATTGTCGCTCACGTATCGCCCCGTCACCCCCGGACGCCGAACCGGCAGCCGTCGGAGCGACGACCACCGACTCACTCGGTAGGCGGGCTTATGAAAGCCCGCCGAGATGGGTCCGCGTGATGGAGGGTCTCCCTCGGCTCAGGCCGTGCCAAGACCAGCCTGGGTCGGGGAGCGCAGCTGACCATCCCCCGGTAGATGTTACGGAGGGTGCGCGCTGAAGCCTAGCGCAGCACCCCTCGGGTCCGGTGTTGGTGGACCCGGTACTCTTAGGGGGCCAGATCTCGGGACACCTCCCGAGGCCGGCCCCCCGCTCGACGTCGGCGGCGACGGGGTCGGTCGGGGAGGGAAGAGCTCTCCCTCACCCGCCCCGCCGCCTCCTTCTGCGAGATGGTGGACTCGCAGAAGTCGAGCATCGCCTTCCAGGACTCGTCGTCGTCGAGCATCGATGCCACGACGCCCGGCAACGACAAGTCCCGCCCTACTTGTGCGACCAGGACACGGCGCTGTTCCTCCCATGCGGGACAAACAGCGAGCGTATGCTCTGCCGTGTCCAGGTCGCTTGTGCAATGATGGCACCTCGTCGTCGGCTCAACTTGTATCCGATGCAGGTACTTCCCGAAGCAACCATGCCCGGTCAGCACCTGCACCAGACGAAAGGTGAGGCGTCCCTCACCGCGACTCACCCAGTCCTCCAGGACAGGGCGAATCGCCTCGACGGTCCTTAGGCCCCAGCTGGGGTTGGCCAAGCGTCTCGACCAAGCCTCCAGCACGGACCGCCGAGATTGGGCCTTCCGGTCTCGTACCGCGGCTCTGAGGGGACGCACAACGCCCAGAGCACGGAGGTCGCAGCGCCAACGATAGTCGTCGGCGAGCGCCTCCGCCTCTAAATCCCAGGGCGGC
This sequence comes from Trilocha varians, assembly GCA_030269945.2. Taxonomy (NCBI): domain Eukaryota; kingdom Metazoa; phylum Arthropoda; class Insecta; order Lepidoptera; family Bombycidae; genus Trilocha; species Trilocha varians. The sequence goes on from AP028277.1 coordinate 12,649,830, forward strand.
GTCCCCGCCAGCACGCACGCCGCCTCGAAGGAGACGGTGCGGTATCCGCGGATGACCCTGATAGCTACGACGCGCTGCGGCCGGTACAGGAGCCGGACAACAGTTGCTGTCCGGTTTCCCGGTCCGGCCCAAACGGGCGCGCCGTACAGGGCCATCGAACGCACCACCCCCGCGTAGAGACGGCGCACGACACGGTTTGGTCCCCCGAGATTCGGGAGCAACCGGCTCAGTGCGCCGGCTGTCCTCATCAATCGGGGGACGAGTTCCGTAAAGTGGGGCCGGAAGGTCCAACGGCTGTCCAGTACGAGGCCGAGGTACTTCAATCGCACCCCGACCTCTATTGGGACGCCTCCAACCACGATCTGGGCCCCTGCGGGTGGCGTCACCCTAGCCCTGTGGAACCACAGGGCCTAGGATTTATTGAGCGCCACCGCGAGGCCCAATCTCCTAATACGACCGACGACGAGGGCCACCCCCGCTGTGGCGAGACGGGTAGCCTCTCTAAAGTCTTGCCCCCGGGCCATGACCAACGTGTCATCAGCGTAACAAATTACGCTCAGGCCCGGGGGCAGGGCGCCTCTCAGCACCCAGTCGTACCCGACATTCCAAAGGAGAGGTCCGAGGACCGACCCCTGAGGAACCCCGCATACGACCGGAAACCGGTAAACGGTCCCATCGTGCCCGGTGCATACTACCGACCTGGCCTCCAAGTAGGAGCCGACCAGCCGGCGGAGGTAGGGGGGAACTCCATGTCTCTCGAGTGCCCCCCTATCACGGACCAGGGCAAGGTGTTAAATGCGTTGGCGATGTCAAGCGACACCGCCAAGGCCACCCCGCCCTGTGATACGGCTTCATTTGAGAGGGCTCGCACGCGAAGGATCGCGTCCACGGTTGAGCGGCCCTCTCTGAAGCCGTACTGCTCCGCCGATAGGTCGGGTCCAACCCCGACCAGGTGCTGGACGATGCGGGCAGCCAGAATGCGTTCCAGCAATTTGCCTACCTCGTCCAGCAGCACGATAGGACGGTAACCGGCGGCTGTATCCGCCGGGCGCCCCTCCTTCCTGAGAAGGACGAGCCTACCCTCTCGCCACAGCGAGGGAAACCGTCCCGACTCGAGGCAAGAGTCGTAAAGCCTCAAGAGTCGGTCCCCTAGGGCATTGATGGCCAAGGCCAGGACCCGGCCATGGATGCCGTCCGGTCCGGGTGCCGTGTCTTTGGCACTCATCCTGACTACGGCCACGCGGAGCTCTTCCCCGGTGATGTGGGGCACCTCAGCAGGGGCCTCGTCGCCGGTATCATCCGGCGGCTCACCCATAGCAGGTGGAATAAATCCCTCCTGCTCCTGCGGGAACAGTGTCGTAACAATGTCCCGCAGCTGCTGAGGCGGTAGACGCTCGGTTATGGGGGGCGCCCATGGGCGCACCTTGCCGCGCACCATCTTGTATGGGCGCCCCCAAGGGTCTTCCTCGAGCGTCTCTAAAAGGCGCTCCGCGTGCTGCTCCTTGGCCATCTTGATGGCCAGCCGCATGGCTCCCCTCGCCTCTTTGTATAAGCCATGCAGCCGGGCCTCCTCCTCCGCGAAGGCAACGGGATCGTTGCGACGCGGAAGGCGGCGACGGCGGTGTCGTGCGCACTGGCGCCTCGCCCGGACGCATACAGTTCTGAGCTGCGCTATCTCGGGCGACCACCAGTACGTCGACTTCGTAGGCGACCAAGGGCCGACCCGGGGCATCGAAGCGTCGCTAATGCGATGCATCGCGTCCCGGAGCCAGAGCGCCTCGGCCTCCACGTCCACGGGGTGTGGACGCATAGGCGTCCACGCCGCCACCGTAGAGGCTTCCATCAAGAGCTCCTTGTTCAGGAGCTTCAATGCCCACCTGGGGAATGACCGGGACGCACTCCCACGGGCGTCCGCAGCCGGCGTGGGGACGGAAAGATCGAACCAAATGTATCGGTGATCCGATAACGATTCCGCCCCCACCAACACTCTCCAGCCGCGGATGCGATCCGCGATGGCAGAGCTCGCGAACGTAACGTCCACGATGGACTCGCCCTGCCATCGCACGCAAGTCGCGACCGAGCCCCTGTTGAGTACACAGAGGCCAGTCGCGACCGCCCACTCCTCCAGCAGTCTACCGCGAATCGTAGAGCGGGGGGAGCCCCAAGCGACAGATTTCGCATTGAGGTCCCCCGCGAGTATCACTGGACGGGGGGCGAGGCGGCGAGTAATCGCCTCGAGCCCGTCCAGGAACTGCTCAAACTCGACAGTAGGCCGATTCGGAGAGAAATACGCCCCGATCACGACGGTGTCCCAGATCGATACCGCGACGAACCCAGAGCCCTTGGCCAATCAGGTGGCCCGTTAGTTCGTATGTATATGTAATTAATTTATTTATGCTAAATGTACAATTGCTACGGAATAATCAGAATCTGTTGGAAAAGATTTAGTTAGATTTATAATTAAATGGCAATCTAAATGGTTGGTACGGGCATGTGATGAGAAGGGATGAAAGCCATGTAACAAGACGAATGATGAGTTTAAAAGTGGATGGATGTAAGAGAAGGGTAATCGAAGAAAAGACTGAAGAATGAAGAAGGTGTGACTGTGTGAAGGATTTTTCTGTCGTATACGATACAGTATTAAATAAATAAAAAATGATGTGTTGGTTTGTGGTGTGACAGATCATGTATGTAAAGATAGAAAGGAGAGGAGACAGAAGACATATTGCGTCGACCACATCTAAATTGAATAAGGTAAAGCGAAAGAAAGAAAGTAAATGGTAATCTAACGCAATTTAGCATGTCAATGGCGTAAGCTCTGTAGAACTCGATTCTTATTGGCATCCTCTCTATAGGTCGTTGACTTACCTTTACTTCCTCCGAGTTACAGTTACTGCACGGTATCAGTATGAAGAGCTTCGGTACTCCAGGACGGAACGGTAGATCGAGTGCTACGGTCATCGCTCTGAACAGATCCGGCTGAGATGTCTTACTGCGCTTCATGTCTAGTCCATCTGTTGATTAAATAGACATAGATACACTTTATTTGTGGTAAAAATAGTATAAAAGAAGAAAAATGAAAAACAATTACATAATCTTATTTCATTTTAATCACAAACAAGCCGAAATTCAGCGTATTTTAAGCTTTTTGTATATATTTGTTGTTTAAAATTGCTTTAAATAGTCAAGGGACACAGGCATGTTGGAGAAAAAAGTTTGAAAAATCGATTATTGATCGACTTTTAAGCTTACTATTTTAAGAAAACTCAGCATTGAGTTAAACTCGCCTTATTTGAACAATAAAACCGCGGGTTCAAATCCGACCGCCCTGTACCTCTAAATCTCAATGTGAAAAAGATTTATGTGCTATTTTTCACAAAACCACTGACTAAAAACGGTGAAGGAAAACATCGTGAGGAAACCTGCATGTCGGAAAAGGATTTTAAAAATTCTCTGATATGTGAAGTCCCCAATCCGCACTGGGCAAGCGTGGTGGTATGCCTAACCTCTCTTCGGAGGAGACCTGAGCTCAGCAGTGGGCAGCTACTGGTATATCTTACCTAGTGTAAATGCATCGAGATGGGCCCCCACATCCATGGGTCCCACAAACACTTGACTATCCACATACACGGCTTTAGCTCTCTTGTACAGACCTCGACCACCGTAGCCCACCACGGCGTATCTGTAAAAAATATTTTATTACAAAAATAAATACGAAATTTATGTAAGTTTATATACAAAGACGGCTTTCTAACAAAAAAACAACCATCCAAATAATATACAAAAAAAAAAATACACAAAAAACACACACAACAAATCTTGCAGAAAACATTAAATAATTAAAGAGCCAAAATTGGAAAAAACTATTAAATTAAAATCTATAACGAATTTGCATTCACATCCCTAAAAACCCTCCATTTAATTTTTATATCTATGACATATCCCTCTTCAACGTCCTGCTACCCATACAAGACTTCTTAAACCGGTCCAGATGACGGAATAACGGGTCAAACCCACGGAATTGCCCTGGCATTGCAGAGGTTCATGAGCGACGGTAATCGCTTACGATAAGGTGGGCCGTAAGCTCGTTTATCTATCCTGGAATAAAAAAATCCCCATTTCATCCTCAATACCCTCATCCCATCCTCAATACCCTCATCCCATCCTCAATACCCTCATCCCATCCTCACCTATTATCCATAAACCCTTCCTCCTGCATCTTCATGTCCCACATCTCAATAAACACATCCATGTTCTTAGCCTTCGTTATATTACCGTTGCAGTACTGAGCTTCGACTATGAACACGACGTCAGTCGAAGATACGTGCTGTTTCAATTCGAAGAATTCACCTTCTTCTACCATATCACCTTGAGGGGTGCGACATCTGGAGAATATATGAAATTTTAGATGTTTTTTAGTTGAAAAATGAGAAGTTTTTAGTGATTTGATAAGTTTGTATGTGAGTTCAAAGTTTGTTATTGAAAAAAATATTCGTAATTAACTGTTCTTTCGATTGGCATCATAAAAATATAGGGTGTTGATTTTTGCCGATTTTGTTAGTTCGATTTTCAGCCAAACCAAGCAATTTACGAAAAATCTGTGAATGCAGCATAATTGTAACATTCAGCAAAACATCCTATCTCTAATATCTAAGGTATTTTCCGTTCATGTCGCATAGGGACACCCTGTATTATTATGTGTATGTTTTCTGTCTGTTTCGTGTGTTCGTGTGTGTTTGTATCTCTATGTATGTAGGGGTAGGTACCTATTTCTGCCTATGTACACACGTACATACACATACACATGTGTGTATATCCTACGTACTGCCTGCAGAACACCGGCATAAGTACGTCGTTGCACAGCTCGTTGTAGAGGTTGGCGAGCACACATGGTGCGTCTATGTGCGCGTTTTCGTCTATGTATGTATCCCAATATGCGGGCTTGTTTGTGGGTGTGTTTGTATCTATAGGTTTGCTAGTTAGTGTATATTTGTCTGTCTGTGTGCGTTGATGTGCTACGTACTGCCTGCAGAACGCCGGCATGTGTGTCGGCACGTGCGCGTCGTTGCACAGCTCGTTGTAGATGCTGGCGAGTATGCACGGGTCGACGCCCGCCTGACACTCCACGTAGAACGCTGTCACGTTTTTCTAATAACATATACATAACGGGTTCTTACCACGATATTTAATTAATTGAGTGGTCTCGATATTTCAACGTTGTTGCAAACGTCGTGATCACGAGAAGATTATCAAATATTGAATTAAATATCGTGGTAAGAACCCGTTTATAATGCATGAAAGTAATGTAGAACATCGCGAGTGTGAATAAGTTTATTAATAACTACAATATTAATAACATTGTGAGCAAATCCACAGAGTGATAAAAGAACGATAGATGAATTAAGAATCTTATGTGGCAGTAAATAATGTTTTTTTTCCTTCTTTCTAAACTTCTACGAATGTAAATCCAACCCTCGTCAGGCAAGAGCACAATATTATTGTCAATATTTTTAAAACACAATACTGTGCTAGCTAATATTCGATATTATTAACACGTTTAAAAATATTGTCAATATCCTCAAACTATCCACTCAACTGGGAACGTCACTATTCTCTAGATGCCGAAACTGGGGACTTCGTTCGGAATCACTACCGTGTTTGAGCCCCTTTTATAGTAGAGGAGCCCAAGCGGGGATTCCGGGATTTACTACAGCGCGGCAGATTAATATACAGGGGGTACCTTGTACCCGGTTAAGTACCTCCACAAAATATGAGGCCCATATCTAAGGCCGCCCGTGAAGGATACAGGATCAGATTAGTAAAAAAAAATTGATGATCAGAAATTCTCGAGCGCGTCAGATTAAGGTAGGGTGAGTTAATTACATCCTAAAAAGTGTATATTCCAATAATCTGACAATTTGAGAGTGACGTAAAAAAAGGAGACGGTAACAAAGTTGTAAAAAAAAAAGTCATCTCGACATTCTCGAGCGTAGCTAAATTTTTTTTTATTTTGAAGGAAATAATTCAAGAATAATAAAAAATATATAATCTGACGATTTCCGCAAGCCGAAATAACAAAAATCTTATATATATAAAAATGAATTGCTGTTCGTTAGTTTCGCTAAAACTCGAGAACGACTGAACCGATTTGGCTTATTTTAATCTTGAAATATTCGTATAAGTCCAGGGAAGGTTCGTTCGAGAGATATCGTGAACGATAGAAACCCGAAAAGTGTTTTTCGGGATTCCGAAATTTATCTCCGAAATTTGTGAGTCGATCAAAATTACTTATGAGGATGATAAAACTACGTCGAATGGTGCCAACCGCATTAAAATTGGTTGATCCATTCGAAAGTTATTGCAGTTTGAAAATTCCAAAAATAGTGTTCTATGAAACTTCTATCAGACTTTCGAGCTGGGAGAGCTCAAATGCATAGAAATATTATTTCTTTGAACTCAGGAATGGAATTAGCGGGAAGTTGCAGGGATGGCTTTAAAGTGAACCATTAACCTATTTTTTTTTTTGTCAGATCAGGCGAATCCCTCTAGATAATCGTCAGATTATGAGACAGTACGTTTAGAACATAAAGATAAACCATATATATCTTAATCTGACGCGCTTGAGTATTTCAAAATGGCGATTTTTTTTTGCACATTACGAAAATGGCTGCGAGTTTGCGTCCCATCGAAATCGTCAGATTAGTGAATGAGAGCTTTTTTTTGGTGTACTTAACACTCCCTTAGAAAATCTGACGCGCTCGATATTTTTTTTTTTTTTCATTTTCAACCTTTAAATACAACCACCCGCATCACGCAAACGATCAGATTAACATACGTACGTTATTAAAAATACGTAGGGCATTGATGCTATCAATATCTGACGCGCTCGAGGATGTCCATGCAACAGTTTTTTTTTACATCTTTAAAAATCTATAGCCCCTTTCCCCACCGATGTAAAGGTATATGTCATATAACATTTTTTTCTTCTTATCATCTAAGCTTTGCATCCCAATAGGTCTCTTCAACGCTCGAGTAAATCCCCATTTAGCATCGTCGCCTCCTCTATTATTAAAAACATTTTTTTCCAATATTTGTTAATTTAGATTTTTAATTAAACCTTATATTTTTGTAAATCTTTATTACTAAACAAAGCTGTATTGCATTTTCAGCGAAAATATATCATCTCCGTAAAATATGAGACGGTTAAAAAATGTAAACAAAACAAGTTTTAGAACTGTGCTCAATTTTGGCTCCTGTCACAGACTTGGCAAAAGTAAACAAACCAATTTGGTTGCCGATCCCAGTTGAGTGGATACATTTTCTTACATCAGGCTAAAAATTCTCAAAACCAAGAGCCATAACAAAAAAAACTTACCACAGGGAAACACGCATAGAAAGGCGACACCTTACTCTCAAAGAATTTCTCGCATTGAGTCATTTGGAAGTTGGAATCATTACGGGGTCCCGCACTCACAATGGGGGTAATGGAGTACATGTAGGTCGAAATGGCGGAGTTATTGGCGGATGGGGTATTGGGAGGGGGGGCTATACGCCAGGCGGAGGATAAATTGTCTATGGTTGTAGCAAAAGTACTGTTCGGTAGTTGTAATTCATCGTATTGTTCGTTATTGTATGTGCCTAATAGACCGCCTAGGGTGGCGTAGAATGAACCTGAAATTTAAAAGAATTTTAGTTTCCTAGTTCGTTATAAAAAATGTTTAAGATTTTATAACGCCAATCTCGTTTTGAGTTCTGTGTGTTACATTTTTTTGGAACGAAGTTCCTTATCTCGCGTTATCGAAAGGGGGCTAGACGGAAATTATTATGAAAAAGTTGTCACGACACTTTTTTGTTTTAAATGATTATCGCTAGATGGCGCTGTGATCAAAATATTTTATTTAAGTTATAATAGTTTGTCTGTCTGTCTCTCTCTCTCTCTCTCTCTTATAGAAAGAGCATAGAATTATTACATCTAGAATCAACATCATGAACAACAGAATGAAGCCAATTTAAAGTGCACCGATCGCGCGTAACAACACGATATTTTGATTCAACATCAGAAATAACAAAGTGAAATTTTAAAGAACTTATGTGTATGTAATATTTTATTAGTATGTTAAACGAATTGAGTGTCTTCGGTACACTAACGCCAGAATATCGTGTAGTTACGCGCGATCGGTGCACTTTAAATTGGCTTCATTCTGTTCATGATGTTGATTCCAGATGTAATAATTCTGTGAGAAAGAGAGAGAGAGATAGACGTTTTAAACTAACTAATTATTATAACTTAAAAAAATAAAATTTTATTACAATTCTCTCACTAATTAATCGAAAGGAACTTCGTTCCATCCGGGTGTCCCTTGACACCTCTCAAGTTTTTTTTTCTTAGCTTAGTTCAACTGCGCAACTTTCGCTGCACCAAGAGAAGGTTGGTAGAAAAATAGAGGCAGTTTTTATTTTATTACACTTTGACTTACATTATTGGACTTTCAGTACGGATCTTTAATTTAAAAAATAAGTTTTATAGTCTTTCTCGATATTAAACAAACTCTTCAGCGTTACACAGGACGGATCTGTAGCTTCATCCCAGCTGAAGTAAGGTGAATGACCGGTCGGAATACGATTTAGAACACTTACGATCAGATGGCCCGTTGGCTCGCCTGCCTACATGGCAATAAAAAAAAAAAAACTTATTTTTGGAATTGTATTTATGGAAACCCTTGGTAATCGTCCAAAGTTACAGATCCACCCTGTATATTAGTGGAGGCGGCGCAATGGGAAAGAGTGCCGTAGTGCGTAACGCATCGCGCCGTCCCGCACAACCCCGTGTGTTGTGGCTTCAGCCGAGGTTTGGACGCTGAGTGTGAGCCGTTGGAGGTCTTAGTGTAGATAATGTCATCGCTTACCATCTACCGTCAGTTCACAAGTCCTGTATACCAAGTCACACTGTATACCGAGTCCTCTGTTCCCTTCTAAAAACAATGTTTCTAACTGTCGTACTATAGTTAACCCTTCGACGCGTGACGGTAAACTAATCGCTTTCCCTCCGACTAGTACTTGCTGAAAATATTGAGGGGGGTTAAAGTGTTGTAGTTGTACAAAAATCATATATCTCTAAAGTTAAATATTGGCACATTTACATTTTTTTCGAAAAAAGATAACCTTAAAACTAACGTTGCAAAATAACAACGGTTCAAACTCAAAAATTTTTAAATTAAGAGTTTTGGATTAACGTTGGCTACCACTGAGATACTACCATTGAGATACTAAATAGTCAATAAATAGATAGAAAATTCTTTATTGCACACGAAAATAAATGTACATGGGCGAACTTAATCAAATGTTAGTAATGAATATAAATTTTAATCTAAGTGTGTGTATCAGGGAATACAAACCCTTAGTTTGGGTTCTGACCTCAGCTGGGGTTCGGACGCTGAATGTTAGTAACAGAAGGTTTCAGTATGATTCAACTTCCACATACCTTTGGAGTGAAAATAGGGCCATTTTTCTATACTATACTAATAATCTATACTAATATTATAAAGCTGCAGAGTTTGTTTGTTTGTTTGTTTGAACGCGCTAATCTCAGAAACTACCGGTCCGATTTCAAAAATTCTTTCACTGTTAGAATGTCCATTTATCGAGGAAGGTTATATATAGGCTATAATTTATTTTCAAAAAAATAGGGATCCGTATGAAAATATCGAATTTGTAAGACGAGGTGAAATATCGAAAACCTATTTATGCGTACGCTGCGAAAACTACTGATGATAGAACAAAATAATGTACTACGGGTATTTAGGTATTATTAAGACAAACAAACAAGTTCGCGACAGCATATATCTAACTATTATAGTTTAGTCACAATAACCGCTTTTATGTTTTTGAAAAATATTTTATCGTCCAAAGAATGAATTTAACGTTAAACGAGTATCGTTATATTAACCCTTATCCAAATTAAGTATTATATTATCAAGAGTATTAATGTAGAAGTAAATTATTTTTTGTTTTATTCCAATCGGACTTTTCGTTTAGTTATCATGAGTATAAAACGCAATTTTATTAATACACCCACAGCGGGCAAAAGACCATTATGACACTACTATATCAAGAAAACTACTATTTATTCCTATCTCACCTTTCGATATAAATCGACATAGACCAATTTATTAGCAGTCAGGACTAAAAGGTCGTATTTCCCTTGATCGTTAGAAGCCATCAACACTGTGAAGTTATTCTTTATGTAATCTTTGGTGAGTAGAAACACTCCTTTTTCAGAAACGGTGAATATTTTCTTGTCGTATGTTACTAAGGTGCCTTGGTCTGACATCATTGCTATGGCTGTTGAAAGAAAAAAAACATAAAATAAGTAGGGTGCCTGACCCAATTAAGGCGTAGGCCAAATAATGACAATTTCAAAATTGTAGTAATTTGTGATTATTTTACTTATTTTTGAGGTGAATAAATAAGAAGTAAAATTCTTAACCTTTACAATGATACCACTGTTTTTAGCAAAAACTTTGATCTTAAGAAGCTTAGATACTCGAGCCAAGAAAATTGTAACAAAGATCCATGAATGCAGTTGTGTTTTTTCAAAAACAAATTCTTTTCAAAATTCACTAAAATTATCATTTACAGTTACTTTCCAATTATTATCTTTGTGGCGTCAACCTAATTTGACACACAAAATATGTATAACAGCATTAAACATTAATTCAAGAAATTTAGTACTGAGCTGTTGAATGTGAAATGTTTGTGTTTACGTTTGTAAATGAGACGGTCAGCGGGACGTTGAATGCATCTATTCTTTCGCGTAATCTATACTAATATTATAAAGCTGAAGAGTTTGTTTGTTTGTTTGTTTGTTTGAACGCGCTAATCTCAGGATCTACTGGTCCGATTTCAAAAATTCTTTCACTGTTGGAAAGTCCATTTATCGAGGAAGGTTATAGGCTTATATTTTATTTTCAAAAAAATTAGGGATCCGCATGAAAATATCGAATATGTAACAAAAGGTGAAAAATCGAAAACCTATTTATGCGTACGCTGCAAAAACTATTGACAATAGAACAAAATGATGTACTACGGGTTTTTAGGTCTTTTGGAGACAAACAAAAAAGTCCGCGACAGCATATATCTAACTATCATAGTTTAGTCACAATAACCACTTTTATGTTTTTAAAATTTAATATTTCGTTCCGAGATTGAATTTAACGTTAAATGAGTATCGTTATATTAACCCTTATCCAAATTAAGTATTTTGTTATCAAGAGTATTAATGTAGAATTAAATTACTTTTTGTTTTATTCCAATCGGACTTTTCGTTTAGAAGTTATTACGAGTATAAAACGCAATGAGTATGTGGGACTCAGCGAGCCGCGAAAATAATAACTCGACGGCATTGCGAGTACTGTTTGAACCCCTTTATGACGCAGACGAAGTTGCGAGGGTCATCTAGTATTTTATATGCACAACCAGTGCGAGACATTACCCGACGGCGAATGCACGCTCGATCGCTCCGACGGCCGCCTCTCGCATTTCTTTGTTATAATTACGTAAAGATAATAAACGTTCTTAAAAATTACTTTTTGGACTTTTCGTTAGATTACCAAATAGAACTGTTGAATGTGAAATGTTTGTGTTTACGTTTGTAAATGAGACGGTCAGCGGGACGTTGAATGCATCTATTCTTTCGCGTAATCTATACTAATATTATAAAGCTGAAGAGTTTGTTTGTTTGTTTGTTTGTTTGAACGCGCTAATCTCAGGATCTACTGGTCCGATTTCAAAAATTCTTTCACTGTTGGAAAGTCCATTTATCGAGGAAGGTTAAAGGCTTATATTTTATTTTCAAAAAAATTAGGGATCCGCATGAAAATATCGAATATGTAACAAAAGGTGAAAAATCGAAAACCTATTTATGCGTACGCTGCAAAAACTATTGACAATAGAACAAAATGATGTACTACGGGTTTTTAGGTCTTTTGGAGACAAACAAAAAAGTCCGCGACAGCATATATCTAACTATCATAGTTTAGTCACAATAACCACTTTTATGTTTTTAAAATTTAATATTTCGTTCCGAGATTGAATTTAACGTTAAATGAGTATCGTTATATTAACCCTTATCCAAATTAAGTATTTTGTTATCAAGAGTATTAATGTAGAATTAAATTACTTTTTGTTTTATTCCAATCGGACTTTTCGTTTAGAAGTTATTACGAGTATAAAACGCAATGAGTATGTGGGACTCAGCGAGCCGCGAAAATAATAACTCGACGGCATTGCGAGTACTGTTTGAACCCCTTTATGACGCAGACGAAGTTGCGAGGGTCATCTAGTATTTTATATGCACAACCAGTGCGAGACATTACCCGACGGCGAATGCACGCTCGATCGCTCCGACGGCCGCCTCTCGCATTTCTTTGTTATAATTACGTAAAGATAATAAACGTTCTTAAAAATTACTTTTTGGACTTTTCGTTAGATTACCAAATAGAACACGCCAAAATCTTAATAAAATTATCTTAACCAAACTTTACTCACCAGGGAAAGGAGGTAGCACATTATGCGGGTCCATATAAGCTCTTATATCGTAATACCACGACCAAATAGTGCTGTTAGTTATCAGCCATTTGTCAATGAACTCTCTAACGACCTTATATTCGTATATATCAGTGAAATCTGGCGTACTGTTGAACGAATGCCAGGATAACGGTAATTTTTGTTCTAGAAGTATCTCTCCGACACGGGGATCGAAAATGAAGTTCGTTTTTGGTGTGCGATGCCTGAAATAATATGTAATTGTTGTAAATCAGAAGATCATTTTTGCCCCGCACCATTCCGACTTGGAATGGACTCCCATCCGCGGTGTTTCCGGAGCGCTATGACATGTCCCTCTTTAAACGAGGATTAAGAAAAGTCCTGTATCGGTAGGTGATAGATAACGGCCCCTCGTTGCCCTGACATTGCAGAGGCTCATGAGCGACGGTAACCGCTTACCATTGGGTGGGTATCTTGCAATAAAAAATATATATATTATAAATGGGATTTAAGAAATGTTTTGTATGGTAGGAGCAGGCCTTTCTGCGCACTAGCTTTATAAAAACTTTAACAGGCTATGGCGAATATTCGCGTAAGAGCGATCTATTTTGTCATTCGTTCATATCGTATCGCTTACACTGTATCACAATCGCCAGTCGCCACACTGTATCATTTATCCGTTACTGCCCACTGCTGGGCTCAGGTCTCTTCAGTAGATGGATTAGGTATAGTCCACCACTCGACCGTAATGCGGATTGGGGACCCCACTTATCATAGAAGGATATTTAGAATTATTTTTCTAATCCATCGGTATTAATCGATTGATTATGTAAAAAGTTTAACCGACTCCAAAAACAAAAGGGGTTCCAAGTTGAATTTCGAGAAGGTTACTTGACCAATGTCATCTGTAGGTAATATTGGACAGTTACAGAATAGTTGATATTCTCTCTATTAGTCCCTGTATTTAATGTGTTTTTAAATTAATTATAACTATTAATAATACTTACAGTTCTTCATATTGTAAAGCATTGAATCCCTTCTGTAGTGTCGAGAGTAATTTCTCATAGATAATTTCGTAAACTGTGTCTGTTGCTTCGCCGATTTTGAAGTAATCATACCACCATTTCAAACGAGTATAGACATCGAGGTACTTTGAATAAAATAGTTTTTTAGAATTAATACAACTTATCACTACTTAAATGTTTATTTTAAAACTATATTTATACAGGGTGTTAAAATCCGACGAAACAATACTTTCACAGCAAATAGTATACTTGATGTAGAAATCATCCTGTGTACGTGAAAATAGATATAGCATGCTAAATGTAGGTCAGGGTAGGGTTGTCAAAAATAATACAAAATAATAATTTTTCAACTTTGTATGGGACAATAAAGTAACTATCTCCGTTTCAAAAGTATGTGTATATGATTTGAAATGTGATATAGATTAAGCCCTTAACGTATTGTTTCACCGGGCACCAACATCCTGTATAAGATTCTGACTGAAAAATTACTTTTTAAAGTACAGAAAGAATCATAAAATCTGTTCATCGAACAGACCAAAAAACAAATTTTGTTACATAGCTTAGAAAATGCTGGTCCCAATTTCGTATTTTGAAATATTGAAATATATCTGGGCGACAAGTATCCCCTTCCATGTTTTATAGAAAAGAATCATCCTAATCGGTCCATCTAAGTAGAGTAATCACACACACAAATACTGTCTACTGCCTTTTCGAAATCTAAAAATTAAAGTCGATCTTTCACAATTAGTTAGGTCGAAATCCGTTCATCCAAAAAACAAATCACTTTAAAAAGCAAATTAAGATAATATATTAGTGTTTTTTGAATATAATGAAAAAAAACTTGAGAGGTGTCATGGGCACACCCGAATAAAACGAAGTTCCTTTCGATTAAAAGATATCTTGTATATTTTTTTCCTAACGTAACGCGCGATAAGGAACGTGTTTTAAAAGATTTTGATCACAGCGCCATCTAGCGATAATCATCTAAAACAAAAAAGTGTCGTGACAACTTTTCGTAAGATTTTTTTCCGTCTAGCCCCCTTTCGATAACGCGCGATAAGGAACTTTGTTCCAAAAATAAATAAAATTTAAAATACCTTTTGTCTCACAAAAGTAATGAATTCAGTTTTCAAGAATTTCTTCCACTGCGTTTTAAACTCCGTATAAATGCGACTTGTCTCATCCTTAAATGGAATGTAAGGAGATATCTTGTCCCACACCGCGTCGAACACTTTCTTACTATATTTCTTGATATTTGTTAATAAACTATTGTGTTGGTAGTCGTAGGATATTCTGCAAAAACGAACGTATTTTTTTACAAAGTAAACTCTTCTTAAACAATAGGGATGTAGCGAATATTCGCATAAATTTATGCAAATGTAACATAAAGGTATTTTCTTTGGTCTTGATTTTGTCCTGATCTTGGTCAAAAAAGCAACATTTTTGCAAGACCAAGACCAATTTTGCTCATCACTAGTAAAAAAACTAACAATTCGACACTGTGAAAAAAAATAATTTGGTTGAGTCTTGCGTATAGTCTTGGTCTCGCTTTTTTGCAAGACCAAGACCAATGTTGCTCTTTACTATTCTTCTCAGTACGGTGGCTATAATTTTTTTTTTTGTGTCCGAACTGGTGGTAGCTTTTAACTTTTGACGTCAACAAGAATCAGCACTTCATCAATGTTGAAAATAAAGTATTTAATTTCAAATAATTTAATACAACTTACTGTTCGTAAGCCGTCGCCAAATTCGTCAAGAAATCCGAATTCAACATTCCTTGCAAACTAGAACTACTACTGAAAAACTCCATCAGCTTCTTTGTGACCATTACTCCGAAGTTTTCTACGGCGTGTAACACGTGAGTCAAATCTATATTCTGCATGAGACTACGAACATATTCATTTATACGTTCTATGGCATTCGACCACATGGCTTGACCATACTCTATCAATTTATGATGGAAATTCCTTAACAACTCATCGTAGTTTGTGATGATAGACTCTAGTTTTTTAGTAATGATTTCCATCATGTCTTTTTCTAGTAAATCGTTGATGGACTTTAAGAATTCAGAGTAAGCTGTCTTCATTGTTTCGACGACGTGTTGAAGGCTCTGTTTGATTGATTGACTGGTGTTTCCCATCATAGCCCACATGTCATTGACCATTCCCGGTAGACTTTCTAGGTGATTCTTAATGGCCATCTCGTCTAACATATGGTACGTGAACTCGACTATATCTTTGACGTAAAAGTCGTTATTTCCATAAGAAGTGTTCAAAAACGTTTGGAACTCGTCTAAATCGTCTTTAATCACTTGTAAATCTTGCAGATCGTTGAGGAACTCATCGACCCTGGGTTTGGCATCTGCCCATATTTCTTTCAACGCTCTGCGGGCCTGGCTTGGGGTCTCTTTGACGGTCATTAGGGTATCATTTAGGGGGCCGTATAAGAGTTTAAATGTGGAAAGTGCTTGGGCCTTTAATTCGCCAAATATTTCAGGTCTCCATTTAATGTTGCTAGTCAGAAGTCGGGAATGGTTAAGTCTGACGTAGGAAGCGAGGTCCACAGTTGTGACGTCATCGTAGTCACGCCACGCGTCTAGTTTGACGGACCTAGTGTTTAGTATGTTGCCTACTAAATGGTATGATATGTCTGAAAATAATTAAAATATTTTTTAGAGAAAAAATACCACTTTTAAAAAAATGCGAAAGCTTGGATTGATTAATATTTTATTAATTTTATTCTAACTTTATGACTTTAACATTAACTAAATAGTTTAAAAAAATCATAGGTTCCATCTTACGACATCTTAGCCTAAAAAAGTTATAGTCTCAAAGTTTGCTTGGCAATAATAGATGACAAATTCAAATATTATTTTTTGTCAATCCATTACATCTAAAAAACATTCTGACACTACCTTCATAACGTCAACAAGTAAGATCTACGATTAATTTTTTGGCAATGTCACCTATACCGTGTACGCTCCTTACTTGACACTGGCGATTCGTGAGCCATAAATAAAAGAAGAAGAAACTAAATTACTTAATTTTATTTCATTTCTATAGCTAGACTTACCATCGGAACTGTTGAAATGCGAAATCAGTGATTTATCCATCAGAGACAAAACTATATTGCCTTCGTCATATCCGTTCGTCCGGTTCAAATAAGTATTAATTGTGTATTTAGGATAAGTGAAGTCCCAAGTACTGTTTAGTGCATACGAATGTTTGTCGTCAAACAACTGTAATAAGGTTCAATTTTAAAGATCAAAATTTGAGTTAAATTCATAGAAACATTTGGAATCAACATCATGAACAACAGAATTAAGACTATCCTGTGTCGTGAGGACCACGACAAATCAAATGTTATACAGGGTGGATCTGTAACTTTGTCCCAGCTGAAGTGGGGTGAATGACGTTTTCAAATAAAACTTAGAACAACCTTTTGCCTTAGGAATTGGATAACATTTTTTTTTCGTCATAGTATTGAAGTCCGCAACGATATGTTCCATACAATGTCAGAAAAAAAAGTTTAATCTATCCAAAAAAAAAAAAGTGGTGCTAAGTTGTATTTCAATAGATCTTTCACCCTGCATCAGCTGGGACAAAGTTACAGATCCAGAATCAGAACAGGGCAATACAGGGTCTATCGGTTGTATCAAAAAAATACATGTTATTTTTTCGTAAAATTTTGACGTGACAACGTCTTATAAATTGGTTTGGGGGGTGACACTTCAATTTACTGCGTTACGTTGTCACGTAAAACTTTTGCCCGTATATCGACTTTACAGGCAACCAATTTTTTTTGTTCGATAGGCTGATTTGGGAAGCAGATAGCGCAGTATGCCCGGTTAGGCAAACTCCACTGTAGTAGAGTTTGAATGTTGTATAATATATGCGCCGAACGATGTAAATGTCAACACCGCGATTCAGGATCTCGCGCGCTATTGTTCGCCAAAACATATTACAATTAACACAAAAAGCTTAATTTACTTTTTTTTTTTGTTTTTATTGCCATGTAGGTAGACGAGCTAACGGTCCACCTGATAGTAAGTGGTCACTGTCGCTCATGAACCTCTGCAATGTCAGGGGACACTGAGGGGTCGCTACCTACGACCTAACTTTAAGGACCCTCCTCAAGCCTCGTTTGAAGAAGGACAAGTCATAGCGCTCAGGGAATACCTAGGAGGAATACTTATTTTATGACTTGAATAAAGTTAAATTCTTACCTTCCAATTGACAATATTCTTCGCAGTATCAACAGCTAACATATTATGCCTTAAAATTTGATCAAACACTTGTTTCTGGTACTTATAATAATTGGAGAAATAGTACCATTTATTATGTATATTAACATCCGATTTAATTTCCAAGTCTAAACTAGTGGCGGGATGAGTGCAGTTCAAAACGAATAGTAGATCTCGTATCGGACCATTCGAGTTATCGGTTAAAATCGATTTTAAGTTGAGATGTTCTTCTTGGAAGTCCGAATATTGTAAGTTTAGAGATACGTTCGATAAAATGGCTGGAGTGTTTCTGTATTCGGCGTTTAGTGTGATGTCCTAAAATTAGAAAAAAATATACAAAAATCAGTTTTTTTACAGCAAACTTAACAGTGTACAATTAGTAGATTGCAGAAAGTGATAATTAATAATTTTGGTCTTAGCAAACATAAATGTTAGCTAAAGCTAAATAATTGTACATTTTTTTGGAAAAAAATCTTACGAAAAGTTGTCACGACACTTTTTTTTGTTTTAGATGATTATCGCTAGATGACGCTGTGATCAAAATTAAAACACGTTCCTTATCGCGCGTTACGTTAGGAAAAAAAAGATATCTTTTAATCGAAAGGAACTTCGTTCTATTCGGATATCCCATGACACCTCTCAAGTTTTTTACGACTGGTCTATCTTGTTTAGGATAAGAGTTCCTTCCAAATAAATCATCAGATCAGCGCCATTTTGTCATATTATTGCATTGTCATGCGATATACATCAGCGTGCTAAATGTCAGCTCAATCGGAAATAAGGAAGTTTATCAAATTTAGCTTGTAAGATTCCACCAAAACTTACATAGTTATAATTCTGTTATATCCAGTGCAACTTAATATAAAGCTTTTAATTTTGTAGTTGTCATTTATTGACCTACGCTAGAAATTGGGTTGTGTACCCTAAATGTATTTTTTCAACTTACCTTCCTAAACGAGGGATGCGACAGCGCCAATTCCACGTTATGAAACACCCCCTCACTAGTAGGGGGGTTCTCCCACTTGCCCTGTAGCTCAGCCGTTTTATTCTCATATTTTACATTCCAATTTAATTCGGCTTTTCCGTCTAACATGGTATCTTGGAGGTTATATAACGCTACTAAATTGAAATCGCGACGTGGGTAATAGAAGTTCACTTTGAGCTGTTGTGATTCGGTGTCCACCTGAAATGGGAGGGATTTTTGTGTATTTTTTTATTTCGAAGAATGTAGTTTATTGCTTTATGTAGTTTGGTGTTGAAAAAAGATTATTATTATTTTGTTATTATAGAAAATCGTATTATTTATGCGT
This sequence comes from Trilocha varians, assembly GCA_030269945.2. NCBI lineage: Eukaryota > Metazoa > Arthropoda > Insecta > Lepidoptera > Bombycidae > Trilocha > Trilocha varians. The sequence continues at coordinate 12,668,951 of AP028277.1, forward strand.
GTGTGTGTGTATGATTAAAGTGTGCAAAATTTGACTGATTTTTTTTACAAATTTACGTCCTATAGTTTTTCCTTAAAACATGAAAATAATAGAAAATCACAGTGTATATCTATTAATTACCGCGTTAAATTGTCTTTTGTTGTTATTTATTTCCATTTCAATAAATTAAGGTATGCAATGCACATTTGTTTCTATGCACTGCACGCCACCGGAAAAAAAACCAAAATACCACCTAAAAATTATTAGAATATTTCTACATACCGTAGACATATTAGTAACATGTATATCATAGTTAATCCAAGTGTCTTCAGTCCACTTGATCTTGCTCCCCTGTTTCAGTTCTCTGTCAAAAGCCTCATAGTGGTTCTCGAAGGCCAGGGTTCGGTTCCCGTGTAAAGCCGTTAGTTTGAGATCCTTGCCTGTGTCGTAGGTGACCACGTCCATCTTGCCGGTCACGTCGAATTTAGATATGTTGTGTAAATGGAATACCCTTACTTCTTTAACGTCCTGAAAAGTTGGATTAAATTATTTGACGATTTCAGATATCTCCGAAGTGTTTTGGTATCATTTTTCAATATGCAGGTTTCTTCGCGATATTTTCCTTCACTTTTTAAGCCAGTAGTAAATAGTAGGGGTGTGCGAATAATTCGAACTTACGAATTATTCGTTTCGAATCGAATATTAATATTCGATCCTTTGTAAAAATATTTTTTGTATTAAGCTCCCGAAAAGTGCTTTTCTTAAAAATAATATCACGATCAACTTTACAAAATCTGTCATCTAGCCCATTCCAGATATTATCTACAAAATAAAAATTATTGTCCTATTTCCGATGCATCGTCGTAGTCAAATTCGATACTATTCGAAATTTCGGATTATTCGAAACTTTCCGAACTATTCGAAATTTTTGGAATATTCGTCGAATTTCGAATAACTCGAATTTTCGATTGATTCGATTCGAATTTCGATATTCGCACACCCCTAGTAAATAGCACATAAATCTTTTTACAATTAAAACATCTCTCTTCTTCAAATTAGAAGTCTTAAAAATCAGTATGAGCTTAAGAATGCATTGATTCGAACTAAACTTTTTTTTTGTTAAACAAATAAACAAACCTATTTATTTTTTTGGGAAACAACAGCACAAGTTATTACATCAAAACAGGGACACAAAAAAATAAAAAATAGTAATATAAAACTACCTAAATTAATACAATAAGTTTTTAGCTTACAATCTGAAATATACAAATAATTCATTTCTTGAACACAATTATATGAATATCGGTCTAAAGAAAGTTTATTTTTAAATATACTGTTTTCTACTCACAATTTTCTCTTTTCCATCAAATTCGTGCATGTACTTAACACCGACTGGTGTGTGAGCGTTTTCGACCTTTATATCTGTAGTGATAAGATCCAAATTCCTATCGCTCTTAGTGAGGTGACTATCAAACTCGCCCTTAGCAAACTCAACACCGTCTAAATCTATTGTTGCGTTACCGTTACTTGATTTAGCACCTAAAAATAATAATAAGTTAATTAATACAAGATTTAATTATAATTCATATTCAAAGTCAAAATCATTTATTCAATTTAGGTGCATTATACACACTTATGAACGTCGACATTATATACAGTACAGTACATTAAATTTATATTATAATTCATTGTATACGATGCCATTTAAGACAAGATAATTTAAATGGAATCCGATAGGAATGGAGTTGTACACTATCTTTGCCGTTCCTTTGACCTTGGTGTGGCGCAATAGAAAAGAATGCCGTAATGCGTAACGCGTCGTGCCGGTTCTCATAACTCCATACTAGGTGGTACGCTGGGTTTTGCGTTACAGAGATCCTAAATTACCTAGTTTCTCATTAACCTGGTTAATAAATAAAAAAAATCTTACCCTCATTATAAAAATAATTAGTATCGACCAAATGTTGTGCACTCAGAGGTACCGAGAGTGATATCCGTCCCGACTGCTTGAAACCTTCGTTGAGTTTCGAATAAAAGTGTGTAATGTTCACGGACGCTGTTTTGTTCGGCCAGAACAACTTCACTTTGTTGTCTGAATGCTCTTCTAAGTTGTTTACCTGGAAGGTGAAATTGTATATGAAGATGATATATGCTTTCAACAAAATAGTCAAGAAAAGCGGTTAATCAAAAAAATATTTTACACAAACAGTGGTACTAAAGAAATATTGTTCTTAAAAAACTATTTTTTTTAACATATTGTGATAAACAGTCTCGATGTCCTCCTGTGGGGAAGTCGGTCAAGAATGAAAATGCGGATTTCGTTCATTAACGGATTTAAAAAAAATACATTTTGAATAATAATATTATTATGTTATCTCATTGACTTTTGCTTAATGACACTTTTAAATACCATAGAAATAATTATTTTTAAGAAAACTTTTCATGTACAAGTTTTTAAGATTCCGAATTTCATATAGCAGTAGAGTGTTAGCTAATACAAGTAAAACGAGCTCAAACACGATGAGTCTATCTTGTATAGTACAAGAGTTCCTATGACCACCTTCCGAATCCATCATCAGATCAGCGCCATTTTGAGTCATATTATTTGCATTGTCACAAAATCACAAGATTCCACCAGGACTTACATAGTTACAACAAATGCAAATTAATATAGGCTTGTAAAATATCATAAAAATAAATAAATTATCTCAAAATAGGTTTGTGCATTACTATTGAAGATACTCACATCAAATATAGATTTAATCCAGCTCAGTTTCTTGAATGGTGTAGTAAAGTTAAAATGTCCGTCTGTGTGTTGGAATCCGCCGTATCTGACGTCGGCTTCCCCTATCTGACGGGTACCCGGGTTGTGCATCAAACCTCTGACAATATAAATAAATTAAATCGGTTCAAAATCTTTTCTACAATAGGTATTTATGAAATTACTCAAAATTATGAATATTTAAAAAGTACATGTATACTGTATCAATCTGTACTGTACTGTACCAATCCATTACTGCCCACTGTTGGGCTCAGGTCTCCTCAGAAGAGGGATTAGGCATAGTCCACCACGCTTGCCCAGTGCGGATTGGGGACTTCACATATCTTCAAAAGATTTTTAGAATCCTTTCCCGCCATCAGGTTTCCTCACGATGTTTTCCTTCACCGTGTTTAGTCAGTGGTGTTGTGAAAAATTGCACATAAATCTTTTCCACGTTTAGATTTAGAGGTACAAGCCGGATTTGAACCCGCGACCTCCCGTTCGGAAGGACGCGCTTCGACCACTCGGCCACCACGCCTTATACTGTATCAATCTATCTATCGCATTACAGTTTTATTACAACTTCCAATAGAAAAAGAGTATAAGAATAAAAAACGACTTTTTTAACGAAAACTCCTAAAAATCACTTACTTGACAACAATTAACTTATTTTCATTTTTCTGATAAGATCCTTTGAGAGCGAACGTAGAATCGTTTTCATAAAATGGCGTCAACAGTGTATAGTTTACGTTGTGCAATTGTTGTAAATCAATTTTATAATCGATATAGTTCTCGATTGTTTTGTATCGATTATTCGCCGTCCAAGTGATAATCGAATCCGAATCGAAGCTTTGCGGGAGGATTCTGACCTGAAAGTTAATAATATGAATTTATTTGCCTTTGCTTTTCTTTGTCTAGTTTAGCTAATCAATTGGGATCGGCATCAAAATTGGTTTGTTTACTTTTCTCAAGTCTGTGGCAGGAGCCAATATTGAGCACAGTTCTAAGACTTGTTTTGTTTACATTTTTTAATCGTCTTATATTTTACGGAGATAATATATTTTTGAAATTGCAATACAGCATAGTTTAATAATAAAGATTACAGACAGTAGACCCCGTCTCCAGTGGCCCTCTGTTTTGTATATTGTATTTTTAATGATGATGATGATGATGAAATTTAATGTAAAAAATGAGTAAATAAATGAATATGGAAGATTACAAAAATATTAGGTTTAATTAAAAATCGAAATTAAAATTTATTTCAGGAAAGACACTCAAACACTCAAACACGGTAGTGAATCCGAACGAACTCCCCAGTTTCATCATGGAGAGAAAATTGAGGGATCGTTCAATTAATAAAAATCGTAGTAAGAACCCGTTTAGTAATAGTGTAAGTGATGTATACAGGGTGTCCCAAAACTATACGACATAAATGAGAAGAACCTTAAATATTAGAGACAGGATTTTTCAAAAAATAAAGGTTGATTTTTGCCGATTTTTTTAATTCGATTTTCAGACAAACCAAACTAACCATACGAAAAATCTGTCAATGAACTTTTATTAAACATCAAAAATAAAATGATGTTTCGTTTCAGCAAAACATTAGGGGTGTACGAATAATTCGAACTCACGAATTATTCGAAATTCGCCGAATATTCGAAAAATTTCGAATAATTCGAAAAGTTTCGAATATTCGTCGAATTTCGAATAGTATCGAATTCGACTACGACGACTATGACTATTTTGTAGACATCTAGCCCATTAAAGATATTATCTACTAAATACAAATTCTTGTCCTATTTCCGATACATCGTCGTAGTCAAATTCGATACTATTCGAAATTCAACGAATATTCGAACTTCGAATAATTCGGAGATTCGAATTATTCGATTCGAATTTCGAATCGAATTTTAATATTCGATTCGATTCGATTCGAACGATATTCGCACACCCCTACAAAACATCCTATCTCTAATATTTACGGTACTTTTCGTTGTCGCATAGTTTTGGGACACCCTGTATAACCGCGAGTGTTTAAAAAATTACTTACATGAGCCTTAACTCCTGTTAATATCTTAGTGACGTCAGTTTCATACTTCGCTTCCAAAGTCTTGGTAGGACTATTATCCGTAGACATAGGAACCATATTTGTGTCTACGTATACAGTGTGCTGGTCCACATTTGGTTTCGGTAAAACTACGCCTAATTTGGTCTTGAACCGAGCAGGTCCTTTGAGGATGGACACGTTACCACCGATTCTGAAGAGAGAGTGAAAAAAAAATAGGTGCATAATCATTATACAGCGGGGCCGGCTGGAGTGCCGTAGTGCGTAACGCGACGTGCCATCCTGTATAACCCGTGTTGAGTTCTGTCCTCAGCCTGGGTTCGGACGCTGAGTGTGAGCGGTTGGAGGTCTTAGTGCGGTTCAACTCCCACATATTCAACGCCCCGCAAGTAAGAATCTGGCGATTTCGTTTCAAAAAATCATTATGCAGAGGGTCCTAGAACTATGAATTGGAAGTACCCAAAATGATGGTAAAGCATAGATTATTTGTTATTAATTGTTCCTTTGTTACGTTTTTAAGATTTGATTTTCAGGCAAATTTAACTATTTTTTTGTTGAAAAATAGTTTTTGTGATTTTTTACTCTTACATTTACATTTACATTTATTTATTTATTTATTTATTTCATAAAAAACAAAACACTTAGCCTAATACAATAATTTGTTTTAACAATAAACAAGAATAAGGGTATATAAAGATTACAATATTGGTATGGCTAGTTGTATAGATAGGGTAGTGCGACATGGAACAAAAGTATAAAACTGAGCTGTTCACGTCGGCTTCGTTTGTGATAGTTGTACATAGTTGCCGTGATGCGGTCACAAAATTAAGCATGTAGTGCCTTATTAAATCTTATAACTAAGTGCTGAGAGATTGTTATCCTAATGGCTAATCCACGATAAGCTAAAAATTATTGATTTTTATTGTAAAGTACACTTCACAAAAGGTTTTGTTGAAACCTGGTAACGACAAAAGAAGTTAATTACTATTAAATCTACAATTAATTAAAATGACTCACAGCCATATTCGGTCGAGATCCATCGTGAATCCTGCGTCATAAGTGGCTGCCATTTCTGGCGTCGTGTCGTTACGGTAGTGTACGTCTAAATCGACGCTTCTCTTCATACCTGCCACGTTATGATTGCCTATAGCCTGTGATAGAATTTAATTAAATCAACATACTGTATAGAAGTTTTGTGCTGTACTGTAATACTATAATCCCACTGCTGGGCTCGTGTCTCCCTGACTAATGCAAAAAATCTTCAAAAAGTTTTATGTCACAAAAATTAAATAACGAGTAATATATCTTTTTTAAATAAAAACGACTGACTTCCATTAGTAAAATATAGCAATAACAAATTACTAGTCAGATCTTTATCAATTTGATAAACATCGCACTGGTGTCCAAAGTTTCTAAAATAGAGTAATAATCAATATAAATTCATCAAAAAAATAAATTTAAGGTGAAATGAGATTCCAAAAAGAAAATGTATAAAATAAAAGTCACACTAACTAGTTTTCAATTTAGTTATTTTAAAGCTATACAGTTATTCTTATGAAATAAACTAAATTGCTGCTGAGTTGGAATCTTATCAGATCTCACAACTATTTAGTATAGCGTGAGACATAGATTAACATTTTATGTTTTTATAAGTTATATGAAAGTTACATAAAATGACTTTTACCGTTATAAATAGATTTTCTACTACAAAACTCCACTGAAGATCACCGGCACCCTTCATCTTGGGGAAGTCGTAGTTGCATTTCAAATATCCGGTTTTCGGAGCGAAACTGAAATAACCATTAATTTTAAGGAAAACTTTTTAAATACAAGCTTTAAAGATCCTGGATATCATGTAGCAGTAGAGTGCTAATACAAGAAAAACGACAAACACGACCGTCTATCTTGTTTAGCACTAGAGTTCCTATGAACACCTCCCGAATCCATCATCAGATCAGCGTCATTTTGTCATATTATTGCATCGTCACGTGATATACATCTGCGTGCAAAATGTCAGCTCAATCAGACAACGGGAAGTTTGTCAAATTTAACTCGCAAGATTCCAGCCGAACTTACATAGTTACATCCAGTGCAAGTTAATATAAAGCTTGTGAAAAGCTGCCATTGATACAGGGTGTTCTATTATTTGACATAAAATAGTATTATTGATAGCATATTTGATGAATAGAGATTATTTAATTTAAAAACTAGTAGTCTTGTAGTAAACTGCACACTTTAGCCACTCAAATGGAAAGTGACCAAAATTGGTTGCCTTAGTGCCATCTATAAGATATCCCAAATAGTTTTCACAAATGTGGCCAATTTAAAAACTTTAAATCTAATATATAAAATTCTCGTGTCATAAGTTTTCGTTGCCATACTCCTCCGAAACGGCTTGACCGATTTTGATGACATTTTTTGTGCTTATCGGGTATCTATGAGAACCGGCCAACATCTATTTTTCATCCCCGTAAATGTTAGGGGTAGTCCACCCCTAAATTTTATTTACGAAGTTGCGCGCGGCTTCTAGTAATATGTAAATTACTTTAAAATTAAATTTTTAAGTTACTCATAACGAATAATACGTACACAAAATCAGAATCAGCCGTGAAGTTCTTGAATTTCTGCAATGGCGTCGTGGCCTGAACGGTGACAACTCTTCTCAAATCGTTGTAGTAATCAACTCGCGCTTTTATGTTCATTTCTTTCTCCTTGTGTTGTGGAATGCTCACCTGTTAGTAAAGTATAACTGCCGGTTACTAATTAGTCAAAAAATACTAACTAATGTAGGGTAAACAACCCAGATGCTTGACCAACCAAGATGAGTATATGAGCAGGAATATGAGGAGACATATTACATGTTTGACTTTATTACCAAAGTGACCAACTTTCTAAGGATCAGTGCACTGTTTTTAGATTAAATTCATAGACATCGTTTATTTGTGATGAAAACGAGATTACAATTACAGAAATGAAAAAAAATATCTATCGCAATCATGTTATTTTGTTGCAAGTTAAAATAGATCCTTAAAAATACTGCTTCAAAGTTCATTTTCGTGCACTCCAACCTTGCGACCTTAGTTTCTAGAAACGATCTGGCTTTCAATTTCACAAAACCTCCAACTAAAATTGTTCCTTAAAATTAAAAACCTTAAAGCTCATTTCAGTATACTCCTTCTCAGCCTCTCGTCTTGCCAGTGTAATGTGTCCATGTCTACCAAACGTACAACTAAAATTGATCATTAAAACTACTACCTTAAGCTCACTTCAGTTTACTCCTCATCATTTTTTCTTTCGAGTCTCGTGAACACGATGTGTTCATACAAAATTGATCCTTAAGTCCACTTTACCCTAAAGTTCAATTCAGTGCACTGTTCGTCAGCCTCTAGTCTGGAGAACACCGTGGCTGTGAAGGGTCCGGTCACGTGTACTGTGATGGTGGGGATTGTGTTCATGTCTCACAAACATGCAACTAAAATTGATCTTTAAACTTACTACCTTCAAGCTCATTTCAGTCTCTCATTTTTTCTTTCGAGTCTCGTGAACGCGATGTGTCCATGCAAAATTCGATCTTAAGTGTACATACCCTAAAGTTCAATTCAGTGCACTGTTCATCTGCCTCTAGCCTGGAGATCACCGTGGCTGTGAAGGGTCCGGTCACGTGCGCTGTGATGGTGGGGTTTGTATTCATGGCTTCTAGTTTCAAACGTACGCCGATTTTGTTGCCTTGCCCTTTTGGTATTAGGTTTAGGGATAGCTGGAAGAAATGTATAAGGTTGAATTTTGTATATAGGTATTTTTAGAATATAAAGGAATTTAATTATAGTTTTAAACAAAATTTAAGAGCATAAAATGATTATTATTTTTTGTGTCTGTCTGTATGTTTGTTATTTACAGAAAAAATATTATGTAATTTTGTTAAAAACACAGTTTAATTAACCTACGAATTTACTAATAAACAATGACTTAGTCTGTGCTGACCAACGAACGTACTTGGCAATTGTGAAATCTATACAGGGTGTTCGAAAACTTATTAAAAAAAACATCCGTTTTATTTTATACAGTGTGTCTCAAAAGAATAAATAAAAACTTACATCCAAAGGCTCTCGTCTCAGTACTTTTCCGGTAATACTGTATTCCTGTGTTCCAGATTTCATGGACCCTATGACGTCATCATTTTGGATTTCACCAACTAAATTAAGGTTCCTGAAAATTGTCATTAGAATTAGTAATCTGCGGACGTTGGTCACCCTTGAACCTGTACCAACCCATTACTGCCCACTGTTGGGCTCAGGTCTCCTCCGAAGAGGGATTAGGTATAGTCCACCACGCTTGCGCAGTGCGGATTGGGGACTTCACATATCTTCAAAGGATTTTTAGAACCCTTTTCCGATATGCAGGTTTCCTCACGATGTTTTCCTTCACCGTTTTTAACCAGAGGTGTTGTGAAAAATTGTACATAAATCTTTTTCACCCGCTTTTCTTTTCCTTTGAACCCACGACCTCCTGTTCGGAAGGACGCGCTTCGACCACTCGGCCACCACGACTTTTTACCTCCTTGAACGAGTACTGCGATTTCTCGATATTAAAATCGATTAGTAACATTTCCTCTATAGCAATATGGACTCTATTATTAACGGCATAGGTACCTTAATTCCTTGTGAGGTGTAGTCAAAGACACACTCATAGACTTCGGACGTTGGTCCCCCTTGAACGAGTACTGCGATTTCTCGATATTAAAATCGACTAGTATCGATCGAGTTGTGTCCTCTCGATCATAAAGTACGCTTAGTTCCGAGGGAGCGATCACAGGGGGCAGAGAGAAGCGAGACTTGAAATGGATGTGGGATATTGGGTCCGGTACCCAGACGCAGTCGGCAAATAGCTGAAAAATTAAGTCAAATTAAAAAAAAACTTGAGAGGTGACATGGGACACCCGAATAGAACGAAGTTCCTTTCGATTAAAAGATATCTTATATTTTTTTTTCCTAACGTAACGCGCGATAAGGAACGTGTTTTAGAATATTTTGATCACAGCGCCATCTAGCGATAATCATCTAAAACAAAAAAGTGTCGTGACAACTTTTCGTAAGATTTTTTTTCGTCTAGCACCCCTTCACAACGCGCGATAAGGAACTTGAGTCACATTTGGCAGAACTTTTTGCTACAGCAAAAGTGACTAACAGTTTTATGAGAATAAGAAAAAAATAAGTCTCTCATATGCTTTAACCTAAATGACAATATTTGTAGAAATATCTGGCCTACGTTCTGCATCCCAAAAGAGTATACTGACGTCCCAATTAGTGCGAGTACAGTATTTACTGTGATAGTTATGGTCAGTACAGTAAAATGATCAGGCACAGTGAGACAGATCCTGAAGCACTTCAGGCATGCACCACAGCGCCATCTACTGACATTTGACAACAGATTTAGTCCTTCAATTCCTTATCTTTAAAAACTGTAATACTGCACGACTCTGTTTCATAAAATGCATGGAAACAATCCTTAACATGAAAGCAATAAGACACAAAATCGTACTTACGTAATTATAAAGTTCACCCTGCGTTATTTCAATACTACCTCCCATAGTATTTTCTGATTCAGATGTGACCTTCTTGAACTGCATCGTGATACAGTAGTCGTCTAAAACATCTGACGTCAGGTTTAGACTTCCAGAAGTTTCCACGAATGGTTCGTCCAGCTGAAATAATGATCAATTTGAGGGTAGTTGTAAAATTTCTAGTGGTTGAGGTGTTATTGCAATTGGCTAAAGATTTTTCAAGTTTACAATAAGTTATATATTTCAATGAAAAAGATAGTCTGAAAATGTTTAAGTGCACGTGTAAATGTGTGTGTTCAGAGCACGTATTTGTGCGTACACGAACAAAAAGTATTTGTATGTGTGGGTTGGCGTATACGTACGTGAAAATACCTACATGTGTGTGTCTCTGTGTTTGTTTGCTTGTGTGTCTGCATTTGTTTGTATTTATGTGTGTGTGGTTGTGTTTGTTTGTGTGTTTGTCTGTCTGTGTTATTTTGTTTTTGTGTACCTGTGTTTATTTGTGTTGCTTTATGTGTGTGTTGCTTTGTGTAAATGCATTATACCATGAGGTTGGCGGCCGCGTTGATGGCGAAGGAAGGCATGGCTACGTGCGCGGCCATCTTGTTGAGCGTGCCCTCCACGCGGGAGTGCACGGAGCCACTGAGCTCGGGCAGCACGTGGAGCGGCGTGGCGAGGTATACGGACCCCGTGCGTTGTTGATACGCGCCGTCCTCGCCCTCTTCGTACTCGTAGAACACTTTGAACGCTATCTAGAGAATACGCAACGTTAACTGGACTTAGAAAATGTGGTTCAAGCGACACTGAAGATAAAATCAAAAAAAGCATCAACAATAACTATAAACTAAGTACAATGACCGGCCTCATAATTACGTGCACACCGTGAAAGTTAAGCTTGCTGCTTTGCTTGCACTTTGACAACGCCTGTTGATTTTTCATTTATAAAAAAAAAATTACACGTTATCTCATGAAACTATTGTTCTTGAAAATATTAATAATTGATTGCAATATAAGGACGTTATATTCTTAAAATATTATAACGTTCACCAAATAAAGTTCCTACAGCATCATATCGGTTTTCTTTCAGCTTCTATAATTAGTGAGTTTAGGGATCAGTGGTATTAGGCCAAAAGGACGGAGGCGGCGCGACGGGAAAGAGTGCCGATGGCGTAACGCGTCGCGTCGTCCCTCATAACCCCGTGCTGGGTTCTGGTCTCAGCCGGGGTTCGGACGCTGAGTGTGAGCGGTTGGAGGTTTTAGTGCGGTTCAACTCCCACATACCCCGCCCGCCCCGCGGACCCGGTGATTTCCTCCAACTAAAAAAAAAAAGGCCAAAAGGAGATAGTGTATGCCCGGTCAGGCCAAAGCCCACTGTAGTAGATTTCAGATGTTGTACTTGTCACCAAACGTTGCAAACATCGATAGCGCGATTCAGGATTTGGCACGCTATTGGTCAGCTACAGTGAGAGTCAAAATATTATACATACCTTATGTGGTGCAGTTTCATTCCGCAGTAATACTAGGCAAGTCACGTTGACTCGTTCGTTTAATATCATATCGAATGTGTAGAGAGATTCCAACTCGCGAACTATATCGAAAGGCGTTTGTAGATGCAGTGTATTTGTGAACTCTGTCAGAGTCTGTTCGAGAACAAATTTATTTTAAATAAAAGTTGAGATACAAGCTATTAAGATCATGAATTTCAGGTATAAGTAGAGTGCTATTTTAAAACTTTCACACGCAAATAATTGATACTATAAGTACCATTTTTTAGGGGGGCACCTATTAGCCTTCAAAGAACTCAAGGGCAAGGATCAAGGACATTGTTGCCCACCGTCTCCTTATATTTCAATAATAATACCACAATACTTAACACTTGCAGGATCACAAGAAAATTTCTATCATCATCTTCAGTTCCTAACCAATCTTATTTCACCTAAGCTATCTTGCTTGGCTATAAGCCCGTAAGATAGGTGAAATACCTCTTGAAAAAGGGAGTAAATAGACATTTACGTATAATAATAATAATATTAAAACCTCGTTTCGCGAACGAGTATTGAAATTTGAATATCATTCAGAAATTTTATGTTATGCCCATAGTAAACCATTACAAGTTTGCCCAAAACCCCGTTGAAGTGGTAAACCCCTAATTAATTGGAGAAGTATGATTTATATTAATAATAATAAAGTACCAAATTTCTTTAAACACTCGCGGTTATCTACATCACTTACATTACTACTAAACGGGTTCTTACCACGATTATTTTTAATTGAGAGGTCCCGATATTTCAGCACTGTTTCAAGCGCCATGATCACGGGAAGACTGAAGAACTGCGGGTAGGTCATTTAAGAGCAGACAAATCTGTCTACCCTCTTTCTCGCTCGTTTGCCGGTACCACTGGAACTCGAATTCACATTTCGACAAACCACACTGACAGTATCGGCTGCCGTCTCAAAACTAGACCTCTCAATTAAAAATAATCGTGGTAAGAACCCGTTTAGTAGTAATGTAAGTAAAGTACCAAATATTAACTACATAAAGACTTATTTTAAAATGTTTCAAATACGTACCGTTAGTTTCAATACGTTGCTCAAAACAATGGAAGGTTTATTGGGCAAGTGTAGTGTGGCGTTTGCTTGTACTATTTCCTCTTCGTCCGGTCCGACGTGCTAAAAATAACAGATCTAATTATTTGATTCCTAATTTCCCGTCATATTACATTGACCTAATTTTTTTTTTTATTGCCTTGTAGGCAGACGAGCCAACGGGCCACCTGATCTTAAGTGGTTACCGTCGCTCATGAACCTCTGCAATGTCAAGGGACATTGAGGGGTCGCTACCTACGACCTAACTTTAAGGACCCTCCTCAAGCCTCGTTTGAAGAAGGACAAGTCATAGCACTCTGGGAATACCGAAGAGGGGAGCATTCCATAGCCGGATGGTGCGTGGCAAAAAAGTGTTCCTGAAACGGATCGTGGATGGACGGTGGTTCCATATAGTAAGGATGAACTCCACCTCGACGCCGGGTGGTACGGTAATAGAAGGTGGTATGGTAATTTCTCTTTAATTCATAATATTGCCCGTTTACTCATTACTTCATACTATTGCTTCTATGTCAATTGATTAGTCTTGCTTATTTTTTTGCCCACTGATTTATTAAATTTCAATTATGCCCATTGACTTGTAATATTGCTCTTTTACTCATCTAATATATAAAATTGTCGTGTCACGGTGTTCGAACTTGAACTCCTCCGAAACGGCTCGACCGATTTTGATGAAATTTTTTGTGCTTATCCGGTACCTATGAGAATCGGCCAACATCTATTTTTCATCCCCTAAATGTTAGGGGTAGTCCACCCCTAATTTTTTTTTTCGGCGCAGACGAAGTTGCGCGAGTCAGCTAGTTACTTTATAATATTGCTTGTATTCTTATTGTGTAGTGTTACTACTTTTTTTGTCTACTTATTTAATAAATTATAATTTTGCCCATTGACTTGTAAAATTGCCATTTTACTCATTACTTTATAACATTGCTTCTATATCAATTAGTTGATTAACTTATACTTTTGCCCACTTTAAAAAAAATCCAAATTTGCCCATGGATTTTCCCTTTTTTTTTTCAAAAATTCAAATTCAAAATATTTATTATTTTCCAACATGCATACATAACACATCAAACAAACATGAAATAAATTACAAAATTACACTCTAATACTAAGTTCATGTTGTATCTAAACTACTGTAGTTTGACAGTGGTAATCACACTAGGCAAGCCTGTATCGTGAGTACCATAGACGACTCCCTGTGATTGTCACCTCACCATTGTTTTTAAACATATAATTATTATTTACACCAAATCTTTAACTTACCTTATAAACCCTGGAATCGAAGGTGATAGTAGGATAGTACAATGTATCGAGCACGACTCTCGCCGTCGTATCGAAGTCATTGAAGACCACATCGGCCGACATGCTGAGTCCATTCTTTATCTTATCCTTGATCTCCTCAACTATGCCCCTGCCTTTGTCTTTTAAAAGGATCGCTATGCCCACCTAGATAGAGTTCATTTATGTTCATAATTAGATTATTTTTTTTTTATTAGTTACTTCACTTAAAAAGTCAACATGGAATGTAATAAGTGATGAGATTAATGAGGATCGAAATTTGAATTTGGTATAAATACTAATGACAAGTGAAGAGTGAAAACTAACATTATGACGTCACACACGCTCGGGATCTGTCGGTGTATTTACGGTACTGAATTCAAAAATTTGAATTTTACTTTAATTTACCTATATTTTGAAATTAAAAAAAAAAGTAGTATAACTAATTTTTATATGATCTTTCCATTTATTATAAAAATTTTTTTTCAAATACCCAATTGTCATACAAAACAACCTTATAAGAAAAAACACATTTTGTATTAAAAAAAATAACCTCCAAATGATTCAAACTAACCTTATGTTTCGATAAACGAATAGATAGTTCTGTATCGAGTCCATTGCCGTATATGTTCTTTAGCACCAAACCGTTTTCCTCGAAACCCTCTAATGGTGTGAAAAGTTTGTACAAATATACGAAATCGATCGACGACTTCCAATGCCATATCGCTGTGAAACCGAAGTCCATTTTGTTCCAACCTACTCGAAAATCAACCTGAAAAAAGTGTTTTAAATAATTTAAATGTAAGTAGAGTAATGTAAACACAAAACACATTAGTGTCTTATATATTTTTAATTATAAAATTGGATTCAGACCAATTCTAATGTGTTAATAATGAATCAAATGAATGCTTATAATATTTGAAATTACATAATACATTCCTACCTCTTGTGGGGCTCTCTTGGCGGTGACCAAAGCTCTTTCCAAGGTCTGTATAGGTAGAGCCAAGTGACCGAATACGTGGAAATCTTGTAACGAGTTCAGTTTCGCGAATAACTCCACACCTACGAACATAGTTTTTATCATGGAACTAAAACATTAGGAACAACATCGCGAAGCCAGTTGAAAAAAAAAATAAATATGTGTAATAGTATAAAGAAAGAAAGAAGAAAGAAAGACTCGACTTCAACTGGCTTGTACTTAATTTAAAAAATATTTATGTTAAATATGGTCAATCAAACACAACAAAATGCAGTTGGTTACCGTCCGCATGTGACCGTCCACACACACCCTGCATACACTCACCAGTGGTAGAGGTCTGCGTGACCACCATGGCCACTAAATGGCGGTCAGCTTCCACAAACCCGAACCTGGCCGTCATCTGCGCCACGTCACTGCCCGGGCTGGTCACGTTCACCGCTAACATGCAGTTGGTTAGCCGTCGCATGTGACCGTCCACGTATATCATTTGTGGTCTTTCTTCAAGGTTTAAATATGTGACTCCTTTGACGTCACGTTTGTGACCGAACGTGAATTTCGTGCGAAGGAAACCTTGTGTGTAACCCTAAATAGAAAATGAAATTTAAAAAAAAACTCTATGCAATTATAGTCGTGTTTTTTTTTTAGTCTATAGTACGTAATGATGTATTCAAATTGCAGCCTTACGCGTTATAATACACCTTTTATATTGGGTGGACTATACCTAACTAGTTTACAGGTATACCCTAGCTTGTATCGTTTCATAACGTTGCGATCAAATACAGCAATCATCGCAAAAATAGCCCAAACTAAACACCCCGTCTTTTCAGGCACTTTTTTATTTCACAATATTTTTTTTTGTAATTTTTAAAGCAAATAGCTCGAATTTATAAAAAAATATTGGTTTGTATTTATAATTGTGCATGTAGACTGGGCCATTATGCAGTTGTATTACTTTCATGTTTACCACGGTGTGACGTCATTCAAGACGACATGACAGTCTGGATCGTATTTGAGCGGAAATTTGTTTAATTTGTTAAAATGTAATTTACCTATTTTAGAAATTTATTTTATTACCTATTTTAGAGTTTAGAAATAATACTATAAATATTGAGTTAAATTATTATTTTTTTGTATAATTTAGTAAATTAGCCTATTACTTACTTTGAGTGGAGTGATCAATTCAACTTGTCCAGTGATGTTAGTTTCTTCATTACCCTTGTCGAGTGTCCAAGAAGAGTTTATTAACAATTTGCCTTCGTTATTAAACTGTAAGTGATAGTACAACAATAAATAAATATTGTCTATATTCAAATCTAACATTTAATCAATACATAGTATAAAACAAAGTCGCTTTCGCTGTATGTCTGTATGTATGCTTAGATCTTTAAAACTACGCAACGGATTTTGATGCGGTTTTTTTGAATAGATAGAGTGATTCTTAAGGAAGGTTTGTATGTATAATAAATGCATAATATAGTAGAGAAACACTGATAAATTTAAAGGTTTCTAATGTGATGTCGTAAATAAGCACGTTTTTTTGCGCTTATATTGCAAACGCTGGCTGAACCCTACGAGATATACCAAAATAATGTACTACAGTATTGTTCACCTTAAAAAGTTCAATAAAAAAGTCCGCGATGGTATATGTCTATCTCTTAGGGATAACCCAGCATAACCATTTTTATTCTTTACTAAAAAATGGTTATTTACGAAGTGATTTTAAACAATACAGCATTAATCCTTATCCAATTAAGTACCTTAAATAAATTATGCATTTATTATAGATCAATATGCTTTTTACAGCATGTAATTTAAGTGAATATTGGCGAAGATAATACAAATTTAAAATGCAGGGTCGTAGTTGTTTGCGCCGGGCGGCGCGTGCCTATATAGGCTACAATTTTTGAACCCCTTTGTAACGCAGACGAAGTTGCGCGGGTCATCTAGTATCAAATAAAAAGAAAAAGCCACACATTTGTACAGGTTTTTATTTATTATTTTTTTCTTATTATTTTTAACTTCACAAGTAATAGTGTTTACAAATCTATGTGTATGTGTTGTTTTATATACACGGTGTATGTAGACTACTCCCAAAAACAAAGGCTGGGTTAGTACTAGTGCTACTTGGGATGTTAAGCTGTTTACAAAAAAAAATCATGGACCGATTTTCTGGCTTATCATCACAGGTGTCACTAGTACTACCACCAGTCTTCGTTTTCGGGAGTGCCCTTCATAGTACTTCATACACCCTGTATGTGTACATTAATATGTCTGTTTTATAACTTTAAGTAGCATTTAATTGTATTTGTAGCTGTGTTTTTTGTTAAATAAATAAATATGTGTGGGTAGGTGTGTATTTGGAAATGTTGGCATGTATTTATGTACTTATTCAGACACTCGCGGTTTTCTATAATACTTTCATGCATTTTTAACGGATTCTTACCACGATATTTAATTAATTGAATTGTCTCGATATTACACTGGAATCCAGTGCTAATAAAACACAACAGTCACTCGCGGGTTCATGCTCAGAGAGTCTTGTAGATACAGTGAGTGTGGTATGTCGTGATGTGAGTTCGAGTTCCAGTGGTACTACCCAAAAGCGAACGAGTGCGAGGGTAGACAGATTTGTTTGCTCTTAAATCGACCCGCAGTATCCAGTCTTCTCGTGATCATGACGTTTGCAACAACAACGAAATATCGATACAACTCAATTAATTAAATATCGGAGTAAGAACCCGTTGAAAATGCACGAATGTATTTATGTGTGTACAATTACCTGAAACTTCAAAAGTGTATCAGCACTTTTCTTCCAAACGACTCTATGTTTGGCAATGGCCGTTGCTTTCGGCAAATGCGGTATATTGGAGTTCACATCGGCGCTAATTTCGCCGTAAAATTCATTAGTTTTTAGCAAATAATCCGCTAATAAATGAAACGTTAGGTAATCATCTTGCCAGTTCATGTTACCGCTGATCGAATGGAAGTTGTCTCTGTAGCGATATCTGTATGAAAAATAGAGATAAAATACTATTATTTACTGGACTTATATGGTGAAGGAACAGTACCAACTTAAATTACGTTGTGGCGACCAATAATAACGCGCAAGATTCTGAATCGCGGTTACGACATTTGCAGAAATCTTCGCATATATACGACATCTGAAATCTACTACAGCGGGCTTCGGCCTGACCACCATACACTACCTCACCCGCAACGAGATCTCCCAACGGCCATAAGTCCACTGTAGGTACCCACAACGTTGTGCAAATTCCAAATTGTATCTTATTGTAATATTTTTTGAGTTCGTTCTAAGAAAACTTATTATTATCCTCGCCTTTAGTGCACGATTTTAAGCTGTAATATAATATGTAATAAAAAGTAAGAAATGTAATAAAAAGTAAAAACAATATTGCAGCCTCCATTTTGGGTCCACTTATTGTCAAACTCAAAAAAATACCTTTCAAAAACAAAATCGGTTCATTAGTTCCTCACACAGAAACGTCAAGCATAAGTAAAATTTGTTTAAACTAGGTTTTTAAATGCCTTAAAACTAAACTTTATTTATACTCACATAAGATTGAAAGTGGCATTCTTCCAGTCCTTGAAAGGAGTGCTCATGCTCGACAACAAAGCGTATATAGTTTCATTAGTGGCTTCCGAATACATTTTAACTTTCCACACGATGTTTGATTCTTCGCCCCAACTCGTGCGAAGGAACCATTCGCAGTGCCAATCTGAGTAACAAAGTAATTTATATACAGGGTGGATCTGTACGACATGAAAAAGGGTGAATGATCTGTCGAAATACAACTTAGAACCTATTTATTTTTGACATTGCTAAATTTTTTATTCACCACACTTCGGCCTGGATAATGTTTCAGGTCTACCCTGTAGTACCGGTCGACGTGGTGGTCGAATGGTCGAAGCGCTTCCTTCCGTACGAGTCACAGGTTCAAATTCAGCCTTATACCTCTAAATCTTAATGTGAAAATGATTTATGTGCAATTTTTCACAACACCACTGGCTAAAAACTACTACTACCGATGTTGAAATAATGACCTACCCGCAGTTCTTCAGTCTTCCCGTGATCATGGCGCTTGATACAGTGCTGAAATATCGGGACCGCTCAGTTAAAAATAATCGTGGTAAGAACCCGTTTAGTAATATTGTAAGTGATGTAGATAACCACGAGTGTTTAAAGAAATTTATCCCTAGTTGGTACAGGTTACAACTAACCTTTCAACATGACCGACATCTCGGCCGCTACAGCGTTGTTAGGGTAGTACAGAGCTACCCGCACATCATGGTGTAGCGGTCCCTTGCGTGCTAGTTGCAGGTCGACGCCCAGTTTCTGTGTGGGGTCCCTGTTGGCGTCCCAGCTGAGGGCAGCGCTGAATTCCTTTTTGTGGGCATCCGAATAACGCGAGTATATTATTTGGATGTCTCTTTCTCTAGAAAAAATAAGGTTTTTCTTGTAACTGGTGAATAGTTATTTTTTGTCGTGAATCTTTATTATGTTAGGGCTAGGGTTTCGTAAAATTTTGAATCTTTATTATTAAACCACGCTACGTTGCATTTTCAGCAAAAATAGATTATCTCCGTAAATTATGAGACGACGAAAACATGTAAACAAAACAAGTTTTAGAACTGTATTCAATTTTGGCCCCTGCCACAGTCTTGGCAAAAGTAAACAAACCAATTTTGTTGGCGATCCCAGTTGAGTGGTTAGCGACCTTCATTCTGCCTCGTTTGAAGAAGGGCAAGCCAAAGCGTTTAAAATCATTTTTAAATAAATGTTAAAATAATACTCACTTGTCCAAATGAAGGTCAAATATGACCTTAGTGTTATTCGCCATATCTGCGACCAAGTAGAAGTTATACAGGGTGTCGTTTTGCGTGAACTCCGCGTAAGTCGTAAAGTTGTTCTTCGATACCACGAGATGACGTATCAACGTGGTATATAGCACTTCGTTGTATATTCCCTGTCAAAGTAAATTATAGCATCTATTGTATTACTATGAAATCTACACATATAATAAATTAATAGAAAAGTAAAAACTGCAAATAATATTCGTTGAAGTCAAGCGACAGTTGCACATAAGTTAGGCGCGATTCAAAATCTACGAAGAAAATACGATGATAGTGTAATTACATGTCCTATGCACCGGATCTGACGCTTCGGGAATCTGACGTTAGTTGATATCTCGTTGAAGCTGGAACTGCTTATGTGTGCTTTCACACTATGCGATAAAAGGTTTTACAATATTTATACTCACATCTTCTATAAACGTGATCTGACGACTATATCTCGTGAATCTGACGTTAGCTGATATCTTGTTCAAGCTGTATCTACTTATACTAATATCTATAGTTGTCGGAACACTTACATCTCCTATAAACGTGATCTGACGATTATCTCTCGTGAATCTGACGTTGGCTGAAATCTCGTTGAAGCTTGAACTGCTTATGTGTGCCTTCACGAAGTGTGAGACGAGGTTCGTTTTCGACAAGTCTTCATAGTTCACGTTGGCGAGGAAATCGTCACCGTTAAACCAGGTACCTCCAACGTCTATCTGTTTATAACGGAAGGTAATTAATAGTCATCATCATAATTATGTCAAACATGGGCATTAACAAAACAAAATAGTACAAAACTGGAAAAATGTCAACATGACATGGAGAGAAGCATATTAGGTATAAAAATAAAAGATAGGGTACGACTAACAACAATAAGAAAGCAAACTAAACTGAAAGACATCACATGTAGTGTCAAAATCTTAAAATGGAAATGGGCTGGTCATCTCATAAGAAGTAAAATTGAAAAATGGGTGAAAGACATAACGGAGTGGTGTCCGAGATACAACAAACGAAGACAGGGAAGACAATACCTCAGATGGGAGGATGATTTAATGAAGACTGCTGGAAATAATTGGATGAGAGAGGCGAGGGACCGAAATGTGTGGAGAGCTCTTGGGGAGGCCTATGCTGAGAGCCAAACAGTCTAAACAAAATTAGTGTCAATGCTAAATTATTATAAATTTTGTATAATTTGAAATGTAAACTTGTAATTTTAGATTGTAAACAAAGGCTTATTATTATTACATCATAATTATTATCAGCCACACAACGTCTAATGCTGAATAGAGGCCTCCTCAAGGTTCAGGATATGGTGTTAGAATTTAAATGCTGGGTAAATTGTAATAAAAAGTTGCAACAATACTAGTTAAACTACTGAAGCAAAATATGATCAGGTTTATTCCGTATCGGCCCAAACGTCGAAGGATGGAATTTTGTTTTTACAAAGGGAAGTCAGTGGGAATATACTTGTTTGGAGTACACAGCATTATTGATGCAGTTTTTTTGAACCCTATAGCCCTAAAAACACGAATAGAATGGAAGTTTATTTTCACAAAGGGCAACCAGTGGGAATCAGCTTCTATACACTATACGTCACTATTACTCAAAACATTAAATTCTATCATCCTGTATACAAACCAGATACTTCTTCGCAGGGTTCTCGTAGACCTTAGTCGTGATCCTGCAGGGCCTGGCGAAGGAGAGGGTCATGTTGAGTTCAGAGCGGAGGTACAGCAGCGACCCTGGCGGGATGTGGAGGAACCCTGATATGATGATGTCGTCCTTCTCGTAGGGAGTCTTCTTGATGTAGATCTCGGCTTGGTGTTTGTTGCGCTAGGGAGATTGAGTAATTTATTTTAAAGAAAACTTTTTAAATGCATGGTTTTAAGATGTCATGTAGCGGTAGAGTGCTAGCTAATACAAGTGAAATGAAATGATATGAAATTATCATGCTTGTTGATGTCAAAAAACTAGAACTAGTTCGGAAAAAGAAATAGCCATAGTCCTGAAACGAACTGGCAAGAAACTCAGCGGGCATGTCTTTTTGTATTATCCACTCAAGTGGGATCGAGAACCAAATTGGTTTGTTTACTTTTGCCAAGTCTATGGCAGGAACCAAAATTGGGCACAGTTATAAAACTTGTTTTGTTTACATTTTTTAATCGTCTCATATTTTACGGAGATGATGTATTTTCGCTGAAAATGCAATACAGCGTCGTTTAGTAATAAAGATTTACAAAAATATAAGGTTTAATTAAAAAACAAAATTAAAAATTATTGGAAAAAAATGTTTTTAAAAAGGGGCTCAAACACGGTATTGATTCCGAACGAAGCCCCCAGTTGCGCCATCTAGCGAATAGTGACGTTCCCAGTTGAGTGGCTATTCTTCTGTAAAACGTAAAGTAAAACGAGCCCAAACACGACGGGTTTATTTTGTTTAGCACAAGAGTTCCTATGACCACCTTCCGAATCTATCAGATCAGCGCCATTTTGTCATATTATTGCATAAAAAAGTTTGACAAATTTAGTTTGGAAGATTCCACTCGAACTTACATAGTTACATCGAGTAAGTTAATATAAAGCTTGTAATATACTAACCGTAGTCAAATATTTAACTCCAAAATTGACAAACTTCTTGCCCCGCCTGATTGTGGCTCCCGTCGAGATTTTAAAATCGGATGACGATCGATCATCGATTCTCGTGAAGTTCAATTTGAAGACGGGATCACCTTTCGTTTGCCTCGATGAACTGATGTTGAAATCTACGTCCATTCGACTCGGTATTATCTGAAAATCGATTTTATTATCGATTTTAAATTTAATTGCTGAAGTATGGCAGCGTTACTTCATGAGAAATATCGATTAATGACTGGATTTGTTTAGAAATTCGATTCATAAAACATTTGAGGATTATACGTTTTGATCGAATCGAATTAAAATATCGATTAATTATGGATTAATATTTCTGCTTGAAAAATCGATATATCTCATAATCGATATCAAAGATATTGGAGAAAGATTTCAAATCAGATGCAATGAATAAAATATAATAAAACTGGCGGAAATCAATGTGAAGAAATTACTTTTAAAAGCATCGATTCAAATATTTTTTATAGATACTATAGTAAATATAGTATTAAGTCAAAAAGTTCGTGTAACAAAATATCACCAAGCAAACTTAAGGCGCAATTTCCTACTAATAAGAAAAAAACTTGAGAGGTGTCATGGGACACCCGAATAGAACGAAGTTCCTTTCAATTAAAAGATATCTTATATTTTTTTTTCCTAACGTAACGCGCCATCTAGCGATTATCGTCTAAAACAAAAAAAGTGTCGTGACAACTTTTCGTAAGATTTTTTTCCGTCTAGCCCCCTTTCGACAACGCGCGATAAGGAATTTCGTTCCAATAAATTAATTAATAAAAGTACTCACATTTTCCTTCAAAACGGCATAAAAGTTGTGTTGCGGGTAGGCAGAAAAAACCATTTCTAAATCAGCGTAAACATTATGTCTTTCCGTATGGGCGCCCTTTTCAGTAAAATATCCAGCTAATAATATAGTTTGGTCCGGATTCTTGTGGAATTGATAGCCTAATTTCAAATTAATATTGTGGGTAGGTCCGTTGTTGCCATAGTAACCGTTCAGAGTGCTATTTAGTTCTTTAGTTTGGAAGTATGTAAGTATGTCGCATTGTGTGACGCCGCCTTTACTTTTCGTTTTGAATGAACCTGAAATTGATGGATTTTTTTAGAACTGTTTTTCTGTTGAATTAGTGAAACAAAAGAACATTATTTCTACCGTGTTGATTATAATGTCGTTGAATGACAAAACATATTTTTGAGTATACAATCAAAGATCACTGCAAAACTATAAACCTTCACTTTTCAACGATAGTCATATTAATTACATTTCATGAATTAGTAAAGATATTTAAAACTACATGTAGGTTCGTATAATGTCTTGTAAACGTTATTTAAAATCAAAAAGTGAAAATCTATAAATTTTCGTTATACCCGGGTAGATTATATTCCAAATCTTATTCAATATTTTTTTACAATTTCGAATTACCCTATTCCTTTTAAAAATTAAAAATTAGATATCGATTCGATCGACCTACCAGTCAACCCGGCCACTGTATCATTATCGACAATCCAATGCGCCTCCGGTATTATAACGTAGCCATTTTTGATCGGTTGCACTTTATAAGCCATTATTGTATCGAATGTTTTGTGTCCGTCGACGTCAAGACTGGCTTGAATTGATTTCTCTGAAGTTTCATTGATAAGAATTCCTTTAGCGTTAACTGTGCTGTTTGCTGAATGGAGGGTTAGTAAGGCTATCTTTTTGGAATCTGATAGCTTGAGTTCCGCTTTCATCATACGTTTTTCCTGTAAGTTTCAATGATACTTTCATGCATTGTAAACGAGTTCTTACCACGATATTCAATTACTTGAGCGGTCTCGATATTCAATAGTGTGGCGTAAGAATCCATTTACAATGCATGAAAGTATTATAGAAAACCGCGAGTGTTTAATAAGTTTATAAGTTTTATTGGTATTTTGGACTTATTTATTTGGAATTATTTATGTTTATACAGGGTGTTTTGGGTTAAAGAAAATTATTTAAATAATTAACTCAAAATACTTAATTACAGGTTTTTGTTTAAGACTCTCTAGAGTATTTAGAAAGTGAAACGTATTTATTTTTAGCATTTACATCATAGTACAACTAAATTCAAAAGTTACACGAAAAAATCACCACGCATTCGCTCAGCTATAAAAACTTACCAAGCTATCAGGAGTGTCAAATGAAAACCTTATATCTTTATTAGTCTCATTAATAACCCATTTACATTCCAACGCGTAAGTATTAGCCGAAGGATCTGCCTTGTCCAGCGACAGAATATATTTAGAAGGACCACTCATTAAGAAATATGGAGCGTCTTTTAAATTCGTCATGTTCGGAAACTGAAATAAAATAACAATAGGTTATTGTACCGAAAATTGTTAAAATAAAATGTTTTAAGACCTTGGATATCGTGTTGAAGTGAAGAGCTGGTCAAGACAAGTAAAATGAGCCCAAATACGATGAGTCTATCTTGTTCAGTACATGAGTTCCTATGGCCACCTTCCGAATCTATTATCAGATCATATCGTTGCATTGTCACGCGATATGCATAGTATATGAGTGTCAAATGTCAACTAAATTGTAACCTGGGAAGTTTGTCACAATATTCCACCTGAAGTTACATCCAGTGCAAGTTAATATAAATCTTGTAACCAATGCCTTAAATAAAAAAATAAAAAAAAAACTTGTAAAATAATAAATAGGATCCTACGACTACCATTACCTTACTCCAATATACCAATCAGTTCAACCAAACTAAACTTAGGCGGAGACAAAAATAAAAAATCTCCAGTCGATTTGATTCTCTTTTTGGGACACCTTGAAAAAAAACATTTATTATTATTCTTACCTGGTAAGAAGCACACACTTGTATTCCCACAGCAATATTAAAAACGTTCCAACTACACGTTTTCTTGTCTATTCTGTTCTTTGACAAGCCGGCTTGTTGTAGTTCCTTTTCACCGTGTAAGACAATCAATTCTGACCTGTATTACAACGGAATTAGGGTCAATTTATAATTGGGGTAATCTTGCCTGCTAATTTGGTGGCAATATGATTGAGAAAGCTAATTTCTTTTGTTAATAGCGCGCTCGCACACCTTAAAAAGTATTGACAATACTTTCGATCGAGGGATGGGAAAAGATACAAAAAATAGCCTGTTAAAGAAAGTGTTAATTTTCAAAAATAGCATGTGCATGTTTTAGGATAAATAATACTTGAAAAACTTAATTATAGTTTAGGATCGAGTTCCAAAATCGTAAAGATGTTTAGAGCATGCTACTCAAACGCTATTATTGCTATTTTTTATAACATGTCAATTAAATTGTTATGACTTTTAAATCCCATCTCTGCTTCTGTCACAAATATTGACAATACTGTTTTAGGTGTGTCTAATTTTTAGCAATAGCTTTTTTTTATTATTTATCTTACCTTCTATTTATTATATTAGATTTTAGTTGTGTGTGAGCGTGTGTTTGGGTGCATATGTGTTACGTTTTTATGTGTTTGTTATGTGTAACCACTTTATTTCTATCAAAAACAGCAAAGGGTTAAGCTTTGCTTGTGTGTATGTGTGTAAATGTCTAGCAAATATATCCTGTTTATCTTAAGACAGCTTGTTGGTGTCTGTGTGTGTGTCTGTTTTTGTGTGTGTTTGCATTTTGATCTGTGTGTGCATGTGTGTGAACACTATTACTAACTATATAAATTTACTGGGCAGCGAATATCTCTTTTTTATCCTTTGACAGCTACGAGGTTAAGTTTTGCTTATGTGTTTGGGTATGTGTGTATATCGAGGGTATAGTGCTAAAACCCAATAAGTGTCAAAACAATCTAAAAATGCTTTTTTAGTCTATCTAGATCAGTTTTTTCCGCTCTTTCTTGTAGTGTAATCAAATAAGAAGAATTCAGTGTAAAAAAAATTTAGTTGACGTAAAAAGCCAATAAATTGCCCTTGTTTAGCTTGTTTACAAACTTTAACTTTGAACATTTCGAGAGTAACAATCTTACACTTATTGGCTTTTAGCACTATACCCTCGATATATTTTTTGTTTGTCTGTCTGTCTGTATGTGTAAATACCATAGTTCCAGCTATATAAACTAACTTGGCAGCGAATATCTCCTGTTTATCAATGGGCAGCGACAGGTCCAGTTTGACGAGGCCGGGGTACGTGACGGTCAGCTTGGCCTCCACGGCGGTGGCGGTGTATAGACGCCAGTTCACTCGTATGCCACTCGAGCTCAGCCCGTCTGCTGTGACGGACATCGTGGCGGCCACGTTGACGGCCACGCTGATGATGAGATTTAATTGTGTTTTTATTTATTTAAAGATAGTTAAACGAGTTTACGGCCTATCTTATGGGTAGCGGTCACCGCCGTATGTGAACCTCTGCAATGGATGGACAATGAGGGGCCGTTATCCACCACGTACCTATATATAGATATGTGATTGATTTTACGCATAGTTTATAAGATTGTTTAAGGTCGAATTTAAAGAAAAATCTGCACTTATTTCAGAATATTTATTTGTTGAATTTTGAGTTTTTTTTCATGAAATTTATTGATAAACTAGCTAACCCGCGCAACTACGTCTGCGTTACAAAGGGGTTCAAAAAGTACTCGCAATGCCGTCGCGTTATTATTTGCGCGACCCGAAGTGCACCCACATAGAGATTTTCTTAATACTTGTTTCCGTAAGAACCTTGTACAGAGTATCAGAAAACTACAAAAAAAAAATAAGCTAAATCGGTCAAGCCGTTTTCATGTTATGTCGTGACAACGGAAAACGGGTTTCATTTTTATATATATAGATATAGTATGTGTGGTAGTGGAAACAATTACAACATCACACTTTACAAGTTAACCGCTCGTCTGTGACTGTCAAATTTAATTATAGATAGCACCATTTGACAAACGCTAATTTTGGTTCCCAGTTAAGTGGTTAAACGAAATATTCAAATCTGGCTCGTTTTCAGAAGTGAACATTTTACACCCTGTATAGTAAGCAATTTTCACTCAACTATTGAGTGAACATAAAAGGATATTAATCGTTTTACACTTCAAAATCGAGTCAACCAAAAATGGTAACTTCACTAACAAAATATTCATCATTGACATTTAGAAACTAAGTTAGACATAGAAGGGGACGGAGCGACGGGAAAGAGTGCCGAGCGCGTAACGCGTCGCGCCGTCCCTCAAAACCCCGTGTTGGGTTCTGGCCTCAACCGGTGTTCGGACGCTGAGTGTGAGCGGTTGGAGATTTTAGTGCGGTTCAACTCCCACATACTGATTTCCCCAACTGAAAAAAAAAAAGTTAGACATAGAAAATACATTTAATCAAAATGTTAATTTACCTCGGCATAAATTTCCCTTTAAAATCATAGTTGTTTGCATCTGAATTTCTATACTGTAACGTGCCCGCCATGCTTGTGTTTACATAACTGGTTCCCATTAGATTCATGTTCATAGGAAGCCCACACCCGGTCGGAATTGAGAACGTAGTGTCTAAGAACAATGATGCTTTGTTGTATGATATTTCCTGAAAAATAATAAATTAAATGAAAACCATTGACTTCCTTTTTTTTTTGGAACGAAGTTCCTTATCGCGTGTTATCGGGAGCTAGACGGAAATTCTTACGAAAAAGTTGTCACGACACTTTTTTTTGTTTTACATGATGATTAAAATCTTTTAAAACAATTCCTTATTTTGTTTTATATGATTAATGCTAGATGGCGCTGTGATCAAAATATTTTAAAACGTCTTCTCTTCTAGAAAGAGAGAGAGAGACAGACTACCATTGATGCAGTTTTTTCAAGACATTTAAATAAAATAGAATCCCAAACATATGTTTGAAGTTTCCTACTTTAGTTACCACAAGTCAATTATTACGAAAATTGAGCCTACTGATTAAGTTTATATAACACTAGCTGACCCGCGCAACTTCGTCTGCGTTACAAAGGGGTTCAAACAGTACTCGCAATGCCGTCGCGTTATTATGTGCCCGAAGTGCACCCACCAACATATTCATTGCGTTTTCTACTCGTGATAACTTCTAAACGAAAAGTCCGATTGGAATAAAACAAAAAGTAATTCACTTCTACATTAATACTTTTGATAATATAATACTTAATTTGGATAAGGGTTAATATAACGATACTCATTTAACGTTAAATTCAATCTGGGGACGAAATATTTTTTTTTATAAACATAAAAGCGGTTATTGTGACTAAACTATGATAGTTAGATATATGCTGTCGCGGACTTTTTTGTTTGTCTTACAAATACCTAAAAACCCGTAGTACATAATTTTGTTCTACTGTCAATAGTTTTTGCAGCGTACGCATAAATAGGTTTTGGATTATTCACCTTGTGTTACATATTCGATATTTTCATACGGATCCCTAATTTTTTTGAAAATAAAATCTAGCCTATGTTACTCGGGGATAATGTAGCTTTCCAAAGGTGAAAGAATTTTTGAAATCGGTCCAGTAGTTTCGGAGCCTATTCATTACAAACAAACAAACAAATCTTTCCTCTTTATAATATTAGTATAGATTATATTTGTTAATAAAACTTAGTTACATCCGGGTGTCTTTGAATGTAGTATTACTTAACGCCAAAAATAAAACGATGTTTCCTTTCAGAAAAACATCCTATCTCCGATATTCAAGGTACTTCCCGTTCATGTTGCATAGTTCTAGGACACCCTGTATAACTAGAGAACCCTACAACATCAAAAAATGTATTTCCGAATGTCTGATTGTTTCGGGAAATCTCAGAACGGTTGTACCGATTTTCATGGTATTTCATTTTTTTCTTTTTTTAATGCGAAAAAGATAAACGAGCACAGATAAACCTCTGCAATGTCAGTGCAATGAGGGGCTGTTATCTATCGCCTACCGATACAGGACTTTTCTTAAACCTCGTTTAAAGAGGGACATGTCATAGCGCTCCGGGAACACCGCGGATGGGAGTCCATTCCAATAAAATTTGTAAAATAGTTGAAATATTTTGAAATTCTGGTAAATAGTTGAAATAAACTTACCTTCCCCGACAAAATCTCAAAGAACTTCAGCTGAGGATTAAGATTGGCCAAAATCTTTCCGATTTCTTCATCGCCTTCAGCGCTCCAATACGCGATTTCATTACCAAATACTCTAATACCTAGGTCTCCCATAGGAAACCTGTGTTTGAGAGCCTCATTTTCATAGCCTAGGTCATCGATTTTTTTCCTAAAATCGTTCGTATCGTTTACAGAACGAGGGAATCGAAAGTTTCGTATATCATCGAAAGTGTCTAAAATCGATTCTTTTGTCGGAAATTTTTCTTTAATGTATTTCATGAAGTATGTTTCGAATCCTTCTGCGCGGGCTTTCATCTGGAAAGTATGGTTTATCTTTAGTTTTTGGAATAAAATTATTGTGTTGGTTAAAGTCGTGGTGGGGTAGTGGTCGAAGCGCTTCCTTCCGAACGGGAGGTCGCGGGTCTAAATTCGGCTTGTACCTCTAAATCTAGTAGTGAAAAAAGATTTATGTGCATTTTTCACAACACCACTGGCTAAAAACGGTGAAGGAAAACATCGTGAGGAAACCTGCATGTCGGAAAAGGATTCTAAAAATCCTTTGAAGATATGTGAAGTCCCCAATCCGCACTGGGCAAGCGTGGTGGATTATGCCGAATCCCTCTTCTGAGGAGACCTGAGCCCAACAGTGGGCAATAATGGGTTGGTACAGTTTGGATAATTATTGTATCTTAATGGTTAAATAGACAAAGATTATTTAGATCAAAAATATACTGTAAAAAATCTAAACTTATTAATTAAAATAATAACTAAAACTTAAAAATCAAGTATTACTTTTTTTATATTTGTTTAGCTCACAATTCTTTTTTTCTAATTGTTATTTTCATACAATTTCATTTAATTTGAAAATAACTTCAAATCTCACCTCAAAAACGTTGATAGATTCTCCAAACATATCAACAGTCAAATTGAGAGCCAATGATCTCGGCACGTATGAGTCCGGTGAAAATATTACATTCGCTTCATAGTTACCACCTGAAATTTCATTAAAACTAGTCAATTTCGTCTGCGTCATATTCAATAATTTATTGTTTTGGTAAAATGATGAATAAAGGTCTCAATTTGTAATTAAGTGTTATTGTGCTTTGTGTAATGCTAGGCTATTCCTTTTTTTTCTTTTTGACGTGACAACGTCTTATAAATTGGTTTGCCGGGTGACACTTTAAGAAAGTGCGTTACGCTCCGCTCACGTTATGCGCTCACAATGAGAGCGAGTGAGAGGCACGCGTCCCTTCCACTTTTTATGTCTGTCTCTCTTGCTCTTAGGCGGGCTAACCATGCCCGAGTCGTTGTCACGTAAAACTTTCACCCGTATACCGACTTTACAGGCAAGCAATTTTTTTCTTTTTGTTACTTTGTTTACAACCTACAAATTTAATGCTCCTATGTTTTGTTGGGAGAGCACTGGCTCCCATAGCACAGTAATTTTACTAGTTTGGGAGCCTGGGTTTGCCCTAATACTAATCGTAAAAATTGTTTCAATAAAATTTATTTCATTTCATTTAATTCCATTTAGATCAATATGTTTAAAGTAGTTTTGAACGCTGAAGGGTGCAATTGTTTTAGAGATTAACCGATTTCGATAATTATTTTTATTTGAAACATCAAACGTGAAATTGTTTGAATCATCAGTCCTATTCTTATCTGTAGGTCAACGATATTTTTAGTGTTACAACAGGAATATTCGCCCGATAATATAACCAAGTTATACTAAGCAAACAATCTGAGGGGACGGAGCGACGGGAAAGAGTGCCGAGCGCGTAACGCGTCGCGCCGTCCCTCCAAACCCCGTGCTAGGTTCTGGCCCCAGCCGGGGTTCGGTTGCTGAGTGTGAGCGGTTGGAGGTTTTAGTGCGGTTCAACCCCCACATACATAAAAAAGCAAACAATCTGAAATCTCACCTGATTAAAACCTGTTATCATTGCTCCTACAACCCTGCTATCTTAGAAGACACTTCCACATATTTACTATGAGGGGAAGGAACATTTTCCAAGATTTATGGGACAATGGTTTATCGTGTTTCAACGAATTTTCGTGTTGACGCGATGTATCGTACACAGACTACACAAAAAGTACAAAGTATGTTTTTTATCCTGGTCGACGATATTTTTAGCGCTACAACACGAATATTCGCCTACGATACGATTACTCACCAGCATTATACTGATCGAAGAACACGCTTCCCTCGTAGTTCTGCGAGAACATCCTGAAGTCAGGTTTGTCTAGGAGCACGGGCACCGGGTTGCCGTACAACAAGCCTTGCAGCTCCACGCGGGACGGGAGAGAAGATTTCCCCAGGTTGGTGAGGTGGCTCCATACAAATGTTGCCGCTGAAATCAAAGTGCAGGGTGATTCTTTGATATAGTTTTGGAACTAACTAATAAAAAATACAAATAATCACTCAACTGGGATCGGCAACACAATTGGTTTGTTTACTTTTACCAAGTCTGTGGCAGAAACCAAAATTGTGCACAGTACAAATACCTACTTGTTTTGTTTACATTTTTTATATATTTTCGATGAAAATGCAATACACCGTCATTTAATAATTAAGATTTACCAAAATATAAGGTTTAATTAAAAATCGAAATTAAAATTTAAAGGAAATCAATGTTTTTTAAAAGGGGCTCAAACACGGTAGTGATTCCGAACGAAGTCCTCAGTTTCGCTATCTAGCGAAAAGTGACGTTCCCAGTTGAGTGGTTAAGATACAAAATATGTACTCTCTTTTTCGCTCGCTTTTATGTACCATTAGAAATAGCAATACATCTCCATCTCTCTCCCACATTGCTCTAGAACTATACTGTAACAACCTATTACTGCCCACTGCTGGGTTCAGGTCTCTTCAGAAAAGAGATCTAATACGGATTGGGGACTTCACATATCTTCGAAGGACATTTAGAATCTTTTACTGATATGCAGGTTTCACTATGTTTTCCTTCGCCATTTTCAAACCAGCGGTGTTATGAAAAATTGCATATAAGTCTTTTTACATTAAGATTTAGATGTACAAGCTTTGAACCCGCGACCTCCCGTACGGAAGGCAAGCGCTTTAACCACTACCCCACCACGACTTGTTCTCTGAAATTTTCGTTATTATTTTTAGTATATTTCACTTTACCTTGATTAACCGGTTCATGTCGCAAAGCGTGGTATATAGTTCTAATAGTGCTGAGGTCGGGACATCTCATCACTTGCAAGTAGGAAGCTAAACGGACCTCTAAATTCACGAAGTCCTCGCGATAGGTTTCTAAGAAGTATTCACTGTGGAAAAAATAATAATAATAAAAAACTTGAGAGGTCACCCGAATAGAACGAAGTATCTTTCGATTAAAAGATATCTTCTAAAAAATATTTCCTTTCGTAACGCGCGATAAGTAACATGTTTCAAAAGATTTTGATCACAGCGCCGTCTAGCGATAATCATCTTAAACAAAAAATTGTCGTGACAACTTTTCGCAAGATTTTTTTCCGTCTAGCCGCCTTTCACAATGCGCGATAAGGAACTTCGTTCCAAAAAAATATAGAAGAAAGAGTATCTTTATTGCAGTAGCAAATCGGTGATTTTCAAATCGTTATTTTTAATTAACGAATATACAGATGAACTAATAGGCTACGAGTATTGCTTACAACCAATTTTATATATTTTGCATTATTTAATTGTATTTTTTTATGCAATTTAAGAACTAAATTATGTATATTAGTGCTTTTTTTGCTTCTACTTGTAATTTTTAATGAAGTTTAATTAATTACCGTATGCAATGCTTATTTGCTTATATGAACAGCACGCCACTATTTTTTTATTGCAGGATAGCTAAACCAGCCTACGGTTTACTTAAAGGTAATTGGTCAGGACAGGATTAAGGGGCCATTACCATTTACCAACTAAAGAAAACTTTTTTTTTTCTTTCGAATACATTACCGTGTTTCTAAGCAAGGTGTCCTTCTGAACGCTTCCACAGCGTTCAATCGAATCGGAACAGGCATTAAGTTATCGCCTACAATCTGCAGTAGAACTTCAGCGAAATCCTGATCGAAGCCACCGATGTTACCGAGCGCTTTTATTGCTATCATTATCTGTGAAAATATATTTTTTTATATATTATTGTATTGGTTTACAATATAATGTTCTGGTGATGATAATGACGTTGAACATGATGATGATGATGATGATGATAGCATTAGTGACTGTATAATACTCACATTATTCCTATCTTGTTTTGTTTCCACAATGTCTTTCTTCACTATATCCACGACTATATTCTGGAATATTTCCATGATTTTATAAGGTGTGGGTTCCTCGCAACATTCTCTTACTGAAATAGAAAACGAATTGTGAATGAAAGTCCGTCAGCTAGCGGTCTAAATGAGCGTTAATTTATACAAAACTAGCTGACTCGCGCAACTTCGTCTGCGCCGAAAAAAAAATTAGGGGTGGACTACCCCTAACATTTAGGGGCTGAAAAATAGATGTTGGCCGATTCTCATAGGTACCGGATAAGCACAAAAAATTTCATCAAAATCGGTCGAGCCGTTTCGGAGGAGTTCAAGTTCGAACACCGTGACACGACAATTTTATATATTAGATATCAGAGCGGTTCCTGGCGGAATATACGACCCATCTCAAGCACATCATTTTTACTACTCTATGTCAAGGTCACAGAGTATGTATTGCAAGCACAGATTATACATAGAATTGATGCATATACAACATCTAAGTGTGAAGACACCATATTATTATTATTATACATGTTTATCATCAAAAATATAGCGACTAGTTACTAATATAATTTTTTCTAACATGTACACCGAAGTGTCATCTGATAATGCGTGGTCGTGGTAGTTCATCTGTACCAACTCATTACTGCCCACTGTTGGGCTCAGGTCTCCTCAGAAGAGGGATTAGGCATAGTCATAGTCCACCACGCTTGCCCAGTGCGGATTGGGGACTTCACATATCTTCAAAGGATTTTTAGAATTCTTTTCCGACATGCAGGTTTCCTCACGATGTTTTCCTTCATCGTTTTTAGCCAGTGGTGTTGTGAAAAATTGCACATAAATCTTTTTTTTTTCGTGGTAGCTCATGGACCTCTGCAATGTCGGGGGATACTATCCTATCTATGGTCTATCATTACGTACTCGCTTCAAGCCTCGTTTGAATATAGACAAGTTTTGTTACACCCTGTATATATATTATTAGCTTATACAACTTTGCCTGCACCATAAAGAGAGGCAGTCTTCACTTCTTACATCTTGGGTTACATTATTAAATACTTTTTTTACTGAAATAATTAATCAAATCGGACCAGCGGTTCCTGAGCTGAACAAACAAACAAACTCTTCAAAATTATAATACAGGGTGGATCTGTTACTTTGGACAATCTGACGTGGGGTGAATGACCTGTCGAAATACAACATAGCTACATTTTTTTTTTTTGAATCGGTTAAACTTATATTTCTGACATTGTATGGTACAAACGTACGACTATCGTTGCTGAATTCCATACTATGATGATTTTTTTTTTATCCTATTCCTAAAATAAAAGTGGTTCTAAGTTTTATTTCAACAGGTCATTCACCCAACGTCAGATTGTCCAAAGTTACAGATCCACCCTGTATATTAGTATAAATATAGATAATA
Source organism: Trilocha varians (assembly GCA_030269945.2). NCBI lineage: Eukaryota > Metazoa > Arthropoda > Insecta > Lepidoptera > Bombycidae > Trilocha > Trilocha varians. Next base: position 12,704,389 of record AP028277.1, read on the forward strand.
CTTACATGACTTCCCGCTGTGTTTGCAGTAAGAGTGTAACAACGACGAAGCAGCGAAACTGACCACTTTATCGTTTTTGAATTTACTGACCAGTTCTAACATGCTTTCCAACATTTGTATTTGAGGCCTGAAATTTAAATAAATCATAACATAAAACTATGTTTTCAAATTGCTAGTCACAAAAAAAATCTTAGTGAACCGATTTTAATGTCAAGTAGTTTTGCGTTTATCATTTACTGATTAATTATATAGGACTCTCAAAAATATTATTGTCAAAAATTTGTTTTAAAAAGCAACTCTGGTTAAAACATTTTTATTCCATAAATAACTTAAGGTCTGTAATCAATTTAATTAAAATGAGTGTTTATTTAACACCCTGTATTTACTTGGAAATTGTTATCTTATACAATTTACTTAAAGTATTACTAAAATGCACTGGAGGTCACTGGATGCAGATGGCGCAGGACCGGTCGATGTGGCGAGGTTTGGGGGAGGCCTATGTCCAGCAGTGGACGTCTATAGGCTGATGATGATGATGATGATGATTACTAAAATAATTATTATTTACTAAAAGTATTTTATATAAAGCAACTTTTTAAATTCATAAAATTATCCATGAAAACTCATAAAATGGTATTAAAAGTAATCTATGGTTTGAAATATACTCTATGCACCTTGGTATCATGGCCATAGACATCAACCACTCGTGTCTCGTCTCCTTGTCTATGGTTCCCTTTACAATCTTGTCTTTGATGAGTTTCACTGAGCCTGTACTCGCTATGTAGGGTAGAGCGTCCAGTATGTGTTTACTGGGAAATTAAAATAGAAAATAATTACAAAGGTTGTATTTGTAAAAAAGATATTTGTGTCTTAATTTGACTAATTAGCTTTTTTAAAAGTTATATGTATAGAAAGAAAAGAGTTTTATGAACCAATTTATGTTGTCAAAGTGGTTTATTAACTAAAATAATTGTAAATTATGAGAGGAAGATGTAATTAGGCAGGAAACGATAACATCAAATCTTTATTTGTTGTTAAAGGGAATCCGTTGGGAATCGACTTCTATATAACATTCGCCACTATTACATGAACATTTATCTATTCATGCAAGTTTTTTTTTAGGTTTTTTTTTTATTGCCATGTAGGTTTTTTTAATATTCCATATTCTAAGTTTAATACAACGATACTCACACAGCGATGTCACACATGGTATCAGCTCTCGATAATAAAGCCGAAAGCGACTCGTAGCTCAATGGACGAGCTGCCTTAACGAACCGACCCCAAAGCCCAACGGTAGAACTACTGTCCATGTTGAGGTCTGCACTGGGCTGGGAGTTCTTACCGGATGTCTCTTTCACACTAAGAGAATTAGAGAGAGATGGAAGATGGATGGATAATTTGTAATAAATATTAATAGAGTAGACTCGTTAATCTGTCTAGCAATATATAAAAATGTATTGCAATAGGCAGAGTTAGTAGACGAGTTAACGGGCCACCTGATCGTAAGTGGTTAACTGTTACTTGAGGACTTTCTTCAAGCCCCGTTTGAAAAAGGACAAGTTATATCAATCGGGGAACATTCACGAGGGTAGTTGTATTGATTTTTTTTTGTGTTTAGTAGACGCTTGACGCTGTCTGTTTCTATGTATGCTATACAATTTGAAACTACGCGATGAATTCATAACATTTGAGGTTTAGTAAATAGATAATAAGAAATAACAAAAATAAAACTTTCATGCATTTTCAACGGGTTCTTACCACGATATTTAATTAATTGAGTTGTCTCGATATTTCGTTGTTGTTGCAAACGTCATGATCACAAGAAGACTGGGTACTGCGGGTCGATTTACGAGCAAACAAATCTGTCTACCCTCTTTCTCGTTCGCTTTTGGGTAGCCACTGGAACTCGAACTCACATCACGACACACCACACTCACTGTATATACTCGGTATCGTAATCATGACGTTGGCAACAACGTTGAAATATCAAGACAACTCAATGAATTAAATATCGTGGTAAGAACCGGTTGAAAATGCATGAAAGTATTATAGAAAACCGCGAGTGTCTGAAGAAGTTTATAACAAAAATAAGACTAGTTTAAATTTGAATTTATGTCTTTCTCTTTCATCTTAGACAATAAGAGAGAGAGAGATATAGCATAATACTTACGAACACAACATTTTGAGGACTTCTCTCGCGTTTCTAAGTCCTATGGTGTTATCTCCAATGTATGTAGTGTGATGATGTAGAAGATTGGAGCGTTTGGATATTATCTTGTCTTGAGCTATACAGGGTGTTCGTTTTTATTGTTTTAATTAAAATTAAGGTTATAATAGCGTTGTTTTTAAAGTTTAACTTTGACTGAATTTATTTTTAATTCCAAGAGATTTTATCACAAAATGAAAAAAGGTTTACACTTTACAAAATTACTTTTTTGTTATGTCAATATTACGTTATGATTTGTGCTTAAATTTTGAGAGAACTTTTACTAGTAAAAAAAAACAGTAAAATAATTAAATTTTGATAAAGTCTGAAATTTAAAGTTAACAAAAAAAAAACTTGAGAGGTGTCAAGGGACACCCGGATGGAACGAAGTTCCTTTCGATTAATTAGTGAGGGAATTGTAAATAAATTTTATTTTTTTTAAGTTATTTTAATTATGTAGTTAGTTTACAACGTCTGTCTCTCTCTCTCTCTCTTTGAAATAATTTTATATGAATTATAGAAAGAGAGAAAGACAGACGTTTAAAACTAACTAATCGTTATAACTTAAATAAAATATTATAATCACAGCGCCATCTAGCGAAAATCATCTAAAACAAAAGTGTCGTGAAAACTTTTTCATAAGAATTTCCGTTTAGCCCCCTTTCGATAACGCGCGCTAAGGAACTTCGTTCCAAAATCAATATTGTTAATAAGCGTAATTATCGCAGTATTTCAATAAATCAACAATTAAAAACAATCTTAATACTTACCCTTATTTTCAGCATTAATGTAATAATAGTCAGTATCCCTCATTTCGTTGACCAGGGTCAAATTCTGTTCCACTGTGGTCATGGCCCCGGAGTTTTTGTTCGAAAAAGGCTCAAATAGATGTCTTTCACGACAATTTACTGATTCGTAGACATAATGATCGATGGATATACGACATTTACTCTCCGATTTTAGGACTGGCCACGTTTGGAATTTCTAGAAAAAAAATGGCGAAAATTAACAACGAAGTACTTAATCTTTTTAACTTTGAAGACACACACGAGGATCATTACTAAAGTTGTTTGTAAAATGTTTGATGAAATATGTTGTATTTTTGCACATACACTCAAAGGTTTAAAAAAAGCTTTTTAAATTATATCTGACGGTCTGCAGAACTGTATTCGTACAGTAGGTACATGATGGGGCCGGCGCGACGGGAAAGAGTACCGTATTGCGTAACGCGTCATGCCGTCCCACATAACCCCGTGCTGGGTCCTAGCCTCAGCTGGGGAGTGTGAGCGGTTGGATATTTTAGTGTGGTTCAACTCCCACATATCCCACCCGCGGGGCGTATGGGAATCGGGTATTTTCACCAACTCAAATTAAAAAGTGAGATACATTTTTACAATTAAGACACACACACACACAAACATTAAGTACTGGTTCATTCAACTTCATGTTCACTTAACAAATCTTCTATTCAACTTAACGCTTAACCCGTATCATATCAAGCTCAAAATACATTGCCACTTAATAACCCTGATAACCAATGTCAATATCAAGTTGCATTTAAACACTACCTGCAGGGAGTAAGGCATAAAATTGAATAAATCTAACTTCACGTGATCCTTATAACCTAAAGGGAAAAGTTTAAAGTTCTTACACTTTGAAAGTCATATCTAACTGTCTGCAATATCGACATGTATTTGTATCTGTTCGTGCACTGAGCTAGATCTCTTTTCTTCACAATTATCAGATTTGTGTTCTCCTGTCCACGAACCGTGTATTCCACGTTACATGTACCGTGTATGTCTGTCTGTAAATGAATAAAATAAAAATATTTATTAGTATAAAATTGAAGTTTGCGCGTTTTTGGCTGCACAACAAAGTGAGGAGTGTTGATAGTTATTACCTAACTATTACCTAATTTCAATTTTCAATTAGTATTTAGTCTATAACTAAGTGTTAAAGTGTCTTTCTTGGACTTGATTTTTCTAGTTATTTAATATTATAGTTTTAGGCATGTGGGTGGTGTTCTGCTTTTATTTTTGTGCTGTGTTACTTCTCACTTTACATCTTTCGTTAATATCTTTCTAAATTAGGTACCTAAATTTTTCAAAATAATAATCGTCTATATACATTTAATATAACTTGTGCGTTTCCAATGTAAAAGGAGCCCTGGGACCCATAACACAAGTTAGATCTTATCATGGGTACATGCTATGCATGGGTATCAGAGTTCAACCAAATATATTTTGCTTAACCCGTAGACCTAAATAAGTGCTTTATGTAATATTACACTTGTACCTAGTTAAGGTTTGTTATATTATGTATTCTTTATGTGTGCCAATAAAGATTATTTAATAATTTAATTTAATAAAATCAAACTTACAAAAAAATAGGAAAAAAGATCGGGTATTGGCCCAAAATTGGTCATTATCATACCTCAACGCCTCTGAAGTCGACATCGAATCTCTTCATGGTATTCTGATATAGTGCCAGTATAGCTCTCTTGAAGTTGAGCACCCATTCTTCCTCACTCTCATCAGGACATATCTCCATAATGAGACCATCTTGGAAGGCAAATCTGGAAACAAATTAGGTAATCTATTTTTATGGTACTATTATAATATTTTCAAGATACCCTCTTCATGACGTTATATAACTTTTACCTTTGTACCATCATACAATCATCATAGTTTAACCTATTAATTTAGTAGCTTAATTTTAGATCTAAATATACCTCGTGTACTTATGTGCCTGAATAAACTAATAATATCTCGCATACATTATTTTATTGGCGCCCTGAGTAGTAATCGAGTCGACTGTTCCCGCTAGCAATCACTGGTTAGGGTAACATATAAGGGTCAACTTTATATGTTATATTATGACTAAATTTCTTTGATAATCATTTTGTCTGAATCAATATCAGTTGATATAGAAAAGAAATACTCAAAAAATTGGGAAATCTCGTCCATTAAAATATGTTTTTTAAATACACATTCCAAATTCTTAATTATTTGATCTTAAAGATTGAAATGGGAACAAATATCACCTTTAATTTTTAATTTCACAACAATCATCCAAATCTATACTGCCCAACCAAAGTTATGCAAGAACTAGCTGACCTGCGCAACTTCGTCTACGTTACAAAGGGGTTCAAACAGTACTCGCAATGCCGTCGCGTTATTATTTGCGGGGCCCGAAGTGCATCCACATATTCATCGCGTTTTATACTCGTGATAACTTCTAAACGAAAAGTCCGATCGGAATAAAACAAAAAGTAATTTACTTCTACATTAATACTCTTGATAATAATTAATAATTAATACAAACAAACAAACAATTTTTTTCTCTTTATAATAATACACTTGAAAGCGCAGTCGAGCGCTTTTATCAAAATCCATTGTTGCTTATAGCGTGGGTAGTTCAAATAAATATGATTTGAATGAAACGGATGGCCTTCAAAACTTAAACCATTTACTTCTTCGAAATAACTTTACAGTTGAATAATCTTTTACAAACAATATTCTAATTAACGTTAATCAGTTTAAAATAATTAAAGATTGAGGCGACAGATAGCGATTCGTCGACAGAGTGGTGCGCCGGCGACCGCCCTCCAATAAGTCCATATAAAAGATGGCTGCCCCGCTACCACAGACTCGACGCTCCGCTAGAGTGACCATACCAACTGTCACTCTTGTCAATGTCATTTTTCATACGCGCCTACACACTAGTATAGATAAATATAAAAATATACGGACAAATTGAGTACCTCCTCTTTATTTTCTATCAGATAAATATATAGATAGATAGATCGATCGATTATTGTAACACCACATAGAAATACAATTATAGTGATTTTGTACAAATAAATAAAATGTCATCACCTTATATTATTCTTCGACACAGCAGCTACAAAGTTCTCTGCACGTTCGACAGGATAACTTTCATCTTGATCTGTTATTGTTATTTCCTTTAAGTGCAGCAGTCCTTCACAAGGCTTTATAAATTGTATCGCAACCTGTAACAGAATTTACGATTTAAAGTTCTACCATAAATAGTAATATACAGGAAAATTGCAAAAGTAGCTTTCCTTGGTTAGTTTCAAAGTACAATAAAAAGCAGATTATTTTTTAAAAGTAGCAAATTAAATTAATTATACAATTTACAACTTACAGCATTCATTCATTGCCAACTTTTTAAGCTGGTAATAGTTTAAATTTTATTACATTAAATATCAATTAAAAGAACTAAAATTAACATTTAATACAACTTTGGTCAGTCAATTTATTATTTATTTGATCATCATCCTGCCACAAGACATCCAATGCTGAACATAGGTTTCTCACAATGATACCCAATGACCAGTGGTGGTTTGCATCCATAGTTCTTTTTAAATTCAATATAGGCAGACAAGTTTACATGCCATCTGATCGTAAGTGGTTACCGTTGCAAAGTCAGAGGATACACCGAGGCCTACCATGGTTAATTTACCTGTGTTTTAATGTCAAGTGTTGATTTATTAGCACTGGCACCAGCAAATACGGTTTCAACTGCAACTTTATACTCGTAGATGTATACTGTATCAGTTTTGTAACGAAACTTTTCAGGTTCTGTGAAGAGAATAGGTAAAATTTAAAACTACATGTTTGTTCATTATTTTAAGAAATCGTATAGGTTTCCCGCGATACAGGTTCGACCTAGTGGACCTATGGGACCAATAGGGGCCAATGAAATAGTGTAAGATACTGTAATGTTGTTTGAGATAAATAAATTATTCTTCTTATTCTTCTTCTTCTGTTATTTAACTTTTAACAACAGACGTGGGTGTCTCATAGACACATCTGTCTACGTAAACCGTATTTCAAAGCTTTTAAAGATTTTTAAAAGAAGAAAACATACTTTTGTATCAAAAAAAAAACAAAAAAAAAATACAAACTGATACAGCTCTAAGTAGTTGTAAAATATAGAACTAAAGTAAACCACATCAGAACTTAAAGGTTACATTATATTGGTAATTAAGTTTTGAAGTATAATTTAACTGCTAATCCGAATAGACATTAGCAGAAGATTAGAATAATTGTACTCAGTACATAAGTAATCAAATAAAGATACAAGATATTAGTAAATATCCATGTTTATTCTGTGTAGTTCATGTTTGAAATGTATAGTGAACTGAAAAGTGAACTTATAGTAACTGAATCAGTGAACTTGCACCATAGTTTATTTTAACCTTTGTATAAAATCAGAAACTCTATGAGATATTACGTGATATTTTATACTTTTATAGTAAGAAAGAACTAGCTGCTGCCCGCGACGTCGTCTGCGTGAACCCTATGACCCGTTTTTTTTCATTTTTCCCGGCAACTATTCGATTTTTTCTCGCCGTAAAAACCATACTTGAACTTCAACGAACATTTTAAAAAAAGATTTGGCCAAATTGGTCCAGGCGTTGTTGAGTTATGCGCTTACCAACATATTTTGCGATTCATTTTTATATTATAGATAGAAGATCCAAATTACCTTCACATGTTGGATGTCCACAAATACTAGGATCTTTTAGTATATCTGAAAATAAAATAACAACACTTAAATAGGGAAAGAAAATAGTTCTTTTCAGGAATACCAAGAAGTTTTTAAATTTTTGTTTACAAACAAACGCACATGTTTTTGACAGTTGACAGTTACGTTCCTTTTTCAGTCTTTTGGCTGTGTCACAGACTAAATAGGAAATTGTTTGATAAAAATTTACATTAAATAAATAAATCTGTAAACAATAGTTTTGTTTGTTGTACATAATGTAAATTTTTATCAAAGACAGATTTATACTTATTTTACATCAAACTCCCGAGCGAATTTTCGATACTTTTCAAAATTCTATTCAAAACCATCATTAGGATTTTCTTTAAAACAAATCTAATAAGTTTATATAATTCCTTAGTTAAAACTATAATAATTTAATTTAACATGCACATTATTCCGTATTATTTCTCGTATCGACACTATTGACCCTAATCTATTGCTACTTTAAAAGTCATACTTCACGAGAAACCAATGCAAGATGAAATACTTATGAAACAAATTATAATGTTGTTTGAAACAAATGTTTTTGATTACTTATCGAATTATGCTCGTATGATTCAAGTTGAAAGATAACGTAAACTCTTATCATATATGAAAGGATGTTTTAAATGGTTAAATAACATGAAAACTTTCAAATAACTTAGTTATATTTTTGAGTAATTTACTAAAGAGATTATACGATAAGGGTTTCTAAGGCTGCGTTTCCACCAGAGATGTGCGAGGATGCATAGCGAGGGATGTGTTTGTAAAGAACCAATAGGATCGCTTCATTTACCTTGCCTCGGTCAGCACAGCTCTGGTGGAAACGGCTCAGCGGAGCTAGATTTTTGCGCATACAAAACAAGCGCGGGATGTGTACGAGGGAAGTGTGCGAGGAATGTGTGTTGAGAAAGATGTGTTGCGAGGTTTGCGCATACTGTACCTCACGCATCCTCGCGCCACACACAAATGCGCATTTTCACAGCTCCGCTACACATTCTCGGAGGCACATTATCATCGCACAGCTTTGGTGGAAACACCCAAACATTTTCACAGCACAGATAGACATCCTCGCACGACACATTTCCATCGCACATTTCTGGTGGAAACGCAGCCTTATTGTATAGTAGGTCTTCTTAAGAGATAATACAAGACTCAATTACTCAATTGATGGGAATTCCACTCATTCTGGTATTGACAATAGAACCAAACTAAAACTTCGTATGACTTAATAGAAAACGGCACAGTTTTAAGGACCTTTCGTTTTATATAAGAACAATACAGAAATTAAAATGTGTAAATTATCTTTATTTATTTCAAAGTTCAATGACCTAAAACTAATATAGAAAAATAACATAACAATATTCATTTGTTTACGAATTCTTTTTAGCATACATTTAAAATGGCTGACCTTACTTAAAAGGATATTTTAGACGATGAATCAAAGTGCAATGCGTACACGTAATAGATAATATTGTTTACGGTTAGAGGTTACAACTAGAATAACATATTATATTGCGTCTTATTGATAAATTAACTATCTATCCATTAAGCCTTTAACTACTTAACACGTGCAGAACTTAAGTTGCACGTTTCTTAAGAATGAGGGTAAAAGGCAAGGCTGATGCTGATAAAATGCACGATGTTCTGCTGCATTGTGGTATAATGACAGTAAACGGAGTGATCTTCATCACGTTGCTATAAAGAGGTGTTACAGTAGGTGAATATTCTGTGTATACCAATATCTTAAGGACACATTGTGCAAGGAACTGATGGCCGATGGGGCCGAAAAGTTCTGGAGTGGCAACTACGAACTGGCAGGCGCAGTGTAGGCAGACCTCTCGCAAGATGAACCGACGACCTGGTCAGGATCGCAGGAAGTTACTGCATACAGTGCAGGAGCGGTCGTTTTGGCGAGGTTTGGGGGAGGCTTAGTATGTCCAGCAGTGGACGTCTATGGGCTGATGATGATGAAGAATGGTAGCTACTATGGTGCAACGCGTCTCGTCACTCTGCAGGGTTCTAAGACAGGTGTGATCGCAGGACGTTTTAGTGCGGTTCGACTCTCACATAGGTACCCCAACTGTGGGTCAGGTGAAAGTTCAGCTATTACCTCCTAATCAATTAGTATGAAGTGGTAAAATGATGAATGTAGAATTATTACTACTACAAAATAACGTGCTACTCGCGACCGGCGTACTTTCAAATGGCTTCATTCTATCGTTCATGATGTTGATTCCAGTTGTTATAATTCTTTTATGATGATTTGAATGAAGTTAATCACATAATGATAGAAAGAGTAGGAAATATGAATTCCGACTTCCCTTCTCGCAAATCGGGAAACAACCAAAACTTAATTGAGACAAGCACGACTGATTAAATCGGTTTAATTTATTGGGTTTAAGTGATACGTTTTTGTACTATAGAGGATATCAATAATAGCAATGGTAAAATCGTTTGAATGTAGGTACAGAAATGAAGTGCTACAAGATTCCTGCACATTTTACAGCTGATCTCACTTTATTACATTCGTTTATCGATTTTCTATGAGATTAGGTACGTGAGAATAATCGAAATGGTGCATAGATAGACACTTAAATTCGGGAGGTCGCGGATTCAAAACCGGCCGGCTCGTACCTCTAAATATTAATATGAAAAAGATTTATGTGCAATTTTTCACAACACCACTGGCTAAAAACGATGAAGGAAAACATCGTGAGGAAACCTGCATGTCGGAAAAGGGTTCTAAAAATCTTTTGAAGATATGTGAAATCCCCAATCCGCATTAGGCAAGCGTGGTGGACAATGCCTAACCCCTCTTCGGAGGAGACCTGAGGTCAACAGTGGGCAGTAATGGGTTGTTACAGTACAGTACAGTACAGTACAGTACAGTACAGTACAGTACAGTACAGTACAGTACAGTACAGTACAGTACAGTACAGTACAGTACAGTACAGTACAGACACTATAATTAGGTTTAAAGAACTTAATTTTCTTACAAACTAACAAATTTGGTTTTTTTTTATCTTTCACACGTTACTTAGAAAGCACTCATGAGGCTTATTACTTTTAAAATAATAGTCATCTGAAATAGTTACATAAAAACAAAAACACAACCAATTTAAATAACAGATAGTTACTTTTGGGAGTCGATAAAAATTATCACGCAAAACAATGAATTTGTAGTTAAGTGAAAAGCACACATAGAGGTTATGTTGAAAAAAAGAATACGCTAATAAAACTTAGATAACATACCCAGATTTACATACTGCAGTTACACCGGAAACATTCTCAATCATAGACAAAATAAACGTCACTTTACAGTAGACTAAAGGCATTTAGTACTTACTTGAAGACCCAAAAACTGTTCCACCGTATAACAGGCACAAGTATATCACTATTAAATACATTGTACAAATATCACGAGTACATGTCTGATCGTTTCGCTTACCAAACGTCGAATAAATGGTTATTATCGTGAGGTCACAAAGAGGGGTCAAAGTAAATAATATTATCGTCTAATTATCTGACGGAACTGGATCTTGTGAAGCGTAATTATTAGAAATGTTAATGATAATGTAGCTGTTTACGTCATTAAGGGAGTAAGATTAAATTAAGAAAAAAATGGTAATCGTTTTTGGTGATTAGACTCGCACTGTTACAGAATACAGACATTTTTTGAGTTGGAGGTAACCGCTGGGATATGTGGCAGTTGAACCACATTAAAAACTCCAACCGCTCACACTCGGTCTCCGAAGTCCGAACAGTATGGGGTCAGGGGGGACGGCGCGACGCGTTACGCACTCGGCACTCTTTCCCATTGCACCGCAGAATACATGCAGATTTTGTGTATAGCTCAAAAGCTACATATACTGTCACGATGGTAACTATTTACCATCTGATAGTGAGCTTGTCTATCGTTTTATTCAAAAAACATACTAGACGATACTACACATAATATAGCTACTACTACCTTTCAAGGATATTAGATAATTTCGCATTATTATCCGTATTGATAGCAATTAGGTATTATATTGAGGTATATGTATTCTTGTTAAATTGGCTTCTGTAACTACAGTATTCTGTGAGTTTGGTGATAATTTCCCACGTGGTTGACGTGTCTTGTGACAAGTTCACTGCATGTTAAGATAAGAATCGGTTTAGTTAAGAAGATAGCGAATAATAATCAAATTGCAGTTTGGTCTGAAAGTTAATTTTGTTTTGACATAACTACAGTATCTAATTAAAAACCTTATTAGATATGGGTACATTCAAAATATTTTCTTCAATTCATCCTAAATGTTTGCTCCTCTCTTCTCTTCTTATTCTTATACTAGATGACCCGCGCAACTTCGTCTGCGTTACAAAGGGGTTCAAAAATTGTAGCCTATATAGGCACGCGCCGCCCGGCGCAAACAACTACGACCCTGCATTTTAAATTTGTAATATCTTCGGTAATATTCACTTAAATTACATGCTGTAAAAAGCATATTGATCTATAATAAATGCACAATTTATTTAAGGTACTTAATTGGATAAGGATTAATGCTGTATTGTTTAAAATCACTTCGTAAATAACCATTTTTTAGTAAAGAATAAAAATGGTTATGCTGGGTTATCCCTAAGAGATCGACATATACCATCGCGGACTTTTTTGTTGAACTTTTTAAGGTGAACAATACTGTAGTACATTATTTTGGTCTATCTCGTAGGGTTCAGCCAGCGTTTTCAATATAAGCGCAAAAAAACGTGCTTATTTACGACATCACATTAGAAACCTTTAAATTTATCAGTGTTTCTCTACTATATCATGCATTTATTATACATACAAACCTTCCTTAAGAAACACTCTATCTATTAAAAAAAACCGCATCAAAATCCGTTGCGTAGTTTGAAAGATCTAAGCATACATACAGACATACAGCGAAAGCGACTTTGTTTTATACTATGTATTGATGATGCATCATCATTCCTTCCTCCCTCTTTTAACGAGGTTTAAAAAAAAGTCCTATAAATAAAAGTTGGTGATAGATAACGGTCTCCCAATTCCGTGGCATTGCAGAGGTTCATCAGCGACTGTAACTTAGCTGGTTATAAGCTCATTAGCCTTTCTTACAAAATTTAATCAGTTTAACCAACATTCACCAATTGCCGTAGAGATAGAAACCAATTGCGTAGAATGAGATTGGATATATGAACTCGGAACTACATACATTAACATGGAACCACGTATGCGATCGTCAGCGGAAATAGCCGTGGGTTCCGATTTCAACTCGAATGTCAGCAAGAATGCTTGGGGGAAACAATTTTTATGCGTCATTCAATTATAGGTTTTAATTAGTAAGGGATAAGCATTAAAATTGGTTTGTTTATTTGTGCCAAATATATAGCCAAAATTGATTATGACGTTGCGTTAGTTCTATGAATTGTTTTGTTTACATTTTATTATCGTCATGTTTTGCGAAGATAATCTATTTTGGTAACATTTAATATTGCGTTGTTTTATTATAATTTTTTATAATCTTGCAATAAATTAATCACGTAAATATCGCACACATAAATATCGTGTGACAATGCACTTTAAGGTAGACTCAACGTGTTTGGTCTCATTTTACTTGTCCATAATATCTAGAAACTTAGAAGCATGAATTTAAAAAGTTTTCTATAAAACATTCTTTAATTTTTTTTTATTCCACACTACTACTAAAATATACCAAACAACAACAATAAGTACAAACGTATTAAAAAAGTTCTTAGTAAGCAACAGCAATAAATGTCAATAAAGTTTAGTCTGCGGGGACCCTAACTCAAGCCTGGAATTCCAATTTCAGGCCGAAAAGCTTACGTCTGAGAGTGGCTGTCAAAGATACTCGGTACCTAAGTAGATAATAAGGGTGTTTTCGAAAAAAAAAATCTTAACTAAAAACATAAATTTATCTATTTTTGCTTTATCTGCTAGCTATTCCATAATGTTACTGAAAAATCTAATTATTTCTTAATACAATTCTGTTCCTCGAGTGCTATGACTTATAATTAATTCTTCAAACAAAACTTGAAGAAAGTGTTTAAAGGTATGTTCGAGCATAAAACCTCTTTCGTGTTCGAAATTTGAAAATTAAAAAAAATGTTATCTGTCAGAATTGTTTTAGCGCCAAAATGTAAAAAATAAAAATATAATTATTGTAAAACCAAAAAGTCACATCTTATTTATTTCCTTTGGTATATCTGCAATTTATTCCCGCATTATTTCGTCGACGAGGTCCAGAAAAAAAAGGTAGGTCGTAGGTAGCGACCCTTAACCACTCAACTGGGATCGGCAACCAAATTGGTTTGTTTACTTTTGCCAAGTCTGTGGCAGGAGCCAAAATTCTAAAACTGGTTTGTTTACATTTTTTAATCGTCTCATATTTTACGGAGATAATACATTTTCGCTGAAAAGGAAATATAGCGTCATTTAGTAATAAAGATTTACAAAAATATAAGCTTTAATTAAAAACCAAAATTAAAAATTTTTGGAAAAAAATGTTTTTAAAAAGGGGCTCACACGGTATTGAACGAATGAAGTCCCCAGTTTCGCCATCTAGCGAATAGTGACGCTCCCAGTTGAGTGGTTAACATTGCAGATCTTTGAGCAATGATAACCATTTACGATCAGGTGGCCTGTTAGTCTGCCTACTTGTAAACAAACAAAAGTACGGTTTATTTACACAAAACAAATCTAAATTTCAATTAAGCATCGCTGAGTTTTACTCCAAATCTCGATTTAACGGAAAATAGCTCGGGAGAAACAAACAGCAATAAGCATTTCATACATTTTAATTCTCGGAGACAAACAAAATAGTTACAGTAACATTTTCATATTGCAAATTGGCATCAAAATGAGGGACGGGAGCGTGTCGTATAATGCTGATGATTGCTGTTTGGATGTACCTTATGTCATAGGAATAAGTGCTATTTTTGATTGAATGACAATCGGGATAAAGTTGTTAATAATGCAGGGGCGTATTTAGAAGAAGCATTTGGTACCTAGGTATAGGTAAAACAGGAGAATAGACTGTTGATACTGTACTGTACTGTAACAACTCATTACTGCCCACTGTTGGGCTCAGGTCTCCTCAGAAGAGGGATTAGGCATAGTCATAGTCCACCACGCTTGCCCAGTGCGGATTGGGGACTTCACATATCTTCAAAGGATTTTTTTAGAATCCTTTTCCGACATGCAGGTTTCCTCACGATGTTTTCCTTCACCTTTTTTAGCCAGTGGTGTTGTGAAAAATTGCACATAAATCTTTTTCACATTTAGATTTAGAGGTACAAGCCAGCCGGATTTGAACCAGCGACCTCCCGTTCGGAAGGAAGCGCTTCAACCACTCGGCCACCACGTCTTCACTGACTGTTGATAAAGATGATCGAAATAATGGAAATTGTTACGCCTGTATGATTGACTGCAGAACCTTGGATTCCTAATCATTTTCCAATTCAGTTCTTAGCATCATCAGCTCATGTTCATAAAACCTGAACATTCTTTAGAAGAACATAAGTTTGGCCGTAAGTTCGTTTATCTGCCTTGCAATGAAAAGTTAAGCATTAGAAGATTCGGGGAGTGCGCGAAGGGAAAGAGTGCCGAGCGCGTAACACGTAGCGCCCTCTCTCATAACCCCGTGCCGGGCTCTGGCTTCAGCCGGGGTTTGAATGCCGAGTGTGAGCAGTTGGAGGTTTTAGTGCGATTCAACAATAAAAAAACATTACAAGATTCACTTCAAAAAGTTTTATTTTTATTGCAAGATAGATAAATGAGCCTACAGTCCACCTGATGGTAAGCGGTCACCGTCGCTTATGAACCTCTGCAATGCCAGGACAACGAGGGGCCGTTATCTATCACCTACCCATACAGGACTTTTATTAAACCACGTTTGAAGGTGAACAATATCATAACATAGTCTTAACTCTATCGACCCCCAGAAGTATCTCACGAGTCCACACCTGCCCTTATACTTAATTGGACTGATCCAACGGGAGCCAGATGTCGGAGCTTTGTCAATAAATGCGATTGTGACTCACAAGAGTCTGCCTTACCTACGCCTCGTACCGCCATTGTTCCTACTGCGATTGATTCATCACATATTGGGGAATCAAATATTTGGTAATTGCGATATAATTTGAAGGAGTGTGAATCGTGAAATTGGATTCGGAAGTCGACTATATTATGAACTATACCGGTTGTTCCACGGGGAGTGCTCTGAGGAATTATTTGAAATTATTCCAACATCTCCCTTCTATTACCGTACCACCCGGCGTCGAGGTGGAGTTCATCTTTACTATATGGAACCACCGCGGTCATCCACGGTCCGTTTCAGGAACACTTTTTTGCCACGCACCATCCGGCTATGGAATGAGCTCCCGTCTTCGGTATTCCCAGAGCGCTATGACTTGTCCTTTGTGATGAATGGGTTCCTTCGGGACAGCAATAAAACTATCTTAATATATTTACAAGAATTCTTTAATCATAACTAATAACATAAAATAGAAAGTAAACTTATCAATTCTGAAGTTATTTAGAGTGCGTGTCCGTATCCACAAAATCTATTCTGATCTTCTATAATACAAAAAGGGCATGTCTGCAAGCTGAAATAAATATTTTCTGCACTGAGTAAATGGCGACATGATAATAAGTTTCTCATTTAAATATAGTCAGTTCATTAACTCACCCCATGTCCGTTTCAAAAACAAAACCAAAAAAATATTATTTTACTAATTGTCCAATGCATAAAATCATATAATGTTCGATAATTTCATAATATTTAATTCTAATATTCATTAACCAATTCTTATTTTTTTTATTCTATCAATTCGCGGTTTACGAAAAAAGGTTGCATACACATTAAATAAATCCTCCGTACGCTACTAGCGCCACCTACAAAGTAGGATCATTACAACGAGGCTTGAGGAGGGTCCTTAAAGTTAGGTCGTAGGTAGCGACCCCTCAATATCCTCTGACATTGCAGAGGTTCATGAGCGACGGTAACCACTTACGATCAGGTGGCCCGTTGGCTCGTGTGCCTACATGGCAATAAAAAAAAAAGAACTCTTCTTCAAAGGATGGAAGAGTTTGTAAGATTTTGTTGTACCCAGTGGCGATAGCTCTATACAACCCTATTCCTGTCGGCTACCCTTTCGATACTCGTGAAAGAGGTAGCAATAGGGACTTTACCAGAGCAGCAATATGATAATAATTTAATGACAAAAAAATAAACTTATTTCTGTAAAAACTCTTTAATACCCTTTGTCTGTATATAATTTGACACCTCACTGGCACACACGTCACAATCTCGCAGTTTTTCCTGATATTGGAAAGGTTTATAGATGATAATTCTTTCCAAATAGAAGTAGCAGCAGTATTCAGTAATTTAAGTTCGTAAAATGACTATCCATCATAGCCGTTGTAAAACCTTTTACTTTTTGTAGTAGTTCTTTTACCATAACATTTGTATGCAAACGAAAGAAAACTTATCATCGCCCATTCTTACCTCAAACTACAGAAACTGTTATGAGTTATGTAATTTTTCACACATTTCACACATTCCAAATGTAGTATTATTGTAATTATTGTTTTATATATTTACTTTCCTTTTTTTCCGTACAAATTGGTGTTGTTAGCCCGCTAGTCAGTAGTTACTGCTAGTAATATTCACCCTATTAATATTGATTTGGTGTTTGTACTTCTTGCTTACCTATGTACCTACTTGTATTTGTTATTAGCTTATTCTATAATTATTCGTGAAAACCTGTGATTAGTTTTTAGTTTTTTATTCTAAGTTTTGTACCCAGAGTATCAGCTGTTGGTTTTCCTTAAAATTAAATAAATAAATAAATTTATCTATAATTCTATCCCTGTCTCTTTATTAATATTTATATCAAACAACTGCATCTTTGTTCGAACTTCGTAAACAAAATTTCAATCACAAATTTTCCTCATCCAATTCGAAATACAAATACGATTTACCTTTGAAGAAACTTTTCTTATGATATGCTAATGAACAAGTGTGTTCTACTGCGCAGTTTCAGAGTATTAATATATTGTATTGTCTCATCGAAATGAGAATATACAGGGTGTTAAAATCCGATGAAACAATACTTTCACAGCAAATAGTATACTTGATGTAGAATCACATTCTAAACAGGATACATGCGCCTGTGTTCGTGAAACTAGATATAGCACGCTGAATGTAGGTCAGGATAGGGTTGTCAAAAATAATACAAAATAATAATTTTTCAACTTTGTATGGGAAAATAAAGTGATCATCTACGTTTCAAAAGTATGTGTATATGATTTGAAATGTGATATAGATTAAGCCCTCAAAGTATTGTTTCACCGGGCACCAACACCCTGTATATCTCTACAATGTATATATATATACACAAACTTTTTAAATACAAGCGTTTAAGATTCTGGATATCATGTAGCAATAGAGTGCTACATAAATGGGTAAAATGAGGCCTAACATGACGGGTTTAGTACAAGAGTTCCTATGCCCTTCCGAAACCAACATCAGATCAGCGCCATTTTTTTTCCAACAATTTTATAAATCGGTTCAGTAGATTTACCTTCTAACATCGCTGCATCGCGACATTAACCTCTTCATACCTTAATAAGTATCTTACATATAAAAATGAATTGCTGTTCGTTAGTCTTGCTAAAACTCGAGAACGGCTGAACCGATTTGGCTTATTTTAATCTTGAAAAATTTGTAGAAGTCCAGGGAAGATTTAAACGGTGAGAAAATTTCCTTATGTGACGCAGACGAAGTTGCGCGGGCCAGCTAGTCTTCTTCTTATATATAAATACTAGATGCCCCACGCAACTTCGTCTGCGTCGAAAAAATAAAAAAAAAATTAGGGGTGGACTACCCCTAACATTTAGGGGGATGAAAAATAGATGTTGGCCGATTCTCATAGATACCGGATAAGCACAAAAAATTTCAACAAAATCGGTCAAGCCGTTTCGGAGGAGTTCAAGTTCGAACACCGTGACACGAGAATTTTATATACCTATTAGATGAATTGCTGTTCGTTAGTCTCGCTAAAACTCGAGAACGACTGAACTGTGGGGCTATTACAGGACGCGTCGTTTATCGTAATCGTCTATTTTCACATCAAATGACGTCATTTTTCATAAAATTGGTATTACGGAAAAACTTTAATAATTTTACCATTTATTGTAAAGCGAAGTACACATTAGATAAAAAAATGTTCCTGAACATGCATGAACCAGAATACACATATTTTATGACACACAATGATTTTTAATAATTATGTATTTAGATTTATGACAATTGCGGCTCAGTCACATCATACTAACATGTATCGCCATTGGTGAGAGTCAAAAATACATGTAGCGTAAGTACATGTACATGTAGCATCTGTCTATTCACAACATTTTTGTCAGTTCTATGACGGTTAGCTATTCAATGAGTATTCGGTGAAAGGATTATCCCGGAGCTTTCAATGGCTATTGAACAGTGGTCAAGTATGCTATTTTTTATGTGATATATACTTTCCTCCCCATGCAAACGATGTTATGCGAGCCAACTCATCATTATCACTACATACTACAAAGTAAAGTCGCTTCCCGCTGTCTATCTCTGTATTTGTATAAATATTTAAAACGTCACTGGTATTAACGCGGGTTCAAGAAGATTTTGTTTATTATTAGCAGTAAATAATAAGTTTCTCAAAATGTTTCCAGAATGTCACACTTATTTCTATAACTTTCATAATAGAATAACAATGCTGATATACTACTATCTGTAATCTAACAGAATAATCCATTGGAAGCAACATTTGATTATATCTTGTTATGTTCCTAATTGGGTAGAGTTTCATAAGCGACAGTGACCACTTACCACCAAGTGGGCGGTCAGCTAGTCCGTCTTTTTAAGTAAAAAATATATTTTTGTTCGTTAGTGTATCATCAGCTTTGGCAAATTTCTAATTGACAACTTCAAATTTAAAGATGAACAAGATGCAGTATATGGATTTGCCCGTTCAAAAAGTTAGAAAAAGTTTTGACCGTTCGCTTTTGTTATTTGATCTAAAATGATCTTCTTCATCAATCTTCCACAGTTGTAAATTATATTTTCCCATATTTTATTTATGAAAATATGGGATATTACTTGGTAACTCTTATTTTTTCTAAGTGGATAACAATTTTTCAGAATGAAGTGAATGAGATGTAGTAAACAGAGAAACGAAAGTAGTTTTCAAATGTACGGAAATAAATTTAGGTTAAAAACTTTTGAAGTTTACAAACAGACCCTCATATTTTATTTACTATAATGATTTTTTTTGAGACATGTCACATAGATGACATTTCGTAACAATTTTGTTTAAAACTTGGTATTATGCATCACAAAAACACCGTATCGTAAACAAAATAGAGATGTTCCAAGTTTCCGATAAATTTTAAGCGTTACGGCCGAATATCGTGCTGTAGACCCACTTGTTGGTAAGTGGTCACCAATACTCATGGATACTTTGATTTCAAGAGATGCTGTGAAGTTGTCGCCCAATTTTAGCTACACTTTAGTCCTCTTCTCAAACCTTATTGATGGACAAAATATATTGCTCGAGGAACGCTGAAGCGGAGACAGGGAAGCCCATTTAAAAGCGACATAACGTTTTCCAAAAAAGTTCTTACGAAACGACACGCATAGTACTAGTGGGAAGCTAGTAATAAGAGGAAGATAAAGGGATCATCTTAAAAAATCTTCTGAGCATTTCTCATGCAAAAGACGATAAAAGAGAGATCTGCAAAAGATTTACCTTAATTTATATTTGAATTATCACCTAAATATAGTTGGAAAGATACCAAAAATAAATAACAACGAATACTTCAATGATTAAATTCAAACTTCTTAAGATAAGCTATGCAAATCATTTTCGAACTGCACGCCACTGTTTCGGAATTCGGAACACAGAATTTTTTATTTTCGGTCAAATAACTATTCGTTACATCTCTATTTCACAATGTCATTTATTGACGTTTTCCACAAAAAACAATATATATCCTAAACAAAATCAAAGTGTTTGTTTGTATATTAAAATAATAATGTTTAAAAATTTATTGTTTTAAGAACTTAGGACTCAATCGCAATCAGTAATGCTTGAGAATAATATTGAACTGCCTACTGAATATCACAAAATATTCCAAACTCAGTAAAATGTAAAAAAAAATAAAAAATAGAATCATTTTGCCAATTTACTATAAACTCTTAAAAGTACATACTAGGTATGAAGAAAAAATTAAATTGATTGCTTTCACAAAATTGTGTTTCAAATAAAACCAAATGAAAAAAATACCACGAGTGAATCCCAAGAAAAAACAAAGCATAAAAACAATTTTTTAGAGTTAAAATATTCAAAATAATAAACCTTAGTCTCTGTAACAGTGTTGGCATTAATCGATTGATTTTTCAATCGAACTTACGGAATATCACTAGATGGGTCTTTTTAAAAAAAGGTCTGTCGGACAAATTAAAGTATAATTTGTTGATTGCTTGATGTTTTGGGACGGGATACGGAACCTTTATTCTCGTGACCTGATACAAACTTAACTGTTTTTCTAGCTCATTTGACGTATTGTCAATGAAAGTTTATTCAATTTACATGGAGCTAATATAATTTGTTTAAATAAAATTGGAGTACCTAGTGGTCTTTGTAGTAGTTTGTAGTTTGTAAATAAAAATTAACAGCTTTTAAAAGCAAGATGCTGTGAGTGTTGGAACGGATTTGAAGTCTATGAATACTAGTAAAACGTATAATAGTATTTACTACAAATTGAATGTTTTAAGTGTAAAGATGAAAAACTATACATGTTGCTTTGCGTTATAAATGTAATTAAAAAATGTATGACTTTTTGTTCTTTATTTGTTTTAATTCATGCAATAACAACGTTAACGTAACGTAATCATTTTTATATAACATCCATGTATCACGTTTTCTGTGTTCGGTATTCTCCTACACTCTTAACGATCCTACCAGCTACTGTGACTTGCGAGATTTGCTGCCATCAGCAGCCTGGCGCCTACCATAAAAGAGCTTATTGAATTTCTTTGAAGGACATATCATAGCGTGCGAGGTATATCGATGCTAAGAGTTCCTGAGAAAGCATTGCCTGAGTACCAGTAGCCACCAAGTGCAATATTAACATGTTATTTTTCGGAATTGTAGTTTATTTTTGATTTTCCTTATTATAATACTTAACTGTCCAGTACCTAATGAAATGAACTCTTATTTTGTTTGTACCTATTACATTTTAAAAGTGATAAAAATCTAAGATAGTACAAAAACGTAACAATTTTGAATTTCTCGCTACAATAGTGAATTTTTGTTCACATAGTTTTCATAATATTAGATATTCAAGCACGATACCCATACTTTATTTCATTTTTGTAAACTTAAAAATCATTTAAGATACTCCGAAAGGTACCTTTTTCATTTGACGTTTATAAACGATAAACTCGGATAAACAAGTGACGATTTTTTTTTTTTTTTTTTTTTTATTGCTTTATAACAAGTGACGAATTATTCATAATTAATATCCTAAAATTGTCTGTAAGACCAATTTTAACTTGTTATTTTTTCGGTTTCGTTACCATGGAAATCTTTAAAGGCTTAGAATACATTCTAAAATTTTTCGCATTGTGAAATATTTAAATCAATCACCGTTAAATGACTAAAAATGCATTAAACACATTCTGTGTAACGATATTATGTATAGCAAGTGGTCTTCATGCAAAAACTCCAGAACTCTTCCAAATTGTCTCCAACTTATTTTCAATTTAGTGATGAACGTATTGTTATGAGGATCCACAGATCGAAAGAAGATTATCTTGATGTTTTCATATTTTATCTGCATTTATAAAAAAAAATCTCCATTGTGTACTTAGCCTTACACAAACTATTCAAAATTATGACAATTAGTGGTCATGCGCACAACCACGTTTCTTTCTAAGAAAATTCGTAATCGTAAACAAAATGTCAAAAAAAATTAGTTCATTTACGATAACGATACAAAGCTGTAATAGCCCCACTGATTTGGTTAATTTCAGTCTTGAAATATTCGTACAAGTCCAGAGAAGGATTATAAGGTGAGAAACTTTACGGGAATACTCTTATTTATTCCGTCTTATGTGACGCAGACGAAGCTAGTATTAGTATAGATTACTTATAGAACATACTACCTGTATTAATCTGTACCTATATTTCATTAACTTAATATAATCCACAACGCCCCCGTCTCGCTGTTCAGTTGATTTGGGTCAAGCAATTACTGTTTGATTACATTTTATTATCGTTAATTACTCATTGGAAAGATTAATCGTTTTGTCGTATTAAAGGATATGTTTAAATTGACTGTAAACAGTAAGTAAGATATTTAAAATCAATTTTATAACCAAAAGCTTGGGCATTTGACCCAAGTTTTTCTGTTCAAAAGTAAGGGACTAAATATACCCAGTAGAGTTTCGACTCTTGAAGCATTTTGGCACTCATGAAAATCTTGGAATATTATTAAAAACCTACAAAGTATTAGAATATAATTTCAATAAACCCATGACCTAATAGATCCACCTACAATTTACATCCAACATCCGACTAGTACAACCAACATTTGGACCAAACTATTTACATTTACAAACAATTTAGCGAAAGAGTCCCATAGCACCACAGGAGACATCCAATTACAGTCCACAGTTTCATTACCAATGTATGAACATGGAACGTGGAAAGAAGCACAATGCTCCTTGCAAGTTCCAATCGACCAGCGCCAATAGACCTTTGTATAGTTGGAAGTGTGGGTAGAATTGGGTGCCATCTTAGTTTTGTCGATACTCGGCTCTTTCCTGCAAATGTCTGGCAAAAACTCGGATCGTGTGGGATTGCGGACGAACTTGTTTCTCCATACATGGTACCAAGAGTCCCCTGAACGCACCGGCTCACATAATATTGTTAGTCGATAGCTTTTTACGTCCGATGCATTATTCGATACTCATTTAAAATTCTAACTTACTTTTATAGCCGCCATTTTGTATCGGTCCCCCGTCGACGCCGCTCGTTTCTGTATATTTTTTTGGTTTATAGCTTATTGTGAATTACGCAAATTCGTTTTAGGAGCCGGTACGGCGCCCACGCCTCGGAAATCGCGGGGGCGATCGAAGGCAGCGTTAAACTCGCGCGCACGCTGGCCGGCACACACGCTTCATCGAAAAAAAATTAACGAAAAAAGTAACCGCGCTCTATTTTCGAATCAGTGACAGTGATTGGCCGGTAAAGTGACAAATGACCCGGAAATCGGTTGATTTGGTTTCATGAATGGAGTGTAATAGGATGTGACGTCATGCACGGTGTTGCCAGCTTCGTCAGGGACTATTTGTTGACAATGAATGATCATTAGAGCAGAGAGGTGAGTGAAACGATAATGATTTAGTCGTTAGAGCATTCAAAATGTTTTGACTTGGTCTATTAATCTCTCGTTTTGTCGACATGTTTACATTTTGTTAATTTGTAAACAGTTGTAACAACTAATTAATTAAGTATTTGTTTGTTTAAGCTAATGATTTACATTGAAAATATAACCAATTCCAAGAAAACAATCTTGTTATATTACGGATATTATAACTATTTTGTAAGAATATTTATTCAATTTAGTTATCTCAAGGAAATCGCGTTTGTCGCCTACGCGTTCATATAAATTTATTGCCAATTTTAATCATAAAGATAGGTATTTGATTATAATGGAAAATTCTATCTTCTATTCAATAAAATAAAATAAGAAATCATTTGCAAAAATTAAGACGAACCGCGAACGACTTCCATTTTCCAAAAAAAAAAGCAGTCAACTTCTCGATCTCGTCGATCAAAAATGACGTCTAAAATCATGATCAAAAGTGCCTATTAAACTTACCTATTAACCTAAGTACTAAGATGAGAGTAGCCGAAAAAACTACCTTACCTTGCTTGGGTTCGATCCCAGTTGACCAACACATCGAAATAAAATCACTTAAATCACCTACCATAGTTTCTTCTGCGCTGCCTTTACTTAACTGGTAGACAATGCTTTTGGTGTTAAGTTCACCGTTGTACCATTAATGTATGAGTACCTATACTATAACAACCCATTACTGCCCACTGCTGGGCTCGGGTTTCTTCAGTAGTGTTTCCTCATAAATGTTTGCGTCTAAAATATCAAATTACTTATTAAATCGGTGAAAGAAAGCATTATAATCAATTTTAATTAGTAAACACTATCAAAATAAATAAATTGAAGTCCTTTAATGATTAGCTTTTCGTAATTTTAGAAAGTGCACATAAAAGGGTAAATTGTTTATTTGAAAGAAAACTTTTTAATATATGCTTTTAAGATTCTGGATATGTAGTAATAGAGTAGATAGTAGTTAATACAAATAAAACGAGCCCAAACACGCACCATTTTGTCATATTATTGCATTGCAATTGGAAACCGGGAACTTTGTCAAATTTAGCTTGCATGATTCCAGGCGAACTTACATAGTTACATCCAGTGTATGTTAATATAGAGCTTGTAAAAAATGTAGTCTCTGTTGATTAGTTTTAAAACTCTTTAAGACGTTTTGTAATACACTTGGAAGTTTAATGTAGGTAATTTGTTTGCAAATACTATACAGTACTGTTTTCTTCGGTACAATGTATCTAGTAATATCTGATCAACAATTTCCCCACTTACATTAATGAGAGTATTAACTAATTAGAAGACTCGGGCAACTTCGTCTGTGTCACAAAGATTCGATATTTTTATACGGATCCCTAATTTAAAAACAAAAAATTAAAACCTATGTTATTCGTGGATAATGTAGCTTTCGAACGGTGAAAGAATTATTAAATTTGGTGCAGTTGTTTTTGAGTTTATTCGTTACATACAAACTACAAATCTTTCTTATTTATATTATTAGTGTTTACGCGAAGTAATTTTCAAACACATTAAACTCCCACAAAACAATAAACTTGCTACAAAAATGTAGTCCAACATTATACTTTTAAATTAAACAAATAAAAATTAAGTGTTAGAAAATTACATTTCTTGAAGTATGTAACTGGTTTAGTTACCTACCCACATGGAACTAAAACAAATGGAAACAACATCATAAACAACTAAGTTTGAGAAAGTTTCAAAGTATTATAAAATTCGACAAATTATTCGGTATCATTACCTTGATTGAGTACCTTCATGTATTCATTTATTTACACTTATTTTTTACATTATATTTTTAAAAAAATTAACAAAGGAATAAAATTTAAAAATACAATATAAAAAACAGAGGCCCACTGAAGACGAGGTCTACGACCCAAGCCATCAGTGGTCAGGGCTCAAAAGAGAGGAACCTCCTCACAATACGTGTCGTGTCAAGAACGACCGCCTTCTGAATCAAGCCCTTTACCCAGCTGGGGAGCGAAAGCTTCTCAAGATGACGGTCGAAGCTTTTCGCTATTAGACCGTGCACAGATACAACGATCGGAACAATGATGGTCGATTCAACACGCCACATGTCGGTCACCTCGTGGGCCAAGTCCAAATATTTTAGCTGTTTTTCTTTTTCTGCCTTCACAAGGTTCTCGTCATGCGGAATGGTGACATCGATCAGCACTGCCCGATGCGCGTCCCGATCTATTATCACTATGTCAGGTTTATTGGCAACAATAGTCCTGTCAGTGATAATAGATCGGTCCCAGTAGAGCGTTACATGACCATTATCGAGAACCGGCTGAGGCCAATACTGGTAATAAGGTACAGCGGCTTCAACAAGGTCGTATTTCAGAGCAAGTTGTTGGTGGATAATCTTAGCTACCTGGTTATGCCTGTGCAAGTACTCGCCGTTAGCAAGACGAGAACAACCGGAAACGATATGTCTAATAGACTCTCCCGGACGGTGACATGCCCGACAAATGTCGACCGTCCCATCCTTTAGAATATATTTTCGGTAGTTGTTCGTCATGATAACTTCGTCCATAATTGCAAAGACAAAACCTTCAGTCTCTCCGAAGAGGTTACTGTACCGTAGCCAAGATACAGAGGCTAACTGATCTACATCGGGGCTCATAAGGGCCCGGTAGAACCGTCCGTGTAGTTCCTTGCTCTTCCATACGTCCGTGCGATCCGTCACACTCATTACCTTTAGCGTCCGCCAATTCTCGTTCGCTAAGGACAGCGGAGTGAGTCCCTTATCAACTGCTGCTACATTACGGTACATACCCACGCTTACCTTAAGGAAATATTCCCGAAGGTTGTTTACCTCTCGGTTGTGTAGGTCCTTGACATTTAACATGCCACGACCCCCACACTTCCGAGGAATATACAACCTCATAACAGATGAACGTGGGTGGTGCATCCTGTATGCCGTCAGCAGTCGCCGAACTTTTCTATCCAGGGCATCTAGTTCCGATTGCGTCCACTTTAGAATGCCAAAGGAGTACGTCAGTACAGGCATGACCCAACCATTGAAGGCTCGGATCTTGTTTCCGCCAGATAAGAGGCTTTTCAAAACCTTTACCAAGCGGCCGAAGAAACGATCCCTCACCGATTGTTTCATATCTGCATCGACTATACTCAAAGCTTCGAACATTCCAAGGTATTTGTAAGTTTCCGACTCAGAAAGAGATCTGAGCACCTCACTTTGGCTAAGTTGCAAACTCTCAGAGTTTACAATTTTTCCTCTCTGTATATCTATGACCGCACACTTATCTACTCCGAATTCCATTCCAATAGCTTTACTAAAATTGTCGGTTATTTTGAGTAAAGTTATTAGGTCAGATTTTTTAGAAGCAAATAATTTTAGATCATCCATGTACAAGAGATGTGAAATGGGCTCACCCCCTCTCTTGAGTCGGTAGCCTAGCGTTGAATCTCCAAGCAACGTGCTTAGAGGATTAAGCGCCAGACAGAACCACAAAGGACTCAGACTGTCACCCTGGAAGATACCCCGCCTTATCCTTATCAAGCTCGGGGAGGCCGGAGATCCAATATGTCCTGGTTGACGAAGAAACGTAGACCACTGACCCATGCATGAGCTAAGAAAGGAGCGTAGAGTGGGATGTACTTTATAAAGCTCTAAAACTCTCATTAGCCATGAATGGGGCACCGAATCATACGCTTTCTTATAGTCTATCCAAGCCATATGGACACCCTTTTTGCCTCGACGAACTTGTTGCGTAATAGCCATGTCAATGAGGAGCAAATCCTTTGTACCCCGAGACCCTATCTTACACCCATTCTGAGAAGGTGACATTATGTCGTTTGCCGAGATATGTATTTGAATTTTGTTTCTCAGAATGGATGTAAGTAGCTTATAGATGGTGGGTAAGCATGTTATTGGTCTATAGTTTTTTGGGTCCGAGGTATTGCCAGATTTGTATATCAGATGAGTGACTCCTGATGTCATGAAATCTGGGAGGGTTCCCGACTCAAGGGCTTGTTGAAACTGAGCAGCCATGCGCCCGTGCGAGTTGCGTATCCATTTCAGCCAGTAGCTGTGCAGCCCATCCGGTCCCGGACTTTTCCAGTTCGGGGCCGAACGCACCGCACAAGCTACGTCAATCGGCGTGATCGCTACGGTGTTCATGTCTGTAATAGACTCGCACGAGCGCCCGACCGTCTCAGTCCACTCCCCCTCGGAGTGACCGATGGGCACCGACCAGATATTTTTCCAAAATGAGGTCATGACATCCTCATCAACTGGTGGGTGTCCATCGGTAACTCTTCCTCGAGAAGCCTCCCAA
Source organism: Trilocha varians (assembly GCA_030269945.2). Lineage (NCBI taxonomy): Eukaryota > Metazoa > Arthropoda > Insecta > Lepidoptera > Bombycidae > Trilocha > Trilocha varians. The sequence goes on from AP028277.1 coordinate 12,732,956, forward strand.
TTTCTGTAGACACTCCTCTGATTACTCTGGAAGACTCTATTCAAGCGGTACCGCTCCGATCTTATTCGGTACCGACGAATACGGTTCGCCCACGCGCAAACTTTTTGCTTCCAGTAGTCAACACGCTCGACGACACGAGCCAGGTAGTCGTTCCTGCTGACACCGGTGTCAGCGAAGGCTCGGTCGACGAATCGCATTACGCGCGGGCGCGTGTTGCCTGCCTGGAAGCAAATAAGCTTCGCTATAAGGGTCCTGGCTGCATCTATGCGCTTCTCGATTCTGCACTGCCACTGCGGCTTACCATCATGTCGGCGGTATGTCTGGTTCGGGTTTGGAAATTTTACTCCTGCCACACGACATACAGCAACCGCACCGCAGTACAGAACCGAGTGGGTGTCAACAAGGTCTACAGTTGACTCAAAGTAAGGTTTTAATATGCAGTCCAGGGCCAATACTAGCGAAACATTGCGTTTACACATGGGCAACCGCGGTAAACGTGGCCGCGAGCATGGCGAGACAAACCTAAACTCTTGCATAGAGTCCTCCAGAGCGCTCCTCAAACGCTCATCATCCTGTATATTTGCACATGCCTGCACCTGAAGTTCCTCCGCTGGTGGTGTAGGTTGGGTGACGGTGACATTTACCACATGTGTTGGTAGTGGTTCAGGAGGAGCAGGCAGTGCTTCGTTGCGCAATCGGTCAAGTAGAGACTCATCCAACAACTTTAGTCGCTGAATGGCCCGCACCTGATCCGCTAATCGTTGCACCGTGACGTCGACAGCTGGGCACAAAACCTGAAACAGAGGCACCATTCTTGAGCGATACGCAGTGAGGTTAGTTCCTCCCTCCGTAGCCCTGTAGTACGCCCGCATGAGTACCTTTATTATTAGTCGGGGCTCGGACGCTGAATGTGAGCGGTTGGAGACTTTAGTGCGGTTCAACTCCCACATATGCGCGGCGATTCCCTCTAACTAATAAAAAAAAATTTAAGAGGTGGTATATTTGTGGAGGTATATATTTTTTTTCCTAACGTAACGCGCGATAAGGAACATGTTTTAAAAGATTTTGATCACAGCGCCATCTAGCGATAATCATTTAAAACAAATAAGGAACGTGTTTTAAAAAAAAATGATAACAGCGCCATCTAGCGATAATCATCTAAAACAAAAAAAGTGTAGTGAAAACTTTTCGTAAGATTTTTTCCGTCTAACCCCCTTTCGATAACACGCGATAAGAAACTTTGTTCCAAAAACTACTGCCATAATATCATTGTCGGTATACCTAATTTTTTTATTTTAATAAGTAAACCATCAACCTATTCATCACGCAATAGTCTTTACTCCGTCAACGATGTTGCTTCCAGATGTTGTAGTTCCACGTATTGCATAGCCTACTCATTCGTATGAGCGCGTGGGTGCAAATAATAGACCGAACCCAGTGACATTTTGAAATTGTTCGGCTAAACTCGTTTCATTCAAAGACATAGAGTAGATAGAACATAAACTTAACAATTTTACGTAGATGAGCCATTTAACATAGATTAAATTTTGGGTGATAGATGTAACAAAATAGGTTTTGAATTTTGGTGATTTATTTAATGTATCATTAATCGAATAGTTATATACTAGCTGAACCAAGTTATTTTGTCTGTGCCAAAGCGAGAATGTTCTACAAGTTTTTACCTAAATTTTTTTCGGAATATTTTATAGCCTATCACAGTCAACATAGTCAAATTCAAATTCAAATATTTATTATTTCCAACATGCATACATAATACATTAAACAAACATGAAATAAATTACAAACTTACACTCTAATACATAAAATCATGTTGGTATTGACATTACTGTCGTTTAACAGTGGTACTTACACTAGGCAAGCCTGTATCGTGAGTACCATAGACGACTCCCTGTGTTTGTCACCTCGGTTCAATTGTAGGGGAACATAAAAAAATTCCCTACAACATCACAAACATCACGACATTACATCTCTTTAATATTAGTATGGATTAAGTAATTAATTATTACTAAACTGAATGTAAATTACGTACTGCACAAGACGGAATGCTGTTAAAGATGCGTGGGTGATAGCGATCCGAGTAACATTTTGAAATTGTACGCTCAAACTTGTTTCATTGAGCAGATGGGACAAATATTGTAGATAGATCATTTAGTACGGTATTTAGGGTCATTTCAAGTTTTAGTACACAGATAAACTTAATGGTAAAAATATTTTTCAAGAGTTTGTTTTCTAACAGTCGAAGTAACGGGCGATTTTGCGTATGATGTTCATGAATTAAGTCGTGGTGGCCGAGTGGTCGAAGCGCTTCCTTCCGTACGTGAAGTCGTGGGTTCAAATCCGGCCGGCTTGTACCTCTAAATCTAAATGTGAAAAAGATTTATGTGCAATTTTTCACTACACCACTGGCTAAAAACGGTGAAGGAAAACATAGTGAGGAAACCTGCATATCGGAAAAGGGTTCTAAAAATCCTTTGAAGATATGTGAAGTCCCCAATCCGCACTGGGCAAGCGTGGTGGACTATGCCTAATCTCTTTTCTGAGGAGACCTGAGCCCAACAGTGGGCAGTAATGAGTTGGTACGGTTCATGAACCATCAAGTACGTTAAATTAGGATTGAAAAGGCATAAAGTCCATTTGATTGCAAAACTAACTAAGATACATAAGTTCTTAAAAACCATTTCAATTTATATGTAAAGTAGTCTCAGCCTACAAGTTTCGGTCCACAAGATTCATAACGTTGGCAAGTTTCAGACTAAGTTCAACACTCCAGGTTAAAGTAGCACTTCAGTTAATTATAACACTTGTTCTAGAGTTAATATTCTAAGGAGTTTGGGACGTGCAAAACCGCGAATGTTTTAATTAGTAGACAGACGAACTGACGGACCACCTGATCGTAAGTTACCGTTGCTCATGGGGATGGCGGGAAGGGAAAGAGTGCCGAGTGCGGAACGCATCACGCCGTCCCTCATAACCCCGTGCTGGGTTCTGGCCTTAGCCGGGATTCGGACGCTGATTGAGCGGTTGGAGGTTTTAGTGAGGTTCAACTCCCACATCCTATTCCAACCGGGGCGTGTGAGAATCCGGCGATTTCCTCCAACTAAAAAAAAAACCGCTGCTCATGGACCTAATTGCACGACCAGTCGAGATGAGTAGATACTTGGGCGCCATCAAGTTGATATAACCACTCGTCTGTACCTGTGAAAAATGGCACAACTCTTGGATTACACTACCAGACAAACAAAATTTTGGTTTCTTCCCAAAAGAGTATAACGACTTTTCACCTTTAATTTAAAAAATTCACACGAAATTTTGTGAGTTGATTCGCGAAGTTCACGGCTGTCGGCCCGGACTGTTGTAATTTGAATTATTAATGTTGGAGCGTCGGTCGGATGACATAAATAAAGTAGCTCTGAGCCCGGGAAGCTATCTAGACGTAGGAATAATGAACTGAACTTTATCCATCGTTGCAACTCGAATTATAACTATTATGTAACTTGCGCGAGGCACTGTGTTTAATTATAACTCTAAAACTTCTTCACCAGCATCATCAGCCAATAGACGTCCATTCCTGGACATAGGTCTCCCCAAAGCTTGCCTCTTCTTAGACGCAATTTTTTGGGCTATGTCTGTAAGCTTGGTCCTTCTGCAAATCTCCTCATTTCATCACGCAGAGAAACACCCAGCATAGCATAATCAAATATCAGTAATTTCATTTAAAAAAAGGGTATATCTTGGTCGTACCTTTTCTATTCACCTATTTACCTAAGAAAACTTAAATAAAAACCATTGTTCTGAACCTTTAAAAGTCGTATTTTTATAAACACTCGAAATTGAACTAGGTAGCACAGTAACAAACAAACTAAACGAATTTTCAATGAGTTATCCCATTCTAAAATTGACCTTACAGTTAATGTATTAAACTGTATTTTGGCTTGAAATTTTGTAGCATTTTACAACAAAAGCTTCGCTTTACGTTACACCATTGTTGGGGCCCCGTTTAAAACAATAGCCTTTTCTCAGTTCAGCCCGCAGCGTATATTTTTGCCTATCTATTTTGCAACATGTTTTGCTCGGGAAAACTTCTGGTTAAAAGAGCAACGTAATTTTACAGTGCAGAGGCTGTTTATAAATGAGTTGTAGAGTTTTTTTAGTTACGATAAGAAATCTGAAATGTAATAGTAAGTTTAATCTTTTTTCAGTATAGACTAGCTGAAACAGTGACGTAAGACACTACGTTTCCCTGAAGTCAAGTTACTTTAGTCGATTCTGGAAAAAAAAAACTTGAAAGGTGTCAAGGGACACCCGGATGGAACGAAGTTCCTTTCGATTAATTAGTGAGGGAATTGTAATAAAACTTTTTGTTTAAGTTATAATAATTATTATTATTAATTATTATCGTTTAAAATGTCTGTGTCTCTCTCTCTCTTATAGAAAGAGACATATAGACAGAGTATAACTTAAATAAAATATTTTGATCACAGCGCCATCTAGCATTAATCATATAATCTAAAATAAGGAACTGTTTTAAAAGATTTTAATCACAGCGCCATCTAGCGATAATCATCTAAAACAAAAAAAGTGTCGTGACAACTTTTTCATAAGAATTTCCGTCTCGTCGATAACGCGCGATAAGGAACTTCGTTCCAATAATAGAAAATACTGTTTTAGAAAAACCAGATTGTTTTATTGTTTGTTTAATTTTAAATAATATAATATTCGCAAAATCAAAAAACTGGAGCCACGTTTATATCTTTAATTGTTCCCAAAAAAAAACCTATCAAGACCATCCAGTTATTTACAGCCCAAATGAGGAAGACCAATCAGCACACCAACTTTCCTTATGTTAAGGTTTAACACGATTTATTAATATTACTATACACATAGTAAGGAACTCAAGGGAGTATTCTAAGCTCCATACAACAGCTATTAGCTTCTATATTTTCCCCATAAATCTCTCCCCTGAGACTGTTGTGAGCGGATGCTGAAAACACAAAAGGTTTTTCTTTATTTTTATTGAAAGATTTAATGGTTTCTTGAGGGAGATTAATAGTCTTTATTGCTGGTTTTCTTCGATTATGTTGAGTCCCCAATCGAGCTTAGGCTGTTGTTGATACCTGGTCTCTACAAAGGAGCTCCTATTTTTGTCAGAACTGGTAGTAGCTTTTGACGCCATGAGTATGATTTTTTGTCAATATTGAAAATAAACTATTTAATTTTATTTTTACAATTAGGTAGATTCTAAGATTTAGTTATAGAAATTCAGTGAGTGTATTTAAACCACCGGTTTTGATACTTTTATCTTTTCTTCATCACGGGTTTATGGAGGATGGCATGACACTCTTTACCGTCGCCATGCCTCCGTTGACACTTTTTTTTTAGTTGGAGGAAATCACAATCTCAATCAGGTATGTGAGAGTTGAACCGCACTAAAACCTCCAACCGCTCACACTCAGCGTCCGAACCCCGGCTGAGGCCAGAACCCAGCACGGGATTATGAGGGGCGACGCGACGCGTTACGCTATCGGCACTCTTTCCCGTCGCGCCGCCCCCCGTTGACACTGGAGTGGGTATTATACCAATATAGAGTTAATCTTAATGGTGGTTCATACTGAAGGTCACACACAGGAATTGAGCCACTTAAAAATATCCAAAATTCATGTCAATCGATTGTCGCTCGCCGCTGACTTCGGCGTAGGTGTGGGGTTATTAGTCAATGCTCTGTTTGATCGAAGGTATTGAATGAACAGCTGTCACGATACTCATATGCAAAGTTAAAAATTATAAAAGCAGTTCTCGAGTGTTGCGTAATAAGGGCTTAGCGGTTTTCACTTTAGAAATCATCTTACCTACTTAAGAGGAGTATTTTGATTTTCTATTGGCTCGGTTGTATTATCGGGTTACGGCGAATATTTGTGTTAATACGAAGATTATCGTCAGATATCTAGTGGTTACTTTTCTAAAATACAGACTAAATCTATCCAGATTTGATGCGAAGCTTCTTAAAAACGTTTTGTTTGATATTTTATATCTAAAATGTTGATTACGTCTCTTCTTATCAAAGATATTTTTAGTGCCCCAATGCGATACAAATCTTCTTGCGTTAATGTGACTAAGTCGTAACGAGTGCCTTTATAAATTGATTCTTTTGTTTAGTTACAGACAAACTTATATTTATTAACAGCTTAAATTCTTTTAATTTATTATTATTTTTAAATTATACACAATATTTTCTATATACCATGGAACTGATTTGATGATGGAGTTTGAAGCTATATGAACACATATACCTACTAAATAAGATAATTTCATCGTGTTTATGTTTAACTTGTCTTGAGTCCACGTCAAGATATCCTGTAAAACAAAAATACATTTTCTTTTTACAAATAAGTTACAAATAAATTACATTTTCAAATATTTCATCAAAATATCGCATCAACAGTTCTTCTCTGAACTTCCAATAACGCTAACCGCCCGTTAATTTATTACTTTATCTACGATCGTCTTAGCCTTATCTCTGTTTCATACATGCTGTATCTACAGTACTATGATGAATAGTATGTCTCCCACGCGTGGACACAATTGGAGTGTAGCCCACTAAGTTTCTATGCATGGGCCGGACTTTAATTAATATTTGAACTGATTTTTTTTTTCATTAAGTTTTCGCTATTTGATGGTAATATAGTATACTAGCTGACCCGCGCAATTTCGTGTACTTCACGAGTGGAGAATTAATTTGGTGCCGAGCACATTGCTCATTTCAAAATCCGCTACAATTATCAGTGTTTCTCTACTGTACCTACATACAATGCCAGTGCAAAGAAACATAGAAACAATCAAATAAAATGAGAAAAAATAAGATGAAATCTGTATTTGTCAATGTTCACACCAATTCGTTTTTTAAAAAAGCGCGCCAATATTACATCGTACATTTAAAAAGTATATTAACCACTCAACTGGGATCGTCACTATTCGCTAGATCGCGAAACTGGGGACTTCGTTCGGAATCATTACCGTGTTTGAGCCTCTTTTTAAAAACATTTATTCTAATAAATTTTAATTTCGATTTTTAATTAAAGCTGAAATTTTTGTAAATCTTTATAATTATATGACGCTGTATTGCATTTTCAGCGAAAATATATTTATTATCTACGTAAAATATGAGACGATAAAAAAATGTAAACAGAACAAGTTTTAGAACTGTGCTCAATTTCGGCTCCTGTCACAGACTTGGCAAAAGTAAACAAACCAATTCTGTTGCCGATCCCAGTTGAGTGGTTAACAAACGAGGTTTTTTTATTGTTAACAAAATTATTTATAGATGGCGCTTTAGTCGCTAGTACCTTTGCCTTCATAATGTATGTAAGCATTCAGTCGCCTACAATACACATAAACCTTCCTTTTGATTCGATGAATTAAAATAAGCCGCATCAAAATCCGTTGCGTAGTTTTACAGGTTCAAGCATAGGTACATAGGGATATAGGGACAGAGAAAGCGACTTTGTTTTATTATCATGTAGTGAAAAGTCATGTCTACTTAAAACAACGCAATGGTTATTGGTGTGGCTTTTCTAATAGGAATGGTTCAAGTGTATAATACATGCATGATATAGTATAGAAACACTGATAATCTTAGCAGTTTAGAATTACATCTCATCTGAGTTCCCGGAGCACTATGACAAGTCCCTCTTTAAATGAAGTTCAAGAAAAGTCCTGTATAGTAACGGTAACTTACGATCAAGTGGACAGTAGGCTCGTTTATCTATCATATATAAAAATAGATATAGTAACTACGACCCTGAACTGCATACCAAAGCGATGTAATATTATGTTAATGATATTCAAATCGGAACATATGGCCGACTATTAATTTATTTACGTAACTTAACACTTATCTTAGAACTTACAAGATATTTCTATGAATTAGCGTATCTTTATTGGACGTTTCTATTGTAATGTAGATTGGAGTAAGAGCTATGCATTTACAATTTGATTAGCTGGTCCGCTCAACTTCGTGTCACATAGGACGGAATAAATAAGAGTGTAATTGACATCCACCTATAATATAATAATGCCAGTAACAACATTAATTTCGTATTTCCAAATCGCAACGGCTTATTTGTATTATATATGTATATTTGTATGTAACATATATGTAATTATTTACTTTCTTAATTACAGTTATAAGTAGTGTTATTTGCGACGTTTTGGTCAAAAAAATTGCCTTCGCTATTAAACCTGACATTGGCTAGGTCGCCCACAAAAGCGGTGGCAACAAAGCCATATAAAAAAATAAGAGTGACCCCATAATTTTTTTGGACTTCCACGAATATTACAAATAGCCAAATCGGTTCAGCCGTTGCTACCACTGCTACTATCCTATCGTTAACTACTGGACTCAAATCGTCTCGAATGAGGGATTAGGCATCATTGGATTGGATTGGGGACTTCACATATCTTCGAAGGATTTTTAAAATCCCTTTCCAATATGCAGGTTTCCAATGTTTTCCTTCACCGTTTTAGCCAGTGGGAGTTACAAGTCGGTTTTGAACCCACGATCTCCCGTACGGAAGGCAAGCGTTTCAACCACCACGACTCACTATCAAGCAATCCTTAGAATTATTATCAGTTCGTAAACATTATATTAGTTACTAATTAACGATATTCCACGTTGTATCTCTAATTCACATGTCAACATGTAGTTATGCATGCGTATAAGGCCGCCTACTCATTGACAGACAATGTGCCGCGGGCGTCTTTACCCACGCTTTGTGAATGGGACCGACTTCCTTTATACACACCGATGGTAAACTTTAAATTTTATCTTAAAGATTTTGGCTTTTTTGGTTTACTTTACGAATTGATTAGTATAGATTATGTTTTTTTTTAAATCTAGATGTCATTGTAATAAAGAGAAGAATATAAAATAATTCGTAACTAATTTTAAATGCGACTTATGAAAATTGCAAAATTAAATGTAAAGATAAAAAATATCCATAGTGTTTTAATGGTCTGATTAGTTTTTGTCGTGGTGGCCGAGTGGTCGAAGCGCTTCCTTCCGAACGGGAGGTCGCGGGTTGAAATCCGGCCGGCTTGTACCTCTAAATCTAAATGTGAAAAAAGATTTATGTGTAATTTTTCACAACACCACTGGCTGAAAACGGTGAAGGATAACATCGTGAAGAAACCTGCATGTCGGAAAAGGATTCTATATGCAATGTATGTTTAACATAAAGCCGTTTAACTTAAAAAGTTTTTTTACCTATTTTTTATTTCTTACGATATTCGTCATCGAGCCCACATTACGCTACGGTGTAACTAACGTCCAAACATCGGGCTCATTCAATGAAAATCTACGAATTAACATGAGGTTTTGTGTAATCCAGTTACGATCCGGATTCGGATGGTGAAATCTCTGTTATGTCAACGAGATGGTTCCGATGTACTTGTGTGTGGAAACGATTTGAAACTATGTAGTTTGAACATGGGAAATTGTTTGTCATTTTTACAAGCTTTATAAATTAACAGAGAGCAATGGAGAGGGCTATGCTGGGTGTTTCTTTGCGTGATCAAATCAGAGATGAGGAGATCCGCAGAAGGACCAAAGTTATCGACATAGCTCAAAGAATTGCATCTTTGAAGTGGGCAGGTGGGTGGGCAATGGGCAGGACACATTGTGCGCAGAACTGATGGCCGATAGGGCCGAATAGTTCCAAAGTGGCGACCACGAACTGGTAGGCGCAGCGTAGGCAGACCTCCCACAAGGTGGACCGATGACCTGGTCAGGACCGCGGGAGATGGCTGGATGCGGACAGCGCAAGACCGATCGATGTGGTGAGGTTTGGGGGAGGCATATGTCCAGCAGTGGACGTCTACAGGCTGATGATGATGATGATTATGATAAATTAACTTGCACTGGATTTAACTATGTATCTACTTATGTAAGTTCAGGTGGAATCTTGCAAGCTAAAGGCAAACTTCCCGGTTTGAATTGAGCTGAAATTTTGCACGCAGACGTTTATTGCGTGACAATGCAATAATATGACAAATTGGCGCTGATCTGATGACGGACTCGGAAGATGGTCTTTTTTTTGTGACTGGAGGATGCTCTTAGGAACTCTTGTAGTAAATAATATAGACCAGTCGTGTTTGGGCTCATTTTACTTGTCTTAGCTAGCACTCTTCTGTTACATGATATTTAGAATCTTAAAAGCTTGTATTTAAAGTTTTCTTTAAAATAAATTACGTGGGTGAATTTCAAGTTCTGTTTTCTATACTATCGTATATTAATATTATGAGGCAATGTCATGTTGTTTGTGACGTGTTCTTTAGATCTGATTTAAAGGTGTGTGATGCAGATGAAAAAAGCAACAGAATGATGAACAAGAAAACCAAAAAACGCTCACAAAGTCTAACTCAAAAGTTTTTATTCAACATAAATATGCGAACGTCCTGAGAAGAACTGACGAAACAAACATTGCTCACTCACACACACTTAGAGTCGTGGCCGAGTGGTCGAAGCGCTTCCTTCCGAACGGGAGGTCGCGGGTTCATATCCGGCCGGCTTGTACCTCTTAATCTAAATGTGAAAAAGATTTATATGCAATTTTTCACAACACCACTGATTATAAACGGTGAAGGAAAACATCATGAGGAAACCTGCATATCAGAAAAGGGTTCTAAAAATCCTTTGAAGATATGTGAAGTCCCCAATCCGCACTGGGCAAGCGTGGTGGACTATGCCTAATCCCTCTTCTGAGGAGACCTGAGCCCAACAGTAATGGCAACCCCCTACGTACAGACAGACAGACAGACACATTTTTAAGACCATACTTAGAAGACTTGATAATATTATTACTATCTTTTAAAACCACTTTCCAGTCCTCAGTTCAATTCGAAATCTATTCGGCATAACAATACAATAGCAAAGAAACCAGTTTGTAATAGTTATTTTATTCCAAATACATTTTATGCCATATTACCAAATATGGCAAGCGAGGCTCAGAGTTGAATCTCATTCACAATTTAAATAAATGACTGTAAATTCTTTATTATAATGATTTATTTTTAGACTGTGGATATTATGATAAGCGGAAGCGATTCTAAATGAAAATATTTACTCAATTTTTGTCTGTGTATTTTTAATAATCCGTGTTATCTGCCATACTATTTTGGACTTTGAAATATATGTAGTGACAACAAAAGTTTATTATTAGAAAAACCTCATTATTCCAAGCTTTACTTGCACTGGATGTGAATAAGATAGACTCGTCGTGTTTGAGTTCGTTTTATTTGTATTAGCACTCTACTACATGAATTTACATTATATCCAGGATCTTAAAAGCTTGTATTTAAAAAGTTAATATCAGTCCGTTGGGCTATATAGCGTTGAGTAATAAATTGAAAAACTAGTGTTGTTTGCTTGCTGTTAGTGCCTTTAGCACTGAAATGCATCGGCATCATAAAAAACGCTGACCGATTATTATTAGCATTCGCAGAGAGGTTTGACTGTCGGTATATGAATAATTGTGATAGGATCCATATACTGACAAACAAACAACTGATGCGTCCCTCTTTAATTAATAATAATTGTTAATATAATAAAAAAATAATGAAATTTTGTTAAAGAAAGAAATAAATAAAAATAAGTAAAAATAAATTAGGTGGACGGTCAACCGTAATATCCAGACTTTTAAATCACGAATCTGTAAACAATAAGTATTTTTAAATAAATAAATGACAGTTGTAATCGCTGATCTTATCAATATGCGCTGGCTTATGAGAAGTATCTCTAGAACAAGGTAGGATGTTGCAGAGGTTTCTGTGTCATACGTTAACCAAACACTGTTTGAAATCGAACACAACTTTACTGTGTTTTAAATATAATAGAACAAACGATTTGAAACGTATTTACAATTTCGTTCAGTTTTAATTTAATTCTAAAATAATCGTTTATAACGGCTGATTAGTCGCGTAAAATAATTAAAAGGTCATTGATTTATATTTAGTTTTAGTATACTGCTATGAATTAAAAAGGCATCAGAGAATTGTTTTAAAAATCTAAGGATACTCTATGAAATTAAGTTAAAGGTTAAGGGTTTAAATAGTTTTTTGTATAGGTATTTTAAGCCTATTTGTTTAAAATCGATTTTGACGACATTTTAAACTACTGAGATTTAGTAATACCTACTTAGTTATTTTGTGGGTAGCGGGGCGATACGTCAGCCTTGGCGTGCATCACGTCGTGTCACTCTGTACAATTCCGTGCTGATTTCTGACCTCAACCGGGGTTTGGACGCTGAGTGTGAGTGGTGGGAGATTTTAGTGCGGTTCGACCCCCATATACCCTTAAGGGCAGGGTAAATATCAATGATCACTCAAATTAAAAAAAAACAGTTATTTTGTATTTACAAACTTTTACCAATACTAACGAAAGAAAAATTAGCACATAGCAATAGTCAACAATCAAGCATCAAACATTTAAATTTGTTTAAAATGTGCACTTTCCGTAAGTTTTCCCTTTACCTTTATTTTTAAGATCTTGTGCTTTACTAACTGTACTGTACTGTAACAACCCATTACTGCCCACTGCTGAGCTCAGGTCTCCTCCGAAGAGGGGTTAGGTATAGTCCACCACGCTTGCCTAATGCGGATTGGGGACTTCACATATCTTCAAAGGATTTTTTAGAACCCTTTTCCGATATAGGTTTCCTCACGATGTTTTTCTTCACCGTTTTTAGCCAGTGGTGTTGTGAAAAATTGCACATAAATCTTTTTCAGATTAAGACTTAGAGGTACAAGCTGGCCTTACTAACAACACTACCGAATAGTGTAATAATAGGATATCTATTCCCATCTTTTATTAAAAAAAAATAATCATAAGAAAACATCATCTCAAATATCAGAACTAATCTTAGATAAAGTAACACACAACTTCACCGTGTACATAGTTGGAACACAGCATTGTGTCATACGGGTGCACCCACGCATGCCGTGGGCGATACCAAGTACCTTACTTTCCAATTTTAGATGCCAAGCCGTACCGTTCATACCTACAGATTAATATTTTATAACATGATTTTATTAATCGTTACATTTTTATGTATTTTCAATCAATTCTGTTGTGTGTTGTTTGTTATAACAAAGACATTCAACATCATACTTATTACCAAAAGGCCGGACATTGAACGCTTTGTTTTGCTGCACCAAAAAAATCGGTTTAGTAGATCCAAAGAAGTTATAAATATGACGACATTGTATATACATTTATTTTTTACATTCTATTTTTAAAAATATATTTACAAGAAAATAAAATTTAGAATACAATATAAAAAACAGAGGGCCACTGCAGGCGAAGTCTACGACCCAAGCCATCAGTGGTCAGGGCTCAAGAGAGAGCCAATTACCAACCAATATTAACTCATTATTAGTATTGATATTTAATAACAATACGAATACATAATTTTAATGTAAGCAACATATTTAAGAGCTGTCCACAATAGTTGTTGAACTTGGACCGGCGATTTCCGAAAACTCAAAAAAAGATCTAAAGTAACCTAAACTTTGGATTCCAGACTTTACAATCCTTGTGTTATACTGTATCTTTTGCTATATTAATATCTCACATGTATTATAACTAGGCATAAATAAACAAATCAATTTTGGTTCAGTTTCCAGTCGAGTGATTAATACTACTTTTCGAATAGTAATAAATAATTTATTTTAAAGAAAACTTTTTACATACAAATTTTTAAGATCAATGTAACAGTAGAGTGCTAGCTAATACAAGTAATACGACCCAAACACGACGAGTCTATCTTTGATGACAAAGCAGAGAAAAAAGAAAGAAAAAATACTTGAGGGAATGCTCCGAGGAACTCTTTGAGATGATACCTTCATCTCCTTTTTATCGTCGCACCACACGCCGCAGGAGCAAGGTTCACCACCTTTACTTGGAACCGCTGCGCTCTTCCACAGTTCGGTTCAAAAGATTTTGCCCCGTACCATTCCGATTGGAATGGACTCCCATCCGCGGTGTTCCCGTAGCACTATGACATGTCCCTCTTTAAACGAGGTTTAAGAAAAGTCCTGTATGGGTAGGTGATAGATAACGGCCCCTCTTTGCCCTGCCATTGTAGAGGTTCATGAGTGACGGTGACCGCTTACCATCGGGTGGGCCGTAGGCTCGTTTATCTATTTTGCAATAAAAAAAAAACTTACATCCAATGCAAGTTAATAAAAACCCAATATTGAAAAAGTCGTGTCGTAAATCGTACTGTTATGAATGAAGTTGTTGTTTATGGTCAACAACATGAGTTTGTGTGACAATCCGTGGGTGTATTCTGTCGCTAATGTTATTCTAACGTGCAGATAGATTTGTGAATATATAATTATCGGTAAGCTAATTGGGACAGTTACTTACAAATATTAAACGGGATCTTACCACGATTTTTATAAATGAGCGATCTCATTTCAATGTTGTAGGCGTCATGATCACGGGAAATGTCCAAACATTGGATAAAAGTATTCAATTCGTCTGTAGGTATTTGAATTAGTTAGTTTACTTTAAATTAGTAAATCTATACTATCTATACTAATATTATAAAGCTGAAGAGTTTGTTTGTTTGTTTGAACGCGCTAATCTCAGGATTTACTGGTCCGATTTCAAACATTCTTTTATCGGGGAAGGCTATAGGCTATATTTTGTTTTCAAAAAAATTTGGGATCCGTATGAAAATATCGAATATGTAACACAAAACCTATTTATGCGTACGCTGCAAAAACTATTGACAGTAGAACAAAATGATGTACTACGGGTTTTAGGTCTAGGTAGGCCCTTTGTAACGCAGACGAAGTTGCGCGGGTCAGCTAGTTTTAGTTATAAGCTTCTAATACGTTGTTGTAAAAGTTACAAGTTTGACAGGTGTTTGACAGAACCACTAGAAAAGTAGGTATCTATTTCAGGAAAAAGTCTATCAACATCGGTTTACTTAAGGTAAAGCTGTGGGTGTTAATGAGCATTAATAAAATCGTTTACGCTCACCACCACCACCACCAATCCAAAATCACCCCCCCTCAGAAAGGGCGGGGAGATCAAGCCCGGGCAACGGGGCTCCCCCAAGGCCCGTCCGTGTCCCCCGCAGGCTGGACGACCCCCATGGCTGGATGGCTGGGGTTTACGCTCAAGTAAACTCTTCGGAAGAACATTGAAGTTTTTTAAAAACCTACTTGTGAGTTTTGTGTTAGCGATGCTTAAATTGATTCGCTATTAATAATAAGACAATTAAAAATTATAGTTTTGAATAGAATTTTGATGTTCAGAAGATATTAAAAAGTTCAGTTCGATCAAATATTGCAGTCCAATAAAAAGGTCCTTCTACCAAACCTGTTGAAAACATCAAAGTCGCATTCAATGTAAAGTCGAAGCAAAAACCATCGATTGAAGATCGAATTGGCGCTCGCATTCCTCCACTTAAGGAGATCGGCTGAGACAATTCATATCTGTCTACTGTATATAGAGATCTCCTGATAACCAGCGGGATACGAAAGGAAACAATTTTAAATAATACTTTTTTGGGTTGTAAAGTAAAAACGGTTCCACCATTTTGTGACCTGTCTGTCATGGATCTATATCACTACACAGTATAAAACAAAGTTGTTCTCTGTCGCTATGTATGCTTAAATCTATAAAACGCAACCGATTTTAATAAGTTTTTTTTTGTTCAGAGGAAGGTTTCCGTGTATGCTACGTGCATGATAAATTAATTCATAATTTTAGTAAAACTTTAGGAAAATTTCACACCTATGAATATAAAGCATAAACATCAAATTTTGCATTTATTTTCGAGTAATGCCCACCTCTCACTCCCACCACTGTAACTCCTGTGTACCAGGATCCACAGCGGCGACCATCGTAATGACTCTGAGCAGTGAAGCCCAGGAACCCGAGGGAAAGATAACTTGTCTTAGACACCGCAACGAATTTAATCAGAAGATGATAGATGGAGTAGGAAACATGAGTTCCGACTTCTCTTTACCACAAGATTTGCATATGATATAGTAAAGCTGCTCTATAACAAATTTGTCTGTCAAATAACACCTATAAATGACTCTAAATTTTAATATACGCCAATTTGATCAATTCCCAGTTTAGTGGATTCAAGATTAGCCTCAATCACATACAGAAGAATGCCAGATATCCTTGTAGTCATCTTAATATAATATAAATCTCGTGTCACAATGTTTGTCCTCAATGGACTCCTAAACCACTTAACCGATTATGATAAAATTTGCACACGATGTGCAGTTCGATCCAACTTGAGAGATAGGATATCTTAGATCAAGGTCTGATAATGGAGCTGGAAGGTGGCCACAGGAACTCCGTCAATAAGCAAGATAACCTCATCGTGTTTGGGCTCTAATGAAGCGTCCTGATGAGTACTTTGCATACAGGATGAATTTGAAGGACTAATGATGGAGCCAGAAGGTGACCACAGGAACTCCGTCAATAAGCAAGATAACCTCATCGTGTTTGGGCTCTAATGAAGCGTCCTGATGAGTACTATTGGAAAATTCCCAGAAACAATTCCTATGCGACGCAGACGAAGTTGCGCGAGGCAGCTAGTATAGTATATTTCATTAGTACTTCAATTCTAGTTAGTGCAAGAATTCTGCAAGCGATCATACGTAAAAACAGAGTCGTATCAACGTCAACGACCGTGTGTGGGAATCCTGTGAGTGTTTAATACTTTTTCTTAGTACTCCGTTTAGTTTTCGTTAAATACCGAGAATTGGTGTATTGTTTTTAAAATGTACTGCATTTTTTTTGGTATTATATGTATTACTTACTTTCCGAATCCCCTAAATCATTGTGATTATTAAAATACTTCGGAATAAGGTTTCTTTTCGATAAATAAAATTTTGGTGACCGATATATAGCCCTATATATATATATATATATATATATATATATTTTTATTGCCTTGTAGGCAGGCGAGCCAACGGCCCACCTGATCTTAAGTGGTTACCGTCGCTCATGAACCTCTGCAATGTCAGGGAACACTGAGGGGTCGCTACCTACGACCTAACTTTAAGGACCCTCCTCAAGCCTCGTTTGAAGAAGGACAAGTCATAGCGCTCAGGGAATACCGAGGAGGGGAGCTCATTCCATAGCCGGATGGTGCGTGGCAAAAAAGTGTTCCTGAAACGAACCGTGGATGACCGCGGTGGTTCCATATAGTAGGGATGAACTCCACCTCGACGGCGAGTGGTACGATGATAAAAGGGAGATGTTGGAATCATCTCAAATAATTCCTCGGAGCACTCCCCGTGGAACAACCGGTATAAGATGCAAAGAGACCCGAAGTCCCTTCGCAGACCCAAGGGTTCCAGGTGGTCCGTGAGCTTGGGATCGTCAACGATACGAACAGCTCTGCCCTGCACGGAGTCAAGTGGATGCAGCTGGTATTTGGGAGCACCAGCCCAGAGGTGGGAGCAGTACTCCACGCGAGGCCGTACCTGTGCCTTGTAGAGCACAAGCCTTTGCCTCGGCGTGAAGTACCGCTTCGCTCGGTTGATGACTCCCAGCATCTTAGAGGCAAGTTTGGCTTTGCCTTCCAGATGACTCCGATACTGGACAGTGCTCGACACGTTGACCCCAAGGATCCCAATGCTCTCAGACACTTCAAGGGAGACTCCTTGGAATTTCGGCGCCATGACAAATTGGTCCTTCTTCGCAGTGAACGCGCAAACCTGTGTCTTCGAAGGGTTGAACTGAACTAGGTTCAATTCACCCCATTTGGAGACTCGCCCCAGAAAGTGCTCCACTTCAGACACAAGTTCGGCTCGTCTCTCCTGCACCTGATTCCGAGAGAAACTCTGGTGGCCCGTATAGCGCGCATCCCCCGTACTATCATCCGCATAACAATGCATACCATCAATAGACAGCATGTCATTGATATGCAGAATAAAAAGCGTGGGGGAGAGCACTGAACCTTGTGGGACGCCAGCATTAATAGTCATGGCATTGGAAGTACACCCATCAACCACGACCTGGATGCTCCGGCCATCCAAAAAGCTAGCGGCCCACTTGCAGAGTCTCTCGGGGATTCCGTAGGAAGGTAGCTTCGATAGAAGAGCCTTGTGCCAGACCCTATCAAAAGCCTTCGCGACATCGAGGCTAACCGCAAGTGCCTCGCCCTTGCTCTCCAAAGCCTCAGACCACCGATGGATGAGGTATACTAGGAGGTCGCCAGCCGATCGACCATGGCGAAAGCCATACTGACGATCACTGATCAGCTGACGATCCTCCAGGTAGCCAAGGAGTTGGGAGTTTAAAATTCGCTCCATGACCTTGGAGAGCAAGGAAGTTATCGCTATAGGCCTATAGTTTGATGGATCTGACCGTTCACCCTTCTTGGGGATAGGGTGAACGTGGGCAGACTTCCACGAAGACGGAACCCTAGAGGTGTTGTACGAGAGACGAAAAAGACGCGTTACTACAGGAGTCAGCTCGGGGGCACATATCTTCAGAACCACTGCGGGGATACAGTCCGGCCCGTTAGACTTGTGGACGTCGAGGGAGCTAAGTTCCCGCCTGACCGCACGCTGCGTAATGCGGATTTCAGGCATGGAACTATCACACCGGGGGATGGTAGGCGGTGTGGCTCCCCCGTCGTCCAAAGTCGAATTTGAGGCAAAGAGATGCACCAAGAGATCGGCTTTCTCCTTTGCACTATGGGCCAGACTGTCATCGGTCTTACGCAGTGGTGGGAGACCGGGCTTGCAGAAGTTGCCCTCTGCAGATTTGGCGAGCGACCAGAAAGCACGGCTCCCAGAGGGATAGCTCTTCAGTCGCTCGCCAATCCTAGTAACGTGCTCCGATTTCGCCGCGGCCAAAACCTTCTTGTAGGATCTAGAGGCAGCATTGAGCTCCCGCTTCTTCAAAAAGGTGATCGGTTCTTGACGCTTTCTGGCATCGTTCCATGCAACGTATGCGGACCGCTTGCGGTGTGCAGCGTCCCGACTGGCAGAATTGTACCAGGGAGCACTGCGACCCCCAACGGGCACCACAGAGGACGGAATAAAAAGTTCCATCCCCTGCAGCACCGCGTCTTTAAAACGGTCCGCACAGGCGTCAAGATCATGATCGAAGAAGCAGAGCTGCCTCCATGGGTAGGATGCGAAGAGTTCACGCAATCCATCCCAATCCGCTGACCCGTATTTCCAAACCCTACGATACCCAGTCGTCGGTCGACGAACGGGGCGTGGGATTGGTAAAGCAGCACGGATAAGGCAGTGGTCAGACGACCCCAAAGGGGCATCGACCACCACACTGTATCCGGCCGGGTTTGTGGTCAGCAGAAGATCCAACAAGGAGGGTACGTGCCCCTCAATATCTGGGACGCGGGTGGGCTGCGTTACCAGTTGAGAGAGGCCGTAAGCCAAGGCGAAACCATAGGCAGCCCGACCGGGGAGATCAGTGGTTCTGGATCCCAACCACTCTTGATGATGAGCGTTGAAATCACCAAGAACCACCACCTCCGCCGTCGGGTACTGCTCAAGCACACGCCCAGTCCCCTCTTGTAAATGTTCAAACAGAGCTGATCCTGCATCACTGCTGTGGGACCTGTACAGGCAGGCAAAGATACGGGTACAACCGCCGTGATCAATGCGCAGCCATAATAGGGACAGGTCCCGTTGTTCGAGGCCCCTCAGGCGGCCACAACAGACATCCGACCGGACAAAGACACATACCCCGGCCTTACGTAGGAAAGTGTGCTCCAGAACGTAACCGGGGTAGTTGATGTGGGATGTGTCATCCGGCGAGGATATCTGCGTCTCCGTCAAGAAGAATAAGGCGGGACGTGCCGTCTCAAGATGATGATGGACGGCATCAAGGTTACTATATAGTCCCCTAACATTGCAGAAGTCCACAGAAAATGTGGGATAGGGGTCCGCCGAAATAATACGTTTTCTTCTTCTTTGTCTTGCCATGTTGGTTTCTAAAAACCCCTTTTTTAAGGAGAAAAGGGGGAAAAACACAGGTGAGGAAGGGATTGCCGACAGTAATGCAGACATAGCACTCGGAAAAAAAAAATACCATACGCAGTCTGCGAATAACACCCGGGTTTTTGTGATTAGCTGGCACGAAGCACGAGAGGGCCCCCAGTCCACTCCGAGCGCGACCGTCGGGTCCCAATCCGGTCTCCGACTCCGGCACGACGGCACGCAACGGTATTTTTCGCCGGTTGGCAGGACAGCCTCCCGGGGCGGAGTTTAGTAGTGACACCCGGGTTCGGGTCCTCTACTGACCGGCAGGCGGCGGCGGGCACCGTTTCACTGGGTCTCACTGAACCCCGCGCCAGCCAATCACACCCAAAGTCCTAGACGGGATCAGCGTATGACATGTCCCTGCACTGTGAAGCAACACTGTCGACACTCGGGATGGGAAGGGGGGGAAGGGGAAAAGCTCCCGGCTACCCAGTCCTTCCACCGGAACACGGTAATACCGTTATGGCGGCAAAAATAGACTGGGCGGTGGTACCTACCCGGACGTCTCTCGACCTGGCTGGCAGGACTGAAACTCGAAGGGTAACTATCCTACCAGCCAACTCAAGAGTCCTACCACCTAGTATATAACGGCGCAAATAGTGTGTTGAGGTGTAATGACGTTGTAAATAGTCGATCTTCATTTGGTTTTGTCAGGAATGACGTCACAATGTCTAGTTGAACACTTGCTGATCAATACTTTTGAATAAAAACTTAAAAATAACGAGTTTTAACAGTTTATTACTTTTATATCAAGAGGTCCGTTTGCCTCGACAATTCAAACACGAATGAATAATAACAGCGGCAACGCCTGTATTTATAGCAAGTCTCCACTTCCAACTACCCGCACTGCGAATAGGTTGGTTTCCCTTGTTATAACCCCGTCATATATATTGTTTAAGCTATTGAAAGTATTTGTAGTTCTTTTAACTCCTTCTTCTTAAGAACTAAAATTTCGTCGCACGCAAAAGTTTTGCTTTTATAAATTTGATGTTCAAAGCCCAGCACATTAGGCTTAAATTAAAATAAAGATATTTTAATGATACATGTTTATCGGATTTATCGAGTAGTGTTGCTTTTTAAGATGATGGGTATAGTCTAGTTAAGTAATAATGTACTTGAAAAACCTTAATTCATGTTTTGGCTGTATTCTGTTTTGTGTAATAATAAGGAATTGTTTTAAAAGATTTTAACCACAGCGCCATCTAGCGATAATCATCTAAAACAAAAAAGTGTCGTGACAACTTTTTCATAAGAATTTCCGTCTAGCCCCTTTTCGATAACGCGCGATAATAGATAAATAAATAAAAATATGTATACATAAAGCTAAATTTGTCGCTTTTTAAACCTTGCCAGCTGTAATCAGCGACCACGTACATAAACAGAACTCTTTTAAATCTCTTTTAAACAGGCTGTTTTTTCTACATATATATGTTACTTATTCAGCCTTTGCTAAATTCAAACTAATTTCGTCACCAGTCAAGTTAGGTACCTAGGTGGCCCACAAAGTAGTTAAGCAATCCGAACGCCATTATCAAATTTCTGATCACATTAACACCCACAACACATTCTGGACTACACTCATTCTCACGATTTTGAATAAAAAACGACTTTTACAAAGAAAACAGTCGTTATTAAGAGAAACATATTTATATACCGCCTACTATTTTTTACAAAGTTTATATTAACTTGCACTGGATGTAACTATGTAAGTTCGTGTGGAATCTTGCGAGTTGAATTTGACAAACTTCCCGGTTTCCGATTGAGCTGACATTTTGCACGTTTATATACCTATCACATGACAATGCGATCAACTCCTGTACTAAACAAAATATACTCGTCTTGTTTGGGCTCATTTTATTTTCTCTAGTCTTAGTTAGCACTTAACTATTACAATATATCCAAGATTTCAAAAGCTTGTATTTAAGTGTTTTTGTTTAAAAGTATCGTATCGTATGTCGTATTTGGTAGACGTGAAGACAGCGTAGCATGCATAATAAAAATTCGACATCTTTGAATATGCAAAAAATTTGCTTTAAAAGGTTATGTAATTTCAATCACAGCAGATACCCTTCAAGCGCAGGTTTCTGCAGTATTTCAAAAATGTCTAGTTTAAAAATTTGATAAAAAAATCGCTTCCCAGTAATATCCGGGTCTTTGAAAATCTCCAGTTCGAGTTCTAAGCCGAAAATGCAACAGGAAATAGGGTTGTCACTTTGAGCATATTTTAAATATTTTTTTCATGAAGAGCAGCGCTTGTGATCACTGTATTCTTATGACTTTTATCATTAAGTAATAATTTAAGAAAAAAATAATTATCATTATAAGGTAGTATTTAGTAAAGGTTTTTGTTGGATTAGGCGAAGTCAGCATAATGAAAGGTAATATTTTCAGATGTCACCACAGAATCACCACATAGTATAAAACAAAGACGCTTCGCGCACTCTGTCCTGTGTATGCTTAGTCTTTAAACTACGCCATGGATTTTGATACGATTTACCATAATATACAGGGTGTTTGTTAGACAGGGTACATATTGCAGGAGGGTGATGAGTACTCTGTTCTAATACGGAATATTACAAAAAATAAGTAAAATTACAATTTTTTTTATTTTTTTTAAATCTAAATTCGACAAAACTACCTCAAACATAAGCAATTTCGGCTTAAAGAGTGTTGACTAATGACCTCTAGTGATCTCGCGCACCCCACACCTCCGCCACACCCATCAGCTGTCGAAAAACCATCATTTTGCAAGAATTTTAGGTATTTTTAAGTTGCGATTACTAAGGCATTAAGCCATATTCTTTGGTAATAATATTTTTACTGGTCGTATATAACCATCAGCTACCATGACCTTCAATATGTACCCTCACTAGGAAATCACCCTGTATACAGTGATTCAATAGAAAGTTTTATACCAACTATATGTTAGGTGATTTGTCTCTAATTCCATTTAATTGTTTGTAGAAGCGGGTATTACATCGATTTAAAGGAAAGACTTCCGGTTGTGATGAATCATTTTATAAGAGTGTTGTTAAATTCTTTTAATTTTACTTTTTATGAAAACGGAACTACTAGTGGCACCATCTGATTTATTTCTCAAGAAAGTATAAAAGGCGTGTGAACTATAGTTTAAATACAGTATTCGACGTGATTTCGAGGTAAACAGAGTTGGGAGTAATTGTGACTGAGTTTTGGAGGATGATTATACTGATTTTGGAAGATAAATAAACTGTTATTGTGAACCAAGGAGTTTTCATTGTGTTACTGAACTGAACCCCAATATATATGATAGAGTAACATTGATATTTGTAGATGTTTCTGACGTCATTAATCTATAATTTATTCTGCTCTTAAATCTGATCTATTATCTAATCTAAATCTATAATCTTTGTGATGCTGTTGCCAGTTCTGGTAAAAGATATATAAAACTAATTTTGTACAGCCCTAAAGAGTATGTTCCGTATAGGAATTACAAGCTTTAGCCAGATTGAAAATATGACCACAGATTTCGTTGTAGCCGTACAAATATACTCTGTACAATCCTACAGTACATGTGCTGTGGAAATAGAAGCCGATTTGTTTCAGAAAACTTAAATATTACTCACAAAATGTTTAGAATAGTAACGTCAGAGCAATTTTGATACATTATATTCCTATTTATATTTAACTAGCTAATCCTCGCAATTTCGAATCTTACACCATGCGAAAGCTACATTTTCCACAAGTACCTAACATAGGCTAGATTTTGGAACGAAGTTCTTTATTGCGCGTTATCGAAAGGGGGCTCGACGGAAAAAATCTTACGAAAAGTTGTCACGACACTTTTTTCTTTTAGATGATAATCGCTAGATGGCGCTGTGAACAAAATCTTTTAAAACACGTTCTTATTTTTGTTTTAGATGACTAGCGCTAGATGGCGCTGTGATCAAAATCAAACACGTAAACACCAACAGTCAAACAAACCTTTTAAATTATAAGATATCTTTTAATCGAAAGGAACTTCGTTCTATTCGGGTGTCCCATGACACCTCTCAAGTTTTTTTTTTATACTATAACTTCAATAACGTCAGCAAAGGTGTGAAAAAATATCCAAAAACCCTCTTACATGGCGTGCGCTGCGAAAACTATTGATAGAACAAAATAATGTACTACGGATTTCTAGGTCTTATTAATATCTAACAATGCTGGCTGAACCCTTTGTGACGCAGACGAAATTGGGTCAGTTTTATCTATAAAACCAGTAAAATATATATTATAATTAGTTTCTAGTACGATAAGCTGTGTCTGGAAACTTTGGAAGTTAAACTGATTGTGTGTAATTAGATGAAATTGTTGTTTTATAATTAGAATTAGTTATAGAATGGGTTCATTGTCTATATCTAGCCTAAAAGGGATCATATTATTGTTTAGAATGAATTTCTAAAATGTATTAAATAAAATCATATTATTTAAAAAAATGTTCGTATTGTATGGCAAAAAGCATCGACCGTCATCTTGAGAAGCTTTCGCTCCCTGGCTGGGTGGCGGGCCTGATTCAGCGCGGCGGTCGTTCTTGACACGACACGTATTGTGAGGAGGTTCCGCACTCTTGAGCCCTGACCACTGATGGCTTGGGTTGTAGATTCCATCTTTAGTGGCCCTCTGTTTTTTACTTGCTGGCCCGCGCGATTTCGTCTGCGTCATATAAGAATAGTTCTCGAGAATTTTCTCGCATTATAAACCTTTCCTTGACTTCATAGTAAATGTCAAGACTAAAATTAGCTAAATCGGTTCAGCAGTTCTCGAGTTTTAGTGAGACTAAAGAACAGCAATTAGTTTTGATTTATAAGATTTTATTTTTATGAATGGTTTTATTTATTTTTTTCCACTAATAAAGTCTAGTTAATAAAACAATATTTATTTTATGTATTTAAAATTTAATATCGAATAAATGAGACACAATATATGATTCTGCGGACGATGATATGGTTATCCAAATGACAATAGAACACATTGGCGGTATCTCTCATGATGTCTAGCATCTCGAGATGTCTGGTAGACTCTTCTGTTTGCAGTAAGCGTACGATGTAGGCCAGGCTTTGAACCCGATTCGGTCGTAAACACGCTTTGCACATCTGACGTCATCTGCCAGATCCTCGTTCAGGAGATCTGAAATGGTAATACAATGAATTGAAATTAAAAGAAATAATTTATTATCAAAGTTACTGAAAAATTATCATGCTTGTTGATGTTAAAAGATTACCACCAGTTCGAAAAAAATTAATTATTTCAACCATCCTGAGAAGAACAAGTAAAAAACTTAGCGAGAATGTCTTTTTTTGTATTATTTTTCCGTCGTTTTCTCTTTATGATAATAAAAAATAATGTGCACACGTATTCTTTCATGCTATGTATTCGCTATGATTAAAAAAAACTAATTATACTAGTAAAATTTATTTGTATTTATAAAATTAGCTCCTGATAAATATGTAACAAAAATATATTAAGTGTGTTAAAAATATTGCTAATAAATTTAAGAAGGAGTTTTCTTTTACTTTTTTGTTTCTTATTTATGTCAAGATGTCTATGAAGGTTTACTGAGGCGAACGTGTTTTGTTTCTAGTTTATAGGTTATTTTACATCCTTCCAGTACGTTAAGTTTTAAATCAGTAAATAGGTTTAATAACATACCTTCACACTTCATGTTGCAATTCCCTCCTTTACGGCCTTTTTTGCACCAATCTTTGTTATTTATCTGTAAAATATAATTTAATATTAAAGTTTGGTACTTATTAAGAATACAAAAATGAGAATAATGATTTCACCAGCATATTAAAATCGTAGAACAATAATTTATCATTTAAAATCTCTCCTGTTCCATAAATGAAGTAAAGACAATGTTATAAGGTTTTTGAGTTACAAAAAAACATAAAAAAATGAAATGATTAGCATTTTTGATAGTTTCGTCTGCATTTTATATGGTCAAAGTCAAAGTCAAATCATTTATTTCAAATTAGATGTGGACACACATACATTTTGAAAGTCAAAAATAAAATCAAAAGTTCTACCACCAGTTCGCTAAAATTACGCCTCCGTCCTGAGAAGAACCGGCGCAAGAAACTCAGGGCATGTCTTTTTTTTTAATTTAAATATATTGTTTTTTTTTCTTTTTTTTTTAATATTTTTTTACAATATTTTTGTTTTTAACAAATATCAACTGTCGACTGTAACATCATGTGGTAGTAAATTGCAGAAATACCAAAGGAAATAAATAAGATGTGACTTTTTGGGTTTACAATCTATCTTCTATCTATATATATAAAAATGAATTGCTGTTCGTTAGTCTCGCTAAAACTCGAGAACGGCTGAACCGATTCGGCTAATTTTAGTCTTAAAATATTCGTGGGAGTTCAGGGAAGGTTTAAAAGGTGAGAAAAAATTGAATAATTTCTGGGAAAACCCTAAAAATAGCCCTTTTCTATTTCCCATACAAACGTTTTCTAAATAATATGTAGAGTCAATTTGAACTTTATTGCTATTCAATAAAGTTCATATTAAATTATAATCACTCACTGTTGTCTAAGCAATTTAGGTATGTTCCTAACGTCAACGAGTCAATTTGCAATTTGACAATTGACAACCAACTAATATGTCAATCATTCTGTCGCACTTCAGAATACAGAGATTTATGGCTTAAAGGTAAACTCCAAAAAAATGATATTTTCAATTTTAAAGACGATTTTAAAGCAACGCCATCTATGAGAATTATATTACGTATTAATATTATATTACGAATTACGTCTAGAAGCACTTTTTCGATATAAATAATATGATTATGTCATTGCATTGTGGGCGACGTGGTGTTTTTCGATTGTAATAGATGGCGTTAGGCATTTTGTTCTTAAAAATTGTATAGTTGATCCCAAGCTCACGGACCACCTGGAACCCTTGGGTCTGCGAAGGGACTTCGGGTCTCTTTGCATCTTATACCGGTTGTTCCACGGGGAGTGCTCCGAGGAATTATTTGAGATGATTCCAACATCTCCCTTTTATCATCGTACCACTCGGCGTCGAGGTGGAGTTCATCCCTACTATATGGAACCACCGCGGTCATCCACGGTTCGTTTCAAGAACACTTTTTTGCCACGCACCATCCGGCTATGGAATGAGCTCCCCTCCTCGGTATTCCCTGAGCGCTATGACTTGTCCTTCTTCAAACGAGGCTTGAGGAGGGTCCTTAAAGTTAGGTCGTAGGTAGCGACCCCTCAGTGTCCCCTGACATTGCAGAGGTTCATGAGCGACGGTAACCACTTCCCATCAGGTGGGCCGTTGGCTCGTCTGCCTACATGGCAATAATAAAAAAAAAAAAATAAAAAAAAAAAAAAAAAGTTAATTCGTTTCAGAGATTAGCAAGACAAATACATAAATGTATTTATTAAACTTAAGTGGGATGTAGGAACTGGCTAATTTTTATACTCACACATTGCCCTTTTATATAAAAATCGAAAAAGTTCAAATGTGGATGTGTTATATAAGAGCTCGGACCAGCGGTAATACAAGTATACAAGAATACTCCGTTCTCTTTCTAAATCTTGGCGAGGAGTGAGGTGGACAGGTGGTTCTTCTGAGTCTGTCGGTAGAGTTGTATACAGCTTAAACAAACTCACTGTGTGTACTTTTTTTTTAAACGCTGGAAATCGTGGCGCTGCGCTTGGGATATGTGGTACTTAAAACGCACTAAAAGCTCCAATCGCTCACACTCAGCGTTTGAATCCTGGCTGAACCAGACCCTAGCACGGGGTAATGCGGGACGGCATGACGCATTATGCACTACGGCATAAATTTTCCTTCGCGCCGCCCCCGAACACCGAACCGGCAGCCACCGGCTCTCAGGGTCAGCGGACTTTCCGAAGCCCGCCAAGAAATATGGGACCGCGTCTCACAATCCCACGGGATACCCTACTGGGTCATACCAGTGTGGATCGGAGAGTGCGGTCTTCCAACCCACGGTTGCCTTAACGCAAGGTGCGTGCTAAGCGAGACACGACACCTTCTTGGAACCCCGCACGCTGGGTAGCGTTGAGAACCCGAATCTCTTAGGGAGGCAAATTCCGAGCGAAATTGCAGTTCCAGCGCCCTGATCGATGACGGCGGATTCCTGCGTGGAGAAAAGAACTCAGTTTCACACGCCCTGCCGCTCTCTTCCGACATGTGGACTCGCAGAAGTCGAGCCAGTCGAGGTACTTAAGCACCCCGACCCCGAACCGAATAACTCCAACTATAATGTAGGCATCGACCGGTGGCGACGCCCCAGACCCGTGGAACCATAGGGCCTGGGGTTTATTTAGCGCCACATCGAGGCCCAACCTCCAAATTATACCACACCCGCTGTGGCAAGACGTGCACTCTCTGTAGTCAGCCCCCTGGGCTACAACCAACGTGTCGTCTGCGTAACAAATAACGCTAAGTTCCGAGAGGAGAGTGCCTCTCAGTACTTAGTCGTACCCGATATTCCAGAGGAGAGGTCGCGGACCGTCCCATATGGAACACCGCGGACAACTTGAAACCGGTGCAAGGTCCCACCGTACCTGGCACTGTGTGTAATACAACATCAGCAGAATTCTTGGGTGTGCGAGCGGGCATTTTGACGCCCAAAAGTGATAAGGATGTAACAATTAACGAATGCATTCTCTCCGAAATTGAGAGGAATGAAGTGCACTTCACCTCTATAAACACTGCCGGTATGCAAGATGACACATTATTCTGTAAAATTTCTGAACTCTCTATCAGCAAGTGTACTTCCAGTGCATACCATCAAGCTGAACGTCCGCGTCGGTGTCCCAATTATGCTTCTTCTGAACCTATTTCCGAAGTTGTGTAACTGCTGCCTTAAAGTCATCTGAACAGGCACACCATTGAGGCGGAAATTCTTTCGGGTTGAGCCTTTCACGACGGGAAACGCGTCGCCTCTCTTCGCATAATCCCGTGCTGGGTGCTGTCTTCAGCCGGGGTTCAGACCCTGAGTGTAAGCGGTTGGAGGTTTTAGTGCGGTTCAACTTCCACATATTCTTCAACTAAAAAAAAATGGGATGAGGCATCGGCGAGGCTGTATTTATATCATGCATTCTTCTCATCTATACTAATATTATAAATAGTTTGGTTGTTTGTTTGAACGCGCTAATCTCAGGATCTACGGTCCGATTTCAAAAATTCTTTCACTGTTGGAAAGTCCATTTATCGAGGAAGGTTATAGGCTATATTTTATTTTCAAAAATATTTGGGATCCGTGTGAAAATATCGAATATGTAACACAAGGCGAATAATCGAAAACCTATTTATGCGTACGCTGCAAAAGCTACTGACAATAGAACAAAATGATATACTACGGGTTTTTAGGTCTTTGTAAGACCAACAAAAAAGTCCGCAAGAGCATATATCTAACTATCATAGTTTAGTCACAATAACCGCTTTTATGTTTAGCAAAATAATATTTCGTCCCAAGTTTGAATTTAACATTAAATGAGTGTATCGTTATATTAACCCTTAAACAAATTAAGTATTATGTTATCAAGAGTACCTATTAATGTAGAAGTAAATAACTTTTTGTTTTATTCCAATAGGACTTTTCGTTTAGAAGTTATTACGAGTATAAAAACGCAATGAATATGTGGGTGCGCTGTTGCCACGAAAATAATAACTCGACGGCGTTGCGAGTATTGTTCGAACCCCTTTGTAACGCAGACGAAGTTGCGCGGGTCAGCTAGTAATTATATATTTTTCAGACAGATAACACTTTCTTTTTATTTTTCAAATTTCGAACACGAAAGAAGTTTTATGCTCGAACATACCAAAGTCTTCAAATTCAAATTCAATTAAACCAAAGTACATAAGTTTCCAATACTGGTGTAAATTATGTCGTTTTTTTTTTTTTTTTAGTCAACAGCTAGTATTAAGAGTTTCATTTTTAAATACTATTATCTAACGCTCTTAACTGTGTACTTTCTTATTTAATCGAAAATTCTAGAGGCTTCTTAAAGTTCACGAAGCAATTACATAAAATCCTCTCCAGAAAAGTCCTAAAACATTCATTTTTTCCTTTGATCAATAATGTAAACACACGTTGATTATAGAATCAATACGAACATATTTTATCGTGTTCAGCGAGCACACTCAAACACTGATGAAGCGATGCAAGATTAGCAAAGCGATGGAAAGTATTAGTCGAAGACGCGTTATTTACACACAGACTGATTTCAATCCCAGGGTATAGATTTGCAAAACGTTTCGTAGTGATGTAGAAAATATCGATTTTGTAAAATTAAAACCGACGACGCAATTTTGACGTGACAACGTCTTATAAATTGGTTTGCCGGGTGACACTTCAAGAAACTGCGTTACGCTCCGCTCACGTTATGCGCTCACAATGAGAGCGAGTGAGAGGCACGCGTGCCTTTCACTTTTTATGTCTGTCTCTCTCGCTCATAGGCGGTCTAACCATGCCCGAGTCGTTGTCACGTAAAACTTTCGCCCGTATACCGACTTTACAGGCAACCATTTTTTTTTATTTGAATGGCAATTGGTAAATGAGCTGATGACCTAGTTACCGGTATTTTTTAAGAATTCAACCTCTTAAGTAATTCTACACAGGAAAGCAGTCTAGGGTGTTTGGGGCTGCACCAATACCAAATGCCATCTTACGCCTCCAAGCAGGCTCGCCTCAAAGCAAGGCAGTTCAAGTCTCTAATCCCGACAACGTTCGGTCGTCTCAATCCTTTGGACACAAGGTTCTATTTCGGGGCAAAGCACCTCATCGTATTAAGCCACAAGCGCGCAACAATGAGTTAAGCAATTGAAAAAAAACATGTGGGGGAAAAATAAAACTTCCCCATTTTGTAGAGGCGGCCATCTTGAAAAAATACCACGAAACATTGCAACAAATATGGTACAAAAAAATAGATTCACTCATGCGGAAGTTACGAATACACAAATAAACACACACACAAATAAAAATACTACAAACAGACTAAGAATGTTGCCAGTGCGATTATTCGTTACATTCCCAATACACAAAAAGAATGCGTATGTTACAGTATGTATGTATATATTTATGTATTTGTTATGTATATTGTACGTGTATATTGTATTGGTACTCATATTTATATAATCTGAATTTTGGCAAGTTTTATTTTAAAATTTTAAGCTTTAAAAGTAACAATTTTTTTTTTATTTCCATTAGACTTGTTTTGCCTACCTTCAATCATCTCTCCATGTCCTAAAGGTAAACTGGTAGAGAATGTCTATGGCATTAAGTCCGCCTATGTACACTATTTTGTGCATAAAGTTTAAATAAATAAATAAAAAGAATACCAAATCTAATCATCACCTCTACGTCGAAAATTAAAAATGGGCGCCCTAGTACAAAGTTAGGTTAACATCGACAAAATGATCGATAAAATACGTCCCATCACTAATCTATACATTTGAATGAAGCGAATTGATCTGGTCGTGGCCCCGCATCGTACTGTAACGAGAACTCATTGCGACAATGCAAATTCCACCTCGAGAATTACCTATCTGCCACGTTGGCGTATTGCGGTACCAAGTATATTTACCTAGTTTCAGATACTAGGTTTTATATTTTACTTTAGTAAGAAAGAAAAACGCTTTGCCATGTAGGCAGACGAAGTGGTATGTATTTTACTTGTTCTAAGGTTTCAGATACAAGTTTTATCACTTACACTATTACTAAACGGGTTCTTACCACGATTATTTTTAATTGAGAGGTCCCGATATTTCAGCACTGTTTCAAGCGCCATGATCACGGGAAGACTGAGGAACTGCGGGTAGGTCATTTAAGAGCAGACAAATCTGTCTACCCTCATTCTCGTTCGTTTGCCGGTATCACTGGAACTCGAACTCACAGTTCGACATACCACACTGACAGTATCGGATGCCGCCTCAAAACTAGATTTTTTTGGCTTTATTTCCGTCTATCAGTGTAAGTGATGTAGATAACCGCGAGTGTTTAAAGAAATTTATTACAAGGTTTATATTTTGGTTTAGAAAGAAAACGTTTTGTTTGTCATGTAATTAGACGAGCCAACCTGGATCGTAAGCAGTTACCGTTGCTTATGGACTTCTGCAATGTCAGGGGACACTGAAGGGCTACCTACGACCTACCTTTAAGGAACTTCCTTCCTTTATTCACACTTTACTATATTTTTTTTCAGTTGGAGGAAATCACCAGATCCCCGGGGTATGTGGGAGTTGAACCGCACTAAAACCTCCAAACTGCTCATACTCAGCGTCCAAACCTCGGCTGAGACCAGAACCCAGCACGGGGTTTGGAGGGACGGCGCGACGCGTTACGCACACTTTAGTATAGTAACGTTTTCGTATTATTATGAGGAGTTAAATGCACAGAGTCATCCTTACTAACTCTGTCTGTCTGTTACGCTTTCCTGCTTAAACCTCTCAACCGATTTTGATGAAATTTGGCACAGACAATCTTAAGACTCTGAGAAAGAACATAGGCTACCTTGTAATTGAAAATGACGCAGATGATTTTTTTTTGTTTTTTTTTAGTTGGAGGAAATCACCGGATCCCCGCCCGCGGGCGGCGTATGTGGAAGTTGAACCGCACTAAAACCTCCAACCGCTCACACTCAGCGTCTGAACCCCGGCTGAGGCCAGAACCCAGCACGGGGTTATGAGGGACGGCGCGACGCGTTACGCACACTTTAGTATAGTAACGTTTTAGTATTATTACGAGGAGTTAAATGCACAGAGTCATTCTTACTAACTCTGTCTGTCAGTCTGTCTGTTACGCTTTCCTGCTTAAACCTCTCAACCGATTTTGATGAAATTTGACCCAGACAATCTTAAGACACTGAGGAAATCACCGGATCCACGCCCGCGGGCGGCGTATGTGGGAGTTGAACCGCGCTAAAACCTCCAATCGCTCACACTCAGCGTCCGAACCCCGGCTGAGGCCAGAACCCAGCACGGGGTTATGAGGGACGGCGCGACGCGTTACGCCCACGGCACTCTTTCCCGTCGCGCCGCCCCCGACGCAGACGAAGCTGCGTGAGCCTGTTAGTTGTATCTATAAATAACAGCCTATACGTATAATTACGTGTAGATGTTAATTTAGATGTGAATATGTTCGTACAAAGCGTTCAGTAGATACAATGTACCTGTATTATATCCATCCATTGCACATTCTGTGAAATGACCTATTAAACTGATACTGAATAATATATTTCTACACTAATATTATTAAATAAGAAAATCGGGAGGAACCAAAAAAGCATACAAGGAACTAAAGAACTCAATGGATTGGATAGTTAAAATGAAAAACAATAGTGGAAGATGGAAACATAATAGATCAGACATATTAAGAACAGCTACGCACTTTTATAAGAAATTGTATGAAAACAATACACTAGACAATGAAATCAATTTCTCAGAAATATCAGAAACTCCTAGTATCCTCCAAGCCGAAGTAGAAAGAGCAATAGATACGCAAAGAAGTGACAAAACACCAGGTCCTGATGGCATTAACAACGAAATCATAAAACAGTGTAAAGACGTCTTAATACCTATTTTCACAAACCTATTCAATGAAATCTTACGAACTGAAATAATACCCCGGCAATGGACTGAATCTAACATCATACTACTTTACAAAAAAGGAGACAAACACGAAATCGCCAACTACCGCCCCATCAGTCTTATGTCAAACATTTATAAGATATTTGCAAAGATAATTTTAAACCGTATGGAAAGGACACTAGATGAACACCAACCCATAGAACAAGCCGGATTTCGTAAGGGCTACTCAGTAATGGACCACATTCACGTAGTACGTCAAATTATGGAAAAGTATCATGAATACCAGCTTACCTACTATATTGCATTCATAGACTACAGCAAAGCCTTTGATTCGCTATTTCATAAGAATATCTGGGAAGCGTTAGCAGAACAAGGAATTGAACATAAATATATTAGACTATTAAGAAACGTCTATAACAAAAGCACATCCAGGATTCAATTGGAGAAGAAAGGTATTCCATTCAAAGTACAAAAAGGAGTCAGACAGGGAGATCCTCTATCCCCAAAGTTGTTCTCAGCGGTATTGGAATCAATCTTTAGACGTTTTAACTGGGAAAATCTAGGCATCAACGTGGACGGCGCACCGCTGACACATCTAAGATTCGCAGATGATATTGTGCTGTTCGCTGAGACACCTGAAGATCTTAACAAAATGTTAGAAGATCTTGCGATAGAAAGCAAAAAAGTAGGATTAAAACTAAATGCAGAAAAAACGAAACTAATGAGGAACGGAAACAAAGTCACCATTACAATAAATAATAATGAAATTCACTATACTGACGATTACATCTATCTAGGACAACTCATAACTCAACAGGAATCTATGGGTAAGGAAGCCGACAGAAGAGTAACGAACGCTTGGAAGGGATATTGGAGCCTAAAAGAAGCAATGAAAGATAAAAAACTTAACACTAATATCAAAACTAAATTATTTAACACCTGCGTATTACCCGTCCTCACGTATGGCTGCCAGTCATGGAACCTGAACCAAGATATGATAAGTAAGCTAGCAACCACCCAGCATGCTATGGAAAGAAGCATGATAAATGTGAAGAAATCAGATAGATTCAAAAACTCTGCAA
Source organism: Trilocha varians (assembly GCA_030269945.2). NCBI lineage: Eukaryota > Metazoa > Arthropoda > Insecta > Lepidoptera > Bombycidae > Trilocha > Trilocha varians. The sequence continues at coordinate 12,767,701 of AP028277.1, forward strand.
TAAGAAACAAAACACAAGTTACAGATGTAACCAGGAAAGTTAGAAGGCTTAAATGGAGATGGGCAGGGCATATGATTAGGGGCCAAGATAAATGGAGCAGAAGAATAACTGGATGGTATCCCAGGAAAGGGAAAAGAAAAAGAGGCAGACCGCAGAAAAGATGGGATGACGATATAAGGGAAGTGGCGGGCGTCACATGGAATAGAGTAGCATACGTGAGATCAGAATGGAAAAGATTGGAGGAGGCCTTTGCCGACTGGCAAACAGATCTGCAAAAAACAAGCAAACTGCAAATCCTAGAATAAGTTTAGAATAAGTTTTATGTTTTATAATTTTTTAACTTTTTTTCATTTTGTGGATCTGAATAAAGGCTATATTATTATTATTATAAAGTTGTTGTATTTTTAATACTCGCTCGCGAAATACGAGGTGTTAATATCATTTGCGGGCTTGTGGCCAAACAAATAATATGGGGAAATTGAATATTAATTATTTATGGACAGAAATTTACGGACTATTCGACAAGTATTTAAAATAACTGCTTTTTGTAATTGCATGTATATAAATTTAGGTATGGTCAGTGTTTCCAGACTTGTGTGTAGAGCGTGAGGTATGATGCCAGTGGATGATAATATGATCGGGACTGTCTTTACTTTGTCAACTTTCCATTGGGTTTTTAACTCAATGCTGAGATCAGAGTACTTTCTAAGCTTTTCTGTAAATGTAGTTGTTAAATTATGTGTGTTAGGTATTGCAACGTCTATTAGATATACAGTTTTGTTTTTCTTTTCATGTAAAATTAAATCTGGTCTGTTGGCGTGAATAGTTTTATCTGTAATGATTGTCCTATCCCAATATAATTTGTAATCCGCAGAATCTAGCACAGTTTCGGGTTTATACTTATAATACGCTGTTTTAGTAGGAATGAGTTTATATTTGTAAGCTAAATGTTGGTGAATTATTGCTGCGACCTGGTCATGGCGATGTTTGTAATCAGACTGTGTGATGGATCTACATGCACCAGTGATGTGCTGGATTGTTTCGGGGCTGCTATGGCAATGTCTACATGAATCATTAGTAAGTGTTCTGTCTCGTATTATATTATTATTATTATTATCTCTATATATTTATTTACACTTATTTTTTACATTATATTTTTAAAAAAATTAACAAAGGAAATAAATTTAAAAATACAATATAAAAAATATATTATTATTATTATTACACTAATATTATTAAGAGGAAAACTTAGTTTGTAATGAAGGCTCAAAAATTACTTTAAAAAAATCATCATTCAAAAGATTTAATTTACCTATCAGAAGACCGTTTTAGACAATCTGACGTGGGGTGAATGACCGGTCGAAATACAACTTAGCACCATTTTTAATTTTTGAATCGGTTAAACTTTTTTGAAATCGCACGACTATCGTTGCGGACTTCCATACTATGATGAAATTTTTTTTTATCCAATTCCTAAAATAAAAGTGGTTTTAAGTATTATTTCAACACGTCATTAACCACACGTCAGATTATCCAAAGTTACAGATCCACCCTGTATAAACGAGGGGTAACTGTTCTAGTATTTCTCTCTAACTATCATAGCGCAGATAAACCTCATTTTCAAAACCATATTAAGTTAACTAACTAATAAATTTGCTTGAAAATTTGCATGAACACGTCCGTTGATCATTCCGATGAACCGTGCAGGTCGACAAAGATTAAAAAAATATGATAGAACGGACAAAAACTTGGTGACAAATAGCTCTATAATCGAAATAATTGAGTAGAATAGACTCCTATGCTCTAGAACTAGAGCTTTTACATATGGTTTTTGTTTTTATTCATATTTAAATGATGTTTTTTTTTAAACCTAAAATTAAATATAAAACCTTCACTCTGTTTTTTTTCCAAAATGTCTTTAGTCTTTTTAGCCTTTCTTCCGTGGATATGTTTGTTTATTTATTTATAAATGGAGTATCAACAGCTTACATATGTTTTATTTTGAATTTTTAAGCTTTAAAGCTAACAATTTTTTTTTACATATTTCCACTAGACTTGTTTTGCCTACCTTCAATCATCTCTCCATGACCTAAAGGTAGACTGGTAGAGAATGCCTATGGCATTAAGTCCGCCTATGTACACTCTTTTGTGCATAATGTTTAAATAAATAAATAAATATGTTATTAAGAAACAAAAGGAAAATCTCTGTGTCAATTTTCCCCACTAAAAGAAACTAGGGAGAAACTACTATTACCATAGAACGAAACTACAAAATATTTGTCACTTCTATATTATTTCAAACGTCTTTGCCAGCTTAATGAAATGATATTCTGATTGCAATGCATCTATTTATTACGTTCAAATAGACTTATGACTGAGTATTTATTTAGAATCTATAAAATACCTAAACATTACATTGACGATCTGGTCAAAATCTAGGGAGGTCACTGGATGCAGATAGCGCAGGACCGGTCGTTGTAGCGAAGTTTGGGGGAGGACTATGTCCAGCAGTTGACGTCTATAGGCTGATGATGATGTTGGTGATGACATAGTTTAGAACAAGGTCGCTTTCTTTTTTTGGACGGGAGGAAATCGCCGGACTTCCACTCGCCCCGCGAGTGGGGTATGTGGGGGTTGAACCACACTAAAACCTTCCGCCGCTCACGGTCGACGTCCGATCCCCGGCCGGGACAGAACCCGGCACGAGGCTGACAGGACGCGTTTGCGATTGTCGCTCACGTATGGCCCCGAACAAGGTCGCTTCCGCTGAATGCCTGTCTCTATTTAAGCTTAAATCTTTGAAGATACGCTATGACCATAATATAATACACTGTGAAATTTCTCTCAAGACTACTGGCTAAAACGATGAAGGTAAGCATAGTAAGGACACTTTCATATTGCAGAAAGATCGACAACATGCATTGGGCAAGCGTGGAGCACAAAGATTATTAGTGGGCAATAATGGGTCATTACAGAATATTATCATTTTGAAAAGCATCAGCTTAATAAGCCATAAGCTTGTAATTTTACTTTAAATAACGAATAATTTAAAATTACCCATTTTTGCCAATTAATTATATTTAACACCGCAGTAAACAGTTGAACCTTATTAACGTTTATAATCATGGTTTAATAACGTGTAAACTATGCATATTAATGAAAATATTATCGCGCTGTTTCACGTCAAAATCGTTAATTAATGCCGCACTGTAAATCGATTTAATGGAATAGTGACGAACGAATTTTGAATTAATTTTAAGTAACTTCGGTTAAAATTCGGTCCATAATGTTAAGTTTTCATTTTATCTTACAAGCCAATTAGAATTAAGTGTATCGATTTGTATGCTCGACAAAGTTTATTACAATTGAGTTATAATAACACTGAACACCTTTATGTAACCTGTGATCACAAATAACGAAATTGATTGATTAATTTATAAAATCTCTATGTGCTATTTATCATAACACCATAGTAAAGGAAAACAAAGTGAGGAGAAGGATTAAAAATCCTTCGAAGATATGTGATATCAACAAGCGATTCTGATGATACCTAAGCCTAAGCTTATCAGTGGGCCAAAATAGGTTTGTATAATACACGTTGACCTGTATACCTGTACCAACCCATTACTGCCCACTGTTGAGCTCAGGTCTCCTCAGGGATACACGGGAGGGAGGATACACGTTGACATTGCTAGTTATTTCAGAGATACTGGGAAACGGTACCAAATTGTTAGTAAGTTACATAAAATACTGACCTGAAAGAGTCCATAACTGGAATACGAGTTGTTGTGGTTCGTTATTTTCTCAGTGGTTCGGCTACTCATGTGTTCTATTAGACACACCCCTGAAAAAGCATTTAAATATACACTATCAAGCAAGTTACTAAAAATAAAACGAGTAAATAACACGAAAACGAGTCTTGAAGTTTCAAGAAGGCAGATTTTCCATCATTAGTTTCTTCTGGAAATTCAAGTTCAGTTCCTTTGAATATTTTATACGTCTTTTCAGCTATCCTATAAATATAATGTTTAAAATCTTATAATAAACAACTCATAGAGGAAAACGGAGAAAATATTCTCAAAAACATTATCCGTTACGATTTGTCAAAAGACATTATATTTTAAGTGTTAATTTCTACGCTTTTATTAAAATGAAAACGTAAATTCAGTTTGCAGATTTCTCTCAAAGTTCGCAAAAAAGTCCCAAAGCAACAAGATGGAGACGCGAAATTGTCCTTAATTTTCATAAATAAAATGAAATCTCTTCGGATCAGTAATCCAGACGAAAAAGTCTTATTTAAAATTCAAGGTTTGACCTTAAATAAATCCGGGCAAGTCGAAAGGATTTCCCCGGAACTTTATGAAAGTAAAATTAAAGAAATCCAATTGTTTGACTCGATGAATATTTAATTATAACATCTCAATTGAAATGGCTCTTAAAACAGAAGTTTTTTGTGAGTATTTTCTTTCGTATTCTTTAGCAGGGAGTAAGGTTACGAATAAGTAGTATAAAAATTAGTAAACTTATAATAGATATCTAGAAAAAATAATACAAAACTTAAGGTTTGTAAAAATCGTGGTTTTAAATGAAAAGAAAAATATCTCATCCAATTGTTGAAATGTGTGGAATTATTCGAGATGATTCAAACATCTATAATCGCTCCACCCGGGGTCGAAGTGGAGTTCTTTAACAGAGGCTTGTCCTTAAGGGTTGCTGTAGGTACCATAACTAACATCCCATCAAAATCTTACAACCATTGACACATTTTAAGAAACTTTTCAGAATTCGCCCTAATTCTATTTAAAAATATACATTGTCCTTTTAAATAATTAAAGTATTTCACCCAGTTGATTCTAAATGAATTGCTGACTCTTTTTAAGCAGAAAGGGCTCGCGAATTTGCATAAAAAGGGCACATTGTTCAGATGACGAAACAGTTCTAAATCCTCTTTCATTCAAGTTTAAAATTTGTTTGAGAGTCGACTTAATTGACACTGTATGAACAGGAGATATTAAACCAACAGTAGTATAGTATATACTATACAGCGTACAAACTATCCGAACGGGAGGTCGCGGGTTCAAATCCGGCCGGCTTGTACCTCTAAATCTTAATGTGAAAAAAGATTTATGTGCAATTTTTCACAACACTACTGGCTAAAAACGGTGAAGGAAAACATGGTGAGGAAACCTGCATGTCGGAAAAGGATTCTAAAATCCTTTGAAGATATGTGAAGTTCCCAATCCAAGGCAAGCGTGGTGGACTATGCCTAACTTCTTCGGAGGAGCTCTTCGGAGGAGCTCAGCAGTGGGCAGTAATGGGTTGTTACAGTACAGTACTATAGTATATACTATACAGCGTACAAACTGCTATATTGCGTATGTAATCGTTTCAGTGTCCCCTGACAGTGCAAAGGTCCATGAGCGACGGTAACGATTTATGATCAGGTGGCCCGTTGGCTCGTCTGCCTAAATGGCAATAAAAAAAACAGAGCAAAACATGTCGTTGCAGTGATGTTTGGGGAATTATGTTCAGCAGTGGACGTCTAAAGGCTGATGATAATGATGATAGCATATTCACTGTGTGCGATGGCTCTATTGTCATATCGCACGCAAACTTACTGTTGACTAAAGTCAATAAGGTAAGATTGTGGCAAGAGGTCAAGAGGTGTGCAGTCTAATGGTCTAATTATATTCGTACCACCCTAAGCACCAAGGTCACTAATACTTTGCATGTCGCAGAAAGTTGTAACATTTGGAAATATTATCAACTAGCTGTCCCGCGCAACTTCGTAGTTGTTCCTGGGAATTTTCTAAAAGTACTCATCAGAACGCTTCATTAAAGCCCAAACACGATGAGGTTATCTTGCTTATTGACGGAGATCCCTTGGGCACCTTCCAGCTCCATCAACAGTACTTGAAATTTATATTCTACGCAAAGTGCTCATCAGGACGCTTCATTCGAGCCTAAACACGATGAGGTTATCTTGCTGATTGACGGAGTTCCTGTGGCCACCTTCCAGCTCCATCAACAGACCTTGATCTAAGCTATCCTATCTCTCATGTTGGACCAAACCGCTCATGGTGTGCCAATTTAATTTAAAATCGGTTAAGTACTTTAGGAGTCCATCGCGGACAAACATCGTGACACGAGATTTATATATATTTGATTATGATTTATTTCCTAATAGAGCTGTCTGAAATATATTTTTAACATTTATTATACAATGTATGTTTATGAAAATATAGTGAACTAAAATATATGACAAAGAGTTGCATCTACTCATTTTATTAAATGTAGTTTCTATCTCGTTTTATACATTTACAATATGTACTTTTAAGCTTCATTGTATTTAATAACACTATAAAAGGTATATAGTCTACTACTGCTGAGACTGGAAACCGAACAATATTTTGGCTTAGTATCTTTGAGTCCGTGTATTTATCTCACTTGACATTGGCGAATCGTCCCCAGTCTTGGTGGACGAGATCCATGGGAAAAAAAGAAGAAGAGATGCATTAATTCCCTTTTACAAATGAGTGGCTCATTCAATTATTAAATAAGAACATAGCTGTTTTTAACAAACTACGCGAGCTAAATAAAAAATCGACAATATTTGACTCGCCCTACTGTTTTAAATATCTCGTAAATTGGTAAAACATAGAAAACGGTGGCACCTTTCGCAATTAATTCAAATTAATACGTTTGCGGGAGACTTAAATCAAAAAGGGGCATCGCCACAAATAATGGATTGCCCGAACGAGAGCTTAAACATCAAGTTGCCCTCAAGTTTAAGTGGACACCGTCATTCAATTTAAATCTGATTTGATGGTATAATGATTTGCATTTAACACGAATTTGCTCTGTTTTTCTTTGAAACTTTTCACTTAGTATATTTTATGCTAACTGGGAAAGCCGCGGGAAGTCAAGTCACATGCAAATAAGCGGGATCGGTCAATGTCGATGTTTTGGAGAGACTTATGTCCAGCTATGGATGGGCTGCTGACAATGTATACTGTGGCGGTCCATTACTGCCCACTACTGGGCATATGTGCGCACTGAGGACTTCACGTCATATCTTCGAAAGATTTTAGAATCCTTTTGCACTTTTTCTTCACCGTTCATGTCTAAAGGTATTTTACCACCCAATTATGCCCACTTCTAAACTTTGTTGTCTTCATAGGATGAACATAGTAGATAATTATGCATCTACGTAAATTTAATCAATGAAATTATCACCATTAATGCCCAAAAGCTAAACTTCAGCTTAACATCGATTTTCAAAGGCAACAAGGAACTAATAAGCTGAGTGTGCAGTATTTAGCCTTAGGGAATTCTGAGAGATACCATCTTATCCGAATATATGCTAATAATCTTGAATATGAGTATCCTAAGAGATTCGGTAATGGTGCATTTAGCTAGGCATGTTATCAACGTTATTAATTGTAGAAATTTTCACTCTAGATTTAATCATATTTTAGTGTCTATTTGGAATACTATTGGAACGAAGTTCCTTATCGCGCGGTATCGAAAGAGGGTTAGATGGAAATTCTTATGAAAAAATTGTCACGACACTTTTTTTGTTTTAAATGATTATCGCTCGATGGCGCTGTAATTAAAATATTTTATTTAAGTTATAATCATTGGTTAGTTTAAAACGTCTGTCTCTCTCTCTCTCTCTTCGTTCCATCTGGGTGTTCCTTGACACCTCTCAAGTTTTTTTAATGATACTACAATAATTGAAATAAAAGAAATGGAATTTTACTGTTGCTTTTAGGGTTCTGTATTCCAAATTAGAAATCGTTTTGTTTATCCATCAATGACTGATTATTACATCATATTCAAGAAAATACAATACAAATCGAAGAAAAGGCTTAATATTATTTTAGCGTCTTAAGTAGACGAACCTTCTGGACCTATCAAAGTTCAGTATTATAAATTCAAAGACTGTCGCTGTCAGGTATTCTAAACAAAATAAATATTCATTTAGCATCTCTCACTTAAAACTTATACTTACAAGTCGGGATCAAAGCCCTCGGAAAATTGTAGCGTAGCAGTTCCCTGGATAGTTGGCATCTTGTGAAGACCTTGGCGTGACCTTCGGAGCTGTGGATGAGGGTCGATGCCAGGAGCAGTAGCCCGAGATGGGAGAGTCGGGTCATCTGGTGGAAATAAGTTAGATGAATTGTGGATTATTAGTGTGAAGATTATTGATATGCGAAGTTAGGTGTTGGTTCTTTTGATTGTAATGTAGGCAGACTAGTTCCTTAACCGTAAGTTACCGTCATTCATGGACTTTTGCAGAAAAGTTTTGCTGACAGAGCTACCTTCGATCTTTATTTAATAACAAATGAATTAATTTAAGGCGGTGAACATTCAAAAGCATATTCTACCCGAAAGGTGACCAAGTAGATTATGTAGGTATCTATGTTTTTAATATTTTACGTTTGTCCGCATAACTTTAACCGATTGGGTGAACCCTATTATATGACAAAAATCCCATTTTCTTCCAAGATGTAGTAGACAAATACTTTTGGAGCTGTGCTTAAAACATGTAATTTTATGTGAATTAGAATTCACGATTGCCTATAAAAATGTTGCTTTTCAACTTATACGTTCAATAAAAAAATTTGCTTGTTTAGCACAAGAATTCCTATGACCACATTCCGAATCCATCATTACATCAGCACCATTTTATCATATTATTGTATTGTCACGGGATATACATTTGCGTGCAAACTGGGAAGTTTTTCAAATTTAGCTTGCAAGATTCCACCTAAACTTACATTATTACATCCAGTGCAAGTTAATACATTGTATATTATTATAAACATTGTAATATTAAGAAGTATGTATTCGGGTACACTAAATACCCGTATATTCGGAGTAATTGTGTGTAATAGTCTAGTTTAAAGTTATTCATATGAACTGGAGTCTGTGGAGCTATTTGCATTACCGGTGCACTCACGGTATCCGTTTCGTTAATTAATATGTACGAAGTGTCGATAGTACGTATCCATTGTACGACGATAATAATGTTTTCAAAGCTTTTATTTACTCTGGATGTAACCATAAGTCGTGGTGGGGTCTATCTCTAAATCTTAATTTGAAATTCATGAAGTTCAATTAATCTCACCACTACTAACTAAAAATGATGATGGTGGCTAAGATATCTGCAGATTGGAAATGAATTCCGAAATCCTTCGAAGATATGTGAAGTTACCAATTAGCGCGTCAGGCAAGTGTGGTCCCCACCTTGTGGTCTCGCCTTGTCGCGGCGGTGGGGCTTAAGCGAGCACCCTCGCACCCCGCAGGGTGTTTTGTTGGCAAGAGGGTGCCGCGAACTAAGAAGACCATACTGGAGCTTCTCTCTCTACATCGTTTGCCAGGCAAACGATGCCCCTGGGGATGAGAAGGGTGGCTGGGCCACCGGAGAAGGATTGGCTGCGCCCTTGGGCGTAGCCACAAAGCGGGGGCCAAGGCCCGTAAGGGCAAAGGACCCCGCTTGGAGCTGTTGGGTGAACCGGGGGATCTTTCCTCCCGGTCGCCGGCTGCCACGGTGCCTGTAGCTGCCTCGCGGTGGCAGCAGGGACAAGCCTTCCAGAGGGGGGTACCGGTCTACCGGCGTGGCTTCGGAGTAGCAAACCGTAACTCCCACCGGCTGTGTGGGAGACGGGGGCCGCTGCATCTCTAATTTTTTTTCCATCTTCTACTGTCGTAGAACTACATGCAGGGGCCGCGAGGAGGAAAAACCTCTATAAAAAAGCCCTAATCCTAAGTTTTGACGCCCGGCGATGGGATGAATGGCTGGAGGGATTCCAGTCATTAGGTCGTCCCAGGGGACCTCCCCCCTCCTGGCTAAACAAAAGGGGGAAAAACATCATAATGAGTACAGGCATGAGAGAACCTACTCAGGAGGGTACCACACGTGGAACGTGTGGAGACTCCCTTCGTGTACCGGACGAAGCAGGGATTGCTACGTCCGGTACACGCAGCCCGCGTTCGTATTCTGAGGCGGGCATCAAATACTTAGACGAAGGGGGCTGTGCGACGGGCAGCGGAAAACCCGTCGAACTTGGGAGTGAGAGCTCGATGTCGCTGGCAAGCGATGTCGGCTCTGAGAAGGCGGGGAGGGTCCTCCGCAAACGGAAATCCGTTGCGCGGAGAGACTCGGGGAGTGTATCTTCCTCTGGCGGTGAGATGCCGCAGAGGACGAGACACTCCAAACGTCGGGCCGCCAAGGGCGGCGATCCTGGGCCCGGTCGAGACGACTCCGTCTCACCACTACCTTCGGCGGCGTCTGCGGCCTCGGCTCCGGTGAGCGGCGGGGAGCTCTGTGAGAGCCCCACCTTCGTTCTCGGGAGCCTGAGCCGCAGGGTGCTTTACGCGTCGAACCGGGCCTCAGGAAAAGGACAGAAGGCGGAAGGGCAAAGGCTGCGTGAGATCGCAGTCGATGCTAAAAAACTAGTGCCGGTGTTCTCGGCGACCACCAGTCGAGCATCGGCACTGGAAAAGGAGGTTGAGCGGTTCCGAGCGGAGTCCGCTCAACAAAAGAAGGAAGTCGCCGTCCTCAGGGCGAGGCTGGCGGCGTTGGAGCGGAGGGAGCCATCGCGCTCGCCGCGGAGGGAGCGGCGCACGCCGCCACCGACCGCTCGGCCGGGGGATGTGGCCGCGCATCGGGCTCCTCCAGCTCCAACCAGGGACGAACGGCCGGCCTTGCCCCCTAGGGAGGCGACGAGGCCCAGGCGGCAACCCTCGCCCCGCACAAGGGCGGGGATACGGGAGGCGACTGAGCTGGAGGGGCGCATCAGACGGGAGCTGATGGAAGTGTTCGGCAGGGAGATTGCCGAACTCAGGGCGGAAATCTCTGCCCTGCGTGGCACTGCCCCAGTAGTGCCACCTTCCATCGCCCCGTCGCGTCCCACCACTCGCCAGCCCCCTACGAGGCCAACCCGGAAGGGACGCGGTGCTGGTGTGAAGATCGCGCCAACACCAGAGCCCCGCCTGCTGCCGCCAGCGCCGTCCAATATGGACGACGGCTGGACAGAGGTAGTACGGCGGGGAAATAAGAGGGCCAGGATCGCGGCTCCTTCGATGGCGGCGGAGACTCCACCATCTGGAGGGGCTGCGGCCCCCCCTCAACGAACTATAACGCGGGAGACGGCACGGGCTGCCCAGACGGGTAGAGTGCCTGCCGCCCCCACCAACCGGACTGACACCTTGGCGGCCGTGGCTGCTCCCCAACAGGGTCGAGCACCGGCCGCCAAGAAGAAGAAAAAGAAAGGGAAGAAGAAGAAACAGCCGCGCGCGCTGCGGTCGGCAGCAGTAGTGGTTACACTACTGCCAGCCGGTGAGACCCAGCGCATGACGTACTCCAACGTCATGGCCCAGGCGCGCGCGGCTATCGACCTCGGAGAAATTGGAGCGGGGGAGGGCCTCCGCATCCGTCAGACTGCCAACGGGGCTCGTCTGTTGGAGTGTCCCGGTGCCGAAAGTTCCGGCATCGCGGACCGTCTAATGGCGGGCCTCCGGGCGGTCTGGCCGGAGGAAGTGGTGCGAGTCCACAGGCCGGTAAAAATGGCAGAGATTAGGGTTACCGGCCTGGACGACTGCACCACCAAAGAGGAGGTGGCGGCGGCTATCGTCGCCCGCGGCAGCTGTGCCTCGGAGAATATAGTCGTGGACGAAATTCGCTCTGGCTACTCCGGGGCCGGCTCGGTGTGGGTGCGATGCCCCGTAGAGACGGCCACCTCCCTGGCCGCTCCCCCACCGGGAAGACCGGTAGGAGATCCCGGCAGGTTGCGCGTGGGTTGGGTTGCGGCCCACGTGCGCCTGCTGGAACCGCGCGCCTGGCGATGCCTCAAGTGCTTCGGCACGGGGCACAGCGTCGCCAGGTGCACCAGTACGGTTGACCGCAGGGGACTCTGCTTCCGCTGCGGTCAACCAGGACACAAAGCGGCCGTGTGTTCGGCTGCACCACACTGCGCTTTGTGCGCGGCGGCCGGGCGCAGGGCCGACCACCGGGCGGGGGGCAAGGCGTGCTCCCCCTCCGGTGTAAATACGGAGCGGAATAGGCGCCGCAAACAGAAGCGGCGCCAAAAGAAGAAGTCGGCCGGAGGAGCACCGGCCGGCGGTTCGGACCCCGCTGTGGCGCCATTGGCGCTCGATAGTGGGGGCGATAGAGGAGGGGGGGAGGCGATGGATGTGGTTCGACATTGATGGACCGCCGCCTCCTTCAAGGAAACCTGAACCACTCCGTCAGAGCTCAGGACATGTTGCTCCAGAGCATGGCGGAGTGGTCAATCGACGTTGCCGTGGTCGCCGAGCCGTATTTCGTTCCCCCAGCCGACGATTGTTGGTTCGGGGACGACTGCGGCCTGGCGGCCATACACGTGAGAAGAGCCGCGGCGGTCCCGCCCTTGGTTATGGTGGCCAAGGGCTCTGGGTTCGTCGCGGTATCGATCTGGGACACCGTCGTGATCGGGGCGTATTTCTCTCCGAATCGGCCTACTGTCGAGTTTGAGCAGTTCCTGGACGGGCTCGAGGCGATTACTCGCCGCCTCGTCCCCCGTCCAGTGATACTCGCGGGGGACCTCAATGCGAAATCTGTCGCTTGGGGCTCCCCCCGCTCGACGATTCGCGGTAGGCTGCTGGAGGAGTGGGCGGTCGCGACTGGCCTCTGTGTACTCAACAGGGGTTCGGTCGCGACTTGCGTGCGATGGCAGGGCTAGTCCATCGTGGACGTTACGTTCGCGAGCTCTGCCATCGCGGATCGCATCCGCGGCTGGAGAGTGTTGGTGGGGGCGGAATCGTTATCGGATCACCGATACATTCGGTTCGATCTTTCCGTCCCCACGCCGGCTGCGGACGCCCGCGGGAGTACGTCCCGGTCATTCCCCAGGTGGGCATTGAAGCTCCTGAACAAGGAGCTCTTGATGGAAGCCTCTACGGTGGCGGCGTGGGCGCCTATGCGTCCACACCCCGTGGACGTGGAGGCCGAGGCGCTCTGGCTCCGGGACGCGATGCATCGCATTAGCGATGCTTCGATGCCCCGGGTCGGCCCTTGGTCTCCCACGAAGTCAACGTACTGGTGGTCGCCCGAGATAGCGCAGCTCAGAACTGTATGCGTCCGGGCGAGGCGCCAGTGCGCACGACACCGCCGTCGCCGCCTTCCGCGTCGCAACGATCCCGTTGCCTTCGCGGAGGAGGAGGCCCGGCTGCATGGCTTATACAAAGAGGCGAGGGGAGCCATGCGGCTGGCCATCAAGATGGCCAAGGAGCAGCACACGGAGCGCCTTTTAGAGACGCTCGAGGAAGACCCTTGGGGGCGCCCATACAAGATGGTGCGCGGCAAGGTGCGCCCATGGGCGCCCCCCATAACCGAGCGTCTACCGCCTCAGCAGCTGCGGGACATTGTCACGACATTGTTCCCGCAGGAGCAGGAGGGATTTATCGCCCCTGCTATGGGTGAGCCGCCGGAGGATACCGGCGGCGAGGCCCCTGCTGAGGTTCCCCACATCACCGGGGAGGAGCTTCGTGTGGCCGTAGTCAGGATGAGTGCTAAAGACACGGCACCCGGCCCGGATGGCATCCATGGCCGGGTCCTGGCCTTGGCCCTCAATGCCGTAGGGGACCGACTCTTGAGGCTTTACGATTCTTGCCTCGAGTCGGGACGGTTTCCCTCGCTGTGGCGAGAGGGTAGGCTCGTCCTTCTCAGGAAGGAGGGGCGCCCGGCGGATACAGCCGCCGGTTACCGTCCTATCGTGCTGCTGGACGAGGTGGGCAAATTGCTGGAACGCATTCTGGCTGCCCGCATCGTCCAGCACCTGGTCGGGGTGGGACCCGACCTGTCGGCGGAGCAGTACGGCTTCAGAGAGGGCCGCTCAACCGTGGACGCGATCCTTCGCGTGCGGACCCTCTCAAATGAAGCCGTATCACAGGGCGGGGTGGCTTTGGCGGTGTCGCTCGACATCGCCAATGCATTCAACACCTTGCCCTGGTCCGTGATAGGGGGGGGCACTCGAGAGGCATGGAGTTCCCTCCTACCTCCGCCGGCTGGTCGGCTCCTACTTGGAGGCCAGGTCGGTAGTATGCACCGGGCACGATGGGACCGTTTACCGGTTTCCGGTCGTATGCGGGGTTCCTCAGGGGTCGGTCCTCGGACCTCTCCTTTGGAATGTCGGGTACGACTGGGTGCTGAGAGGCGCCCTGCTCCCGGGCCTGAGCGTAATTTGTTACGCTGATGACACCATGATCAACATGGCCCGGGGGCAAGACTTTAGAGAGGCTACCCGTCTCGCCACAGCGGGGGTGGCCCTCGTCGTCGGTCGTATTAGGAGATTGGGCCTCGCGGTGGCGCTCAACAAATCCCAGGCCCTGTGGTTCCACAGGGCTAGGGTGACGCCACCTGCAGGGGCCCAAATCGTGGTTGGAGGCGTTCCAATAGAGGTCGGGGTGCGATTGAAGTACCTCGGCCTCATACTGGACAGCCGTTGGACCTTCCGGGCCCACTTTACGGAACTCGTCCCCCGATTGATGAGGACGGCCGGCGCACTGAGCCGGTTGCTTCCGAATCTCGGGGGACCAAACCGTGTCGTGCGCCGCCTCTACGCAGGGGTGGTGCGTTCGATGGCCCTGTACGGCGCGCCCGCTTGGGCCGGACCGGGAAACCGGACAGCAACCGTTGTCCGGCTCCTGCACCGGCCGCAGCGCGTCGTAGCTATCAGGGTCATCCGCGGATACCGCACCGTCTCCTTCGAGGCGGCGTGCGTGCTGGCGGGGACGCCACCCTGGGATCTGGAGGCGGAGGCGCTCGCCGACGACTACCGTTGGCGTTGCGACCTCCGTGCTCTGGGCGTTGTGCGTCCCCTCAGAGCCGCGGTACGGGACCGGAAGGCCCAATCTCGGCGGTCCGTGCTGGAGGCTTGGTCAAGGCGCTTGGTCAACCCCAGCGGGGGCCTAAGGACCGTCGAGGCGATTCGCCCTGTCCTGGATTACTGGGTGAATCGCGGCGAGGGACGCCTCACCTTTCGTCTGGTGCAGGTGCTGACCGGGCATGGTTGCTTCGGGAAGTACCTGCATCGGATACAGGTCGAGCCGACGACGAGGTGTCATCATTGTACGAGCGACCTGGACACGGCAGAGCATACGCTCGCTGTTTGTCCCGCATGGGAGGAACAGCGCCGTGTCCTGGTCGCACAAGTAGGGCGGGACTTGTCGTTGCCGGGTGTCGTAGCATCGATGCTCGACGACGACGAGTCCTGGAAAGCTATGCTCGACTTTTGTGAGTTCACCATCTCGCAAAAGGAGGCGGCGGGGCGGGAGAGGGAGAGCTCTTCCCTCCCCGACCAACCCCGTCGCCGCCGACGTCGAGCGGGGGGCCGGCCTCGGGAGATGTCCCGGGATCTGGCCCCCTAAGAGTACCGGGTCCAACAACACCGGACCCGAGGGGTGCTGCGCTAGGCATCAGCGCGCACCCTCTGTAACATCTACCGGGAGATGGTCAGCTGCGCTCTCCGACCCAGGCTGGTTTTGACCCGGCCTGAGCCGAGGGAGACCCTCCATCACGCGGCCCCATCTCGGCGGGCTTTGATTGGCCCGCCTACCGAGTGAGCCGGTGGTCGTCGCACCAACGGCTGCCGGTTCGACGTCCGGGGGTGACGGGGCGATACGTGAGCGACAATCGCGAGCGCGTCCTGTCACCCCTACCGAATTGGATGTCGAGTGCGAAGGGCGGGAGGTTTTAGTGCGGTTCGACACCCACATACCCCACTCGCGGGGCGAGTGGAAGTCCGGCGATTTCCTCCCGTCAAAAAAAAAAAAAAGGCAAGTGTGGTGCATTATTTTCTCTCATTTTATTCTGTCTGCTAAATTTTCTCACCGTATAAACCTTCCCTGGACCTCCACGAATAACAACATTTTATTTTTATACAGTGTGAATCTGTAACTTTGGACAATCTGATATGGGGTGAATGACCTGTCATAACACATCAGTCAACATAACACCATTTTTATTTTTTGGATCGGTTAAACTTTTTTTTTTGACATTGTATGGAACGTACGATTATCGTTGCGGACTTCCATACTATGATGAATTGTTTTTTATTCAATTCCTAACATTAAAAGTGGTTCTAATTTCAACAGGTAATACACCCCACGTCAGATTGTACAAAGTTACAGATCCATATATCCAAGATGTATCTGCTAATATTTGATGGAAAAATACCATAAAATTCAAAAAGTATCGCACTACAATGGAACTATGCTGAATGCGACCGAAAGAACACGTACGTGAACAATGATCAAATAAAACATCTTAACTGCGGTTACTTTACGAGTTCCGACTGACAAAATACTGCGAGAATTGCCTCACTTATTATTTATTGCTACTATTGTTACTGACTTTAACGTTGTTAGAGAAACTAATGTTGCTAATTATGATTGGCAACTAGACGAATTTTGTCAGCGTCATATTAGACATCTAATATATCAGTGCATTTTCTTTCCCGATAATATATCGGAAAGTATTTGATGCTTTGTGTGACATCAATACGACCATCTCACCTTATAAAGTAAAAATTGCTGTCCGTGATTGGCTTCTATCGCTCAATTACGATGATACCGAGGAAATGTTAACAATCAATAAGTAGTTGTATAATCCACATGGCCGATTGCTGTACTCATTGTTATTTTAAACTGTCTATGCAAGTCATACGAGTAACACGGATTGTATTTTCTTTTCCTTCTTTTATTTGTTGTTCTATCTGTTCTAAGCTGTCTCCTCTGATACCTTTCAATTAATTTCATAATATTAAAACGTAACGGTCTCCTGCGATACAGGCCTAGCCTAGTGCAGGGGCCAATGCTATATTTTTTCTTGTGCTTGTTTTATTTTAGCTAGCACTCTATTGCTACATAATATTCAGGATCTTAAAAGCTAGTATTCAAAAGTTTTCTCTAAAATAAATTATCAATAACAAAAACATTTCAAATCAAATGAAACGAAACACTACTGCAACTCCATTTCCGAATTCAAACTGAAAACAAACAAACATAATAATTAAACACTTTATTGTTGCGACTGCAGCCCAAACAATTTGTGTGCATAACCTTCCAGAACTATCCGGAACGCCCGAGACTCTGTTTCATAACTAGCTCGTTCCAAACACAAACTTTCAAAAGCCAAGGGGTAAGATTTGATGTACATTTTGAGTTGTTTTGCTTGTATTTTCTATCTGTAATGAATCTGAGGAAGATATGTTACTTGTGGCTACTGGAACGAACTTCCTTATCGCGCGTTGTGAAAGGGGGCTAGACGGAAAAAAATCTTACGAAATGTTGTCACAACACTTTTTTTGTTTTAGATGATTATCGCTAGATGGCGCTGAGATCAAAATCTTTTAAAACATATTCCTTATCGCGCGTTACGTTAGGAAAAAAAATATAAGATATCTTTTAATCGAAAGGATCGATATAATTTCGGTCAGAATCTTTCGAGTCGAATTTCCCGGTTTCGTTTTTTTTTTATTGCCATGTGGGCAGACGAGCCAATGACCCACCTGATAGGAAGTGGTTACCGTCGCTCATGAACCTCTGCGATGTCAGGGGACACTGAGGGGTCGCTACCTACGGCCTAACTCTAAGAACCCTCCTCAAGCCTCGTTTGAAGAAGGACAAGTCATAGCGCTCAGGGAATACCGAGGAGGGGAGCTCATTCCATAGCCGGATGGCTATGATGGTATTGAGTTAAAATTTTGTACGCATATGTAACTTCTACTAAACAAGATAGGACTTATCGCACTTGGACTCGTTTTACTTCCCTTTCTAGCACTGGACTTCGGCTGAGTTCTGTATCTTAAAAGCTTGTATTTAAAAGTTTGCTTTAAAATAATTTACCTACTCATACAACATTCTGATTGCGGTTTACGAAAATGCAGCGAGAGTTCAACGAGCGTTATTATAATTAAGTTTAAAGTTAGGATGTTAGTTTAAAACAGTATCAGGTCTTATAGTGTGTTTGAATAATAGTATTTTGGACCCAAGTATATTTGGAATAAACAGTTTCCGTTTAATAATAGATACCGATTTTGACTACCTCCATATTAGGAGCTTTGTTAAGTTTGTCTCCACATCATTGTAAATTGAGCCGATTCAGATGATTCTTGTTTAGGGGTGTGCGAATAATTCGAACTTACGAATTATTCGTTTCGAATCGAATATTAATATTCGAAAAAAATCGAATAATCCGAAATTTCGAATAGTATCGAATTCGACTACGACGGTGCATCGGAAATAGGACCAGAATTTGTATTTTGTAGATAATATCTTGAATGGGCTAGATGTCAGATTATCACATTTAGATTTAGAGATACAAGCCGGCCGGATTTGAACCCGCGACCTCCCGTTCAGAAGGAAGCGCTTCGACCACTCGGCCACCACGACTTTTTCTTTCATTACTTTTTTAATAAAAATAATATATATCCTATCTATCTATTTAGATAATCTTATTTAAATTTGATAAAGATATGCCTAGTAGTTTTTGACATGTTAAGTTTTGTATGAAATACGACTTTATATGACTTGTCTTGTACCTGTGGTATTGAATATTATGTTATTTCTAAAAAGAAAAGTAAAATTATTTATTGAGTCGTTACGAATGATTATAATTATCTTTCAAATGTAGACTTTATGAGCCCATAATTTGATTATAAAAACAGAAAAATTCACTAAAATTATCCTACTTCGGAACGATCGTCATTTATTTTTTCCATTATTTTGCCTTTTACTGATGTACTTTTATCCATTTTACTAACCTTCTTATTTTTATGGAGCTGTGTGTGATGTCTGGTTCGGATGCAAGTCGCGGGCCCTTTGCGAGTTTGACCTAATAAAATCCAATTATTCACTTTGAGGGGAGAGATGTTGCACAATATTTAAAGCTGGACATACATTTGACGATTGGATTTAAGATTTAAATAATTTTTAGGCAGACTTTTAGTCAGGCTATTGATCGTAAGAACAGGCTGATCGTAAGTGGTTATTATCGCTGATGGATTCCAAAATAAACTCAATCAAATCAAAAAGAACTTAAAGTTCACTACCTACCTTCTACTTATTTTTTTTTATTGCCATGTAGGCAGACGAGCCAACGGCCTGATAGTAAGTGGTTACCGTCGCTCATGAACCTCTGCAATGTCAGGGCACTAGAAGACCGTTTTATCCGTGACCCAATATCTATACCGATCTTTTCTTAAATCTACTTAAACAGGAACTTATAGGGAGAATGGAAGATTTAAAACAAAAAAAAAACTTGAGAGGTGTCAAGGGACGTTCGAGTTCCTTTCGATTAAAACGTATCTCATAAAAATTATTTCCTTTCGTAACGCACGATAAGGAACGTGTTTTAAAATATTTTGATCACTGCGCCATCTAGCATTAATCACATAAAACAAAATAAGGAATTGTTTTAAAGATTTTGATCGCAGCGCCATCTAGCGATAATCATCTAAAACAAAAAAGTGTCGTGACAACTTTTTCGTAAGAATTTTTTCCGTCTAGTCCCTTTCACAACGCGCGATAAGAAACTTCGTTTCAAAAACATTTTTTAAGTACTTTTACCAAATGATTTATTACTAAAAAGCATGATTTACATTATGTTGTATCGTCATACGCAGTAAAATAACTTCTAAATTAGTAATTTCTGAAAAGTTTTCACCTAGGTAAACAAACAATATCAGCTTAACAAACTTAGCACAGATTAGCTTTCCGGATTAATCAAAAAATTTACGAAACAAGAATTACCAGGTACCAGTGAAGTTAGTTTTAAAATATTTACTTAATACAGGATTCTTGGTAATGTTCTTGTTGTGAAAGAAAATAAAATTTTAAAATCAGACAGAGCTGTGTATTACGAGAGATTTTATGCCAGTTGCCACTCGGGATATGCGGGAGTTGACTAAAGCCTCCAAACACCCACACTCAGCGTCTGAACACCGAATGAGAGCAGAGCCTATATGAGACGGCACTCTTACCCGTTGCACCACCCCCAAGAAATAGGTGGTAGGAAATTTAAAATTAAGTCAAACTTCTTTTCTACCAAAGCAGATGCATAAACCTGAATTTGTAGAAGGAAATTCTTTTTTCCGTATAGCGAGTTATTCTATGGTAGCTATTTTAACAATTATTCAGCTCTATATTTTCAACCACTTTGAAAATTAATAAAGTTAATCACGATTTTAATAAAAAACTCGCGGAAATCCTTTACAAACACAAGCGCGTCACAAAAGGCCCCTTTTTGTAATTAAAAAAAATCCCAATGCAAATGAACGGCCGTGTTAGAATTTGCCGAGTTATGTATTTCGGGTAGGGTTGCCAATTACTGAAAAAATGTTTTGTTTAGCAATAATAGTACATGCACGAAAATTATTTAAATAGTATTTTTCATAACTAATTGGTTATAACGGTAAGTTATTCAGCTCTTTAAATTATAATTTGCATAGCGATAGGTCTATTGTAGTTTTGAAATTTTGTAAAATAATTCGTGATCTTTATCGAACCGAAAAAATCTTTTGAAAACATTAATGAAGCTTTAATAGAATTAACTTTTTTTTCAGACATAAGTCGTAGATTTTTTAAACCAATACTGCCTACTGTTCGGCTCAGGTCTCCTTAGAAGGGGGTTTGGGTATAGTCCACCACGCTTGTCCAATACGGATTGGGGACTTCACATATCTGCAAAGGATTTTTTTTTGAATCCTTTTCCAGTATGTTTTTTTCACCATTTTTAGCCAGTGGTATTGTGAAAAATTGTACATAAATATTTTTCAACAAGCCGTTTTTGAACCCGCGACCTCCCGCACTCAAGGCTTCAACCACTCGACCACCGCGATCTAAAATTTTAAGAACAATTTAAATTTTTGACATCCCTAATTTCAGTAGTCCCTTGTCATGGACACTAACGCTTTTGTGATATATCGCGCGTACAGAAACACCAGTATATCGTGAGCTATTGTAATAACCGCAATACTACAAACTCTAGTATAATAGGAAGGTCTTAATTAAATGGACGTTGTACTGGTGCTCATATTAACATGAAGAACATATCTGTGAAATAGAATGAGTGGTAATTAAAAATAATAAATAATACACTGAGAGCTTTATGAAATTAGGTCCTTTTCCAGTCGTCTGTTGCTGTCAAATGACAATGGAACCTCTATAAAAACACCATTTTTGGTCAGTTTGATGTTAATTTATTTTTATTTATTTATTTATTCAATACTTTATTGTATACGTCAGAAAAATAAGTTATATTTAAAAAAATGTTCAAAAAAGCGAGCTTAACTCAATACTGAGTTTTCTAACAGCAAACCCAAAATAAAACATACAGTAAGTAGACTTTAATGTAAGGTAGAGAAGTGTATAATATACGTAGAATATATATTTATATACTTATACATATAATAAAAAACATAAATACTATAATAATAAAATACAGATAAGCAAAATAAATATAACAACTATACCAATAAAATAGACATATTATATACATATTATGTACAATAATAATGATAAAATGAGTAGTACAATTAATGAATATATTAACGATAATTTATTTATTTTAAAGAAACCACTTTTATTACAAGCTTTGAGATCTTGGATATCATGAAACAGTTAAGTGCTAACTAAGATATTAATAAATAAAACGAGTCCGAAC
This sequence comes from Trilocha varians, assembly GCA_030269945.2. Taxonomy (NCBI): domain Eukaryota; kingdom Metazoa; phylum Arthropoda; class Insecta; order Lepidoptera; family Bombycidae; genus Trilocha; species Trilocha varians. The sequence goes on from AP028277.1 coordinate 12,789,410, forward strand.
GGTACGAGTCTATCTTAATAAGAATAGTAGTGCCTATACCATCCGAATCCATCGTCAGATCAGCTCCAGTGTATCATATTATTTCATTGTCACGTGACATACATCTGCGTGCAAAATGACAGCTGCAAAAATTTGGAGTGACAGGTTGTCATAGGAGTCTAAGCCTGTAACGCGTCGCACCGTTCCGCATAATGCCTTATTGACTTTTGGGCTCAACCAGGATTTTTGTTTTTTATAAGTGAGAGATTTAAGTGCGGTTTAAATCCCACATGCCTCACCCACAGAGCGGTTAGGAGGCAAATTTCTTCCACTAAAAAGGAATAAAAGTATATTTTTTCTTCGTGCATGCCTAGCCTTATAATTGAATGAAATAGTCCCATTGAAGTACCTATATACTTCTTAAGAATTGTATAATAATCTTCAAGTATCGTGGGAATTCTGTCTGTGATATTATTGGCCTTCGAAATAGGAACTCTGTTTTAAAATTTATCAAGCACACATCTAAAAGTACTTTATTGGAACGAAGTTCCTTATCGCGCGTTATCGAAAGGGGGCTAGACGAAAATTCTTACTCTTAACAGTTGTCACGACACTTTTTTTGTTTTAGATGATTATCGCTAGATGGCGCTGTGATCAAAATATTTTATTACAATTCCCTCACTAATTAACCGAAAGGAACTTCGTTCCATCCGGGTTTTCCTTGACACCTCTCAAGTTTTTTGTTATAATGTGAAGTTCTAGAAGAAAATGTAAGTTGTGATTTGTTGGTCCAAGAGCTAGTGGCAAATTTTGAGCAGGTATTTGAGGCAATCTGAAAACTTGGTACGTAGTTCTATCGCTATACCCCAAGTCAGAAATGCAGACCTGGCTGCTGAGTAGCGGGGCTTAACGAATCCGTACGTTTTTAAAATGCATGAATTTTTTTTTTAAAGTAATGTGCTCAAAATTTGTCACTAGCTCTCGGGCTATGTGGTGAGTGAATAATATTTTCTTACAAAGAAAACGACTGACTTCCATTTTTCGCATGTAATGTGTATTTAATGCCTTATTTAATACATGTCTTACTATCATGTATATTTCTTTATAAACAGTATATTAAACAGCATTGGATTTTGTTACCATGACAAATTCAATTAAATTACTAAAAATAAAAAAGAATGGGTACTTAATGTTAGGTGACTTGTCTCTAATTCCATTTAATTGTTTGTCGAAGCGGGTATTACATCGATTTAAAGGAAAGACTTCCGGTTGTGATGAATCATTTTATAAAAGTGTTGTTAAATTCTTTTCATTTTATTACAATTTACATTTTTATGAAAACGGAAATACTAGTGGCGCCATCTGATTTATTTTTCAAGAAAGTATAAAAGTCGTGTGAACTATCGTTTAGAGACAGTAGTCGACGTGATTTCAAAGTGAACAGAGTTGGGAGTAATTGTGACTGAGTTTTGGAGGATGATTATACTGATTTTGGAAGATGAATAAACTGTTATTGTGAACCAAGGAGTTTTCATTGTGTTACTGAACTGAACCCCAATATTAATAATCAAATAAAGTTTCAAAACCGTATGTGTATGTAATCTTTGCCCTAAACGTCAAAATAATTCAACTAAAAGAAATACTTAACGAAAGCCATGACATTCTCGTAAACGTCGTATGTGTGTAGACAATGTTAGGAATAATACGAGATGCTGTAAATACTATCGAGTGTGGCGTGTAAAGTCCATCACACGTTTCTATCAATAAACGGATAATTCACTCTTGTTCCTTACGACTTGGCTTGCAAGTTATAGACGATAGCGAGAAATAACTATTATTCTCTTAATACGAAAATTAGTCTGAAATGAATAGTTAAATACAAGCTTTTAAGATTCTAGATATCATGTAGCAGTAGAGCTAATAGTCATGGTGGCCGAATGGTTGAAGCACTTGCCTTCCGTACGGGAGGTCGCGGGTTCAAAACCGGCCGGCTTGTACCTCTAAATCTTAATATGAAAAAGATTTATGGCCAATTTTTCACAACACCACTGGCTAAAAACGCTGAAGGAAAACATCGTGAGGAAACCTGCATTTCGGAAAAGGGTTCTAAAAATCCTTTGAAGATATGTGAAGTCCCCAATCCGCATTAGGCAAGCGTGGTGGACTATGCCTAACCCCTCTTCTGAGGAGACCTGAGCCCAGCAGTGGGCAGTAATGGATTGTTACAGAACAGTAGAGCTAATACAAGTAAAACGAGCCCACACACGATGGGTCCATTTTGTTTAGCACAAGAGTTCCTATAGCTTCCGAAACCATCATCAGATCAGTGTCATTTTAGCGTGTTATGGCATTGTCACACGAGATCTCTACGTGCAAAATGGAGAGCGGGAAGTTTTTCAAATTTAGCTTGCAAGATTCCATCCGAACTTACATAAGTAAATTAGTAGGTAGTTATATAACTAAGGGGTGGGCCATATAAAGTTTGCGTTTTTCAAAAGTTCGACTGTCATGTTGGCTGTGTGGCATGTTGCGCCACCCTGTTGAAACCAAAAGTCGTCCATGTCATATTCTTCAACTTTTGGAAACAAAAATTCATTGAGCATGGCACGGTAACGCTCGCCATTGACCGTAACGGTGGCTCCTTGCTCATTTGCCGCCGGACCAAAACCCACACCAAATCGTAACTCTTTGTGGGTGCATTGGCTTCTCAATGGTGACGTGTGAATTTTCCGACCCACAGATGCGACAATTTTGCTTATTAACATAGCCTCCGAGGTGAAAATGGGCTTCATTTGACACACACACACATTTCTTACAGTTTGGACTGAAGACTCACCACTTTGGAAGAAACTTTTCAATATTTCCCAATTTTGTTCAAGCGTATAGCGTCCCATTTCGTAAATGTCAAACCTTTTAACTAAATTATGAACACTCTAATTAAACAGTAGTTCAAAATGCAAACGTTAGTTTGCCCACCCTTTATCTGTTATGTATGCAAAGTAGTATGGCTTAGCTTGCCAGTTAAATGTAGAATGTCTTCAGCACTATCAAAAGTATTTAACACTCGATCTGAAACTAAAATAATTATAATTTAATACACTTTTACTTGGACCACAACATCTCCCCCGTACGTCCGGTCGTCACTCACTGGAAATGTGCGATTATGTCGCAACCAAACGCACTGAAGTCGCTGCTCTTACGCAAGCGTTGCCCGACCGGAATGGCCCCTTCAACGTACTACTTGAAGTTTATTGTTACTTGCGAAATATCCTTCACTGTTACTTTGATCTGATGTTAAATGTAGTTGAGTATTATGACTGAAATTTCTTCAAAGGAGACAATGTTACCTGCATTGCAGCAACTATACTTAGAAACAAGCATAGAATTATTACTGTAACAAGTTCTGATACACCTACTTCATTATGAATTTGAGGAAAGAACGTCACTCAAATCTGGGTTTTTGTCATTTCTTTCATTGTTTTAGTCAGACTAGTGAGACTCGTTTTTACATTAACATTCAAAGACCATCCGGCTATAGAATGAGCGTCTCTTTTCGGCGTTTCCCGAGTACTATGACTTGTTCTTCTTCAAAGGAGCCTTGAAGAAAGTCCTTTAAGGTGTTCGATAGCGGTCTCGCAGTATCTTCTGACTATGCAGAGGTCCATGCGCGTCAGTAGCCGCTTTCGATCAATGGTGACTTGGTTGTCTGCCTACAAGGCAATAAAAAAAACTACAACACAACTAGTATATCCCCTCGTTAGCTATTATTTCAGTAGTTTTATCATGCTCTAATATAAATATATTTTGTTGCAGAATGAGGTTAAGCAGTATAACAGCACTGCTTCTTGCATTACAACTGTGTGAAGGTCAGTGGAGGTGTCCCTCGTTAAGTGCCAGACCAGCTGCCGAGTGCTCGTGCGATCTGCCTCATACTTTGAGGTGTACTGGCGATCATACGGCTTTGCAGGTATGAATCAGTTTTAAACTTATGTTTTTAGGTAGTTTTTCAGAGATTCGGTATTCCCAGAGCGCTATGACTTGTCCTTCTTCGAACGAGGCTTGAAGAGTGTCCTTAAAGTTAGTCCTTAAGTAGTAGGTAGCAACTCTTCAGTGTCCCCTGACATTGAAGAGATTCATGAGAGACGGTAAACACTTACGATGAGGTGGCCCGTTGGCTCATCTGCCTACATGACAATAGAAAAAAAAACGAATCCACATCCCAGGTCTGATGGTCAGTGTTTACTGTAGCTCATACGCGTACAGTCTCTGAAATGCCAAGGTATTGGGTGCCGTTACCCATGTCTACTATACAGGACCTACTTCAAAAATACGTAAGTTTTTGTATCAAAAGTACAATAGTTTAAGTCTAAAAAGATTGATGAAAATGAACCATGTAAGATCGTAGATTTAACTTTAGTAACATCATTAGATCTTAGAGTACTCGCTTCACAACAACCTACAAAATAAAACAAGTTAGGAGTAGATGACCTATTGATTAATTTAAAGACGAAACTAACAATTGTGTACTCTTTTATTTATATCTAAATTTCACAATTAAATCGCTTTGTTGTTAAATCTGTCATTCACAGGCCCTAAAGCCATTTAAAATGTATTTACCCTGAATATTGCTTAACAAACCCTTAATGAAATTTTAATGTTAAGCCTTGTAATTTACTCTGGCTTTTGATCTAACTAAATATTCTTAGATTTACCATTAATCGTTCAATCAGTGGTTCGTATTTAGTGGGGTGTGATCTAACCCATCTCACTGTCTTAGACTGTGCAGGTGCCAATCGACTTGGCTTTGTTTGTACGACTGAAATGTGATGGATTGTCGTTACTGTTTGTTCTCGATTGTTTTGGATAGAGTAGTGGTTTGATCGACATTTTTAGACTTATCAAAATAGACGTAGACATACTTTATTTGCGGTAAAAAGAAGAAGAAAATCTGCATATTGCCAGTTATACTGCAATATTCTCCTCCTCACAAAAAATGGAGCATGTTGGATTCTACATTGAATGCAATAAAATGCTGTAGAAATATCTGTACAAAAAAAATGTCGGGTTATAGACTAGTTGTAACTGTCTGGCAACATCAACTTTTTTCCAGTCACTTCAAAGAGTTTGTACCAAGTTTTGATTTAGGTTTAAGTTGAGTTCATTTAAGGTTGTGAACAAATAGTAGGGGTCGAAGAAAAGGTATTGTCTGAAACTCGACGTTCGTCGGCACAACACAAATACTGCCGATAATGGAGAGGCTTTCGAGCCATTTGATATCCCACATTGAGCTGCAGGTTATGTTATATACAGGGTGTGATATCCATCCAACAATACTTTGGCAGCAATGCTGAAAACGGTGAAGGAAAACATCGTGAGGAAACCTGCATATTGGAAAAGGATTCTAAAAATCCTTCCAAGATATGTAAAATCCCCAATCTGCATTAAGCAAGCCTACTGGGCTATGCCTAATCCTTCTTCTGAGGAGACCTGAGCCCAGGAGTGGGCAGTAATGGGTTGTTACAGTACATAGCAAGGTCTATGTGAAATCATTCTGTTACGGGCAGTTTTCTCTGTATATGATATCATGAGTCCACTCTAACTTTTACAAAAAAATATCTATAATCAGTCCTGTTACATAACTGAAGAACTTTTACCATCCTTTTTCATAAAATACTGACATATAACAAAAAGAGGTTAGAATAAAAAAATTGGAACTAATCTTATGAACTGGTAAGCATCTCAATACGTTTATGTACGTAAAAGTAGGTATTTAAACTTAGTTTTCAAAGATAATAGATAAAGATTACCTAAGGGTTGGCAAATAATAATTTTGAAATTTGTATGGAAAAAAGTTATTCTTTTGCGATATAATATGCGTATATTATTTTTAATTTTACATAGAAATCCTTGTTAATATTACTGATTAAATTCACCACACCCTGTATACGTAGAGTGTTAATAAACAATATTTTAGGTCACCGTATCCTTATTTGATTGTATCATTTCGTAAAAGATATGGAATTATTTGTGGTAGCTGAAAATGACGGGTATTGTTTTAATATTGTCCCACTTTGGATCTTGTTGTTTCTCGAAGAAAAACTCCTGAATTTCTGGAAGAATCTCCGATAATAATCAATTGTTTTAATGTACATTATTTAAAGAGTCATATTAAGAAAAATGGAAGCATAATTTAATCGCAGAAAATATTTTAATATTTTTGGAACGAAGTTCCTTATCTCGCGTTGTGAAAGGGGGCTAGACGAAAAAAATTCTTACGAAAAGTTGTCTCGACACTTTTTTGTTTTAGATGATTATCGCTAGATGGCGCTGTGATTAAACTTTTTTAAAACAATTCCTTATTTTGTTTTATATCGTTAATGCTAGATGGCGCTGTGATCAAAATATTTTATAAAACAATTCCTTGTTTTGTTTTATATGATTAATGCTAGATCGAGCCGTGATCAAACTTTTTATAAGAATTTACGTCTAGCCCCCTTTCGATAACGCGCGATAAGGAACTACGTTCCAACAAGATAGACTCGTTGTGTTTGGGCTTGTTTTGCTTGTATTAACTAGCACTCTACTGCTATATGATATCCAGGATCTTAAAATCTTGTATTTAAAAGTTTAATTTACTCTTTTTAGATAATCGGTCGTCATCTTCGAGACCAACGAGCTAGAAATAAGAACACAGCCATATCTTTACTAGACTGTGCTTTGAGGGGAGTAACAGTGTTGACGACAGCATCAGTACAAGAGTTGGCCGGTGTTGGATTACATGGATTAGTGGTGTCGTCGGGAGATATAAGACGGGTGCAGCAAGGTGCATTTGTTAGTCTCTCGTCTACGCTCATGGCTTTAGGTGAGTTGTAGAGATGAGGAATTTCGTTTTCAAAAAAGTACATACTTTATACAGGGTGTATTTCAGAATTCACGAAAATATTTTTTATAACTTTTTAACTGGATGTAACTATGTGAGTTTAGGTGGAATCTTGCAAGCTAAATTTGACAAACATCCCGGTTTCCAATTGAGCTGACATTTTGCACGCAGATTAGTTAGTATTAGTCTAGTCGATAAGTTGAAAATGGTACAAAATAGATACTGCTCTTAATATTATGTGCGAGAGCTCATTGGATCGGAATGACGTCTAGAAAAATGTGCTAAAAGCGTGTATTAGCACATAAAAAAATGCAAAAGTTATAATCAATTAAAGATGAAAAAATGGCATTTCGTTTTCGACACTCAGCGTCCGAACCCCGGCTGAGGCCAGAACCCAGCACGGGGTTATGAGGGACGGCGCGACGTGTTACGCCCTCGGTACTCTTTCTCGTTGCGCATATGTATTAGTATAAAGCAAAATAAATATTAAATAGTAACTTTACTTTATACTAATAAGAAAAAAATACTGCTCTATTTAAATGTATTGTTATTTATTATTATATTATCCGAGAACAACGTTGTTCTTCAAATCCGGCCAGCTTGTACCTCTAAATCTAAATGTGAAAAAGATTTATGTGCAATTTTTCACAACACCACTGGCTAAAAACGGTGAAGGAAAACATCGTGAGGAAACCTGCATGTCGGAAAAGGGTTCTAAAAATCCTTTGAAGATATGAAGTCCCCAATCCGCATTAGGCAAGTGTGGTGGACTATGCCTAATCCCTCTTCTGAGAAGACCTGAGCCCAACAGTGGGTAGTACTGGGTTGGTACAGGAACGTTTTTCTATTTACAAATTTATTATTTTCTGTAACAAAATTAAACGGGTATTATACCAAAAAATTTGACCTTAAAATAAACCAAAGTATTGATTAATGTCACATGTATTGTATAGACCTGACCTTTAGTGCGCCTTTTCTGAATAAGACGAGGTCACCTCGAATTTATAATTAATCATAAATTTTAACGTCTTTTAATTAATGCGGTTAGTTAATTTGTTTTATTAATGGCTCTCCACACACGTTAAAATATTCACAATATTTGAGAGCTTTAACTTGATTTTATTGTAAAAATTTTAGATACAAAAATGTAAATGACTGACTCCTATTTTTCAGGAATAGCTTAAAACTGCGAGTAAGTCGGAGTCAGAGTCTTATTAATCAAATTAACATAAGATTATGTACTTTCTTTAAACAAGAACCATCGAAATTTATTTAACCAGAAAAAGTAAATACGCAAACAAGCATTTTTTTTTGGACGTGAGGAAATCGCCGGACTTTCACTCGTCCTGCAAGTGGGGTATGTGGGAATTGAACCGCACCAAAACCTCCCGCCGCCTATGCTCGACGTCCGATCCCCGGCCAGGGACAGAACCCGGCATGAGACTGGTAGTATCGCGCCGTCACTCCCAGACGCCGAACCGGCAGTCGTCGGCGCAGCGACCACCGGCTCCCTCGGTAGGCGGGCCAATCAAAATCTGCCGAGATGGGGCCGCGTGATGGAAGGTCTCCCTCGGCTCAGGCCGGGTCAGAACCAGCCTGGGTCGGGGAGCGCGGCTTACTATCCCCCGGTAGCTGGTACAAAGGGTACACGCTGAGGCCTAGCACAGCACCCCTCGGGTCCGGTGTTAGTGGACCCGGTGCTCTTAGGGGGCCAGATCCCGGGACACCTCCCGAGGCCGGACCCGAGGCGACGGAGTCGGTCGGGGAGGGAAGAGCTCTCCCTCTCCCAGATCTAAATCGGTCCAACCAAACGGGGTAGCTCGTGTCATAAAAAGTCTTGAAACCGTTGTTTTTCATTTATTTATTTATTGAGTTGTACCAACAAAGTAACACCAAAACACATACAAATAAAGAAGCAAACAAAGTACACATGAGTAAATGTCACTTAAATAATTCACCTGACAATTGTATTAAATTTAACAATAAATTTCAGGGTTACCGAACAATCAAATGCCGTCAGTACCGACAGAGTCTCTAACCCGTTTATGGAACCTAGATAGATTGGACCTGTCTAATAATAAGATACATAATTTGGAACCTAATTCATTTAAGGTAAGGTGCGATTTGTTTTGCAGTAATTGTTCTTTTAGCTTTGTTATTTTATATGGATTTAATTACAATGATTTTACTATTATTTATTGGGAATGTACTTATTTTTATAAGGTTTTATAAAGTATTTCTTGTGAGTAATATTCTGATAACTTTTTAAGCAATTATTAGTACATATTTTGTACTATATTTTACTTTTATTTAGGTCTAATTTGCTTTCACTACAGACTGTGAGTATCATAAATATTGGAGTTTAATTTATCCTTCATGCATTTAAAATTTAGATTTTAAAAGATATTTAAACCAAAAAGTTTTTTACAATGAAATCTACATTTTTAAAACAAGACTACTGGAAATTCTATTGCTTTAAATTTAATATTTCTTGCAGGGTATAAAGAACCTTACCTACCTAGATATAAGTGACAATCAACTGACAGATATTTCTGCTGAAGCGTTCAAGCCACTGGAGAAGTTGACAGTTCTGAGGCTTCGCGGGAATCTACTTAAAGTCTCTGCCTTGGCGTCTTTGAAGGTAATTTATAAATCTTTTTTACCGACTCCACGAAAGGAGGAGCTACTGTTTTTTTATATCATAGCTTAAGCTTGGGTGGACCGATTCGGATAATTGTTTTAGATGGGTGATGGTCGTTGTGAGCTCCCATTAATTTTTTAAACATCGTTTACTTACTTTTGTATCTGTGTTTAAAATGTATATTTTTTCTTACTGTGCGTTGATGCCTGTATTTCTTTTCTATATGGGCCGATTTCGATGATTATTTTTTGTTAGAACGTAGATACTTTTAGTATTATCACATATTTGTTTTGTTTTCAAATATCTGTAATGAAATGAAATGAAACCTTATAGTAAGCTTTCTTGCACAGATGTTTAGCTAACGGGCCACCTGATCGTAAGCGGTTACCGTTGCTCATGGACCTCTGCAATGTCAGATGTTCTTTAATAGTTTTCTTAAACCTATGTATAGGTAGGTTTTGAACATCTTGTGGGATTTTGTTGTACAAGCATACAGACAAACACCTGAAGGAATTTCTTATTTTATGCAATCGACTCATCGGTAAATCAAGTTTATGTTTGTTCCTGGTGTTTCTACTATGTAGGTCAGACTTTTTAGGAAATTCCTCAATATACTTTCTAACATACATTAAATTTTCAAAAATGTATTGGGATGGTAGAGTGTGAACTTTAATTTCTTTAAATGTGTCCTGAGAAAAATTAGCGAACCAAATTCAGCAATCACACCTACATTTACCTATTACTAGGAAATATAGTGACATCAACGACCTATAATTAAACCGGAATTGATCAGTATTATATCGAATACGATTTATCCAGATATCTACTAGATATAACTAATGAAATGAAACAGATCGTGATGAGAGATAGACAGTATATTCTCATTATTTTATCCAATAAGTGGTATATTGTGAGACATGTTCATATAGCTGATAAGTTCTGTCTTATTTATTGTTCAATGATAAGAAAATGAATGTATGTTCAGCAAATTATAACATACATGGTAAAGTTGTTTCTTGGTGTTTTGGTTATTGATGTTTTAAAAAACAGTGTAACTATTTTATAGTATAATTTCGCTCTGCCTGGTTCTAATCCTCTGTGAACTTATATATTGTTAATCGTATCGGTCTCGGTGAAACATTGTGTAAATAATGCATGTTCATGTTGCAAAAGGATTAAAACACATTTTAAATCATTATTATGTGGACTTACCGACCCGTCGACCTGTATAATATTTTATCCAAGACACATAAACGAACCTGCACATATAGTATGTTAAGTGGTCATAGTCACGCTTGAGGCTTTGCAATGAGAGCATTAAGTAGCCGTTAGCCATAACCAAAGCATATTCATAACTTTTCATAAGCCTCGTTCAAAGAGTGTGTGTGAATTTTACGTGAAGTGAATTTCTGATACAAGATAAATCGGTAGATTCTATTTTATTTATTTTGTTTCAGGAAGCCCACATGCTTAGAGACTTGGATCTGTCCAGTAATGCATTAGAAGGGCCTTTGAGTTCAAACTCAGTGCCGCCTTTGAGTCGACTAACAACTCTCCAACTCTCTGACAATACATTCGCCAGCATACGACGCGGGGCATTGGCAGGTATGATATACATTTCGTACATTTGATTGTAAGTTAATCGATTGGTGCTATAGAGCTATTTTTTTTGGCAGATTTGATTCTAAGTTAGCTTGGTGCTATAGGGCTATAGATTTTTTTTGTGTTGGAGTAAATCACCGGATTGAACCGCACTAAAACCTCCAACCGCTCCAACTCAGAGTCCCAACCCCGGCTGAGGTCAGAACTCAGTATGGCGTTATGCGGGACGGCACGGTGCGTTACGCACTACGGCACTCTTTCCCGTGTGCCGAGCTATAGAAATATAGGGTGTGATTTTTTCGAATTATAGCATGTGCGAGTGTAACAAGAATTTTTAAATATCAATGAATTCAGTTTTGTTTCTTTTCAAAAAGTGACTAATGTTCCCTTTTAACAAAATTTGCTAAAAACATTATTTCGAGTACATTCCCTAGACGTTTAAAAAATCCACCCTGTGTATTGTTGGAATGAAGTTCCTTATCGCGCGTTATCGAAAGCGGTCTAGACGGAAATTCTTTTGAAAAAGTTGTCACGACACTTTTTTGTTTTAGATGATTATCGCTAGATGGCGCTGTGATTAAATTTTTTTAAAACAATTCCTTATTTTGTTTTATATGATTAATGCTAGATGGCGCTGTGATCAAAATTTTATCTTTTTAAGTTATAATAATTATAGAAAGAGAGAGAGAGAGACAGACGTTTTAAACTAACTAATTATTATAACTTAAAAAAATAACATTTAATTCCAATTCCCTCACTAATTAATCGAAAAGAACTTCGTTCCATCCAGGTGTCCCTTGACACCTTTCAAGTTTTTTATTTTTTTACACTATTCAAAGTTATTGTTACAGGTTTACCGAATTTGACAAGTTTAAATCTACACAACAACCAAATAGATGTCTTGGAGGACTACGCTTTCAAACATCTGACGAATCTGACACATCTGGATCTGTCTCACAACGAGATAGTTGCTGTTTCAAGTGAGGATTATTAATATTATTACTTTGATTACCTACTTAAGTCGTGGTGGGGTAGTGGTCGAAGCGCTTCCTTCCGAACGGGAGGTCGCGGGTTCCAATCCGGCCGGCTTGTACCTCTAAATCTAAATGTGAAAAAGATTTATGTGCAATTTTTCACAACACCACTGGCTAAAAACGGTGAAGGAAAACATCGGAAACCTGCATGTCGGAAAAGGGTTCTAAAAATCCTTTGAAGATATGTGAAGTCTCCAATCCGCACTGGGCAAGCGTGATGGACTATGCCTAATCCCTCTTCTGAGGAGACCTGAGCCCAACAGTGGGCAGTAATGGGTTGGTACAGGTAATTACCTACTTAAAGTATTTCCAATATTAGACAATTATTTTTACAAAAACTGTAATCCCTGGCTTTTCAAGAATAGCCTGAAGAGTCTGGTCAGATTTATACGAAATTAGCTACTGCCCGCAACATCGTCTGTGTGACCTCTGTAACCCGTTCTTTTCTTCATCCCTTTTGTTGAAATAAAAGCCTACGCTCAAGTTTTTTCCCAAGCTAAAGATTGTCTGTGCCAAATTTCATCAAAATCGGTTGAGAAGTTTCAGGGGAAAAGTGTAACTGACAGAGAGAGTTACTTTCGCATTTATAATATTAGTAGGGATTAGCTGACCGGTGCAACGTCATCTACGTCACATAGGTAGCCAAAGTTACCAAGTTTTTAATTTAATAAGGTAATATTACCTAAATGAGGGTAAAAAAGGTAATACATACGAAATCGGTTTAGTAAAACCAAAGATTACCCCCAAAAATCACTGATACACACATACACACACAGACTTAGAACAAATAACGACAGCACAAAAGGTGAGCATCAAAGCGTGCTCGCACACCTAAAGTATTGTCAATACTTGTGTCAGAAGCAGAGATGGGATTTAAAAGTCGTAACAACTTAATTATAAAGTTAGAAAAAAATAGCAATAACAGCGTTTGAGTAGCATGCACTAAAAATTTTTAGATATTGAAATTGTTTTATTTGTTAAATACCTCCCGGTGCTTACGTCAGGTGAGTTTAGTTTTAAGTATTGCGCTAAAAGATATGAAAAAAAGTAGTAGCGTCAAGCCTGTAAAAGTATGAAAGAAATTTGAATTAATTCAATACATATATTATTAATTATAAGACCACCTGAATAGTAGACTTACGATGTTAAAATTAATATTTTTAACATTATACGATTTTGGTACTTGATCCTAAAATATAACTAAATTTTTCAAGTTTTATTTATCCTAAAATATGCACGTGCTATTTTTGAAAATGTGCTTTTAATTAACACTTTCTTTGACATGCAATTTTTTTGTATCTTTTCCCATCACTTGTCGAAAGTATTGACAATACTATTGATAGGTGTGCGGGCACGCAAACGTGACTTTTTCCAGAATACCTCCCCCCTCTCCCCTCAGTAATTGTGTTAAGATTTGCATTTTTGCCCACAGTCCAATTAAAACAAAAGAATCACGCTTCGAACTTAGCATTTAAAATCTGGATCTTTCTAATTAAAATGATACTGTAACGGAGACGTCTAATAAGAGTTCTGTAGATTTTTTTAATTTCCGGATAAAAACAATTTCATTGAAGAAGGGAAATAAAGTGAACAGACGGATATTCTTTGACTGTGTAATTCAATTATAAGATTAGATTTTCAGAATGATTGTAACAGAAAATGTGTAATTTTGTGTAGAAACTAAAATAAAAATTCTTATTATTTACTAAGTGAATTGATCTTCTTCAAAATTTATTTGGAATTTTAAGTAATATTCACGTTACCTAGTACTAGCTGTGACCACCATTTTCTCATGTTCTTATCTACGATCCATGCTACGAGCCATGATGCGACCCGGTTAGGATCAGGTGTAATGTGAACGATATTTGCAGTGATTGTGTAGGTTGGTAAATACATATTATTAGTTGATAGTTTATCCATTCACATTGAAAAAGCAAGATTGTTGAATTAACAATTGAATGTAGAAAAAACATTGATGATGTGTTCAAGGCCGTAGAAGGTCACTCCGTATCATATACTAGCTGACCCTCGCAATTTCGTCTGTACCAAAAAGGGGTTCAGGCAGCAATGTTACATTTTAATAAGATCTACAAACCCGTAGTACGTCATTTTGTTCTATAATGAATAGTTTTCGCACCGTACGCGATGTAAGAAAGTTTTTGGGAATTTTTTTCACACCTTGTCTTACATTATTGAATTTTTAGTATAGATCTCTATTTTTTTTAAACTAAATACCTTTTACATATGTCACTCAGGAGTAGTGTTACTTTCTAACCGTGAAATAATTTTTCAAATTGTAGTGCAATAGTTTCGGAGCTATAACATTAAAATATGTAGAGCCTTAATGTATACTATAGAATAGGATAAACCATTAAAACAATTTATGAAACTGTAATTCTCATTTCAGGTGCCTCCCTAGCACAGCTATCAAACCTCCAATGCCTGGATTTGTCACATAACTTCCTGCGTTCCCTCTCGGCCGAGCCACTGAAGTCACTCCAGAGTCTCACCGAGTTATATCTCCATGATAACGATGTGTCTATGATCGATGATGGGGCTTTGGCTCAGCATAGGGCACTCGGTCGCTTCACTGTTGAAGGTAATGATTTCAGGATGACGCGCTGTTTTTGTAGTACACACTGTTGGTTGGGATGTCTCGCTTTTTGTAACTAGTATCGTTGATTTTATTGATGTAGGTTTAATTTTCATGTAATGCATAATTAAGTTCTTGAAAACAAGATCTAATATGTTTTCTAAAATCTAGCCGATTAATTTATTTTTATAATGAGACAAAGCCGAATTAAAACCCGTTAATATGGTGTTGCAATTCGTTTCAATGGTCTTATTTCCAAATCATCATCATCATCATCAGCCTATAGACGTCCACTGCTGGACAAAGGCCTCCCCCAAACTTCGCCACATCGACCGGTCCTGCGCCATCTGCATCCAGTGATCTCCCGCAATCTTGACCAGATCGTCGGTCCATCTTGTGGGGGGTCTACCAACATTGCGCTTACCGGTTCGTGGCCGCCACTCCAAACCGCCAATTTCCAAATGAAACATCTATATTCCTTTCATGCATATTCAACGGGTTCTTACCGCGATATTTAATTAATTGAGTTGTGAGTTCGAGTTCCAGTGGTACCACCCAAAAGCGAACGAGAAAGAGGGTAGACAGATTTGTTTGCTCTTAAATCGACCCGCAGTATCCAGTCTTCTCGTGATCATGACGTTTGCAACAACGTTGAAATATCGAGACAACTCAATTAATTAAATATCGCGGTAAGAACCCGTTGAAATGCATGAAAGTATTATAGAAAACCGCGAGTCTCTGAATAAGTTTATCTATATTCCTCCACTAACTTTAAAATTACAGCAATCTTTGATAGATAGACTAAATGAATCATGTTATTTTGATTACTTAATTTTCTTTCGTGTAACAATGAAAATAAGTAAAAATAATTCTAATTTCGAATAAATCTTTAATCATAAAATTACGTAACAAGTTGTCGCACAAGTTGTCCAACAAGTTAGAAGTTCCAAATAGCCGTGTGTACCTTGAAATATTTGTCTGAACCCGATGTTTTCAGCGAGGTGCCACCCTAGGCCTATTGTGGCACCAAAGCAACGCAGTTATTGTTGCATGACTTTTAACTATTCTCCCTTTGTAGCCGATTTTATGAAGAGTTTTTTGTAGAAACATCAATAGTATTGGCTTCTAACACCTATTATTGCTATTCATGTCCTTTTGTGCTGTTTTTGTAAGCAATAGATCGCGATTTCCATAAACGAATCCTGATTTATGTTTTGGGGCAATAAAATTTGGCCCTGTTAGGTTTTTTCTGTTATGTATGAGTTTTCCTTGGAGAAATTCGTCTTTGATGGTTTTGTTTATTTATTAGATAAGTATTTGTTTGCTCAATTTATGATTGTATCTTTGATCGAGATGGTAAGGTGCTTTTCTTAAAAACGTGTGTTTAGTTCATAGTATAATTTTATTGCAATGATCTGTAATTAAATGGTAAAATTACTTTTAATGGAGATAGTAGATTATAATATAATGTAAGGCTATTTTAATACTTTTTTGCCACGCACAATCCGGCTATGGAATGAGCTCCCCTCCTCGGTATTCCCAGAGCGCTATGATTTGTCCTTCTTCAAACGAGGCTTGAGGAGGGTCCTTAAAGTTAGGTCGTAGGTAGCGACCCCTCAGTGTCCCCTGACATTGCAGAGGTTCATGAGCGACGGTAACCACTTCCTATCAGGTGGGCCGTTGGCTCGTCTGCCTACATGGCAATAAAAAAAACATAGTAATACTTGTATACCTACTTTTATTTCTATGCAACCTAGAATTTTTTTTAAACAGAGAGCTGTGTATATAAATATCTAGTAATATATTATTTAAACCATCATAGAAGAGTACTATAAATTTGGTCTGAAACTTTAAAAGTAAAATATAACTTTTATATCAAAATAGTTGAGAGGTTAAACCATTTCATATCAGGTTTATTCAAATCCAAAGCAAGATACAAATTGGTTCCCCTTTCCAGACAACCCGTTGAACTGTGACTGTTTAATGGCGAGTTTCGCAAGATGGCTCCGTGAAGCGCAAAATTTATCGCAAGCTGATAAATCTGCAGCAATTTGCACTACTCCACCACATTTAGAAGGAGCTCTGATATCTAGACTATCAAAAAACAAACTATGCGATGATCTAGAACATACAGAAAATAAAGTGAAGGATAATTATGATATTGATAAACTGAATGCAATTACTTTTGATAATAAAGATGAGGAAGGGAGTAGTGTTGATGATAATTCTTATTTGGATAAGATTGAGGGACTGGATGATGATATGTATGATGAAGAATTGGAAGTACCGTCGGAGGATGATTTGCCTATTTCGAAATCGAAGGTAAGATTTGGGAATGAGATTCTTAATATGTTTAATAATCTAAAATTAAACTATATTTTTTGATAGAAGCTACTATTCTTTATATTTACGTTATCTGTATCTTTAAACACACCTACTCTTAAGATTCCTATCATCAATTGTAAATTTATCATCTTCTTTGTCAATACTTAGTTAAGCTTAGTTAGATGTTATGTTTACTTGTTCTATAATCACTACTGGTGAAGACTTAAGGCCTTGTAATTCATGTTAGTGTAAGTTTTTCATGAATAAATATACAAAATAGAAAAACAGCCAGAAATGTCTATTTCAATCAAAAATGTTATTTGCAATAAAAAAGTCCATATTTTCTTCTAGCTCCGACTCCTAGACGCCTGGTATGAAGACGAGGAAGTCCATTTATCCTGGGCAGTGGACCCACCATCGACCAGACGTTATAGGTGTACAGGAGTCACCGTGTCCAGGAGTGGTGGAATAGCCAAGCATGTCGCTTGTCATCGAGCTTCACCAGCCAGCATATTGTTGAGAGGATTGAAGATCGATCCTTTTGATCAATATACGTAGGTTTTTATATGGCTTTAATTATTTTATTTTGGTATATAAGAGAAGTTTGTGAATTTAGGTCACACATAGAAAAGCAAAAGTAAACTTCTATGAAAGAAAATAGACAGAACCTAAAATAGTATTAATGATAATATATTTTGAATTAGTCTTTGTATTAATAAGAATGAAGAGTATTCATCATCATCATCATAGGCCTCCCCCAAACTTCGCCACATCGACCGGTCCTGCGCCATCTGCATCCAGTGACTTCCCGCAATCTTGACCAGATCGTCGGTCCATCTTGTGGTCTATGAAGAGTATTGTTGAAAGAATAATAAATTAAATATCGGCTATTTCTTTGATTCGAGTTTGTAATATTTTAGTTTATAATATTTATCAACAGAAATTGTTATTCAAGAAACTAAATTTGGACTGATTTGGGATTCCCAGAGTTATCCAAGGTCATTCTTTGTTACAATTTTATTATTCAACGAGTATTTTGATATCGCAATAATAAACTACTGACATAACATTGATAACGTGCCGACTAATTTTACGAAAAAAATCTATTAAATGTTTTCAAAATAAGATCAAAAACATGAGAGGTCAAATTAAACGACAACATCAACAAATTACCTTCTTCTTGAAAATGGTCTTACATTAAATTATTTTCAGTTGTATTATCTAATAACTCAAAATCTGCACTCTATACTTATATAATAATAATAAAGTCTTTATTCAATAATCTTTACATGCGGTTACTTATCCTAAAATTATATAACATAAATATTACTATGTGTACTAATTATATTATTTGTTGACACCGGTACGCGAAGATTATCTTGCTTTTCAGCAAAGGCCTCCCTTAGAGTATTCCACAAAGTGCGATCTTGAGCGTGTGTTCCCCTCTACACTTACTAAGCTGTATTTCCACAATCAATATCAGCGCCCATCTTAACAGCTTTATTGTCATGTTGACGTAATTTAAAAATGTTTTCATCAAAGTTCCTTTCCCTCAGATTCTGTTTAGCCCTAGAAGAAATGGACAGTTCAGATACACCGCTATCTTTAGTTCTGGGCTGTGGTCCTCCTCAGGTAGTCAGGAAACGAGCACCATTCGTCACAGCAGTACCAGTTGTCGTCACTCCTGGAGTTGAACACGAAAATTATAGGTATGATATAAGACGTTTTTCATGTGAACTTTACTCTATAGTTTTGTTCCTGATATTTTTTTTATTGCCATGTAGGCAGACGAGCCAACGGCCCACCTAATCGTAAGTGGTTACCGTCGCTCATGAACCTCTGCAATGTCAGGGGACACTGAGGGGTCGCTACCTACGACCTAACTTTAAGGACCCTCCTCAAGCCTCGTTTAAACAAAACTTTATAAATACAAGCTTTTAAAACCCTGGATATCATGTAGCAGCAGAGTGCTAGCTAATACAAGTAAAACGAGCCTAAACAGGACGGGTCTTATCTTGTTTCGCACAAGAGTTCCTATGACCACTACTGACTATGTTAGACCACAGACTAATACGGTATTATTTTTTCTCAGGGTCTCCGAAGTACGATCCAACGTGACAAGTGACGGCGTACTGACCGTTCTGATCTCCGTAATGGGCTTCCCACAACGCTCCCAGAACCCAAGATCCCAACGCATGGAAGCAATTTACCCTTTCAACTGTTTTGTAGTCCTAGCAGTATTGTCTAAAGGTTCCCTAGTCGCTCAAAAAGACACCCGCTGCCAACCAACACTAGAAATCACTATGGAAGGTCTGATAACAGGTCCTTATGAAGTGTGTGCCACCTTATCTAAGATGAGACGAGAAGATGCTGCTCCAATTTGCGTTGTACCCCAACTATTGGAGCCATTTGGGTCCCAAATTAAAGCTGGTTTCAAAGGCCTGAATACAGCTTTGATTGGGGTAGCGTTATGCCTTATGATCTTGGTGGGGGCATTGGTTTGGTTTGTAAGAAGAATGTTGAGGAAATCACCGGATTTTGAAGGTCATAGGTGTTTCAGGCCTGATGCTGTGCCGGAGCCGATCAGTCCTAGGGCTAATTACGTGATGCTGACTGCTACATCTAAGTTATGAGCTTTTACTAGTCCTTAGTTTTTTGTAGTAAATTTTTGGTGCGATTTTTTTGTTATTTTTCTGAGGCGATGGTAAGTGGTTACCATCGTTTTATATACTCCTTTAAGCTTCGGTTTTAGAGGGTATGTTGAAATTATGCGTATTTTGATGAGAGATTGAAATATTTGAATTTTAATTATTTTATACTTATGAACGCAATGTGTGGAAATGTTATTGAGGCGTTTTTCAATGTCAATAATTTAATTATAAGTAGGGTTGCCACTGTGACACTCTTTATAATAATAGCAAGCTATTTCATTTCAGTCAGTAGCAACAATTTTTTTTGTTTTTTATTGCATATTTTCAAATTAGTTTTGTTTCAGTTTTCTATATCATAGCAATAATTGTAAATACATTTTATTGTAAATGTTTTTTTTTAATATAATGTAAACAATAAGCTAATAAATGAATATATTTGTAAATACAAACAATTATACGACTTTTTATTTTATAGTAATAGAAATAGTTTTAAGTTGTACAAAAGTGGCAACCCTAAGTACAAGTGTATTTTTAAGTGTAATCAATCGACTGACTTTAATAGTGTAGATAAATTAACATTAAAATAGTGTAAATAGTTAATTTTAACTAAAATAATTTACAATTAATATTTCTGTTAATAAGAGTTATATTGTTATTTGTGAAATTAACATTTTTAACATATTATTATGATTGGTTATAGATGTCTAACATTTAATGTTTTATCAAAATTGTTATATTATAAACTTATTCAGACACTCGCGGATTTCTATAATACTTTCATGCATTTTCGTCGTTGTCTCGATATTTCAACGGTATTGCAAACGTCATGATCACGAGAAGACTCAATATCGAGACAACTCAATTAATTAAATATCGTGGTAAGAACCCGTTCAAAATGCATGAAAGTAAAATTGTTATATTATTATTTTTTATGTATTAATCATTATTTTTATTGTGTCCAAGCCATTACATGATAATTGGTTTAAGGTTTCTTGTCAATAGTTCATTTCGAAGTTAATATTTGCTCGTGTGTCGTTTTAACGCGAACCTACATAAATATGTAGGTGCAATATAGTATGGTTCTTTTCTCATGACGCTATTTTGAGGTTTGTAAAAAATCGCTCGTGAGAATAGGGCCTAAAGTTGCATAAGTTTTCGACTTGTAGAGTACTTAACAATTTGTTACTTAATATAAACTGTTATCTTTATTTCAACCTTGAAAAGATAATTTACTAAGAAAAGAGCATTAAAATATGATGAAAACAATGTTAAATGTGAATGTTTTTTTTGTGTACTTAATTTATTGACAGAATACTTCAATCAAATACACTAGATCTACAATTAGAGTGTAAAAATGGGACTAAAGACAACCAAAATAAACAAAAATGGTAGTCTTGATGTTAGTTGGCGACCGATCGTGTCGTGTAACGTTAACGGTTCATTTTTATTAGCAAACTATCTGGCCCGCGCAACTTCGTCTGCAGATGTAAAGTTTCCGTTTAAACCTTCCCTGAACATCCACGAATATTTGAAATGAGCAAAATCGGTTCAGCCGTTCTCGAGTTTTAGCGAGACTAACGAACAGCAATTCATTTTTATATATAAGAAGAAGAAGAAGAACACACATCTAACGTGTTAAACATGAATTCTCTGTCGCTTAAGATTTAAATTGTTTTAACTGAAGACTCTTTAAGATGTTTTGTAAAACACTTGATGTTTGTAGGTAATGTTGTTTGGAGACACTTTTTGTACTGTTTTGTTCACTACAGTGTGTATAGTACAAAGTACATGTATACATATGTGTATACTACACATACACACAGATGCTTATGATAACTAACACATTTGCACACATACAATATAAACTCACACACTCTCGAATATGTATACTTAAGCCCACATATCGTTTATTATGCATTTACTGACACTTATACATATTAAATAGATCAAAGTACAAACACAGAATAATATTGCACAGAAGAAAATTTTCGTACAAATCGTTATTTACGAAGTCACACTTATAAACGCTATGTCCAGCAGTAGACGCCTCTAGGCTGATGATGATGATGATGTCTATGTAAAATATAAACACACATGCACAAAGTTAAGGTTTTTACACACACTGACGTACACAATTTTATTAAAACCTTATTACGTATTAGTATTAATAAATATGAAGACTTTCGGTAACTCAGCTTTATTAAAATTTGCGTTGTAATAAAAATGCGTCCGAACCAATGTTGTTGTAAATTGTTTAATATATTTGGTTCGATTTAGTCTTAATGTAATGTAAATAATAATTTATGGTTAAAAATTTTGTATATTAAAGTTATTAACAAATTAAACTATTGTTTTATTTTTTGTTGCGATAATTATCGACCCATCTAAGTGTTCGTTAGCTCTTACTTAACTTCTTTGATGCGTTGTGTTGCGGCTCACTAAACTGTGCGCGCTCCTTTTTTAACTTTTTTATTATCTCAGTAGGCGAACGAGTTGAAAGCCCACTTGATGTAAAGTAGTCACTTATAGACTCCTGCACTGTAAGGACCACTACAGGACTGACATACAGGGTGAAATTGGAATTTCGTGGTTTTCCATTTATGTAATATACATATTATATCATGTTTCTTAGAGAGATTTGATCCTTAGAAGTCATTCTATCGATTGATGCAATAAAAGTATAGGGTGCGATTTTTTCAAATTTTACAGGTTTAAAAAAAAAAAGAAGTTTTGTTCCTTTTCAAAAATAAAGAAATGTTTCTGTTACGTATGAGGACAGTATGTGGACAAGCTAATCAAACACCGGTTAGATGCGCACTGGTTTATTATTGCAAGGGAGCGGGGTGGGCGCAGCCACACACACATGCAATGTAGTAATGTGCATAACATATATGGTATATCTAACAGTTTCCATTCAGGCAAATGCACTAAAATCACTATTTAGAGTACCTACTTTCCCTGTTTCGAATTCCAAAACTCCACCATGTATAGCAGAAAAACATTAATTACTAGAAGTTTTAAAGTGACGTCGCACATTGCAAATGACATTTTTGTGACACAGACGAACTCGCGTACTCAGTTTACTAAAAAAAACCTATCATGCGCATGCGCCTACATAATTAACTTTAAAAAACTAATTAAAATTCGTTTCCTCGTAACTTGGTAATGTCAAAGGTGAAACGGAATAATCGAATCGTAAATATTATACATTATTATCAGTGACAATCAGACTATCATGGCGTGCGGACGTGTGTTCATTATCTTATTAATTTTATCTGTATTATATACAAATATTGACGCTAAAGTGTACACAAGGTGCAAACTAACAAGGGATTTACTGAAGCAGAATTTTCCCAGGACTTTTTTGAGTAATTGTGAGTTCTTTTTTTTGTTTCGTCCTTCACGTGTGGTTTTTCCGAACGTGTATGTTTTTACCTTGTCCGTCTTTTGTTTTCGTTTTAGCAACGCTCTATTTCGACTAGTGCTGAATGAAATGCAAGTATTATTTAGTGAATCGGCATTTTTTTAGGTGATTTCAAGGACAGTTGTGTTTAAAATTCGTTGATGGTACTGATCAATGTTTTTCTTGATTTTTCCTTAAGATGCGATTGTAATGACGCAGGCTCTGTACAACTCGATTACAACCGGCTTTTGTATAGAAGTCTTACATGCGGTTCAATTATAATGAAGTTCCCACATTTTGTGATAAAGACGAAAAAGCATGGGTCAACTAGTAATTTTTAAAAAGGTTTAGTGCAATTTAACACAACAGGATAGGCTAAAAATGGGGAAGGAAACATCGTGAAAAAATCTATGTATTGGAAGGAGTTTAAAAATCCTTATCTACTGAAAAGAACTGACCCCAGGAGATAGAATTATTAAATCTGGAATCAACATCATGAACAACAGAACGCGCGATTGGTGCACTTTAAATTGGCTTCATTCTGTTGTTCATGATGTTGATTCCAGATGTAATAATTCTATGACCCACGAGTAAACACACAACACTAGTATAAAACAATAGAAGAGGTCGCGTGTTCCAATTTAGAAATGTATATAATTTACTCACAGTATACATAGTTTAGTTTTAGATTTAGTGTAAAATTATGTACTTCTGGAAAATGATGTCCATACCTTTAATTGATTTATGGTATCTGTACCAACCCATTACTGCCCACTGTTGGGCTCAGATCTCCTCAGAAGAGGGATTAGGCATAGTCCACCACGCTTGCCCAGTGCGGATTGGGGACTTCACATATCTTTAAAGGATTTTTAGAACCCTTTTCCGACATGCAGGTTTCCTCACGATGTTTTCCTTCACCGTTTTATAGCCAGTGGTGTTGTGAAAAATTGCACATACATCTTTTTCACATTTAGATTTAGAGGTACAAGCCGACCGGATTTGAACACGCGACCTCCCGTTCGGAAGGACGCGCTTCGACCACTCGGCCACCACGACTGTACTTGATTTATGTACACATCGTAAATTTGACTGAAATGTACGATTACTCTAAGAAGATTATGTGTATGTAAATTATGTAACTTCTAAAAATAAATAAAAATCTGCATAAATTTTAAATATTATTGAAGAAAAATTCATTTAACTCAAGATCATATTTCAGAATTTATTTCTGACTACAAAAAATACATTATAAAGATATACCTACAATGACCAGACATAATGTACATTTAATGACTGGGTATGTTATTTCTGAAATTAAACACCAATTTTGAGGGCGTTGTGCGACATAATAATTTGCAAATGCTGTCATTACATATTTTTTATCAGATATCTACTAATATTATAAATGCGAAAGTAACTCTGTCTGTCTGTCTATCTGTTACGCTTTCCCGCTAAAACGTCTCAACCGATTTTGATGAAATTGGCACAGAAAATCTTTAGACGCTGAGAAAGAACATACTGTACTGTAACAACCCATTACTGGCCACTGCTGAGCTCAGGTCTCCTCCGAAGAGGGGTTAGGCATAGTCCACCACGCTTGCCCAGTGCGGATTGGAGACTTCACATATCTTCAAAGGATTTTTAGAACCCTTTTCCGACATGCAGGTTTCCTCACGATGTTTTTCTTCACCGTTTTTAGCCAGTGGTGTTGTGAAAAATTGTACATTAATCTTTTTTTTCACATTTAGATTTAGAGGTACAAGCCGGCCGGATTTGAACCCGCGACCTCCTGTTCGGAAGGAAGCGCTTGGACCACTACCCCACCACGACTATTTATTTCTTGACTAGATAAACTGATTTTCGATTCTTTTTTATTAGAAAGTAGTACTTTGGACGCAATTTCAACTAAATTTGATAAAGATCTGACAAATTACTTTTGTGATACTCTTAATAAATGGAATTTCCCAAACTTTATTGATTTGGGTTTTTGTAAAATGATTTTAAAGAAAAATAAATACTACTGATAACCTCTGTAACATACACATTCCTACTCAGATAGGGAAAACCTGTGTTCTAGATAATGCAGTGTTTACATTTTACTGTAATGTTATAGATAACAGATGAATGTTAAATATGTGTTATGTATGTAACGAAAAGTTAGTATTGTATACAGTTTTGTTCGGCTTTTGTAATTGTAATATTTTAACACGTTCGCTGCGTCAATTTTTGCATACTTGCCATTGGCTGCGACACGAGGGGTTATCGGCCCGCACTTTGACCAGGCGACACGCGGTCTTTTTTTTTTTTTTTTTTTTTTTTTTTTTTATTTCACATCTGTTTCCTCTAACATAGTCGGAGACCTTATGCTATCTTACTTAATCTATTATTATAATATATTTCACGCGGTCTTTTAGACCCCACCTTCTTTAACAAAACTATGCTCTTCGCACTTCAGAGAAGTTCACGTTTTTCGTTGCCGCACGATTGTTTAACGAACACAACACATAGCGAAAAATAAGGTACTTAAAATATACAATCAAACATTTCACCGTGTTATTTTTGTATAACACTATGTTTGTTAGCAAAGTTTTATTTGTAATTAACTTTTCTTTCGACTGGCATCATAAAATTATAGGGTGTTGATTTTTACCGATTTTGTTGGTTCGATTTTCAAACCAAACAATTTGACAAACGAAAAATCTGTGAATGCAGTATTATTAAACATCAACAATAAAATGATGTTTCGTTTAAGCAAAACATCCTATCTCTAATATTTAAGGTGCTTCGCGTTCATGTCGCATAGTTTTAGGACACCCTGTACATTATAGTCTATTACTAATAGTCTTTTATAGTGATTTTTTTCTATTTGACAGGGGTGTGTCTTATCGAGCAGGGTAGTGACAGAAACACATCAGCTTTAATAGTTAAATCAACAAGAAGGAAGTTTTATGGACTGTTTCAGGTGAGTTTTGGTTACTTTAACCTATAGTCCTGAAAGTGCTCACATAGTTTAAAGTATTGCAGCTTTGGAGTGGCCATTCATAGGCAAAATGTTTGTAGAACGGATAGCTGATAATGCTGAGTTCTGGAGTGGAAGTCTGGCGAAACTTAGGTAGTCTTACCAGTGCGGACTGACAGCCAGATTAGGATTAAAGATTAAAAGATTCAAATTTGCATTCAGCCAAAATTTACAGTGTAATATACAATTAACCATTAGATTATTTATTTATTAAAAGGACAACCAACAGCTGGTAAAAATACAATACAATAATTGCTGAGTTAAAAACTAAAAGCTAATTGAAGGTTTTCACGGTTAGTGGTAAATTATCTTAACTTAGTAGCTGTGAGCAATACAGAAGGCAAATACATATGTTTAACATTTAAGTAACTGAGTAATAAATTTAAAAGAAACACTATCAATCAAATTAACTGGGCAGTCATAGGATATCGGGGAGATCTATGTAGTTCAGAATGACGTAGTACTTACAGATACATTTTACTTTAAACCTATACTGGTGGAATAGAGTATATTCCACCAGTATAGGTATATAATATTTTGAAAGGTAGCAAGTACTGAGAGCTATTAATATATTTTCTCTGATGATGACGTTGATTGACAACGATTCAATGCAATATATTTTTTTTAATTCCAAGCAATGGTTACCAAATAGTTCTGTTACAAACAGTACTCAATTACTATTTGGTATAAATTACGTTTACTAATAAACAGACAATTTAAAACTTAATAATACAACTAAGATATTATGATAATTTGGTTGCAGATAGGAAGTGAATGGTGCAAAGAGGGACGAAAGGGGGGCAAATGTGACATTACTTGTGAATGTAAGTCCTCCGACATTTATCTCAAACCAGTTTTTAGTATTCAAGAGCAGGTATTTCATGAAGCTATTTTTAAGATAAGTAGAAATTACATTATGATACTTTTTGACTTTCCATATGCTGATTACACCGGTCAACAAAATTCAAACTTTTTCGTGCCACACGGACTTTTTTGATATTTTTTACTTTAATTGGTGATTGTAAGAAAAAATAAACAGTTAAAAAAAATTTGCTAGCCAAGGATTTTATTCTATTGAGTAATTTAAAATATTAAGAAAAAATACAGATCTCGTAAATCAAACGTTTATTTTTTTGTAAATTACTTAATAATTTAAGATTTTCTTGAATGTTTAGCTTCTGGTTGGTCCCTTTTAATTGTCCAGCAGTAATCCACTAACATATTTGGGCTCCATTTGCCCTGGTACCGCTTTTCCATACTAGAAATGTCCTGGTGTAACCTCTCGCCGTGCTCGTCACTGACAGGCCCTAAATTGTCAGGAAAAAAATCCAGGTGCGAGTCTAAAAAATGGATCTTGAGTGACATGTTGCAACCCAATGCTTGATATGACAATAAGAGCTCGCTAACCAACTCTCTGTAGCTGTCACTCTTGTGGTTGCCCAAAAAATTTGCAACAACATTTTTAAATGCGTTCCATGCACATTTTTCTAAACCGCTTAATTTTTCTTCAAATGTTGAATCTTTTATTAACTCCCTGATTTGAGGGCCAACAAAAATACCCTCTTTTATTTTTGCATCACTTATTTTAGGGAATTTTTCTTTTAGGTACAAAAATCCACTCCCACTGCGATCCATTCACTTCACAAAATATTTTATTAATCCTAATTTGATATGCAATGGTGGTAAAAGCACATAATTTGGCTCTATAAGGGGTAAATACTTTACGTTACTTTACTTTATGTCAGTGAGACAAAAATAGCAATCCGAAACGTGATCTCGCTGTTCAGTCCATCTCATGGGTACAGCAAACGGCATAGCTCGTGCACCTTTCTTCCAGTCGGTTAAATTTTTCACACACGTTATGCAAAAGACATGAGGGGCCCAGAACTTGTCTTGATGGGCGACAGAAAAACCAAAACATTGGTGATAACACTCCAGCACAAGATTCGTAAAATTTCGTCGTTGTTTTTTGAATGTAAGTTCTCCGCAGACATAACAAAAAGAGTTAGGATCATTATTACATTTCCTCGACATGTTCACAGGATTAATAAATCACAAAAAATATTCAAATTCAACTACAAATACTTTTATGACGATTTACTTGTGAGCGTTTCTGTTAATTTACCGCCATAGTACTAGTTATGAGTATTACCGTATCACAACAAATATGAGGCTAACTGACAGATGGGAACTGTGATTTAAAGATGAGGGTAGATTGATAAAATAAAATTAGCTATCAAAGTTCGTGTGGCAAAATCAGTGTTGACCAGTGTTATTGAAAAATTTCTCGCTTATTAACCGATTTTAATGATACATTTTTTGTTGGAAAGCAGATACTTGAAAGGTGGTCCCATTATAGAAAATCAAAGTTTGATCATGAACAGAGGACATTAAAAAAGGAAGCTATTCATATTTGTATAAAATATTTTTTGTTATTTTCAGCATTACTAGATGAAGATATCAAAGATGACGGGGTCTGTGCTATTAAAGTGTTTGAGCTAGAAGGATTCAAGTACTGGCCGAAATGGGAGACGCGGTGTAAGGGACAGGTTCTACCTGATATTGAGAAGTAAGATTTTATTTAAGAGTCTTTTGCTACACCTCATCCCATTTAGATGGCATCAGCGCAATATGTCTTCTCTCTCTCCTTTCTATAATTATAATACATCTTTAAATACTTGAAAAAAAATGCTCATTATACAAAAAAAAGACATGCCCGCTGAGTTTCTTGCCAGTTCTTCTCAGGACGGTGGCTTTTAACTTTTGACGTCAACAAGAATGAATACGTCATCAATGTTGAAAATAAAGTATTTCATTTTATAATCTTTCATTTCATGTCACACCACAAACCAACATATTATCATCCTTCATACCATCAGACCATCTTTTCGGCCTTCCTCTCCTCTTACATCCATCTACGTTTAAATTCATCATTCGTCTTGTTACATGGCTCTCATCCCTTCTCATCACATACCCGTACCAGCCCAACCGTTTGCTTCTTTCATAATCTCTTGTAATTGAACTACAATTAAGAACCCTATACTCAAAGCCTTAAGGTTTTTTTCATTTGTGACGTGCGTTATGCAAAGGCATTTTGTGACCGATACTATAATGATTCAATTTTTATGAAACATAGCTAAGAACTATCTCGTCTAATTTGTCTGTAGACTCATAAAAAAACTAATCAAAATCAGTCCATTCGAATATATGACGATAAAAAGGAAAGTGATGGTATCTTTTCAAAAAATCATTGAAATAAAAGCAAAGAGTTCTTAAATACCAGTTTTTAAGAACCCTGATAATATCATGTATCAGTAAAGTCTTAAACACGGTGGTTCTATCTTGTATGGTACAGGAGTTTCTATACCTTCCCGCTCCATCATCACAATAGCCCCATACATTGTTAGGTACATAGTTACATCCAGTGCAAGTTAAATTAAAGATTTTATGTCTTATTTTAGGTGTCCAGACTGGCAATTACCACCATCCAGGTCATCACCACCTCGTGACAAACGATATTCCATACAAACTGGACCCTTCGATTTCTTCACCGCGAGAAGACCATTAAGATCACGAAGAAGTATGGTTGATCTTAATAAATGATTTTAAAGTTGTTATGAATTGTATATATCTTTTTGACCGACTTTTAAAAGGGGCATGTTGTTTTTTAATTTGAAATTTTGATTTTTTCATTTAATTTGAATAGTCGTCGTCGTGGCCGAGTGGTTGAAGCGCTTGCCTTCCGTACGGGAGGTCGCGGGTTCAAAACCGGCCGGCTTGTACCTCTAAATCTTAATATGAAAAAGATTTATGTGCAATTTTTCACAACACCACTGGCTAAAAACGGTGAAGGAAAACATCGTGTGGAACCTGCATATCGGAAAAGGGTTCTAAAAATCCTTTGAAGATATGTGAAGTCCCCAATCCGCATTAGGCAAGCGTGGTGGACTATGCCTAACCCCTCTTCGGGGGAGACCTGAGCTCAGCAGTGGGCAGTAATGGGTTGTTACAGTTTGGTCATGTTTTGAAATTAGCTCTAATAATGAAAGTCGGTCAAGACGGCTTGAATATTAGGGATTTTCCAAAAAGGTATAATTATGTAAATTGGAGGTGAAGCGGAAAATACACTGTGTGAATAAAATTATAATACTCTAACAAAATTATCTTTTTTTTCAAGTTTATACTTTCAATCAAATTGTAATTTATATTCAGTTTTAAAATTCTTTATTGCTATAGACTTCATTTACTACATACACTTGTGAAATTACGTAGTGTATTATTTCTTAATTTTAAGTGTCAAGAGTTTAATTTTGGAATAATTTTAACGTACTTATTCTTAAAAACTGTTTATCTCACTATGTTTGGTCTAAGACGTTAATCTTTCTACTCTAACATACCCACTTGAGGGGCAAGTTGGGTAATTGAGACTATGTGGTAGTTGAACCGCACTAAAACCTCCTATTTCTCACAATCGGCGTATATACCTGATGGTGTCAGAACCCACGAGGTTGTGCGTAACCAAAAATCACTACATACCTAGTTTAAAACAAAGTCACTTTCTCTGTCTATCCCTATTAATTTTTTTGAAACTACGCAAAGGATTTTGATGGTGATGCAGTTTTTTTAATTTATAGAGTAAATTCTAGAGGTAGATTTTTGTGTATAAAACATGCATGAAATATTAGAGGAACACTAATGATTTTAGCGATTTTAATGTGATGTACATAAGCACATTGCTCTAACTCAAATTGTGACGTAGATTTCAGTCAGCTAGTCTATTAATAAATTCACTTGAAAATTAATCTCTATAAAGCCTGTATCAAAGTTATCTTCAACTTAAAATCAATATTGATACTAAATAACAGCTGTAACAACAGAAAAGGGATAATACTGTAATTTACAACAGATTTTCGACCCTTTTCTAAGTACGCTGCAGATTATATTAAGGATTATTACGGAAAAGTTTCACCGAAGCATGCTCTCGATATTATTTATTCAGTTTAATCCAACGAGGGCGGATGTGTGTTTTAAGTCAGGGTTCGATAAACTATGGCCCGCTGGCTAAAACTTGCCGCGACAATTTGGGACGCGACTGCCAATGCTTTAGCCAAAATCAAAATCAAATCAAATGGTGTTTTATTTGCGACAAGTATCATCATCATCATCATCATCATCAGCCTGTAGACGTCCACTGCTGGACAAAGGCCTCCCCCAAACCTCGCCACATCGACCGGTCTGCATCCAGTGACCTCCCGCGATCTTGACCAGATCGTCGGTCCATCTTGTGGGGGGTCTACCAACGTTGCGCTTACCGATTCGTGGCCGCCACTCCAGAACTTTTCGGCCCCATCGGCCATCTGTTCTTCGCACAATGTGTCCCGCCCATTGCCACTTCAAAGATGCAATTGTTTGGGCTATGTCGACAAGTATCAAGATGGAATTATTCAAATCGGTTCATACATAGTTGGCAAAATGTTATACAATGTTGCTAAACAATGATTTCCCTTATCGAGGACGAAATGGAAAAAGAATCATCAAAATTGGATCACTTAAACGTTTGCAAAAGACTAGTCTAGTATTATTCGGTAATTATGGTCCTGGCTTCAAAGTTTGGTGACCCCTGTTTTAAATTATTGAATAAGTAGGCGTTCGTTAATTAACAGAATGTAGTACAAATGTGAGAATATCGAATATTTAAGTTTTACGGAACTAAGTAAGGGAATGTCATTATTATAATATAAATTACTGTTTTCATTTTTAACCCCTAGTACAGTTCGGTTCAGAAGATCATTTTTGCCCCGTACCATTCCGATTTGGAATGAACTCCCGTCCGCGGTGTTCCCCGAGCGCTATGACATGTCCCTCTTTAAACGAGGTTTAAAAAAGTTTTGTATGGGTAGGCGGTAGATAACGGCCCCTCTTTGCCCTGGCATTGCAGAGGTTCATGAGCGATGGTGACAGCTTACCATCAGGTGGGCCGTATGCTCGTTTATCTACCTTGCAATAAAAAAAAAATCTAGCAATAATCATCTGAAACAAAAAAAGTGTCGTGGCAATTTTTTCATAAGAATTTCCGTCTAGCCCCTTTTCGATAACGCGCGATAAGGAACTTCGTTCCACAAAAAAGACAGTGCAATTAATATGTTAATTAAAATCAAAATACAAAGAACAATGCTTAGTGTCATCAATTAGGGAACAATTAGCCAGTAGAAGATACAGCGAAAAGACCGTTTGCACTCGCCGGTGCCGTGCGAATGTTAATTTGCTAACATCGCCAATTAGGCGTTATTATGTCGTGTGATTTACAGGCGTTTAGGATGGCCAGCACGTTGGCTTACTTGTTGGCTGTAGAATGAGTTTTTACATTCTGTGTTTAGATTGCTATGATTTGAATCACTCTCAATTTTCCAGAAGTCACGTATGATAGTAGCCATTAATATTTTGGTTGCCCGGTAACTCACAGACCACAGTGATATATAAAAAAAAACAAGACCTAGAATTATTATAATATGAGCTAGCTGTAACCAATGATTACGAAGAATAGCACGAAATATTACTAAACAACATACAAAGTACTTCAGTATTTTGAGTTACAAAAATTATATCTGGTTTTACTACTTGTGCTTGCATATTTGAATTTCCAATCAGCCTCATTAGTGCATGTACCGTAGAAGCGAAATTAGCTTGCACAACAATGCAAGAGGGGAGTGATTTGTGAATATTTGTTATTGAAAAAGCGATATGGTTTTAAGCACTCATGAGACTTTAGATTTACTTTAAAACTAAAAAAAAGACAAATATTCCAATAAAGGGAATTTATTTAAACAGAACTTCAACAATTATTGTTATTAACACAATCAGTAAATTCTGAACACAACTATAATAATCACAAAAGTATATTTACAGAACACATCAACTATTGAAATGGAAATGACTTACAAATCACACAGACTCAAACCAACAGAGCTTCGCCCTATACAAAGTCTCAGAACTAAATGATTGTCAAACCTATCTTGTTACGGTTTTTATACAAAGTTACAGGTATTTCTACCTACATAAAATCTAAATAGCCAACAGTACTTAATTAAAAGTATGAAAGAAGAAATTACCTGCCATTTCTTACTGAAGTGAGCTGCTGATACTAATTTTCGTTCAATATTTTATCTAACGGAGTGATAACAAAGGAAACCAACCTATTTACCGTGCGGGTAGTTGGAAGTGGAGACTTGCTATAAATACAAGCGCTGGCCGCTGTTATTATTCATTGCTAATAAGTTGCCTTGCGGTGACTTTTAGCAGTCCTTTCCTACCCTTACTCAGCTGAGCCCCTTCTGAGCTCGCACCTCCATCCTGGCGAAGCTGTAAAGGCCTGAAGTTATTGATCATCAAGTGTTCAAGTGGACATTGTGACGTCATTCCTGACAAAACCAAATGAAGATCGACTGTTCACAACGTCATTACACCTCAACACACTATTTAGTATTTACGCTTTCATATCAGTTAAAGTTTGTAAAGCGCTACAACCGTATGTATAATGAACACATTACATTGCGGTCCCCAAATTGTGTAACATTAACCGAAACGAATCAATTTTAACTCGGAACTCGTTAATTAAAATGTAATTAAGCAGGCCCGCCCGCTGACTAATTACAATACGATCGCTTTTACTGTACAAGATAAATGAAATAACATGTTTTTGGTAAGAGCATGTGGCGACATCTAGGTGTCGGGTACGAAAACATTGGTTTATGCTTAATTTGAATTAGTGTTTTATAAATTACTAGCTGCTCTGCTGGGTTCACGCAGACGACGTCGCGGGCGTCGTCTGCGTGAACCCTATGACCCGTTTTTTTCAATTCTTCCCGGCAACTATTCGATTTTTTCTCACCGTAAAAACCATCCTTGAACTTCAACGAACATTTTAAAAAAAGATTTGGCCAAATCGGTTCAGGCGTTGTTGAGTTATGCGCTTACCAACACATTTTGCGATTCATTTTTATATTATAGATTTAACGAAAATAGTCTTTGATGGTAGGTCGTAGGTAGCGACTCCGCAGTGTTCTAACATTGCAGATGTCCATGAACGACGACGATCACTTTTTTTTATTCTAGGTAATTACCGGATTTTTCCTACCCAGACAGAATGAATCCAATATTTCCTTCAACTCAAAAAAAAAAACTTATCCAGAATAGAAGCACACTAAAATTTCATCATACCGCTGTCACTCATGTGATGGTAAAAAATGCCATAGTGCGTAACGCGTCGTGCCGCCTCGCATAACACTATGCCAAATTTCGTCGTACGTATTTGTGTCATTTTTTTGCAAAAGCAGGTAAAAGTACTGGCACATCAAAATACATAGTAACTACTAAATATAGTCAATATACCTTTGATATAATATATCGAACTTTACCAACTTTTCGTTTTAAAAAAGTGTGGCCTTTTAAAAAGCTTTGATTAATTACAGACATTGTTCTTGTTTCGTGATTTTAAATGTCCTTTAAGAACGAAAAGGTGAGATTAACAATAGCGTTGTGTGTATCATAGTTTTTTCACGCCAATTAATATTGAATGGATGACGTAATCTTATTCATTTTGCAGTGGGATTTTTCTAAGAAACTATGTTTTGTATTATAATTGTATTCTAAGTATTATGAGGTATTTCCTGTTACCTTTTACTTTCCACTTTTCTTAGAAAAAGTATATATTATGACAAAAAATTACATTTTTTTAATTACCTTACTTTAGTTCTTCTGTGGGTTTCCTCAGTTTTGATTTGATCACGCATTGAAACATCCAGCTTCTCTCCATTGCTTTCTGAGTGACTCTGACTCTAACCTGGTCAGGATCGCGGGAAGTCACTGGATGCAGACAGTGCTGGGCCGGTCGTTGTGGCGAGGTTTGGGAGAGGCCTATGTTAGGCCTAAAATTACCTCAACTTTAATTGCAATTAAAGTTTATTTTGTACACTTAAATACAATCTCTGTACGATGTCATATCTATTTTTATTGCTGTGAGAAAACTTGCCTTTTATGCTTATTTTTTTACCTACTATTAGTATCTTTCATTCTGTCTGAAATAAAGTATTAAAAACAACAAAAGTGAAGCACAAAAGCATGAATCTTATAAACTATAAATCATTCGGCTATAAATCTTTTGTTCCTCCAATTCCTATGCTGAATTTCAAGTGGTATCGTGACGTATCAGAGTGGAGGACGTGTATAACAAGTTTCAATTTTCATATTTCAAATGTTGCAACCGATGTAAGTGCGGCGTCGAATGCCAAGCTGGAATAAGGAATGGAGCGGAGTCGTGTTGGTGCTATAATTGTTTTTTCAGATATGGTACTAAAGTAAATGAGACCAAAAGAAGTGAAGATCAATTTTAGAAAGGAATAAAATAATCTTTAGTACCTAATCTTAATTCAAATAGAGGCAGTCAGCACAATGTTTTATCTGTACATTTTTTTGCACAAGTCACACGACACGCTAAAAATTCTCATATCCTCTTTCACACAACACAAATTTGTATCATCATCATGTGCCCTCGACTTTGTTTTACACCCACCAGTACCTACTCTGAAATTCAACATTTTCCCAAAAAGCAAAGAAAATCATCACTGGGTCAACTGTATGCTCTACACTTTTTTGGGAGTTTTGAGTTCTGTATGTCACTGTATGATAACCAATAGGTAGCGCTCTTCAATGTTTTGGCAGCAAATGTCCATAACCATTTATTAATCTAATTATCTGGTGAGCCATAAGCTCATTTATCAATACTCCAAAAAAATTGCAGTTACAAAATAAAAAATTTTTGGTTCATAAATTTATTGTTAAACTCTCCACGTATTTCGCTATTCTTTTTGTCACCCGTGCTTAGGTGAAAGGTGTAGCCAAGCGATTTTGGCCATTATTTCCCCTAACACAAGGTGCTAGGGTTCTTATTGTAGACAACTTTTGTTCTAACAGTCAAAGAGCGTCGCTTCAGTATTAAGAGACCAAGTTAAAAAGACCTCTATACTTAGCCATTTGACCTGAAAATGGTAGGATTTTATTCGGCATCATAGTTCTTGTTATATTGGACTGGAAAATACTCCGTGCTTAAGCAAATACTAGCATTTAACTTTTATGAAACTATAACATAGATTCTCTTTAATAAAGTTATGCTTTCGGCTCTGTCTTACGTTGATTCTGTATCTTAGAGCTTGAAATTACATAGAGAAACATTTAGGGTAAAAGGTTTAATATATTTTGAAAGAGTTGTAAAGTTTATCAAAATGAAAAGAATGCTTAAATATATGTGTGCTTAAGTGCTTTTTTAAACGTACAATTATCATTTATTTATTTATTTATTCAGGACTCAAAACAGTTTTTTAAGTAAGTTATATCTAAATCTTATACACTAGTTGACAAACTGGTCCATAACTAATATAAAGACAGTAAATGATAATTACAGCAACAGTAGACGAAATACGCAAAAAATCCGCCTGAATAGTGATATTAAATTAACAAATTAAATTGTACATTCACGGAACAATCATGAACAGTCTCAAAACATTATTCTTGTAGCATGATTGTGCACATCTAGTTTAAATTTATTTAATGACTTTGATATCGCATCATATAGGTAAATTTATGTCGTCCCACAGATAATCGCTAGTTGTTTTGTGGTAGCAAAAATACGAGTAAATTGACGACCAGTTTTATAATAAAACCTTGAAATAAAACCTAGAACCATTTTTATTTTAGGAATTGGAAAAAAAAAATCATCATAGTATTGAAGTCCGCAACGATAGTTGTACGTTTTCCATACAATGGCAGAAAAAAGTTTAACCGATCCAAAAAATAAAAATGATGCTAAGTTGTATTTCGAAAGGTCATTCACCCCACGTCAGATTGTCCAAAGTTACAGATCCACCCTGTATGTAGGACCCGCCGCATCTTGAAAAGCAAACGCATCATCCATACATCTCTAATAATATAATAATCATAATAATCATAATCATAATCATAATAATATTATAAAGGCGAAAGTTTGTATGTATGGATGTATGTTTGTTACTCTTTCACGTAAAAACTACTGAATGGATTTGAATGAAACTTTACCACAATATAGCTTATACATCAGAATAACACATAGGCTACAATTTTTGAACCCCTTTGTAACGCAGTTTTGACGAAGTTGCGCGGGTCACCTAGTAACTAATAAAACATTCAATTCCTAAAAGTATCGCCAAATTCTCAGAGAGAAAGAATTTGCACGAATTAGAGGACTTTGAAAATTCATTATCGTTTAAATTATTGAAAGTTCAGACGACAGGGGTCCCTAAAGGTTGCTTAACTCTCTTAAGTAACTTTGTTTAATTTGAATTATACCTATTACCATGATTACTCTCGAATTTGTCCTCTATTGATGTTTTGAAGATCAGGAATAGAGATTTTAGTCTTGTATTTTGTCAATTGGAGATTTTAAGTTTATTTATTTATTTTAGGAACATCTACAGTATGACATATTTAATAATCATTCATTAACAATTCACAATTTAATTGTTAGTTGTAAAATTTTTCAAGTTAGTGTGAGGAGGCGTGACGGGAAAGAATACCGTGGGCGTAACGCGTCGCGCCGTCCCTCATAACCCCGTGCTGGGTTCTGGTCTCAGCCGGGGTTCAGACGCTGAATGTGGGGTTGGAGATTTTAGTGCGGTTCAACTCCTACATACCCTGATCCGGTGATTTCCTCCAACTAAAAAAAAAAAAAATCAAGTTACTGTAGTTTGTAACTGAGATGTTATTTTGTATGTGAAACTTGTTGGCACACGCTACTTCGTTTGCATCACTTTCAATTGAATGTGAATTATTCGAATTTTTCTCGCCAAAAACCATCTTTGAACTTTAACGAACATTTAAAAGAGAATGGGCCAAATTAGTTCAGGCGTTCTTGAGTTACGTGCTTACCAACTCATTTTGCGATATATTTTGATATAATAGATGAGATAGGATTTTTTTTCTGGATCTCGACACAATTTTTTTTGTTCAAATCTATGTATTTCTGACATAATCTCATTTTACACCACTATAATAATAATAATAAAGCCTTTATTTACAATCTAAATTATACAAAATTTATAATAATTTTGCATTGACACTAATTTTGTTTAGACTGTTTGCTTCTCAGCATAGGCCTTCCCAAGAACTCTCCACACACTTCGGTCCCTCGCCTTTTTCATCCAAGTATTTCCAGCAGTCTTCATTAAATCATCCTCCCATCTGAGGTATTGTCACCACCATAGATCAATACCAAAAAACAGAAGCGATTTAAATTCTACTGTACTGTACTGTACTGTACCAACCCATTACTGCCCACTGTTGGGCTCAGGTCTCCTCAGAAGAGGGATTAGACATAGTCCACCACGCCTGCCCAGTGCGGATTTAAATTCTATCAAATCAGTCAAAATCTAAATCAACCATTCTCTCGGTTGACTGTTTACTTTCATCCAAAAACCATAAACAATTATTCTTAGTACCACGACTTTTTATTATATCTACTAAGCATCGTTTTATTTTTCACCTCATTATAAGAAATGCTTCATACTCATTGTCCAAATTTCTTTTGAACCTGTCAGGTATAACTTTATAGAACAACTTCCCTTCTCCTACATAATCACAAAACTTTTCTTTTGAACTGTTTGTTTCGTCAGCAGAATATGTTAGAGTGAGAGTGTAAAACTAATTATTTCGTGAAGTTGTTAATTTATGAAGTTTTATTGTAATTGGTAGAAAATAATTTAGATTCGATTTTATTGCCATGTGAAATAACGGGTCACTTGATTGTAAGTGGTTATCGTCGCTCATAGATCTCTACAAAGTCAAGGGATACTGCCGGGCTGTTACCTACGACCTACTTCTAAGGACTATTTTCAAGCCTCGTTTGACGGACACTGTTTCCCAGCTTTGATTGACTTGTCGCTATTGGTTGGTTTCTGTGGAATCTTATAAGCTATTCGTTATTTTAAGATACTCTTCAATTCGATGTCAAAGCATTGTTATAAAAATTCTGTTCTTATTCCAACGAGTATTATTATTTACATTGTCTGTGACTGTATGCCATAAGAGCTTACTTTAAGACTAGAATATTTTAGTTTGGGTAAAAAATAAATCAAGTTATCAGTAGGCTCGTTTATCTATCGTACAAAAAAGAAATATGTTGTTTTTATAAGAGCGGTTGGTACTTTCACAAATTGATCAATTTATTGATCTAACTACAACATAGACATGTTTGCGCTCTTATTTGTCGCTCGTCTGTCATACGGAATGGAATGTATTTGTACCTTAAGGGATATGTTAAGGAATAGATCTATTGTAATGTTAATAAGGCATGGTGATATCGTAAATTCGTGAAGTTTCTTATTAGTTATTTTAATTGTATTTTAGTTTTTTTCATGTGTCTGAATGTGGTATTAGTAGGTCACGAATGAATGAACCAATTTTGATAACAGCTCTTGGACTATGCATATCACTGAAAAACTCTAGGTATGATTCTCGTGTTTTGTTTAATTTGTAATTTTTCTTTAAAACATTTATACAGATTTTTATATCTTTAAATTTGGAGTCAGAACACATCTCAGTCAGGACAAATTTCTTACATAACGTTGGCGTGAGTAAAAAATACAAGTAACTCCATCTATAGTTGATAATTTTGTCTGTCTGCTCGTTTTGTAATCTCCGAACCCCGGCTGAGGCCAGTAGCATGTGTAACTTTATCTTAAACTCGTCATGAAAAGCTCTAAGTGATTTCTCACAATGAGTTACAGTTACAATGTCAATATTTTGATTTACTGACGGTTTACTAAACCCTCAAACATCCCACAAACACTTGAATCCCGGCATCCGTTAATCGAATAAATATACAAACAATTACATTTAAGATTTGAACATCAAAAGCGTAGTACAGAATATTATAATAGACAGAAGTAATGTTATGTAACTTTTTGGATTCAAAGTAAATCTAGGAAAACGAACATTTTTTGGATGTGTAAAAACTTTTTGTTTTGGGTAAAACTGTATGTACTGTAACAACATATTGCTACCTATCACAGGGCTCAAGTCTCCTCAATATCTCTTTTTTTTTTGAGTTAGTTGGAGGAAATCGCCGGATCCCGCGGGGGGGTGTGGTATGTGGGAGTTGAACCTCCAACCGCTCACACTCAGCGTCCGAACCCCGGCTGAGGCCAGAACCCAGCACGGGGTTATGCGGGGTGGCACGTGGCCTCAATACCTCTTATTTAATTATAAAATTATTATCAAAATCAGTTTAGGTAGGTATGGCTTATTGATATTGTTCAAAAAGATAGATGACTACTTATTTTAAAAAAATATGCATACTTGAACATTATCAATCCTGGGATCTCAAAATCGTCTCTCTCCTTTTTTTAACTTATAAATAAAGCCGATTTTTTCTAAGCTCACCAATTAGTGACCATGATCTGTACTGTACTGTAACAACCCATTACTGTCCACTGCTGAGCTCAGGTCTTCTCCGAAGAGGGATTAGGCATAGTCCACCACACTTGCCTAGTGCGGATTGGGGACTTCACATATCTTCAAAGGATTTTTAGAACCCTTTTCCGATATGCAGGTTTCCTCACGATGTTTTCCTTCACCGTTTTTAGCCAGTGGTGTTGTGAAAAATTGCACATAAATCTTTTTCATATTAAGATTTAGAGGTATAAGCCGGCCGGTTTTGAAACCGCGACCTCCCGTACGGAAGGCAAGCGCTTCAACCACTCAACCACCACGACTATTGATCATCGACCATGATCAAAAGAACTAAATTTTAATGTCATTTTTAAATAACGTTTCAAATCCTTTTTACATTAATAAAAAATCCTTTTGTATATTTAATCTGTGTCAGTATTCTCGAGCATTCAATCTTCGCCAATATTTGTCCAACTCGGCAAACATTGGCGAATTAAAACGGTCCCATTCAGACGTTAATCTATTGCAGATTGGATGGGGTTTGGTCCAACTAGGTCTTCTGGGAATCGATCTTGAACGTTTTATTTGCGAAAGGATTTTTAGCTTGTTCTATTAATTGAAAGTCGTTTGCAATTATAGTTAAGTTTACGTTTTGGATCGTAGGAAATTAAAGCAATGATTTCATGCATTTTCAACGGGTTCTTACCGCGATATTTAATTAATTGAGTTGTCTCGATACTTCAACGTTGTGGCAAACGTCATGATCACGAGAAGATTGGATACTGCGGGTCGATTTAAGAGCAAACAAATCTGTCTACCCTCTTTCTCGTTCGCTTTTGGGTAGTACCACTGGAGCTCGAACTCACATCACGACATACCACACTCACTGTATCTACAATACTCTCTGAGCATGAACCCTTAGTGACTGTTGTGTTTAGCACTGGATTCCACATACTCGATAATCTGAAGCAGTCACCCCTGTTAAAAGTGCTATGTCTTGAAATCTCGATAGCTTCTTTAACCATCCTTATTGATATTGAAAGTATTGTAGAAAACCGCGAGTGTCTGAATAAGTTTAAAGTAATGTTGTTTTGTTTTTAACTCACTTCTAAAAAGGAGGAGATACTCAATTCTTATTTTTACAAGCTTCATATTAACTTGCACTGGATGTAACTGTGTAAGTTCGGGTAAAATCTTGCAAGCTAAATTTGTAACTTCCCGGTTTACGATTGAGCTGTCATTTTGCACGCAGATGTAAATCGCGTGACAATGCAATAATATGACAAAATGGCGCTGATCTGATCATGGATTCGTAAGGTGTAGGAACTCTTGTGTTAAACAAGTGGGCTCTTTTGACGTGACAACGTCTTATAAATTGGTTTGCCGGGTGAAACTTCAAGAAACTGTGTTACGCTCCGCTCACGTTATGCGCTCACAATGAGAGCGAGTGAGAGGCACGCGTGCCTTTCACTTTTTATGTCTGTCTCTCTCGCTCTTAGGCGGGCTAACCATGCCCGAGTCGTTGTCACGTAAAACTTTCGCCCGTATACCGACTTTATAGGCAACCAATTTTTTACTTGTATTAGCTAGCACTCTACTGCCACATGATAGTTAGGATCTTAAAACATTGTATTTAAAAAGTTTTTAATAAAATAAACATTTTATAAGCTATTGTATAATTAACTAAACTAGAACGAAGCCGTAAACAAAACTTAGTTCCCGATACTTCCTTAGAAGCAGTATCTAAAATCAAATGAATACTTCATCTCAGAATACATAAGGCCCCGACGAGTGTTGCTTAAATCATTTTTCCGTTTGTTGAATATTAATGATGGAGGGGATGCGTGGTCGGAAGTCACAGAATAACTATACAGAAGTAAATCTGAAAAGAAATCATGAACATTTATGTAGCTTTGAAAACCACGAAATAGTTTCAAATGATTTCGGTAACAGGGATGTCAAAAATTCAATAGGTATGGGGTTTCTACTTATTGGGTCACCAACTTCCAATGCACGCTTGTGGCAACTGGTATGCCAGTGGGTCTACTGTGGCATTGCTGAACCGGAAACCATTTCTGGCCACTTTTGATTTTGTATGTGCTCAGAATAAATGTGTTTTTTGATTTGAATACATATTAATTTTACTTCTGCATAGTATATTATTCTGTGTCTTAACTTTATATACAGTATCTTAGCATGAATATTTATTATGAAATATCTTGTAAGAGTATTTAGAGGTTGTTTGAGGCCT
This sequence comes from Trilocha varians, assembly GCA_030269945.2. Classification (NCBI taxonomy): domain Eukaryota; kingdom Metazoa; phylum Arthropoda; class Insecta; order Lepidoptera; family Bombycidae; genus Trilocha; species Trilocha varians. Next base: position 12,832,263 of record AP028277.1, read on the forward strand.
CTGTAAGCTTTGGAAAGAGCTTATGTTCAGTTTGTAGATGTTTTGTGTGTACCTTTACAAGCTACTGATCTGATATTAATGATACATTTATGTTTATAAGATTGGGCGGTCGCGAACCAGTACGTGTAACTAGACTGACGACCAGGTCAGGATCACGGCAGATCATCGGATATAGACAGCGCAAGACCGGCCGTTGTGACAAGGTTTGGGGGAGGCCTATGTCCAGCAGTGGACGTTTTTAGACTGATGATAATGTTATGCCCTAGAGGCTGGAAGGACCATGGGTTGGTGGAGGGTTTGATGATAATGTTAATAAAATTATGTAAATTATAAAGTACCTACTAGCAGTGTAACTTCGCATCACAAAGGGATATGATAATATACCGATGGAACATCAAACACTAAACATTTTTGAAATCGGAAGAGGGGTTCCCGAGATTTGCGCGTTCAAACAAAGTACTCTGTGCATTCTATATCGTCTGGTCCATGGGGAATGCTTCGAGGAACTCTTTGAGATGATTCCTTCATCTCCTTTTTACCATTGCACCACACGCCGCAGGGGCAAGGTTCATCACCTTTACTTGGAACCGCTGCGCTCTTCCACAGTTCGGTTCAGAAGATCATTTTTGCCCCGTACCATTCCGATTTGGAATGGACTCCCATCCGCGGTGTTCCCGGAGCGCTATGACATGTCCCGCTTTAAACGAGGTTTAACCACCTGTATGGGTAGGTGATAGATAACGGCCCTTTGCCCTGGCATTGCAGAGGTTCATGACCGACGGTGACCGCTTACCATCGGGTGGGCCGTAGGCTCGTTTATCTATCATACAATAAAAAAAAAAAATCGGTTTAATTAGTACAGCTTAATTCAAAAGATAATTCTGCGTTTGTTATCATAAATCTAGTCTAAAATTTATAATAAAATTCTTCTAAAAAAAAATAGTTTAAAACATAAAGACCAGATAACAATTCGTAAAACCATACAAGACCCTTTTTATTTCCAAAAAACGCTAAATTAACAATCTTCTTCCAAAATAAACAGAGATTCCTACAGCTTCCATTCATATTGATCCTTTTATTAAATTTATTTCACCAATGCCAAAACACAATTGGTTTTCACAGGACAAATAGATTGCTCCATGAGACGATAAAGTACATTTCTTAGTAATTGAATATCATAGGATACAGTACTATTTTGGTTTCATTTGTAAATCTACACTAATAATATAAAGATGGCTGGGTAAAGGGCCTGATTCAGCGCGGCGGTCGTTCTTGACACGACACGTATTGTGAGGAGGTTCCTCTCTCTTGAGCCCTGACCACTGATAGCTTGGGTCGTAGACCCCGTCTTCGTTCACTTTGAAAGCACGTCGACTACTATCCTTAAACGATAGTTCACACGTCTTTTATACTTTCTTGAGGAATAAATCATATGGCGGCACTAGTATTTTCGTAAGTATTTTAATAAAAATGTAAATTGTAATAAAATTAAAAGAATTTAACAACACTCTTATAAAATGATTCATCACAACCGGAAGTCTTTCCTTTAAATCGATGTGATACCCGCTTCTACACACTGTAACAACCCATTACTGCCCACTGTTGGGCTCAGGTCTCCTCCGAAGAGGGATTAGGCATGCTACTCCACCACGCTTGCCCAGTGCGGATTGGGGACTTCACATATCTTCAAAGGATTTTTAGAACCCTTTTCCGACATGCAGGTTTCCTCACGATGTTTTCCTTCACCGGTTTTAGCCAGTGGTGTTGTGAAAAATTGCACATAAATCTTTTTATATTAAGATTTAGAGGTACAAGCCGGCCGGTTTTGAACCCGCTTCTACAAACAATTAAATGGAATTAGAGACAAGTCATTAGAATGTACACTGGTAAATAATTTTATCATTGGCAGTCCCCTCAAACACTACACATCAACTTGCACTATGAACCCTCGTAGATTATTCCATATATTTTCTATTGCAACAACAGCAGAATATAGATCCATGGTATAATTCTCGCTGTGAATCTATCTTGTTCGTTTCGTTTGGGCCGCAGCCAAATGTGATGTGTGGTGCCTACATTACATACCGTATGACGAAATGTAATCTTTTAGTGGAGCTTCGCTTTTACTGACGCTGTGCTTTTTGATTTTTGTAAGATTGTTAATTTTTGGATACCAAATGGGTCTTTAATTTTGATTTCTGTGAGCTATAGGTTTTATAGTTAGTCATAAATGTTATACGGGAGGAAATTTTCGATTATAACACCAAAATTTAGTAAAATTGGAAATAGTACAGTAATATTTTTATCCTTATCCCAGACAGTCTCGTTCATTTTCTTGTACCAAAGCATTTCAGACCTTTCATCTTAGTCTGCCCAATGGTTTAATAACATAATGTAAACATCAAATTATGTCGTTCAATTTATATAACTTTTACCAGCTCTGTTTATACTTAGATTTAAAGTAATTACTTATTAGCCGATGTATCTATGTATAGTATAGTTACCGTGCCATGCTCAACGGATTTTGTTTCCAAAAGTTGAAGAGTATGACATGGATGGCGCAACATGCCACACAGCCAACATGACAGTCGAAAAATGAAAAAAAAAAAATTTTTTATGGCCCACCCTTTAGCATCTTTTTGGTCGTTATCTATTGTAGTCCTCCTATCTCATTTTCCACTCTTTTTCATGAGCGCAAGCAATTTTACTTTTGCATTGCATTTTGCATTGACGTGCAATTTTTATGCTTGATATGCGCCGATGAATCTAATTATTACCTTGACGATTCATGAATAAGAAAAATGTAACATAAAAATCTTCACTACCACATATATAACATACATAGTTTTATCTCAAATAATTACAATTCTCGTACATTCGTCACTCACAGACAAACATCATTAATCATGATATGGTTTAGGCTATTTTTCATTTCTCTATCGTGTACAAGCCTGATTTATTCGCTTTATCTGGAGTAACTTGTGATCGGAGCCTTAATATACGAACGGTTGGCTGGTTTGTGTATTCTTACGAGTTGCGATTTTGCAAATGGTCGAATATTTTCACTTCTAGCTAAATTGTAGAAGAAATAAATACTTTTAGAGCACTTGTACTAGATTATTGTTTTTTTTTTTTAGTTGGTGGAAATCACCGGATCCGGTGGGGTATGTGGGAGTTGAACCGCACTAAAATCTCCGATCGCTCACACTCAACGTCCGAACCCCGGCTGAGGCCAGAACCCAGCACGGGGTTACGAGGGACGACGCGACCCGTTACGCCATCGGCACTTCACTGTCGCGCCGCCCCCGGTGTACATAGGCTACTATAAAGTTTTTTTTTGTTTTTTTTTTTACTTATACTACTATATACTATAGATAGGTATACTTATGTAAGTACGGGTGGGATCTTACAAGTTGAATTTTAGATTGGAGACTATACGTTTAATTTTTATCTGAACAATTAAAATATTAAGCCTTTTTTTAAATGCAGGTTTCTTAATGTTGTTTAACTAGTAGTGTTATGATAAATAAAGTCGTGGTGGTCGAGTGGTCGAAGCGCGTCCTTCCGAACGGGAGGTCGCGCGTTTAAATCCAGCCGGCTTGTACCTCAAAATCTAAATGTGAAAAAGATATATGTGCAATTTTTCACAACACCATTGGCTAAAAACGGTGAAGGAAAACATCGTGTGGAAACTTGCATGTCGGAAAAGGGTTCTAAAAATCCTTTGAGGATATGTGAAGTCCCCAATCCGCACTGGGCAAGCGTGGTTGACTATGCTTAATCCCTCTTCTGAGGAGACCAGAGCCCGACAGTGGGCAGTAATGGGTTGGTACAGGTACAGGTACAGCCTGTACCGTACAGGTTATGATAAACTTCAGATGAATATTACTTAACAAATTACTAAATCAAAATGAAGTTAATTTTAAACTTCCGATCTCCCATACCTACAGAAGCAATATATCCTGCAGACCGTAATTACTTAGTAACCTACATTATAAAACAAACATCGTAAAATAATTGAAATAAAACAAAACACGACTCGTATAATCTTTTACAAAAGAAATGAAATAATTGAATTAATTTATACAGTTTTAATGGAACAAATCCATAAGAGAATTCCAATTATGACTTAATAAAGATTTCTTTGTCCATTAAAGAAACAAAAGATAAAAGATCTTTTTTGCGTACAGAGTAAAATATCTTTGTAATTATCTGAAATTCGCCTCAAGGGTCCAATTATGTTTTTACTTGAATAATATATTTTTCTTGTTTTATATCTTTTAGTATTAAAATTGTGTAATCTATCTGTGTGTGCTTCGGGGGTTTAGTCAAAGATGTCTAAAATAACAGAATGAATAAAAATAAAGGGTTATGTTCTAAGAAGTTGATATTAAATGTAATTAAAAAACTTGAGAGGTGTCAAGGGACACTCGGATGGAATGAAGTTCCTTTCGATTAGATTCGATTCGAATTTGTGAGGGAATTGTAATAAAATTTTAATTTTTTAAGTTATAATAATCAGTTCGTTTAAAACGTCTGTCTCTCTCTCTCTCTCTCTCTCTCTTATAAGAGAATCTCTTAAATATTTTAATCACAGCGCCATCTAGCATTAATCATATATAACAAAATAAGGAATTGTTTTAAAACATTTTAATCACAGCGCCATCTAGCGATAATCATCTAAAACAAAAAAAGTGTCGTGACAACTTTTTCATAAGAATTTCCGTCTAGCCCCTTTTCGATAACGCGCGATAAGGAACTTAGTTCCAATACAATATCTGAATCATTAATTGCTCTAAAGAGAACGCCGGCACGACGCGTTACGCACTACAGCACTCATTTCCGTCGTTCCGCCCCGTCTTGTCTGTCTGGAGATATACTTAAATCATAGTCATTAAGTGTTCAGTAAATCTAGTTCTATTGACTACTTTTAGTCCGATTTAGTACGTATATTATGAAGCCAAATAATTTACTTCTCTACAAATTTTATTATCACTGCCATTTTCTTATTAGTACGATTTGAATGGATGCTAATTGCTAACATTTTTCAGATCGAAAATACATTTTGTTATGTTTTCTAAAGGATTATCATATTTATTTTAATGATAATTATTGCATATTATTCCCTTATTTCATATGTTTCCGTATCAGTTACAAGGAAAACTCGCTAACAAAAGGAAACTCAATGCTTCTGATCTTGGAAACACAAGTTATTATTTAAGCTAATTGGATGGTACCATGTTCAAGGGGTTTATACGAATTTCACTTACAAAATATTCAGATATTTTGAACATTTATGCATAGGCTGATGGCCGGAGAATTGCGTCTTTGAAGCGGCAATGAACAAGACAAATTGTGCGAAGAACGGATGGTCGATGGGGCCGAAAAGTTCTGGAGGACGACCATGAACTGGTAAGCGCAGCGTAGGCAGACCCCCCACAAGATAGACCGACGAATTGGCTAGGGTCGCGGGTAGTCACTAGATGTAGACATCGTGGGGGTAATCATTTTGGCCAGGTTTAGGAGAGGCCTATGTTCGGCAGTTTTTTATATGGGCTGTTGATGAAGACATATAATAAGATGTCTGTTACTTTCTTGCATTGTTTTTAAACGGGTTCTTACCACGATATTTAATTAAATGAGTGGTCTCGATATTTGCGAGTCAATGCATGAAAGTATTATAGAAAACCGCGAGTGTTGAATTAGTTTAAAAGATATATGCTTTTATGCATTTTAGTATTTTGATTTAAAGTGTGAAACTTTTTTCACACTTCACTTGCATTGTAGCTAGAATTTTATATTATAATCGATAGTGTACACACTGACGAAAATAATACGCATAAGATGGGTGCTAAATTTTAGAACCGACTTCACAATACTTTCCATAAGTGTATTCAGTCCACTTCCTCTGTTAAAATATGTCAAATCAAAACTATCAAAAGACTTTTACATGTCAAGAAATCAAAGGGTTTTTCAAGGGTTTTTGCTTTCATATTAACAGCAAAAACATCTGTTTTTTCCCAGGACTTCTTTTCGTTTTTCTAAATACACGATGATTGCTATGACAGGTACAGTGGCGTACATCTATTCAAGAATGTAATTTTGTATATTTGACAGTTGATATATGTCTGGAGATATTATGAAGAATTGCTTTGTTCGTCTTTTGTTTCTGATGGATGAAAATTAGTTTCTTTAAATATCCTTTTGGAGGATTACCGTGAAAGTGTAGGCGATATATTTTTAGAAAATGAAGATGATTTTCGCATGATATTTCTGAACTAAATTTTTTTGGAAGTTTTAAAGTTTAAGGTCAAATATACACCTAGTTTTTGATATTTTCTATTAGCAAATTTTTTGTCATGACTGTACCAATTAAATCTAAACAAAAAATTCGTTTAATACAATTTGTCACTATTAATCCACCATGGAGTCCAACTTCACGGCTTTCCATAGAGTCCTATCCTTTGCCGGGATTTCCATCTTCAAGAAATACAATTGGAACAGCAAAATCTGGCTCATCATCCAAATATTCAATTTCATCATTGGTGTACTATGCTTCATCTTCACTACCGGTTTTGTCATTAGCAACCATTCTGACCTTTTCCTCTTCATCCAGGGTGCCTGTATTTGGACCACTGGAGTCATCATGTCTATCAGTCTTGGCATATGCTTAGTTTTTCGGAATCAGTTTCGTGAATTTCTCAACGAGATGGTGTTTGTCGATGCTATCTTGGACATGCCTTTCGTGAATTATGTCCTGCGTTTAGACCAAGGAGGGAAGCTATTGGAACTTAAGGAGCTGGTGGTGGGTTCTCAGAAGAAGTTGCTGTACTATACTGGTTTGCTGCTGAAAATATATGTGATGGGAGTATGGGTTTGTGCTACGTTGTATCTTTGTAGTCCCATTTATATGATGGCCGTTGATGAAGATAAGACTTTGAGATTGTTAGGTAAGAATCTAGAAAAATCTTTTTATGTAGATTGATAAAAATCCGAACTAAGAACTAAACTAAAACCTAATACTTAAGTAATTATTTTATAATATCAGATATCAGATTTATGCGGAATTTTTCACTTATTACTGGCTGAAAACGGTGAAGAAAACTTTTCAAGGATATGTCGTCATATTAGAATAATCTTAAGTTATAATAAGCAAAATGTGTCTTCTCAATATGTTATACTGTTGATGTTCCTTTAAATAAATAAATATGCATCCCAGTTTGCATTAAGCAAGCGAGGTGTGCTGCTATGCCTTTTCTGAGGAGACCTAAGCTCAGTAGTGGGTAGTAATAGGTTGTAACACCTAGTAGTAATAGTAAATCGAAAAATGTTTTTTTCTTTCAGCATTCGACATGTGGTTCCCCTGGAGCTTGCAAAATATAAAAGTGTACATCGCCTCGTTTATATTCCACGCATACGCCGGTTATTTATGTTGCATTGGTATGTTACTCTCGTGAATGTCTCTTCAAAAATTACAACGTTCCTTGTTCGTCTTAAATTTATTAAGGAGGCATTGTCAAGATCACATTATGATGGTCTTGGCTTATAGGCTTTTGTAAAGAATTTTTTGTAGGTACTAAAAACATGGCTATTTATTATTACGATATGGGATCTATTAACATTTAATTTATCAATTTCCATAATTTCTAACTAAGTACTTAACCAACGTCAGTGTATGCCCAATGTCAGTTGATGTCGCAACTGTAGCGCATGCCTAGAGTTCATTGGAATCACTACTTTGTTTAAGTATCTTTTTGAAGATCTTTTTGCGAAATTTTCCATTTCATGCTTTTATATCAAATATTTCCCCTTTTAGCGTATACTTCTAATACTCTAAATAGGCTTGAACTCGACCACCAAATCAATACAAATAGTTGGTCCAACAAACAATTGTCATTATAACATTCCAGCATACCCAGGCCTACAATCAACCATCATCTTGCTTGTTGGCCAAATCATTCGCCAACTCCGAATACTAAACTTCATTCTGCTTCATTTGGACGAGTTGGTGTTGGAACTTACTTTACGAAAAGATGAGAAATGGCAACAATATTGTACCACAATTCTGTCCCAATGTGTTGATCACTACGTGTGGATTAAGAGGTATTATGTTCTTTAATTTTCCAAAGGATGTCGATTCCAAATCAATTACATTACTGTTACATTGATTGACTGACTGAATAAAAGGACAAGTTTTTGTCTGAGTGGACCGGTTTGGATGATTCTTTATTCACATGAATGGTGATGCTTGTCGTGTGGCAAATTCCTTAATTTTATCAAGATCGAATAGATACCCTTGAAGCATTTTTAAAAAAGATTCAGTTCTTGTGAATAAGATTTCACGTTTTACTTCCTGTATATTTATTAATTATATTGTCTTGATAAACTGAATTTGATAAGACATTTTAACTTTGCATGTACAAGTTTTATAAAGATCTAACTGGCAGTTTTTGTGCTACATTTTAAAAATGGAAGTCGGTCGTCTATATTTTTGTAAAATTATTAATCTAACTATTAATCTTAAGTATGATCTGTTGTTTTTTCCTAAAGGGTTGTTCTTTGACTTTAACAATCTATAGTAAAATTATCTTTATTTTAATTTCTCTAACAGATTCAGTAATCGTTTAAATGTGATCTGTCGTCCGTTCTACTTGGCTTTAATTTTGACTGCCATTATGCTTGTTTGCATGTGTTCAGTGAAGATAGCTATATCTGTAAGTTTTTCTTTCTTATAAATATATTTTTCTCTTTATTAATAACTAGCTGATCCGCGCAAATCCGTCTGTTTATAGCCTTCCTCGATAAATGTAGTATACAACAATTTTTTTTTTCAAATTGTTTTTTTATTGCATCGTAAGTAGACGTAGTAGCTTATGACCCACCTAAGTGATTACGAGTATCATCAGTCTGGAGACATAATAGGGCTGCCAATTTCAACAAACTGTATCTAGTTTTTATCAAACCTCGTGTACTACTTTTCGAGTTTATCCAAGACAAAACTGACTTTTCTGCCATATTATTTGTAATTCTGAATCGCGCCATCGTTGTGTGTTACGGTCGCTTGACTTAGCGAGTATATTTTAAAGTTTTGACTTTCCTATCATTTTATTTTACGTATAAATGTCACTATATATTGTTTCAGGATAAATTGAGTCCGGACACAATGAAGTATTACGTGCATGAATTCTGTTTTATACTCGTTGTGTTGATGTTTTGTTTGCTTGGACAACAAGTTGATAATGAAGTAAGTTCCATTTTATAGAAGACTTGATTTGAATTAAATATTATAGTTATAGTTGAAAGTTGACATTTTAAAGTTCAAAAGTAATCTCAAAAAAAATCGCTTTCAAAATCATCTACTTACAGACTACAAAACTATTTTACTGGATTTATGTTAAAAATATTTCCAGTGTGCAGCTTTAGAATTAGCAGTCACGGAAAAATGGTATATTTTCAACCAAAACCACAAACAGAATCTGAGAATTTTCAAAATGGCGCTGAGTCAGAGAATGCCTATTTATATATTTGGGACCATCACTTTATCTTTGCCTACATTCACATGGGTAAGTATAAAAGTTAAATATATGATCTCATAAGTAATGATTGAAAGTGTGGCGAACCAACAGCGTGCCAGATCCTGAATCGCGTTATCGAAGTTTGCAACGTTCAACTGTATTTAGTATTGTGTAAAATAATTAATATATTTAAAAAAACTATGTTTTTTGTTTCAGTTTATTAGAACCGGTATGTCCTTTTTTACCTTAGTAATGTCAGTTTTAGAAGAATAAATAGTGACTTTCAAACAAGGGAAAATTAAAGTACATAGCGAAGCATTTTAGTAATGTGATTGTTGAATAGAAGTAAAATAAAAATAATTTACTATGTTTTTATGTTTGATTAATTTTATCCCATTATCTTCGATAGTTGCGTTTATTGTAATTCGGTTATTGGAACGAAGATCCTTATCGCGCGTTGTGAAAGGGGGCTAGACGGAAAAAAATCTAACGAAAAAGTTGTCACGACACTTTTTTGTTTTAGACGATTATCGCTAGATGACGCTGTGATCAAAATATTTTAAAACACGTTCCTCATCGCGCGTTACGAAAGGAAATAATTTTTATGAGATACGTTTTAATCGAAAGGAACTTCGTTCCATCCGAGTGTCCCTTGACACCTCTCAAGTTTTTTATTTTTGCTTTAATATTAGTTTTTTATGATGTAGATCTGTGCTATCTGCTCTATCCACTGGTCATTGTGAAGAGATACGAGGGATGTCTATCTCTAGCAGTGGATTGAAATGAAATGAAATGAAATGAAATGAATTTTATTGAAACAATTTTTACAATTATTGTAAGGGCAAACCCAGGCTCCCAAACTAGTAAAATTACTGTGCTATGGGAGCCAGTGCTCTCCCAACAAAACATAGGAGCATTAAATTTGTAGGTTGTTATCCACAAAGTAAATACAAAAAGAAAAAAGCCTAGCATTACACAAAGCATAATAACACTATTTAATTACGATTGAGAATGCTGATGAATTATATGCAACAACAAAATCTTGAATCAACAATACTTGTCATAATATAATCCATGTATTTTCCGTCAATAAATCCCAAAGTGAAACGAAATTGGAAAGCATCGTTCGACTATAAATTTTTCATCACTCAACATGATTTCTGTTCTTAATTGGACAAGCATCATGCGTATTTCATTACGCAAACAATTCGATAAATTGTTACATTTTGATATTAAACTCCTTTTAAAATTTAAATTCATTTTATTAATGAGAGTATGTATTATACAGATGTACAGGAAATATCAGGAATCAGTATTGATTGATTATTTAAAATTAACTGATTCTCTAAATTTCGTCTGGTTATTAAAAAGGAATCAATCAATTTTTTTATTTGTTATCACAGGAATTTTTGCATAAAGGTGTTCAGTATTATTATAGTTCAGCCGTAATCAGCTCTGTCGAGCATACAAATTGATACTGTACTGTACCAACCCATTACTGCCCACTGTTGGGCTCAGATCTCCTCAGAAGAGGGATCAGGCATAGTCCACCACGCTTGCCTAGTGCGGATTGGGGACTTCACATATCTTCAAAGGATTTTTAGAATCCTTTTCCGACATGCAGGTTTCCTCACGATGTTTTCCTTCACAGTTTGTAGCCAGTTGCTTGGCAATTAAGTTATATACCAGTTATCACCTACAATGAACTATTTCTTAATAATAGGTTGTCAAATGTCTCCCTTCTGCTTTTTTACTCTTTATTCAATGCTTTATAATAGTGTCCAAACTAATCATGCATAGCGTCGTTTTGTAGGTTATATTAAGACCTTTCAAATTATGTATAGTATTGCCAGATACGTTGTACATAGCCGCGAAATTCAAAAGACAAAAAGGCGGAAGGGAGATATTTGACAACCTATTATTAAATTCACAGGTATACCGTTTTCATTTAATAAACTTAAGACTAAATTTTTCGTCCTGCTATCTAATTGACAAAGCCGTAGCCAAAATCCCACATTTCTGGCATTAGGTAAGGATAAATTCTGCATCCGTATTGTATAAATAAAGATTCTCAATATACTCAAATACCAGTCCAGTGCACCCGTTGAGAACTCTGAATTCAATCTTAGTGTGTCAATACAGTCTAAGATTGATACTCTATTGGCTATCCATTGTAGTATTTACGAAAATAGACTTAAAGGTGTTTAGAATAGGGTTGCATTTTGTGTAGCAATGATCATTATTGCGATTTTATGATTGAATACACAAGATAATGATGCACTCAGTAACAGAGAATGACGTATTTGACCGACTTTCAAAAATAGGTTGCTTTTTTGAGTGAATGGTGGTATTTTTCTCATCTAGTTTAGTAATAATACGAGTAGACACCCTTGAAAAATCAAAGTCAGTCATTTGTATTTTTCTTTTGCTTTATTGGGTTAAACAAACAATTACACACTAAGAAGTAAGAGTACAGAATATTACTGTACTGTACTGTACCAACCCATTACTGCCCACTGTTGGGCTCAGGTCTCCTCAGAAGAGGGATTAGGCATAGTCCAACACGCTTGCCCAGTGCGGATTGGGGACTTCACATATCTTCAAAGGATTTTTAGAATCCTTTTCCGACATGCAGGTTTCCTCACGATGTTTTCCTTCACCGTTTTTAGCCAGTAGTGTTGTGAAAAATTGCACATAAAACTTTTTCATATTTAGATTTAGAGGTACAAGACGGCCGGTTTTGAACCCGCGACCTCCCGTTCGGAAGAAGCGCTTCGACCACTCGGCCACCACGACGATTACAGAATATTAAGATACATCTAAATTAATAAATGTGGAATCAACATCGTTTATCACAGATTATTTGTATGTAAAATACCTATTACTAATGTACTGTTAGCATACGACCATGAACTGGTAGGTGCAGCGCAGGCAGACCTCCCACAAGATGGACCGACGACTTGGTCAGGATCGCAGTAAGTCACTGTTTACAGACAGTGCAGGACCGGTCGTTGTAGTGAGGTTTGGAAAAGATGGACGGTATATACATTACCCTGAGTGCGGAGAATGCCATAAAACGTAATGCGTCGTACCACCTCGTATAACTCCGCATTCATACCTCAGTTGGAGTTTGGATGCAAAGTGGAAGAGTACGATAATTTTCTCCTATTAAAACCTACTAACTAAAATTACTATCCTTTATTAAGCAGAAATGTATAAGAAAGTAATACCATGTATCAAAGTAGGTACTACCATGACAAAACTCTTTTAACCTTCAAAATAATATCTTAAGTTAACAATTTATTTTCGAGAAAGAATACTTAAAGTAGACTATAATATCTCAAAAGGTTTCCTTATTAAAATAAAGCATGAGACCATGTTATTCTCGGAGAAGGCCGCCATCTTTGTAAGTATAGGGCTAGTGTTCCTTCAGCCGTGTATTATTTTATTACAAGGCCCAATGCATCTGGTAATGATGTTTTTATGTCTGCGAAGAATATCTTTATTATCTTAGTTGTATTTGGGCAGAGTTACGTTAGCGTAAAAAGTCAAGTTTTACCTCCGAATTGGGATAAGCGCTGTAAAAATTTTTGTTGTTTGCATTTAATTCCGAGTGTTATTATTTTATTTGCAAACCTTCTCGAGACTTCCACAAACTATTTTTATACCTACTAAGTGATAAATATAGATTCAGTAAGTAATTATAGAAAAAGTAAATAGCAATGCTTTAAAATTATTTTTATATTGTCTGACGGCGTAAATAGTGTGTTGAGGTGTAATGACGTTGTAAACAGTCGATCTTCATTTGGTTTTGTCAGGAATGACGTCACAATGTCCACGTGAACACTCGATGATAAACACTTTTGAATAAAAACTTCAAAATAACGATCTTTTAACAGTTTATTACTTTTACATCAAGAGGTCCGTTCGCCTCGTCAATTCAAACACGAATGAATAATAACAGCGGCCAGCGCTTGTATTTATAGTGAGTCTCCACTTCCAACTACCCGCACGGTGAATCTCTGTCAATAGGTTGGTTTCCCTTGTAATCACCCCGTCATGCCCATTTCTGGTATAACATATTTTTATCCTCAATTTCAGTTTGGTGATTCTATGAATGAAAACATAAGCATACTCAAATAAATTACGATTTATGCCAATCAGTCAATTTCCACAAATCAATGCAAGGAACAAAGAAACATAATATAAGGGAGAATTCATTTGTTTTATTTTCTCGGATTATTTTCTCAGTAGATGCGACCATTTGTGCTAATGGAATGGGCATGTATATTTGTGAATATATGGAGAAATATTGTTGACGTTCGCGTAATATTTTAGCCTTTGATAGGATTAATAATGTTTTCTAGGCCAGCAGTTAATCCGGCAGGCTTAAAGGCGGTCTTATTGATTTTGTGAAATAACGGACTGGAAAATAAGTTGTGAACATGAAAAATAATTTGAGTACTGGTTTGATGTTTAGAACACAAAATACGTAATTTGCTCACAAGATTTTTTAACATAGTCTTAAAGAGAGTCCTTAAAGGTAGGTCGTAGGTAGGGTCTCCTAACATTGCTAAAGTTCGTGAGCGACGGTAACTTCTTACGACTAAGTGGCCCATTAGCACGTTGGCAGTTACAAAAAATTAAAAGTATTCGTAGGATTATGTTCAACCCCTAAGTTCTCCTTAAGAGTAGAACGCAGGTAGACTCCATAGTGCTCCGTAATATTTCAAAGGTCGATAACCGATAGCGACCACAAACGATTAGATAGCTAGTTGACCTTTTTTTTAGTTGGAGGATCCGGTATGTGGGAGTTGAACCGCACTAAAACCTCCATTCGCTCACACTCAGCGCCCGAACCCCGGCTGAGGCTAGAACCCAGCACGGGGTTTTGAGGAACGGCGCGACGCGTTACGCCCTTAGCACTCTTTCCCGTCGCGCCGCCCCCGCCAGCCTGTCAGCTCAAAATCACCTATGAAATATTCCCAACTTATTAACAAATTATGTGTTGATAATGCTTCATATACCATAATGTCTGGTCTCCAACTGCTCATTGTTACAAAGTAGAGGATCCGCTGAAAATCCTCGAACCAACAATGTTGATGTAAGCTCCTACTTGACAATGTGGCTCATTGTTTTTGAATTTTGATCTGTTATAGTGCATACACTAAAAATGGGTGTAACTAATGTATTTTAGGTACTATCCCGAACTAAACTGCAGATATTATTACGATCAAAATATAGTCATTTAGCTCGTAAGTTGAAAAAATAATCAAATTATTCCTGTAATATTAATGTAATTTGCTTTTTGATCTGGATATGTCTATGTGAGATAAATAAAACCATTAAAATCGCTTTTACCTACTAAAAATTTAATGTTCAAGAAAACTTAATACAATATGACAAAAAACTTAAAATGCTAGATTAGGAAAAAGTAGACAGACTACCCCATTTGAATGGGATAAGGTTAAGCTGAAGAAAATTCTAAAAATCCGTAACTATTATAACCTAAACCAAGTGAACAAAGTCTCTTATGAATTTCGTGTACATATTTTAAAGGAAATGTAAGCAAAAGTTGTCAAAACTGCGGCAGACTTGAGCCTTGTTTTGTGTAACTGTGCTAATATTGGATGTCGTGTGGAATTTGTACACAAACAAGTTAAGAACAGATGCTTCATTCTTTATATTTTTTAAGACAATATCGATTAAGACAACATTTAAAGTGGAATGGAATGAACTCCTCTTCGGTATTCCCAGAGCGCTATGACTTGTCCTTCTTCAAACGAAGATCCTTAAAGTTAGGTCGTAGGTAGCGATTCCTCAGTGTCCCCTGATATAGTAGAGGTTCATGAGCGACGGTAACCACTTACGATCAGGTGGTCCGTTGGCTCGTCTGCCTACATGGTAAAAAAAGTGGGTCTTGGCCTCCGGATAAAGCTCTTTTCACTTCTCTCGGTGTAGTGCGGAGGTCACGCCAGGCGTGGATTTATATCTGTTGTTTTTTTATTGCTTTTATAGGTACCTAAACGAGTATACACCCTTCTTGATGGTATATGGTTACCGTTGCTTGTGAATCACTGTGAATTCAAATCCATAGATGTGGTTCAAGATTACTACGGTTAATCTAAAGTTACAATTGACCACCACGACTTACGAATAAATTTTTAAATTGTTGCCTTCTGTTATACACTATGTTTTGTGGTATGTTTAATCAACTGCAATAATAAAGGTATTTACATCTGTTTGTATTTAAGTAGTTTGTAAGTATTTACATTTTACTTCACCTCTGATACTAGTGGTAAAGTTTTTTTTAAACTACAGATAGAAGATAGAGATAGACTACATTTAATTTGTTGGCTTTTAAATCGACTACAATGTGTAATGAGTGGTCCGTTTCCGTTTCGGATATTAATTGGAGTATATTAACCACAGACAAAAGTAATAAGAACTATTTTTTTTGGTATGAGTAGGGGAACGAGGGGCTTGTTGTAACAGGGGTAAGTAGTAACAGGCTTTTTTCTCTAAGATCTTAAACTTTATTAACGTATTTGTTTTACTTGATTTAACCTATAAACCACGTCGCGTCGTATTGCCATAGCCAGTGTCCCGCCGCCCGACGCAGTGAGTGGAATTGTGCACGCGCTTCATTTATCCCAGGTAATATAAAATTTAACTATAGTAAAATTTTGGTTTGCGCTATTAATGCGACTAATAATAAACTTTCCATAACTTATTTACATTCAAATTTATCTACCTCTGATAATGTATAACTGTTTTGGAAAAAAATGCAGTATTGATTTTTGATAAGAATTATATAATATATACAGAATATAATATATAAAAGATGTCAATTTTGTTTAAAATAAACAAAGAAGAAATGATTAGAGATATTAGTGTTGTTTTTTTGTCATTACTACTTGCCCCGGTAGATGTTACAACTTGCCCCAAGCACGGGGTAAGTTGTAACACGGCACTTTTTTAAGAAAATAATTGATTGTAAAGTAATGACCAACAGTTATAGTATTATTTTTACTTGGTTTGGTAGAGGAAGAGTTATAGCATCCATCCACCTTTATTTGGTAGGAATAAAATCAATAGATCTTAAAATATATTAATTTTCATGAAAAATGTTACAACAAGCCCCTCGCTCCCCTACAATGTTTTTACACACTAATTATTTATTTTAAATAAAACTTTTAAATACAAGCCTTTAAGATATCGTGTAGCAGCAAAGTGCTAGCTAATACATGTAAAACGAGCACAAACAGTAGTAGTGTTTAGCACAAGTTCGTATGACCTTCCGAATCCATCATCAGATCAGCGACAATTTTGTCATATTATGGAATTGTCACACGATATAGACACTAAATGTATATCGTGCAAAATGTCAGCTCACTCGGAGGCAAGTTTGTCAAATATAACATCCAGTGCAAGTTATAAAAATGGCATTACAAGTAACGTAGAATTCGTGACGTAGAATTGGGCTTCAGCTGAAAATCAGCGCTGCAGTAATCTGCGGCATATGCTGAGCTGTGGCCTTATGGGCACACTGCACTGTTTGTTAGCATTATTTATGTCTTTCTTAAAATGTATATTTGTAAACGTGTATTGTGTGTTCATTAAATGTTTTTCTTTCTTTAATAAAAACTGATTATTTTATTACAAAAAGACACGACATTTAATACATTACAGCTATCAATCTACTTACACACTTCCAACTAACAACAAATTCATATCTCCCACAAAAAATCTAAACTAAAAACCTAACAAGGCTTGAAACAAGGAATAAAAAGTCATAAGTTGAAGAACCTAGTTGCTTAGCAGTGGGAGCCGCAACGCAGAAAGCGGAGAGCGCTTGAGCTCACTTGAGGCGGATATTGCGCTTTTCAGACCGAGAACAAAAAGCGCTTGTTCACTGCGACTTTCGTATGAAATATTATATTATTAGTATTTTTTTTACTACAGGGTGCGCCAGAGAAACTTACTTATTTGAAAGGTCAATAAAAAAAAGTACTTCAGTTATTGTTTTAATTTTTTTTTAATTTGAGAATGCAATACCCTAATTTTTTTTTATAAAAATGACATCGATTAAATGGCGACACCCATTGCGCATACACTGATGAAGTCGATTTTTGAAATTCGTATCCACTCTTCGCAGCATATCAATCGGTATGTTGGCAATGGCGTCGCGAATGTTGTTCTTGAGGTGTGCTATGGTCCGTGGTCGATCCACATAAACCATCATTACCGACATCGCACACCAGACAGTAACTAGCTCACAATTAAGTGGCTTCTGGTGAAGCTGTGAGGAGGAATTTCAAAACAAGTCAGCGACCGTTAGAAAAGAAGCTCTCAACTGCGAAGGCCCGCTGCTCTCTAGACCAGAGCATGATGGCAACTCACTGGAGGGAGAAACAAACTTGGGAACTTCCCCCTCCAGATGCGCCCCCTCTTGCCCCTCTACCCGCTCAACTCACCGCGCGGGATTTTTTTTAAATAAGTAAGTTTCTCTGGCGCACCCTGTAGTATAATAATAATATGTTAAAAGTTTACTGTGTAGAAGAATTTTAATATTTTAAATAACATACCTACATCTTATGCTCCTCCCACAGACAAGAAAAATCAAAAAATAACATACACAAAAATATATAAAGCTATTTTCGTGAACTTAAAAGTAACAGCGGATGAACCCTAGTCCTAAAGTTCATGTCATAAATAAGGTATTTTAAAATTATTTTTTCATAGAATTTAATAATTTACGAATTTCTATTTTTCTGAGACTAACATTGATAAAATTTTTGATACTGCAAAATCCTTATTCTTTCGCAGCTGATTCTAAATTATGAAAAATATCTCAAAACTTTTAAAGAAAACTTTTTAGTATAGGCTTTTAAGATCCTGGATATCATGTGGTAGTAGAGTACTAGTTAAGACAAGTAAAACGAGCTCAAACACGTGGGTCTGTCTTGTTTAGACCAGGAGTTCCATAGTACCACATTATTGCAAGGTCAATTGCAATTGCAAAGCCTTATTTCAATCCGAAACCGGGAAGTTGGTCCTATTTAATTAGCAATATTCCACCTGAACTTACATAGTTACATCCAGTGCAAGTTAAGATAAAGCTTACAAAAAATGATACTTTCATGCATTTTCAACGGGTTCTTACAACCATATTTAATTAATTGAGTTGTCTCGATATTTCAACGTTGTTGCAAACGTCATGATCACGAGAAGACTGGATACTGCGGGTCGATTTAAGAGCAAACAAATCTGTCTACCCTCTTTCTCGTTCGCTTTTGGGTAGTACCACTGGAACTCGAACTCACATCACGACACACCACACTCACTGTTGAAAATGCATGAAAGTATTATAGAAAACCGCGAGTGTCTGAATAAGTTTACAAAAATGGCTTAAAATATATGTAATTAACGAACCCAGTGACCTGTCAGGATATATGTTAAAATAAATTAAAAGATAAAACTAATCCTGATGTAGGCTTTAATTTAGAAGTTCTTATCCATTCTTAGATTTGGCGTTCCCGTGAAAAGGGTCCACCAATTTCCGCTTCCTTTTACTACTAACAAGTTGACCACCATCTCTCTCTTTCTAACCTATGAAAATCTACCTTAGTTAGAAAGAGAGATGCTCGTAGTTCCATGACGTAGGTCACGACAGAGACATTCTTTATTAAAATAGTTTTGTTGGAGTTCGAAGTGAAAATTTACTTAGTATTTTAGATGGATTTTTAGGATGTGATTGGAATGTGGAATCTACAGTAATATTAAATATTTTTTCCTATTTTGAACCTTGTGAGATGTAAAAATAAGCTTCAAAATTGTAAGTCAGTTCAGAGCTATAGGGTATCTGGAAAACATATTGAAGATTTTGATATACGACTTCTAACGATGCTTAAAATGAGTAAGTAGAGGATTTCGGTATTTGTGGTATTTGAACGTATCCTAGTGACGGTAACTTTTCACCATGAAGTGCCATACAATATTATTAATTTATTTAAATTCTGCATACAAAAAATAAATAAGAGTTGTCCACAATGATCATATTATTATGAGAAAGAAAGCTTAGTAAAAATCATTGTAATACATATCACAACTCCATTTTAGTCTTTAAACACATTGTTATTTTAAAATTCAAGATCAATGGTGGCCTTACATATTGGCTCGCCAACTTCCAATGCACGTGAATGACAACTGGTAGGCCAACTGTCAAACGGTGTTTCACATAGTTTCAATGTCGGCCAATGCATTCAAAACCCCCGTTTACTCGTTGGTCGACCGTCACCGTCATTCGTTTTTACGTATGTTGTTCCTTGGTCAATCTGTAAACACAACATTATTGTAATACTTTTAAAGTTGAAAATTATATAAAGTTTGAGGTTTAAGCTCTGCTTTCAATTCGCCACTATGACCGATCCTTTACTATATTATACAAAAATGCAGGGCTAGGTACATTGTAGAAGTAAAGTTTTAATTCATAAAGTTTTTCTCAGTTAAAAATGCAGTTAAAATGAGTCTAGTTTCGGCAAAAAACTCTCGAAACAGTTTCCGAGCTTCGGTCACGAGTCACAAACTGGGTTTTGTGTTCTTACTGTTTCCACTTTATGATTTTTACAGCAATGTCGTAGTATTACTAGATGTGTTCGTTGATTTTCATAATCCATACTAATCCGCTATACAGGTCTGACCTAGTGCAGGGATCATTGTATTTGTTGTAATGTGTAAAAGTGTATTTTTGGACAATAAACTATTTCATTTAATTTCATTTCATCCTTACTAATATCAATTAATACTGTAAAAAACCTAATGCTGCCAGTGAGAGAGGAGTAAAGAACGAATCATAAAATAAAACTACGAAAATAAAAGTTGTGAAAAAATTTACAAAAACGTCTATATTCGGCAATGGAATGTTCGAAATTCAAATAAGCGCGCGAACATCTATTTTCTATTACGATTAAAAAAGAATTGACATATAAAAGAGGTTTAAATAACAATTATTTAACTATTTATAGATGGCGCTATCTTCGAATCAACTTGGTTCTTTACTACAATTAAATAAAATTTGAATAATTGATTCTGTCGCCTATAAATACTAAGTTCGGGTGGAATCTAGCAAGCTAAATTTGACATTCTTCTCGGCTTCCGATTGAGCGGACATTTTGCACGCAGATGTATATCGCATGACAATGCAAAAATATGACAAAATGTCGCTGATATGATCATGGATTTGGAAAGTGGTCACTCCTGTACTAAAGAAGATAGAACTGTCGTGTTTGGGCTCATTTTTATTGTCTTTGCTAGCACTCTACTGATACATGATATCTTAAAAGCTTGTTTTTAAAATATTATTATTATATTGTTTATTTTTATTGGAACGAAGTTCCTTATCGCGCGTTATCGAAAGGGGGCTAGACGGAAATTCTTATGAAAAAGTTGTCACGACACTTTTTTTGTTTTAGATGATTATCGCTAGATGTCGCTGTGATTAAAATCTTTTAAAACAATTCCTTATTTTGTTTTATATGATTAATGCTAGATGGCGCTGTGATCAAAATATTTTAATAGAAAGAGAGAGAGGAGACAGACGTTTTAAACTAAGTAATTATTATAACTTAAAAAAAAAATTACAAATCCCTCACTAATTAATCGAAAGGAACTTCGTTCCATCCGGGTGTCCCTTGACACCTCTCAAGTTTTTTTTTTGTGACTGTATCTTGTGACTGATTTTATTACGATACACTGATAATGGTAATGGTAGGTAGTGATGTGTGAGGATTTCACGAATTGATGTGACACAGAAGAGCACAATGGGTCGTTTCATTTAATTTATTACTGCAGTACATATTTTATGTTTAAGTCGATATTATTTTCTTCTGTTTTAAAAGTGTATTGTTATTCCGTGGTACTTGATACAATAAAACTTCATGAGATAACATTTACCGGGATGAATGTAATGAGTGAGACCTAAGTTGTAGATGTTTTTAGATTCTTTGGTCAAAGTCAAAGTCAAGTCAAAGTCAAATCATTAAAAAAACTACCTATCTCTTGTAGAGAATTTATAACTTTATTATTAAATTGCTTATTATATATATATATATATATATATATATATATCTTTACGATATAACTTTATTATTAAGTTATTATGTGGTACTCTTCCAGCCTCCCTATTAATAATGTTCCACGTCATTTTAATTTTGTCTGGTGCATTTTTTATTTGTCTAGATAAGTGTAGTGACTTAGCCGTCTTTCGTTTATTGTTTTCATTAATTATTTGAAGATTGTATTATGTACTCAACTTGATACATCATCTCTGCCAGAATACCAGTGCAGTATCTTTATAAGCAGTTGCCTTTTAGTTACACAACATGTACAACTATTACTTTTGTTTAAGTGATTACTTTTAGGAATTATGTGCCCAAGATGCATTTTTTATGAGTTATTCGCATAGAATTATTACACCTGGAATCAACATCATGAACAACAGAATGAAGCCAATTCAAAATGCACCGATCGCGCGTAACTACACGATATTATGGCGTTAGTGTACTGATGACACTCAATTTGTTTAACACACTAATAAAATATTACATACACATAAGTTTTTTAAAATTTCACTTTATTATTCATGTTGTTGAATCAAAATATCGTGTTGTTACGCGCGATCGGTGCGCTTTAAATTGGCTTCATTCTGTTGTTCATGATGTTGATTCCAGATGTAATTGATTCATTCAAACATTCTATGGTTATTCGATATATTTTTTAATAAGAAAGATGTGAATTGAGTTATTGATCTTACCAAATAATATATAAAAATATTTAAATCACATATATTATCTAGTATTTCTACATCCTTGTAACATGAGCATCGTAGCGTTACGAGTTGTATGGTAATAAAAGGCTTAGAAGTCAACACGAGTTATTGTCACGATGTTGGACTTTAATAAAGCCTTCAGAAATACTACAATGTTCTTCAAAGGATATGTCAAGTGAATCTTTGGGGGAAAGGGTTGAGATCGGATGCGAAAAAAACAATGAATTTTTTAAATATAATTGGTAGCTACAAGTAGGACGAGTCCAAAATGAGTCTATCTTGTTTAGTACATGAGTTCCTGTTATGGAAATGTTATAGACATGATAAGTGTATTTCTATTAAACATAGAGCTGTGAAATAAGGAAGCTAGACGAAAAAAATTCTTACGAAAAAGTTGTCACGACACTTTTTTTGTTTGAGATGATTATCGCTAGATGGCGCTGTGATAAAAATCTTTTTAAACACGTTCCTTATCTTTTAATCGAAAGGAACTTCGTTCTATTCGGGTGTCCCATGACACCTCTCAAGTTTTTTTAAAATCATTTTGCTAGGTACGTGTATGCATTGCGTATTTGCTTCTATGGTCTGCACTCTGCACTAGCCACATACATACATATACCGAACCATACTGTACCTACTGTAGTATAACAATCCATTACTGCCCACTGCTGGGCTCTGGTCTCCTCCGAAAGGGGTTAGGCAATAGGCATAGTCCACCACTCTTGCCCAATGCGGATTGGGGACTTCACATATCTTCGAAAGATTTTTAAAATCCTTTTCTGATATGCAAGTTTCCACACGATGTTTTTCTTCACCGCTTTTAGCCAGTGGTGTTGTGAAAAATTGCCATAAATCTTTTTCACATTAAAATCACATGGGAACTATAAGACTCCTAATACCATTAATGACGTATAACCTGACGTCATTAATATGAATTCCATACATAACAACGGAAGTTCGTTCAGGTTTTATGTAAATTAATATAGCTCGAAAGCCATCAAGACCGAATCTCATTGAATATGTAAATAGCTGGCAAAATTGAAAATACCTGCGATCGCCCATTAGTTGTAAATAGGGCTTGTGCTATGGTGGATCGACTTTTTGATTTGTTAGGATTATATTTGGAATGATTTGGAATGGACTCCCATCCAGTCGTGGTGGCCGAGTGGTCGAAGCGCGTCCTTCCGAATGGGAGGTCGCGGGTTATAATCCGGCCGGCTTGTACCTCTAAAATCTAAATGTGAAAAAGATTTATGTGCAATTTTTCACAACACCATTGGCTGAAAACGGTGAAGGAAAACATCGTGAGGAAAGCTGCATGTCGGAAAAGGGTTCTAAAAAAATCCTTTGAAGATATGTAATCCGCACTAGGCAAGCGTGGTGGACTATGCCTAATCCCTCTTCTGAGGAGATCTGAGCCCAACAGTAGGCAGTTATGGGTTGGTGCAGGACTCCCATCCGCGGTGTTCCCGGAGCGCTATAACATATACGGCCCCTCATTGCCCTGACGTTGCAGAGGTTCGTGATCGCTTAGTGCTTACCATCATGTGGGCCGTAAGCTCATTTCTCAATATTGTTTTAAAAAAAAAACTTGAGAGGTGTCATGGAACACCCAAATAGAACGAAGTTCCTTCCAATTAAAAGTGTGAACGTGTTTTAAAAGATTTTGATCACAGCGCCATCTAGCGATAATCATCTAAAACAAAAATAAGGAACGTGTTTTAAAAGATTTTGATCACAGCGCCATCTAGCGATAATCATCTAAAACAAAAATAAGGAACGTGTTTTAAAAGATTTTGATCACAGCGCCATCTAGCGATAATCATCTAAAACAAAAATAAGGAACGTGTTTTAAAAGATTTTGATCACAGCGCCATCTAGCGATAATCATCTAAAACAAAAAAAGTGTCGTGACAACTTTTCGTAAGATTTTTTCCGTCTAGCCCCCTTTCGATAACGCGCGATAAGGGACTTCGTTCCAAAAAATAAAAATGCATTATGTAGGTTCATTTAATTCCTCTGACATTGCAAAGGTGGGCAACGATTAACTGACTAACTAGCAATATGCTTTTTTTAAATTAGGTACTCATCTAAAAAGCAAAGTCTCCGTCGGTTTAAATGAACAATGGTTTAAACTGAAAATTAATGACTAGACGTTTTGTTAAACACTTGGAGTGTAGATAATTTGCTTGAAGTACAATAGATCGATGATTTGTATACCTACATTTTTTGTTTTTAATTTATTTTTAGGTTTCTGTCGACCCTAGCCTCAGAAAGGTCTTGTAATCTTTATTGATTGCTGTTAAGCAGTACCAAATTAATTTGTATTAGGAGAGACAGCTTGAAAACCGTGAAAATTCAGGACTTAAGTTTTTATCGAAATAGATTTTAAAATGTCGTGTGGATTTTTTTTTGCGTTGTAGGCAATCGAATAACGGGCCAACTCATCGAAAGCGGTTATTGTTGCTTTTTCCAAGACAGATAAACGAGCGGCCCACCCGATGGTAAGCGGTCACTGTCGCTCATGACCCTCTGCAATACCAGTACAATGAGGGGCCGTTGTCTATCACCTACTTATAAAGGATTAAAAAAAAAATCACTAAATACAATAAATACTACGACAATTTTCTTTATTTAACTTGTTAACAGTTGATAATGTTTGTTTTACCAAAACAAGCTAAAACATTATTATTCAAATAATCTATTTTAGTAAAGAAATCGTAGGTATTCAAGGCTTAATTTAACTCAGTCTCGACTAGAACAATACGAAGTCTTACAAACTAAAGTTCTTTGTAAGTCTGTGTTTTGACGCTTAAATAGAATTTGAGTAGATATAATTATAGAGTAACTATTTAACTCAGGAGGCAATAAAAACAAACTTTCCTGGCTATTTAATACTAGTCTGTGGAACTTCGTTTGCGTCACAAAGGGAAGCAATATAGTCAATAGCCTTCTTCGAATAATAAACTTAAATAAACTGAAAGATTTTTTTAAATCGGTTTTTTCGGAGCTTATTCGAGACAAACAAACAATCAAACCTTTCCTTTTTATAATATTAGTACCTACAGATGAATGATTTTTCAACAATCTTTATTAACTCGCCAACGTCCAAAAAACAAATGACGGTGACTTCCGACGATCCAACGATTGGAAGTTGGCAATCCTATATGTGAATGCGGTATTAGAATATGAATTTAAATTCTTGACATGTAATATCAAATGTTAAGAACTTGAAATTACTTAAATAAACCAAATGTACTTCTTGAATATGAATAAGTTAAATCTTTCAAACAAGTTAAGAATAATATTATACTGAAGTCTGTTCTACTCTTTGTTTATCTTAAGAAATTCTGAACACTAATGAGGAATAATAATAGCAAGATTGTTTTAAAATACTCAAATAAGTTTTTTTGAAGTCATGGTAGCCTAGTGGTTAAACGTGCCGGCTTTCCATGCAGTGTCAAGTTCAATCCGACGACCTATAGGTCAAAATGAATAGCTGTTTGTTAGTCTCACTAAAACTCAAAAACGGCTGAACCGATTTGGCTATTTTTAGTCGTGAAATATACTTAAAATTTCTGAGAAAGTTTCTGCAATGGAAACAGCCTTATTTACTTTATGTTATGTGACGCAGACGAAGTTGTGTGAGAATGCTTAAAAATCTTTTTAAGCGCTTTAGGTTTGGTTTATGTAGCACTAAAGTGCAAGTTAAAATGAGTAAAATGAGACTAAACACGAGGTATTGTCATAGAATTATTACATCTGGAATCAACATCATGAACAACAGAATGAAGCCAATTTAAAGTGCACCGATCGCGCGTAACTACTGTTGTTGTTGATGTTGATTCCAGATGTAATAATTCTATGGGTATTGTTTGGTGTGGGAGTTCTATGGCTACCTTTTGACTCCATTATAAGATCATCTCCATTGTACTTATTCGATCTATAAATAAATAAAATTGGAGATGACTATCATAAACTATCTAAAACAATCATCTAAATCGGTTCACCTAAACTAAAGTTAACAAACAAACATTAAAAAAATACACACAATTCGATAATCTCCTTAGGAAGTCGGTCAAAAATCGTGTCTAATAACTACCTCTATGTCTGTTCATCATCATAATCATGCGACGGGAAAGAGTGCCGAGCGCGTAACGCGTCGCGCCGTCCCTGCAAACCCCGTGCTGGGTTCTGGTCTCAGCCGGGGTTCAGACGCTGAGTGTGAGCGGTTGGAGGTTTTATTGCGGTTCAACTCCCACATACCGGATCCGGTGATTTGAAACTGAAAAAAAAAACATCATAATCATTGGTACATCTAAAAGTAGTAAAACACAGATTACCTATAAATACTCTATAGATACTTGGTACTTCACAATTTTTTTTATAACTCTTGATATAAAACTCATAAAATCTTGACTGTGGAGCAATCTTGCTTATCTGTGCAGTAAACGTAAAAGATGGGCTAAAGCATGTTAAGACGTTCTTGTGAAAATATAGAAAATTTTTATCACATGTCATACAGTATTTCGTAATTTTGTTATGTTTTATCTTATTTATTCTTGTTCAGATTGTTGATGATAGTTCACGGTTTATTTATCGCTGTACCTGTACCAACCCATTACTGCCCACTGTTGGGCTCAGGTCTCCTCAGTAGAGGGATTAGGCATAGTCTACCACGCTTGCCCAGTGCGGATTGGGGACTTCACATATCTTCAAAGGATTTTTAGAACCCTTTTCCGACATGCAGGTTACCTCACGATGTTTTCCTTCACCGTTTTTAGCCAGTGATGTTGCGAAAACTTGCACATAAATCTTTTTCACATTTAGATATAGAGGTACAAGCCGGCCGGTACAGAAGGACACGCTTCGACCACTCGGCTACCACGACTTATCGCTAAACCTAATCCCTACTAATATTATGAATGCGAAAGTTACTCTGCCTTTTTTTTTTGCACCTACTACTACTACACTACCTTTCAATCGAAAGTGACCCAGACGAAGTTGCGTGGCTCTGCTAGTATACATATATAGCCACTAGCTGACCCGCGCAACTTCGTCTGCGTTACAAAGGGGTTCAAACAGTACTCGTTATGTCGTCGCGATATTATTTTCGCCGCCCGCTGTGGGTGTATTAATAAAATTGCGTTTTATACTCGTGATAACTTCTAAACGGAAAGTCCGATTGGAATAAAACAAAAAGTAATTTACTTCTACATTAATACTCTTAATAATATAATACTTAATTTGGATAAGGGTTAATATAACGATACTCATTTAACGTTAAATTAATTTTTCGGATATTTTTTTTATTTTTATAAACATAAAAGCGGTTATTGTGACTAAACTATGATAGTTAGATATATGCTGTCGCGGACTTTTTTGTTTGTCTTCAAAATACCTAAAAACCCGTAGTACATCATTTTGTTCCATTGTCAATAGTTTTTGCAGCGTACGCATAAATAGGTTTTTGATTTTTCACCTTTTGTTACATATTCGATATTTTCATGCGGATCCCTAATTTTTTTGAAAATAAAATATAGCCTATAACCTTCCTGGATAAATGGACTTTCCAACAGTGAAAGAATTTTTGAAATCGGACCGGTAGTTTCTGAGATTAGCGCGTTCAAACAAACAAACAAACAAACTCTTCAGCTTTATAATATTAGTATAGATAATAATATACTGAAAATTAATACAATATTAGGTACACACAAATTAAATTATAATTATAATTTATTACAAAAAAGACTGCCTTTTTTATATCTTTTTTTTTATTGCCATGTAGACGAGCCAACGGGCCACCTGATGATTTGGCTTCCATTTCTCAAGCATAGCACAAAAACTACCAGTCAGATCTTTATTAAATTTATACGAGATAATGCTCAAAATGTCAAACACAACGCAAAAACGCATAGGAAATTGTGAAATTTTGTCCGTTAAAAATACACGTTTTTAAGTACATGTTCGATCTTTAAAAAAATAATAATGGGATCGAGGAACAAAACAAAAAAAAAATTCAGATGAATTGAGTACCTCCTTCTTTTTGGAAGTCGGTCAAAAACAGACTTAATACTTTAAAGAAACTAATTATAAGTTACGAGTTATAAAAAACGACATGAAACGGTTATAGAAATAAAACTACAAACATTTTGTCATCTCAATACTATAGAGCAATAGCTGATACAAGTTAAATCTTAAATTCATGTATTACGGTAGATGCTCCATTGTTTTTAAATTTAAATTACGTTCTAAAACAATTTTTTTCATAAATTTAGAAAGCTATTGTACTTTTCTGTCAGTCTTTGTTCGCCAAACATGGAAGGCGTACGGTAGGAACAATGATTATAATATCAAAGAAAAATAAAAGTAAACGACATACTATGCAGACAATATGTCAAGATACTGCCAACGATTGTGGTTTAAAAATCACAGAAGCAAAAAACTTGCGTTCTGTACAAAATAGCTTAATTGGAAAGAAGTTCCTTATCGCGCGTTATCGAAAGGGGACTAGACGGAAAAAATTCTTACGAAAAGTTGTCACGACACTTTTTTGTTTTAGATGATTATCGCTAGATGGCGCTGTGATCAAAATCTTTTAAACACGTTCCTTATCGCGCGTTACGTTAGGAAATAAAAATTATAAGATATCTTTTAATCGAAAGGAACTTCGTTCTATTCGGGTATCCCATGGCACCTCTCAAGTTATTTTTATTTAAAAAAATGCCTAAATTAAAGTTTCACTTTAACTCTTATAGTTTATAATGAAACTCTCGAAAAATAAATAAACGAGAAAAGATTCCTGAATATTTTTTTAAATCAAGGTGAACACCATGACAAGCTTTTTTTATTGATTTCAGGAATCTACTGGTGCTATTATTTATAAGTGGAGTATTAACAGCGGATATTGACGATTGTTGTTCATAATATTGCAAAACTTAAGTTCTCATATAATAGTCATATTACACTCACAGCATTTACCAGTATTTTGAAACCGGGCAATATTTTTATGTGCGGAAACATGTTGTACTTGCAGTATGTCTATACGTACCCTTTTTGAACCTTTTATTCGTTCTGTAAAGGTTTAAGCTTATCTAGCCGGCGGAATAAAAATCGCATTTTCAGATTACCCTGCCCTTGTTATCAATAGAATCAGAGATATTAAAAAAATATCGGTGCTGAATTCATTTTGGGGGATTATGATAAAATCTTCTTGTTTTATATTCCATTATAGGACGTTTAGAGGTCATACATAAATTACACACGTTTTGAAGGGGGTCGGCGATGTGTGGCTTGTGAAGGTCATATCGCACCCATGGTGCGACACTGTCACTTGTGCAAAAATGTAGTTTTTCAGGAGAAGCATTTCAACTTTGACACCTCACAAAACAATGATACACATCATAATATATAGATGAGATGAAAAGCTTATTCTACAATGTCAACTTTTAACTTTACTTTTGGATAAATATTAATCACTTTATACCTAGTGTAAAAAATATACTGTGTACATACCATTTTTTAATTTTTCCGAACCCCTCAGACGTGACGTAGTGGCTCTAACGAAAAATTATAACGGTAGTTATGTCACAATGAGTTAAAAAGAAAACAAGAACATATCGTTTACCAAGTTTGATATACTGTTATAGCATCAGTAAAGGGGGGCTTTAGGGTCATTTTTAGATATTTAACTCATTTTGCATTTTTTGCAAAAGTGACAGTGGCAACGGAGGTGCGATATGTTTTGTGACGCCGCGTCGTTTAAATATGCTAGATGTAATTTTTAACTTCAGAATATAAGCATATTCTGAAGTCCAAGAAAAACTAAAATAAAAGATTTGAAATAAAACTTTAAATACCTATTGTAAGGTAGTTGTAAATGTTTAAAAAAAAAATATTTCTATTCTATATTCTATTTACAAGGTTTTAAGATCCTGGATATCATATAGCAGTAGAATATTAGCTAATACTAGTAAAACGAGCTCAAACACGACGAACCTTTATTGTTTGGCACAAAAGTTCCTATGCTTACCTTCCGAATCCATCATCAGATCAGCGCCATTTTGTCATATTATTGCATTATCACGCGATATACATCTGCGTAGAAAATGTCAGCTAAATCGGAAACCGAGAAGTTGGTCAAATTTTGGTTTACGACATTGCACCCGAAGTCATATAGTTACATTATACATAGTTATATCCAGTGCAAATTATTATAAAGCTTGTAAAAATACAGTCAATCCTAACTTCCTATAATACCTCCATACCCTAAGGTTGCCTGGAAGTAATCGCTATAGCGATAAGGCCGCCTATATTGTACAACTACTATAAGCTGTATCAGTTTTTAAATCAATTGGTGTTGTTTGGTACAATAAAGTATATTCTAATTCTGATTCCTTCTTTTGAAAAATACTCCAAACAGAACCAACTTTTCGACAAATTTTAACATTAAATTTCGTACATGCAAAGTCCTGTTTCAACAAACGAAACTTCAAATCTTCTGAAAGCAGATCTCTCATCAAAGATTCACTTATTATAAAGACTTTAACCCTCCATTCAAAAGTTCAAATCAACCCCTCGAAAGCGTTTCGTATTTTCCACAAAAGAGAAAATATTACTCATTTTGTCAAACAGATAATTGAGTTACCTCTGCTATTGTATACTGGAGAGGCGAACGGGTTAAATACCTCCTTATCTTTAATAGACTGTTGGAAAGAGACGAAGGATATCATTATAAAGTATATGAAGGTTTGGCGTTCAGGTTGATTTCCATCGAGAGCTACTAAACTATATGGGTCATTCCATGTCAAATCGACAAATAGTTGGACGCGACCCCCACCGATTCGGATGATTTTTGGTGGAGAGTTTTGTCTCATTATAAAACGAAGTTCTGCCAAAGGAAAAAAAATTTAAAAATTTTTCCTAAGAGATATTCAATATCAAAAATTTCATTGTTTTTCCGATTTTATGAGTTTAGTTGTTTAATATTTCAGAGACTACTGAGTATTAAAAAAAATACTCTGGTATATTTTCAGAGGATACTTAGAGGTACGAGAAAAAAAATTTTTTGAAAAAAAATTTTGAAACTGATCAAAATTAAAAAATTTTGAATTTTTCAAAATCGTGAAAAGTACCCATCGCGGGAAAATTTTGGCCTGAAATTTTTTTATATTATACTTATAACATATCTAAAGATATTCTGAAATTTTTAGAGGGGTGTTATTTTTCGTTTCATAGATATGAATTTTTGAATTTTGAAAAAAAAAAAATTTTTCTATTTTTATAATTTTTTTTTGTTAAATATCATTATTCTACTACATGATTACTAAAATTTGAGGTCTAAAATATTTTTTTTATGTTAATAGGATGTGAAAACAAAAATATTTCAAAATTGTATGTAATTATCTGTTTATTGAGAATACTATTTAACATTTAAGGCTTCCGTATCAAATGAAAGGATTAAAAGCATAAAGGAAGTATTTCATTTTTAAGACTGTAATTCTTCTTGTCCTTTCAGAGTTTGCTGCAGTTTATTTCGTACGACGTTTTTTGGTCTCTTCCTTTTCTGAGGTTGATGTCTCAGACCTTTTTCTCAATCTTGAAAGAAAGAAATGATATCAATTTTAAAATAAAAGATTAATTGCCATCAAGTAAAAAAACTCGAAATTCTGATTTTCCTACCAGGTTTTCATTGGTGATTCATCGATGATATCATAAACATCAGTGTTTTTTAGGCGGCAGAGTGTGACACTTTTAACATTATTTAAGTTTTGATTTAAAGTTGAATCTATAATATATTTTGAAATATTTTTGTTTTCACATCCCATTAACATAAATAAAATATTTTAGACCTCAAATTTTAGTAATCATGTAGTAGAATAATGATATTTAACAAAAAAAAATTATAAAAATAGAAAAATTTTTTTTTTTCAAAATTCAAAAATTCATATCTATGAAACGAAAAATAACACCCCTCTAAAAATTTCAGAATATCTTTAGATATGTTGTAAGTATAATATAAAAAAATTTCAGGCCAAAATTTTCCCGCGATGGGTACTTTTCACGATTTTGAAAAATTCAAAATTTTTTAATTTTGATCAGTTCCAAAATTTTTTTTCAAAAAAATTTTTTTCTCACACTTCTAAGTATCCTCTGAAAATATACTAGAGTTTTTTTTTTTAATACTCAGTAGTCTCTGAAATATTAAATAACTAAACTCATAAAATCGGAAAAACAATGAAATTTTTGATATTGAATATCTCTTAGGAAAATTTTTTAAATTTTTTTTCCTTTAGCAGAACTTCCTTTTATAATGAGACAAAACTCTCCACCAAAAATCATCCGAATCGGTGGGGGTCGCGTCCAACTATTTGTCGATTTGACATGGAATGACCCATATGAGACTTAAGGTAAGTCATAAATTTCTATAAACACTCGCGGTTATCTACATCACTTACACTATTACTAAACGGGTTCTTTCCACGATCGAACTATCCTGTATGTGGAATCCAGTGTTAGACGAAAATAAAGCCAAAATATCTAGTTTTGAGGCGGCAGCCGATACTGTCAGTATGGTATGTCGAAATGTGAGTTCGAGTTCCAGTGGTACCGCCAAACGAACGAGAAAGAGGGTAGACAGATTTGTCTGCTCTTAAATGACCTACCCGCAGTTTTTCAGTCTTCCCGTGATCATGGCGCTTGAAACAGTGCCGAAATATCGGGATCGCTCATTTGAAAATAATCGTGGAAAGAACCCGTTTAGTAATAGTGTAAGTTAAGGTAAGTTAGTCCTTAAAGGCGGAGGTCCATGAGCAAGGAACTACTTATGATCACGTGGCATTAACTCATCAGTGTGCCGATTCCTATTTTTTCTTCGCAACGTAAACGTAAACTCTAATTTGTATGGAATTGAAACTGTACCGTCAGGTGGCGCTGTTTCAATTCCATACAAATTAGAGTTTACGTCAACGTAGCGGGCAGTGAAAGAAAACTCGGAATCGGCTCAGTGCTTACATCTTTGTCCTTTTAAAAACATCTGTATAATTTATCACTCACCATTGTCTAAAACGGTAAAGAAAAACATCGTGAGAAAACTTGACTATGGCAGAAATGAAATGAAATTATTTATTCTCAACGTTAATGAAATTCTCATGCTTGTTGATGTCAAAAGGCTACCACCAGTTCGGAAAGAGAAATAGCCACTGTCCTGAGAAGAACTGGCAAGAAACTCAGCGGGCATATCTTTTAGAAGGAAAACCTTTCGTTTGTAAAAAATTGATATAAAGAAGACAAAGCACGGGAACTGTACAGCACTATAACTACCCACTACTGCTAGACTCAGTTCTTCTAAGATAACACCGGTAACAGTCCAGCGAGCAAGCTTAAAATCAAACATATAAAGCTTTATTTGTATGACAGACTGGCTGATCTTCTCAACTTCGTCTCCGTCAAAAAAGGTTCAGGCAGCACTGTATTTTAATAAAACCTACAAACCTGATGTACCTACCTAAGTGTTTGTGTATTTTATTCACACCTTGACTTCCATTATTGAAGTTGTAGTACGGATAGTCGTGGTGGCCAAGTGGTCGAAGCGCGTCCTTTCGTACGGGGGGTCGAGGGGTCCAAATCCGGCCGGCTTGTACCTCTAAATCTAAATGTGAAAAAGATTTATGTGCAATTTTTCACAACAACACTGGCTAAAAACGGTGAAGGAAAACATCGTGAGGAAACCTGCATCTCGGAATAGGGTTCTAAAAATCTTTTGAAGATATGTGAAGTGCCCAATCCGCACTGGGCAAGCGTGGTGGATTATGCCTAATCCCTCTTCTGAGGAGACCTGAGCCCAACAGTGGGCAGTAACGGGTTGGTACAGTACGGATCTCTGTGTTTTTTCAAAAAAAAATAGCATATGTTACTCGTGGATAATATAAGTTTTGGATGGTGAAAGAATTTTCAAAAACGGTCGAGTAGTTTTTGAGTCTATTCATTACAACCAAACAATGTTTTCCTCTTTATTTTAGTGAAGACAAAGTTCTAGTTTAATATAATATTCAGCGCATATTAAAAAAATTAAAAAAAATTAAAAATTCTTTATTGTATCGAAAATAAGTACAATATTCTTTATGTCTGGAATCATCATTTAAGCAACAAATCTGCTTGTGTTTGATAATTCCGCTCTTCATTACAATAATAATTACATTACTTATTTCATGAAACAACATTTTTCTTTTCTAAAAATTATACCAATAGTACCTAATTCTAATTATTAGTTAAAATAACAAGAATAGATTATAATATTACAATTATGATTATAAATTTAAACAATTAAACACTACTAATAATTTATGAGAAACTCGCTTTACAATTTATGATATGCATGACAACTACACTAATATTGTCATATGTGACATAAATATATATATTTTAATAGTAATTTATGATCCAGTCCAAATGAGCTGTGTGTGTGTGAGTGTGGTGTGTACGTGTGTGTGTGTGTGTGTGTGTGTTGTGTGTGTGTGTGTGTGTGTGTGTATGTGTGTGTGAAAGATTAAATACAATTTTGCTTTCTTTAGAGTCTATGACTTAGTTTGGATAATAGTTTCAATGTCTTCATAGCTTTTAGATTTAAGCCAGCTAATAAGAGTTTTTTTTACATTGATAAGATGGCATCGGATAAATATTTAACTCTTTATTAATTATATTATATATATGGGTTGATTGTCGTGAATACTGTCTCCTAGCAAATGCACTTCTTAATTTCATAGTATAGGTGGCAACATTTTTCCTTCTCGTACTAAGCTTACCCCTATCAAAAGGAATTGATTTATGTTTTCGCAAAACAACCTGGAGTACATATAACTTCCTAACGGACAACAAATTACAGGTTGAATACAAACTGGCAGTGGAGTATCTATAGGATTTAAACAGCATCACCTTTAATAAAGAACGCTGTGTCCTTTCTAATTTAATAAATTTAGTTTTAGTCGCTCCTCCCCATATAGGGAGACAATATGTAAGAACAGCCTGAACCAGGGCCAGATAAACCCGTATCCTAAGAGATTCACTAGTAACATGACGCAATAACTTAAATGTCCATATAAGTTTTCGAATTCTATTCATTATTAATTCCACGTGCGAATGCCAAGATAATCTTTGGTCCAACATCACACCGAGATATTTAATTTGCTGTACTTTATTTATATCAATGCAATTACAGTTTGACTCATCTGAACATCTGTGTATTTTTATCTGAAATTGTTGGGATGGCTGAAAGCAGTCATATTTAGTGAAGGCGATAAAGTTTGTTTTTGAGGTGTTTAGTGTTACAAGATTAATATCAAGCCATCTTGTAATCTTTCTAAGACCATTTTCTGCAAGCGTCTGAACATTATTCCAGGTTTTTCCCGAAAAAACAACCGCTGTATCATCTGCGTAAGAAAATATATGTCCACCCTGCAATCTCAAACTACACAGACTATTAATGTATATTAAAAATAAAGTGGGACCCAACACGCTTCCCTGGGGCACCCCATATGTAATCATTATCTCTGTGCTTGTCATGTCACCAATCCTCACCTTTTGTCGTCGCTCAGTTAGATAATCAGAGAAAAGTTGCAAAGAAAGTCCTCGAATCCCTATACCCTCCAGCCTCTTCAATAACAATGGCACCGAAACCGTGTCGAACGCCTTCCTAAAATCCAAGAATATAGCCAAACACCTATCTCCAGAGTCTACTTTCTCAGTAACAAGTGAAGAAAGAGCCAGAACTGCATCCTCGGTAGACAAACCCTGTCTCAAACCATATTGAGCCTGCGATAGTATATTGCGTTTTTTTAAGTATTGAATTAACCGATTGTTCATTATTTTCTCCATAACCTTAGATATTGCATTCAGAACAGAGATGGGTCTATAATTTGAGGGATCCTTTTTATTTCCACTCTTGAATACTGGAGTTATCAAAGCGAGTTTTAGTGCATAAGGAAACGCGCCGTTTTCAAAGCAGACGTTAATCAAGTGGTTTAATATAGGTACTATGATCTCCTGTGCCGTTTTAAGATATTGGTTCGGTATGTTATCCCAACCCGGGGCACTGTCATTTTTCAGACTAATTAACGTAGACCGAACTTCACTGTGGTTTGTTTTAAACAATGCAAATGAGGAGGAATCATTAATTGTAGTACTAAAGTAATGCGGCTCCGTATTGATCGAATTCGATGAAGATGACTCTAAAATGTTATTAGCTAAAATTCTACCTATGTTACCGAAATAGTAGTTTATTTCATCGACCGATTCCTGTGGAGTTGAATATGCTTGCAAAAGGTCGATATTCCCCGATTTCGAAGATTTTCGTCCAGTTACAGAATTCAATGAATTCCATAACTTTTTAGGATTTTTTTCAGATTTTTTAATATTGTCACGATCAAAAACACGTTTTTGTTTTTTAATTAGATAATTACAGTAGTTTCTGTACCTTCGAAAGGTGATACTTAAAACTTTATCGTTGGGGTTTTGTTTAAGTTGAATTTGCATGGCATTTCGATTTCGTATGCAACGTAGTAAGCCAATAGTCATCCAAGGTTTTATAAACTGATTTTTATTTGAAATTTGTATTTGGGTAGTATTTAGAGTAAGACAATGTTGTAAAATTTCGATCAAAAGATTCACTATAGTATTTGGATCAGTTAGCCTAAGCAAATCATTTACATTACTCTTTTTTAAACATTGAACGGCACCTTCAATATTAACAATTGTTTTATTTCTTCTTTTTGACATTGATCTAGTCTTTACTTTCGATAAATTCAAAAGAATCATAAAATGATCCGTTATAGTTGTGTTAATGATTGCAACATGGGCGCTAATCTCTGCAGATTTTATTCTTAGAAAAAAGTGGTCAAGACAATTTTTTCCTCTGGTAGGCAACAAATGTCCCGGAAAAAGTCCATACAATGCCAACATTTCTAGATAGCACAACCTATTAGAGTAATCCTGTGATTTTTCGTCATGATGAGTAATCAGATTAATGTTTATATCCCCAGTTATAACTAAAGACTTATTTAGCGGAATGGAAGCTAGATATTGGCTTAAAGAGTCAACGAAAATATCTACGCTAAGATTAGAAGGAGAACGGTAGATACCCAAGATTATAATATCAGGCGCAATTTCTATTTCGATACAGGAGGCTTGACTTAGAATTATTTCTTTAGTATTAACTTTGCATGTGTTTCTGACGTAGACAACTACTCCGTCTGCTTTGTTTACATGATTACTTGTTTGGAAAGATATGTAATTATCTATCTGTGGTAGATTTTTGTCCAAGGTTAGCCTACATTCAGTGAGAACCATTACATCTATCTTTGCTTTAAGAATGTTAAGGTTTAGCTGTAAATCGTCAATGTTTGAATAAACGCTACGAATATTTTGTGAGATAATGGTTAAGTCTGAAGATTTTATTTTAATTAATTGACTCAATTCATTAGCCGAGCATGATAAAGATTGAGATATTTCAGTGCCGTCTATTGCATTCAAAGCTTTTAATGTACTATCCATATCTTTTATGAACAAAGAACCGGTTTTTAACAATACAATAAGAACCATTCACGGCAGTCGTTTGTGTGTCAAGTGTATAAACTATGTGTGTATAGGTGTGTATCAGTATGTGGAGGATAGTTGGATATTTAAGTACGAGTGTGTTTGTGTATGTGGACGGGTGACAATAGCTAACAAAGTTTTGATTAATCAATACATAATTTAAAAAAAATATAATATGTAAATGCTGCTACGTCTAGTCATTTTAATTGCATTAAATTATTTACTTGTGATTCGCTAGTTATTTTAATTATAGGCGAGTTTTCATCTTTTCTTAAATAAATTTTACCAAATGAAGTCCAACAAAACTTGTACTTCTTCATCCTGACAAGATCCCGAGCCAAAAAATGTAAACGAGCACCCTTAGATGTCAGCTGCTCAGTAACGTATATTGGTGTGTACTCGTCTGTCTTGAACCCAAGATGTTTAGCGCATAATTTTTCTTTATGTTTGATATTAA
Organism: Trilocha varians; assembly: GCA_030269945.2. NCBI lineage: Eukaryota > Metazoa > Arthropoda > Insecta > Lepidoptera > Bombycidae > Trilocha > Trilocha varians. The sequence continues at coordinate 12,870,652 of AP028277.1, forward strand.
AATTTTTTGCCATTTTCAAGAAACTAGTCTTTAAAATAGTTGAATTCAACTGTTACTACTATAACTACTGAACTATTTTTGGTATTGTTTCGTTTGTTTTGTATTCGATAAATATCTTTAATATCATTCTTCTGAATTTTACAGTCTATTTCATCCGATAGGTGTGTTGCCATACTAATTAAACTTTCCGTAGTTTCTTGCGTAACCTTAGGTATATTTTTTATTTCAATACTAGTCTTACGACTTTCTCGTTGCAAATCTTCAACTTTGTCCTCCAATAAAATTATGTATTCTTTGTCCTTTCTTCCCTGTATTTCCAGTTGTTCAATTTTCTTTTTCAAATCATCGTTTTGTGCCATTAGAAACTCAACTGATTTCTCAATGTTACTATTTGCTTTTTTTATTTCTATCAGTGTAGGGTATATTTTTTTAATATCATCATTTTGGGTTGATATCAGTGTAATCAACTCATTCTTGAGGTCATTAAAGTCTGATTCACAACAATGTTCTCTTCCTCTTTTATAACGTTGGCTTGAAAATGCAGGGGATGGTTCATTGTTCTTTTTATCCTCTGGAACATTTGACTCTGACCGGGATTTAGTACGCTTGTCTTCCATATCTGGTACCAGGATATTATGATTTGTAGGAGATGGAAGTATTTTTATGTGTGAATCGACGAAACCCTTGTAGTGATCAAAAATTTCAATGATTGGCGGTGTTAAATGGGGTGTGTATTAATTTTGTAATTAATATTTTATAATTAAATTCAGCTTTACTTGTAGTATAACAAGGTTTTCTTTCGTTTGCAATTTTCAAGAAATACCAGGATGGCAGAAGTTAAAGAAGTGTGCGTTGCAAAAAAGTTGTGGAAACGCCCTCTCCGACTTTCATTCATAAATGTTTCAATAGATGCAGTTGTCTCGCTTCATGCGTAGCTTCAGGATGTTAAGTACGTTGATTGTAGTACGAGATGTAGGAGGGGTCAGCTGCATTGGGCGGTAACCAATGATTTTAGTAGAATGTGTATGTCTCACTGACTAGTGTAATAAGATTTGCACACTCACATACATCCACGCGGTGTTGTTGCAGTGTGGGCTACAAATAACTAAGACACCTCTTCGTCCTTATGCACTCCTATTATTTCACAATATTTTAAAGTAACTTTTGATAAAATATTTGAATAAAAATCAGTATATTCTCATTAACTGTGTACACGTCTGATCTCCTCAGAGGTCCGGGGGGAAGAGGAGAGAGCATATCCAAAGCGTATTAGTGTAACAAAGGGTTCGTAGTTTCAGTAATTATAACTGTGAATGCAGGACACAGATGTAGAAACACGACTCAGAGTTTGCAGCTGCGAGAATATCGTCGAGAAAACATTTGTGACGCTTCACTGCGTTGGAATAATGCAGTGTTTTGGAGTAATAAGGATTTAGCTTGATCTATAAGTATTTCTAGTGATATGTATTATAAAGAAACAATGAAGTCGGTCTACAGGGTGGATTTGTAACTTTAGACAATCTGACGTGAGGTGAAAGACCGTTGAAATACAACTTAGCACCATTTTTATTTTTTGGATCGTTTAAACTTTTTTTCTGACATTGTATGGAAAACGTACGACTATCGTTGCGGACTACTATGATGATGATTTTTTTTAACCAATTTCTACAATAAAATTAGTTCTAGGTTTTATTTCAACAGGTCATTCACCCCACGTCAGATTGTCCAAAGTTACAGATTCACCCTGTATGAGATGTCAGACTCTTAATGTGTGCGATACTGTGACAGATACTAAGTTGTCATGCAGGAAATAGGGTTGGCTCTTTGCTACTCGTGTAATTTTCATTGATTGCTATCTCTTTCACTCACAACACTCGTACGTTTTCCATTTAATGTCAGAAAAAAAAAATTAACCGATCCAAAAAATTAAAATGAGGCTAAGTTGTATTTCGACAGGTCATTCACTCCACGCCGGATTGTCCAAAGTTACAGATCCACCCTGTATATAATTTCAAGGCCACACTCTCACATTGACTTTTAATGTTTGTCCTATGATTTGGTCATCTTCATCAATCTTTTTTAAATTCTATGTTTATGGGTGAAACATTCCACCAGTATGACACAGGCAAACTATCATAAAAGCCAATATACACATGACGTTGGCCAATGTTGGTTGAAAATGTTGGTCGTCTGAGAGCACACCTGCTCGGCAGTCGGCATCGTAATGTCCCGTGAAATTGGCAACAGATCGAAATACACGGGACATCGTCTGCTCAATGACATGTGAAATGGAAATTTAAATTCAATTCCTAATTTAAGTTTGACCATTCAATTTGTAAAAGCACGCATTTAAAAAAACTGTATATTTTATTATGACTTGCAAAATTCAAAATAATATGTTGACATATAAATAAATAAAATAATCAGTCCTTAAATAAATCCTTTAATTAAATGTTTTGATATTTTGACACTGACTTTTAATGAAGATATCATAATAATATAACGGCGTAAATAGTGTGTTGAGGTGTAATGACGTTGTAATTAGTCGATCTCCGTTTTGTTTTGTCAGGAATGACGTCACAATGTCCACTTGAAGATCAATACTTTTGAATAAAAACTTCAAAATAACGAGTTTTAACAGTTTATTACATTTACATCAAGAGGTCCGTTTGCCTCGAAAATTCAGACACGAATAAATAAAATGAATAATAACAGCGGCCAGCGCCTGTATTTATAGCAAGAGTCCATTTCCAACTACCCGCACGGTGAATAGGTTGGTTTCCCTTGTTATCACCCCGTTCATCATCATCATCATCATCATCAGCCTATAGACGTCCACTGCTGGACATAGGCCTCCCCCAAACCTCGCCATAACGACCGGTCCTGCGCCGTCTGCATCCAGTGACCTCCCGCGATCTTGACCAGATCGTCGGTCCATCTCGTGGGGGGTCTACCAACGTTGCGCTTACCGGTTCGTGGCCGCCACTCTAGAACTTTTCGGCCCCAACGGCCATCTGTTCTTCGCACAATGTGTCCTGCCCATTGCCACTTCAAAGATGCAATTCTTTGGGCTATGTCGGTTACTTTAGTCCTTCTGCGGATCTCCTCATTTCTTATTTGATCACGCAGAGAGACACCCAGCATAGCCCTTTCCATTGCTCTTTGAGTGACTCTGAGTCGTCTGATAAGACCCATCGTAAGCGGCCAAGTCTCTGATCCGTAGGTCATCACTGGCAACACACACTGGTCAAAGACTTTCGTCTTGAGACACTGTGGTATTGTGGACGAGAAAACTTTCCGAAGCTTCCCGAACGCTGCCCAACCGAGTTGGATTCGTCGCTTGATCTCTGCATCGAAGTTGGACTTACCTAATCGGACAGTTTGTCCCAGGTATACGTACTCGTCAACAACTTCAAGCACAGAGTCTCCGATAGTTATTGGAGAAGGTACGACATGGACATTTGACATAAGTTTCGTCTTGTCCATGTTCATTTTTAGACCTACTTCCAAGGAAACTCTGCTGAGATCATTGAGCATTGCAGAGAGCTCCTCCGCGGTTTCAGCCATGATCACTACATCGTCGGCGAATCGAAGGTGAGTTATGTACTCGCCATTTATATTGATGCCTAGCCCTTTCCAATCCAGAACCTTGAAGACATCCTCCAGGGCAGCGGAGAACAGTTTTGGTGATATAACATCACCCTGTCTCACGCCGCGCTCTAGAGGTATTGGTTTCGAAGCCTGGCCTTGGAGTTGGACTGACATAGTGGCGTTTTCATACAGGAACTTCAACACTTCGATATACCGGTAGTCGACCTGGCACCGCTGAAGGGACTGCAATACAGCCCATGTTTCGACCGAATCAAAGGCTTTCTCGTAGTCCACAAACGCCAAGCACAGAGGCAAGTTATACTCCTCGGTTTTCTGTATAACTTGTCGCAGCGTATGTATGTGGTCTACGGTACTATAGCCTTTTCGGAAACCGGCTTGTTCGGGAGGCTGGAAGTCGTCTAGCCTGCGTGAGAGACGATTCGTGATGACCCTCGAAAACAACTTATAGACATGGCTCAGGAGCGAAATGGGTCGATAATTCTTCAGAAGGGTATTATCACCCTTCTTAAAGAACAGTGCGACCAAACCCCTGGTCCATGCCCGTGGCGTTTTTCCTTCGAGTATGACGGTATCGAAAAGCCTCTGAAGGCCCGTTCTATCTATCTATCACCCCGTTATATATTTTTAAAATACTATTATTTAATTTTAAAATTGTACCTCATTTTTTATTAATTTAAGTTGTTTATCTTAACTCAGTTTTAGAACATCGAAAATGTTTGTCTTTATTTATTTAAAATGTATACCACACACATCTTTGTTACTTGCTTTTCAATGACCATTAATTGGCTTTATCTTAGGTCTTCCTTTAAATATATAATTAAATCATTACTAATTGAATTTAAAAGCAATAAAATGGATTTTCTTTTTGTGTTTTCCAAAGGGATTATACCCAGTAATATACTTTTGCGGTAAAACCAATTATCGACGCCGACATACACAAGATAAACTGTATGGTCGGAAAGGATTATATTTGCTAAATTAAGTTCTGAACGAAACAAATTTACAGAAATAATATTTTTTTGGAACGAAGTTCCTTATCGCGCGTTATCGAAAGTGGGCTAGACGGAAATTCTTATGAAAAAGTTGTCACGAAACTTTTTTTGTTTTAGATGATTATCGCTAGATGGCGCTGTGATTAAAATCTTTTAAAACAATTCCTTATTTTGTTTTATATGATTAATTAATTAACGTCAGTCTCTCTCTCTCTCTTTCTATAAAAGTTCTTTCTGTAAAACGTTTTAAACTAACTAATTATTATAACTTAAAAAAATATAATTTTATTACAATTCCCTCACTAATTAATCGAAAGGAACTTCGTTCCATCCGGGTGTCTCTTGACACCTCTCAAGATTTTTTTTGTTTTTTATGGTTTCATTTCATAATTGTGAAGTCGATGGAGGTATGGTCGAAACGCATGCCTTCTTTGCGGTCCTGAGTTCGATCAGAATGTCCTGCTTGTATGTCTAAATAATAGTTTATAAAAAAAAAGTTGAAGGAAAACATCGTGTTCTCCACACGATGTTGCATATTGGGGAAGAATTTAAAAACCCTTTGAAATATGTGAAGTTTTTTCTAGTATATTTATGCTACTAAGTATAAGTTTATACTTATCGTTGGCTACAGTCCATAAAGAATGAACTACAATACATATAATAATATATAGGCAGATGGTATCGGGTTTTTTAGGTTTCAGCTGAAAATTAAATCAGTGCTTTTGGTCTTCTTTGAGACCATAAGCTTTTCAGCTGAGCTGAAACCTATTCGCACGCCACTGAGGACAAGCCTCCATCTTGTTCGGTTTTATTTTATTTTTTAGCTTTTTTGTACCTCGTTTAAACAGGTATTATACTGTTTAAATGTTATAATAATACTAGCTGCCCCACGCAACTTCGTCTGCGTCGAAAAAAAGAAAAAAAAAAATTAGGGGTGGACTACCCCTAACATTTAGGGGGATGAAAAATAGATGTTGGCCGATTCTCATAGATACCGGATAAGCACAAAAAATTTCAACAAAATCGGTCAAGCCGTTTCGGAGGAGTTCAAGTTCGAACACCGTGACACGAGAATTTTATATATTAGAAGATGAATGTCCTCTATGTGCGTGTTGAATAAATGCTTTTTCTTTCTTTCTAATACCTACCTTAAAACTCTTACAAACTACAACCGCGTCGAACTTGAGATTTAATCCGTCTAAAACATAATCCGTTGACGCCGCACCGTATAATTGAGGAGTCCTGCTCGCCGTGTCGATGACATATCGATAAATTAACATCACTGTCAATGGGTGCCTCCATATTTCATAAAACAACGGATCTGTGGTACAAAGTTCGTTTATACACAGTTATATTTTCGTTAGGGATGTGCAATAACTGTTTTTACAAGCTTTATATTAACTAGCACTGGATGTAACTATGTAAGTGAAATCTTCAAGCTAACTGCCTGCCTTCAAGGCGAAAAAAAAAATCATAAATAAAACAATATTTTAGTGCCTTAAATTAAATTACCATTTTGATGATTTTTTTTCTTTTTTTTTAATTTGCATGATTCAGTCTTAAATATTGAATTTTAAATTAATTCTTGGTAAATTATTGTTTCTGAATTTTTAGTACCATTTTATCTTAAAGTACAATGTTCCTAATGAAATCAATTTGATGTTATTAAATATTTATAATTTTGTTTTTACTCGGAACACTGTTCTTCAAATTTTATTGTTTAAATTTGCATGAAGTTGTTTTCTGTAAGTAAAGATGCACATACTCTTTTTTTGTTATTGCTTATATAATCAATGTGTTAACTTATAGTTCTTCTTATAGTACTTATATATTCTCTGAACGGCCGAACTTTAGTGTATTCTTTGTAGAAAATTCATAAATAAATTTGACAAACTTCTCGGTTTCTAATTCAGCTGATATTTTGAGATCTATATCGCGTGACAATACTGATGATGGATTCGGAAGGTGGTCATAGGAACTCTTGTACTAATCAGAATAGACTCGTTGTGTTTGGGCTCATTTTACTTGTCTTGGCTAGTGCTTTACTGCTAAATGATATTCAAAATCTTAAACTTGTATTTAAAGTGTTTTCTTTAAATTATATTATTATAATTCATTAAAATTTTTGCATTTCCTATTACATTGTGATGAGGTTTAAGTTTTTGTGTTCTGGTATGTATATTGTGATTTCATGAAAACATTTTGATAATGAAGTTCCTTATCGCGCGTTATCCAAAGGTGGCTAGACGGAAAAAAATCTTACGAAAAGTTGTCACGACACTTTTTTGTTTTAGATGATTATCGCTAGATGGCGCTGAGATCAAAATCTTTTGAAACATGTTCCTTATTTTTGTTTTAGATGATTATCGCTAGATGGCGCTGTGATCAAAATCTTTTGAAACATGTTCCTTATTTTTGTTTTAGATGATTATCGCTAGACGGCGCTGTGATCAAAATCTTTTGAAACATGTTCCTTAGTTTTGTTTTAGATGATTATTGCTAGATGGCGCTGTGATCAAAATCTTTTGAAACATGTTCCTTAGTTTTGTTTTAGATGATTATTGCTAGATGGCGCTGTGATCAAAATCTTTTGAAACATGTTCCTTAGTTTTGTTTTAGATGATTATTGCTAGATGGCGCTGTGATCAAAATCTTTTGAAACATGTTCCTTATTTTTGTTTTAGATGATTATCGCTAGATGGCGCTGTGATCAAAATCTTTTGAAACATGTTCCTTAGTTTTGTTTTAGATGATTATTGCTAGATGGCGCTGTGATCAAAATCTTTTGAAACATGTTCCTTATTTTTGTTTTAGATGACTATCGCTAGATGGCGCTGTGATCAAAATCTTTTGAAACATGTTCCTTATTTTTGTTTTAGATGATTATCGCTAGATGGCGCTGTGATCAAAATCTTTTGAAACATGTTCCTTATCGCGCGTTACGAAAGGAAATATTTTTTTTAAGATATGTTTTAATCGAAAAGAACTTCGTTCCATTCGAGTGTTCCATGACACCTCTCAAGTTTTTTTTTAAATAGATGAATATAAAATCGTTAGTTACACACGCAAGAAGATTAGATTACATACATAATAAAATCCTCGTAATAAGGAGTTTTCTTATAATGAGGTTTTTCTTTGAAATGGCTTTAGGCAAAGAAATGGGAAAATATATGTTTCTATATAATTAAGATTGTTTTTCTCAAGAGATTATGAGCCTGTCGAATATATATTATTATGTTAAGATTCAACCTACGCCTCTTTTGGTTTGGGGTCCAAATGATAAACTCGGTTGTTGTACACTTATTTATTGTCCTGTGGTTTACACTATTACACGTCCTTAAGTTATTATCTTACGCGTACTTCTTATTCTATGTCTCAACTCTGACTGGTGTCTCGTTGGCGGGGGCATCGTGCATGACACTTTTATTCACACAGTCAGGTAAAGTACGTGGCCGTGTAAATGTGTGTGTGTCCCTACAGCCTCCATCCTGGGAAATCGTGGTGGACTATACCTGATCCCTCTACTGAGGAGAGCTGAACACAGTGGACAACAATGGGTAGATACTGTACTAATTTTGTATTATATTTGCTTTATTCTCCATCTATAAAAATCTTATACTATTACTAAACGAGTTTTTACCACGATTATGTCGTTGTTATTGTGTGGTATATCGAAATGTGAGTTCGAGTTCCAGTGGTACAGGCAAACGAACGAGAAAGAGGGTAGACAGATTTGTCTGCTCTTAAATGACCTACCCGCAGTTCAGTCTTCCCGTGATCATGGCGCTTGATACAGTGCTGAAATATCGGGACCGCTGAAAAATAATCGTGTTAAGAACCCGTTTAGTAATAGTGTAAGTGATGTAAGTGAAGCGAGTGTTTGAAGATATTTATTATAAAAATCTTAAAAAAATAAACTAATTTATTCTCTCTCTGCAACCAAATATCTTTAAAAATACCATAACTATTATAATATAAATATTGCAAGTCACCGCAACCCTATTCATTCTGCCTCTATCCATCAATGTCGCTGTTTTCACAAAGTTAGGTACTTTAAAGTCTCCTAATGAAGTTATCAAGCAAAAAGCCGGATAGATGTTTTCATATTTTCATAATATCGATGCTTGAGGTCGAATAACACTGATTTATAAGGATTTTTATTATTTTGTGAAGACTTCCGTGTGGGTTGTGTGAGGAAAAACATTTAAAATAGTGTTAAAACTGTAAATTAAACAAGTCTTAATAGATACTTTGCTTCACTTTTTGTGTTCAAACAAACAAATGATTTAAAATAAAACATGGTGACCATTTACGAAAAGAATATTAAGTACGTTACTTTCATGCTTAATTAATAGTCGTGGTGGTCGAGTGGTTGAAGCGCTTGCCTTCCGTACGGGTCGCGGGTTAAAAAACCGGCCGGCTTGTACCTCTAAATCTTAATATGAAAGAGATTTATGCGCAATTTTTCACAACACCACTGGCTAAAAACGGTGAAGGAAAACATCGTGAGGAACCCTGCATATCGGAAAAGGGTTCTAAAAATCCTTTGAAGATATGTGAAGTCCCTAATCCGCATTAGGCAAGCGTGGTCTACTATGCCTAACCCCTCTTCGGAGGAGACCTGAGCTCTGTAGTGGGCAGTAATGGGTTGTTACAGTACAGTACAGTAATCAATTGAATGGTCTAGATATTTCAACGTTGAAGAAAAATAAAAAAACTAGCAAGATTCCCGATCAAAGGTGCAAGGGTTAAAATCTCCTAATACTATTTTCAAACGCACAATACATTCTCCAAATAGTTTTTAGGTGTTACGCAACAATCGATTTCAAATTACTTTCGTCGTCAACTCCTCATTGTTGTAATGCCATCAATCACACGATTGTTTTGCCAAAATATATATGTGATGTATTAGTTCTAATGTCTGAGAAATGATTGCTCTGTATTCTCGTTCGATTGAGAGGTCGAGATCGTATTGTGTTTATTGTGATATGTGTTCCAGATATTGGGATTTGTTGTATTTTATTAGTGTTTGTGGAGGAATACGTAAAAATAGATATATTAACTTCATTGTATAATTAATATTGAAAGGATGACGTAATCATTTTGTAGTATGATTTTATTGCTGTGTGTACTTACAACGCCCTACACAAGTTGTTGCGGATTCAAACTATCAAGATTGATATGTAATTAAATTCGGATTGCGATTAATATTTAATTTTATTTATAACTTTTACATTTTCACATTTTTCATTTTTTGGCGGCAATCTTCGCTCTTCTTTCTTCTTGGCGACGGCAACACACGCGTTATGCCAAACACAACTAAATAGGTTGTATAATAATACAAAATAAACATGCTCTACACAAGTAATAGAAATGACGATAACGTCCGACCAATATGCAGACGGAGGGTTTCAACTTTCAATGCATTGGTAGGCATAGCACCAGAAGTCAAGTTTCTCTAGATTTTGATGTGGTTTTTAGTAGATATTGTGTGATAATCTTAAAAGATATGCCGTAGGCTGCGGTCCCGCAATATCCTCTGATAATGCAGAGGTCCATACTTATGGAAGTTACTTAACTGTAACCGTTCACGATCAGGTGGCCCGTTAGCTTGTCTACCTACAAGGCAATAAAGAAAATGCAATAGTTTTTTTGGCTCGAGCCAGAATATCTTAACTTATAGGCAGTGAAACAGTCATCAAATTCATATTCATAATACTTTCGTCTTTCTTCATTTTTCTTTTAACTTATACTTCAAACTTCAAAGATGTTATCATGAATAATGAATCCACTTCATCTAAGAGTCCCGAACCGAACTGTTATTAATCTTTTTCACTTGATTTTGTTATGATAATGATTCTTTTTTATTAAAATAATTTCGTGTCTAGTATCTTATATTGCGTAGGCTTGTTAGCAGAAAAATATTTTGGTAATTGCTTTTTCAGTATTTGAATTTTGGAACGAAGTTCCTTATCGCACGTTATCGAAAGGGGGCTAGACAGAAATTCTTATGAAAAAGTTGTCACGACACTTTTTCTGTTTTAGATGATTATCGCTAGATGGCGCTGTGATTAAAACCTTTAAAAAAATTCCTTATTTTGATTTTTATGATTAATGCTAGATGGCGCTGTGATCAAAATATTTTGAAACGTCTGTCTCTCTCTCTCTTAACTTAACTATCTTAAACTAACTAATTATAATAACTTAAAAAATAAAATTTTATTACAATTTCCTCACTAATTAATCGAAAGAAATCGTTCCATCCGGGTGTCCCTTGACACATCTCAATTTTTTTTTCTAACTTTATCACAACATATAAATAAATCGATTCATATAGTCTGTCCTTATGTAAGTACCAATACCTACTTCAATCTTAAAAGCAAGAGTTGTCTGAACCTCTTCGAAGCAGATCAGCTAGTACATTCTATTAAAAAGCCGTATCATAATCTATTAAGTAGTTTTAAAGATTCACGCGTACAAACAGGGTAAGCCATTTTTTTTTCACTGTATGGTAGCCTTCCATTACTATTTTTTTTTGTTGGAGGAAATCTCCGGATTCCCACACACCCCGCAAATGGGATATGTGGGAGTTGAACCGCACTAAATTCTCCAACCCCTCATTCAGCGTCCGAATCCAGGCTGAGGCCAAAACTCAGCATGGGGTTACGCGGGACGGTGCGACGCGTTACGCACTATGGCACTCTTTACCCGTCGCGCCATTACTGTTAGCACTAATGATACCAGCAGATCTAAAGCGGAATGAGTCATTAAGAGATTTTGTCTCATTTACTATGCTAATATGGCAGGTGCAAATGAAAATTGCCCCTGTACCGCAATTAGATAACAAATGACAAAAAACTGGAACTGGGGCGTTGTTACAATTTTTGGGGCGATTTTTTTTTGTCGTACCGCTGCAGTGCCGAGCGTATACAACGCCACGACCATGGGTCGTTTATTTTAAATCGTCTTTAAAGAGTGAATTTTATGTTAAATAATAATTTGAAAGTTTTACCTTATTTTAATCTAGAACTATTAGATTATATTAAACTCAAAAATCGTAGCTTTCGAAATCGCTTCAGTAGGTCTCAAGATTACCTCTGATTAACATGATTAAATTAGATCTTTACTATATTAGTATAGATTCGTTCAGCAACCCATCATTACCCACTTATAGGTTCAGGTCTCCTCCGAAAAGGGAGTCCACAACACTTGTCCAATACCGATTGAGATCTTCGAAGGATATATACAATCCTTGTCCTGATATGCAGGTATCCTCACGATGTTTTCCTTCACTATTTTAAGCCATGTTAAGTTTTACTATGAATGACGTTGGCGTCCGATATTTGGTTTAACGAATGATTGTAAAAATAACAGATCACCCGCGATACAGGCATGTCCTAGTGCGGGGGTCGCCGATAATGTTAAAGCGCATGTAAACTTTCCGTTAATAAATTATTTTCATTTCATTTCACTATTTTAAGCCAGTGGTGTTGTGAAAAATTGCAATAATATGTTGTTAAGTGAATTTTTAAATCATATTCTAAACTGATATTACACATTTTTAAAAACCCTGTAACAAGGCCCTCGATAATTTTATGAGCTCGTAATAGCTGGCTAAAGCTTAATGTTGTAATGAGAATAGCCAAACGGCTATTCTCTCCAAACGGAGAAAATAATGTCATACGCAGTAATTACTAAACACTCGTAACCACGTGGCATATTCCCGCTAACACTCAGCGTCAGAACCCATGCTGAGGCAAGAACCTAGCACGAGGTTATGGGCGCGACGCGTTAAGCACGGCACTCTTTTCAGTCGCACTGACCCTGTCGGCGATATAGCACCGGCGCTCTCGTTCGGCAGGCTTTCCGAAGCCCGCCAAGATGGGACAGCGTGTCACCCTCCCACAGAATACCCCGCTGGGTCAGAACTAGCGTCCAACCTCCGGTGGACACGTAAGCCTTAACGTGCAATGCGTCGCTTCACCCCGCTTAATCCCGTGCTGGGTTCTGTCCTCAGTCGGGGTTGGAGTATGAGCAGCGGGAGGTTTTAGTGCGGTTTCATTCCCATACATCGGGAATCCGGCAATTTCCTCCAACTAAAAAAACCAGTCAGTGTGCAATTTATATGAGATTTGTTTTCAATGTGTTTGTGCACATAAAAAATACGCTCGTATTGATAACCTCCTACTTATCCCTATACTATACCCTTTATGGAGCACGGTTCATCTAGTTCTTTATTAAAACACTTAACCACAAAACCTTATTTAACTAATATAAATTCTAACACCTAAAATGTATTCAGTCATTCAATTCTTTAAAAATCTCTCCCTGCAAGCTGCAAAAAGATTTAAAAATCGGTTGCACTTCGTTGAAATTCGTACCGTACCGTCAGTTGCGCGCCGAACTTCGCGGTGGAAGGACGTGCTGAGAGTTCTTTACGCAAGACAATAATCATATATTACGTAGACGCGAGTTCAATGGATTAAAATGTGTGACATTTAGTGACAGTGTGACTGTGATGTGTTGTATTGAAACGGTAAGGTCTTTGTGTTTCAATAGTTTTATTGTTAAGTAAGACTTTTATATCTATTGGGCAGATGTTTTTGCAGCATTGAAAATATTATTTTGATGTGGTTATGTGAAATTTTTAAATAATTAAAACACTACTTTACTTCTTAGAATTTAACTGAATAAAATTATCGAAAATGCGCTTTAAAAATGGTAATTGTGTCCGTAGTCTAGGTTATTTTCACGGCTTCGTTCGCTTTGATAGGTTTTCCACATGTTGTAAATTTTTGATAAAGAATAGTGAGTTGAATCATAAATTAAAAATTATAGATGGAGATAAGATCTATGTCTATGTGTATATTAACCAAATAAAAAAACTTAGGTTGACATTTTTTATTATCTTACTATACAATGTACCTAAAAAGTTTTCAGTGCAACGATTAAAATCTTTTTTTCTATTTGAAATATCATAGTGCTCCTGATTTAGTATCGTTCAAAAAAACCGCCGACTGATTTTGAAAATCTTAATGATTTCTCATTTAATTATTTTCGACCACCTCAATGACTCTGAGCACAGTGAAGCCCAGGAACCCGAGGGAAGGCTAACTTGTGTTAGCCCCATAACAAATTTAATCAGATTATAGAATGTCACTATTACTCTCAGATCTCTACACAATTCCTTCAGTAAAATATGCAACGGTAATCACTTGCCATCTGGTGGGCCATAGGCAAGTTTTTGTGTTACAATAGAAATTATTTTATTTCAAAGATCATTCTTTAAATAAAAGTTTTTACGATTCAGACAGAAGAAGCTAAGACAAATAAAACAAACTCAAACACGATGAATCTATCGGCACAGGAGTATCGTATAGGAGTTCTAATTGCTTTCATCCGGCTCCATCATCAGCTCCATGGTATCATATTCTTGCATTGTCACGCGATATTCGTATGCACACAAAATTTCTGCCCAATCAGAAACCGGGAGGTTGATCAAATTTAACTTTCAACTACCTTCAAGATTCCACTCGAATCAACATTGGTACATACATAGTTACATCCAGTGCAAGTTAATACATATAAAGCTTTGAATAGCAAAATTTCCTCTTTATTTTATTCATGATGCTATTTCCAAATATTTTAGTTCCATGTATTCAGCTCGCTGTGAGTAAATTACAGTTGTGTTTGTATAATTGAAAACGATGAAATGACCAAATTAAATGCAGTCATGAGAAGGATGTAATACGTATATTTCGTTTTTACGTTTAGGTAGTATAAGTTAGTGAAATTTTCATTAATTAAGTTAGACTTGTGCAAACGAAAATATTAATTTTGTGTAGTTTGTAAAACATAAAGAGTTTCTAGGAAGAGAGACAATTCCATGCTGGGTTTTAGTCTCGGCCAGGGTTTGGACGTTGGGTGTAAGTGGCAGGAGATTTTAGTTCGGTTCGACTCCCACATAATCCACCAGGAAAATAGAGTTTATTTATTTAACTTAAATAACTCAGAACGTAATATTAATTCATATAACATTACATATAATGCATATTCATAATCGTACTAGGCGCAATTTTCAACCCAAAAGGCATTGTATTACATTCATAAAACAAAAATAGTGTTTATCGTGCAAAATACGTCATAATATCGTGCAAAATATTTTATTTTGTTTGTTTTTTATGTATTTTACCTCCATTGCCGTAACTCAAGGGGCTCGTAGAATAACAGTTTTGTTCGCCCTTCGTATGAGAACCTTATAAATAAGGGTGACTACACGTTGAGAATTGTAGGGCGGCCATCTTTCTAAAGTTAAGAAGACTTATCTTAAAGAAAAAGAAAAATAATTAAATGATGAACACACACATTTACAAATATAAATTAAAAAAAATGTTGTCTCACGCCAAAAAGGATTACACACATCATGCAATCACAGTTTGAAATTCAAGAATACGGTAGGGGCATGACTCAAAAGATCTGCATGGGTCAACGTGTCCGGTGATTTCAAAGTACCACCTCAACGGAAAGATAGAACTTACCTGCGTAACTCCGTCTGCATTACAAAAGAATGTATAGCCTTATAACTTTCGATAAATGTACCATCTAACAATTAAAAGATTTTTCAAGCATGAGAATTCGTGTGATTGGCTTCTTCAATCAAACTCTTCAGCTTCATAAAATTAGTATGGACTAGCTGATCCGTGCAACTCTGATTGATCACAAAGGAATATAATATAGTGTTTAATAAATGGACTATATATTACTGAAATCTTTTTTCAAATCGGACTTTCTGTTCTTGAGATTAGGGCGTTCAAACTAACTCTTTAATACTTTTATGCATTTTCAACGGGTTCTTACCACGATATTTAATTAATTGAGTTGTCTCGATATTTCAACGTTGTTGCAAACGTCATGATCGCAAGAAGACTGGATACTACGGGTCGATTTAAGAGCAAACAAATCTGTCTATCCTCTTTCTCGTTCGCTTTTGGGTAGTAAGTACTACTGGAACTCGAACTCACATCACGACACACCACACTCACTGTATCTACAAGACTCTCTGAGCATGAATCCTTAGTGACTTGACTAACTCTTTAGCTTTACAATATACTAGTTGTTATATCTGAGAAGTCTGAAGAACTGTTTGATGATTAACTCATCTCTGTACCATCGTAACAAACGCTTTTAAAGAAGAGCTGTTGTTTTTATGTAGAAAAGGTTATCTACGAGTTTATTCAAAAGATCTTTCTTGTCAAGCATTCCGCTTTAGTCTTTATTTCAGTTTTTCCGAGAATAACTCGGATCGGAAATCAAAGTTGTAGAGAAAATAGTCTATTTATGGTATCTTTAGCGCAAATATCAACATTTACAATAATTATTTATTTTAAATACAAACTTTTATAATCTTAGATATGTATGTGTATGTGACATGTAGTAGTAGAGTGCTAGGTAATATAAGTAAAACGAGTCCAAACACGACGAGTCTATTTTGCTTTGCACAAAAGTTCCTATGGAGAATATCAGCTCAATCGGAAACCGGGAAGTTAGTCAAATCGAACTCGCAAGATTCCAACCGAACTTACATAGTTCCAGTGCAAGGTAATATAAAGCTTGTAAAAATACTCATGTTTTGATTTGTAACTTTTAATTACACATCCTTGCTTTTCTCACTCTCGATTATGGTGAAACTGAATCGATTCTGATTATACACAAATAAAATCTTGTTGGTGTTGAATGTGTAACGTGTGTTTGTGCCTGTTAAGTTTAGTGTTAACGTTGTTTAGTTTTAAGTAGTATGGATGGAATCAGGTAGTGTTTTGTTTCTTTCTTTTTATATTCTTTGTTTTTATTTAGCGTTATTAATTTTATTATATTGTTAAATAGTTTAAATTCATAGTATTGTATCTGGCTGTACAAACCATTTGTAATTTCTTATTACGGTCTCCCGCAATACAGGTCTGACCTAGTGCGGGGACCATTGTCAAAGATGTATCAGTTTGTAAAATTCTGTTAATAAACTGTTTTGTATTTTTTTTTTGCTCCCAAAACTTCATAGACACCCTACACGATGAGTATAATGTGTTCTCTCATACGCTCGATGTATCCCGTGGTTGCGAACGTGTAATATTTTTACAGCAAGCCGACGTGTAATGATTGCTTCATTTTAAAAATGTTGCTACAACATTTGCCGGCTTGGAATGGTGATGTAAGCTTCGAGCTTTGCGGTACGAAATGCGAGCATCTTGTGAAGTATTAGAGTGAGATTACAGGATGTAGAACGTGTGTTTGAAGTGGTTATGTGATCATTATGATCTTTAGTCTTCAGGGCTTTACTGTTGGATATGAACCTCATTAGTGGACACTTATAGGGGGTGGGCCATATAAAGTTTGTATTTTCCAAAAGTTCAACTGTTATGTTGGCTGTGTGGCATGTTGCGCCATCCTGTTGAAACCAAATATCGTCCATGTCATACTCTTCAACTTTTGGAAATAAAAATTCGTTAAGCATGGCACGGTAACGCTCGCCATTGACCGTAACGGCGGCTCCTTGCTCATTTTCGAATGATGCCGCCGGACCAAAACCCACACCAAACCGTAACTCTTTGTGGGTGCATTGGCTTCTCAATGGTGACTTGTGGATTTTCCGACCCCCAGATGCGACAATTTTGTTTATTGACATAGCCTCCGAGGTGAAAATGGGCTTCATCTGAAAATACGATTTTTCGGTAAAAATGCTCATCTTCGGCCAAACGATCTTCTGTCAAACCTTTAACTAAATTATGAACACAAATTGAATGACATTTGAGCTGTCATTCTCTAAATAAACAGTAGTTCAAAATGCAAACGTTAGATTGGCCCACCCTATACCTTATAATATTTGGTCGGCCTGGCTCGCGACAGCAGAAAGCCTTTAGCTTTATACCTTCGTAAGGCAAAAATAAAGTCACAACCTGAGTTCGGTATGCCAAGAACTCAAACTAAATTATATATTTTTTTGTTCTTTAAGCAAGTGTCAAGTGTCAAAAGGCTGGTACAAAACCATAAAAACAACCTTTATATCTGTACAAAATACTAATCTGAAGCTTCAGCATCACTTCACTGTCCTTTTATGAAGTTAATCTTACCATCAGGTGGGCCGTAGGCTCGTTTATCTATCATGCAATTAAAAAAAAAATCTTTAACCTTAGTATGAAGTTTGGGTTGACCTTGCCTCAGCACCCCGTCAAAACTAACAGGTTGAAGTTAGGCAATGTCGACACAATAAAGAGATACATAGAACCACCGCGTTCATTCACGGTTCGTTTCGGGAACTCTCTTTTTGATCATTTAACTATGGATTGACGACGACCGACGACCTGGTCAAGATCGCGGGAGGTCACTGGATGCAGATAGCGCAGAACCGACCATTGGTGTGGTGACGTTTGGGGGACGCCTATGTCCAGCAGTGGACGTCTATAGGCTGATAATGATGATGAACTATAGATTTAGGGGCTTCGGTGTCCGCTATGACTAGTTCTTCTTTAAACAAGATTTGATGAAAGTCCTTAAGTTGATAGCCCCCACGCAGTGTCTCCAAATATTGCAAAGATCCTTGAGTGAAGGTAACCAACGATCAGGTGACTCGCTAGCTCGTCTACCTACATGGCAAAAAATCATAATATGATTAATTTACAATAAATGTAGGCTGAAAATGTAAACTCATAAATTAGCCAATAATTACCAAAATTCCGACCTAGTATTTAAATCATTATCATAAATAAGGTTTTAAGCATTATCTGGACCCTAAACCGCGTACGGCTATAAGTTTTTGTTTGGACCCAGGAATTCGGACCTTCAAAAACAAGAGCTTTTATCTCGACCTTTATAAATTCCGGGTGACAGTATTAGTGCCGGGCAAAAAGTTTATTGAAAACTAACTTCGGTTGGTCGTGTTTTATGAAAGCTTTAATTATATTAGCTTCGATGTGTTGGTAGATATAACGACCATTGTTACCACTATTCATGATTTTTTCGGACACCTAATAATTTTATGCGGCGTGTACATATTCCTTCTGTCAAACGGTGTTCCGACGGAAGTTAGACGGCATATATTTACAGATAAACCTGTATAAACATGTACTGGTAAAGCATGTATTTTTTTTATTGCGTGATAGATAAACGAGCCTACGGCCCACCTGATGGTAAGCGGTCACCGTCGCTTATGAACCTCTGCAATGCCAGGGCAATGAGGGGCCGTTATCTATTGCCTACCGATACAGGACTTTTCTTCTTTTTTCAGGGACACGTCATAGCGCTCCGGGAACACCGCGGATGGGAGTCCATTCCAAATATAACCTGTATTAGACACAGTATTAATATTGGCACATCAACGTTGACAAAGATATCTATTGTAAGCGCTATGACGCCTATGACTTGCCTTTCTTCAAACGAGGCTTAAGGAAGATTCATAAGTAGCAACCCTACAGTGTCCCTTAAATTGCAGAGGTAAATGAACGACGGTAACCACTTACAATCAAGTGGTTCATTGGCATATCTTTGTACATGACAAAATAAAAAACTTGGGAGGTGTCAAGGGACACCCGGATCGAACGAAGTTCCTTTCGATTAATTAGTGAGGGAATTGTAATAAAATTGTATTTTTTTAAAAACTTAAATAAAATATTTTAATCACAGCGCCATCTAGCGATAATCATCTAAAACAAAAAAAAGTGTCGTGACAACTTTTTCATAAGAATTTCCGTCTAGCCCCCTTTCGATAACGCGCAATAAGGAACTTCGTTCCAAAAAACTACACAAATTCACAATAAAACTCACATACAGTTATTTAAATGCATTCCACCCACTGCATCTACTCGAACGACATACTCATGTATAAACCTAAAATATTGTATGCACTATTGAAAATTTAAAAACTTTTCACGACATATCATATTCATGAGTTATTGTGTGCACAACGGCCCGAAATTATTCAGTAGAGAGTATATTTATATTATAGATTTCCTTTGAGGAAATATTTTATTAGAAAAAGGTAAAGTGGGTAATCAAATACGGAAGGTTTATGACGAATGTTTTAGTGAAAGTTTATTATTACTAGATATGAATTTAGAATATTAAATTGATATCAGGAAAAATCATCATCATCAGCCTCTAGACGTCCACTGCTGGACATAGGCCTCACCTGGCTGGTCAAAGTCAAAGTCAAATCATTTATTTCAAAGTAGATGTAGACACACGGACACACATACATTTTAAATGTCAAAAATAAAATCAAAAGTTCTACCACCAGTTCGCTAAAATTACGCCTCCGTCCTGAGAAGAACCGGCGCAAGAAACTCAGCGGGCATGTCTTTTTTTAATTAAATATGTTTTTTTTTATTATTTTTAAATATTGTTTTACAATGTTTTTGTTTTTAACAAAATATGTATCAATTGAAATGGCCCGGGACGAGCGCCTCATTCCCATTTTGTGCAGTCATTTATATAATCATTAAGTTTATAATATGCTTTACTGCATAGCCGTTCTTTAATAACTCTCTCCTAATTTATAGGCAATGTTTGAACGGCCACGGCTCTCTTGTAAAATTGCATTTTGTCACTTACTAGTGAAATGAAATGAAATACTCTGTTATTTGTACGTTGACAAACAATATCACAAATTTATCAAGTATTAAGATTGCCTAACAAACGTAAAAAGAGTAACCCAAATATTTTCTTTTCCAAAAAATGTTCTAATACTAGCAAAAATAGGCTTTTCTCCGCAGAATAAGAAAAATGTACGTCACAAGTCAAGTATGTCGCGAATAAGGGAAGGGTCAACGAAATGGAAAGCCAAACAGAAAAAGTACGGTTCGTTAAATGTATAGAAAAAATGTGTACAAATGTAGTAAAAAAATCTCGAAATATTGAGCTTGTTTCGTGAGTTTTTTATTGATTTACGTAACATTTCTGATTGCAAATTCTATATACGTGATATGATTTTGGAATGAGCTTCTTCGTATTTGAATAACTTTATGACGTTCTTTTTATTTCTGGGTAGATAAACGAGCTTACGGCGCAAATGGTAGTAAGCGAATATAATGCCAGAGCAATGAAGGACCTTTGGCTAAAACCTACTTATACAGGACTATTTTTAACCTCTTTTAGAGAGAGATGTGTTTCTTTTATTGGTATATATTAAAAAAGTGTTATTTTCTTTAATTGCTTTGTGGGATCAGTGATATTAGGCTAAAGGGAGATCTCCGACCGGGCGAGGTAGTGTGGTCAGGCCGAAACCCACTGTAGTAGATTTCAGATGTCGTATATATGCGAAGATTTCTGCAAATGTCGTAACCGCGATTCAGGATCTCGCGCATTATTATTGGTCGCCACAGCTTTGTAGACAGACGAGCCAACAGGCCACCTGATCGTATGCGGTTACCGTCGCTTATGGACCTTATACACCTATCTACCTTAACAACTATCTTTACGCCTAGATTAAAGAATAAGTCTTAAGTCAGTATAAAATTTTAACAGAAAATATATATCAAAATATTAATATTATAGCAACAACTACGTTTAAGCAACTATCGTAAATAACTAGAACTATTATATGAAATCCATTATCTGGAGCTGTAATAACTATTACAAGTTCACGAACCAAAAGATTTTGCTAATCGCCAAAGTTCTTATTAATTAGTACTCCGAAGAATCTAAAGTAATTACTGGCCTATGTTGTTAATCACTGTAATTGGTACTAGTTACTTTACCGTGTTAAGTCGTGCTGGTCGAGTGGTTGAAGCGCTTGCCTTCCGTACCAAAGGACGTGGGTTCAAAATCGGCCGGCTTTTACTTCTAAATCTTAATGTGAAAAGGTTTATGTGCAATTTTGGACAACATCACTGGCTTACAGAAATATCGTTAACTTGCATATTGGAAAATGATTTTATAAAGAGTTTTTCGAAGATATGTGAAGTCCTCAATCCGCATTGGGTGAGCGTGGTGGACTGGATATGTCTAATCCTTCTTCTGAGGAGACCTGAGTCCAGCAGATGTCAACATTTTACTAGATAATCATCTAAAAATAGGTCTTTAATATGGCTACATATTTTTATTAAGATTAGCCGAGAAGTAACAAAAATAAAAGACTATAAAAATCAAGATCAACCTTGTATCATCAATACAAAATATGCTCATTTTTAACGAGATTCAAGTATCGATACAAAATATTCGATAAAAACAAATTAAAATCGATACATCGATGAATGTAAAAACACGTTATCTGAAATTGCGATCGAGAGAACGATGCACATAAAATTGTTTACTTCATTTTATAAAGTATATTTAAACGATAAAATATTATACTTATTTATACTAAAATTAAGCTGAAGAGTTTGGTTAACTTGACTATTGTCAGAGTATCTGCAGAGGTTGAGTTCATCGCTTTTACTTGGAACCGCTGCATTCATTATTTACAAGCTCATCTTAACTTGTAACTATGTACGATATTTTGCACGCAGTTGTACATCGCGTGACAATGCGATAATATGACAAAATGGCGCTGATCTGATAATAGATTCGGAAGGTCATAGGGACTCCTGTACTAAATAAGATAGACCTGTCATGTTTGGGCTCATTTTACTTGTCTTGGTTAGGACTTTACTGTTACATGATATTCAGGATCTTAAAAGCATGTATTTAAAGTTTTAAACTTATTCAGACACTCGCGGTTTTTTATAATACTTTCATACATTATCAACGGGTTCTTACCGCGATATTTAATGAAGTGAGTTGTCTCGATATTTGAACGTTGTTGCAAACGTCATGATCACGAGAAGACTGGATACTGCGGGTCGATTTAAGAGCAAAAAAATCTGTCTACCCTCTTTCTCGTTCGCTTTTGGGTAGTAGTAGTAGCCATTGGAACTCGAACTCACATCACGACACGCCACACTCACTGTATCTACAAGACTCTCTGAGCATGAACCCGCGAGTGACTGTTGTGTTTAGCACTTGAACCCGTAAGAACCCGTTGAAAATGCATGAAAGTATTAAATAAAAAAACATGAATTAAAAAGATTTGAATCCTTTTAACAAATTGCACAGTCACATTTCACAAAAATGTCTTTTAGAGTTATCAGATGGGTGTACGTAACTCCTTTATGTCTCCTTGACTATAAAATAACCCCTTTACAGGGAAGGGTAAACCATTTCCAAATAATTATAGCTGGAAGGTATTATTTTTGAAATATTAAAATGAATTTTTCGGGGAATTCGTTGCTTTTGTTTGCTGACTTCAAAAGTAGGATTTCATTTGTATTGTTACGTGCTATTTTTATACTGTAATTGTTTTTATAATTATGTTTTTTTTTTCATTGCAAAGTAGATAAACGAGCATACGGCCCACCTGATGGTAAGCGGTCACCGTCGCTCATGAACCTCTGCAATTCCAGGCCAAAGAGGGGCCGTTATCTATCGCTTACCCATACAAGACTTTTCTTAAACCTCGTTTATTGATATTTGAGCCCATTGCTGGGCTCGGATGTTTTTTTTTATTGCATGAAATATATAAGCTTACGATCAACGGTAGACAGTTACCGTCGCTCATAAACCACCTTTGTTACCATAACTAATCCTAGTTGTTATTATACTACTAGGTGATCGGCGCAACTTCGTCTGCGTCACAGAGAGATACAACATAGGCTATAGCCTTCTTCGATAAATGGACTTTCTAACAGTGAAATATTTTTTCAAATCGGACCAGTTGTTCCTGGGATTAGCGCGTTCAAACAATCAAACTAAGTCTGCAGGTTTATAATATTAATATAGATTATTTTCAACGTTTCATATTTAGTTAATGTTTAAGTGTTGGGCGTAAAAACCAATTTACTTTTTTGAGAAAATAAAACATTCATTATAATAAGTAATTTTCTTCATATTTAGAGATTATTTTTGTAGAATAGCGCCCTAATTTCAGTATCTTTGTAACTCGCCCTTCCTCGTAGCTAACACCTACGCCGTAGACGTCGTAGCACGCCTACGAGCTACACAGTAAATTAATGAAGTATCTGATTCAGACTCATTGCTATATTAAATTGGTTTTACTGCTTACCGCGCAACTTCGTCTGCGTCACTGTCAATTAAAAGGTAGCCTATGTTCTTTCTCAGAGACAAAGATTGTCTCTGCCCAATAACATCAAAATCGGTTGAGAGGTTTAGGCGGGAAAGTGTAACAGACAGAGTTACTTTTGCATTTATAATATTAGTAGGGATTCATGAAAATATATAATTAATTTCTACTAAATAATTTAATTAAATTGACTTAACAGTGGCAACCCTATATAAAATCAACCTAAAAAAAGTTAAACACAATCAGCATTCAAGATTAAATCCAAATTAATTTTCTCAGTGAGTATCAAAAATTGCTTGCAGCCTTTTTAAAATTCCTCTCCGGTAACGTACCCCCTTTTTGGTAGGGTTGTCAAATGTAATTTAGTTTTTTTTTTATTTTCCGATTTTACAGTCGTTAAAGAATTTAATATAATACTAGCTGGCCCACACAACTTCGTCTGCGTCACATAAGGAAATTTTCTCACCGTTTAAACCTGGACTTTAACGAATATTTCAAGATTAAAATAAGCCAAATCGGTTCAGTCGTTCTCGAGTTTTAGCGACAGCAATTCAATTTTATATATAAGAAGAAAAAGATAAATACTGCATGCTGGCTGTAGATGAGTCTGATGCCTTTATTATACATTCTTAACCACTCAACTGGAATCGGCAACAAAATTGGTTTGTTTACTTTTGCCAAGTCTGTGGCAGGAGCCAAAATTGAGCACAGTTCTAAAACTTGTTTTGTTTACATTTTTAATCGTCTCATATTTTACGGAGATGATATATTTTCGGTGAAGATGCAATACAGCGGTGTTTAATAATAAAGATTTACAAATAGCTGCCGGTCCCCTGCTACCCTTCTCCAGTATGGACCGGCTGTCTGCTTCAAGTCATCTTCCCATCTTTTATGAGGTCGCCCTCTGCGCTCTCTCTGCCTCTCTTCCCTTAGTTAGGGGTCCTAAAAATTAATAATAAGGCCTTAAATAACTGCTTTTTTTGTGGCACTTTTTTAAGAAACGAAGCAGAGAGTTTTTTTCATATATTTTAGGAGACAGCCCTAAACCTTGCTCCTTCGGCATCGCATCGAGAGTTCGATGTTACCCGGGATTAGCATATTAATGAAAGTTCTCCCAACTAACATTCGTAATTACTTTTGTCCTGATTCGACTTGCCAAAAAAATCGGACTAATTTTATAAAACGTACACACGATTCACCGTCTTAAGCCTTTGTTTAATGTTGTAAATAAAATAATGTTGAATGTGATTTTTTTTAATGAAAATGATATGAAAAATAATTTCGTTTAATTTGCATAAAGTGTAAGGGGTATATTATTATTTACATTTGGGTAAATCCACCCAAACTAAAGTTAAAAGGTAACAAAGAAGAAAAAACGGTCGACTTCCATTCCTCTAGCATAGCACAAAAACCAGTCAGATATTTATCATCTCAACCACAGCTATGAGGTAAAAAACATAATATAAAAATACAACCGAATGCAGTACTTCCGCCTTTTTGAAAGTCGATCATAAAAAGTTTTGGTCTATTCCAAAACTAGATTACTACTCAAGATCGATGTATTTTATTTCGCACAAAAACTACAACAGACATTTCAACTTTATTTTTCCGTCTTTTATTTCCCTCAAGATTAGTACATCTAAACTGCCTTCAGATACACATCCAATCATATCTTGTAATAACACTATCATAGAATATCTAAACAGAAATAAAGTTTTAAAGGCTATGTCTATGCGCTATGACATGTCCCTTTTTAAACGAGGTTTAAGAAAATTCCTGTATGGGTAGGTGATAGATAACGGTCTCTCATTGTCCTGGCATTGCAGAGGTTTAAGAGCGACGGTGACCACTTACCATCAGGTGGGCCGGAGGCTCGTTTACCTATCTATCTTGGAATAAAAAAGTAAATTACAGTTATGCGAATACATATGGTCTAAGATCCGGCTGCGAAATTAGTACATTAATAATGTAGATTGATAAGATTTAATATGGATGGCTTAATTAATGCGGTATATTAAAGTATTTTAATGATGTCAAACCCTGTGATTTACTTTATATTTTCGAAATGCCCAGTCAACGTCTATAGAAATATCACTAAACACTGACTCTTTGTTTTAATGGTCTTAATTTTAAGAAATACAAAAAAAATCACGATATTTTTAATAATCTACAGAAACGAAAATGTTTATCAGACCTGAAAACCTTAAACAAAACATACATTTTTAATAAGAACTCTACACACATACACAATCTTTTCTTCTGTGTTTATTCCCTGATACTACCAATATAAAAATAAAATACGGCAAGGGAAAGCCGGTCGAATCTTTTATCTGTATTTCAGGAGCTGTTTCGGCTGTCATTTCATTTTGTGAGCAAAAAACTGAAGCATTATAACAGCGAGTCACGTGTCTGTCGTGGAAATTTCCACTGTGTTTTGTTATGATTTTTTATGACATACATGACAATGTGTATGTGTGATAGGCAAGTTAACGGGCCACCTGATTGTAAGTGGTAATTGTTGCTCGTGGACTTTTTTTTATTGCCATGTAGGCAGACGAGCCAACGGCCCACCTGATAGTAAGTGGTTACCGTCGCTCATGAACCTCTACAATGTCAGGGGACACTGAGGGGTCGCTACCTACGACGTAACTTTAGGACCTAGGACCCTCCTCAAGCCTCGTTTGAAGAAGGAAAAGTCATAGCGCTCAGGGAATACCGAGGAGGGGAGCTCATTCCATAGCCGGATGGTGCGTGGCAAAAAAGTGTTCCTGAAACGAACCGTGGATGACCGTGGTGGTTCCATATAGTAGGGATATATGTTATGTTAGAAGACACTGAAAACTACGCACGACTTACTCTTAAGCTTCTGTGTGCATGTGTGTTTATGTGTATGTAACATTTACTAACTAAAAAGTGTATTTATTTTTGTGACAGACAAGCCAATGGGCCCAACCTAATCGTAAGTGTTTAATATTGCTCATGGACCTCTGCAGCATCCCTGCGGGTCCACTATGTCTGACCAATACTTCTAAAGGACTCTCTTCAAGCTAGTGTTTGCCCATCTCTTACTCCCACCACTGTAACTCCTGCGTAGCCAGGATCTCTTTGAGCGTCTGTAGAAGCTTGAGACTTAGATACACACACAAACATAATTTTAAGTTAGTCAGTATTTTTTTTTTTTCTTTTGGAGGAAATCACCCGCGTATGTGGAAGTTGAATCGCACTAAAACCTCCAACCGCTCACACTCAGCGTCCGAACCCCGGCTGAGGTCAGAACCCAGCACGGGGTTTTGAGGGGCGGCGCGACGCGTTACGCGCTCGGCACTCTTTCCCGTCGCGCCGTCCCCGAAGTTAGTCAGTACTAATTTAAATGGTTTTTATTACTATGTAGACAGATGAGGCAGTTTGGAACAGAATCTGTGATGAAATCGTACAACGAAAAATACTACAACCAAAAGCTGGCCAAAGACTCTTTTGTAATATAAGCGTTAATTAAAAATGTTTGCTCAAACGTTGGTTGGTTGGTGCGATGAGTGAAACCAATATAAAACGTGACATAATCTCAACGTATACCACATACATATTAATGAATTTGTTAATTTGTACAATTACTAGGTCTCTGAACACAGATTAAATAATAAACCAATTTGTGCTTTGCCTTTTGACAACAAAGACAGGACCACTAAAAAAAATCTTAGTTGCCTGTTTATAACACATATTGTGGCGACCAATAATAGCGAGCGAGATCCTTAATCGCGGTTACAACATTTGCAAAAATCTTCGCATATATATGACATTTGAAATATACTACAGTGGGCTTCAGCCTGACCGGGCATACACTACCTCGCCAGTTCGGAGATCTCCCTTTAGTCATAGTCCACTGTACCCAGAGGAAAGTAAGCGGCAGAAATAAATGCATATCGGCTTTTGAAAAAAGCGCTGTTCATGAATTTGTTTTTACTAAGTTGCACAATAGGTATTGTGGGATTTTGTCAGTTGTATTTTTAATTTGATGGACCAGTTACTGTAAATTATTATATACTAGCTTTTGCCCGCGACTTCGTTCGCTTGGACTTCAGGTTCGCCCCGTCTAGTCCGTCTAGTTCGCGACGTCTATAATATAGTACTATTATACCGCAAAAAATGTGTTTTTTTACAACCTCACATTAGAAACCTCAAAAATTGTAGCTTATGTGTTATTCTGATGTATAAGCTATATTGTGGTAAAGTTTCATTCAAATCCATTCAGTACTTTTTACGTGAAAAAGTAACAAACATACATCCATAAATCCATACATACAAACTTTCGCCTTTATAATATTATTATGATATTAGATTTGTTTTTATTTGGTCACCACTGACTTTCTTAGTTTAATATAATATAATATATATATATATATATATATTTTACCTAAGTATTCTAAAATAAACTGAAAATCCTAACAATTTACAAATCACAACAACCAAGATACTGCATTAATTACGTCAGACCATTCGGTTGCTGGCGCTCAGACGGTCCATCAATAAGGTACCGACAAATAGCCTATTACTTACATTTGAGTAAACGAAGCCTATGTATCGGCCCTTCGCCCTTTACACAATTAAGGGCTGGTTCGAGAATATTTCATGTATTTATTTAAAATCTTAAATTGAAAACACTCTTGAAACTGCGCTTCATTAAAGATGACGTGTATAGTTGAAAGCTACATCTAGTTGGGATGTCAAGGACTTAAAGTGTACTGTAGCTATACAGGTTGATTTCCTAGTGAGGGTACATATTGAAGGTCATGGTAGCTGATGGTTATATACGACCAGTAAAAATATTATTACCAAAGAATATGGCTTAATGCCTTAGTAATCGCAAATTAAAAATATCTAAAATTCTTGAAAAGTGATGGTTTTCGACACTAGAGGTCATTAGTCAACACTCTTTAAGCCGAAATTGTTTATGTTTGAGGTAGTTTTGTCGAATTTAGATTTAAAATAAATATATATTTTGTAATTTTACCTATTTTTTGTAATATTCCATATTAGAACAGAGTACTCATCACCCTCCTGCAATATGTACCCTCTCTAAAAAATCACCCTGTATAGACACTACATACCATACTACGTTAGTTGACTTTTGCAGCTAAGCTAAAATCTAATATATAAAATTCTCGTGTCACGGTGTTCGAACTTGAACTCCTCCGAAACGGCTTGACCGATTTTGTTGAAATTTTTGTGCTTATCCAGTATCTATGAGAATCGGCCAACATCTATTTTTCATCCCCCTAAATGTTAGGGGTAGTCCACCCCTATTTTTTTTTTATTTTTTCGACGCAGACGAAGTTGCGTGGGGCAGCTAGTAATCCATAAAAAAAATTGTCACACATCTTTAGATTCTTTGTATAACCTTCTGTAACAACTCATAGCTGCAGGATTTAGATCTTAAGTAGAGGAATGAAGTATTGGGATCTTCAAATATCTCTGTAACCTTATTTGTAATCAACATCAACCTGTAAATATCCAATCCTAGGCATAGGACTCAATGATTTCACTATAACGAGCAATATTGCGCTGTTTGCACCATTTTTTTGGGTTACCTACACTTGCAGACCTGATCAGGTCGTCAGTCTACCTTATCACCACGGGGACGGCGCGACGGGAAAGAGTGCCGATGGCGTAACGCGTCGCGTCGTCCCTCATAACCCCGTGCTGGGTTCTGGCCTCAGCCGGGGTTCGGACGCTGAGTGTGAGCGGTTGGAGATTTTAGTGCGGTTCAACTCTCACATACCGGATCCCGTCATTTCCTCCAACTAAAAAAAAAAAAAAAAACCTTATCACCACGTGTCAACATGGTGCCTATCGTTTAGTGACCACCACTCACAACTATCAAACAAATACCATTTAGTCATTAAAATACCGACAACTAACACACTACTGAAACCCTGTTCCACTTTTAAAAGTTTTCAAACACATATAAACTAACTATCGACAGAAAAGTAACTCAACAACCCTAACTTAAAATCGAAGCCCCTAAGTAAAGTCACGATTTGTCTAAAGCAACTCTATTTCGGCCGAAATAGGTACAGTCATAAATCTCGGCTGTCGTTGTTTGCATACATTTCTGTTTATCTCGGCAAGGGTAGTATCGGGAGATTGATGTCTTAATCATCTTCTCGAATAAACAGACATGCATGTTATCGATTGAGTTTCTTTATATTGTCGCGACAAGGAATCGAAAATCACGTTTACTACTCCTTCTATCACCAACTGATTTAATTCGTTTTGGGGCCAAGACAAGTTAGCTTTCGCTTGGGTTCCTGGGATTCACTGTTCAGAGTCATTACGATGGTCGCCGCTGTGGATACTGGCTTTACAGGAGTTACAGTGGTGGGAGTAAGAGGCAAATACCCGATCTTTAATATTAAGTCCAATTTACGTAATATTCTACTTGTTCGTCTTTAAACTAGGTTGGAGAAGAGTAAGGTAGGTCATAGAAAGAGGTCCTATAGTCCCTGACATTGCAGGCCATAACCAAGAAGCTTTTC
The DNA here is from genome assembly GCA_030269945.2 of Trilocha varians. Classification (NCBI taxonomy): domain Eukaryota; kingdom Metazoa; phylum Arthropoda; class Insecta; order Lepidoptera; family Bombycidae; genus Trilocha; species Trilocha varians. Next base: position 12,900,894 of record AP028277.1, read on the forward strand.
ATAGGAAATAAGTATATACTCACAGTTGAAGCTGATTCACGTAATATCGTGGGACGGGATAGATTGCCTTGCCTTCATTTCCGTGAGAGATCCCGTAAATTCCGGCCTGAATCGTTAAATCTTAATTTGTTTAGATTTATATTCCTCACAAGGACTACTAATTAAAAACGTTGAAGAAAACTTTGACAGGAGTCCTGCATATTAAAGAAAGACACATTATTATACGGATATTAATTAGTATTAAACACTTAATGATGTCGCCTTTCCGAATTGGCTAGCCAACTTTCAATGCGCGCAAATGACAACTGGTAGACAACGAACTGTCAAACGGTGTTTCGGTCGATCACCGCCATTTGTTTTTACGTGATGACGTTGATGAGTCAATACGGAAACGTGGCAAAATAAAACCTGATAAAAAAGGCAGCCTGTATCAATCTTTTATAACCAAATTTTTTACTTAAAATCTAGATATTCGTGGAAGGGACGAATCTGATTTATACAAATGAAGAACAAAAATAGTTCCATACATATTTCATTTCCATTTTTTCTGTATCAAATCTTCCTTACGATATTTGATTAGTGATCGCGTAAAAGGGAACAGGATAATGGACGACTATTTATTTATTAAATAGCATAGACGTACATTATCTTCCCTATGTTTTTATTGTCTTATTTACTTTGTGTTTAGTACTCATAAGTTTCATGATTGAAAGTTGTAGTATGACTACGGCTTAGGTCAAGTCGAGTTTCATTTGTTTGCAATTACTGTGTCCCTAGAAGCCACCGAAAAGATTTTATATTTTAGTACATAATTTCATCATCATCATTCTCAGCCTGTACAGCCACTGCTGGACATAGGCCTCCCCCAAAGATTTCCAATGCGACCGGTTGGTAGCGGCCTGCATCCAGCGTGTTCCTGCGATCTTTACAAGATCATCCGTCCACCTTGTCTGGTCGTCCCACACTGCGCTTGCCTTGACGTGGGCGCCACTCCTGAACCTTCGTGCTCCAACGGGCATCGGTTCTACGTGCTATGAGGCCCGCCCACCGCCACTTCAACTTGCTTATTCTGTAGTCTATGTCATACAGGGCAGTACATAATTTACATTCTTTTTATTGCCATGTAGGTCATGCCAATGACTAGTATACAGGTTACTGCATTGTAAGTGGTTATAGCTACTCCTGGACCTCTACAGAGCCGCTACTTACGACTTCTCTTTATGGACTCTTTTCTCAATTGAAGAATAAGAACTCTCTTCAAGCCTCGTTTGAAGGAAGATCGAGTCATAGCGCTCAGAAAACACCAAGGAGAAGCACATTCTAAAGCCAGATATTGCGTGCCAAAAAGTAGGTATGAACTCCATCTCATTGCTCTTGATAGTGAGATCATCTCGAACAATTTTCTCACTTTCATTAAAACAACCGGTATGAGATGCAAAGATATTCTATACTAATTATACTACTAAACAAAGGAATTAAAGCTTAGAAACAACGCCAAAGAATTCTCTGTCTGTCTGTGTACAGGTACACTATGAAACACAATTTTTAGTGCCCTTAAAATTTTTTGTGCAGAATTTTAAGTCTCTTGACCCAGTAGCTGTGTGTTGGCTAGTTAGTTCTTTAACAAATCTGTTGGCTGATTACTTTCTTGTAATTTAAAGTTACATTCTGCATAGTTGTGCTGTGGTGTAACTGATATTTATCAATAATTTATTTTGAAGATTTTCTAAATAAGCTTTTAAGATCCTTAATATCATGTATCAGTAGAGTGCTAGGCAAGTAAAATGAGTCCCAACACGAGGGTTCTATTTTTTTAGCATCAATGTTCCTATGACCACCTTTCAAATCCATCATCGGATCTGTGCCATTTTATCATATTATTGCATACGCGATATACATCTGCGTGAAAAATGTTACTTCAATCATAAATCGGGAAGATTGTCAAATTTTCCACCCAAAATTACATAGTTACATCCAGTGCAACTTAATATAAAGCTTGTAAAAATATTTTTCTTTGAATAACAAAAAAAAGCCGTCATAATCCTACAGATTTGCGTTCACCGTTACAATTACCAAAACAGAAGCCATTTCCCAAGCAACCGAACGAGGATAATCGGAGATAATTACTGACTCTGTTCGATAATGGTTTTACCAGTACGAATAAAGCTAAAATAGCTCATCTCGGAAATCCTTGCTGTCCCGAGAACGCAAACTTCATTAGTCTGATCGAGGAAAAAATAGTGCAAGAGAAGCGTATCGTATTCGCTACGGTTTCAGATATTCTGTTGAAGAAATGAGTTGGTTTTTGTGAACAAGGGATTAGGTGCAGTTATTTGTGTTTATTTAGATGAGGCTTGACGTTTGCATAAACCTTACGTTATTTTTTGCGTGATAAACAAACGAGCTTACTAATAGTGTTAGTGATCATCATTCTTCATTAGTTCATGTTCGTTTTTGGTGAAGGAAAATATCGTGAGGAAACTTGCATCTTGGAAAAGGATTCTAAAAAATTCTTCAAGATATAGATTTAATATACCCATATTTCGCCACAACGACTAATGCGCGGACTATATTCAGTGATTCAGATTCAGATTTGTTTGCTCTTAAATGACCTACCCGCAGTTCTTCAGTCTTCCCGTGATCATGGCGCTTGAAACAGTGCTGAAATATCGGGACCTCTCAATTAAAAATAATCGTGGTAAGAATCCGTTTAGTAATAGTGTAAGTGATGTAGATAACCGCGAGTGTTTAAAGAAATTTATATTCAGTGACTTCCCACGATCGTTTCGTGGCTGCCACTCCAGAACCTGACTACCATTTCAATTTAAAAAATGGTTGCGATTTTCATTTACTATATGTTTGCCTTGTAGAACGATCTAACGAGTCACCTGATTGTAAGCAGTTACCGTTGCTCATAAACCTCTGCATTGTGAAATACTTTGTTATATCTTTAAAGCACAAATCATAGCTCTCATAAAATATAGAGGTGAACTCATTGGACAGTCGGATGGGACGTGACAAACGTCTCCAACTCTATAGGCTTCGAGTGTAATTTATTGTTCTCGATCCTATCACCGGGCGAAAGGTTAAGGTATAAATTTCGGCCAGCTGCGAAGTTAGAATGTTCAATTTACAGTTTGTTTATTCTTGCCTGTCTATTACACGAGACTAGTTTTCACGGGAAACTAGTTTGTAAGAGGATTTTTAATTATTTTTAATTAAAGTAAAATTTAGTCCAGTTTTTCTATTTTCATCGATGCTGTGTTTCTTTTACGGAACGCCTGATTCTGGGAACCATTTAGAATTTTAACGAAAGCGCTGTTTTCGACGGCGAGAACCAATGAAATAATGTTCTATACTTTCCAATTAATTAAATAGTAAACTATATGACCTGGACGGTTTTGTGCCTCACAAAGAGTGGTATTTTGGTCTCGATTTGGAAAAAAGCGGCCTAAACTACTTCTTACTTCGTCAGCTATCTGTTATTGAAAGTAAATCAGTCATTTCATGCAATAAATACACAGAAAGAAAGAGGGATAGACAATAAAATATTATTATTATTAAAATTAATATTGTGCATTTAGAAAGTGGTTATTTTAAAATACGCGATAGGGAAGAATGTCGTAACGTGTCGTGCCGTCCCGCATAACCCCAGCTAGGGTTCGGACGCTGATTGTGGGCATTAGATGGTTTCAGTGCGGTACAACTCCCGCATATTCCACCCGCGATTTTCTTCAACTCAAAAAAAGCTATAATATAACGAAGGTGTTTCAAAAAACGGACCACAATTTACAAACAAACCGCCATGTTCGTTAACAAAAGACAAGTGCGAAAAAGCGAACTATAAACAGAAAGTTTACGTTATTTGTTAACAACACCCTAATGGAGAAGTGTTAGGTTTATTTCCGTTTCATTTGAACTTCCATTTGTTTTTGTTCTACGATTTCTTTCACTTTGAGCGTGTTTCTTTGTTGTATAAGTTATTAATTATACATTTTTAATGGGGTCATTTGAATAGAGTGTAAAAGCATGTTTGTTCATATCAAATTTAACGAAAAGTAATAGTTTTATAAGTGTAATGTATATAGAGGTTTTACCTGCGGTAGAATAATGACGTACCATAAAGCAGTCTTGAATGGCAGTTTGTGTCATCAATAAAGAAAATATATTATGGAGTAAATATGGTAAACCCTTGTTTCATTTTGGGAATTTCACAGTGGCGACGAGGAAATTGAGGACTAACGCGTAAGATTAATATAATAACAATTAAGATGTCGATCGGAAAAATTTCCGAATTTAAAATACAAAGCGATGATTGGAAGCTATACATTGAACGACTTGAACAATATTTCTTAGTAAATAAAGTTCCAAATGACTTATACGTACCTACTTTAATCACGGTCATGGGTGCAGAAAGCTATGAGCTATTGGTTAACTTGTGCACACCCGTACAACCAAAATGTAAAACCTTTAATGAAATAACGGAAATTATGGAAAAGCATTTACAACCCAAGCCTAGTGAACTAGCTGAACGATTCAAGTTTAGGTGTAGGAAACAGAAAGAAGGTGAAACAATATCTGATTACGTAGCAGTATTGAAGAAAATGTCGAAGACTTGCGAATTTGGTCCCGGACTTGACGAAAACTTAAGGGATCAATTAGCATGCGGAATAATAAGTGAGACAATCAGACAAAGATTATTTTCGGAAATCCACTTAAGTTTTGGAAAAGCATACAATTTGGCAATAAGTATGGAGGCGGCGGAAAAGGATGCAGCAATCATAGAGAGACATGGGAGGTTCATCGGATCCCGTGCAATAGAGGTGGACTGTCAAGCGTTGTCCACAGCAAAGTCACGCATGTCGGCGAACTCGCATCAGAGGGACAGACAGCCTGGACGTCAAGAAATGTTGCGACCGCGTAACTTAGCACCGGCGGCTTACGTGGAACAGAGGCAGCAACAGGGACAATGCCGAGTATGTGGCGGTACTCGACACGACGCAGCTACGTGCAGGTACCGACGATATACATGCCGAGTATGCAATAAACAGGGTCATCTACAACGAATGTGTCCCAGTGGAACAGGTCAACACCACCTTAATGTAATCCCGAATAACAGTGTGACTGAAAACAATAGTTCGGACAGTGAGGTAATTTATATTAATAATTATAGTTTAGATGTAAAACATTGTAAACCCATATATTTAACATTAAATATAAATGGATTAAATTTGAAAATGGAATGTGACACTGGTAGTGCTGTCTCATGTATTAGTTGGGATTGTTACAATAAGATATTCAAAAACTTACGGTTAGAACCGTGCAATGTAATTTTCAAATATTATACAGGCGAGTCAGTTAAGCCAAGAGGGCTATTGCGCCCATTAGTGACTTATAACGGAGTTTCAAAAAAATTAGATCTATTTGTGGTAGATAACGGAAAAACCGTACTTCTAGGTCGGCAGTGGATGGCAGAATTAAAAATACAGTTACCCATATTGAAATATAGCTGTCACAATATGGCCTTTTGTCATAATGACGTGTTTGATGAGTCTGGCTTCAGTTCCAGATATTGTAAGGTGTTTGCGGATGGGTTGGGACGATTCACCGGTGGTAAAGTCAGCATACATGTGCGTGAAGGGGCCCAGCCTATCTTTATGCGCGCGCGACCGCTGGCATACGCGCTGCGTGAACCCGTCGAGCGCGCACTGGAACAGTATGTCCGAGATGGTATTTTATCTCCGGTTGAACGCTCCGACTGGGCAACGCCGATAGTGCCCGTTTTAAAAAAAGACGGTAGTATTCGTATTTGCGCTGATTATAAGTTAACCTTAAATAAAGTTGTGGAAATCGACCGTTATCCCTTGCCAAGAATAGAAGACCTGTTATTATGTTTAAAAGGGGGTGAGCGTTTTAGCAAGATCGATTTGTCTCAAGCATATGCTCAATTCGAGTTGGACAGTACAAAAAAGTATACCGTAATTAATACGCATAAAGGCTTGTTTATGTACAATAGACTCGTATTCGGATTGTCATCGAGTCCCGGTATTTTTCAGAGACATCTGGAGCAATTATTTGCGAATATGCCTCACGTAGGAGTGTTTCTGGATGATATCATAATCACAGGTGGTACAACTGAAGAACACATTATTAACTTATGCAAGGTGTTTGATTGCTTAGAGAAAAGTGGATTACGGGTAAAAAAAGAAAAATGTGTATTTTTTGCAAAATCTGTTGATTATTTAGGACATAAAATTAGTAAAGAAGGTATACATACGTGCCCTGAGAAGATAAAAGCCATAAGGGAAGCGCCTGAGCCCAGTGATGTGTCAGAATTAAGGTCTTTTATTGGTATGGTCATGTATTACGGGAAATTTGTAAAAAATATTAGTACAGTTTTGGCACCCTTGTATAATCTTCTAAAGGCCGGAGTTAAGTTTGACTGGACGAGAGAATGTCAAAAAGCGTTTAATAATATTAAAGAAATCATGTCGGGTAGTGAAGTTTTAATGATTTACTCGACAGAATTGCCGATAATACTTACGACAGATGCCAGTAGTGTAGGGCTAGGTGCCGTGATATCCCATCAGACGGCGGACGGTGAGCGACCAGTAGCGTACGCATCACGATCACTCACACAAACTGAGCGCGCTTATTCACAAATAGATAGAGAAGCACTTGCCATCGTATACGGGGTTCGTAAGTTCCATCAATATCTCTATGGCCGCAAATTTACACTCCGAACGGATCATAAGCCATTGACTTACATATTTGGGGACAAGGTAGGCATACCTGTGATGGCAGCATCGAGGTTACAACGTTGGGCGGTGTTACTATCGGGATATAGTTACGATATCGAATACGTTCCATCGAAGAAAAATAGCGCAGATGCATTATCACGATTACCACAGAAAATTAGTATCAATAAAATGTATAAAGAAGATACTTACGTTAATTTTGTTGAGAACTTTTTACCAATAACGAGCAGCGATGTTAAACAAGCGACAGCACACGATCAAGTTCTTAGTAGAATTTTAGCATATGTCCAAACAGGGTGGCCATTAACTTGTTCCGACGAACAAGTTAAACCTTATTATGCGAAACGAAACGAATTATATATAGAAGGTGGCTGTGTCATGTGGGGTTATCGAATGGTAATTCCCTCTAAATTACGTCATATGATTTTAAACCAATTGCACAGTAGTCACATGGGCATAGTTAAAACCAAAGGTTTAGCTCGAAGTTATGTATGGTGGCCTAATATAGATACGGACGTAGAACAAGTTATTAAACAATGTGAGACTTGTGCCAAGGAGGCGGACTGTCCTCCTCGAGTGCCTATTAAACCATGGCCGTATTTAGGGCATCCCTGGAGTAGATTACACATCGATTTTTTAGGACCTTACAAGGGTTTAACGTATCTAGTTTTAATTGATTCAACAAGTAAATGGATAGAAGTGGAAGAAATGGTTCGTACAACAGCATTTAATGTTATAAAAATATTGAGAGCTACATTTGCTAGATTTGGGTTACCAATTGAAATAGTCTCTGATCAAGGGCCACCGTTTACTAGCATAGAGTTCAAAATTTTTTTAACAAAAAACGGCATAAAGCAAACGTTTTCACCTGTTTATCATCCATCGTCTAATGGTGCCGCAGAAAATGCAGTGAAATTAATTAAGCGTGCTATTAAAAAAGCGTACAGAGATGGACTCGAGGTAGACGCGGCGATTCAAGCATTTTTACTGGCTTATCGGAACAGTGTACATAGCACAACAGGAGAGACACCGGCGATGTTACTTCAAAGACGTTCCTTACGTTCTAGATTAGATTTATTGCGGACGCAACATACAGTTGAAAGAAGGGTGCAGAACAAGCAGACCCAACAAATAGAATCAGGTGGGGGTATAGATCGGAAGTTCCGCGAAGGCGACGCGGTGTGGGCGCGAGGATACGGGAACCAGGATAACTGGATTAAGGGTCGTGTTCGGGGCGTAGAGGGTACTAGTCGTTATCTAGTGGTAGGGGACGATGGTCAGCTTCTTAAGCGACATACTGATCAGATCCGACATAGAACACCCTTAACCGGCGTACCTTGGCCAGAGACGAGTACAGTTGGAGAAGAGCGGTCGGACCAGTTGAGTGACAGCGGACTTTCTAGGAAAGGGGAAGAAGGGTCTAGAGGAAGTGTTACTGTTACTGAAACATCAGGAACTTTTAAAAAAGGTAGTACTACCGAAACGGTTATTCCTGGGGAACGACATGCACAACCTTTACCACAACCATCGGTCAGTCGTCCCAAACGAACAAGGAAGCCTGTAGACAGATTTCAGGCTTCGTAATTTATGTTGTTATTATGGAATATTATTTAAGTTTTTAATTTAATTTAGTGGTTATATTATGTATTTTTGATAATTAGTTCGTGGAATATTTAGGGTTAGGGACTAGGTAATTGCGTCGGAGGTGTAATGTATATAGAGGTTTTACCTGCGGTAGAATAATGACGTACCATAAAGCAGTCTTGAATGGCAGTTTGTGTCATCAATAAAGAAAATATATTATGGAGTAAATATGGTAAACCCTTGTTTCATTTTGGGAATTTCACAATAAGCTTTATATTATCTTGCACTGGATCTAACTAAGTTCGGGTTTCCACCCAAACCTTGCAAGCTAACTTCGATTGACTTCCCGGTTTCCAATTGAGCTGACATTTTGCACGCAGATGTATGACAATGCAATAATATGATAAAATGGCGCTGATCTGATGATGCGGAAGGTGGTCATAGGAACTCTTGTACAAAGCACTAGTACTCTACTACATGATAAAAGGATCTTAAAAGCGTGTATTTAAAAAGTTTTCTTTAAAATAAATTATTGTTCTACAATTTCTTTCACTTTGAACGTGTTTCTTTGTTGTTGTACGAATAAGTTGTTATTAATTTTGTGGCGACCAATAATAGCGCGCGAGGTCCTGACTCGCGGTTACGACATTTGCAAGAATCTTCGCATATATACGACATCTCAAATCTACTACAGTGGGCTTCGGCCTGACCGGGCATACACTACCTCGCCCGGTCGGAGATCTCCCTTTGGCCTAATATCCCTGAACTCACACTGGTGACCCCCGACAAAGAACACGCCTCCTTCAAGATCATCACACCCTCCCAAGCCTCGAACCCCGCCAGCCAGCTTCAGCCTCTTCGAGTAGTTCGTCCACAAGCCGCAACGCAGCGCGGCCTGGTCGAACCCTCATCGGCTTCACATCGGGCACACTCACTACGTCAACCGGTCAGCACAGCAGAGCACATCTCTCCTGGTCAACACGTAGCATTGGCCGCGCACGGCAGCATCTCCGACTCACTGGAGCCCGTGCATCAGCAGCACAGTTCCGACTCACTGGGACACATGCAGCAGCAACACAGTCCCGACTCACTGGGACTTTCTACACTGGCACTGGCGATTCTCGATTCACGCACACAAGACACAACGGATGAATTGACCTCCGGTCTCCGAAGGGGAGTGTGTGGCGACCAATAATAACGCGCGAGATCCTGAATCCCGGTTACGACATTTGCAGAAATCTTCGCATATATACGACATCTGAAATCTACTACAGTGGGCTTCGGCCTGACCGGGCACACTACCTCGCCCGGTCGGAGATCTTTGGCCATAAATCCACTGTAGATACCCACACAGCAGCTAGTTCAAAAATAAGCACGTTCTTTTTTCAAATTACTCGAAAATACAAAACGATACACTGTAACTTCTAAAACAAACTAATAAAACAGTCGTTTGAAACTGAAGACGAAATTTCCACGTCGTCCATATTTCAGCTCGCGCGGAATGGCGGATGCAGATGTAACACAATATGGCGCCGACTGATTCTTATTCACTAACGAGCGCTCGTTTGTTTTCCATTTGAACATTACAAACAGACATAAAGATATGTTTTTGAATGTGTAGGAAAACAAAGGCTGCCAGTGCATTGAAGAACATAAAAACAATCATTTAATGAAAATAAAACTTAAGAGGAAGAAAAGTATGGCGCAATCACAACTAATTTTTTCTACACACAAATTCGATATTTGAAAAAGCGCGCCAACATTCCTTCTTAATTTTAAAAAGAGTATGATAACAAAGAGGTTTTAATAAAAAAATATTGAAACTATTTACAGAGGGCGCCATCGTCGTCGTATATGTTTATAAATCCCTGTTTAGAACTTTTTCTTGTAGTTAGTTTTTAAATATAGTTTTTTTGAACTACCTTTCATTCCTTACAAGTGAACTGGTGGAGCGGGAGATATTTTGACAACACTGGTGACAGTGGTGTATGCACTTAGAAATTGCATCCAAGATGTGAATCAAACTCAAAAACACAGTTGTTACCATATAATGTGATTCAGATGAAATTGCAAGGTTTCACCTGTTATTAATAGTGGTTTTTTTTTGCAACGGTTCACCTGATGGTAAGCTGTTTACGCTGCTCATGAACTTCTGCAATTCCATTGTAATTAGAGGTTATCTATCACCTACCTATACATGGTTGGAACGAAGTTCCTTATAGCGCGTTGTGAAAGGGGGCTAGGCGGATTTTTTTTATGAAAAGTTGTCATGACACTTTTTTTTGTTTTAGATGATTATCGCTAGATATCGCTGTGATCAAAATCTTTTAAAACACGTTCCTTATCGCGCGTAAAAAACGAAAATTAGGAAAAAAATACATAAGATATCTTTTAATCGAAAGGAACTTCGTTCCATCCGGGTGTCCCTTGACACTTCTCAAGTTTTCTTAAACCATTTTATAGATGGACAGCAAACTATTAAGCCTATTTATTAAAAGAACTTTAGTAACAAAACTGCATTTTCTAATAATTGCACTTAATTCTCCATACACCCTCGTAGTAATCAAACATTATAAACTTATTCAGACTCGCGGTTTTCTATAATACTTACACCACACTCTTAAATCGACCCGCAGTATCCAATCTTTCGCGTGATCATGACGTTTGCAACAACGTTGAAATATCGAGATAATTCAAATAATTAAATATCGTGGTAAGAACCCGTTGAAAATGCATGAAAGTATTAATCAAACATTGTTTTAAACAAAATTGCTCTATCCATTTCTAAGACAAGGTAAAATAACATTACCGGGAACTGATCGACAGAATTTAAATATCGAGATAAAGTAACCAGAAGCTTTTAAAATACCTTGAAGTTCTCGTTAAAGCTTGGGTACCTGAAAAATTCATAAAATATATGGGTAAGGTATTCGTAGCAAATTCTCTGAATAGTTGAGCTGAGATTTTAAAATCGCGAACGAGGTAAGTCGACGTTTTCCGATGGTTGCCGTGACTTGCCTGAAGATAGGTAATGGAGCGTTTGCTGGACTTGCTTTAGTACTGGTAAGGCAAGTTTACATGTCACGCTAGTCGGTGAAATGCAAATAAATCCAATTAAAAAAAAAACTTGAGAGGTATCATGGGACACCCGAATAGAACGAAGTTCGTTTCGATTAAAAAATATCTTATATTTTTTTTCCTAACGTAACGCGCGATCAGGAACGTGTTTTAAAAGATAAGGTTTTAAAAGATTTTGATCACAGCGCCATCTAGCGATAATTATCTAAAACAAAAAAAGTGTCGTGACAACTAAAAAAGTGTTGTGACAACTTTTCGTAAGATTTTTTTCCGTCTAGCCCCCTTTCGATAACGCGTGATAAGGAACTTCATTCCAATAGTATGATTCTTGTTACTGCTCTGTCTGATAGGGTCCTTAATATATTGTTTTTGTTGAAGATCATGCATTTCGTTAATTTAGTTCTAGCTTCATTCGTAAAACCGATTTCATTTGTCTTCATACAAAATTACTGCCATTGGATATAGGTCCTTTTTTGTAAACACCTACGACTCACTTGATGGTAAGTGGTTACTGTCGTCATACCAACTACAAAGGACTATCACCCATTGTACAGGGTACTTAAAGATCGTTTGAAATAATCAGCATTCTCTACTTGTCTGTCAAGTAACTTGCTCAAAACAAACGAGGCACAAGATTGTAACAATAGCTTGAACAGATAATCTACCGTGAAATTACTGTCCTCAAATAATAATTCCGAGTTGATGCGAGACTGTTTAAGGGATCTCCATAGCTGGACCATAGAATACTTACTTTACAGAAGTAAATCATTATGTAAATACCACTTTGACACTTGTGTGTCAATTAATCTGACTTCTAAATTTTATTTTTGTAAACATGACCTATAGTAACTACATTTGCACAGATTAAATGATGAAAATTCTGGAGTGGCGGCCACAAGCCGGAATGAAGATGGCGCAGGACCGATCATTGCGGCGAGTTTTGGGGGTGACCTATGTCCAGTAGTGGACGTGCGGACTGTTAATTATGATGAAATGATGTATCATGTAAAAAAGTGATAAAGATTTATGTGCAATTTTTCACAACACCACTGGCCAAAAACGGTGAAGAAAAACATCGTGAGGAAACCTGTATGTCGGAAAAGGGTTCTAAAAATCCATTGAAGATATATGAAGTCCCCAATCCGCACTAGGCAAGCGTGGTGGACTATGCCTAATCCCTCTTTGAGGAGATCTGAGCCCAACAATGGGCAGTAACGGGTTGGTACAGGATGTATCATATTCAGCTGAGCAAGTTCGAAAAGATTTCTTCTCCATATGGCAGGGTCTCAAGACCAAAATCTTCGAGCAACGTGTGTACTGGCAAATGGATGAATTAATTGAGATGGTCTAATGAGAAGGCTCAGAGTCATCCAGAACGATAGAGAAGAGTGTACTGGGTATTTCTCTGCGTGATCAAATCAGAAATAAAGAAGAAAACGACATAGTTCAAAGAATCGCGTCATGAAGTGACCGCAGAACAGATGGCCGATTAGATAGAATAGTAGGTTCGTCAAAGCATTTAGTTTGACGATTTCATTCTGTATCATCATCATCATCATCAGCCTATAGACGTCCACTGCTGGACATAGGCCTCCCCCAAAACCTCGCCACATCGACCGGTCCTGCGCCATCTGCATCCAGTGACCTCCCGCGATCTTGACCAGATCGTCGGTCCATCTCGTGGGGGGTCTACCAACGTTGCGCTTACCGGTTCGTGGCCGCCACTCCAGTACTTTTCGGCCCCATCGGCCATCTGTTCTTCGCACAATGTGTCCTGCCCATTGCCACTTCAAAGATGCAATTCTTTGGGCTATGTCGGTTACTTTAGTCCTTCTGCGGATCTCCTCATTCTGTATACAAGTAGTTATTCTGTGACTGGACTTTATCACCGTATTTTTGTGACTGAGACTTGAAAAGGTCGTAAAATGAAATTAAGAGTTGTTTAATTTCAAGCAACTTAACCGTAATTTGTGGCATGAAGTATTATGATAATAGACAGAGTGGATATGCAACCCTCTCCCAACCGAAATTGAGTGAATTTCCTTACAACTTGTCAACTTGAATCCATTTTTGTTTTTGGAACTGGTTGAATTTTTTTACAATATTTACGTCTGCAATGATAGTAAATAATATATATTCATACTGCATAGTAATAATAATATTATGTAGTGGCTATTAAACAATCGGACTTGTACCTGCCCCGTAGATGGCGTATGTGGGAGTCGAACCGCACAAAAACCTGCCGCTCACACTCCGCATCCGAACCTCTGCTGAGGACAGAACCCAACACGGGATTGTGGCTTACATATCGCCCCATCACATTAAATGACCTAATAAGTTGTCCTCAAAAATGCCTACTAATTTATATAATTCTTAAACACTATCCAATCTCATCATTTCACAGTCCACATTCACTATTAAAGTGTTAAAATTATTCCTGGTTCTCGTATAAAGGCCCTCTCTCCATTTTCCATTCATTCGACGAGGAAATGAGGTGAATTTGGTGCAGTGAAAGCCTTCACGGCACGTTTAATACTATTCAGAGTTATAACTGCACTGAAAAATTGAGGCTGAACGTTAACGAAATGATGTATTAACTTATAAGTCATTTTATTTTTAGTCGAATTAAATGTCAAAAGATAAGGTCACTTTTTAACCGACTTCGAAAAAGGAGGAGGCACTAAATTCGTCTGTGTTTTTAAATGTTTGTTCCCACATAACTGTTGTTTGGTTGGACTGATTTTGATGATTCTTTTTTGTCAAGAAACACTGTTCACGCATACGCTATTTTATATCGCATCCTATGCTCAAAACGTCAGTTCCTGCAAAACGCACTTCTCTGAAGCAAGATGTCTGCAGCCAATGAACATCGTGCGAAACCGTGTGATGTTTTGTGACGCAGGGAACGTGTGCAGTCGCAATTGGTCTATTGCTATTAACTTTTTCACAGTAGGCGCGCCAACTTGGCTTTCAACAAATTTCGCATTTTTATTTATTTTGAAACCCGAGTAATATTCAAAGTCATAGTCAAAATCAAAGCGGTACAAAGCCGCTACAAACACATTACACTTTGGACATTATCTCTTGTAAATTTGATAAAGATCTGTCTAGTACGCTACCAGCTTATTGCCTTTAATCTCAATAATACCGAAATTCATAATACATTCCAGTAAATTATCAAAAACAAATATATACATATATAATATATACTATAGCACAAATAATTGACAAATCATTCCACATATCCAAAATCAAATATAATGAGGTTTCCAATTCAATTATCTAATTAAAATCTAAAATGCTTTGGAAATATTGCAAATACGCTTTAGAAATTGATACAAATTCCATTATAATAGGGGAGCCCTCAAACAAATTATTAAATTTATTCAAGCATAGCAGATTAACATAAATGGAAATATCGTGGCACATTCCTTTATTATTTCTTCGTCACATACTATGAATTATAAGGGTATTAAAGTTGATAGAAACGAAGAAAAAATATACTTCAAAATACGAGTAAGATTTTAATACTACAGTCTGCAACATCTCTATTAATAACTTACTACCGTTGAAAAATTATATCAAAATAAATAACATTTAGATTTAACCTTACATATTTAAATTTGTATACGGGTAGATAAAACTGAAAAGAAAATAGATATTTTTTCATTTCCATTATATTTTTGCCATTTAGGCATACGAACAAACGAGCAACCTCATTGTAGGTGGTTACCGTCACATTTGGACTTCTGCAATGTCAGGGAACACTGAAGGGCCCGTAAGTACGACCTTACTTTAAAAACCTTCCTTAACTATCAAAAAAAACTTTATTATAACTTAAATAAAATATTTTGATCACAGCGCCATCTAGCATTAATCATATAAAACAAAATAAGACCGCTGTCTTATTTTGTTTTCATCTAGCGATAATCATCTAAAACAAAAAAAAGTGTCGTGACAACTTTTTCATAAGAATTTCCGTCTAGCCCCCTTTCGATAACGTGTGATAAGGAACTTCGTTCCAATAACAAAAGATCATGACACTTGAATAAACACAGATTTAGAAGCACTATCTTCCCTACTATTATTCTCCACGCTTCGCCTACTCTATCGAATTAAATGTATGATATTGTCCTTGTTTTCGTCTATGCGTTATTGTACGTGATTTGAATAATAATCAGTTTAGATCGTAGAATATTTTGGTATATGAAACACGGTTTCAGCATTTTGAAATGTGTAATAAATTCCAGTCAGCGCTTTTGATTTTAATGTTATGATTGTTTATGTGAAAGGAATGAACTGATTTTGATGTTGTGTTTGTCGAAGATAGTTGTTTTCGATCTTGTAGACATGAATCTACTGATTACATTCTGTAATTTATTTTACTATTAGATCCATACGTTATTTTTGAATGTCATATGCAAATAATAATAAAATAAGGTAAAAACTGGTCCATTATATTCTTTGTTGCTTGCGCTAGTGAGAAATATAGAAATTAAATTTTCTGAATGATTCAAACTGTATACTGTACTGATCTACAAGATGAACCTCATTTTTACTAACACATCTATTTACTAGTTATTTAATTAGATGTGTTAGAAGCCAAAGCCAAATTTCTGAAGCGACTGCTTTTATTACTAGCACTCAGAGCATTCATTAACAAAGTCGCAAACACCTTACTGTTATCCCAATGTTTGTCCAAATATTTGCCAAATGAACGTTAACAGTCACTTCACAAAACGACATCAAAACATGTGCCAGCACGTCCCAACTTTCACCATCATTTACACTGAAACGAGAATGGCAGTAAAGGCTTTTGTTTACTGCGAAACCTCCACATAAAGAGGTTAAAAATACGCCATTACTGACATCCCATAGTCGTTTTCCATACGTATATTAGATCCAATTCATTCCATTATCATCCGGTCCTCGTTACATCGACTCCTAAACTGTTTGTCCGACAAAATTGAATTCTCGAAGCGCTATCAACGAATATATCTTCTGGGAGTGAATTAAAATTGGTAGGGTTCTTCTAATTTATTTTAGGATGCTATAGGATATGTTTTCGTTTTGTTATGTTTTCAATGATGCGGTAAATTTAATTAATTATTATCATGGAACTTGGCTTGTACCTCTAAATATTAATATGAAAATGATTTATGTGCAATTTCTCATAACACCACTGGCTAAAAACGGTGAAGGAAAACATCGTGAGGAAACCTACATATCGGAAAAGGGTTCTAAAAATCTTTTGAAGATATGTGATGTCCCCAATCCGCACTGGGCAAGCGTGGTGGACTATGCCTAATCCCTCTTCGGAGGAGACCTGAGCTCAGCAGTGGGCAGTAATGGGTTGGTACAGTACCCCTAACATTTAGGGAAATGAAAAATAGATGTTGGCCGGTTCTCATAGATACCGGATAAGCACAAAAAATTTCATCAAAATCGGTCAAGTCGTTTCGGAGGAGTATGGCAACGAAAACTGTGACACGAGAATTTTATATTTTAGATTGTTGCTTACGGCCAACGTGATGGTGGGTTGTTACCGTTGCACACGAGGCACTGCATTGAGAGACCGTTCCCCGTCACCCTCTATTTAATCCAGAACTTTCCTTAAACCTCATTCACATCCAAAGTTCCATGGTACTGTACTGTAACAACCCATTAAAGTACAGTACCATGGAACAGGTTAGCATAATCATCAGCCTATAGACGTCCACTGCTGGACAAAGGCCGCTCCCAATCTCGTCACAAGGACCGGTCTTGCGCTGTCTGCAGGTTAACAACGCAAATTGACATTTATACCAACGAAATAAAGTAGTTAAGAAAATAAACTGAAATTAAGTACAGTATATCATTATATATTCATGTCTTTTTCATATTGTAAAATATAATTTAAATTTGCCGCCTTCTCTGTCTGTCTTTGTCATAAATTACTCATTCTCTATGCATGATTAATTGTCTGTGACTCGGTCACTCTGTTCACACTTCTTGTTACTTGTAACTTCGTGTTAAATAAAAAGCCAACTAATGTTATCAGTTCATTTTATTTCAACATAATATTGAAAAGTTACTTCCAAAGTGGTGAGTCTTCAGTCCAATTTGTAAGAAATGTGTGTGTGTGTCAGATGAAGCCCATTTTCACCTCGGAGGCTATGTCAATAAGCAAAATTGTCGCATCTGGGGGTCGGAAAATCCACACGTCACCATTGAGAAACCAATGCACCCACAAAGAGTTACGGTTTGGTGTGGGTTTTGGTCCGGTGGCATCATTGGAAAATGAGCAAGGAGCCGCCGTTACGGTCAATGGCGAGCGTTACCGTGCCATGCTCAACGAATTTTTGTTTCCAAAAGTTGAAGAGTATGACATGGACGACATTTGGTTTCAACAGGATGGCGCAACACGCCACACAGCCAACATGACAGTCGAACTTTTGAAAAATGCAATTTTATATGGCCCACCCCTTACCAACGAAATAAAGTAGTTAAGAAAATAAAATGAAATTAAGTATATCATTATTTATTCATTTATTTTTCATATTATATTTACAAATCTTAATATCTACTTTATTACAGTAATACGTAACTGAATAAAGAGCGGAGAAAAGAAACTGGAAACGTATTTTTATTTAAATTGTTCAGATTGAATGAATACGGCTATTACAAAATAAATCCTTCGATAAAATATGTTTCCATCCCCTTATCCTACTGAGATTGAGTTTAGGGAATCGGTAATAGAAAAACGACTAAAATATCTTGTATATTTTAGTATAATAACCATTGTAAACCTATTATCTATACTATGTTTTACTTTCTATACTTTAATAATAGTACTAAGCTGAAGAGTTTTTTTCTTTGTTTGTTTGAATGCGCTAATCTCAGTATTTTAGAAATTCTTTCAATGTTGTATAGTCCATTTATCGAGGAAGGCTACATTATATCCCTTCCGACGTTCGGACGCTGAGTGTGAGCGGTTGGAGGATATAGTGCGGTTCAACTCCCACATAATGCATTCGGATTTCTTCCAACTAAAAAAAAAATATATAACAAAATTAGTTTTTAACTATACATTTTTACTCATTGCTTTGTTTGTTTCAGATATGAAATTGAAAATGTGACCGGTGTACAAAATAGTGATTAGTGTAAATAGAAAAAAAAACCTGTGATATTAATACTTTTAATTCTCCAATAGTGTGTTATAATAAAAATATAAAACAGGAATTACTATGAAAACTTAGTATAAAATTTAACTAACAGTAGTGATAAATATAAAAATGTTACAAATATATAATATAAGATAGACAAGTTATAAATTTATAAAAGTAACTTAAATTATTATGACGTGTCTAATTTAATTAAATATATAATTAAATTGAGATTAAAATGAATATATTGTTAAGTGAAAAGTTCTTGAAGAAAGTAGAAGAATGATCATAATGTCAGTCTACTGGTTATTGGTGACCTGTCTACTTTTTCAGTTCATTGGTAAGTAAAATTAATGCTTATTTAATAACTTACTTTAGTGCAATTAACGGGTTCTTACCACAATATTTAATTAATTGAGTGGTTTCGATATTTCAACGTTGCAAACGTCATGATCACGAGAAGACTGCTGATAGATTTTAGAGCAAACAAATCTATCTACCCTCTTTCTCGTTCGCTTACAACTCAATTAATTAAATATCATGGTAAGAACCCGTTTATAATACATGAAAATAACAATTTGTTTTGAGTTTACCTTCTTAGTGTTTGAATAAAACAGGTTTATAAGAATGGAATTGAAGACGGAAATCACTTTAGATAACATATTTTATTAATTTATAGATTTAATTAAAAAAATATTGATTTAAAATTGTTTGTAATTTGATATTTTCCATACAAAATGAATGGGAGTTGATCAAAATTCTATAATTTATACCAATGTGCTATCATGTTTCTAAGTACGTATCTTGATCAAATCATCACTGGTTTTCATCATCATCATCATCATCAGCCTATAAACGTCCACTGCTGGATATAGGCCTCTTCGACTTCGCCACAACGGCCGGTCCGGCGCTATCTGCATACAGTGACCTCCCGCGATCTTGACCAGGTCGTCGGTCTATCTTAAAGGAGTCTACCCACATTGCACTTACCGGTTCGTGGCCGCCACTCTAGAATTTTTAGAACGTCTTAGTTTTACGAATAGTAATTAATAACGATAACTGCTTATATATCGAAAGTCTAGGTTGTTCACCTTATTATTAAAGGAATACAATAAACATAAGATTTAAGGTTAGATCATATACGTGACGGAGCGACGGGAAAAGGTGCCGATGGCGTAACGCGTCGCGCCGTCCCTCATAACCCCGGGTTCTGACCTCAGCCGGGGTTCGGACGCTGAGTGTGAGCGGTTGGAGGTTTTAGTGCGGTTCAACTCCCACATACCGGATCCCGAGAAAAAAAAAAAAGATCATATACGTAATAATATGTTTAATATTAATGTTTAATATTTATTACTTCTTCGAGTATTTCAATAACCTTATTTGATATTCATATTAAGAGTAAAGGAGTTTTATTATAATAACTACAAAATAAATACTGAAAATGTTGAGTATTAATAAAATATGTATTACAGTTTACTCCGAGACGCGGAAAAATATGGTCTTCAAAAATAGAAAAATACACGTTCAAAAAGTTTTCCTTGTTTTACGTATACTTACCTTTGCTAGCTAATAATATTATTGAATATTAGAGATACGATAATCTCTATACTATATCTTTACTTTTTTATATGATATTATAAAGCTGCAGCTGCAGCAGCTGTTTGTTTGAACACGCTATTCTCAGGTCCGATTTGAAAAATTCTTTCACTGTTGGAAAGTCCATTTATCGAGAAAGGCTATGTTGTATCCCTCTGTGATATGTGTGGTCTGTAGCCAATTTAGAAAATACCTGGAGGATGCTGCTGTACTCCCCTCGGTTCAATCAGGTTTTCGACAACAACATAGCACTACCACAGCACTTCTTGATGTTGTAGATAATATCTTGGAAGGCAGAGATAATGGTAGGGGTGCCTTTCTTGCTTTACTAGGTTTCTCCAGAGCATTTGACTCAATAAACATATCTCTATTGTTGTCTAAACTTTCCTTTTATGGTTGTAATATGTCCTCTATATATTGGTTTCACAGCTACCTCACTGGCAGACATCAGCTGGTCCAAATGGGTCTTGATGCTCAGGGTGTTGGGTTGTCCTCTTCAGTTAGGCCTGTCCTGAGAGGAGTGCCTCAGGGGTCAATCCTGGGTCCTATTCTTTTTATTTTGTACAGCTCGGATCTCGTTCAAAGCATTACTTTTTGTAAATTTCATCTGTATGCAGACGACGTCCAGCTGTATATTCCTTTTCTTCCACATGATTGTCTTCAGGCTGTAAACAAGATCAATTATGATTTGGACGGGGTTGCAGACTGGGCGACTAAAAATTCACTTGTGTTAAACCCTACCAAGTCTAAGTTTATGGTTCTAGGCTCTAGGCGGGTCTGTGAGAAAATAAAATTAAATAATCCATGTCTTAAAATCAAAGGATGTCCAATACAGAGGGTGGAGGAGGCTCGTAACCTGGGAATCGTTATGGATGAGCAGCTTAATTTTGAGACTCATATCACTAATTCCGTTCGTAACTGTTTCTATAGACTAAAATTACTTTATCGTATTCGTCCCTACCTGAGTGAGAGTATTAGAGTGATGCTTTGTGAGTCATTGGTTCTCTCCAAACTCAACTACGCGGATTCAGTGTATGGACCCTGTCTTCTTGCTAGGTCGAGCAAGTTGATCCAGAGGGTGCAGAATGCCTGTGCTCGGTTCTGTTATAATATACCACCTCGGACTCACGTGACTCCATTTCTTAACAAGGGTAATTTGATGAAAATGGCAGCCAGGAGAGCACTGCATTTTGCTTCGCTATTATTCGGTATAATTAAAAACAAACGTCCTGACTACTTGTATTGCAAGCTTAGGTGGGCTCGTGATGAAAGTAGGTATAGGACTAGAGCGTCTGCTTACCTTATTTTGACGCCCATCCATAGGACAGCTGCTTTTCGTGGTAGCTTCCGTTTCGCTTCATCTCTTTGTTGGAATGTCCTTCTCCCTCCTGACCTGCGTGGTCTGAATGCTGTCGCGGTTTTTAGCCGTAAATACAAAGCTTATCTTTTGAAACAGCAACTCAGTATGATCTAGTCGGCTAACGGAGGCTACTCACTCACTTTTTTCTTTTAAGTTTTGTTACTTTCATTTATTTTGCATTATTTATAGTTTTTATCCGCCATTACTTACTTGTTATTTGTTAATGTTATTTATTTTAATTTTTTAATTTAATTATGGCGTTGGATACAAGTCCTTTAGCCTAACTTGTTTACTTTTTATTAATATAAATGTGCCCACAGATTATGATGTAATGTATTTTTATTTTTGTATTGTTTAAATTTCTGTAAGGGTTTTGGCTGCAAGGCCCTTACTGATAATGTGTTTAATTTTAATTATTTTAATTTTAATTTAATTGTACTGTGTCTTTTGTTTTTAAATTTTATTCTTTTTCATTTTTGTGACGTCACTGCTAGTTGGGGCTGAAAACCAGCGCTCGGTGTTTGCTGTGGTAAATCCACAGTGAACATCGCGCATTAAGCTGAGTCCCGACTAGTTTGAGATGAAAACCAGTGTTGTTAATTTGTAATTTTAAAATATGTTTATTCCTGTATGTGTTTTCTTCATAAATAAAGCATGTCTATGTCTATGTCTATGTCTATGATGCAGACGAAGTTGCGCGGGTCATCTAGTCGTAGTGTTTTTTTTTTATTGCGAGGTACATTTTCAGTCACACACTACACACACACACACACTTATACACTTTAAATTTTACTACCAAGCGGTTTGGAAAGCATTTTTAAAATGTCATAGTTGACAAAATAACAAAACTAATCGTAAAATTATAAGGGCTAGTGATGAGCAAAGCAAGACCAAGACTCCAATTTTGCTCATCACTAATAAGGGCTATGTCTTGTCCTTCTTCTTGAAGAACGCAGGTAGGCCGTAGATTGTGGCAGTGTTTCCTGACAATGTCAATGACTATTGCGAATGAATGAGAATAGGAGTAATTCTTTCAGATGATTTTTTTATCTACTTTTTACCATCGCACCACCATAAGTGTAGAGTTTATCGTTTTTACTTGGAACCGCTACGTTCATCCACGGTTCGCTTCAAACGATCTTTACCCTGGGGAAGATGGGACACATTGTGCGAAGAACGGATGGCCGATGGGGCCGAAAAGTTCTGGAGTGGCGGCCACGAACCGGTAGGCGCAATGTTGGTAGACCCCACACAAGATCTGGTCAAGATTGCGGGAGGTCACTGGATACAGATGGCGCAGGGAGGTTTAGGGGAGGCCTATGTCCAGCAGTGGACGTCAATAGGCTGATGATGATGATGATCTTTACCCCGTCCCCTGATTTGAAGAAGACTCCCGTCCACTGTGTTTCCGAAACGCTATGACATGAGGTTCATGAGCGACGGTAACCGCTTACCACCATAAGCCGTGAGCTTCCTTGTCTGTCCTATAAAAATAGGTGTTTAATTAAAAACCATAACTAAAATGAATTATATTTTCAAACAGAGTATTAGATGCTTATCAAACTTATGAATAATAGGCCAGGTAGTCCGACCTACATTGTGTTAGCACAAATGATAACAGCAGACACAGGTCACGACTATCCGGTGACTATTTATACGGAACTAGCTCGGGAAAGCTTTGAGATAAAATGATATGTTATGAGAAGACATAAGTGATTTGAAATGATAAGATATTGTGATAAAGTCTTCCTTCTTTCAACAATCAATATTGTTATGGAACGCTCTCCCTCTCAATTAAAAAATGATAGTGGACCGCTTAACGTTCAAGGTTAAAGTTCGAAATCATATATTCAAGGAACTGGCAGGCTTATCTTCTCAATAGATCTTTCTTATATTCTTATATTTTATTTATTATATTATATATATATATATGTATTTTGTTTAATACTAATTTAGCACCTACCATAGTTTTCTCTACACCACCTTTGGTTGACTGGTAGAGAATGGCTTACGCATTAAGTCCGCCATTGTACCAGTTATGTGCATAAAGTTTAATAAATAAATAAAGTTGTTGAAAATAATTGAAGAAATCTACACACGTGGCGAGCAATCGGATATATTTTGTACACCTCTCACTCCCACCAGTGTAACGCCTGTGTAGCCAGGATACACAGCGGCGACCATCCTAATGACTGTGAGCAGTGAAACCCAAGAACCCCAGGGAATGCTAACTTGTCTTAGGCCCAGTAACGTGGCCAGCAAGTGGGAGAATATAATTGTTTTCGAAGCACGATGGGTCTAATTTAGTACAGGAGTTATTATGACCACCTTCCGAATTCATCACCAGAG
Source organism: Trilocha varians (assembly GCA_030269945.2). NCBI lineage: Eukaryota > Metazoa > Arthropoda > Insecta > Lepidoptera > Bombycidae > Trilocha > Trilocha varians. The sequence continues at coordinate 12,924,764 of AP028277.1, forward strand.
CAGTTCCACTGTATTGTCACAATCGTAAACAGACAACACGAGGAAGTTGGTCAAATTTAACTCCCAAAATTCCACCAGAACTTACATAGGTACATAGTTACATCCAGCGCAAATTAATATAAAGCTTGTAAAAATTCAAAAGAGAGGGAATGCTAGTATCCAAATTATGCACGATAAAACACACAACCATAGTACCAACACTGAATCTTCAATACACAGTTTCACCAACAATGTTTTTCATCACAAAAACATCTAATAAACAGCATCTGTTTTTTTCTGGAATGAAAAAATATATTCCCTCGTTGCTTCATAAACGATCGGGACCCGTCAGCCTTATTAAGTAGAAAGCCTCGTAAATATGATGGAGCAAATGAAGCCTGATATTTCAAAGGGAAATAAAAAATATTGGCTATTCTTCATTATGTAGAACGTTTAGCTAATACTGCTAATTATAAAGGTTATGTTAATTGTAGTGTTTGTGAAACTATATAAAGATCATATTATTTATATGAGATACTGTCAAATTTGTCTGCTTTCTAACAAGAAAATTTGAGAGGAGTCATGGGACACCCGAATAGAACGAATTTCCTTACGATTAAAACATGTCTTATATTTTTTTTTTCCTAACGCAACGCGTGATAAGGAACGTGTTTTAAAAGATTTTGATCACAGCGCCATCTAACGATAATCATCTAAAACAAATAAGGAAAGTGTTTTAAAAGATTTTGATCACAGCGCCATCTAGCGATAATCATCTAAAACAAATAAGGAAAGTGTTTTAAAAGATTTTGATCACAGCGCCATCTAGCGATAATCATCTAAAACAAATAAGGAAAGTGTTTTAAAAGATTTTGATCACAGCGCCATCTAGCGATAATCATCTAAAACAAATAAGGAAAGTGTTTTAAAAGATTTTGATCACAGCGCCATCTAGCGATAATCATCTAAAACAAATAAGGAAAGTGTTTTAAAAGATTTTGATCACAGCGCCATCTAGCGATAATCATCTAAAACAAATAAGGAAAGTGTTTTAAAAGATTTTGATCACAGCGCCATCTAGCGATAATCATCTAAAACAAAAAAAGTGTCGTGACAACTTTTCGTAAGATTTTTTTCCGTCTAGCCCCCTTTCACAACGCGCGATAAGAAACTTCGTTCCAAAAAGAATCATCGAAATCAGTTCTTATATAAAAAAAAATATATACGAAAAACGCATAGCAAATAAATCTTGTCCGTCAAATATTTTACATTTTCCATAACTGATTATTCGATCTTTAAAAAACATTGGAAACCCACGACAACCATTACCTTTCATCTTACAATTACAATAGCCTTTATTATTCCTTAATACGATAATTACACAATTCATTACAATACATTCAATTCAATATAATAAAATTTATAAATTCATATTTAAATTAGATTAAGTTACAATAATTCTTATTCAAATAAAATTGCAAATTAAATAACAAACTTCAAAAATAAACAATGATTGACTGAATTGAATTAAATCAAATTACATTTCAAATTTAAATTATTTTAAATTAAGGACCTCTCATCGAGTAAACGCCTCCTCCATTTTTCTCCATAATTTTCTATCCCTCGCTTTTTGCATCTATATAGCAGATATAGTTTTTAAAACTTCTGAGTCATCCGAATGTGGAAGACCGGCGGTTTCCTTTCCAAAAAAGACTAGTAAGATTAAGACCACTTTAGGGAACCAGAAAAATATCACGAAAACAAGGAAGGACGATAATTCTCATAACATATTTGGTTTTTTATATCATTCGACGTAACTGTCCCTCGGGAACCCAATACGGATGTAAAACGCTGTGTTTATTGTTTCTCCACAATATAACTTGTAACTCGATCGAATAGTGGACATGATATTTTGCCCAGAATTGGGTCATTTGAGTCCCAATCGATCGGAAAATATCAATATATGTGGATGTTTTAGCAAACTGTCTTTGTTGGCTGTATTTATATTAAACAACTTTGGTTGATTTTGATGACTTACTAAAAAACAAGTTAAAATGTAAGGTCATTTAAAAGTTATTTTGAGAATTATTTAAAAACTTTTCCTTTGATTTCCTTAACATTAGACCATCTTTTCAATAAAAAAGAAAATATGAAATATAAAAACGACGAACAAACATAAAAACATATATTTCGAATCGAAAACATATTTTTTTCAAATCTGTTAAAAATACCTTATTACCAAAGATTAGATAAACATCAAATCGGACGTGTCGAGTTTGACGTCCTTAAATAGTCGAGCCTTGGGGGAGATACGGAAAATGAAAAAGTAAACCAAACAACGAATGCTTACCCAAACGATAATAAGATACCGCAGTCTTGAGTTAACAATGTCGATAACTTTGATTGTGGAAAAACTGGGATGTGGCATCTTACAGGCCTTGAAAGATAGCGAACATAACACACATATTATGTACAAAAATAAAAATGTATAAAGATACATTCATTAAATACAGAGCTGAAAGAACTTATTCGATATTCAAAAGTAAATCAAACTAATCGAGGAACATAACTTTTTACCTGAAATAATAACAATCCCAACCAGTCTACGAAGCTTATATTACTATGAACAAAAAAATGAAAAATAAAGAATAAAAGAATCCAGTCAAATTGTCACAGTCGAAATTTTTAAATTCGACCTAAGCGATACAACTTCCTATGACCTTCTTTAAACGAAGCTTGGAGAGAGTGCTTAAAAGTACCTAGGTCATAATCAGTCATCATCATCGTCAGGTTATAGACGCCTCCCACAAATCTCGCCACAACGACCGGTCTTGCGCTATCTGCATCTAGAGATCTTCCACGATCCTGATCAGGTCGTCGATCCATCTTGTGGGAGGTTTTCCTACGCTGCGTCCACCGGTTCGTGGCTATTATATAATTTGTTAAAAGTGACTTCTCAGTCAAGTCGCCGGTTCGCCTTATGAGATACTAGGCGCCCGCAACTTCGTTTGCATCACAGAGAGATATAACATAGCCTATAGCCTTCCTCGATAAATGGACTTTCCAACAGTGAAAGAATTTTTCAAATAGTACCAGTAGTTCCTGAGATTAGTGCGTTCCAACATACAAACAGACTCTGCACCTTTATAATATTAATATTTACCTCAAGTCTTGCCATGTCCATATTTCCACAGTCTTTGCTAAAGAAGATTTGAATGCTTTTCTGTGTGTCGAATTTCACGGAAGACGTTTAGGACGCATTTCATTTAATGATATTTTTTGTAACCAAAATATTTCGATGTTTTTCGTCTTCTGATTCTTATCGTGTAATGTCTGATTGTTGATCGAGTGTTTTTACAAAATGAGATTTTGCAATGTTTTTCATTTATTTATTTACAAATATCAAGCTTAGATTTTGACGACTGTTGTTCTTTATATTGTATAATTTAAGTTCTAATGTGATAGCCAATTATATATGTGGAATATTATTTATAGAAGAAGGTTTTATTTTAAATTTGATACTCTTTTTAGTTTATGAATGTAAAATGTCAGATGTGGAGTTTACGAAAAGACGTGTAAAAAGATAGTTGTTATAAAATACCGATTAAAGATGAAATATAATTAAATACGAAGAGTTTTCAATTCCTACAACTTTTGGGGGCTCGTCCGGGATGGGGTGTGATGACGTGATGATGAAGATGGGAAGTTGAAAACTTAAGATTTGAAGATTAAAGAAGCGAGAAAAAAACTGGAAGATGTCGGTTTTTATTTGAAGACGACGATTTATTTTTGAAAGACGTAAGACTAAAGACGAGAAAACGTACAAAGATGCCGCCGAAAAAAGACGTAATGAAGAGTGAAGACAATGACGTACGCATTTCATTTAGCGACTTAAAGAAGTCGATGCATATTTTTACCGGAGATGACACCTACTCTATTCATGAATTTCTCGATGAATTTGAAGATACTGCTCAAATAATGAAGTGGTGTAAATTTGAAAAGCTGATTTATGCTAAGAGTCTACTGGATGGAACTGCTAAGCTATTCTTACGTTCATTTGGAAGAGTGAAAGACTACACAACTTTAAAGGAGGGTCTTAGAGAAGAATTTGGCCCGAAGATAAACAGTGCAAGCATACACAAGGAACTTGCATCACGTAAGATGAAGACTGCTATTACAATACCAACAGAGAAAGATGACCAGAAAGACTTGGAAATAGAAAGTGACAAATGTACAGATAAGATTGAGAAGACAGATAATAAAGACTACGATCCGGAAGAAAAGAAGAACGAAAGCAAAGTTGAACTGTGCATACTACTAAATAAAGAAGATCCACCTTTGGAAACAGTTACATTCAACAAGAAGGATATACTGCCTGTAATCGAAGATCAGACTGAAAAGAAAAGAGTAGAATCTGACAGTATGAAGTATACGTTATTTGTAAAGCTTGAAGATGAAGACGCAGTAAATAAAACTGAGAAAGAAATTAAGACTCATATTTACAAAGTACAGAATGAGGATGACCGAGCAGGACTGAAAGATTATAAGAAAATGAAAGATAAACATGAACTATTTGTTGTACCGAAGAAGATGAAATTATATGGAAAAAATCGACAGAAACATGAAAAAGGATATTTTGGAAGAAAGATGAAAGAATTTATGAGTCAAGAGTATTTGTTTGATAATTTAGCACAAAAGGTTATAAAGATAGCTAATTATGTTGATCGTTTTCTTATATGTTATAAGAGACGTAAGAAAGGAAGACTCCTAAACCCGATAGACGCAGGGCAACTGAGAGGACGATTCATCAGGGACTGATGATCGGTCAGGATAGCCGTGTGGAATATTATTTATAGAAGAAGGTTTTATTTTAAATTTGATACTCTTTTTAGTTTATGAATGTAAAATGTCAGATGTGGAGTTTACGAAAAGACGTGTAAAAAGATAGTTGTTATAAAATACCGATTAAAGATGAAATATAATTAAAAACGAAGAGTTTTCAATTCCTACATATATACACTCTTGGTCCATACTTGGTGCCATACTGGGTTCAAAAACATAGCCATGGGTTCACAAGCACACTTCAATTAGAGATATTGTTGCTTTTCAACTATAATATAATGCAATAACCCATTGCTGTCCACTTTTAAGCTCAGGCCTCTTCCACGCTTGTTATTCCGAATTGGACTTCACACATCTTTAAAACAGTCTCCGAGTTTTCAAATCATGTAGTTACGAAACATTTGACGTAAAATTAAATCTCCTATAATATTAGTACAAATAGATAATCCTATGAAAGTTTATACCTAATACTTCCTCTTTCATCTTCAACGAAATATACCACAATTACTTCGTTTCTCGAAAGGAAATATAATACATCATATATTAGCATACAACATATTTTCCTAATCCAAATCAGATTATAATGACGTAACCGAAGGCTGTTTAAACATTCATCGTTATCCAAAACATACTTGGCACATGTACCTTGTTACTGAGATCTCCTGGGGATGTAAGGTTGTATGCTTAACAACGTACATAATGAACCTTGTTAAATTAAGCTTATTGATTCTGGATTTTGAGAAGGGTAATAGTACTATACATTTCTGGATATCATGTGGAAGTAGAGTGCTGGCTAAGACAGGTATATCGGGTATTTGCCCACCTCTCACTCCCACCACTGTAACTCCTGTGTAACCAGGATCCACAGCGGCGACCATCGTAATGACTCTGAGCAGTGAAGCCCAGGAACCCGAGGGAAAGCTAACTTGTCTTGGGCCCCGAAACGAATTTAATCAGAAAATAATAGAAGGAGTAGGAAAACCTGAGTTTCGACTTCCCTTCTCGCAAAGCGGGAAACAATAAAATAAGATTGAAAAAGCATTACGCGAGAATTGAGAAAAGCACCACGGACATTGATTTTATTAAATTGATTGGACCTATGCGGTGAGCTGTTGTCCTATTTTGGATGCCAATAGTAGTTATGGCAAAAACGTCTGAATGCGTCTGAATCGAAGACAGGTATAGACAAGACACGATGAGTCCTTTTTTTATTTGGAATTTATTTATTTAAACTACCACTTTACACATTTAATCAGTATACAGTGAGACCCGTAATAATCAGAGCTTGTGCTACGGAACCCATTTACAGGTACCAGGACACGTCATCGGTGTATTGTAATGTTACTTTTTACTTTAAGTTTATATAATTTTTTAGTGTCAAAGATCCTATGGCCACTTCCGGATGACTTATGACCATACGCCACAACGACCGGTCTTACAGTGTCTGCATCTGCTTTCGACCCTGACACGGTCATCGGTCCATCTAGTGCGAGGTCTGTTCACACTAAGCCTTCTCATTCGTGGCCACCACTCCAGAACTTTTCGGCACTATGGACCATCCATTTTTCGCCAATGTATTATCTCGACAAATCACCACTCGTATTTATTTTTGATTTATAACATATCCTACAAACTTTGCCTTTACCTAAAAGACGTCATCGAAGCATGAAAGTACAGTATATCAATCAAACAAACTAGACATCTATCTAAACACACAGCGTAGCAGTTCTTATGATTTGTTAGGTAACAAGAACAAGCCAGAATTAGTAGTGTGATAATTTACATACAATGTACTGTAACTGTAACAGCTTATTACTGGCCACTGCTGGTCTTAGGTCTCCTGAGTAGAATGACCACTCCTTCAGCCACTCTCTTACTGATAACCGTATGTTTCAACAAAACCCTTTTAAACTTGATAACTTTTTTTTTTTAGTTGGAGGAAATCACCGGATCCCCGCCCGGGGTATGTGGAAGTTGAACCGCACTAAAACCTCCAACCGCTCACACTCAGCGTCCGAACCCCGGCTGAGGCCAGAACCCAGCACGGGTTTATGAGGGACGGCGCGACGCGTTACGCCCAAGGCACTCTTTCCAGTCGCGCCGCCCCCTGATAACTACTATGACTTCCAAAAAATTCGCAAACACGCACAGCAAATCGTAATGTTGTCCTTTTAAAATATCCATTTTAAACACTGACCCAAAAGTAATGACGATCATCATTTTTCACATGAAATAAGAATCATTCAAATAGGTCCACCAAAACAAAATGTATGCTAGTCTAAACAAAAAAAATAGTCACAGATGAAGAGTTAATACCCTTTTTAGGAGGTCAGTCAAATATATGAAGTCAAGTCAATGTTAGAATATGTTCCAAAAATCAATATACACTCTTAAATTCAATTTATTTGATTGATCAAACGCCGCAGCCGTGTGTGATGATGAAAACACCGAATTTACGTGTTTTCTTGACGCCGAAATCGTTTTATTGCTACTTTTCGCCGATAAATCTTTTTTCTACGTCATTTGTCAATCTTTATTTACTGTCAAAAAGCTTTCGAAGTTTGTTTAGTCCTTGAAACGGCTGTGAATGGTTTGGTCAGAGGCTACCTATTCAACAGTTTATTGACTTTGAAAATCAATTTAGAACTGAGGTGGTTCTACACGTAAAATATGAGACTTAGTATTGTGTTTTATATATTGGCATATTTTTATCTGTACCAACCCATTACTGCCCACTGTTGGGCTCAGGTCTCCTCAGAAGAGGGATTAGGCATAGTCCACCACGCTTGCCCAGTGCGGATTGGGTACTTCACATATCTTCAAAGGATTTTTAGAACCCTTTTCCGATATGCAGGTTTCCTCACGATGTTTTCCTTCACCGTTTATAGCCAGTGGTGTTGTGAAAAATTGCACATAAATCTTTTTCACATTTTAAATTTAGAGGTACAAGCCGACCGGATTTGAACCCGCATAATATTTTTATATAAGACAAATATTTTAAGACTACAAAAAACTTAAGAAAAGTGATCAAGATATAGTTGAAAGAGATCGAATCAATCGTTGCGGATTTCCGGTTTTATTACGACACAGATACGGACTTTATAATGCCAATAATGGGCTTACGAAAATTAGTTATTTAATATCAAAACTATCTTATATCATTTTTACCACAAATAAAGTATGTCTATGTCTTAAGTTTTCTTATCACCTTAAAGGCAAACGAGCTAACGGACTATCTGGTTACCGTTGCCCATCGACCCTTGCCGCTACCTATGACCTTCTTTCAATTCTAATATCTTTTAAAGAAAATAAAAAAGTGGTTAATAAAAGCAAACCTAATACTTTCATGCATTTTCTGCGGGTTCTTACCACGATATTTAATTAATTGAGTTTGTCTCGATATTTCAACGTTGTTGCAAACGTCATGATCACGAAAAGACTGGATACTGCGGGTCGATTTAAGAGCAAACAAATCTGTCTACCCTCTTTCTCGTTCGCTTTTGGGTAGTACCACTGAAACTCGAACTCACATCACGACACACCACACTCACTGTATCTACAAGACTCTCTGAGCATGAACCCTTGGTGACTGTTGTGTTTAGCACTGGATTCCACATACTCGATAATAATGGATGAAAGTATTATAGAAAACTGCGAGTGTCTGAATAAGTTTAAAAGCAAACCTAGTTATTTCAACGCTTTCGAATTATTTTTCTTCCAAAGAAAACCAACGTAAACATAAGGTTTCTAAAAATAGCCAAACAGTCATAATATTTCAATAAATCGTAGCGCCGTGTCACTTCAGTAGATTCCCATAGATAAAGGACACCGTATCGCTGACCAAGCCTCTATATATTCCCCTCCTTTCCATAAATCAACTAGACTACGACACAGGAAGAGCTCTTAATAAGGATTTTTTCCAGAAATATTGGTTTTACAACACGAATAATGTATTTGGACTGATTTTATCTATTACTTTGTGGTGTTTGGTATTAGTATAATTAATTGGGGAACATATATTTGGAAATCAGCGATGGATCTATCTTGAAAATAACACAAAGTATTTAAGTAACCTAAACCATGATAGTTCTGTTTTTACATATATTGCAAATTTAATTACTTAATAATCAGTGTATCTGCTTTTTATAGAAGGGCTACAGACTACAGTGTAGTCAAGTGGGAAAAAATAATTTAAGTCTAGCAAAACTCATTTCTTAACCTGATTAGACTATGCCTTATGCAGCCATACTTTTATTAGATCATGAAACGTTAACATTAAATCTAGAACAATTATAAATCCAGAATAAACAACTTTGCTACTACTAAACTGTTACTTATCAGTGAGGACCGATAATTGGAATAGAAAACCGAATTGTGAAAGGAAAGCGTGTGGATAAGCATCGTAAATCTACGTGGAGTTTATGGCTGGTTTGGAGATTAAAGGTGCACGTATACTTGCGAATATATGAACGAATGAATGAATGAATACACTTTATTGCATACAAAAACAGAAAATAACACGTACAGAAAATAAAGCAAAGAATACATGCAATGGACTTATCGCTAAGAAGGATCTCTTCCAGACAACCCTTGAAAGCATCAGATTACATTTGAAGAGTTCAGTGGTGTTGCAATGCAGTGCAATGTATGTTATTGACATAATAATAATATTTACTATTTCAATCCTAATTCACACACATAGTACATTATGTAACATATAGGTAAATACACATATTATACATAAAACATAGAGATAGATATTACTATAACTTATAATCAATATAATCAATTACATCAAAATTATATACATATATATCAACAATATGTCTGATAAATATGGAGGGGATATTGTCAAACCTTAATATCTTTTGCGAGACTTAAAAGTTCCTCCTCCTAGTCCTCTTTGCCTCGTGGCTGGTCAATTATAGAGAACTTCCTTTCATTGGTACAAATGTTGATTTTACTTCTTATCTTTTGTGGTTGTAAAGTGGATACTAGATGAAGACTTTATATTGTAAGAAATGAAAAAAAATTGAGAAAATATTGTTCCCATTTATAGTAAGGGAGATTAACAAATGAAATAGATATAAAATAACTATAATTCATAAACAATATCATCATGCAGATTTCAAATATTGTCAATAATTTGGCATGTTTGCGGATACCCTGAGATAACGGTGTTAAAAAGAAACTCAAAGTTTTTTGTCAAAAATGTGGTATCGTGTTTATTGAAACTTTATAGTTTACCTTTCTAAGTTTTGATATACAATAGTGTTTTGTTATAGAATCTATATTTGAGGGGTTCGTAAAGGAGGATTGTTCACAAAAAGAAAGACAGATCTATGTTCTCATACCTATTCGTTTTTTGCAAAGTGTCTAATAATATTGATTTATTTATTTACTAGCTTTTGCCCGCGACTTCGTTCGGGTGGACTTGGGTCCCGTCCCGTCTAGATTATTATCAAAAATTGTTGCCTATGTGTTATTCTGATGTATAAGCTATATTGTGGTAAAGTTTCATTCAAATCCATTTAGTAGTTTTTACGTGAAAGAGTAACAAACATCCATACATCCATACTTACAAACTTTCGCCTTTATAATAATATTATGATATTATGATTAGAAAATTTCACGAACAGTATGAGTTACAACAATGACATTACAAAGAAAATAATGCAATCACATGTAAATGAAGAATTGCTGTGTAACGATACTAACAATAGGTGAGCATAATATAACATAATTTTTGTAACGCAAAATTTAAAATTTAAGTAAAAATAAATAAATTTACAGACAGACTTCACAAAACTGTACTAATTGTTGTACGCTTGGATTATCATAAATAATAAATAATTGTTAGTTATAACCACAGAAAAAAAGCTAACCTAAAAAAATATTAGCTTAAAGATCTTTCATTTAAAATTTAAACAAGCCCATTCATTTACGATTGACAAACTCTAAACTGCCATTAAAATAAATGCAATGCAATTTAACTAAATCACCTTTCAGCATGTGTACGTAATACCATTACTGAATGCTTTTATCTACAATTGCAATCGAGAAACATGAGAAAAAGTACTGTTTTTATTGCCATTTACTTTTAACCGTTCACTGCTGTGATAGTCTCTGATAGGATTCTGCTAGAGCAATTAAATCCTTTTCGTTGTTTTAGGATTTACTCAATCGAGCTAACTTCCAACAACAGTCGGAGAAGATTAGATTGCTGTAACTATCTTCGTGTGTTTTCGACGATATTCTAATTTGGTAGAATATTATAAATGCTTAATCATTGCGATTCTTTAATTATATTGTTTTATGCCATCTTCAAGCAAGAAAAGAACTTACCTAACACTTATAGTTATAAAAAGTTACAGTGATGAAAGTAAGAAGTGAAGAAACACCCAAAAAAGTGCTACTTGAAAAATAAATAACCCAACACACTATCATCAAAACAAATATTGTATAAACCCTAAAAAAAACGACGACGACGACGACGACGACGACGACAACGACGATGACGATGATGATGAAAAAAACCTTTTTTATTAATCCCTACTTGTAATGGTTCTTTAATTAATTATTTACAAAGAATGCTTTCGGATATATTGTTTCCCTATGTGACGCAGACGAAATTGCGCGAGTCAGCTAGTTGAAATTGAAAAACAAATAATCCAATTCATAATCAAAACAGTTGTTGCATAAACCCTACAAATACCTAACACGTTAAATTCTAATTCCCATTTCCACAACCTACAAATCCGGCAGCTTCGTGCTTTCTGCATTCGATAATTGGCATCGTTTCAAGAGCTCTCGGAACGTGAAAGCAATGACAACTGCCACTGTGAACGTATCGCATTCGTAAACTGTATGGATTTATTGCACTATAAAGTTTCAGCTCGGTTATAATTTACTACACTTACGAGCTCTTTTGTGTGTTTTACTTTAGGCATTTATGTGAATGATTTTAGGTGGATTTTGATTTCTGATTGATCTTCCTATGACCTTACTTAGTTTACTGGATCTGTAACTATATAAGTTCAAGCTGAATTTGCCAAACATCCTGGTTTCCGAATAAGCTGACATTTTGCACGCAGATGTATATCGCGTGACAATGCAATGATATGGTACAATGGAGTTGATCTGATGATGGAGTCGAAAGTCATAGGCTCTTCTATACTAAATAAGATAGACCCGTCATGTTTGAACTCATTTAACTTGGCTAGCTTTTTCTTTCTACACAGTAAAAGATTTTTACTTTTTAAATTTATTGAATATCGTCATCGTCTTAGGACACGTAAAAAACAAATGACGGTCGACCAACATATAAACGGTTTTGTACGCTGCTTTGGAAGCTCTCTGTCATTGAAACTATGTGAAACACCGTTTGACAGCCTACCAGTTGTCATTTCCGCGCATTGGAAGTTGGCGAGTCAATATGGAAACGGCTTAATTCTGTGTCATAACCAAACTGGAGCTTTAGTGTTTTGTTTTACGAGAACGACTTATGGGTATCAAATTGAATGCAATCCAATTTATTTGTGGATTCCTCAATGGGTTTTAATGGGTTGCGATGTTTATTTGTTTTTTATCGTTCGAAGGTTTTAGTAGCAGCGATATATAACAAATTAAATAGAGATTTTAATTTAGATCTTTTGATGGATAGTGGATTTGAAGTCTTTATTATTTGAGTTGTATATTGATTTATATTTAAATATTTAGTCAATAAATTTTTTACTGACGAAACAATTTTTTTCTGGATGAACCGGTTTTGATAGTTATTTTTTGATAACTCTCACAAATTTGATTTAAAAAAATAATAATTTCGGTAGTTTTAAAAATATTGTTGTATAATGGTTTTTACTCTTAATTAGGTATATTCGTAATTATGACTAGCCCATTAGTAAATCAGTAAAAGTTGTTACTCTTATTTAATTGATCATCATAGGTTAGTCATTCTCCAAGGCAACGGTCAATCGTCCGCAATCTTGAAAAGTCTTCGCTTCCCTGCTGGGTAAAGGTCCTTGTTCAGATGGCGTCATTCTTGACACGGTGGGTATTTTGTAAGAAGGTTCCTCACTATAGAGTTCACCACAGAAGTTTTTGATCGTAGACCCGGTCCTTAGTGTCTCTCTGTTTTTTTATACAAAAAGGAATGTTTTGTAAATGAAAATTCAAAGCACTGCAATATCCCAACAAACAAAACAATCCATTTAACACGAACGTAAAGACCGGTAATGTGTTCAACTCAACATTTACTTCAGTAATAAACTACAACGTATTTACTGCCTATATTTCTATTAATATTCGAATCGGGATTTATTATTACGGTCCCGCTCGTTAAACCTTCTGTCGTCTGTAACCACTCAATTCTATTAAACCTAATGCCCGTACTAGAATAGTCGAAGAGCTATCACGTATCAGCTTTCACCCATTTATGCTGTGATATGAGTATATTGCAGTTGACAAAATATTCGAATATTTGTCAACCGCATTTTATCAGTATTGATTTTTATTTTAACTTAAACCTAATGGTAGTAACTTTCACATTATTCGGTCGTGACTGTCATTTGTTTTGTAGGTGAGTTGGGCGTTGGCCGGCCAATGTGGAAACTCATCTTATACTATAACAGCTTGTTTGAAGTTTCATGTTCTACTTATAGAATAATCTCCTTTGAAGGGTTTTAAACCCATATCCGATATATAGGTTTCTTCTCACTATATTTTCACATATTAGACTACGTTAGGCATATTTTAAAATTGAAATATGTCACACCAGTTCATCAGATGGGTGAAGCTAATTCATCCGCAGCTCTTAGACTATTTAGATTTGATGATTACAAGGTTTCAGCAATTCTGTTTGTGACCTCATTTGTTATTGATGTGAATAAGGAAATTATGTTTGATATGAAAATATATGGGGTTATGAAAATACATTGGGCATAGGAAGTGATTCCAATAGATGATTTATGTTTGTTGATGTGTAAAGACGCGATATACGATACGATTGATAAGGTTTTACAAACAAATTACTTTTCCTTTAATGTGAAGAATTTATTAGAACACAACAACAAACAAACAAACGTGACATATTGTCAAATGATTCACTAAGTAGGGAAGAACTCAAAATTGGTGTTTGCCTTGTAGTGCCAAATATGGGTGACGTTTGACAGCCACAGATTAATTTGAAATTGGCTAAACTATCTCAAACTTATTACTGATTACATTCACTTCACACCTCTCTTTAAACGAGGTTTAAGAAAACTTCCTTATGATAAGTGATGGGTTTCCCAATGCTCTGGAAATCCGCTCTGGCATTGCAGAAATGAAATGAAAATTATTCAACGTTAATGAAAATTATCATGCTTGGTGCTGTCAAAAGGCTACCACCAGTTTGGAAAAGAAACAGCCGTCCTGAGAAACTCAGCTGGCATGTCTTTTTTTCTGTTTTTTTCTTTTTAAATCAGCTAGTGCAGTCATCAACAAAATCACTAATGGTATAATAAGCTTACCGCACAAACGATTTTTCACAACTTTTTAAAATGAATGCGTATTTATGCCGAGGGCCATAACCACTTACTGTCATGATTATCATCTACTTCAACATTTGTTCTTCTTCATCCTCGCATTTTCCTACTTTATGTAGGGTCAGCTCTCCTAATCCTGTGGCGCCAGGATTCTCTATCCTGGGTTGTCGGGTCAGGCGATTTTTCTTCGTCCAAAAGTTTTGTCATGCTAGTCCACCACGTAGCTGGCGAGCGTCCCCTTCCCTTCTTGTGCTCAGGAAGGCGCAATACTTTCTTGACGACGTATTCGCCATCTCTTCGCATTACGTGGCCATACCATCTGAGTCTGCTCTCCTTTAGTTTGTCTGATATAGGAGCCACCTTAAAAGAACCACGCACGTGCAAGTTTTGAACTTCATCTACTTGAAGTAGATTAATTAAACCTCAAAAACTCAAAAACTATTTCTATAAAACATAACGATGTCGTACCAGTTTCAAAAGAAGTCATAAAAGAATAAAACAGCTAAAGAAAACCCGACATTATTCTTAATATTACTCTCCATCGTCGCGCTTATAAAATTGAAAGTCTTTCACTAGCTAACAATCTTTATTCCTTTTGTGGCTCGAGATGGTGGCCAGATTGAAATTGCATCACTAGAAAAAACTTTATTGGAAAGAAGACGTTAGCAAGCGTAGTTTTATAGAACATAAATCCATTGGTATCTTTTTAAAGCAAGGTTCTTATTATCTCTTTGATCGGTGGAAATCCATTATGTTTATCATTATTGAGTCCATTGGGTTTATTGTAGTTATTCTTTTTAAACTCCGATGAAACACAAGGAGTTTTTTTTTTGTTTTCCTAGTATACGTAATTTTATACCGCACACTATTATAATTACAATCTAGTCTAATTCAGGCTAATAAGCAATTTTCATTTAACCTAAATTACTATATGATTTTATGCTAAGAATGTGTCCATTGGCACTTTTCTTATTGTCTTAACTTTCTGTATATTCATTTATTCCCTTATTTTTTACACTATATTTTTAAAAATACATTTACAAGAAAATAAAATTTAAAAATACAATATAAAAAACAGAGGGCCACTGCAGGTGGAGTCTACGACCCAAGCCATCAGTGGTCAGGGTTATTGTCTTTATTATTAAGGTGTAGACACAATATTCATGTGGTCAAAAACAAGGAGTGTTTGTGATCTGTCTCTGTGTGTCTGTGGCGTTGTAGCTCTCAAACTGTATGTTGATAGTGTTTTATTCTTTGCTATGATATTGTTAGTCAATATTCATCATAGCTATATTCGATAAATATTGTTCTAAGATGAACGCTTGGAGTGGAGAGAGAAGACATATTACGCCGACCCCATCTAAATGGGATAAGGTGAAGCGAAAGAAAGATGAACGCTACAAAATCGTCTGGTCCTATGTATAAACCAACAAAATTATAGTTATTATCAGAGATAGAACCTATGAAATATGTGAAATTTATTAAATGTACAACATTAAAAATATTATTGAAACTGACTCGTACGATATTAAAAATATTAATGGAAATCAATGGGAAAAATTAAAAAATAATAATTACCACGAAAAAGCAATAATTGAATTAATTTCCGGGACCTAAATTACCTTCAATAAACGAAGTATCTTTTCTTCGTGATTGCACTAAGAAATTCCTCCGAAGCGTTCTCGTTCGGAAATATCTTGACAGAAATATGCGAGGAATCTTTCAAATTGAAATTAATTTCCATTGGATTCTTATTACAGTTCTAATTGAATTGATTGACCAATTATTTTCGTCCTGATTCTTGATTCTGAAATAGAATGTTGATTTGAATTATTATTAGTGAAGTTTTATGATTTCTGGGATTTTTTTAGGGATTTTTTTTGTAGTTCGTAATTGAAGGAGTAGATAGACTTGGATTTTAATTAGCTAACGGTATTTATGAGAGCAATATTGGTTTTCTTAAATGAGACATGAAACTACGAAAAATATTTCATCTAGTTAGATGAACAAAATTCAACAAAACTTCTTTTAATTTATCAATAAAACAATTTTAAACTGTCATAAACTTTACTAGACTGGGGGCCGTGTTTTAGACTGTAGAGAAAATGAGAATGACAAGAATATGTTTTAACAAAAATCATTTAAAACCAAAGCAAATCTAAGTCTTGCAAGTGCCAAAACCAATAAAAACAAGCAAGTAAACAAACAATAAAAACTCCACTTTAATATTCATAGCCGAAGTTCCCCAATATAATTTCCAACGCGAGCATTATTTTATTTAGACCAACAAAAACTGTACGACCGTTATATTCAGAGTTTAAACGTTTCGGGTTATCTCGGTCCATTATTTGGCCCTCCATGTTAACGTTGGGCCCTAAAAAAGGGCCTAAAAAGTGCCCACTCGCTACAAAACCTCCGGACCTCATACCTTGCTAAAAAATAATGAAGGCTGGACCGCACTTGAGGAAAATGTGGGATAAAGCAATGCGTCGCTAAAATACGGACAGATAGCTAAGTTTCCAGGCTTTCAGATGAGTAATGTACTGGATAATCTTAAGGCGGAAAATGGAGAGAATATTGAAGGTAACTTGTATTATACTTCTTTAAATATTCTTTGTTATCTACATGTTATGTGCAATTTTTCACAACACTACTGGCTAAATACGGTGAAGGAAAACATCGTGAGGAAACCTGCATATCGAAAAAGGGTTCTAAAAATCCTTTGAAGATATGTGAAGTCCCCAATCCGCATTAGGCAAGCGTGGTGATATGCCTAACCCCTCTTCGGAGGAGACCTGAGCTCAGCAGTGGGCAGTAATGGGTTGTTACAGTACAGTACAGTACAGTTATCTACATCACACACAATTGGGGGCCCCCGTTGCTGGCGTCCGTGGGCGTGACCACCTTCACTGAAGGCTAACCCCACACGTGGTCCCCGGGTGGTGCCAAAACAGCAACGGGAGAGCGGCCGTGAGGTTGGGTGCCTGGGAGTAATCGCACTGGTGCGGTTACTCCCCCCAATCTTGTGGCGTGATGGACGTTGAGTCCATCACCGAAGCCCGCACAGGGGTAGGCGACCAGGCCCCTGTGTCGGAGAATGCCACTGGCGTAGGGTCAGGGTGGGCATCGTGCGCGAGTGTCATCGCGAGCGATGCCTGCTCTGAAGACCAAAGTGGGAAAGTCCGGCGCAAGCGGAAGACCGCAACGCGCCGGACCTCGGAAAGTAGTGGGCCTTCGTCCGCCTCCTCGGAAGAGGAGATGCCACGAGGACCCGCGAAGCGAGGTTCCCACAGCACCGGAGGGACAAAGGGAGGGCCGCGGGAGACCCCCGCCTCGCCGACGCGGTCGGCGATAGCCCTTGCCTCGGCCCAAACGGCTGACGGGGAGCTCTTAGAGAGCCCCGTCGCTGTTCTCGAGGCCATAAAGCGACGGGCCACTAATGCCACGTACAGGTACAACACCGTGCGCCCGTCCTATGCTCTGGCGTGGCGACGGGTGGTCAAAGAGACTGGCAGGATCATGCCTGCCGTCGCGGCGGCCATCAGTCGCGACGCAGCCCTGCAGACCGAGTTGGAGAGGTCGAGGGCGGAGGTGGCTCTCCTCAAGGAGAGGCTGACGACCCTCGAGGCTCAGAGGCCTGAACTTGTCGTGGCGGCGAGCGGTTCGCGGAGGGCGCGGCCCCCGCCACCGCCTGCACAGCCGGACGGCACCAGGGCGACGCGGGCCAAAAAGTCGCAGACCAGCGACGAGTGTCTGCCCCCGCGGCGACTTGCGTCACCACGGGCCAGAGCGCAGCAGGCGGAAACCCGGGAGGAGCTGGTTGCTTGCATCAGGCGGGAAACGGCTCCGACCCGGAAAAACAAAAACAAAAAGAGTGGCGGCGGGACACCGGCTCCGGTACCAGCACCTCAGCCCCGCCCGCTTCCTCCGCCCCCATCCAATATGGATGAGGGATGGACTGAGGTTGTTAGGCGGGGCGCAAAGAGGGCCAGGGTTGTGGCCACTCCAACCCAACTACTACCACCGAACGAGACAAGGGCAGCGGCCAAGACGACTCCTCAGCTGGGGAGAACGCCGACCGCTGCCCAAACCACGAATGCGACTCCGGCGGTCGCGGTTGCTCCCGCCGGGTCGAGCACCCGCCGCCGGAAAAAAGAAGAAGAAGAAGAGCCCGAAGGCTAAGAAGAAGCCGCGCGCGCCGCGGCAGGCTGCAGTGGTGGTCACCCTGCTGCCTGCCGGCCAGGCGAAGGGGCTGACGTACCCCGACGTCATGGCGAAGGCGCGTGCGGCAGTGGACCTGGGAGAGATCGGGGCGGAGGATGGCCTCCGCATCCGGCATACGGCCAACGGGGCCCGACTGCTGGAGTGTCCCGGCGCTGACAGTGACAGCGTCGCGGACCGTCTGGTGTCGGGTCTGCGGGTAGTATGGCCGGAGGAGGAGGTCAGGGTGCACAGGCCGGTCAAGATGGCTGAGCTGCGTGTGACCGGCCTGGATGACTGCACCACCAGGGAGGAGGTGGTGGCGGCCATCGCCGCCCAGGGCAAGTGCGCCCCGGAAAATGTAACCGTAGGCGAGCTTCGCCAAGGTTACACCGGGGCCAGCTCAGTGTGGGCTCGGTGCCCGGTCGGGGCCGCCAACTCCTTGGCCACTCCTCCGCCCGGAAGGCCGGCTGGGGACCCTGGCAGGCTGCGCGTGGGCTGGGTTGCAGCCCACGTGCGGCTGCTGGAGTCACGCGCCTGGCGATGCCTCAAGTGCTTCGGCACGGGGCATAGCGTCGCCAGGTGCACCAGCACTGTAGACCGCAGCGGATTGTGCTTCCGCTGCGGTCAAACCGGACACAAAGCGGCCGTGTGCTCGGCCGCGCCGCACTGCGCGTTGTGCGCCGCGGCCGGTCGCAGGGCCGATCACCGGGCGGGGGGCAAGGCTTGCTCCCCGTCTGGTGGTAACACAGAACGTAACAGGCGCCGCAAGATGAAGCGGCGCCAACAGAAGAAGTCGGCCGGGGGAGTACCGGCCGACGTTTCAGACCCCGCCGTGGCGCCTAGTGCGCCCGATGGCGGGGGCGATGGAGGAGGGGAGGGAGCGATGGATGTGGTTCAACAGTAATGGACTACACCCGTCGCTTCCTCCAAGGAAATTTGAACCACTCCGCCAGGGCTCAGGACATGTTGGTCCAGAGCATGGCGGAGTGGTCCATTGACGTAGCGGTGGTCGCGGAGCCGTACTTTGTTCCCCCGGCAGATGAGTGCTGGTTCGGGGACGAGTGCGGCTTGGCGGCCATCCACGTAAGGAGAGCCGCGGCGATCCCGCCCTTGGTAATGGTGGCCAAGGGACCAGGGTTCGTCGCGGCGATGATGCAAGATACCGTCGTGATCGGGGCGTATTTCTCTCCAAATCGACCTATTCTCGAGTTCGAGCAGTTCTTGGACGGGCTCGGAGCGATTACTCAGCGCTCCGCTCCCCGTCCTGTGATACTGGCGGGGGACCTCAATGCGAAGTCAGTCGCTTGGGGCTGCCCCCGCACCGAACCTCGGGGTAGGCGATTGGAGGAGTGGGCGGTCGCGGCCGGACTCTGTGTCTTGAACAGAGGGTCGGTCGCGACTTGCGTGCGGTGGCAGGGCGAGTCCATCGTGGACGTAACGTTCGCGAGCCCTGTCATCGCACAACGCATCCGCGGTTGGGAGGTGCTGGTGGGGGCGGAATCGTTATCAGATCACCGGTATATCCGGTTTAATCTTTCCGCCCCCACGACAACCGCGGTCGCCCGTGGAACTGCGCCCCGGTCATTCCCCAGGTGGGCATTGAAGCTCCTGGACAAGGAGCGCTTGGTGGAAGCCTCCACGGTGGCGGCGTGGACGCCTATGCGTCCACACCCAGTGGACGTGGAGGTCGAGGCGCTATGGCTCCGGGACACGATGCATCGCATTAGCGATGCTTCGATGCCCCGGGTCGGCCCTCGGCCTCCTAACAGGTCGGCGTACTGGTGGTCGCCCGAGATAGCGCAGCTTCGTGCTGTATGCGTCCGGGCGAGGCGCCGGTGCGCCAGACATCGCCGCCGCATCCTCGCGCGCCGTGACGATCCCGTCGCGTTCGCGGAGGAGGAGGCCCGGCTGTATGGCGAGTACGCTGATGCGAGGAGCGCCATGCAGCTGGCCATCAAGCAGGCCAAGGAGAGGTACATGGAGTCACTCAGATGATCCGTGGGGGCGCCCATATAAAACGGTGCGCGGCAAGCTGCGCCCGTGGGCGCCTCCCCTGACCGAGCGTCTCCCGCCTCAGCAGCTGCGGGACATCGTTTCGGCGTTGTTCCCGCAGGAGCAGGACGGATTTATTCCACCTGCTATGGGTGAACCGCCGGATCACACCGGCGGTGAAGCCACTGCTGAGGTGCCTCACATCACGAAGGATGAGCTCCATGAAGCCGTGGTCAGAATGAGTAGAAAAGACACGGCGCCCGGCCCGGACGGCATCCACGGCCGGGTCCTAGCCTTGGCCCTCAATGCCCTAGGGGACCGACTCCTGAGGCTGTATAATTCATGCCTGGAGTCGGGACGGTTTCCCTCGCTCTGGAGGACGGGCAGACTGGTCCTCCTAGGTAAGGAGGGGCGCCCGGCGGACTCAGCCGCCGGTTACCGTCCCATCGTGCTGCTGGACGAGGTGGGCAAATTGCTGGAACGCGTTCTGGCTGCCCGCATCGTTCAGCACCTGGTCGGGGTTGGACCCGATCTGTCGGCGGAGCAGTACGGCTTCCGGGAGGGTCGTTCGACCGTAGATGCGATTCTGCGCGTCCGGACCCTCTCGGAGGAGGCCGTCTCCCAGGGTGGGGTGGCCTTGGCGGTGTCGCTCGACATCGCCAACGCCTTTAACACCCTGCCCTGGTCCGTGATTGGAGGGGCACTGGAGAGGCATGGAGTGCCCCTCTATCTCCGCCGGCTGATCGGCTCCTACCTGGAGGCCAGGTCGGTCGAATGTACCGGGTACGGTGGGACCTTGCACCGGTTCCAGGTCGTGCGCGGTGTTCCACAGGGGTCCGTTCTTGGACCCCTCCTGTGGAATATCGGGTACGACTGGGTGCTGAGGGGCGCCCTCCCCCCGGGCCTTAGCGTAATTTGTTACGCGGATGACACATTGGTCATGGCCCGGGGGGATGACCACGGAGAGTCTGCCCGTCTTGCCACAGCGGGGGTGGCCCTCGTCGTCGGCAGAATAAGGAGGTTGGGCCTCGACGTGGCGCTACACAAATCCCAGGCCCTGTGGTTTCACAGGGCCAGGGTGGCGCCACCGGTCGACGCCCACATCATGGTTGGAGGCGTCCGAATCGGGGTCGGGGTGCAACTTAAGTACCTCGGCCTCGTGCTGGACAGCCGTTGGACCTTCCGGACCCACTTCGAGCAGCTGGTCCCTCGACTTGTGAGGACGGCCGGCCATCTTGGTCGGTTGCTTCCGAACATCGGGGGACCCAGCCACGCGGTGCGCCGCCTCTACGCGGGGGTAGTGCGCTCGATGGCCCTGTACGGTGCGCCCGTTTGGGCCGAGCCTCGTACTCGGGCAACTTTTGCCCGATACTTGCGCCGGCCACAGCGCATCGTAGCTATCAGGGTCATCCGCGGGTACCGCACCGTCGCGTTTGAGGCGGCGTGCGTGCTGGCGGGGACGCCGCCCTGGGAGTTGGAGGCGGGGCGCTCGCTGACGATTATCGTTGGCGATGCGACCTCCGGGCCCGGGGCGTAGTGCGTTCCCTGCGGGAAGCTGTTCGGGATCGGAAGGCCCAATCTCGGCGGTCCGTAATGGAGTCGTGGGAGCGACGTATCGCTAACCCTACTTGGGGTCTGCGGACCGTCGAGGCGATCCGCCCCGTCCTAAAGGATTGGGTGGGTCGTGGCGAAGGACGCCTCACCTTTTGGGCGGTGCAGATGCTGACCGGGCACGGATGCTTCGGGCGGTATCTGCACCGCATTCAGGTGGAGCCGACGACGAGGTGCCATCACTGTGTAGGTTGTGACCAGGACACACCGGAGCATACGCTCGCTGTCTGCCCCGCATGGGAGCAGCAGCGGTGTGTCCTGGTCCAACAAATAGGACCGGACTTGTCGCTCCCGGGCGTCGTGGCGTCGATGCTCGAGAGCGACGGGTCCTGGAAGGCGATGCTCGACTTCTGCGAGTCCACCATCTCGCAGAAGAGGGTGGCGGGGAGTGCGAGGGAGAGAATTTATTCTTGTCTCCGCCCCGCAACAACCCGCCGCCGTCGAGCAAGGGGCCGGAACCGGGATCTCGCCCGGAATCTGGCCCCTTAAGAGTTTCGGGTCCCCAACGCATGTGAGTGCGAGCGGGGACCCAAGAAGGTGTCGTGTCTCGCTCAGCACGCCCTTGCGTCAGAGCATCCGGAGGATGGCGGACCGCGCTCCCCGACCCACGCTGGTTCTGACCCAGCGGGGTATTCCGTGGGAGGGTGACACGCGGTCCAGCCATCTTGGCGGGCTTCGGATAGCCCGCCGACCGAGAGAGCCGGTGGCCGTATCGCCGGCGGCTGCCGGTTCGGCGTCCGGGGGCGGCGTGACGGAAAAGTGTGCCGAGAGCGTTACGCGTCGCGCCGTCCCACAAAACCCCGTGCTGGGTTCTGGCCTCAGCCGGGGTTCGGACGCTGAGTGTGAGCGGTTGGAGGTTTTAGTGAGGTTTAACTCCCACATACCCCGCCCGCGGGGCGGGCGGGGATCCGGTGATTTCCTCCAACTGAAAAAAAAAAAAAAAAAAACATCACACACAATTGCTAAACGAGGTTCATTTCAACACTGTTGTAAGCGCCATGATCACGAAAAGACATGATGATGATTTTTTTTAAATATCGTGATCGCTCATTTAATAAAAATCGTTGTAAGAACCCGCTTAGTAATTGTATAAGTGATGTTGTGTTAAACTGTCGTAAATGTTGAAATCGATGATAAAATTAATTTAGTGAACGTAACTTCTATGATGTATTTACAAAAAAATGAATGCTAGATTCAAAGTTAAAGGTAATCCAACAATGACATGCATATTATTAAAAATAAAAATTGGTGCTTTTGATCTTCCTTGAAACCATAACCTTTTCTGAGCTGAAACCTATTTGCACGCCACTGACAAACCTCTTCCTTGTTCGTTTACTTTAGTTAATTTAGGAAATCTTAATTACACTTACACCTGTACCTACCCTTTACTGCTCACTGTTGGGCTCAGGTCTCCTCAGAAGAGGGATTAGGCATAGTCCACCACGCTTGTCCAGTGCGGATTGGGGACTTCACATATCTTCAAAAGATTTTTAGAACCCTTTTCCGATATGCAGGTTTCCTCACGATGTTTTCCTTCACCGTTTTTAGCCAGTGGTGTTGTGAAAAATTGCACAAAAATCTTTTTCACATTTAGATTTAGAGATACAAGCCGGCGGGATTTGACCGGCGACCTCCCGTTCGGAAATACGCGCTTCGACCACTCGGCTCGACTTCTTAATATTAGTTCACTTACAGCTTAATATTATTTAATGAATGTCCTCTATGTGCGTGTAAATAAATGCTTTTTCCATCTTTCTTTCTTCAACACAACACAAATATAAAACAGTCAAAAACTAAAAACAAAAGAAAACTAAACAAAAGAACTTCATTACTTCTTTAATAACGCATCTCACGAGACTAGCCCGAAACTGACCCATATTTTGAAACAGCTAGAACTTTTTAGGTTTTTTACGATCAAGTTTAAAATTCTGAGCGTACGTGAGGTCCTCATTTCACCCCTGTCTCGCATCGTTCGTGGTTTACTGGCTAAAGTAGAATATACGTTGTTGGATGTTTAAAAGGATAATATCTTGGGATCACGTTAAGTACTGTTTTGGTCAGCGAATTCTTGAGCTATTTAGGGTTCGTGTTTGAAAATATAGTTGCTTAAAGTGAGTGTGGTAGGTGGAATAGTTTTTATTTGTAACCAGCTGGCCCGCGCAACTTCGTCTGCGTCGCAAAAAAAAATCCCGGGTATTTTCTCACCGTTTAAACCTTCCTTGGACTACGACAAACATTTTAAACCAAAATCAGCTCAATCGGCCCAGCCGTTCTCGAGTTTTAATCAGACTAACGAACAACGATTCATTTTTATTTATATAGATAGACTAGCTGGCCCACACAACTGCGGCACATAAGGAAATTTTCTAACCGTTTAAACCTTCCCTGGACTTCTACGAATATTTCAAGATTAAAATAAGCCAAATCGGTTCAGTCGTTCTCGAGTTTTAGCGAGACTAACGAACAGCAATTCATTTTTATATATAAGAAGACTAGCTGGCCCACACAACTTCGTCTGCGTCACATAAGGAAATTTTCTCACCGTTTAAACCTTCCCTGGACTTCTACGAATATTTCAAGATAAAAATAAGCCAAATCGGTTCAGTCGTTCTCGAGTTTTAGCGAGACTAACGAACAGCAATTGATTTTTATATATAAGATTTAATGTGCAGTTTATCACAAGATCAATTAAGCTGTGAAAAATTGTAGTTAGTTCACTTTGATTCTAGTTTTAAAAACACAAATAAAAGTGTTAGCAGTAAGTTAAAAGTGGTTCTAAGTTGTATTTTGATAGGTCATTTATCTCACTTCAACTGGTCCAAAGTTGCAGATCTACCCTGTATGTGTACAAAATTACAGCTCAATCGGAAACCGGGAAGTATGTGATATTCAATACGCAAGATTTCACCCGAACTTAAGCATGTAGTTATATTCAGTGCAGGTTAAATAAAGGCTTTTTAAAATAAAGCTTATGAACCACCCTTTTGACAAATACACATCAATATAAGTTCCAGTAAATATTTCATTTTTGGAACACCTAAACAAGCATTCATTTGAAACCAACTCAGAATTGTTATTCACAGTTATATACATCAGAGCGATTTAAATACATTTTATGCAAAGTTACTCTGTGCCAACAACAAAATGACAAAAACAAATACATCAGCATTAAGATTTTCACTAAAATGTCAACTAATTATTTTCCCTCGTCAAATATAAACTAACAATCTTATCTGGTCATTTACTTCAGCACCTTTTTGTGTCTGACAGTTATAAATTGTGTCTAATCCTGGCTATAAGTGTTGGCTGTCTTGGCACAGTATTTGCTGTAGATTAGTCCATTGTTCCAGATGTGCCAACTAGTCGAGTGCCCTTTTGTTGATTGATGTATTTTGTGTCTGGGTGTGTGTTATAATTGGTATTTTTGTTTTATGATGTTTAAGTATTGTATGTAGATAAGGTTTCAAGTTTTGTTCGATAATAATGCGTGATTTTTTTCTTTTCTTAGTTTTTTTTTTTTTGGTCGTATATGAAAAGAAATTTCATAAATTGGATTCACAAAAATAATAAGAAAATATAAATTGAAAATGATTACTCCAAAACAAGTTTAACTTTAACTTAACCTCACTAAATTTTGATCCTCAAAAATTATCCATCAGATTGAAAACTATATTGGTTCGCCAACTTCCAATGCGCACAAATTACAACTGGTATGCCAACTGTCAAACCGTGTTTCACAAAGTTTCAATGATGGCCAATGCATACAAAACCCCCGTTTACATATTGGTCAGCCGTCACCGTCATTTGTTTTTTACGCGTGTTGGACGTTGGTGAGTCAATAATAAAAAGCGTGGTATCACAATTAAAACGAACAATACAGCCAAAACAATGATATAAAGCGGCCAAATAATATTTATATTCAATTAAATTCAACGCAAACATTGCTTGACTATTGTCAACGGTATCAAGATACCGAACAATATGGAGGTATTACCATTTAAAATGATTTAGTATCTGAATATCGTTAGGCTCTTACAATTTAATTTATATGCGGCTTATTTATGAAGCGCACACGGGAAATACAGATAAGAGGATTCCAAATGCTATTTATTTTTGCCGGGTTATTCTTTCGTTCGTTTGGGCGTAAATATGCTTTTTATTGTTTGTTTTATAGTGGGTAATTTATTTTGTAGGCTTTGCTGTAGGGATCAGTGTTTTAGACGAGATCTCAGCTAAATTATTATGACGATAGAGACTAGTTAATTTTAGGACTTAATAAAAAACTTGAGAGGTGTCAAGGGACACGCGGATGGAACGAAGTTCCAGCGATAATCATCTAAAACAAATAAGGAACGTGTTTTAAAAGATTTTGATCACAGCGCCATCTAGCGATAATCATCTAAAACAAAAAAAGTGTCGTGACAACTTTTCCGTAAGAATTTTTTCCGTCTAGCCCCCTTTTGATAACGCGCGATAAGGAACTTCGTACCAATATTACAACATACTACACATAAAAACCTTCTTACTATGACTATTTGTTAGACATATTGTTTGAAACTGAATCCACAACGATCCAAAGGTGCGTGGGTCACATATTATTATCCTAAAGTAAATTCTAATTTACTTTGAATTTTTACTCTGTGGGTAACCCGCATAAACGCAATTAACCAATTTGCGTGTATGTGTATATTATCGTAGCCGTAACCACTTACGATCACGGTGGCCAGTAAGCTCGTTAGCCCACATGGCATTAAAAATGATGAAATATAAGCATTTTACGTTTTTAGGTTCGAAATATAAAATCATTTAAAATACGAATCTTT
The DNA here is from genome assembly GCA_030269945.2 of Trilocha varians. Taxonomy (NCBI): domain Eukaryota; kingdom Metazoa; phylum Arthropoda; class Insecta; order Lepidoptera; family Bombycidae; genus Trilocha; species Trilocha varians. Next base: position 12,951,738 of record AP028277.1, read on the forward strand.
TAAAAACATTTCGTCAGTCACTCGCAGAATTTCCTCTAAAATGCAGATTAATTTTCTAGAAGAATTTCCAAGTTGAGAATTATTGCAGTGCAATTAATCAAAATGCCAAGCCGCGGACGAGTTCGTGAATTTGTAATCTAATTTACGATTTTAGTATTTAATTCTTTGGAATAAGTGTTAGTTTCCTCTGTAGAGAGCGGAGTAAACATGTTTGGCAATTTGACCACTTTGTAAGTCGGATTTAGATACTGCCGTCTTTTAATTCGGTGGTAAATGTTAATAGAGGTTGAACTCGTCTAAATAAATACGAAATTTTGAAAAAATGGCCATTCAAAAATGTATTTTGAACTGATGTATTTTAAGTCGTATTTAGAATTTTAATTTAGTTCTTTGGACAAATTGAATTTGAAATTGTGCTACTCATGCTAACATCATCGAGTCTTTTAATATCTGTTGTGGCAAACAGAAATGTAATGTTATTTTCCTTCAGTTTTAGGTAAACTAGATTTTTTTTAGTCTTTCTAGAATCTTTCTCTTTAGGATTATCCGTTATTTTTAGGATAGTTCTTGTTTTTTTGTGGTACCTATTACACTTAGCGTCAGAACCAAATGGAAGTTAGAGCCTAGCTTAGTGTTTATTTATTTATTTATTATTTAGCTTAATACAATTTTTTCAACTTAAGTTTAACCGCTGTGCCTGAACTAGGCTGTAGGGCCTGTGTTTCAGCTCACAGCGCTCCTCGTCCGTAGTTTACAGTTATAAATGTTCTAAGCCAACAAACAGAAGTAAAACAAAAACATCAACAACAAACTAAAATTATGAAAAAGAAGTATATACTTACTTAAAGTAGTGTTATACTTAGCGGTACGACGCGTTACACACTATATTATTACTCTTAATGTCCAGAGACACTGTAAATTCTCTTTTCTGAAAATAATATTAAAAATTTAAGCAGATACACGTGCCAAAAATTATACTCCAATCTCGTAAAACAAATCCAAATATTTCTCAACTTCTAAAAGCTCATTAAAAGGGTCGTTTAAACAATGACTTTAACTTAGTAAACTAGTCCAGATTGTTTGGGAGATAACTCAGAATTAGAATTAATTTTCATCGCTCAAGTGAGACTGTCTCGAAATATTATCACAGTAATAACGTTAATTGAGAAACTTGATTAGTATAAAATGGATTTAAATTTGAAAATAGGATTTATTGTTAACTTAAGCTATTAAAAATCAATTAGTGAAGTTCCTTTGAAAACTATGATCGCACCAACGTATGTTACTAGATTAACAGGGGTGACGGCTTCAGATTATCGAGTATGTGGAATCCAGTGCTAAACACAACAGTCACTAAGGGTTCATGCTCAGAGAGTCTTGTAGATACAGTGAGTGTGGTGTGTCGTGATTTGAGTTCGAGTTCCAGTGATACAACCCAAAAGCAAACGAGAAAGAGGGTAGACAGATTTGTTTGCTCTTAAATCGACCCGCAGTATCCAGTCTTCTCGTGATCATGACGTTTGCAACAACGTTGAAATATCGAGACAACTCAATTAATTAAATATAGTGGTAAGAACCCGTTTACAATGCATGAAAGTATTATAGAAAACCGCGAGTGTCTGGATAAGTTTATATGTTACTAGAATTTTATAGAAATGCTAAGTTAATACTTTACTAAAAATTATATGGGAATTTGATTTATTAATTTCTCAGTAATGCGTTTTGGGATATGGATAAAACCAAAGTTGGGATAAGGTTACAGAACCACTCTGTATATGAAAACAGACTTACTGAAATCTATCAAAAACATAGTTAGTTCTCATACCGTACCATTTTATACAGTTTAAGAGTATTATTACAAGATTCAGTTTGACAACCTGTCCATCGAATTCCCAGAATTTGTATCTCAAATAACCGAGATGAAATAACAATACAAGACTTCACGAAATTTGATATTAAATTAGATAAAACAGATCTCAATTTCAAACAATAACTAAAATCAGAGCCACAAAGGATGCTCGTCAAAGAAAATGTCTATCAAACTATTGTAAATACACAATTCATTAGTTATTACTGAATTGTTATAAGGAAATGTTTTGCTGTAAAATTACTGTTTGTTGCCTGGCAGAGATCTGGTAACCTTTTGAAACACTTTATTTTTAAGGATATCCAATATTGTTATTATTTTTGTGCTTAAATGAGGAGTCATTGCATTGTATGTTTTCTTTCTATGTTCTAATGTAACTTAAGATATAAACACTCAATTGAAATTTGTCACATCTCATTTAGTGAAATCAAATTATTATCTTTAAATACAAAAACGATTGAAAATTAAATAAGAATTAAAAATTTCAATTATCAATAGAACTGCTTCGTCTTTCAATATTTCTTTTCGATCAACTACCTGCACAATTTTCATAAAATTATACAATAATTTTAATACGCTCCCAAGTCTTAATTCTAATCAATGGTCTTCTTTGTCAGTAATCGAAATTGTTCATCCAATGCTCTTGAAGTGTCTAATAACAGCTTCTACTTTACGAGTTTTTCAATTTAATTAAATCTGTTGGATCCAAACATTTTTTTTATTTTTGTTGTTTTTATGCCAGGACTTAATGACTCTTATTTGCTTCTGTTAAGACTCATAATTGCATTGTCATTATCTATCTAGTACTAGCTGACCCACGCAACTTCGTCGACGTCACAAACAATATATCCTATAGCCTCCCTCGCTAACTGAATTTTCCAAAACTGATAGGATTTTTGAAATCGGACCAGTAGTTTCGGAGCCTATTCGAGGACAAACAAACAATCAAACCTTTCTTTAAAATTATACTAGCTGCCCCGCGCAATTTCGTCTGCGTCGCATAGATAGAAATAAAAAAAATTGTAAATAAAAAATAAAAATTAGGGCTGGACTACCCCTAACATTTAGGGGGATGAAAAATAGATGTTGGCCGATTCTCATAGATACGGGATAAGCACAAAAAATTTCATCAAAATCGGTCAACCCGTTTCGGAGGAGTATGGCAACGAAAACTGTGACACGAGAATTTTTATAAATTAGATAGAGATATTTCTTTATAATTAGTATAGATTTTATTAAAAGACTTCTTGTAGCTTCATTTGAGTATCAAATGATTTTAAATCTGGATATTCTCGGAAATATTCTCCACGAAAACTGAAAAAGCTGTCCGGAATTAGTTTTCTTCGGAACTTTGCTTAAAAACTTTCCATTTTGACATTTATTGGATTCTTGAGTAAGGTGCACGTATTTTTAGACTGCTACGAGTATATTTTAAAATTCGTAAAAATAGACCACGATCTATCATCGTTATCATCGATCACTTGCGGCATTTATAAGCACAAAATAATTTTTGTAAAGAAAATAATATTCATGCATATCGCTGTGATGAAATTTCGCCCTTATTATTAAAATTCCAAGTGATTTTAAAAGAAAGCGAATGAAAATGTTACTGTACTGTACTGTAACAACCCATTACTGCCCACTGCTGAGCTCAGGTCTCCTCTGAAGAGGGGTTAGGCATAGTCCACCACGCTTGCCTAATGCGGATTGGGGACTTCACATATCTTCAAAGGATTTTTAGAACCCTTTTCCGATATGCAGGTTTCCTCACGATGTTTTCCTTCACCGTTTTTAGTCAGTGATGTTGTGAAAAATTGCACATCTTTTTCATATTAAGATTTAGAGGTACAAGCCGGCCGGTTATGAACCCGGGTTTTTGAAAATGTTAAATGATTCAAAATTAATACATACGACTTGTTCTTCTTCAAACTAGGCTTAAAGAAAGTCCTTAAAGGCCTTTTAGTCTCCTCTGACACTCCGAAAATCTATGAGAGACATCAACCACTGACGATCAGATGACCCGTTAGGTCTTCTGTCTACAAGGCAATCTTCTTCTTCTTATATATAAAAATGAATTGCTGTTCGTTAGTCTCGCTAAAACTCGAGAACGACTGAACCGATTTGGCTTATTTTAATCTTGAAATATTCGTAGAAGTCCAGGTCAGGTTTAAACGGTGAGAAAATTTCCTTATGTGACGCAGACGAAGTTGTGTGGGCCAGCTAGTCAAAAATAAATTTAAAAGCCAAATTTGAATTTAAAACCACTTAGACTTTCGAGTTCGTGTGCATGTGTAAGTTCATCACATTTGGTTTAAAGTTTTTTTATTTCCGAGGTAGTTCATTACTCCGTGGTAATTTGTTAAACCTAACCTGGTTTCCTACAGATTTAGCTTCATTCACAACACAATATTACTTTCATTACATTCTCGCAATTTCACGTATGTTCTTCGTCTAACCGAAACTGACACACAATAATTAATATTCAACAAAAGCACACACAAGAGGAGCGCTTCTATCCTCCCAAATTGCCTCCTCTAGGGCTGACGACGAAACTTTTCAAATATATCGCTTTCATGAATTAAAAATGAATTTGGAAAGAGTTTTTTACTTGTTTTATCTGTATATTTAAGTTGGTAAAACTGCTTTGAAAATTGTAAGGTCAGACATAGCGGATGTCTTTGTAAGTTATATAGTCTTGGAATTTTACGGGGAAAACCCCAATAGCCTTATCCAATACCCTTCTTTTTGTTACTGCCTAGAGTAAGTAAAGAAGTTACTGTAAAGAACACAACCATATTATTATTATTATGGCCTACTCCATTGTAAAAATTACTCAAATATGAACCTCTGTAAAGCCATGACAAAGCAAAAGCTGTTTAATTAATTGTGATATTGGAAAAAAGTAGTCGTGGTGGCCGAGTGGCGCGTCTTTTCGAACGGGATGTCGCGGGTTCAAATCCGGCCTTGCACCTCTAAATCTAAATGTGAAAAAGATTTATGTGCAATATTTCAGAACACCACTGGATAAAAAAGGTGAAAGAAAACATCGTGAGGAAACCTGCAAGTCGGAAAAGGGTTCTATAAATCCTTTGAAGATATGTGAAGTCCCCAATCCGCAATGGGCAAGCGTGGTGGACTATGCCTAATCCCTCTTCTGAGGATTGGAAAAAAACGTGACAAGGACGACATGATCAAATTTAGTAATTTCTATAAGTCTTAGTCTAATCCATATTCATCATTTTACATTCCGTTCTTCTTAGAAGCAAGTTTAAAAAAATACTTGTAAAGAACATCATTTTAATATTCATAACAGACCAACCCTATCTCCGAAAGTGCCGATTCGACACACCGCCGGCTTGCCACGAAACTTAGCTCATATTTAATTTGGCAGCAACTCCAGCCTAGATTATTGTTACATGTTAAGTGCTATTATGGGCAGTACGAACCTCCATTGTGTTTGCTCGAAGACGTGGGGTTTGACGACAGCTGAAGTAATTAGATTACGTAGAAGATAAAGCTGCTATGACCTTGTGATGTGGGCTCCTTTTAATCATGTAAGGTAATGTGGAGATGGTTTGTGTGGCGTAAATTAGGTTAGGGATTTTTGAAGAGGTGTTTCTTTTGATGTATATACCAAGGAACTTTTATGAAAAATATTTTAGTTACTAGTAACTCAGTAAACGAATGTTAAGGTCATAATGGTTAGAGGTAATTTCATCGCAATTTGAGCTTAATTAAAATGAGTACTCGTAAATATTTTATTGTAAATAACAAAGGAATCGATAATTAATTCCATCCTTTATCTTTCGGTAAGCGACTGTTAAAGTCTTCAAGTATATATTTTATTGTTCAAGTAATACTTTGCGAATTATAATAGACTTATCCTAATGAGTATAAACTCCAACATATCTAACATTCTCACTTCACAAAATGAAATGGCCCAACTTCACGAAATATTCAAAATCGATGAAATTATTTCCCAGAGTATTTGCCACAGTTTTCTCAACACATAATCGACTTGCAACTTCTACGGCACACAATTCAGCTACCACGAGTGTTAGTTAGTCAAATTCACTCGAATTTGGCTTCATAGCGGCAAACTTTTCACTTGGAGTTAATGTTGAGTTAAGAATTGTTGCTGTATCGGAGTTTGAGATAAAACTGATATTTACTTTTCGAGTTTCAGAGGTTATTGAGTTTTTATCGGTCTGTTTGGTTCTTGGAGATTTTTCTTTATTGCTTGTACTAAAGTTTTTTGACTTTGATTCGACCAATTAGTGTTTGTCTTATAATATATTTATGTCCGGCTATGGAATGAGCTCCCCTACTCGGTATTCTCTGAGCGCTATGACTTGTCCTTCTTCAAACGAGGCTTAAGGAGGGTCCTTAAAGTTAGGTCGTAGGTAGCGACCCCTCAGTGTCCCCTGACATTGCAGAGGTTCATGAGCGACGGTAACTACTTCCTATCAGGTGGGCCGTGGGCTCGTCTGCCTACATGGCAATAAAAAAATTAAAAAAAAATGTTATATGAGGTGAGAGAAACGTGAAGTCGAAGGTTGACAAGTAACCACTTACCATCGCGGGGACTGTAGGATAATTTATTTGTCATGCTAAAAAAGTTATAAATATAAAACCTTTATTATATTACCATTTTCCAAATACACCCAAGAATTAATATAATAAAAATTCTTTTCTTTGTCATCTCAGCTAGTTACACGTTCCATATGGTAATGCTCTGTCGACACATTCTAATACGGGATAAAGCCTCACTGCCCATGTTAGCACTTATCCTGTTATTTTTGCCAGAAGCCTTCTGCGTAAACATAATTTCAATCCCAAACAAAGATGTTTTTGAAGTTGGAGAGATTTTTATCTGAAATTGGAATATTTTGTCTGCCTTTTCTAGGTTTTGTTAGGTATGGAATTGTGACGTCATTTATTATTGTGATAAAAAAAGACAAATACATGGCCGTATACAAGAATCAAGCTGATGATGATGATGCAAATCTTTAAAAACTTGAAGATAAAATCTGAAGGTACAATAACTACACCGTCAAAAAAGAGACTAGTGTGATTGTAAAGAATTCCGTAATCACTTTTTAAACACAATAATCTGTACATACTCTTGATAGCTGAACATAGCTCAAAGAATTGCGTCTTTGAAAGACACACAAGACACATCGGAAGATTCGACCTTCGGTCTCCGAAGGGGAGTGTGTGGCGACCAATAATAACGCGCGAGATCCTGAATCGCGGTTACGACATTTGCAGAAATCTTCGCATATATACGACATCTGAAATCTACTACAGTGGGCTGCGACCTGACCGGGCATACACAACCTCGCCCGGTCTGAGATCTCCCTTTGGCCATAAGTCCACTGTACCCACAATGTGCAAAACATATTGTGCGTAGAACGGATGGCAAAGAAGTTCTAGAGTTCTAGAGTGTCGACCAGTTGGCTTAGCGTAGGCAAATCTTTCACAAGATGGACCGATGATCTGGTCAATGTCGCGGGAAGTCACTGGATGCAGATAGCGCAGGACCGGTAATTGTGGCGAGGGAGGTTTGGGGGAGGCTGATGATGATGAGGATTCTATTTTACCTATTTTACTGTAACTAGCCAAGTCGTGGTGGCCGAGTGGTTGAAGCGCTTGCCTTCCGTACGGGATGTCGCTGGTTCAAAACCTTGTACCTCTAAATCTTAATATGAAAATGATTTTCGTGAAATTTTTCACAACACCACTGGCTAAAAACGGTGAAGGAAAACATTGTGAGGAAACCTGCATATCGGAAAAGGGTTCTAAAAATCCTTTGAAGATATTTGAAGTCCCCAATCCGCATTAGGCAAGCGTGGTGGACTATGCCTAACCCCTCTTCGGAGGAGACCTGAGCACAGCAGTGGGCAGTAATGGGTTGTTACAGTACAATACTGTAACTACTTAAAAAAAGAACCAAACTAACAATGTTTTGATCCCCACATCCTCTTCTCAGTCAATTTGGTACGTCACTAAAATGGAACTATTCAGTCCATATGTAACGCGATAATACAATCTAGTAGCTCCCTCGCACGTTCACTCGCTTATTTCACCAATTTACAGGAACGAATCACGTAGAGGTTGGCCGGTCTCTCGTGAACTATCCTTACATATATTTATTTTAGGAGATACGCTTTTAAATTGTAAGTTGTAGCGGTTTTTAAGAATTACAGACTTTACTGTTATGGGTTTAGAATATTCGTGTGTGAAGTGAGGACCTATTGTACAATTAGACGAGAAAAAACGGAGTTTGTGCCTGTTTACTAAGCCAGTTTCTTATGGGAACCTCCAAAAGCCAAAAATTACTTCAAAAACCGAAACTTGGACCTCTAGGATGTCATATGCATACATCGTAAGAGAACTTCCGAATACGAAATCATTTTTATAGTTCCATAACCACGATGAAATGTGTCTGAGGAGATGTGTGATGTGACGGTAGACCTATCGCCAGCCATCAATGATCGTTCGCTCCCTTCACAGAGGAGAGTTGGGTGTTGTCGCTATCTGAGTGGCTACTTTTGAAACTCATCCATCTGAGATCTACGTCACTGCACTGTCATGCAAGCAAATTTCGCTTTTATTCTTAAGCACTAATAAGGCTTATTATACCGTATTCGTTCGTAAATTGCACCATACAAATCCTTCACATATCTAGACAGCAGTCCGAACGAATCAACGCTTACAAATTGGTTCGTTTATCGTCGATATAAATCCGTCTTATATAAAGCCTTTACTGTTCCAGCGTGTATGTATTGTCCATTCTGAGGGAGTCGGGTGAAGGATTTCAATTCATCTTAATAAATGGGATGGTTGTGTCTGATTTTTAACTGACTTCTATAAGCAGGAGCTTTCTCAATGTTTTTTATATTATCCGATTTTGATGCTTAGTTTTAGTTGTAGTATTATTAGGAAATGAAGGTTTAATATGATGGTAGACCCAGGAAACATCGAGAGGAAGATTTTTTAGTGCTATTTTTAAAAAAATCAGTTTTTGAATGGCCCCTTTTTACAGTTGTGACTATGGTCAAAATTAAAACCCCTCATAGTTTCACCAAGTCTATCTGTCCGTTCGAATGAGTGTTTTTTATTGTCCCCACTTCTGGTTACCATCGCACTTTGGTTCCGACAATGTCAAGGGACAACGAGTATTTTCTCAAAGCTCATTTAAAGATGGACAAGTCAGAGCACTCCTAAAAAGCTCTCAATAACCACTAAACAAACTCGAAACACACACAAGTCGTAACACAAGTCGAAACTCATGTTTTTTCTACTCTTTTATCATCTTCTGATTAAATTCGTTGCGGGGTCCAAGACAAGTTAGCTTTCCCTCGGGTTTTCGTGGGCTTCATTGCTCAGAGTCATTACGATGGTCGCCGCTGTGGATTCTGGCTACACAGGAGTTACAGTGGTGGGAGTGAGAGGTGGGTCAATATCCGAACCACTTACCAACAGATGATCAATAATTTACATGCAAAAATTGCAAAAAAGTAATGCAGCATTGACTTGTTTGTCAAGAATGTCAGTTTCTTGTGAGTAAAATGATCCTTCATTTTCACCTAAATGCAGTTTGCTTTTAACCTACTTTAGATAAACGAGATTGCTACGAGCCCTGGCTTGAAGTGTAAACGCTAGCCTTATTTACACCGTACCGTGTCAATGATCACAGCAATGATCATTAAATACTGAACAGAATAGTGACTATAATTAAGAATGAGTACGTAAAAGTTCCCATGTTACAAAACGAAGAATAATGAATGAAGAAAATGTAAAACAAGATAAAAACTGCCAAACAAAATGAATATAGTGTCTCCATAAATAAAACTCTTGACATCTGACACCTTAAAACAATACATATTTTCAAGAGTGTTTTGGAATTTTTTTGGTGTTTATTAATTGTAATTTTTACGCTACAATTTACACTTGATCAGGAGACTTGAGAAGAATCCTTAAAGTTAGGTCGTTGGTAGCGACATTGTCCCCTGCCATTGCAGAGGTCCATCATCGACTTTAATCACTTACGATCAGTCGGCCTTTTAGCTCGTGTGCCTACATGTCAATAAAAAAATCGACGGTAACACCCTATTTCCACAGTAGAAGGTGCATGTTTAAATAATTTTCAAAATACGCAACGGTGTAATCCATGGACGTAATGTAATGTGGTTATGCATCGACACTCGTACGCTGTATTATTTTGCATATCCATTAAAACGAACATGTGCTTTTTGATATACATAACTATCCAGTTGTTTTGTAAACTTTCTATTATAATTATGAGTATTAGATGAAGGAACACATCGAATTTCATGGAACAGGCAAATAGTCGCTTGCTGTTGTAACGAAGTTCGCGCGTTATCGAAAGGAGGCTAGACGGAAAAATTCTTACGAGAAGTTGTCACGACACTTTTTCTGTTTTAGATGATTATCGCTAGATCGCGCTGTGATCAAAATCTTTTAAAACACGTTCCTTATCGCGCGTTACGTTAGGAAAAAAAATATAAGATATCTTTTAATCGAAAGGAACTTCGTTCTATTCGGATGTCCCATGACACCTCTCAAGTTTTTATTTTTTGAGTAGGAGGAACCTTCACTTTGATGGGATATGTGAGACTCGAACCGCACCAAAACCTACTTCTAACACTCGACGTCTGAACTCCGGCTGAGGCCCCAACTTAACATGGAATTACGTGGAACGGCTTGACGCGTTAAACACTATGGCATTCTTTACCGTCGCACCGTCTCGGAAGCTAAACCAATACGTGTTGGAAACGTCACTCTGTTCTAATACGGACTACCTATTAGAAAAATGGGTAAAATTAAAAAAAAAAACTTATAAAAATCAAAATTCGTTTAAACAATATATTTTTGGACAGTGTTTTTTTTATTGCCATGTAGGCAGACGAGCCAACGGCCCACCTTTAGGAAGTGGTTACCGTCGCTCATGAATCTCTGCAATGTCAGGGGACACTGAGGGGTCGCTACCTACGACCTAACTTTAAGGACCCTCCTCAAGCCTCGTTTGAAGAAGATATAAGATATATAAGATTTTAGATATTTTTAAATTGCGATTACTAAGGCATTAAGCCATATTCTTTGGTAATAATATTTTTACTGGTCGTATAAAACCATCAGCTACCATCACCTTCAATATGTACCCTCACTAGGAAATCACCCTGTAGAAGCCTGTAGAAGCTTTTCTAAATGCACAAACATTTCCCTGATCAAAGATTTACTACGAGCTTTGAGTCTAGGTAATAAAGAACTTATCTGTCAATGGAAGTAACAGTCTAGCTTAGCCGCTTCCAAACAATTTACAAAAGGTTTTCTGCTAGTATCTCTAGTTAATACCCTGTTTTAGTGATGGGACACGTATTCGGATGAATTATCGATAGATTAGGAAAATAAAATTTTTAAAATAAGATTTTGAAATAAAATTTATTGCAGAAAAATATATAGAAGAAGATCTTTAGAAATATACACAAAAACACTCAAAATTATTGTATTAATAATTATAGCTTTTATGTTCAAAATTTTCAGTCCAATCTTCGCATTTAAACGTCATTTGACTTTTATCACTAGGTCTAGATCTTAACTAATTACCGTCGTGGACTTTCGCAATCTAAAAAGACTACCTACGATTTAATCTTTTCTAAAGGAGCTTTCAAAACAATGTGTAATTTACTATATCTTTTGTTGCATTTCAATTTTAAATACAACTTCATTAATATTCATCAAATAATCGATACTAACTTTGTCCCATCCCTATGCATCAACTGCGTGAGTATCAGACCTTAAGCCGGAGTATTTACAAGGATTTATTACTTTGTACGATATTTCGGCAAGTTCCTCACTAACTTGCTTTTGTTTTCTTACACCTTGGCTCCGAAATCCCTCTGAAGTTCCAAAGTTAAAGGATGGGGGTGGGGATTATTTGCAAATTTTTATAAAATAAAAATATTGATAATGATGGCTTGGGTCGTAGACCTCGTCTTCAGTAGTCCTCTGTTTTTTATATTGTATTTTTAAATTGTTATTATTTGTATTTTTTTAAAGATATAATGTAAAAAATAAGTGAAAATAAAGAATATATTTACATTTTAATAGTTTCTTCGAAATACTTTTTAATTTTCATAACAATAAAATTTAATTTATAGATTCTTAAATTTGGATAAGTAGTTAACTATAATATTATTTTTGCAATAATAGTATGTTTCATTATTATTATTTGAAGATTACAATTATAACATACATTCCTTTTAAATAACTCTATTAAAGAAATCTACATCAAAATCCATCGCGTGGTTTTAAAGATTTAGGAGAATTTTAATAGAAGGTAATTATAGGAATTAGAAATTCAGGGACAGAGAAAATGACTTTGTTTTATACTATGTATAATAAAATCATTAGTATGAGTATGATCATGTTTCAGCGTATCAATATCTATACGGGAACCTCACTTGTTTGTTTTAATAAGTTTAAAAGGTTTGGCTGTTAGCAGTTCATTGGCGCAACATCGCAGCTGTGTCCTAACAGCATTCAATAGAAGTTACGGCTCGCCAAGTTAGTGTTACTATTATACAACTTTGAGGAAATATACTGGCTGGTATAATAGTTGGTATAGATGATTTTTCATATCTAAAGTGATGGCTTCTGTTTTTGGTAGAGTTATTGTTATGTAGGCAGAGGAGCTAAAGGTTATCTTATCGTCAGTGATTACCATTGCCTATAAATTTCTGCAATGTCACGGGACACTATGGGGCACCTAATTACGACCCACTCTTAAGAACTTAAACCTCTTGACAGACAACCCATTGTACTGTTATTTTCGTTGTTCAACCCATTACTTCTTACTGCTGGAGTCAGTTCGCCTCAGTAGAGCAGATGGATGTATGATGATGACGATGATTAGATTTGAAGACAGTCTATTTCCAAAAATTAATGTATCATCAGAAATTACAAAAATAACAACGCGTTTCGAGATGTAAATCATTCCACTCTAATTATCAACCCCAAACACTACGAATGTACGATATTATTTTAAATTAAATGGAAATACTATTTCATTAACGGTACCATTTTAAATGAGTTGAAATATTATCATAAAATAATATACTATACAGAAAGATAGTACCACCCTTTTCAGAAGTACCGATTACTGTTACATTAGAGTCAAGCAATAAATCTGACTTTTGAATTTAAATTACATCTTTAGGTGATGGTTGAATGATGTGGCGATTCTGAAAGTTTGATTTGCATTATTTTTAAACCATTAAGTACTTATTTCGTTTATGTGAAAGGAGAATTTACGTTAATAACATTCGCGGTTATCTACATCACTTTCTAGCATACCTAATTAACAAATTAATAATTAGAGAAGTCTTCTTTCGCTCATGTTGTTTGCGAAAACGTGGAAATATCTAGAACACTGGATTAAAAAAAATGGCGGTAAGAACCGATATAATTAGTCTAAGTAAGGGCAAATTAATTATGCACGAAAGAGGTGTATAAAATTGAGTTCTTAGAACAATTTTTATGAAGATTTATTTCTGTACAATATTTTTGTACTACATAGTGATTTTAACAACCAGACCGCGTGCTATGTACTCGCTTGTGGAAAATTGTAAATTCGCATATTTGGACGGACGTGACTCATTTCAGTTTAGTTTTAGGTTAAAATAGTGAAGTGGTAATATAAACACTATCTAATTTCTCGATATAGAAAATCTAAGTTTTTAGGTTACGTCGTAGGTAGAGGCCCTGCAATAGTTACAGTAATCATTTACAATTAGATGACGGGGTAGCTAGTCTGTCTACTTGGCAATTCAAATTAATAATTTTCTACATTTTATGGCCTCCGTAGATAATTTATTTGATACAATATTGTTATTGATTTTTTAATTTCGATTTCTGTATCTGTACCAACCCATTACTGCCCACTGTTGGTCTCCTCAGAAGAGGGATTAGGCATAGTCCACCACGCTTGCCCAGTGCGGATTGGGGACTTCACATATCTTCAAAGGATTTTTAGAATCCTTTTCCGACATGCAGGTTTCCTCACGATGTTTTTCTTCACCGTTTTCAGCCAGTGGTGTTGTGAAAAATTGCACATAAATCTTTTTTTCACATTTAGATTTAGAGGGACAAGCCGGCCGGATTTGAACCCGCTACCTCCCGTTCGGAAGAAAGCGCTTCGACCACTCGGCCACCACGACGATAACTGGTTGATAATTGATTTCTGTATCGATGTTAATCTTAGTTCAGATAAACAATATATTTTAAGTCTGACATATAATTTGAATTGATGACACATCATACAACTTGTATCTTGTAATTACATAAGGTCTTATTAATGAGATTTTCCATTAAAAATAGCTTTTGTATAGACCATTCAAATTTCCTTAACATTTTATTTATTAATTCCATCGAACGTAGGCGTTCAGTTAAATTACTCGCATGTACGAATTCAATCGATCGAAATTAAAAGGCCCGACGTCGCTTAATACCGATCCCCTTTTTCTCTCGAGTTGCTAATTAAAAAATCGATATCGATAAAAGTTTCCCAACTCTAACATGGCCCTATAATTGCTCGCGTGCTGAGCTCAGCCTATTCACAGCTTATTTCAAAAACATATCACGGAATTACGTTCACAAGTGTTGTAAATATATTAGATTAGTATTTTCGTGATAGACGGAAATTCTTATGAAAAAGTTGTCACAACACTTTTTTTGTTTTAGATGATTATCGCTAGATGGCGCTGTGATTAAAAAAACATTTTTTTAAGTTTTAATAATTAGTTAGTTTAAAACGTCTGCCTCTCTCTCTCTTATATAAGAGACAGACGTCTGTCTCTTTTTTTTTAATTTTATTACAATTCCCTCACTAATTAATCGAAAGGAACTTCGTTCCATCTGGGTTCACCTCTCAAGTTTTTTATTTATATCTTCATCTAAAGAGCCTATTTAAATTACTCATTTACCTATACGCTTTATTTGCAGAGCCCAACAAAATCACTAATATGTACGAAATAAATCTATAACACTTCAATGAAAAGACGAAAAAATCTCGACATCGCTTAATTCCGATCCCTTTTTTCTGTCGAGTTGCTAATTAAAAAATCGATATCGATAAAAGTTTCCCAACTCTAACATGGCCCGATAATTGCCCGCGTACTGAGCTCAGCCTATTCACAGCTTATTTCGGTGTCTTGAACATCTCACCCCTTTTGAAGGGAACTAAAGTTTGGAGTTTTTTTACGGAGACAATAAGCTCGCTTGAGATGAGCTCAGAACTTTTTAGTTGGAAGTTACTCTTTATAATGTTAAGCATGGTTTTTTAAGAGATGTTATCTTTTTAGTTTATTTTTTCTTGTGTGAAATTTTCTTTAATAATTAAATCAACCGTAATTTTACTGTTTTGAACTAGGTAGTGCAAGTTTAGAAAGTGTATTAAGAAAGAATAGAAATGTACTTCAAATATTATTATAGTGTTTTTAATATGATATACCTATAATGGTTTTCTTAATATCAAAGTTACTTAGTGTTGTATCGGCCAATAATTACGTAAATGAAACGTTATTCTTTTTTGTCAAAAACTTATGTTTATTTATTTTTTTTCGTTGGGGCAAATCACCGGTATGTGGGAGTTGAACCGCACTAAAACCTCCAACCGCTCACACTCAGCGTCCGAACCCCGGCTGAGGCTAGAACTCGCACGGGGCTATGAGGGACGGCGCGACGCGTTACGGTCTCGGCACTCTTTCCCGTCTCGCCGCCCCCTACAAAAACTTATGTAAATCTGAAAGAACTCCTTATGAGAAGGCCAAAGATAATGGCTTTGCAGTGGCGAAGACTCTTTATAATACCATTCCTATCGGGTTCCTCTTCGAGACTAACAAGAGACTCTGCCAGGTCAGTTTACGTTAATTTAATGAAAACTAAATACTTATTCACAGGCTTTGCCTAGTGTGTGGATAATTGGTAACTTGTTCAGGCACATCTGTAAGTTGAATCCTATGTGTATTTAGTATAAGTTTTCTATCAAATGTGTAATGGATTTAACTCACAATAAACATATCTTTATTCTCTTCTCTTTATTCTTGTTAGAATCTAGTTACTTGACATTTGAGCAGAAAAAAAAACAAGTAATCAGTCTTAAGTGTATTACGCAAACGACCACAAATCCTCGACCAAAAAAACCAAGTCATAATAATAACGGAAAATATTATAACCTTATAACTTTCAAGAATGAAAGCATTTTCATCAAACGTCGTCGTAAAACCCCTGACAAACAAGAAGGGAAGAAAAATAAGGAATAATGTTGAAAACATCGCGGCTATTTATCACAGGTACGAGATTTATCAGCTATAGAATAAAATCTGAGGTAATACGTGACTTTGCTATTGTGGACATTTATTTATTAAAGGAAAGAATAGAAAAATTAACGCATAAAGACATGCTTACATAGGTCTATAAGGCAATAATAGGGAATTATAAAGCATTTAGTACATTTATGTAGTCATGTTTGTTATTTTGATATTGAGCCCAACGTTACGACTCACCATACATAGCCCATTGCGTGGATGCTCATGTGGGACGAGTCGAATGGAAGCGTGGCCTATAATATATTGCTTGGGCCACGTTCTGTTATTTTGTCACTAACACTTAGATTAAGACTTACTAACACTTTTATGTATGTATTGTAATGTGGGCCCGTGTAGCCACTATGTTTAAAACTAAATAAAAATAAATAAATATTTGTATTAAATAGTAGTATTACAAATTCGTTGATTTTTGTAACTTTGTCTGCGGTATGTCGCGTTTCTATATTGGCAAGACAACGTACAAAACAAATGACGGTGACGGTCGACCAACATGAAATTTGGAAGTTGGTGAGCCAATAAGAAAACGTGACATAAAAAGGAATGATTGGCTAAAGATTGTGCGTTTGTCAAACTTGTGATTATTTACATCACGTCAAAATTACAAAAACTTTATGACTAAAAGTGAATTCAACTCAATTATTTATTGATATCTGATAATAATTTTTAAATGGAATCCTATATGACAAGACCACCACGTTCAAGAAGAAAAAAACTTGAGAGGTGTCATGGGACATCCGAATAGAACGAAGTTCCTTTCAATTAAAAGATATCTTATAATTTTTTTAACGCGCGATAAGGAACGCCATCTAGCGATAATCATCCAAAAAAAGTGTCGTGACAACTTTTCGTAAGAATTTTTTCCGTCTAGCCCCCTTTCACAACGCGCGATAAGGAACTTCGTTCCAAAAACAATCCGAATTTGCCCACTACCCAAAATTATGTGGCCATTGAATATTAGCCCCATATTACAGCGACCCTACAATTTAAAAGTTTGGAAACCCCTAGCTGGCTCATTAATCTCAACACTCAAGGAAGAATATCAAAACATCCCCTAAGAACTCATATTCCTCAAATTCACAAAAACTCTTATATCTCCGATCTCTAATGTAACAACATCTTTACAAGAGCCGCGCTGAGAATTTTTATTATTCACAACCTTTGGTACTGACGTCTTGATGAATGCTATAAAGAACTTCAAAATTTTATTTCACGCCTAAACGTGAACGCGTAAAATTTACGGCTGGCGGGTGTAATGTCCGGAGAAAAGACGTACAAAATAACAGAGAGGACATTGGCTTTAAGGTTCAAGGTGGTTGGAGGTTTTTTGCAGCCCGTATAACATTGGGCGTGCGATAATCATCTAAAACAAAAAAGTGTCGTGACAACTTTCCGTAAGAATTTTTTCCGTCTAGCCCCCTTTCACAATGCGCGATAAGGAACTTCGTTCCAATAAATAAAAAGCTAAGATGACGTAAAGCCAAGCTATTATTTTAGTCGACTAGCAAATAGTTTAGTAGCTAAACTACTGGCTATCATATACACAGAACTGGCTATATATACAGAAATCGTTTTGATGAACCAATGAACTCGACTAATAATCAACACATTCGGACTTGTTTACTCGGTAAGACAGTAAGCAGAAAACTAGTGAAAATATAATAATAAATATATAATCCCGGGAGTATGACACACCCAACATCCTAGGGAGTTGAACCGCACCACTCCTCTCAAAAACTCCGTGGTGAAAATATTTTTGTAGTTTCCGTCTACACTCAAAAGTCTTTGCCTTGACAAGAACTCAATTTGTTTTTTTTATTTTTTTCGTTCTAGTAGGTAAGCTTTCCTTTTTACTTAAGTGATGTTAATATTTCAAAACACCGTCTCATTTTGATTCGGGACGCTTTTTAACTAATTAAATCATTTTTTTCTCTTTGATTTATTACGAAGTATTAATTAACGTTGGAGTTTTCAGAGATGATGTAATTACCGTCTTGTAAGGTTCTTCATTTAACATCGTGTCAAGGTTGCTGCTCGTTTGTGGAAAATTTAATCGAGAAGTAGGTAGTTCACATCTTATTTTGTCTATACTTGAGAAATTACCTCAATTGCATATAAAATAGAAGTAATTTCGAAATTACGTACCTTGGCTACCTTAGCCAGCTTTATTGTACTTGGATGGAAGTCCCTAGTAGTGGGGCGGCGCGACGGGAAAGAGTGCCGAGACCGTAACGCGTCGCGCCGTCCCTCATAACCCCGTGCTGGGTTCTGGCCTCAGCCGGGGTTCGGACGCTGATTGTGAGCGATTGGAGGTTTTAATGCGGTTCAACTCCCACATACGGATCCAGTGATTTCCTCCAACTGAACAAAAAAAAATCTAGTAATACGACTTAGAAGCCTATGCCTGGCGATACACGCCTTTGAGCTTGAATATAATCACTATCGAAAATAGTTAAGAACTTCAGAACTCTAGGACTTTTAAGATATCAAAGTATCCAAATGTAACTTCCCAACGTCCAACATATGTAAAAAACAAACGACGTTGACGGCCGACCAACGTGTAAATGGGGGTTTTATATGCATCATTGAAACGATGTGAAACACTGTGCTACATATTGGAAGTTGGCAAGCTAATATGGAAATGCGGCATCATATTTATGTATAGAGCTATAGTTACTTATGCTATGTATGTGGCAAAGGCCAAAATTGTCATTACATTACACGTAATTTTATCATTGTTCTCTAGATTTTCATCCTATTTGTTATATCTCTCTAACTCCAACTGATTAAAAATATCAGCCCCTTGATATTTCCTGAACTTTCCACACAAGATTGACAAGCCACCATCAAATTTATAGCGACAGAAAAGCGCGATTCACGCCAACTCCCTTTCAGCGGGATCGCATTAGCTTTGTAAAATATGCGGATTCTCTAAACTTCCTCATTGTGCCGCCGCTGAAACTCGAACTTTCGAACACTTAATCACTTAAGTTCTCGATAACGTCACACGCATTCAAGTAGAATGTATGATCTATTGTCATGGTGTAATTACAGGATGGTAGCAAGCAATGATAGTAGGGTAAAACCTATGTGCTATTGAAACCTTTTTCTTTTATTTATTTCCAAACTTAAGTTGCCGTAGGTCGTTTGTCAAGTTTTGTTAGCAAGGATGTCTCAAAACACACATAAAAACATAATCATACCAATACCATATATTTGGACAGTTCTTCGAATCATTAGAATTTTACGTACAACTTCGTAAGGTTTTCCACTTGAATGATTTCTAATCAAAAATTCGCTTGGCCTTTGATCAGAAATGTTATTTGGATTGGAAAGAGGAAATGTGACGTGAGGTGAGCCGTGGGCTTAATGTCGCGGGGAATTCTACGAGTTGCCAAGAGGATCATTTAAGGAATAGCTACATTTATTTTGTGTCTTTTAAGCTTTGATCTTAAGTAAAAATAAACACAGTTTTACTAAACACAAGATGAAACTGATAGAACATCTAAAAACTTAGAAATAAAACGATGAATTTACTAGTGTATTGGAAAATGATGTCTATTGCGTTATAATTAGGAATATATTCGTTGCAAAGGGTAATGCGACATCGAATTTTAACACCGAAAATGTATTACTTGTTGTCATTTCGTCTTCACTTTATTATATACTAGGTGACCCGCGCAACTTCGTCTGCGTTACAAAAGGGTTCAAAAATTGTAGCCTATGTGTTATTCTGATGTATAAGCTATATTGTGGTAAAGTTTCATTCAAATCCATTCAGTAGTTTTTACGTGAAAGAGTAACAAACATCCATACATCCATACTTACAAACTTTCGCCTTTATAATATATATTAGATCTAGTAGGTATATGTGATTAAAACTTTGGTATGCTTTGGTAGAAATGGATTTCTTATGGAATATAAAAATAGAACTTAATAAACTTATTCAGACACTCGCGGTTTTCTATAATACTTTCATGCATTTTCAACGGGTTCTTACCACGATATTTAATTAGTTGAGTTTGAACTTAAATCGAACCGCAGTATCCAGTCTTCTCGTGAGCATGACGTTTGCAACAACGTTGAAATATGAGACAACTCAACTAATTAAATATCGTGGTAAGAACCCGTTGAAAATGCATGATGTATTATAGAACTTAATGTTAAAGCTAAATATTACAATAGAGACGAATAGTCAAACTTGAGTCTCGATCCTAGTTTGGATGTAAATCAATAAATTGATCTACTTTTATGTTTTTATTCCTGTTACACAATTTTTATCAACTGTCACACATGCTATACATCACCTGTTCCAATCACGAGACTTGTTGAAAAATCTGTTAGGACGTTCAACAAACAAGTTTGATTGAAAATGTAACGGTTTGTTAGTTTTATTTTAAAACTCTCTGTCGGTACAGATTTTTCGTCTGTTTAGATTGCTCCAATGTTTTTCGTAGCGAAATTTTCGGTGTGGTTTTCAATTTTAAACTTCTGACGCAAACTACACTGAATGATCTTTTTTCTTTTGCTGTACCTTATCTCATTCGAATGGGCGCCATTTTTTCTGAAAAAATTGCAATTCACTATATTACCTACATACGGTCGCTCCTTAAATATTATTGAAATAGTTGATCTTTTTTCAAACACTGAAATCCTTATCTGATCTTAAGGTCCACAAAACATGATAAATTTCTTTAAACACTAGCGGTTATCTACATCACTTACACTATTACTAAACGGGTTCTTACCACGATTATTTTTAATTGAGCGGACCCGATATTTCAGCACTGTTTCAAGCGCCATGATCACGGGAAAACTGAGGAACTTCAGGTAGGTCATTTAAGAGCAGACAAATCTGTCTACCCTCTTTCTCGTTCGTTTGCCGGTACCACTGGAACTCGAACTCACATTTAAAAATAATCTTGGTAAGAACCCGTTTAGTAATTCCAGTAATAATTGCTACACTTCTTTTGCTACTCCTTATCCCATTTAGATGGGGTCGGCGCAATATGTCTTCTCTCTCCTCTCCTTTCTATCTTTCCATACATCATCTGTCACACCACAAATCAACTTATCATCCTTCACACAATCATACCATCTTTTCTTCGGCCTTGCTTTCTCTTCGTCCATAAAAACATGATGCTATTACCACAAATCAGCGAATATCCACTAATAATTGCTACACTATGGCAGGAAAAATCTAAAGCTTTTTCAAGCCCCAAGGGATTTAAAAATGCATGGAAACTATAGCAGGAACCATCCAATATCGCGTAGACGATTTATAAAATGGAGAAAACTGAACGAAGCAATACTCACAATTTGCTGACACGATTCGACTGCTATTTCTGGAAGAATTTCAATAGAATTTTGTTTGAATTTTTTGATTAAAATGGAAATAATAGTGTTTTTGTAGATTAAGCCATTTGCACTTGTCGACTTTGAAGACAATTGAATGCTTAACGCCCATCATATAAAGCTCAAAATGCAAACTACTCGATTAACTTAAATGGCCTGAATAAGTCGTGGTGGCCGAGTGGTCGAAGCGCGTCCTTCCGAACGGGAGGTCGCGGGTTCAAATCTGGCCGGCTTGAACCTCTAAATCTAAATGTGAAAAAGATTTATGTGCAATTTTTCACAACACCACTGGCTAAAAACGGTGAAGGAAAACATCGTGAGGAAACCTGCATGTCGGAAAAGGATTCTAAAATCCTTTGAAGATATGTGAAGTCCCCAATCCGCACTGGGCAAGCGTGGTGGACTATGCCTAATCCCTCTTCAGAGGAGACCTGAGCCCAACAGTGGGCAGTAATGGGTTGGTACAGTTATTCTTTAACATTTCTGTTGAATATACCTGATGAAAGTGGTTATCATCGCTCACGGAACTATGCAATTTGTCAACCTCAATGATAAAAACACAGGCAGCTTCTCGTGAAATCTTCCGTCGCAACATAATATTTTTATGTCGCGTTAATTATGGAGCCCGCAGGAAGTGTGTGGCCGTTTTTGTACAATTTATCTGTTAGTACAAGTCATGTATAGGGTAACCAAAGTTTTATAAACGTAGAATTATGTTTTGATTAGGTTAAAACATACAAAAAAAACTTGAGAGGTGTCATGGGACACCCGAATAGAACGAAGTTCCTTTCGATTCAAAAGATATCTTATTTTTTTTTTTCCTAACGTAACGCGCGATAAGGTTTAAAAGATTTTGATCACAGCGCCATCTAGCGATAATCATTTAAAACAAAAATAAGAACTGTGTTTTAAAAGATTTTGATCACAGCGCCATCTAGCGATAATCATCTAAAACAAAAAAGTGTCGTGACAACTTTGCGTAAGATGTTTTTCAATTTTTTGCGATAACGCGCAATAAGGAACTTCGTTCCAATATCCTGCATTTTTAGACGTAGTACCAACGGACAAAATGTTTATGGACTATTTATTCATCACCAGAAATTTATGGTGATCTCTCATGGATAAATTACAGGCGCATGGTACAGAACAAAAGAAGTGCAATACAAACTTAAAATTATTAATACTTTGAGATTGATCTTAGGCTCCCTAGCGAAGTAATATGAATGTCTTTCGCAAGTGAAGGCCGTATAAAAATGTATGGGCTAATAACAGGCTAAAACGATGATAGAAAAGCATCGTAATTAAAACATGAAGAATAATATTACAACGAAATAAACTTATTCAGACACTCGCGGTTTTCTATAATACTTTCATGCATTTTCAACAGGTTCTTACCGGGCCTAAATGACCCCTCCCGCAACTTTCCTGTGGTACGGCAAGGAAAAACGAGCGGTGCGAAGAGTGTACTATTAAAGGCATTGGGGTCTAAAAGACCGCGTGTTACCCTAACGTCTGGTTATGGTCCGGGCCAATTACACCTCGTGTCGCAGAGAACGGCAAATATGCAAAAATCGGTCTCGCAGTGAACGTGTTTTTTAATTGAGTTGTCTCGATATTTCAATGTTGTTGCAAACGTCATGATCACGAGAAGACTATATCGAGACAACTCAATTAATTAAACATCGTGGTAAGAACCCGTTGAAAATGAATGAAAGTATTACAATGAAATTTCTATATTGGTGAAAGATTTGTATAACATTGTACTGAAATCTTGAATCAAGGATTTAATTGGGAGAGGGGAAAGGTCGTACAACAGCTGAGCTCGGTTACATAATTATGTAGGATGTTCTAATGATAATTTACGGGTTTGCGGCAATTACCTGCTGGATTTGGCCTTATTTTATTGTATACGGCTTATTGTTCAAGTAGAGGTGTTTTCATGTTGTTCATATTTTTACCTTCGTAGTAGAGTTTCAAGTTTTGGAACAAGTGGTTGACAGAGAAAAGATGTAATTAAATATTGTTTGTGATATTTAAGCACTATTTCTTATTCAAATGAGGCTTCAAGAGAATCCTTAACAATAGACCGCAGATAGTAATGCCGGAGTATCGTTTAATGTAAAAAGGTGAATGCTTGTAACCACTTAAGATTGGCTCTCTGCAGCACTGGTCCTCCGCACACCTGCGTTGCAATAAAAAAAAACTTGAGAGGTGCAGGGGACACCCGCATGGAACGAACTTCCTATCGATTAATTAGTGAGGGAGTTGTAATAAATTTTATTTTTTTAAGTTATAATAATTAGTTTGTTTAAAACGTCTGCCTCTCTTTCTCTTTCTATAAGAAATATTTTGATCACAGCGCCATCTAGCATTAATCATATAAAACAAAATAAGGAATTGTTTTAAAAGATTTTAATCACAGCGCCATCTAGCGATAACCATCTAAAACAAAAAAAGTGTCGTGAAAACTTTTTCATAAGAATTTCCATCTAGCCTCATTTCGATAACGCGCGATTAAAGCAACATTGAAATATTCCTAGCATAATATGTATTTAAGCTATAACCTATTCACTAGTCTTGCACAACTGTAAAAACTGTACCAACCCATTACTGCCCACTGTTGGGCTCAGGTCTCCTCAGAAGAGGGATTAGGCATAGTCCACCACGCTTGCCCAGTGCGTATTGGGGACTTCACATATCTTCAAAGGATTTTTAGAACCCTTTTCCGACATGCAGGTTTCCTCACGATGTTTTCCTTCACCGTTTTTAGCCAGTGGTGTTGTGAAAAATTGCACATAAATCTTTTTCACATTTAGATTTAGAGGTTCAAGCCGGCCGGATTTGAACCCGCGACCTCCAGTTCGGAAGGACGCGCTTCGACCACTCGACCACCACGACTGTAAAAACACTCCTTCAAAAATAAACTACCAGCCAAAAATATTATTCAAATTCCCCATAAAATTATTCTTATTCCACTCCATAACTTGAACTTTATATCCGAATGACGTTACGCTCCAATTTTTCACGGCAAGATACAGTTAAATCATGGACACCCCATTCCGAAGTGTCACAATGGAGAAATTCGCTTAGAAGTTGTGATATACTGCCCCAAACCAGGAAGTTCCGTCGCTGATTAGCACAGAAAAGAATTTTCTCGTACACTGCACGGGTATAAGCTTATTTGTACAATTTTTCCCTAATACTTTGTATGTCTGTGATAAATTTTATGTTAGTTCTGTGTTCGTTGTTCTTGCGAAGTTTCGTGTTTATCGTTTATCGTGATGTCGATGTGGTTATAATATTTTTATGTGTGTTTATCTAGTGTTATTGGGTTGGGATATCTTTGATCTAAAATAACCACCATTTGAGCTGGATTAGTTAGATAGGTAGATTTGTAAATTAATATCATGGTCTGTTTTTGGAGGACTAACTGTTATCTGCATCTTTAAGTAGGATAGGTGTTTGTTTTGGTCAAGAGGAAATTGTCGGACTTCGATCTGCCCCACAAGTAGGGTATGTGGTAGTAGAACCGCACTAAAACTTGTGGCTCACACTCAGCGACCGAACTAATCCTATTCACCCATTCGAGTGGATAGGTGCCTGGGTACTGGGTACTGAATACTGAAAAAATAATGAGTTTATTTTAAATCGTAAAAAATAATACAAATTAACTGCCGTTTGTCTTTTTACGTCGCCACGACAGAAATCGGTTTTACGTGCTTATAACCTTAGATCAAAAACTGAGAATTGACACGAGACTTTTGTGCCGATTTTCAGAGTAGCTTCGGTCATAAAATCATTATTTGAACAGACAAAAGGATAAGGATCTTTCTTGTACGTGTATGAAAATATACCTCTCGATGTAATACTGAGATATTATTTGAGTGTAAACCTCAATCTGAAATGAGTTTTTAAATACCAGTCGTAATCTCAGAACTCAAGTTTCAAGTGTAGTAAATAAACTTTTAATTAGCACATTTCACGAAGTTTCTAGTTGTTTTAAATTACTATTCGCTGTTCGCCTATTTCGACAACAATCGAGCAATCAAGAGTCTTGAAGTAAGAGCTGTAAAATTGATTGAAATAAAAAGGCTAAAGGCAAGGATTTTTTAAATTTCTCTTTTTTATAAAGATCTATTTATTTATTTTTAGAAACAGTTGCTTCAACAGAGTAAACATCAAATCTAAATTATTTAAATCATTAATTAAAAACAGTAAGTATTTTAATTGAAATTTTAGGCGCCAATTTCATTTATTAGGTTCCGCCATTTTTCAGTCACTTGTAGACTTTAAGTATAATAATATATGTGATAAATTTTTCAAATCTCTATTCTTTCTAAAGTTGAAATTCTGGAATGAAGAATACGATGTGGCAATTCTACTATGCTTCTGTTTTTAAGCACATTTGAGTGGTCAGTAGCTTTGTTGGTTTGTTTACTTTTGTTGCTGTTGGCACACGGCATCCGTTATAGGTTTTAGGTTTCTGCTGAAGATCAGTGCTTTTGGTCGTCTTTGAAACCGCCCTGAGGACTATGTCTTGTTCGTTTTCTTTAGTTTTAGTATAAGAAATTATGTACTGTACTGTAACAAGCCATTACTGGCCACTGCTGAGCTCAGGTCTCCTCCGAAGAGGGGTTAGGCATAGTCCACCACGCTTGCCCAGTGCGGATTGGGGACTTCACATATCTTCAAAGGATTTTTACAACCCTTTTCCGATATGCAGGTTTCCTCACGATGTTTTCCTTCACCGTTCAGAAATTATGTATCTTTGGTCTAAATTATACTTACGGTTTAATGTTATGTTATGAATGTACTCGATGTGCGTGTTGAATGAATGTTTTTTCTTTCTTTCTTTTTTCTATCTCTGAGCTTTAGAAGTTTTAAAAGAATTAATCTTAAACGCGAAAAAATAAATTCAGATTTTGTGAAAGGTATATTCATTCTGGAGAAGAAAAATAATTTTGGTGATTATAATCAACGACAGCGAGTAATAAGACTTCAATTTTTTTTAATAATTTTAATTATATCTTTTGTGAAATCACCTGATAAAATTCTTTAGTTTTTCTTTAACAAATAAATAAATAATAAATAAATAAGCCTTTATTCCAAAAATAAGAGAAGAAAGCAAAACTAGTAACCACACTTATAATAAAAAAAACACAAGATTACACTTTTATAATATTTCTAAACTATATATATCCTATATATTACTCTGTGACTTAAATAATGTCTCTTATTTCGGAGTGCCTTTTGGCAAAGACCTCCTCTAGTCGCTTCCACTCCTGGCGGTCTAGACAAGCTCTTCTCCAGTAAGGACCAGCTGCTAGTCTGATTTCGTCTTCCCATCTCTTATGTTGTCTACCTTGGGAGCGTTTGCCATCTCTCTGGTACAAGCTTGTGACTACTTTACTCCACTTTTCTGTTTTGCCTCTGAGAGTATGGCCTAACCATCTCCACTTCTGTTGGTCGATCTTTGTTCGGATATCGGTTACTTTTGTTCTAGCTCTTATAATTTGACAATTAACTTTGTCACTTTTCTTTATACCAAGCATGCTTCTCTCCATAGACCTTTGACACATTCTCAGCCTCTCCCTGTGGACTCGGCCCAACAACAAATTCAAGAAACAAATAACTTAAAATGTAGAGTATAAAATACAACTTCAAGTAAATCACCTTGTAATTTTCAATTCATTCCAGTCTAGACATGTTTTCTTATAAAATTGTCATAAACATTTTAATCTCAGTCAAGTTTTATAAAATCTTGCTACACTTCAATTTATTAAAACTTTTATAAAATATTTTTCTTTCATTTCGAAGTTTCTAAGAAAAATGAGTTCAAATTCGACTGAAATATTTGTATTCGTTTTGTACACATAAAATTCTGTAAAAATTAGTTAAACGAAATTTTTATGAACCCTTATTATATTAGAAAAAAATCAGGCTCTTTGAAAATAAATATTAAAAGCTTGTAATTACTTTGACGTATAACTTTACCCAAGAAGTGATAGAAGTATCAAAAATAAACAACCAGTCAACCCTCTATAAAGTAAAGGGTGGGCCATATAAAGTTTGCATTTTTCGACTGTCATGTTGGCTGTGTGGCATGTTGCGCCATCCTGTTGAAACCAAATGTCGTACATGTCATACTCTTCAACTTTTGGAAACAAAAATTCGTTGAGCATGGCACGGTAACCCTCGCCATTGACCGTAACGGCGGCTCTTTGCTCATTTTCGAAAAAAAATGGCCCAATGATGCCGTGAACGTGAACGGGTTGTTTTGTCCACCAACGATCCAGTTTCTCCAACACGTTTCACAAACCAAACGTTAGATCGCCCACCCTATATATAGAATAAGCTTAAACAATTTCTCGTTTTAAATTACATTAAGAACTAAATTCGGTTCAAAACACTTGACCTGATTTTATACCAGTTTATACCTTCCCCAGGAAGAAAGTAACAGTATTAAAACGAGTCGAACAACAAATCATCAATCAATATCCAGCCCTAAATGCAAATCGTCCAATTTGCCAAATTTAATTTCCCTGTATTGTAAAGTCGAATAATATCGACAGCCAAATTAATTTCGACTCTATCCTTTAGGGAATAAATAGTAGAATCCCTTGCATCATCTCGTTCAGTTTAAATTCCCTGATCATTGTTTTACGTATCAATGTTTTCCAGGTCACCGTGCGCGCGACCCCGTGATTTTTCATCGCCATTTTTTTTGTTTTCTTTTCCGTGGATAATACACTTCGTTTATAAATTAAAGTGAGGTTTCATAAACGATCGTTTAATGGTTTTGTGTTTTTGTCCGGAAAATGTATTCTTTGTTTTTGTTTCAGTTTTAGTATTTCGAATATAAATGTTTTTGGTTCGTCTTTTTGGAACGAAGTTCCTTAAGGCGCGTTATCGAAAGGGGGCTAGACGGAAATTCTTATGAAAAAGTTGTCACGACACTTTTTGGTTTTAGATGATTATCGCTAGATGGCGCTGTGATTGTAATATTTTATAAAACAATTCCTTATTTTGTTTTATATGATTAATGCTAGATGGCGCTGTGATAAAAATATTTTATTTAAGTTATAATAATTAGTTAGAGAGAGAAGAGAGAGAGACAGACGTTTTAAACTAAATAATTATTATAACTTAAAAAAAAATATATTACAATTCCCTCACTAATTAATCGAAAAGAACTTCGTTCCATCCGGGTGTCCCTTGACACCTCTCAAGTTGTTTTTGTTCTTATCTGTATATGTTTTCATTTTGATTCTGTTGTTATTACTTCTGCTAAATATGAAGTGTTTTGTTGTGGTACTCTTATGACCACAAAAATCATCGTGAACAGAGAAAGAAAAAACAAAATGTAAGCAGCAATTGAATTGACAAATATCCATACAAAAAATGAGACCTATGAAAAATCCCTTTCAACAAATAAACTCTCCAATAAAAAACGTTACGGCCAAACGAAAACGTAATAGAAAACAGATGGGAACAATCTAGAACGTGATTCCGCATAAAATATGCTTTCCTATTGCATTAAAGTAATATCGGACAGAGGACGCACTGAGAGGCTTCATTTTAATATTCTCTGGACTTTCAATGAAGCCTTATATGACTGACAGTTGCGATGGTTGGACATTCGTTTGGTTTATTTTTATCTGAACGAACTCTTAGTTAAGATGAATTCTTCTTCAAAATAAGCTAGAAGAGATTTTGTTTTATTTACAGCTAGGTACAAATGTTGTTAGAAGTACATAGTGACTTATGGCTAATTACAAGTTCTCACAAATATGCATACAAAGAACAAGTTAAAAATAATTCGAATCATGCTTAAAAAAAAGGAATTAAAAACAGGAAAGGCATAGACGCTAAAGAATATATAAATTATAAAGAATGTAATGAAAGAAAAAACTATTTTGAAGATTACAGCTAGGTGTGGCAAGATAACGTAATAGCTGGCTATTGTTCGAAGTATAATTTATTGAGATATATTTTAAGATTATGAGAAGACATAGTAAAGAGTGGTTCATGAGCCCATTCACGATTAGGTGGCTCGTTTTTCTACTTGTCTTCAAAAGAAGTTGGGAAATATAATTTAAGGTTATCGTTTACTTTATTTGGTGTTCTATCGCTGTCATTTGTCTCTCAACGAAATTTCAGAAGAATTATATATGTAGATGGCCTGATGCGGTGGCCCTGGAGTATTATAGTGTTGAACCCCACCTAACTTAATCTAAACATGTTAAACCAAACCGTCGAACATAAAACCCCTACCCAATTTCTAAATACATCTCTGGAGTCCAAACGAACGTTACGTTTTACCAAATAGTACCCGTTTACGCAAACAAACCATAAATTTTGAGATTTAAAAACCTTTTATCTCTTTGTTTGGCTACAACGTTGTTGAATACGAAATATAATTTTATTATAGTTCGATACGGTTTTATTTTAGGTAAACAAACCAATAAATGTAAAGGTAGTTATGAAAATATGTATGTTTTGGGTAACATGGTTTCGAAGTATAATCATTTCAAGGCTAAGGTAGGTGAAAGACTTTAGTCACTTGACATAACTGAAATCTTATCATACTTTCATGCATTTTCAACGCGTTCTTACCACGATATTTTATTAATTGAGTTGTCTCGATATTTCGTTGTTGTTGCAAACGTCATGATCACGAGAAGACTGGATACTGCGGGTCGATTTAAGAGCAAACAAATCTGTCTACCATCTTTCTCGTTCGCTTTTGGGTAGTACCACTGGAACTCGAACTCACATCACGACACACCGCACTCACTGTATCTACAAGACTCTCTGAGCATGAACCTTTAGTGACTGTTGTGTTTAGCACTGGATTCCACATACTCGATAATCTGAAGCCGTCACCTGCAAAATGCATGAACGTATTATAGAAAACCGCGAGTGTCTGATATCTTATCATCCTATCTTTGATGTTCTTGGAGCGCTATGCTCTTTAAACAAAAGTAATGTATGGGCTGTGATGGCTAATGAAACTCTTAGATATTGATTTATTATTTCAAGATTGACGGCAACCACTTACCATCAGACGGGTCAAAACCTCTTTTATTTGTCTTATTATAAAATCTATTAGCAATGGTAAGCACCCATCTACAAGGTGGTCCATTGCCACTTAAATTTGCGTAAAGGGTGAATAGAAAAGTAGTTCCTGAAATTGCGAAACTCGTTTTTTTTTTATTGCCTTGTAGGCAGACGATCCAACGGGCCACCTGATCGTAAGTGGTTACCGTCGTTCATGAACCTCTCAGGGGACATTGAGGGGTCGCTACCTACGACCTAACTTTAAGGACCCTCCTCAAGCCTCGTTTGAAGAAGGACAAGTCATAGCGCTCTGGGAATACCGAAGAGGGGAGCTCATTCCATAGCCGGATGGTGCGTGGCAAAAAAGATATGGTAAACTTTGTGAAATGTTTTTCTTTATTCTTTGTATGAACGAAGCAATAATAATGAACTGTCAGGCTTGCCCACAAATATCTGATAATGATTCCCGCTTTTCTGCCATTTTTCTTGATCTGTTGTAGCTCTGGTGCACAAGTATAATGGCGTTCCTATTATAGATTGGATAGATTTATAAATAAAAGTGTAGTTCAACTAATACCTTATACTTTCTGTATTCATTTTTTTTCACTTATTTTTTACATTATATTTAAAAAAAAATTAACAAAGAAATAAAAATTAAAAATACATATAAAAAACAGAGGGCCACTGAAGACGAGATCTACGACCCAAGCCATCAGTGGTCAGGACTCAAGAGAGAGGAACCTCCTCACAATACGCGCCGTGTCAAAAACGACCGCCTTCTGAATTAAGCCCTAACCCAGCCGGGGAGCGAAAGCTTCTCAAGATGACGGTCGAAGCTTTTATTATAGATTATCTATTAGACCGTGCACAGATACAACACTCGGAACAATGATGATTCAACACGCCACATGTCGGTCACCTCGTGGGCCAAGTCCAAATATTTCAGCTGTTTTTCTTTTTCTGCCTTCACAAGGTTCTCGTCATGCATACCTTATACTATTATTATATGTTGTAGCTTCTGCTGAATAATACCTAATAGTAAAAAATAACAACGACGTCATGAAGACTGAGAACACATATAATTTTCGAAAGTGTAATTTTATCTGCACTTCGTGAATGACGAAGAACTTCCCATTGTGATAAAACATTTAGCACCAGTTTGGAACTTGGAGAATTTTCAAAATCGTGTTTACTAACTATATTTCAAAAGAGTTTGCACCAGTTCCAAAACGATTTTATGAAACTGCCACATAAAATGCGAAATTCATTCTCAAACTCTTTCTGATTCTGTTGACGTTCAGCAAAACGGATTAATGTAATTGCAGTTTCAATTTGTTTTTAAGTTCGAGTAAAGTACCAGGCAATAATAAGTGGAAGGAGTAATAAGTGGCAGATTTGAAGAGCAAAAAGCCACGTTCAGTGTGATGTCGTTTTACTTTACGGCCTAAGTTCTAACGAGGTGTCATAAAGTGGGCATTTACTCACCTCGGTTAGGTAAGCAAGGGAAAATGTACTGAATGATATCGTAAAACATTATGATGTAACTCCTTGCTGTTTTTGATGTCCTGGTACTTGATGAGGACTTTCGAGGTGTTTTTGTTGATAGAGACAATTTATTATTGAAGTGGACAATATATTGAGTAGCATCATGACTTGTCTGTACCATATAAACAATCCATTTTGAAACCTACCGCAATTTTGGAAAGGTCAGGAACGTGCAATCTTTCGGTGTGACTCCTTGCTGTCTCTGATGTCCTGGTACTTGACGGAGAGG
Organism: Trilocha varians; assembly: GCA_030269945.2. Classification (NCBI taxonomy): domain Eukaryota; kingdom Metazoa; phylum Arthropoda; class Insecta; order Lepidoptera; family Bombycidae; genus Trilocha; species Trilocha varians. The sequence continues at coordinate 12,984,205 of AP028277.1, forward strand.
TTTTTGATGAATAATATTTTTTTATTGGATAGCGCAATATATTGAGTAATACGAGTGTCATAACTATTTTATTTTTTATTTTATTTTTATTTATTTGGGAAACAACACTACAAGTTATTACATCAAAACAGGGACACAAAAAGACTTAGACCAAATAAGTTTCCACCTCTAAACAAGTCAGAAAAGAGACAGTGGACGTAAAGAATTAAAAAAATAATAATATAAAACTACCTAAATTAATACAATAAGTTTTTAGCTAGCATAACATCTTATTTTGAAACTTAGTATTTTTTGGATACCAAAATTTTAGTCCTTTTAATCCAAAATATAGATAAAATATTATTGAAAATATTTTCGTCATCGAGCTTAATCTAGTTAAATTGTTGTTTTCGTAAAGATCAGCTCAAGAAGGAAATTATTATTCTTGATTTTAAGACCCAATTATCTTCCCGGAGTAGAATCATTGGACAAGAAAATTGATTAAATAAGCTTTATTAGTGCTATTAAAAAAAAAAAAAAAAGAATTCATAGAATTATCCTTCTGAATTCAAATGAAAAAAATATCGTTTCATAAAAAGTGAAAAATAAAAATTGACTTCCTTTGAGAGATTTAAATTCAATTAGCTTGATTTTTACTTTGTTTATACTCACTAATGAAGCTATATCGATTCCAGGTAAGTCTGCAAGCACTCTTGTTTAAATTAGAAGTGATTATAGCAAAGCTTGAACGTCAATCCCAAGTCTATTTGGATTCAAGATATTATACAAAATCCAATCTTAACCTTACCTTAATAAAATATATTTATGGTAGGACGTAGGTTTACTGTACCAGGGCGATAATATGCGTGAGTCGTCGTCAAAATGCAAGTGAATTTGGCTTTAACCTTGTGCACAGCATTATGAGGCCGATAAATAATATACAGGGTGGATCTGTAACTTTGGACAATCTGACGTGAGGTGAATGACCTGTCGAAATACAACTTAGCACCATTTTAATTTTTTTGGATCGGTTAAACTTTTTTTTCTGACATTGTATAGAAAATTTACGACTATCGTAGCGGACTTCCATACTATGATGAAAAAATATTTTTATCCAATTCCTAAAGTAAAAGTGGTTCTAAGTTTTATTTCAACAGGTCATTCACCTCACGTCAGATTGTCCATAGTTACAGATCCACCCTGTATAAGTAGGTCCAGGTATTCAATTTAAAATCCTAAAGCACCCAACAGATGGTACCATAATTGTCTTTCAATGAAAATATTATGATGCCATTTTTTATCTACAGAAGTTACATTCAGTCAGATTCATTACGTTATCGCCACACTACATAAAATACAGTCACGGTGTGAGTGAAGAGTGTGTAAACCCGAATCATAATTAAAATCGTAACCAAACTCATTTACACCAAATAACATATTCAATATTTGTGCCCATTAAACAAAAATTTAATATATTTTTCCATCTTCCGCAGGTACAGTAAACAGCCTCAAATCCCTGCAGATCCACGTTCCGAAGGCCGTTTTAACAGGCACCGACGCAGAATTAATGTGCACATATGAATTGGAGGGGGCTCTGCTATATTCCATACGATGGTACAGAAATATGATCGAGTTCTATCGATATGTGCCTAAGGAGTCGCCGGCGACAAAGGTGTTTCCTGTTGCGGAAATCAAAGTCGATGTGAGTACTTTCAAATTTTTATTAAATAGGACACATTATAGACGGGTCAAAGATGATGGTGTGAAAAGTGGCGAGTTTTTATCGGTTACTGTAAGTTAAAATACACAACATAGAAGGATGATAAAATATACGAACATCCTTCCCGTAATGCGAAAATTAACGAGTTCGAATTAGTTGGTAGAAGCGACTGTACTGTACTGTAACAAGGTTTCAGGCATAGTCCACCAGGGCTTGCTCAATGCGTATTAGTGACTTCACATAATATCTTCGAAAGAATTTTAAAATCCTTTTCCAATATGCAGGTTTCATAGTCAAGAAAATGCATCTTGAAATATAAGAATGTCATCTACATCATCATCTTTTCATATGTCCTTTAAGTTCTTCACAATATCTCTATATCTTCCTCTAATCACAAAAGAGACTTAACCTCAAACAACACACGAAGTCTCAATCCATTCAAAACCAAATATCAAAATGTCCAAGAGACAAGGATACCACGACAAAGTTTCTCTTTGAGCTCTAACTCGCTAATTGTACTAATACTAACTTCGCGGTCTAGATAAACTGAATATCTGGCTAGATCAACAACAATGTTACTGGTCGTTTAATCTGAAAACTTCGGGATGTTAGTTACAGAGTTTATTGACGGTTAGCTAACCTTTTCCGCTTTTGGTTCTGTTATTTAACTATTATGGTTTTGATAGTGGATCTGATAACTTTCATGTTTGGTATTGTAAAGACTTTTTTTTTTATTGCCACGCAGGCGATCCAACAACCCACCTGATCGTAAGCGTTTACCGTCGCTCATGGACCTCTGCATTGCTAGAAGTCATTGCGGGGCCGCTACCTACGGCCTACCCTTAAGGACTCTCTTCAAGCCTCGTTTGAAGAAGGACAAGTCATATTCCGTCACTTTCAGTAATATTCCGTCATCATTATCATCAACTGCCCGTTGACGTCCACTGCTGGACATAGGCCTCTCCTTGCAACGACCGGTTCTGCGTAGTCTGTGTTCAGTGACTTTCCGCGACCCTGACCAGGTCATCGGTAAATCTTCCGTGCTTGCTTTAAAAAATATGGACATACTATATTTCTTGTACATGTACAAAAGAAATGAAACATATAAACAAATCCATTTTTATCATAAACCAACCGAGACGTGGGGTATATGAATTGATTTTCTACGCAGTTTCTAAATTTAGGCAGAATACCTGTAATATATTAACAATTTTTCTGACAATCTGACATCTTTAAATTCAAGAAATTGGAACTGATCTTTATCAATCTATTTTAGAGACTTTTCAAACCTCATTTTAAAGATAACTTCGGATAATATCGAAATCAAAATAAAGACAGAGAAATGAATCCCACAAAATGAATTCCTCATACACGATTGAAAGCTTCGATTTTCAATAATTTGAACTGAAATGTTAAATTCTGTTTTTTCTGGTTAATTAATTCATTTTCATTACATTATCAGGTTGTTCCTGTTACGATTTATTTATATTGAGATTGAATTATACATTTTCATGCATTTTCAACGGGTTCTTACCACGATATTTAATTAATTGAGTTGTCTCGATATTTAAACGTTGTTGCAAACGTCATGATCACGAGAAGACTGGATACTGCGGGTGAATTTAAGAGCAAACAAATCTGTCTTCCCTATTTCTCGTTCGCTTCTGGGTAGTACCACAGGAATGAACTCGCATCACGACACACCACACTCACTGTATCTACAAGACTCTCTGAGCATGAACCCGCGAGTGATTGCTGTGTTTAGCACTGGATTCCACATACTCGATAATAAAGTATTATAAGATAAAGTATTATAGAAAACCACGAGTGTCTGAATGAGTTTATAATTATACATTTTATGTATTTTGATGATAAAATTAAAGTTTGTACAAAAGTTTTAAATTTATTTTTTATAAACTAGATATCTGCCTTTGATATTATGTCTGAAGTTTTTTCATGTATACCACTGTAATTAGTAAAGAACCAATACTGCACTCTTGAGTGTAGGGCACATACATAGATTTTCCCAATTTAGTTCAAAATAAACGATTCTTCGCCTTCCAATACTGACGCTTCTAATAATAATATCATGCCTTCCTTGGGTCGTAGACCTCGTCTTCAGTGGACCTCTGCTTTTATATTGTATTTTTAAATTTTATTTGCTGTAATTTTTTTAAAAAATAAGTGAAATTAAATGAATATCATGCCTTCTAATATTTTCTTTACTTACTTATTGTATTACCTCGTTGGCAGACGAGCTAACGGGCCGCTTAATAAGGGGTCACCGTCGTTCATAAACCTGTGAATGACAGAAGACACTGCGGGGCCGCTACTTATGGCCTTACGGGTTCTCCAACTCTGTTAAAACAGCACAGTTATTGTAAAACTAATTTAACATACATCTTTGTATCCAGGTCGCCGCATCAGATCAGAACAAGGTGGTGCTGACGGAAGTCGACAGAACTTTGACAGGAGAATACCAGTGTGAGGTGTCGGCTGATGCTCCACTCTTCCACACAGATATCAAGGCTGCTGAAATGGTAGTTGTAGGTATGTAGAAACATACATTTTAAGCACCATCATCATTAGCCCGTAGACGTTCACTGCGTGATATGGGTCACAAACCTGGCCACAATGACGGCCATCAAGAACCAATTAATTTCTGTTAACCAGTCCGAAAAATTGGACACCGTTCTGAGATGTATTGTAGTTGCTTAGTACTGTACTGTACTGTAAGAACCCATTACTGCCCTCTGCTGAGCTCAGGTCTCCTCCGAAGAGGGGTTAGGCATAGTCCACCACGCTTGCCTAATGCGGATTGGGGACTTCACATATCTTCAAAGGATTTTTAGAACCCTTTTCCGATATGCAGGTTTCCTCACGATGTTTTCCTTCACCGTTTTTAGTCAGTGGTGTTGTGAAAAATTGCACATAAATCTTTTTCATATTAAGATTTAGAGGTACAAGCCGGCCGGTTTTGAACCCGCGACCTCCCGTACGGAAGGCAAGCGCTTTAACCACTCGGCCACCACGACTATTACGTAGTTATAGTTGCTTAGTATATTGTTAAATTTATATCGGAGACTTCATATATCTTCAAAAAGATTTAAGTTTTGACTAATATATTCATAATTCAGGATTGGAAATTAAGTACCACTTCGTTTTAATGTATTATGAACCTCGACTACAATAGAAGCAAAAAGCGCAATTGTAAAGATTTTCTACATTCTTTCAAAATCTATACCCAATAGTTATTCTTCACATTCGTCAAAAGGAATATTCCAATAAAACTACCTTTCAAACCCCCATCTAAAATAGATTCGCAAAATCGAACGTAAAATACCAGGTATTAATCATCCGAACACACGTGTACGCGTATTCTATTCCCGAGGAATATTTTATTAGGTCCCATGAAAAATTGCATATTCAGAACGCATACGGTATTTTGGCCGAAAAATGGGTATCGATTTCAATCTGCCAGACCGTGTTCTGTTTACGCTCGAAGCTGTTCTAAAAAATATATTCAAAATTTCAAAACTGGAATAGACGCTTTTGTTTTTGCTGTGAAATCTCGAGCCGTCGCTGCGGAATGTAATAAAAACATCTTTTCGAATATTAAGTCTGTATTTCTAAGTATTTTAATTGACTTTTCCCGGGAAATGCTTACAATTTCAACTGGAGAAGGATTTGCAGATTGAAATGCTGTTTCGTTAGCTGTATTTTCTGCATCGTCGCCTTTTAATTTGTTATTTTATTTACTGGACCATTTCTTGGAGGAAATAAATTTTAGAGTATTTGTTTAGATTTAGTTTAAAAGAGTTTTGTGCTTGTTTACGAGTTATGGGGCCTTAACTGGCTTGTGTCGATATCAAAATCTGAACTACCAGCGAAAGTATTTTGGCCTTAGAAGAACAATAGACAAGAAAAGGTCTGAATTATTTTTAAGGCCAACGATTTAAAATATAAAAAACAATTCCTTGTGATCGATATCATCGGGTCGTAATGAATGTTCATTGCTGGATATTATTCTCCCCCAAATGTATCCACAACAAACGTTTTTGTGTTGTTTCCAAGCATTCGGGATCCGTTAAGGATCACCAATACACCTGTTGAGAGGTTTCCCATTTTGCACCACTCCATAAGTTTCCAGCCCCATCCGCGAACAGTGTACTGTGCCTATGACCACCAAAGTTGCAACTTTCCACATTCTTCGAGCCTCTCATATTTCTTCTTCTTTTTCGTTGCACTCTACCACTCTGAAATATTTTCAATTCGGACCAATAGTCCCTAAGATTAGCGCGTTCAAACAAACTTATTAACTGTATTTATAGCTTATGAACCTTTTTTAGAACCTCCTCTGATTGGTCCAAATGTGACGACGGATCGGTTGTCGTATGTCGGCGGAGACCATATTCAAGCAAACTGCACATCAGCGCCATCGTTACCAACTGCCAACATCACGTGGTACGTCAACGAACAAATGGTGAGTTAAGTAAAGCTTATATATAGACCGCAAGAACTCTTTTTTGTCACGCATCTGGCTATGGGTTGAACTATCTTCTTCTGTACTTCCTAAGCGCATGTGGAGGTATAAATGATGAACGATTGGAATTTATTTGGTAAAGCGTATATTCGAAATATTTACAATAAAAATAATAAAATAGTTAAAATTAAGTAGGATGTACAAGATAGCGTTGTCACTGAGAATATCCAAAGTTCGTAGATGACGTTTTGCCGTCCAAGTTCGGTCTTCGTAGTACGAACTCACAGTCAAAACGAAGTTGCGCGCGCAGATTTGCGTCGCACGCGATGCGTTTTGACTGTGACGGAAATGTTCGCCACATCACTCCTGCGCGCGCATCTTCGTTTTGACTAGGACGGAAATGTTCGCCACACGTTATTCACTTCAAAAAAAAATCATGGGATAAAATAAAACACCAACTTTTAAACTTTTCTTTAATCTACGTGAACAAGAAGAGTACCAACATACTAAAATATGCCATAGCCAAATGCACCCGAATATTCTTAAATCGAACTGAGTAAATTAAGAGCCGATTATTGTGGTAGGTATATATATACAGACGAGGTTGCGCGGGCAGCTAGTATACTATAGAAGTGTAATATGTAATCTTTGTTTCAGGTGCCTAGTTTCACAGCTAACCACATACTGAACTTCAGTAACGGCTACGCGTCCAGCTTAGCTATCTTAGAGTTGGAAGCGGCTGTCTTGTCTCCTGTACCAACTTTGATGATACGGTAACATGATTTACTAACAATTTAGTTTAGCTGTTCTATCTCTTGCTGTACCTTATTTTAGATGGGGTTTTTTACACTACAAATCATAATTTTTCACACAATCAGACCATCTTATCTTCGGCCCTTATCCATCTACTTTTAAATTCGTCTTGTTACACGATTCTCATGCCTTACCACATGAATATTGTACTGTCTATGTTAGAAAATTTTATTGCATCGTCATGCAAAATACAGCTCAATCAGCTATCAGGAATATGTTTAAATTTATTTCACAAAATGACTTTTAATTTGCATTGTTCTTAGTTATTACAAGCTTTATTAACTTACACTGGGTGTAACTATGTAAGTTCAGATGGAATCTTGTTTATCATAATTGACAAACTTCCCGATTGACATTTAGCACGTAGATGTATATCGCGTGACAATTCAATAATTTCACAAAACGGCGCTGACCTGATGGATTCGTAAGTTGGTCATAGGAACTCTTGTGCTAAACAAGATAGACCTATCGTTTTTGGGCTCGTTTGACTTGTATTAGCTAACACTCCTGCTACATGAGATCCAGAATCTTAAAAGCTTGTATTTAAACATTATATTATTACTACTGTAAAAAACCTAATGCTGCCAGTGAGAGAGAAGTTAAGAAGGAATCATAAAATAAAACTAAGAAAATAAAAGTTGTGAGAAAATTTACAAAACGGCTGTATTCGGCAATGGAATGTTCTAAATGTTCTAATTAAGTAAGCGCGCCAAAATCTATTCTCTATTACAATTCAAAAAGTATTCACACAAAATAGGTTTAATTACAAATATTTAAACTATTTATATATGGCGCTATCGTCGACATAAGTTTGGTCTTTACTAGAATATAATAAAATATCAATTATTGATTCTGTCGCCTACAACTACCATGCAATAAAACTTCCTTTCTAAAAACATCAAGAGTAAATACCAATACGTTGATAATCTCAACGTTATTTACCGATATCAATTCTACGGATAACAAAGTTAATCAAATTCAAATTAATACAGTACGGGGCAAACAAACGTAAATTAATTCCGTTTTCACTTCCAGTTAGATCCAATATTGGTTTCACGGAAATCCACGGTAATGAACGTGCAAAACGGATGGATTACTACAGATTTCCTTAGACTAATGGCCTACAATAACATTTGAGGTTATCTTTATTAGTTTAGTCCAGTTTAATCTAATCCAAATCTTGAGTTTGGAAACAGAACTGGTATTGACATAGTGACCTTTCGTGAAATGATTTTTGGACAAACTCAGGTGCTTCTTTTTGTTTTTTAATAACAGTTAAAAGAGTGTACTACCTACTTGACGCTAAGTGATTACCGTCGCTCATCAGTTTCTTCAATACAGAGCATTGGGGCCTTTAGCCGTGACCTACCTAAATAGGCTTTATTTAACCTCGTTGAGTTAAGGTCTGAGGCAAAAAGATTTTCATATTCCTCATTTTACTCAGACTAAGACACTGTTTCTACAGGCACTACTAAGATTCGGGCTTAAAGCAGCACTGTTTAACATGTCCTTCTGTTTTTTTAAAGCAATAAAGAAAATATCTACTTACTACTGAGTAGGACTTTTTTTTGGATTAGAGGAAATCGCCGGAAAAACTTCCAACCGCTCACAATCAGCAACCTCGATCGGGGCCAGAACCCAGCACGAGGCTATGCCGGCCATCCATGGGGGTCGTCGTGTCCCCGGACACGGACAGGCCTTGGGGTAGCCCCGTTGCCCGGGCATGATCTCTCCGCCATTCTAGGCGGAGGTGAAGATGTTGTTGTGGTAGTGTCTGTTTTCCCTTCTTGGGGTTAGCCATGGTCTGGCATATGCGCTTCAGAGCGTCTGTTGGTTTGAGTGAGTTTGTTCCTGGTCGCCACCAGCTCCGGCCGAATCCCTACCCTTTCTGGGCGATCTTCTAGTCCGAAAGCCACCGCAACCAAGAAGTGATGAAGAAGTCTGACCGTCTGACCGTATCGTAGCGGCACGACGTTTTACGCTCTATGATATTCTTTACCGTCACGACGTCCAACTGAGTATGTATAGAAAAACACATTGAATCAACACATGCTAAAACGTGTTGTATTGGAAAACCGTGAAACTTACCTTAATTACAAACCGTATAGTACGCACCGTGAATCAATTTAAACTTAAACAATTATAAAGTTTACAAGCATATAATTTGTTGCAGATGTGAAGCGTCTATATTTGATGTTTGGAGAGCGACGAGTCACACCATAGTATTGAGAGAACGAAGTGCTAACCCCGCTTCGGCGCTTGGAAGGAGTTTTACAGGTGCTAATAAGTTTTTGAATTGATCAGTATTACAAAAACTAATCGATACACAATAAATTAAAATAATATTTTTAGTACAAGAATGGAAATGACCGACTTCCATTTTTTTTAATTTTTTTTATTGCCATGTAGGCAGACGAGCCAACGGCCCACCTGGTAGGAAGTGGTTACCGTCGCTCATGTACCTCTGCAATGTCAGAGGACAATAATAAGGGGTGGACCATATAAAGCATTGCAATTTCCAAAAGTTCGACTGTCATGTTGGCTGTGTGGCATGTTGCGCCATCCTGCTGAAACGAAATGTCGTTCATGTCATACTCTTCAACTTTTGGAAACAAAAATTCGTGTTCGCATGGCACGATAACGCTCGCCATTGACCGTAACTTGCTCATTTTCGAATGATGCCGCCGGACCAAAACCCACACCAAACCGTAACTCTTTGAGGGTGCATTGGCTTCTCAATGGTGACGTGTGGATTTTCCGACCCCCAGATGCGACAATTTTGCTTATTGACATAGCCTCCGAGGTGGAAATGGGCTTCATCTGAAAATACGATTTTTCGGTAAAAATGCTCATCTTCGGCCAAACGATTTTCTGCCCATTGGACGGAACCGAAAACGTCCCATTTCGTAAATGTCAAACCTTTAACTAAATTATGAACACAAATTGAATGACATTTGAGCTGTCATTCTCTAAATAAACAGTAGTTCAAAATGCAAACGTTAGATTGCCCACCCTATAATTATTTTAATCGCTCCATCTAAGCAAAATGCGGTAACACATAAAAACAGACAAACAGAAACCTCCTTTTGAAAGTCGGTTGAATCCCTCCGACAACGTAAATAATTAAAATGTGCAAAAGTTCCCACACATGTTTAAAATGTAAACAGTAGAAGAATAAGGTACGATACCATAATACGAAGTTCAGAACCAACAAGGAACTGAACTCAAAGTAATAATAAATTTAATAAGAGTTCTTCATTATTTTACACGTGTTTGTTTAACCTCCTGACTTAATGTATTAAGAATTTCATGTACATAGGAAAGTTGAACGATACATGCCTTTTTGACCGACTTCCAAAAAGGAGGTCGTCTGTATTTTTTTGTTCTATCATAGCTTTGGTTAAGATGACGGCCGTCGTGGGATCCCATTTCATTTTTTAAAAATCGATGATTTTTTTTTATTTGGAGGAAATCACCGGATTTCCGGATGTGGGAGTTGAACCGCTCTAAAACCTCCAACCGCTCACACTCAGCGTCTGAACCCCGGCTGTGGCCAGAACCCAGCACGGGATTGTGAGGGACGGCGCGACGCGTTACGCCCACGGCACTCTTTCCCGTTGCACCTAAAGATCGATGAAGTACTCTTGAATCTAAAAAAAAAAATATTTTTAACGCATAGGTTTTACGATTTGCTGTGCGTTTTTACGTTTATTCATTTTCTATATGAACCGATTTCGATTATCTTTGAGGTAACTTGAATAGAGTACCTCAATATCGTTTAACAATGTATTGTAATTTTACGAGCTTTATATTAACTTGCACTGGATGTAACTATGTATGTAAATATGCATTTCGGGTTGAGTCTTGCAAGCTGAATTTGACAAACTTTCCCGATTTTCAATTCATTAAATTTGTGTTCAGAATTTAGTTGAAGGTTTGACATTTACGAAATGGGACACTATATGTTTGAAAAAAATTGGGAAATATTGAAAAGTTACTTCCAAAGTGGTGAGTCTTCAGTCCAAACTGTAAGAAATGTGTGTGTGTCAGATGAAGCCCATTTTCGCCTCGGAGGCTATGTCAATAAGCAAAATTGTCGCATCTGGGGGTCGGAAAATCCACACGTCACCATTGAGAAGCCAATGCACCCACAAAGAGTTACGGTTTGGTGTGGGTTTTGGTCCGGCGGCATCATTGGAAAATGAGCAAGGAGTCGCCGTTACGGTCAATGACGAGCGTTACCGTGCCATGCTCAACGAATTTTTGTTTCCAAAAATTGAAGAGTATGACATGGACGACATTTGGTTTCAACAGGATGGCGCAACATGCCACACAGCCAACATGACAGTCGAACAGTCGGAAAATGCAAACTTTATATGGCCCACCCTTTATTAGCTAGCACTCTACTGCTACATGATATCCAGGATCTTTAAAGCTTGTTATTTTGTTCCAGGTGCAGCCGAAACTTGTTTACCAACCATAATTGTTATGTTACTACAAATAGTTCTCCAGTTTCTAATACGCGGTCACACCGAGACTTCAATAAGATAACTATTGTGATATGCGAGTTGGATTTTGTAGTTTTTAAAATAAATGTATGGTAAAATGACTGTTTTAGTTCAATACAGTAAGTAAGCGTCAATTTCCTTGAGAAAGAAGCCGATAGTTAAGGCCGAGATTGTGGTACTGATAATCTTTGAATGGCGAAGGGGAAGCCGATAGGAATGGAGTTATATACAAACTTCGCCAAAATGACAAGCCCTATTGCACCTTATTTTCACGAATGCTGAGTTTTACGAAATTTCCTATACATGGGTAGGTGAAGGGTTCGATGTGGCATGGCATTGTGACATAGAGTTAAGAATGCCGAAGTGCGTAACGCATCATGCCGCTTCGCATAACGTCGTGTTGGATTCTTGCCTGAATTGGGGTTCGGACGCTCTGGAGTGTGAGCGATTGGAAGTTTTAATGCGGTTCAACCCCCACACTAAAATTATTTATGAAGATCCATGGGTAACAGTAACCGCTTCCCATCAGTTGAGTTGTTTATTTACCTGCAATTAAAAAAAAGATATTGTGGCGACCAATAATAGCGCGCGAGATCGTGAATCGCGGTTACAACATTTGCAAAAATCTTCGCATATATACGACATCTGAAATCTGCTACAGTGGCTTCGGCCTGACCGGGCATACACTACCTCGCCCGGTCGGAGATCTCCCTTTGGCCTAATATCATCTATACCCACAATATCTTCTTCGTAATAGCAGTCGACGTATTAAATTTACCTTGTTCACTGCGGATGATGTCGAGTTGAAACAGTCATTTTATTAAGCAAGTTAGTCTTATAATGTTTAGTCAAATGATCTCAGGGTTTAAAGCAATTTATTTATAATAATTGTAATCATTGTTAATATTAATAATTCTAAGTCCTTGAGATTATATTCAGTGAAATTTAAACTAAGATATTTTCTTTCTCAAAATCCTGTCTTTGAAGTCACCATTAGAAAAAAACTATTGCTTGCTATAATGACCATTGGTATATTTTTTGAGAAGCTTTCGCTCCCCGGCTGGGTGGCGGGCCTGATTCAGAAGGCGGTCGTTCTTGACACGGCGCGTATTGTGAGGAGGTTCCTCTCTCTTGAGCCCTAACCACTAATGGCTTGGGTCGTAGACTCCGCCTGCAGTGGCCCTCTGTTTTTTATATTGTATTTTTAAATTTATTTTTTGTTTGTTTTTTTTTTAAACATAATGTAAAAAATAAGCTAATAAATGAATATGGATTCTATCTTTCTATCTTTGTTGTTGGGGTGGTGATTGCAATCACCTGATACTGATCTTTTGTGTCATAAAAAAAATATGTTATAAGTTGTTTTGTTTATGTATGTTTTGATTATAAGTTGGTCAAGAATTAATTGATCAACTGTCTGCAGAGAAGTTCGTGGATTTGTTTATATATATTGTAAACATCTACGTACCATACAATAGATATTATTTGAAAAGTACTTTTCAACCATAAAATAAATCGGGTAATAAATATGAAACACGCACAGCAAATATGGAAATGTAATTTATTATAATAAATAATTTAAAATATACGAAAACTTCATCTTCGATTTTGAGAAAGAAAAGCGTAATATTAATTAAATTAAAATAATAATTGTAATTTTCTCGTCTAAGTATCGTTATTAATAGACTGATTATATAATCCTGTTTATTTTGTAAATAATAATATTTGTAAATACATTTGTAATTGCTCATGTTACATTAAATATTAACTAGTTAAAATGCTGTTCAAATTGTTTAATTTAGTTAGCAATATATTCAGTTAGTGATTTTAAACCGACTTTTTAAAGTTCGAAATTTGATGTCATCTCGTGTTAAGTTTTCTGAGAAAAAAAAATGGTATTGTATTAAATTACAAGTGAATTCTTGGAGCTATAAATAAATTCCTTATTCTTTCAAAAACTTAAGGTTTCACTTTACAAAAGATGTTACAAATAATTCTAATAAGAATATAATAAAATGATAAATTCAAATATAAAATGAATTCAAAGAATCGAACATCAAATCAGTAGTCAAATAATCAGAATAAAAACATGAACAAAGATAGTCAATACTATTCCAATTACAAAAATGACTACACAACATATTCAATTAAATTCCATTAACAAATACCGTTACTGTTAGTTCAATTAATTGAGTTATAGCTTAATTGATTAGAATTTCATTATTAATCAATTTTGTTAAGTGTTTATGAATTGAATAGTGAAATTGAATTAGTTTTTAAATATAATTCGATTTATTTTTATTTAAGAGAATTGATGGTGCATTAATTAATATTAAATTTAATTGTAAACTCTAGTGGTGTTATGTATTAATGCTATTTTGTAAGATGTAAATAAGATGCTATAATTGAAATTGTTTATGCTTTTCCAAAAATAGTTTTTTTTCATTAAAAATGTTTTTTTTATCTTGATTTTGTTTTTATTGTTGTTGTTTTTAGGTGACGATTAAAATTTAAGTTTTGTTACTTGATGAAAAAATTATAGTAATTCAAAAAATATATATTTACGTTTGTTTTACTACTTGTTATTATTGTAATAAATTGTTAAAAGCTACAATACGCTTATTTAATTTATTTATTACAATTAAATTAAAACATTTGTTGATTGTGTACTTGAGATCTATTATTTGAAGAATAATGTAAAAAGATATGTATTTAAATCAATAAAATTACTGAGAAATGTTGAAAAGAGTATCATTTATTACCTTCAATAAACTTTTATCACTTACATTATTACTAAACGGGTTCTTACCACGATTATTTTTAATTGAGAGGTCCCGATATTTCAGCACTGTTTCAAGCGCCATGATCACGGGAAGACTGAAGAACTGCGGGTAGGTCATTTAAGAGCAGACAAATCTGTCTACCCTCTTTCTCGTTCGTTTGCCGGTACCACTGGAACTCGAACTCATATTTCACATTTAATAATGTAAGTGATGTAGATAACCGCGAGTGTTTAAAGAAATTAAACTTTTTAATATTTTTGCTACCTACATGAGCATAATAAATACGAACCAATTGAAAAAAATCTCCTTTTAAAATAAGCCAAAGTCACCTGATCGTAAGCGGTTACCATCGCTCATGGACCTCAGCAATGTCAGGGACATTGTGCTACCTACGACCTACCTTTAAGCTTATAAATATTTTGTGCTATTAATGAAAAATGATTTTTAAAATGATTTTCACAGTCTATTTTTCAGTTATTAGTTATTTTCTTTTGCGTAATGCATCTTTCAATGTTATTTTATTGTCTCCCGCTTTTGCGAGAAGGGAAGTCGAAACTCATATTTTTCCCTACTCCTTCTATCATCTTCTGATTAAATTCGTTGCGAGGTCCAAGACAAGTTAGCTTTACCTCGGGTTCCTGGGCTTCACTGCTCAGAGTCATTACGATGGTCGCCGCTGTGGATCCTGGCTACACAGGAGTTACAGTGGTGGGAGTGAGAGGTGGGCCAATACCCGAAGTCTATTTTTCAATACGTAAATAAAAACAAAATGAAATGTGCAAATTCAGAGCACACAATAGGTACCTATTCAGAAACAGCAAGAAACAGCGATCGACAAATCACGGCGTTGTGCTGCTGAATTATTCATAATACCAAGCTATATTAATGCAGGTGAAGAATTTTTTCATAAAATTCCTTGTGTCACACCGTTGTCGAGAACTTTTTTCAAGCATTGTTTGAAAAATGACTTCATAAATTCATAGGGGACGGCGCGACGGGAAAAATTACCTTGGGCGTAACGCGTCGCGCCGTCCCTCATAACCCCGTGCTGGGTTCTGGCCTCAGCCGGGGTTCGGACGCTGAGTGTAAGCTTTTGGAGGTTTTAGTGCGTTTCAACTTCCACATACATCGACGCGGGGCGCGGGGCGGGCGCGGATCCGGTGATCAACTAACAAAACAACAACTAAAAAACAAAAAAAAAAATCATAAATTCATAGTGCTTAATTTTTACAAGCTTTATATTAACTTGCACTGGATGTACCTATGCAAGTTCAGGTGGACTCTTGCAAGTTAAATTGGATAAACTTTCCGGTTTCCGATTGAGCTGACATTTAGCACGCAGATGTATATCGCGTGACAATGCAATAATCTGACAAAATGGCGCAGATCTGATAATAGACTCTGAAGGTGGTAATAGGAACTTGTGCTAAACAAGATAGACCTGTCGTGTTTGGGCTCGTTTTAATTATCTTGGCCCTTTACTTCTACATACCTAGTTAAAAGCTTGTACTTAAAAGATGTTTTATAGCCATGTAGGCAGACAACGGCCGGCTTGTACCTCTAAATCTTAATATGAAAAAGATTTATGTGTAATTTTTCACAACACCACTGGCTAAAAACGGTGAAGGAAAACATCGTGAGGAAACCTGCATATCGGAAAAGGGTTCTAAAAATCCTTTGAAGATATGTGAAGTCCCCAATCCGCATTAGGCAAGCGTGGTGGACTATGCCTAACCCCTCTTCGGAGGAGACCTGAGCTCAGCAGTGGGCAGTAATGGGTTGTTACAGTACAGTACAGTAGGCAGACGAGTCAACAGGCCACCTGATCGTAAGTTTTTACCGTCGCTCATGGACCTCTGCAATAAAATTTACTTTTATTTAAAACACCATACGGTGTGAATGCAGGTTGGACGTCAGCGCGTTTGGTCCAAAGTGATAATTCACCGATTGTTTACTAACGTTGGCCTGCGGTTGAGAATACTTCTTTTTGCTTGATAAATTACCAACAAGGTGCATTTAGATAGCTTCGGATTTATCGCCTCAAAACATTTGGTTTAAATTCAATATATATTTTAACATGACGTATAGTATTTTCATGCATTTTAAATGGGTTCTTACAACGATATTTAATTAAGTGAGTTGTCTCGATATTTGAGTATATGGAATCCAGTGCTAAACACAACAGTCACTAAGGGTTCATACTCAGAAAGTCTTGTAGATACAGTCAGTGTGGTGTGTCGTGATGTGAGTTCGAGTTCCAGTGATACCACCCAAAAGCGAACGAGAAAGAGGGTAGACAGATTTGTTTGCTCTTAAATCGAGCCGCAGTATCCAGTCTTCTCGTGATCATGACGTTTGCAACAACGTTGAAATATTGAGACAACTCAATTAATTAAATATCATGGTAAGAACCCGTTGAAAATGTATGAAAGTATTATAGAAAACCGCGAGTGCCTGAATAAGTTTATGACGTAGAGTATTTATCTATGAGATGCAGTAAACTTGGGTGGGGGTAGAGTGGTTTTTTTTGCCCTGTAGGCTGACGAACCAAGCGGTTACTATCACTAATGGACTGTTAAGGAAGTCATGCGTTGTTAAGGGTTACTCTGAGGCCATAACCTACAACCTGCTTTTAAGGAATTTCTTCTAGCGTCGTTTGAAGAAAGACAAGTATTTTTTTATTGCGTGATAGATAAACGAGCCTACGACCCACCTGATGGTAAGCGGTCACCGTCGCTCATGAACCTCTGCAATGCCAATGCAATGAGGGGCTGTTATCTATCGCCTACCGATACAGGACTTTTCTTAAACCTCGTTTAAAGAGGGACATGTCATAGCGCTTGATTGACAGAAAAAATCATTCTGTCTGTCTCGATATTTGCTTAAATCTTTAACGGATAACATTTCAGTGTAGTTTCTTGATACATAGAGTGATTCAAAAGAAAATTATATGATAATAAAAAAACTTGAGAGGTGTCAAGGGACACCCGAATGGAACGAAGTTCCTTTCGATTAAAAGATATCTTTTTTTTTTTCCTATTTTTTTTTACACGCGATAAGGAACGCGTTTTAAAAGATTTAGATCATAGTGCCATCTAGCGATAATCATCTAAAACAAATAAGGAACGTGTTTTAAAAGATTTTGATCACAGCGCCGTCTAGCGATAATCAACTAAAACAAAAAAAGTGTCGTGACAACTTTTCGTAAGAATTTTTCCGTCTAGCCCCCTTTCACAACGCGCGATTCTACAGTCTATTCTACAACTTAGGTTATAAAGAGAAACACAATTCGTCTTTTTGGAGACCTCCTCGGTATTCCCTGAGCGCTATGACTTGTCCTTCTTCAAACGAGGCTTGAGGAGGGTCCTTAAAGTTAGGTCGTAGGTAGCGACCCCTCAGTGTCCCCTGACGTTGCAGAGGTTCTTGAGCGACGGTAACCACTTCCTATCAGGTGGGCCGTTGGCTCGTCTGCCTACATGGCAATAAAAAAAAAAAAAAGAAAATCCATTGTGAATTTGCGATGGTACTAATTTTTTTCGGATTTAATCGTTAATTTTCTTTCAAATCCTAAAACCATATTCGGATTATCGTAATAACCAAATATGACTTCATTACGAACTATTTGGGTTAACAACCTATTTCCTTTAAACAGGCCCATTTAATTCCGTATTTGAGCTAACTCCATTATCCTAATGGCCACATAATAATATCATGCTAAAATGTAATGTTCTCAGCTAGAAATTTCAGCTAACATTCATGTATTTCACTGGTTTTCGGAACATATTGGTGCGGTAATGTTTAACTGCATTTTATTAGTTATCCAGGATTTAAATTTGAAACTACTGTTCATATCTGGAAAACTTTTGAAGTAATTTTAAAGAACTTTTACTGAAAGAGCTTTTCCAGCAGTTAGCCAGCCAGCCATGGGGGTCGTCGTGTCCCTCGTAGGGCTTAATCTCTCCGCCATTCTAGGCGGAGGTGAAAGTTGGTGTGTGGCGTTGAGTTTATTCCCATTCATGGGGTTTGACCATAGTCTGGCAACGTTCTCGCTTCGAATGCCTTGTTTGTAGTCGCCGCCAGCTCTGGCCTAATCCTCCTGAATCTTCGCCCATTCTGGGCAGTTTTCCAAAAGGAAGGCCACCGCAACAAAGAAATGAAGATCGATTTCAATATCATCATCAACCAAGGGCCCAGCAGTTAGTCATAATCTGTAGTGTGTGTTTAGTTGTACTATACCTACACGGAGACATTATATTTAATTATATTATATTGTTTGTATGTTTCCATTGTATGACTGTTTCGTTAAATGTAATGCTATAGATATTGATTCATTTTTATTTTTATCAACAAATTAATTTATTTATTTTTTAATGAACTTTTTTAATTTATTTATTATCAAGTTTACGCTAGGAACTAGCCTACTGAAACTATATATAATGTAATCGTGTTTTGTCGTTCGTGACGTGGCATTGGGCTTCAACTGAAAATCGGCGCTGCAGTAATCTGCGGCATTTGCTGAGCTGCGGCCTTATGGGCACACTGCACTGTTTGTTAGCATTGTCTTACTTAAAATATATATTTGTAAACGTATATTGTGTGTTCATGAAATGTTTTTCTTTCTTTCTTTATATACTTTTGGACAAGTGAGGAGAAATGAGTATCACGTTACAAAGCAAATGTGGAATTTGAAAGTAGATGGATGTAAGAGGAAGGCCTAAGAAAAGATCACATTCAATATGCAGGGTTCGGACGCTGAGTGAGCGACAGGAGGTTTTAATGCGGTTCGGTGGAGTATGTACTCCACCTGCGGCGTGGAAATCCAGTGATTTCCTCCTGTCTAAAAATACAGGCTTCTTAATCTACATAACGGCGTAAATAGTGTGTTGAGGTGTAATGACGTTGTGAACAGTCGATCTTCGTTTTGTTTTTTCAGGAATGACGTCATAACGCTTACGATCAGGTGGGCCGTTAGCTCGTCTGCCTACGTGGCAATAAAAAAAAAAAAAAAAAAAAAAAAAAAATGTCCACTTGAAAATTGATGATCAATACTTTCGCATAAAAACTTCAAAATAACGAATTTTAACAGTTTATTACTTCTACATCGAGAGTCCCGTTCGCCTCGACAATTCAAACACGAATGAATAATAACAGCGGCCAACGCCTGTATTTATAGCAAGTCTCCACTTCCTACTACCCGCACGGTGAATATGTTGGTTTCCCTTGGTATCACCCCGTTATACATATTTGGATGTATGATTTGCATTAACAATCAACTAGTAGAAACCAATAACCTAAGACTTAGCCTGAACTAGTTTAAGCCAAAGTTCTTAATCTATGCACAACTATTGATCCTCTTAAACTTTGCTCTTTAGATTTTGACCTACCAAACTGCTATCCTATTTATAGTTTAAACATTGATGTGTGCTTCTTTATCACTATTTTTAGATTTTTGTTTAATTCACAATGTTTTGTGACGGTTGTTTGATGGCCAATAGTTTTTGACTGTTGAAGATAAGTCTTTTAAATAGCGGTCCGGTTCCAAAGATCTTTACAACCTTTTTATTAACTTGCACTGGATGTTACTAAGGGGTGGGCCATATAAAGTTTGTATTTTCCAAAAGTTCGACTGTCATGTTGGCTGTGTGGCATGTTGCGCCATCCTGTTGAAACCAAATGTCGTCCATACTCTTCAACTTTTGGAAACAAAAATTCGTTGAACATGGCACGGTAACGCTCGCCATTGACCGTGACGGCGGCTCCTTGCTCATTTTCGAATGATGCCACTGGACCAAAACCCACATCAAACCGTAACTCTTTGAGGGTGCATTGGCTTCTCAATGGTAACGTGTGGATTTTCCGACCTCCAGATGCGACAATTTTGCTTATTGACCGAGGTGAAAATGGGCTTCATCTGAAAAGACGATTTTTCGGTAAAAATGCTCATCTTCGGCCAAACGATCTTCTGCCCATTGGGCGAACCGAAAACGTCCTATTTCGTAAATGTCAAACCTTTAACTAAATTATGAACACAAATTGAATGACATTTGAGCTGTCATTCTCTAAATAAACAGTACCTAGTTCAAAATGCAAACGTTAGATTGGCCCACCCATTACAAGCTCAAACAATCCCGTAATATCGCATATCGCGAATACACCAGCCAATGACACAGTACGCGCATGTGATCGTAAATGAATTTTAAATTAGTTACACTCCCAAAACCAATAGTTGGTTGTGTACAAATGAAAACTTCTTGATAGCTTTAGCGGCAAAATTTCACAAGGAGCCGACTAGTTTAAGTTTATTGAGGCGTGGTACAAGTGTAAAACATGATTGATTTAAAACCACCGACTTCCATTTTTTAAGAATAGAAAAACTACCCATCAGATCATAACCAAATGTATATGAGATAATGTCTGCTATCTTACAAAATAAAACAAAACTTGAGAGGTGTCAAGGGACACCCGGATGTAACGAAGTTCCTTTCGATTAATTAGTGAGGGAATTGTATTACTTAGTTTAAACTAACTAATTATTATAACTTAAATAAAATATTTTGATCGCAGCACCATCTAGCATTAATCATATAAAACAAAATAAGGAATTGTTTTAAAAGATTTTAATTACAGCGCCATCTAGCGATAATCATCTAAAACAAAAAAAGTGTCGTGGCAACTTTTTCATAAGAATTTCTGTCTAGCCCCCTTTCGATAACGCGCGATAAGGAACTTCGTTCCAAAAAGAATCATCGAAAACGGTTCATGTAAATAAAAAACACATTAATTGTAAACAAAGATCAAAAATTTAATCTTAAAAAATGGACCCCACGACGATCGTCATCTCTCATATGAAACAAGAATCACCCAAATCGGTTTACCCAATCTGAAGTTATGAAGAAAAAATATACAGACGAATTGAGAACCTCCTTTTTTGGAAGTTAGTCAACTTTTTTTTTTTGGTCGGGAGGAAATCGCCGGACTTCCACTCGCCCCGCGAGTGGGGTATGTGGGGGTTGAACCGCACTAAAACCTCGCGCCGCTCACGCTCGACGTCCGATCCCCGGCCGGGACAGAACCCGGCACGAGGCTGGTAGGGGTGACAGGACGCGTTCGTGATTGTCGCTCACGTATCGCCCCGTCACCCCCTTAACTAAGGGTAGTTAATCAACTTACTAAATGTAGAATATTTAAATGCTTCTCCTGTAAAATTGCGTTTTACTTACGATAGCACCTGGTCTATACGTCGGAACCGTTGATAATACCTTTTTGACTTCCCGAAAAAATTCCCAAAATACAAGTGATTTGTAAAGCTAAGAAGCAATGTCTCCAATTCTCTTGTGAATTGCGCCTTGTTCAATACCGACAGCTTCGTAATCGGCAAATATTTAGAATACTGTTATTTGCTTAAGTAAATTGATGTTTACAATCGAGTAAACATTACTTAAGTTTAAGATAATTTTGGATTAGGAACTATTAAGAAGTTACATTTAGAAACTTCTGGTATACTTAATCTATATTTTAATTTATATTTTAATATTTAATCTAATGCTTGTACAACAAAATCCCACAAGATGTTCAAAACCTACCTATAGATAGGTTTAAGAAAACTATTAAAGAACGTCTGTGTAAGAAAGGTCAATGATTACCTGGACGATTGCACAAAGTGGGAATGAGTTGCTCCTCAAGGTCATTTCATTATCTTAATCTCTTTTTTTTGTATGTTTAATGTAAAATTGTATAATACTATACAAATACTTAAAAAAAAAATGCTCATTATAAAAAAAAGACATGCCCGCTGAGTTTCTTGCCAGTTCTTCTCAGAACGGTGGCTATAATTATTATTTTTTGTGTCCGAACTGGTAGTAGCTTGTGACTTTTGACGTCAACAAGAATGAGTACGTCATCAATGTTGAAAAGAAAGTATTTCATTTCAAAGTATTTCATTTAATTTCAATCAAGTTCCACTACTTTTATTTTCTCAATGTTTGTCATCGTTAGCCGATTCTATGGCATTTTAAGACGAGGAGGTAATGTACTGTACTATAACAACCCATTACTGACCATTGCTGGACTCAAGTCTCCTCAGAAGAGGGATTAGGCATAGTCCACCACGGTTGCTCAATGGGGATTGGAGACTCAACATATCTTCGAAGGATATTTAGAATTCTTTTCAAATTTCCTCACTATATTTTCCGTCACCGTTTTTAGCCAATCGTGTTGTGAATGATTGCGTATAAGTATTTTTCCAAGACGGTTTTGAACCCGCGACCTCCTGTATGGAAGGCAAGAGCTTCAACCACTCGACCACTACAACTGGTGGGGCATATAGGAGTTAAATCGCACTAGAACCTCTTAACGCTAGCTCAAGGCCAAAATTAGTATGGGGTTATGCAAAGTGACGCGACGCGTTACATACTGAGGCTACTCCCATAGTGGCCATGGCATAGATTATTTATATAATAGGTTTGCTTCAATTCATACCTAAATTTATAGTAACAGGCTTCTCTACATTTTACTGTATCTGAAGTTTATTAAACCACTGAGTATACTCAACCATACATTTATTAGAAAAACAAACAACCATAATATATAAAACCTCAAGTTTTTCTCTAAAATATCCAAAAATATTAACATAAAGTTTTACATCGTATTTCAGTTTTGATATGACCGTTGACTCTACCTTAAAAATAAAATGAACACGTTCACCCGAGTACAGGGGTCAACAAATTAAGGACCGCTAAATAGTGTGTGAGTCTTTTAAGCTATTATTCTAGCTATGTCTTTTTAACTGCTGAACTCTTTAACTAGTGAAATAGCTTACGAACTTGTGACCCACTCGTGTAGAATTATTACATTTGGAATCAACATCATGAACAACAGAATGAAGCCAATTTAAAGTGCACCGATCGCGCGTAACAACACGATGTTTTGAATCAACATCTTAAATAACAAAGTGAAATTTTTAAGAACTCATGTGTGTGTAATATTTTATTAGTTTGTTAAACGAATTGAGTGTCATCGGTACACTATCGCCAGAATATCGTGTAGGCTTCATTCTGTTGTTCATGATGTTGATTCCAAATGTAATAGTTCTATGCCCACTCGGTGTTAAGAAATTGAGGTAGTTCTCTTTCAAATATGCTGTTGCTTGGATTGGAATCTATATGCAACAAAAAACCAACAAATATACGACGTTATGCCCTCATTGCCCTGGCATTGCAGAGGTTCATGAGCGACGGTGACCGCTTATCATCAGGTGCTCCGTAAGCTTGTTTATCTATCTGGCGATAAAAAAAAATGTTAACAAAAATCGATTTATTTAAATTTTGCTCCAAAAAGTAATGGAACAGTACATTATTATGACCAAATTGGTAACCCCTGGAATCTAAAATTTTACACATACATAAATCCACATGAGTAAAAAGTATCAGAAATCGCACCGAACTTGAAAATATTTGTATGGATTTTACGATAATACACGACTGGAGTGTTTGGATCATAGAATATTTGAGATTACAGATGTGTCACATTAAATATAAAAAATGTAATTATTTTCAAAAAAAAATGTCTCATCATGTTTTGAATATACTGTTGAAATGGTAATGCTTTGGAAAGGTAAAGAAAACAATGATTTGTCACAAAAAAGTATCCATCTCAGCTTTTCAGTGAAGTTATTAAAGTTTTTTACTTAAGATTTTTTTCATGTATTTTCTAGTTTCTACTCTAGTTTAACACGTTCTCTACTAAACAAGGCCGAAATGATCCCTCTTGCAACTTTCCTGAGGTGCAGCAAGGAACAACGTTAACTTTCTTGCGGTGTCAATAGCATAACTTTGTTCTATCTTATAACTTTGTATCTATTTCGCATAAAAAAAAGGAGGTGGGGTCTAATAGACCGCGTGTTGCCTTAACGTCTGGTCATGGTCTGGGCCGATTACACCTCGTATTATAGACAACGGCAAGTATGCGAAAATTGTTTTCGCAGCGTTCAGCGAAATTCTTCACGCAAACAAAGATATGTCTCTGAGTGCATACTCTGAGTGCATACTCAGAGACATATCTTTGTTCTCAATGTCAATGTCTATTCTACATTTCGACTCTATGCCACCAGTATTGGCTTTCAGTCAAACGTAAATTACCGTAAATGGTAACAGTTTCGTAAGTTTACAGCCAAGTTTGGTTTCGTTGGAAATATTGAATTTCTCTGGTTAACCCTGAGCAATATTGGTCAACTTGTTAGATTAAGAAAACTTTATTGGAATGTTTGTTCCAATGTTGGACGTTGGACGAAATATTGGGAAAACAGGTCAATTTTGAAAAGGTTTTGTTTTACTTACATGTTATGTACAGGGTTTATTTGTCATTTTATGTGGAAATGTGATGAACCTATCGAAATACAATTTAGAACCACTTTTATTTTTGTAATCGGTTTAACTGATTTTTTGTGACAAGTAAAATTGGACAAATTTTTCATCACTTACACTATTACTCAACGGGTTCTTATCACGATTACTTTTAATTGAGCGGTCCCGATATTTCAGCACTGTTTCAAGCGCCATGATCACGGGAAGACTGAAGAACTGCGGGTAGGTCATTTAAGAGCAGACAAATCTGTCTACCCTCTTTCTCGCTCGTTTGTCGGTACCACTGGAACTCGAACTCACATTTCGACATACCACACTGACAGTATCGGTTGCCGTCTCAAAATTAGATTTTTTGGCTTTATTTTCGTCTAACACTGGATTCCACATACAGGATAGTTTGAAGCCGTCACCCCGATTAAATAACCGTGATGTAGATAACCGCGAGTGTTTAAACAAATTTTTCATGTTTATGTATAAAAGTTAACCGATTTTGATGGTCGATTTTAAATTGTAAAGTCTGGATTATTTTGTGATTTTCTTTTAAATTTCCATTTTTTAAGTATCTATCGTTGAATTTTGTGAAAATGCGATTACTTTGTCCATTTCTCAATAAAAACGAGCACTAAACTTACAAAATTTATTCATTTTATTATTAAAGTTTCTAAACCCAAATCGTCCAATATTAATCTTAACTTATGTCCAATAAATGAAACTTATTGAACGATTCTTGCCAAATATGTAACAATAGAAATGTTTGGGAATGGTGGGGCAGCAGGTCAGCGACCGGGGCGCGCGGGGTCGTGAACCGGCCGCAGACACTTCGCACCGCACCCGCAGCGGCAACACGCACGTACATCTATTGTCTAGTGTAACGTCACCAGTCTCTCTTGTAACTTTACCAATAAATTTATATACAGTCCACTACATTTTATTGAAGACCCAACATTTTGGTCCTTCTACCGCCGAAAAAGCACCTCGAGCTTACTACGACGGGACTACTACGTTGCACTTGGGACACGTCACTGCAAAAACGCCGTGTCATCTGCCGATCTAGGACAAAGGGCCTTGCGGAAGTCGTCTTCATAATCAAGAATATACCATATATCAGAAGAAAAACACGTCTACACTTCCATTTGGACGAATAATCGGACAAACTACGTCATCAATCCTGGAGGTCTTCCATTGACACGTCTTACGGAGTTCATCGAGCCAAGAAGCTGTGATCTCATCGTGTCATCATTTTTGCCGAAGGATTATCATCGCTTGATGGATAAGGATTTAGATATTTTGTGAGTTCGTTCCATATATTTCCTTTCATCCTCTTTTTTTCCATAAGCGCTTTAAAATCTATTGCATTTTACTTTCAATCATTCATTTCCATAATTAACATTTGCTTCTATTTGATATAAGCATTATAAGTGGCTTACGCTCATTAAAGTTAGCAACTTACGTAATAAGTTGCGCCGGCGCATCGCTTTGCAAACATACCTACATATCTATGCATACGTAAATGCATCGAGTAAATTCTATTCATTAGTTTATTGTATAGCACGGATCGCTCAGTCCGTTCACATTATATTCAAGGTCATTAACCCATCCTTGTTACATAACTTGAACTCATTATAACTGGCCTATTGTCGCATTTTATTTTTTAGTTGCAATCGTATTCCTTTTGCATTCGTAAAATAATCTTTTCGCATTTTAACTTTTGCTTTTAGACTTTTTTATTTATTTATTACAAATTTTTATCACTTTGCAATGGCTACTTTAGAAACTAGCATTAAAAAACGCAGTGCTATGAAAGCTAAGCTTACAACCTTCTGCAATTATTTAAGCGTGCTTCAAAGCTGTAAGCATCTTTCAGACTTACAACGTATCGAGTTGGAGGGTCGTTTGTCAAAGTTCGATGCCTTATACGATGAATTCGATGATTTACAGACGGAGATCGAAATTTCATGCGATTTTCCTGAGGAAGCATACAAGGAACGTGAAGCGTTTGAACAACGATACCACGGGCTTGCCGCGTTGGCGCGTAGTTTGCTTGTCGTCGCCTCGAACGAAGCTACGGGTGATGATGGTTCTGTTGCGGGCTCAGCAGTTAAATCAGGTGGATCAGTTCAACATAATTTTGTACGCTTACCGAAAATTTCTCTTCCCCTGTTTAATGGTGGCTATGAGTGCTGGCTTGAATATAAAGACACATTTCTATCTCTGATTCATAATAGCAAAAACATCGACGATATTAGTAAATTCCACTATCTACGTGCATCATTAAAAGATAAGGCATTAGAAGTCATTAGTAATATTGATTTTAAATCCACGAATTACGAAACAGCTTGGAGTCTTCTTTGTCAACGTTTTGACAACAGTAGGCTTTTAATAAACAACCACTTACAAGCGTTATTTAATGCAGAGGTAGTTTTAATTGAATGTAGTTCATCTTTGCGTAGGCTTGTTGACGTCATCAACAAAAATATGCGGGCATTAAAAACTTTGAATGAACCCACGGACAGCTGGGATACATTAATTATTTATATTATGTCCAACAAACTTGACTCGATCACATCGAGAAATTGGGAAGAACATCGTAGTTCATTTAATAATTCACCAACATTAATTCAATTTTGTAATTTTATTAGTAACAAGGCAGATTTATTAGAAACGATAGAGGACAATAAAAGGTCAGATAGTTTTCAAATTTTAAAACAAAATAATAATAAACGACAAAATTTCACAACAAATAAAAATAATAACATAGAAAATTCATCATCACATAATAATTCTTTCAATTTTAACCAAACATTACAATGTCAGTTATGCTCAAAACCTCATTTTTTGCATGCATGTGAACAGTTTCGCAGCTTGCCTGTTCAGTCACGTATTGCTAAAGTTAAGTCTTTAAAGCTTTGCTTCAATTGCCTCAGACCGGGACATTCATCGAAGCAATGCCGCTTAACTCATTGCAAATATTGCAGATCGAAGCATTCAACACTTCTTCATGTTGAACAAACACAAAACGAACAATTTCAGGATCCTATGCCAAGTAGTGTAGCGTTGCCTATTAAACATACTGTTGGTACATCTTCAACTGACTGTTCAACGAAAACTGTCGTATTATCGAGCGACGTAGGGAAGCAGCAAACTACATCTTCCATTATCTTACTATCCACAGCGCTGGTGAAAGCAGTGAACGAAAATGGCGACAAAATCGACGCGAGGATTTTGCTCGATAATGGTAGTACTGCCAACTTCATTACTCACTCGCTTTGTGATCAGCTGGGATTGCGTAGATCGAACGCTGGCTCCATGGTGACAGGTATCAACAATCAGACTTCACTTAGTACACAGTCTTGCAATTTAACGATCGAATCGTATGATAATAATTTTAGGATGCAGCTTAATTGTTTTCTGTTGCCTGAAATAACTAAAATACTGCCTGCATCTCATGTCGACACAAATAGTATTTCTATACCATCTAATTTACGATTAGCAGATCCGACCTTTCATGTTCCGTCTGTCATAGACATACTTGTAGGTGCTGAGATGTTTTGGAACATTCTCGGCAATACATCTATAAATTTAGGTAGAAATAAGCCAAAGTTATTTGACACTAAATTCGGGTGGATTGTATCCGGGCCTGTGCCTTGTCCGGTACAATCGCACTCTCTTACCCAGTCACATAACTGCAATTTCATATCCAATGATTTAGATAGAAGTCTAAACCGATTTTGGGAGCTCGATAGCGTGTCTCCTCATCATATACTATCACAGGAAGAGCGTGCCTGTGAGGATAATTTTTATAAAAATACAGTGCGTAACACAAATGGGCATTTTACAGTGACGATGCCTCTTAAATTAGATCCCAGTGTTTTAGGAATGTCATATAATTTAGCAAAATCACGATTTCTCAGTTTAGAACGCAGATTCGAACGTGACGCGGACTTCAAAGAGCAGTATGTGAGTTTCATGCGCGAATACGAGCGCCTTGGTCACATGACTCTCTCGACATCTACTCACGAACCTCATACTGGTTCTGAGGTTGAATATTTTTTACCGCATCACGGTGTTTTTAAAGAGTATACACAAACTGAACCCCAATTTCAGTCATTTAAAAAACTTAGGGTTGTTTTTGATGGTTCCGCCGCATCCAGCACTAAAATCTCACTTAACGATATACAGATGGTAGGTCCCACTGTACAAGACGACCTTTTGTCCATATTGCTTCGCTTTCGTGAACATAAATACATTATTTGTGCCGACGTAGAGAAAATGTACAGATCAATCAATGTTACTGCTTCACAACAATCCTTACAACAAATTGTTTTCAGAGAAGATCCTCAGCTCCCTCTGAAAAAATTTAAGTTGTGTACCGTTACTTACGGCGAGGCTTGCAGCCCATATTTGGCGACAAAGTGCCTGGTAAGTCTCGCAGACAATACAAACAGTGATACTGTGAAGCGATCCATCAAACATGATTTTTACGTCGATGACTTTCTCAGTGGTGGCGATTCTCTTCAAGCGGTCCTTACAATGGCGAGGGAAGTCAATTCAATTTTATCCTCTGCTAATTTTCATTTGCGAAAGTGGAAGTCTAACAACAATTATATTTTACAGCAAATAACGGGAACATCAGACAACCACAGTAGTATCAATTTCATTGAAAATGAAAACCAGTCTTCAAAAACGTTAGGTTTACGCTGGTTAAGTAAAAGTGACATTTTAGGTTTTTCCATTTGTATTGATGTGCCTCAAAAGGTGACTAAGAGGCACATTCTATCAGTCATTAGTCAAATTTTTGACCCTTTAGGTCTCGTAGGGCCGTGCATAGTAGAAGCGAAAATATTAATGCAAAAGCTCTGGATCGTCAAGCTTGATTGGGATTCAGAAGTACCTTATGAGTTACGTCAAGAGTGGTTGTTATTTGTAAAAACTCTTCCATGTTTAAATAACCTAAAAATACCTCGCTGGGTATTCAATGACAGTACATCTTATGAAATCCACGTATTCACAGACTCATCTCAAAAGGCATACGGCGCCGCGATTTACGGTAGGTCAGTCGATGCACAGGGCTACGTTAAAGTTCAATTATTAGTTTCGAAAAGCCGCGTGGCACCTATAAAACCTACAACAATACCTAGGCTTGAGCTCTGCGGAGCATTGTTGGGCGCAAGACTGTGTGCTAAGGTGTTAAGTTCTCTTACTAAGAACATCAGTCGTTGTCAATTTTGGTGTGATTCGACTATAGTGTTGTGCTGGCTTCGCATGACACCGAATCAATTAAAACCTTTTGTTCGTCACCGTATAAGTGAGATACAGGAACTTACTTCCGGTCATGCGTGGAGCTACGTGCCTTCTACTTGTAACCCGGCAGATCTCGTTTCTCGCGGGCTCAAGGCTGATCTTATCAGCGATTCTTCTTTGTGGTGGTCAGGCCCCTCCTTTTTGTTAAAAAATGAAGAGGATTGGCCTATAATGCCCAATAATTGCATTAAGCAAGATGTACCTGAGGTCGTTTCAACTAAAAATGATACATTAATACATTCGGTTTCATTCCATCAATCACACAATCAATCGCAATCATTAATCTCATCACTCATACACAAATATTCAAATATGTACAAATTACAAAGAATAATCAGCTATATACAAAGATTTATTTACAATATTAATTCTAAAACTAAGTCACAAATAGAACAAAATGGTTCACTTTCAAGTAGTGAACTCACGGATTCTATGAATTTAATCATTCGTCATGCGCAATTAGAAATGTTTCCTACGGAATATGCTTCAATTAGTTCAGGTAAATCATTACCACGCAAAAATAGACTATCGTCACTTAGTCCATTCTTAGACACCAATAATATCCTTCGTGTAGGCGGCAGGCTTGACAACTCGCCCTATGACTATAATGTCAAGCACCCGATTTTACTTTGTAGTAAGCATCATTTTACCCGGTCTTTATTTGAATCAGAACATAGAAATATGTTACATGCCGGGCCTCAATTATTATTAGCCAGCATAAGGCAAAACTATTGACCTCTTGCTGGACGAAATCTTTCTAAAGCTATTGTTAGAAAATGCGTCAAATGTTTCAGAAACAAGGTTCAAAGTCCTCAACCTCTCATGGGACGGCTACCAATATCCAGGACAAGTTTAGAGTTTCCCTTTTTAAATTGTAGTGTGGATTACGCAGGTCCAGTGCTCATTGCCGATCGTAAGGGTAGGGGATGTAGGCTTACAAAATCATACCTGTGTATTTTTGTGTGTCTTGCAGTAAAGGCTGTCCACATTGAGCTCGTCACAGAACTGTCTAAAGAAGCGTTCATGGCCGCATTAAATCGTTTTGTTTCTCGTCGTGGCAAGCCTAGAAGTATCTTGTCCGACAATGCAACTAATTTCGTTGGTACATGCAATGAATTGCATAAATTTTTACAGGAATCTAATATTCCTCACGAGGTCGCGCAGCAAGGCATCGAGTTTTCTTTCTGTCCTCCATACTCACCTCATTTCAACGGTATTGCAGAGGCAGCCGTTCGTTCAACTAAACATCATTTAAAGAGACTGCTTAATCTTACTCACTTCACATACGAGGAGCTAGCCACATGCTTAGCTCAAATAGAAGCAGTTTTAAATTCACGTCCACTTACACCATTTTCCACCGATCCTCTAGATTTTACCGCTCTTACACCTTCACATTTCCTCATTGGACGCTCACTCATATCTGTTCCTTATCCTCAGGTGACTGATATTAAACTCAGCAGCTTGGAGCGTTATCAACGTATTGAGCACATCAAACAGCATTTTTGGAACCGATTTCAAATGGAGTATGTTTCTCTTCTTCAGAATAAGACTAAGTGGGTCACATCTACAGGGCAGCAGCTGGCTGAGGGTACTCTGGTTCTCATCAAGGAGAAGAGTCAACCACCATTAGTGTGGCCACTGGGTCGCGTCATCAAGGTTTTCCCAGGCAGCGACGGTGCATCACGCGTCGCTGAGTTGAAGACAAAGAGAGGCGTCATCGTTCGGGCCTTCAACAACATATGCCCTCTTCCTATTTGAGGATCTCAACGCGGGGAGGATGTTTGGGAATGGTGGGGCAGCAGGTCAGCGACCGGGGCGCGCGGGGTCGTGAACCGGCCGCAGACACTTCGCACCGCACCCGCAGCGGCAACACGCACGTACATCTATTGTCTAGTGTAACGTCACCAGTCTCTCTTGTAACTTTACCAATAAATTTATATACAGTCCACTACATTTTATTGAAGACCCAACAGAAAAGTTTTCATATAAAAATTTCCACAAATTACAATATGGACGATGGGCCGTTTGTTTAGATATGTTTTGGCAAGTCTGAATAATATACAGAAAAGTAGAGAAGTTAAAAAAAAATCTAAAAGATTAATTTTTAAATAGCGGCTTTAAAGATCCTGGATATCATGTAGTAGTAGAGCTAATACAAGTAAAATGAGCCTAAACACAACAAGTATATTTTGTTTAGTACAAGAGTTCCTATGACCACCTTCCAAATCCATCATCAGATCAGCTCCATTTTATCATATGATTACACAAGATCAAAGACATATACCCAAAAGAATAACTGTAAAAACTGTTTCTGTCCAGCATTTTGTTATTTTAACACTTACAGTATAATATAATGACAGCCTCCTGGTAATTTTAAATAATCTTAAAGTTGTCTTAACACGTTCACTGCGACACCATGTTTTGCAAATTTGCCGTTCAGACCATAACCAGACGTGAGGACGACACGCAGTCAATTAAACTCCAAATCCTTTAACAAAGTCATGCTCTTCGCACAACAGGAAAGTTGTTGTAAGGATCATTTAGGCCTCGTTCAGCAGCAAACGTGTTAAAGCCTGTAGTGCCTTCAATTTTGTATGTAAGTTATCATTTGGTCATCTAAGCTCTTGTATGAAATTATTATAGCTTGACTTCTGCATGATGTTTAATGTCTTATCCAATTTAAGGCATTTTGGTAGATTAGGTCTCGTCCTTGTCTGCCTAGATGAGATATAATCTAAGAGAAATATAGTATTGGAGACTTGGAGGAGCGACTTTCACCAAACTAGAGTCAAACATATGTGACTTATTTGGTCTGTTTTAAAACACATCTGTACCAACTTTGGTATACTTGATAATCATATTTAAATTGATCAAATATCTCTTGAATCTTTCATATACTTAAATACACACATATATCTAAGAATATTAGAGTACATTAAGATGTTCATCATCCAAAAGAAGTAGTAACAATTTTTCACAACACCACTGGCTAAAGACGGTGAAGAAAAACATCGTGAGGAAACCTGCATGTCGGAAAAGGGTTCTAAAAATCCTTTGAAGATATTTTAAGTCCCCAATCTGCATTGGAGTCGCATGGTGGACTTTGCCTAATCCCTATTCTGGGGACACCTAAGCTCAGCAATGGACAATGATGGGTTGGTACAGTACAGTATAGGTTCCAAAGTGTAGGGAGTGGTCCCTATATAAGTTCCAGTTATGGAGATTTGTCACATACACAGGTTGCACTTAACCAAGTTTCACTGATCAAATCAGAAATGAGGAGATCCGCAGAAGGACTAAAGTAACCGACATACTCCAAAGAATTGCATCTTTGAAGTGGCAATGGGCGGGACACATTGTGCGAAGAACAGATGGCCGATGGCGTCGAATAGTTCTGGAGTGGCGGCCACGAACCGGTAAGCGCAACGTTTCGATGTGGCGAGGTTTGAGGGAGGCCTATGTCCAGCAGTGGACGTCTATAGGCTGATGATGATGATGATGATGATGAAGTTTCACCGTATCTGATCAATACGTGGATCTGTAATCGGCTCTACCAAAATCTACCTGGAAGAATCAAGTCTTAAATAAAATAGAAAAAGTAATAAACATAACAATAGCAATTCTCCACGTTATTTCGACTTGAAAGCAAACGGCTCATCTATTATTCTATTTGTGAGTCGTAGGTCAGTGGTGAGACCAAACCTTTTGAATAATATAGTTCTGTACGCATGGGATTTAATACTTAATTTCTTACCATCTTTTTCTTGTTGTTATGATAGTTTTAGATAGCACATCGTGATATGGTCGAATGGAGTCTCATCCTTGAGATGTAGAATTGTCTCCCTTAAAATATAGTCTATCAAAAGTGTGAATTGTCCATGAGCTGTTACTATTTATCATTAGGTGGATTAGGCTCTTTTCAATAAATGATGATAAACTAACATACTTCTAACAGTAGTAGCTAGGCTTGGGTATTATCCGTAAATAATCAGAAATAGGCTACCACACCTTTAGACAAACATACAGTTTGGGAAATTCACATCTCTTCGAAAACTTTTTTGGTCTCTCAGTCAAGTCTTCACAGTGGTTTTAATATTTCTGGTGTTGTAATAAAATGCACATAAAGTAAAAAAATAAGAAGTATCTACATATAAGTCAGTTGCCAAACCGGCTACCTCTCACATGGCAAGCAAGATCTCATAGCCAAATTTATCATGATAATATCCGTTCAGAAAGGACCAACAATTTCATCTCACTGAACTAAATTTTTTAGACGCAGAGAAAGGGTTAAAGACCAAGAATAAGAAGTGTAAAATATAAGGTGTGCCGGCAAACGACATAAGTGATCATTGGGTATAAATGATACCCATTACGACGGGAGCAGCGAGGTGTTCGAGATATAACCCTTCAGATGGAGTTCGCAACGTTTGCCGCAAACTGTTGGCATGAGACACAATGGCTACTAGTTTATCTAACTTCCTTTTCTTCTGTAGCTGGAGGAAATCGCCGGTCTTCCACCGAACCAGTCCAGTCGAACAGCTCTAAAACATCTTGCCGCTCACGCTCAGTGTCTGAACCACGGCTGAGAACAGAATCCAGCACGAGATTAGACGAAGTGACGGAACGCTTTTATCTTACTTCCTAACAGCTGTTCTGACCTGAAAATGAAGTTTTGCAAATTTGGAATTAGCGAAATAATGCAATTTTATATTAAACCAATATTACGTGATTTGAGCTTTGCCTGCTAACTTACTATCTTTTTTTAAGCATACGAGCAAAGGGGCCACATGATCGTAAGCTGTTATCACCGTATTATTAAAAAAGTGTATTTTTTGCCTGAAGGTGATGACATTAAATTAAGAATATTGACTCCGCTCAATACCATAATGAATCAGTTTTACTGATACCGACTATAAGCCACTAAGTAAAAAATTCGGAATGTTTGATGGTGCTTAGTTGGTGCCATTTTAACATTCTAATCTGACTGTTGATCTGACGGACAAAACGCCGTGTTTCGCCCTAATGTTATACATTCTTTAAGCCCGTATGTATACTTGCTATTAAGTTCCGTAGCTGCTGTTTGGAATTGTTGCTAATGCCAAAATAAATGTCATCTAGCTTTATATTTACCACGAATTTGGGATGCACATTTCAACTCGGAAAGCTATACTGGAGTCAAATTGTATTATACATCGAGAAAGTTTATCAAAGCTGTATTTGTCCTGGAATTAAGCATTATTCACGGTATAAAGTGTCTCAACCAGATCATGACTAAGCCCTGATATTTGAGGTGTGGTGGCCGAGTGCTTAAAGCGCTTGCTTTCTGTGCGGGAAGTCGCGGGTTCAAAATCGGCCGGCAGGTACCTCTAAATCTTTATGTAAAAAAAATATGCGCAATTTCTTACAACACCACTGGCTGAAAACGGTGAAGAAACCCTATTGTCAGAAGATTTATAAACATTGTATATCCTAAAGAATTGCCTCTTTAATGTGCCAATAGGCAGGACACATTGAGCGAAGAACTGATGGCTAATGGAACCATAAGGTTCTAGAGGGGCAGCCACGAACCGCTACAACGAGGCACAACGTAAACAGAATCTAATAAGGCTCTTATAAGATTTTCGACGACCTGGTCGCAGGATGCAGCAGAAGTGGCCATTGTGACGAGTTTTAGGGAAGGAATATTCAAATTCAAATTCAAAATTTATTTATTCGGACAAAACAAAAATAACTTTAACACTAGGTGTTAGTAAGGCATAAAAATGGAATAAAATAAATAAACAAAAACTGAAATAAATAACAAGCCCTACACTTGCGATGCTCCTCATGCTAACCACCACCAGAAGAGGACGGACGTATCATCGTCCGAACGGAATGCCTCACCAGTGATGAGCACGGATCACTTGCCACTACTTTTAATATGACGTTATCACTTCCCCTCACTCTCTGCATTATGGATGCAACCTTTTTTCTCATAATGGCATAATATTGTCCAGTAATGGAGGTCTACCGGCTGATGATGTAGAAAGTAGTTTAAACGTTGATTTAGGAAAGTCCTTCAAGGTAGAAATAGAAATAGAAATCTTTATTTGCTTTAACATGAGTACAAATAGGATCTTATAAAATAAATAAAAAGTTCTGAATCATGTTTTGTCACAGAGTGACGTACAAATTTTTGAAACAATTAACATAATAATAATAAACTTATTCAGACACTCGCGGCTTTCTATAATACTTTCATGCATTTTTAACGGGTTCTTACCACGATATTTAATTAATTGAGTTGTCTCGATATTTCAACGTTGAAATATCGAGACAACTCAATTAATTAAATATCGTGGTAAGAACCCGTTAAAAATGCATGAAAGTATAATAATAATACAAAAAATGAAAACAATGATTTTATAAATTATCATTTAGATATTCTTCAATATTATAATATGTTTTTTCTCTTAGTAGATTTTTAATTTTAACCTTAAATAAATCAGTTTCTAAGTCTTTCCAGCTTTTTGGTAATTTATTAAACATGAGTGGAGCCATACAAAATATACTTTTTCGCATTAAAGCAGTATTGAACGTATGTAAGCAAAGTTGAGAATTATCACGTCTGTTACGTGGAGGTAGAAGGCAGCCTCGCTACATCCCATGACATTTCAGAGATCTACTAGAAGAAGAACTTGAGAACTACTTACGATCATTTGACCCGTAGGCTAGTCTGCCTACGAGGCTTAAAAGACATAACACCTTGTCCAAGTCGTGATGCAGTCGATCCATAGCTTTATTCTCTTTGACGTAGAGTAATAGGTAGCTAAAATCTTTGCAAAAATTTACATAATATTATGCGTTATTCAAGAACTTGTGCAGTCGAGAAAATCGTAAAACTAAAAACGACAAATCGTATTATTTCCAAAAGTTTTTGAATGAGCAATAAACTTAGCGTAGCTGCTACGTAACTCTAGACGTTATAATATTATCTTTTCAAAATATGGATTTTGTGTAATGTTATTCAAAGAATAGGTTATGTAGACGGGATATTATTGGAACTAGGTTTAAGAAAACTATTAAAGATCATCTGTGCAAGAAAAATTGGTTGCCTGTAAAGTCGGTATACGGGCGAAAGTTTTACGTAACAACGACTCGGGCATGGTTAGCCCGCCTAAGAACGAGAGAGACAGACATAAAAAGTGGAAAGGACGCGTGCCTCTCACTCGCTCTCATTGTGAGCGCATAACGTGAGCGGAGCGCAACGCAGTTTCTTGAAGTGTCACCCGGCAAACCAATTTATAAGACGTTGTCACGTCAAAAACAAACTGTGAAAGAAAGAAAGGTCAATGATTACTTGGACGATTGCACAAAGTGGGAATGAGTTGCTCGCCAGGTCATTTCATTATCGTAATATCGTTTTTTTTTTGTATATTTAATGTAAAATTGTATAATACTGTACAAATACTTAAAAAAAAATGCTCATTATACAAAAAAAAGACATGCCCGCTGAGTTTCTTGCCAGTTCTTCTCAGGACGGTGGCTATAATTATTATTTTTTGTGTCCGAACTGGTGGTAGCTTTTAACTTTTGACGTCAAAAAGAATGAGTACGTCATCAATGTTGAAAATAAAGTATTTCATTTCATTTCACTGGTTTTGTGTTTGAGAGTCGAACCACACTAAAACCTCCTGCAGCCCATACTCTGAGGCCCCAGAACCCAGTACCAGATAGTGCGAAGTGACGCGACGCGTTGCATGCTACTTCTTACTTATCGCCTCGACATCCACGAACGCCGAACCGAGAGACAAAGGCGACGCGACTCTCTCGGTCAGCGGGTTGTCCGAAGCCCGCCACAATGAGCCCCCGTGAAAACCTCCGCGGAATACCCGGATGAGTCAGCATCAGCCTGCTTTGGAGAGCACGGTTTCTCTTACAAAGGGAGCGCGCTGAGCATTAGCGCAATACTCTTATAGGGCCAGAGAGATCTCAAAACCGACCCACTGCTAGACCTTAAACTAACTTAGTGCATGTTCGAATGTATACCATGTTTGTGCCCTTTATAGTAAAATCGTTTGTAAAACTACCGAACAACTCATTTTATACCTTCGCTATTGTCATAAGTACATAATATAGATAAAATACAAAAGCTCTTAAAGTTCCTTCTACACTTATCTATTCTATGTTTCAGCTATAAAACTGACGCGAATTTAACGACCAGTCTCTTCGGTAGCGACTGCTTCGCGATAACACCATTATATCACCCTTCTTCGTGTTTTCAATTCAGAGACGTAATACATTAGAATGGCACCTCTGATATTTTAATGTGCTTTGGAAATTTGTTTAAGGAAACTTTAAAAAAAGTGTGTTATCCACTCAACTGGGAACTGCGTCAAAATTGGATGATTATTTATGCCAAGTCTTTTTTTTCTTTTTATTGCAGGATAGATAAACGAGCCTACGGCCCACCTGACAGTAAGTGGTCACCGCATAGGTCCAATCAATTTAATAAAATCAATGTCCGTGGTGCTTTTCTCAATTCTGGCGTAATGCTTTTTCAATCTTATTTTATTGTCTCCCGCTTTGCGAGAAGGGAAGTCGAAACTCATGTTTTCCTACTCCTTATATCATCTTCTGATTAAATTCGTTGCGGGGCCCAAGACAAATTGGCTTTCCCTCGGGTTCCTGGGCTTCACTGCTCAGAATCATTACGATGGTCGCCGCTGTGGATCCTGGCTACACAGGAGTTACAGTGGTGGGAGTGAGGGGTGGGCAAATACCCGATACTCAAACATGGTATTGATTCCATTCTTGATAATTTTTTCATAGGTATACCATATACATCGTAAAAAAATACTTAGGTTTTTTAGTGAAGGAGCAAAGTATTAAAAACCTAAAGAATTTCATTTTAAACCTTTAAATTATCTATATATTTTCAACTCAACGAACTAAAATATAAACACAGTTAATAAAGCATAGTGAACGAGATAAGAATATCGAAAGAAAAAATATCCCGGAAAGTTCTGGAAGAGATCATTACTGAAATACGTCGAGCGTAAAATAAATCTGCAAGGTTCCGTTTATCTTTCATAGATATAGTTTATGTTAAACTGGATAATATTTTACTGTACTGTAACTCATTACTGTCCACTGCTCAGGTCTAGAGGGATTAGGCATAGTTCACTATTGTCTAATGTGGATTGGGAACTATACATGTCTTCGAAGGATTTTTAGAATCCTTTTCCGATATGCAGGTTTCCTGATATGCAGGTTTCCCTACGATGTTTTCCTTCGCCGTTTTCAGCCAGTGGTGTTGTGAAAAATTGCACATAAATCTGTTTCATATTAAGATGTAGAGCCGGCCGGTTTTGAACCCGCGACCTCCCGTACGGAAGGAAAGGTCAACTGTACTGCTAAACGATAACTTCGGTCTTAAAAGCTTGTAGGTATTTAAAAAAATCTTGACAATAAAATATTTGTTATTAAAATGAATACGACCAACTTCTGCTATTCTGAATAAAAGACTATAGAACATACCATTTTATATCTTAACAACTATAAAAATCCGTACTACTTTCAAACAAACGAACCACAAAAAACAATAAATCGAATAAAGAAACGTCATTGGACGATATCATATTTCGAATGAAAACAACTTAAAAGAAAAATAGTAAAAGTTCCGAACTTCTCGACTGGTAAACAGATCTTAACAATCGTAAACAAGAAACGGCGTGAATTCTAACAAAATGTTTACGGCTCGT
The DNA here is from genome assembly GCA_030269945.2 of Trilocha varians. Taxonomy (NCBI): domain Eukaryota; kingdom Metazoa; phylum Arthropoda; class Insecta; order Lepidoptera; family Bombycidae; genus Trilocha; species Trilocha varians. The sequence goes on from AP028277.1 coordinate 13,023,896, forward strand.
AAAAATTTGCTTACCTGAAATCGTAACAAGAGTTCGACGGAATTACTTATTTTTACGAGCTCCAAATTTCAAAATTGAGGTTTCATTTTTAAGTAGTTGTAGGAGATGGTGTTTTTGGGTTATGTGGTAGGTGAACCGCACTTAAACACCCTACAGCTCACAATGTTTCATTCAAAAATTGAGTTTGTAGTGACGTGATTGCATGCATGTTTTTTTGATGCAAACAGTAATATATAAATAAATATATTGTTGGTTTGCTTAATAATAAATAAATAAGTGCAATGCGTAGCGCGACTCCTCAGTCGTTCCGTAATCAGCAAAGCGTACACTCGCGTCCATACATTATTATATTTGTAATCATATTAATTATGGTATATTGTAAAGAGTGACAATAAATAATGATCACTAGAATCAGTTGTTCATTTTAATTCTTGTGTATCTACTAATTAGATACACAAGTAATATATTATAAAGGGATACTCTTTCGTTTATTAAGAAATACTCTTAAAGTTCTACGTCATTTCCGTTGCCCTTAAACTTCTCAAAGTACACAATATTTTACGTAAACTTAGAAAATCGTAGTAAATTTAAAACAACTTGTATGAAGCAGAAAACGCAGAGATATATAGAGACGGTTGATCGAGAGAGAGACAATTTATGTGGCGGGCGCAGCGTCTAATGCAATTGGATATATTGTGCTTCAAGATAGTAGATTTACTGCTAAATAAAGACATTTTACAAGCATCCTGGTATTTTTCAGAATTTTGACACCTTAAATATGATAGTTAAAATTTCAGCAGGTCGAAAGAAACGAAAACATTTACGAAACTTCATCACAAAGAAAAACTTTTTATCGAAGGTATTGGTCTGTCGCCATTCGACCATTGGGGGCCAGTGCACCAGTATAGAATGCCGTAGTGCGTAACGTGTCGTGCCATCACTCATAAACCCATGCTGGGTTCTGGCCTCAGCTGGGGTTATCACTCAGATAACAATGAACTTCTCCGTTATGTCTGGTGTTACTCTGCATGATCTAATTAGAATAAGGAGATCTACTTGAGAAGCTGAAAAATTGCATCTTTAATGAAGTAATAGGCAGGGCACATTGTCTGCAATAGTTGGCCGTTTGGTCTCAATAGTGCTCCTAAGTTTTACCGATGATCTACCTAATCAACATCACAGGAAGCCACTGAATGGAAACAATACTTACTCAGGAGTTTTAGCAAAACTTAGGGAGGATCTGAAACCTAATGGAAATAAGATCACAACACTTACACAATTACTAAACGAGTTCTAACCACGATTTGTATTGAATGAGCGAATCCAATATTTCAACACTGTTGCAAGCGCCATGATCACGAGAAAATTGAGTACTGCGGGTAGGTTACTTAAGAGCAGACAAATCTGTCTACCCTCTTTCTTGTTTGTACTTGCCGAACTGGAATTCGAATTCAGATCTCGACACACAAGAAGATCACAATTGTCAAAAAGCACATTTCAGCAACTGTCAAAAAATAGGTCAACATTACACTGGTCTGAAATACATGAGGATGCGTATATTAAACGATTTCAAGGAACTTATCATAAAATGGGTCTGTGTTTGTCCAACTGTGCCAAGCGAGGGACAATATTGAATATTCCCCCCGGGATTATATTATCGGGGCTATCGTCTGTGCGAAATGAGTTATTTGTCTTTTACTCGACTTGTGTACTCGTAAATGAAAACAAATCTGCGAGTTCACTTTCAGGGATTGGTTTAAATGGTCTTGCTTTTAAACTGCATGTGTATTTATTGGTTTATTTTTCTATAGAAAACTTCAAAAAAATTCAAAAGAGGTAAGGTTTTGCACCGGTTGTATCATAAGATATTTACTTCTAAAAATTCTGCAAATTGCTGCACTGGCAATTTTTTGCATGCAAACTAAAAATGGAATAACAATCCTGCGATCAAATATTAAGTTCAAACTGTATTAGACAAGCATGGTGGACTAAATTACAAGTCCAACAGTGGACAGAAATAGATTTTTATAGGACTCGTAATTATAAATATAGTATTGTATGTATATCGGGGCATCAATATATATTATCTACAGGGTACTTTACTATCGATAACTCTTGTCATTATTACAAGTACTATCTATAGTGTCTGCGGTAAACCAACAAGATAGAAAACACTAAAACAAAAATAAAACAAAACTTTAAACATTGTGTAAGCAATCCCGTTGAGTGTTTGAATTGAACGACCAAATCCATTTTACAGTTTCAATCCGGAGAAGTGAGGACTTGAAGATTTACATTCTCTTGGAATATGGGCTGATGTGAGTGGATTTTAAAGTATAAAGTGTAAAATGTAGAATGTATCCGATCAGAAAATGTTATCACCCTTACAAATAAATAAAATTGAAGTATCTGTTTTTGATTTTACAATGTACCAGCTGATCTGCGACTTTGATCGCGCCGTAAAGGATGTTTTACCAGTTTTTTATTAATTATATTTTTGTAACGAAGTTCCTTATCGCGCGTTGTGAAAGGGGGCTAGACGGAAAAAATTCTTACGAAAAGTTGTCACGACACTTTTTTTGTTTTAGATGATTATCGCTAGATGGCGCTGTGATCAAAATCTTTTAAAACACGTTCTTCATCGCGCGTTACGTTAGGAAAAAAATTATAAGATATCTTTTAATCGAAAGAAACTTCGTTCTATTCGGGTGTTTAGAATTTTTGTATAGCCTATGTCAAAAAAAGCAAACATTGTAGTTTTGTATTACTAAAATAATTATTGTAATCTGTCTTTTTTTTAATTGCATAACAGATACACGAGCTTACTTAAGTCTTATAAGGAAGTAGACAAAAAACAAATCTAGGACAAAAAGACCTCTACAATAGGCTAGTTATAACTTGTTCTTCTTCAAACGAGGCTTGAGGAGCTTGTCCTTAAAGTTAAGTCATAGGTAGCGACCCCTCAGTGTCCCCTGACATTGTAGAGGTTCATGAGCGACGGTAACCACTTACGATCAGGTGCCCCGTTGACTCGTTTGCCTACATGGCAATGAAAAAATGGTTAAAGATTATGAAAGCTTTAAATAATACCCAGTAACCTAGTAATACATTTGAAGGTTGTGTCCACATTGAAGACGTCCATGAGCGACGGTAATCACTTACGATGAAGTAGTAGGTAAGGTAGTCTGCCTATATAAAGAATGTATTGTATTCAAAGAACATCTTATTAAGCCTGTCAAAGAAAGAGAGGTTGTGTACTTTTTTTTTATTGCAAGATCGATAAACGACCCTACGGCCAACCTGATGGTAAGCGGTCACCGTCGCTCATGAACCTCTGCAATGCCAGGGCAAAGAGAGGTCGTTATCTACCACCTACTCATAGAGGACTTTTCTTAAACCTCTTTCTTTTCTTTCTTTTACTTTCTTTTTAATTGGTCAAATGCATTCGAAAGGTTTATAGTCAACGGTGATCGTTCACCATCAGGTGGACCTTGCCTTGTTTATCTGTCTTGCATCAAAATTAAAACAAAAGACAACTTTTCTTTAAATTCATTGTTTGCTGCTATTGCAACATAAACAATTTCAAACTAGAAAAGACTCATAAACTACAACGAAATAAAAACACATCAAGCCACGCTAACATTTTACAGCACGGTATTTCCACAAAAACAGACATAATCTGTCGGACGTGCGCAAAATAAAAGCGTAGCACAATCTGGGAGAGAGCCAACGAACAAGTGCAGTTTAGATTGATATAGCGGACAGAGTTTTACTAAATTTATTTATTTATTTAAGGAACACTCAAAAACAAACTATATAGGTTTAACCCAGGCTCTGAAACTAGTAGTAAAACTACTGTGCTATGAAAGCCAGTGCTCTCCCTTTAGGTAGGTTACAATATCAATTTTTTTTTTATATAACACTTGAGTAGAAATATAAGAAAAATATAGACAAAATAATAAATAATCTAATCCTCAACAATTCTACTATCATCTTAACAATTATAAACTATAACTAATTAGTGTAGTCTAAAAGCCTCTCAGTGCTTTCATAATCAAAACCATTCAACCAACCAACAATCACTTTCTTAATTTGTATAACTGACTTTGAGAATGGAAATTTAAGTAGAGCGCTGAAAAATTTAGATGAAAAACACACTGCGTTCTATGCGTTGTAGTAAAATATGTCAAAAATGCACGTAAGTTTGTCAAATTGTTCCAAAAATACGCTGAAGTGCACATAGTGCCGCTACGCCATTTCTGCTTAGCGGTTAGCGCGTAGCAGTGTGCTAGACTTTTCACAGCACCACTAAAACGGTGAAGAAAAACATCGTGTGGAAACCTGTATATTGGAAAATTCGAAATCTTTCGAAGATATGTGAAGTCCCCAATCCGCATTGGGCAAGAGTGGTGGACTATGCCTAACACCTCTGCGGAGAAGACCTTCCTAGCAGTGGGCAGTAATGAGTGTTTACAGTACAGAGGGTAGTAAAAAATTGGTTCATAAAAAAACTACCAAAACTAGAAATTGTAAAATAAATTACAAAAGCGTGTTTATCAGTTCAGTTTAGTTTGTTTTGGTTAATTTAAATCTGTTTGTAGGCTGAATACTAATTTCATTGTGGTGTTGATACTTAACAAGTTAGGCTGGGGCTGCTGAAAATTTTATGATAATTACTCTTGTTTGGTTCAACAAAGGACTTTAAATACTTTCATAATTTAAGTTCGCTTCAAAGTTAATTTTGAAACCCGAAAATCAGGTTAGCAGCCATTATTTTTTTGATATAGTGATGTGAAGGTCGACTGTATTTTTGTTTTGTAAATATATGATATCTTTTAGACAGGTTGACTTTTTTTTTATTGCCTTGTAGGCAGACGAGCTAACGGGCCACCTGATCGTAAGCGGTAACCGTTGCTCATGGACCTCTGCAATGTCAGCGGACACTGCGGGGCCGCTACCTACGGCCTACCTTTTAAGGACTTTCTTTAAGACTCGTTTGAAGAAGGACAAGTCATAGCGCTCGGGAAACACCGAAGAGGGGAGCTCATTCCACAGCCGTATGGTGCGTGGCAGAAAATAATTTTTGAGACGGAGCGTGGATGACCGTGGTGGTTCCAAATAGTAAAGAACTGCACCTCGACGACGGGTGGTGCGATGATAGAACGGAGATGTTGGAATCATCTCGAATTATTCTTCGGAGCACTCCCCGCGGAACAAGCGGTATAAAATGCAAAGAGAACCGAAGTCTCTTCGCAGATCCAAAGGTTCCAGGTGGTCCGTGAGCCTGGGATCGTCAACGATACGGACAGCCCTGCCCTGCACGGAGTCAAGTGGATGCAACTGGTATTTGGGAGCACCAGCCCAGAGGTGAGAGCAATACTCCACGCCATTTAGATGATTTATTTTTGTATAAAAATTCGTGTTGCTTGCCTATTTTTTTTTGTTGTATCTTTTTTCCAATACATTATGTAGGTCCCCGCAATATTTTCCTTCATCGTTTTATTTTATTAATTAAGATTTAGGATTTGAACTTGTTTCCGAAAACAGTAAAGACATTGGCCACTACGATTTTTGAAATAGTACACATATCAACGAGTGGCGACTGCTCTATGCAACTCCATTCCTACCGGCCAGAAATTCACATACTAACAAGAGATATTGCTCTGTCAAGGCAGCTGATGATGATCATGTTAATTCAATGAAAACTAAATATTATACCTAATTTAGTACAATCAAAATTTCAAATTATTTTATCGTCTTTTCTTTCCAGAAAATTGACACGTCACCACTCATACATATCGTATAACTAGATGACCCTCGCAACTTCGTCTGCGTTACACGTTCAAAAATTGTAGCCTATGTGTTATTCTGATGTATAAGCTATATTCTGGTAAAGTTTCATTCAAATCCATTCAGTAGTTTTTACGTGAAAGAGTAACAAACATCCATACATCCATACTTACAAACTTTCGCCTTTATAATATAGGTGTAATATATAATTATACTATCAGGAATATAATATGACCTAAACAACACTTAAAAAACATTTTAAAACAAATCAAATCATAAAAATCCTTGAAAACATTATCAAAGTTGTTAAACACAAAATAACAAGCATTTTTAATAACAAGAGCGATAATCTTTAGTGCTACAAGTGAAAAGCTATTACATACATTAATAATTTTCATAATAAAACGCCATTATGGATAATGCCCAGCTAAGCATGTGGGTGCGGCTAGAGTATGGTGCAAGTTATAAGCGGAAAATATAAAAAAACTCATAATAAAAACCATATAATATTTTTATTACAAAAATCAAAACGACTGACTTCCATTTCTCAATCATAGCACAAAAACTACCAGTCAAATCTTTATCAAATTTATACGCGCTAATGCTAACAAAAAAATAATCATTGAAATCGGTTCAAATAAAAAAGAAATAGAGAAATCGTGAAAATTTGTCCGTTAAAAATACTCATTTTTAAACGTAGATCCAAAAGTACTTGTTCCATCTTTAAAAAAATAATGAGACTTAAATTCAGCCATCACCTTTCATCTAACACCAGAATCATTCAAATCGGTCCACCCAAACTAAAGTTTTCGAGAAAAAAAAATACAGACGAATTAAGTACCTCCTCCTTTTTGGAAGTCGGTCAAAAAGACAACACAATACATTAGCTTTTTGATCAACGTTACTAGATCGTAGGTAGCGACCCTTCAGTGTCCCCTGGCATTGCAGAGGTTCATGAGCGACGGTAACCACTTACGGTCAGGTGGCCCGTTGGCTCGTCTGCCTACATGGTAATAAAATAAAAGTTGGTAGGCTTTTGATATCATTTATAGACCTGGCTCCTGAGTAGCGGGGCTGGTTAGCTGTAACAATCCATTACTGCCCACTGCTGGTCTCAGGTCTCCCCAAAAGAGGAATTAGGCATAGTCCACCACTATGTTATTTTTTGTGTTACAATTGGGAATTTGAAAAAATGTTTTTTTTATGTATTTGAAAACTTTGTTATTAATAATTTTCATATTTAATACACAAAAACGTCAAATACTTTTTTCAATTAGTTTTAAACTATTTAAATTTGATTAAAAATCACGTTACTTTAAACGCCCGTGATTGACTGTTACGTCAAAATGTTAACTTCTGAGTAGTTCTGAAGTTCGAACTTTGAATTTAGTATAAATACTAATGACAAGTGAAGAGTGAAAACTAACATTATGACGTGCACACGCTCGGGATCTGTCGGTGTATTTTCGGTACTGAATTCAAAAATTTGAATTTTACTTTAATATTACTATCTTTTGAAATATAGTGCACAAACAAAAAAAATGTAGTATAACAAATTTTTATAATATTATGATCTTTACATTTATTATTAAAAAAAAAAAATCAAATACCCAATTGTTTTGCGTGCGTACTGAAACTGAATCTTTGAAATTAAATTAATATACTTCAGCTTATAATTTGATCCAATCGTAAAATGGTTTCATTCGAGTAATCATGATGGGTTTTCGTAACTAAATCGCCCTATATCACGTGACCTAAACATTATGGACACGCTTTTATTAAATTTGTACTAAAATAAATCTTACGTGCACCGATTACATCGGAAACTAACATATTTTGGCAGTTTTACATTCAATTAACTTGAAATTTTATTTTTCAGGCATACTTTTAGATTTAAATGCTGAAGAAAGAAATTAAATATTGAATTAGAATTAATAAGATTGAAGATAGTCCTTAAGGGTAGACCGTAGTTAGTGGCCCCACAGTGTCTTCTGGCAATGCAGAGGTCCATGAGCGATAGTTTTACATTACATTTAGTTTGAGCCTGCTGTAAAAGTCAACTCTCTAGTACAATCAAACGTTAAATGTTTTTCAAAACTCCACCTGAAATAACTGTACAAAAAACCATTGAACCGATACTTTACCCGCAAGAGGGTAGGCAATTATCTCAGGAACTCCAAACCATAGAATACTTAACAAACCAAAAGTCAAAAATCATCATGAGTCTATAGACATCTGTTGGACATAGGCCTCTATGCACTATGGACTATGGACATAGGCTCAGGTTTCCTCAGGAGAGGGATTAGGCGTAGTCCACCACGCTTACCCAGTGCGGATTGGGGACTTCACATATCTTCAAAGGATTTTTAGAATCCTTTTCCGATATGCAGGTTTCATCACGGAGTTTTTCCTTCACCGTTTTTAGCCAGTGGTGTTGTGAAAAATTGCACATTAATCTGTTTCACATTTAAATTTAGATGTACAAGCCGGCCGGATTTCAACCTGCGACCTCCCGTACGGAAGGAAGCGCTTCGACCACACGGCCACCACGACTTAATTTACAATAATTCAATGAAAATAAAATATACGTAATTATATATGAAATGTCTCTTCGCTACTTAAGCTAGCATTCTTCAAGCACACTTTCCACTTGACCTCTGTTTATATTCTGTGCCCTAATCGTGAAGGGTTAACATTCCTAAGTTTTCACATTTACAGAAATAATTGCACGCCCCTTCTCCTCTTCAACTTGTTTGAATACCTACTTACCTTTGGTCGGGTCTTATTGAAAAAGTTTTAGATACATTGCCCTGTGAAGGTACAGTTAGACCTGTTTTTATTTGTGCAGGAAATTAATCGGCTCACTTTGGGGTGTTTTTACTTGTGGCAGGTCGATATAGGCCCGTCAGTAGTGATTAATACTTTGAACAACATGTTATTATCTCTGTTTTGTTTTTTTATTGTAAGACAGATAAACGGGTTTACGGCCCACCTGATGGTATGCGGTCACTGTCATTCATGAACCTCTGTAATGCGAGGTGGTCGGCCAATGTAGGGTCGTTATTTATCAGCTACAGGACTTCTTAAACCTCTTTCTGAAAAGACTCCTCTGCCTACATGACAATAAAAAAAATGTCATGTGTGTCTCTGTTCTCATACGGCATTTGTCGCCAACAACACTAGCTGATATTAAAATTCATATTTTTGGAACGAAGTTCCTTATCGCGCGTTATCGAAAGGGGGCTAGGCGGAAATTCTTATGAAAAAGTTGTCACGACACTTTTTTTGTTTCAGATGATTATCGCTAGATGGCTGGCTGAGATCAATTATAAAATCTATTAAAACTACTACTACTACTACTTTGCAATAAAAAAAAAAAAAAAAAAAAAAAAAAAACAATTACTTATTTTGTTTTGTATGATTAATGCTAGATGGCGCTGTGATCAATATATTTTATAAAAAAATACAATTTTATTACAATTCCCTCACTAATTAATCGAAAGGAACTTCGTTCCATCCGGGTGTCCCTTGACACCTCAAGTTTTTTTTAATCAAGAATATTGAAAACTATAAATAAATTTGTTGTCATCTTAAAGTGGTTTGATTCACATCCTTGAATGCTGTTGAATGTGGAATCAGAAATAAACCGCGTAAAGTACACATATGAAACTTAACATCTGTGTAATATAAAAATAAAGAGTACGTTTATCCCGAAGGTTGTTTTGATAGGATCGTGAGATCTTACGTGTTTCTGCAAAAGGGGACAGAATTACGTATGTTCTTCAACTGGGATTATACGAGGTTGTGGGCTCATAAATAGTTTATTTATTTACTTTTAGAGCTATTTATAGTGTTGGTAACTGGTTGATTAAGTCAATAGGTTGAAGATTTTTTTTTTTAATTTAAAGGATATCGTTGGATTCCTAATTGCCCCGCGTGGGTAACATGGGAGTTGAACCGCACTAAACTCTCCAACCGCTTACATTCAGGGTCCGAAACGCAGCACAGGGTTAAGCAGAATGGCGTTACGCACTACGACGTTATTTTCCGTCGCGTCGCCCCACCCTTTCTGCTGCCTCGAATAGGTTATATTATGTAGCTTTATATTATTTTTGGAATGTTTTATTATTTTTTAAATTGTGGTGGACTATGTCAGATCCTTTTACTACGAAGATCTGAGCTCAGCCATACAGCTGTACAGTAATGGGTCGTTACAGTTAATCACAGTATACTGTTGCAAGCAATATCTCATTCGCTATACATTGCAATTAATAACAAACTCTACAACCCAGGTCTTGTAAACAACAATTTAAAATGATACAAAATATCGCAAATGCAGAAACATTCAAGGAAACTACGAAATTGATTTCACGCGCTGTTGATATCATCTCGAATGTTGGAGCCAAGTCCGTGATATAGTGTTTCTACTTGATACTAAACTTCTTCAACTGCAAGCTTGGTTTTGAAGTTTTATCTTGACCGCAGATTTCGTAGTTACATGGATTTAAGGTTTGGTGATGCAGTTGTTAATTTTAGCTGAATTTAAGTAATACTTTCGTGCATTATCACGATATTTAATTAATTGAGTTGTCTCGAAAAGCGAACGAGAAAGAGGGTAGACAGATTTGTTTGCTCTTAAATCGACCCGCAGTATCCAGTCTTCTCGTGATCATAACGTTTGCAACAACGTTGAAATATCGAGACAACTCAATTAATTAAATATCGTGGTAAGAACCCGTTGAAAATGCATGAAAGTATTATAGAAAACCGCGAGTGTTTGAATAAATGTATTTAAGTAGTTATTTTTTCTATTTTCTTATTTCAAAGCATTAAGATTGAGAAGTAGAAAATTCAAAAAGGCAAGTATTCATATATTTTAAAATATCTTATAAATATTGTAACAGCCTTCATTTTAATAGATTTTAATTTTATCATAATTTGATAAATCTAACAATGTTGGTGACAATGGCTTCAGACTATCCTGTATGAGGAATCCAGTGTTAGACGAAAATAAAGCCAAAAAATCTAGTTTTGAGACGGCAGCCGATACTGTCAGCGAGTTCGAGAGTTCGAGTTCCAGTGGTACCGGCAAACGAACGAGAAAGAGGGTAGACAGATTTGTCTGCTCTTAAATGACCTACCCGCAGTTCCTCAGTCTTCCCGTGATCATGGCGCTTGAAACAGTACTGAAATATCGGGACCGCTCAACTAAAAATAATCGTGGTAAGAACCCGTTTAGTAATAGTGTAAGTGATGTAGATAATCGCGAGTGTTTAAGAAATTTAATCTAACAATGTTTATGAAGACAGGCATAGTTCAGTATTTTAAATCTTCATTATTATAGGTTTGTTTGAATTACCTTCGCCGCTTTTAGTCTATGGTGTTAATATTAATTACAAATTAAGATTTAAGCTCGAGATCCTTTTGGTCATCACGACTCCAAACTCTCTTAGTCACATTTCAAATTTATTTAAGTCTCGTAAAATTATAATTTATCCCAGTGCACTCAAGAAAATTGTTTCTTTGCCTCTAATTTATTTCATTTCAGTACCTATTCTTGTTTTGCCAATTTTAAACGCATAAATATGTATAATGTACGTTGTTATCGTTGTTTTCAAAAACTTTTCAAACTTTTAAATTTGTAACAAAAATTTGACTGTTTTCAATTTATTCGTGCAGCAAATACGAGTATTCTTTGTTCGTCCAAAACACGTCAATTGCTTAAAAATATTTCACGTTACACCGTGCCAGCACAGGCTAGTTTTATATTCAGGAGGCACAGAGTGGTATTCTAGTACTCTCATAAAGAGGTTTAAGAAAAGTCCTGTTTATAAAGAGATGGATAGCCCTCAATGGCATTGCAAATGCTCAAGAGCAACGGTAGCTACTTACCACCTGATAGGCCTTAAGTTCATTTACCTGTCATTTTACATACATCAAAAACTTAACATTAATGTCCCAGAAACATATTGGATGTGGGCCGCTACCAACCATGAACATTGAGAATGCTATGGTTCATTTTTCGAACTGAAATCCTGTACCAACCCATTACTGCCCACTGTTGGGCTCAGGTCTCCTCAGAAGAGGGGTTAGGCATAGTCCACCACGCTTACCCAGTGCGGATTGGGGAGTTCACAATGACATATCTTCAAAGGATTTTTAGAATCCTTTTCCGACATGCAGGTTTCCTCACGATGTTTTCTTTCACCGTTTTTAGCCAGTGGTGTTGTGAAAAATTGCACATAAATCTTTTTCACATTTAGATTTAGAGGTACAAGCCGGCCGGATTTGAACTCGCGACCTCCCGTTCGGAAGGACGCGCTTCGACCACTCGGCCACCACGACTTCATTGACTTCCCTCTTTGTAAATCGATCAAACAACACTATTACTAAAATACACTCTATGACGTCACGCCAAACACAGATCAATCTCAGTATATCAAATCCAAAAGTCATATCAGGAGAATAAAAAAAAAGTTATAAAAAAAATTCTTTAAATACAAGCTTTTAAGATCCGAGGTATCATGTAACGAGCCTTAATACGACAGGTCTATCTTATTTAGCACAAGAGTTTCTATGACCATCTTCCGAATCCATCATCAGATCAGCGCCATTTTGTTGTATTATTGCGTTGCCATACAATATATGATTCCACCCGAACTCAGTTACATCCAGTGCAAGTTAATATAAAGCTTGTAAAAACACTCTATGACGTCAGACAAACAGATCAATCTCAGTCTATCAACTCCAAAAGTCATCTCAGTAGTCACATAAAAAAAACAAAATATTGACCCTTAAATACGTTTCAGTACGGTCCTAAATAAACAGAAGGGCCTGTCTTTTCGAGATTCTGCCGAAGTCGCCGTCGAGGGCCTCTTTAAACTAATTAAATTTCTCTTGGTTAGTATGTTTTGGTTAAAAAAGAACATCGCTCCGGCATTCGCGCAGTTTGTTCTGGTCATAGAAGTTAAAATATGTATTGAGTTGTAGATGGGACAGTGTTTTGGAACACAAAAGTTATCTCTACCCGCATCTGCATATTATTAAACTATGTCATTTTATTGAAATTTCGTTTTGTATTTTTATGCAATCCGCGAAAATTACAATTTTAAATACTACTTTAAGCCTCAAGGAGAGAACAAAAAATGGCTCTGTTTTTGTAACTAGAATTTTGTTTGATTATCATTTAATTTTAGCAAACATTTTGGTTAATTTTATATTGTCTATTTTCAGTAGTGCTTCTCACATTTTGTTTCTTGTAATTATTCTTCTTCTTCTTCATCCTCGCACTTTCCTACTTTATGTAGGGTCGGCTCTCCTAATCCTGTGGCGCCAGGATTGTCTATCCTGGGTTGTCGGGTCAGGCAATTTTTTTTCGTCCAAAAGTTTTTTCATGCTAGTCCACCATGTAGCTGTAGCGGGCGTCTTCTTCCCCTCTTGTGCTCAGGAAGGCACTTTCTAAACATTAATAAAATATAGATTACTGAATATCTAATCAATTACCAAAGTAGATGTAAAGTATGTCACCCAAAAAAATATTTTATTTCTTTCGCCTGAAACTACAAGTATTTGACTGATATCATCATCACGTTCCCAGACGAGTTGTTATGCATTTATTTTGTTACATCAAAGAATATTCGTTAATCTTCTATAATTTCAAATGTCTTTGACCGTCTGTAAAAGCCGTCGAGTTTATAGTCTTGTTTTAAAATCACTGTCTCCTGAGCGTTATGCAGATTGCCATTTTTAATTCTTTCCGTCGTTTTGTCGAGTTTTATTTGATGGTTACTGTTTTTTTTTTGTTGAATTATTAACTTTAATTTTATGATATGCGATTCGGAACTTTTTTTAAAAATTATTAAATTAGGTTTTTTTCAAAATTCATCTTTCAACAATATTTTTATAGTGTCAGAGGAAATATTTAGAAAAAAAAAATAACGAAGTACCTATTTTAGTTTTATTTCAATTATACTTAAGCACACATTCCACTTGATGGTAAGTGGATTTAACTTATAAACATCAAAGCAAAAGTTTAACGTATCCAAAAACAGAGAACATTAAAATAACATTTAAATTTTTATTTAAACCATTTAAAGAGGAACTGGAAAACATCCAGGATTTACAAACGAAAGCTAAATTAATACTGAGCTTACATTAAGCTTTAAAATGATTTAAAACTACGAATTCACAGTTTTCGCGTAAGTTTTGTTTGGAAATATTTTTTTTCATAAAAATGTTTGTACTATGTAAAGTAGCCTTAAATGATTTTTTTTAGTTGGAGGTAATCACCGGATATGTGGGAGTTGAACCGCACTAAAACCTCCAACCCCTCACACTCGGCGTCCGAACCCCGGCTGACGCCAGAACCCAGCACGGGGTTATGAGGGACGCCGCGCCGCGTTACGCCCACGGCACACTTTCCCGTCGCGCCGCCCCCTTAAATGATGATGAGATTAGAGAAGTCCATGGGCGGCGGTAACCACTTATTATCCAGCAAGCCGTAGGTCATACCTTAATAAAAAAAAGCAACAAAACCAACTAAAATTATAAAAAAAAATACAAGCTTTTAAGATCCTGAATAATATCATGTAGCCCTAAAAAAGTAAAATGAGCCCAAACACGACAGGTCTATCTTATTTAGAACAGTAGTTCCTATGACCTTCCGAATCATCAGATCAGATCAGAGTCGTTTTGTCATATTATTATTATCATTGCATTGTCACGCGATACATATCTGCGTGCAAAATGTCAGCTTAACACGTTTACTGCGGCAAGTAAAATCATAATTCTTCATCTGGTGCGGTGGCGGGCCAAAATGCGCCCCCAATGATATTTCCGCCAGTGCGTGGCAGGTCTTTCTAGACCCACCAGCACTAAGATTGATTGATAATTGCTATAAATTTGTGGAAACATAATGCATATTTTTTTTTTATATTGTTAGAATGACCTTGAATCCAACTTCCTTAAGTTTGATTCGCCCCGGGATCTGCCAAACAGGAAATGAGAAATAAAGCAGGAAAAGCGGCAGATCGATATCGACCTGAACCGCACTAGAAAGTATTTTTAGTAGTGATGGGATAGAGAAAAATAAGGGCATATCGAAAATAAAACAGAATTATCGTAAAAGAACTGCAAAATGTTTTTATTTACTCATGCCTGTCTTTGAAACATGTTACGCAAAGGTGTTGGTTGCATTTCCTGCAATATTTTTTTATTTTCTTAACCTTTTTTTTTTGCTTGGGTACTATTAAAGGTTTTCCGCAGTCTATCGTAGCACCCTGCACACTTTCTTTGTTTAGCGCTCATCTCAAGGATATGGTCATTGTCCTTATGTTTTACTTGATTTTCTGAAATGATTTTTTTTTCTTAAATTATCTCAAAAAAAAGGAACAACTGTCAAAAAAATCAAAATCTTTAACGGCGTTAGTGACAAACTTCACTCCCTTAAGTGTTGCTGTCTCTTTCTAACACAATAAGTGCGAGAGAGTGAGAAAACAAATCTGAAGTTGTTGACCAAGGTTTGACCAATGGAAATGGCAAGATGGCGTGGCGGCTCTTTGTTCGCTTAGCATTTTAATCGCATTGTAGGAATACAATTATTCACTTAATAAACGTCTAAACAAGAATATAATGCAAAAAGGTAGTAAGTATGAAGCGTGGTTCCTGAGATGCAACCGAGTCACTGAACAACTTTCCCCAAAGAACATAGGTCGATATTAGAAAGAAAAAAATTGGCCGTGTAAAATAAATAGTGCCATAACATACCACAATAGAAGCAGTAGTGCAAAAAACGCCATACTTTGCTCGCAGAAAAATAGTGGAGTCAGCATAAAGCTCATGCACGAAGGCCATGCAAAATAATGACAATAGTTACGAACGCAACGTCAGATCAATTATATGGCACAACACTAATTGGCGGCGCGCGCGCTCTGTGCGGTATCGGGTCACCAGCTGCCTGGTGGGGGGGCGGGCCGAAAGAGGCCCGCTGCCGCACTCAGTGGATGTTTTTCACCGTAAGTGCGATGGTCGGTCGATAAAAGCCTGCCGTTATGTTTTGAAGGGGAACACCTACAATTTTGACCACAATATGAAATATATATTTGTCTCTGTCAAATATTTACAAACACCTGAGGTAATCGTTTCGCACAAGCGAGAGGGACGTAGGTTTCTTCGTCCGCACCAGCTGAAGTACCGCGGCAGGCCGATATCGGCCTGTTACGCAGCAAACGTGTTAATCGAAAATCGAGTTTGTTAAATTTAGCTCGTAAAATTCCACACGAACTCACATAGTTACATCCAGTGCAAGTTAATATAAAGCTTCTAAAAACTACTTAAATATTAAGGGGAAAGTGGCGGGACACCGTGAAGCGCGTGATAGTTGCGAGCAAGAGAAAATCTTCATAATAACCACGACCGCTCTGTCAAGAGTGTACCGACAGAGAAGAAGAAGAAGAAAAAACTATTTATCTGTCACTTTACAAAATATTCAAACGCCATGTTTTTGAACGAACGGAGAACTAAAGAAATATGCATTTGCATTTAAAAAATCTTGGAAATTTCAGCATTAAAAGCCGTAAATAAGAGTGCTTTACTCGAGGCGTAGTTTCTCAAGTTTCAAGAATATCCAGACAATGGCGATTGTAACTGGTGTTATAAAACTTTAGCTTTTGACGTGTTTTAAATATATTTAAATTGTGATACATTTATGGTCTTTAAGTGCTATTTGCATTGTAAAACTGAAGGAAAAATTAGTTAGGTATTTTTTGTGTTACGTCTCTTAAAGTTTTGAGAATACGAAACATTTACGAGTTTTCGAAAAAACATAATTTAGAGAACACAATTTAATTAGTGAATACAAAATAGCTTAAATAACTTATGTAAGAAAGGTAGGTCCTGTATTAAAAATAGCTCAAAACTCTTGAAGTTAGTGTAGCCGTCGTTTGTTTTGTACGTGTGTTGGACGTTGGCGACCCAATGTGGAAACGCGACATTATATTATGCAGAGTAAGAATCTGAATCAATCCATGACCAAAAATATGCCAAAATACTTTCATGCATTTTCAACGGGTTCTTACTTATTTAATTAATTGAGTTGTCTCGATATTTCAACGTTGTTGCAAACGTCATGATCACGAGAAGACTACTGATAGATTTAAGAGCAAACAAATCTGTCTATTCTCTTTCTAGTTCGCTTTTGTGTAGTTCCCAATTATAGTTTATTAAATATCGTGGTAAGAACCCGTTGAAAATGCATGAAAGTATTATAGAAAACCGCGAGTGTCTGAATAAGTCTATGCCAAAATAACCCAGACAAATCAAACTGAAACCTTTGGAGCATCTTTTCTTGTATGAAAAGTAAGAATTAACCAGACACAAATATACCTACTCCTTTTTTGGAATTGCACAAACATCATTATAGACTACAGGCCCACGAAGAAAAATTATGGGTCATTTGAACCACTAGGTGATCTATCTAAATCATGCGACAAGGGGAAAAAACGATGGTTGCAATCCCCTGAATGCTCACCTGCACTCAGTTGGACAGCTTACAAGTGACGGCATAGTAGTGAATCTTATTATTTTATGCTAGAATTTCCTTTTAAATAGGCCACCTGGTGGTTCAAATGACCCATCATTTTTCTTCATGGGCCTGTAGTCTATTAGACGTATTTGTAAAAAGTATTTTTTGACAATTTACTTCAGAATAGACGCTTTCTATACAATTTTCTCGAAACATTTGGATACCATCTATCCTTTTTACCAGATTTAAAAATACCAAAATCTATCACTGAATTTATAAAGAATTTAACACTAAAACTAAACAGCTAAAAGCTTTCAGTTTGAAGTAAATATAAAATCTAGTTAAAGCAACAATTTCAGTGAAACTCTTTAAAATTTCTAACTTTCTCAAATCGTATCTAATAAAACTTGCACAGACGTTTTAAGATTCTGAATAAAATTTAAATATCTATCGCTGGAACATTATTCAAATTCATTAAACCTAAAGTGCTTTTGAAGTAACGTAATGTTAATATTAAATATTTTATCGCGAGAAGTAAGTGGTTAGTTGCATAGACAATCGTTTTTTTCCTTCCCTCTTCTGAGGAGACCTGAGCCCAGTAGTGGGCAGTAATGGGTGGTCACAATACAGGACATTTATCTCATCTGCGTCACATGTTAGTAGCGAAGGCAACTTCTTAGTTAGTCAGCTATACTGTGCTGATTCTAAATTCCCGTAGAATGAGGTCAGCCGTCTCTTTAGAAAGGAATAATCAGATAGCTCAACTAGTAGGAGAAAACTGGAATAGGTTCATTAATTCAACTGTAATATGTATATTTTATGTTGGTTCACGAATAACTCCGTTGTTAATAAACCATTTTTGATGACTTTTGTTTTGTTTGAAATACAATATTATAGATCACAGAAATCGGTCTGAAGTAAAATAAAATGAATGAGGAAATGAAGTAGGTATTATTGGAACGAAGTTCCTTATCGCGCGTTGTGAACGGGGGCTAGACGGAAAAAATTCTTACGAAAAAGTTGTCACGACACTTTTTTGTCACAGGGCGACACGTTTTTATACAGGGTGTTCTAGGACTATAACCGGAAAATGAAGTACATAAAATTTTAAATCAAATTTTTAAAAATTTAAACCTAAACAAAAAATTAAAACTCTAAAATACAGGGTGTTGATTTTTGCCGATTTTATTAGTTCGATTTTTGAACTAAACTATTTATAAAAAAAAAACTTTGAATGCCATATTAAACATTATAATAAAATAATGTTTCCTTTCAGCAAACTGCAAAACATCCTATATTTATTTATTTGGATCCTCAACAAAGGTAACACATACATAAATCCAAATTAAAAATACACCACACATTAGAAACCTGCGCACCTTCAATTACAGAGGACCACATCAATATTTAAGGTACATCCTGGAACACCCTGTATAATCTATGTTCGATAAACCCAATGCGGTTTGAGGTATTATATTCCGTGGTATATGCTCAAACTACAGTCATTAGTCAAACGCTAACGCATATATTACACGGCTAATTAGTCACATTGATGACCGACAGCGATTACTGATATACTGATAAAGTCGGGACATATGGGAGGTAATTATGTTTGGAAACGCAACTTTTTAGGTCAAACACATGTCTTTCTTCAAACGAGGTTTAAGAAAAACATAAAGATGCTTAACACGTCCAATCTTCTCATAGATAAAAAAAAAACTTGAGGGGTGTCATGGGACACCCGAATGGAACGAAGTTCCTTTCGATTAAAAGATGTCTTATAATTTTTTTCCTAACGTAATGCGCGATGAGGAACGTGTTTTAAAAGATTTTGATCACAGCGCCATCTAGCGATAATCATCTAAAACAAAAATAAAAAACGTGTTTCAAAAGATTTTGATCACAGCGCCATCTAGCGATAATCATCTAAAACAAAAAAGTGTCGTGACAACTTTTCGTAAGATTTTTTTCCGTCTAGCCCCCTTTCGATAACGCGCGATAAGGAACTTCGTTCCAATAACTTATGTTAGTTAGTCTCGTTAAACTCAAGAACGGCTGAACCCATTTGGTTTATTTTAGTCATAAAATATTCGTCGAAGTCCAGGGAAGGTTGAGAAACTTTACTTATGTGACGCAGACGAAGTTGCGCGGGCCAGCTAGTTCGAAATAAATTCTCCTGTGTTTTCAACCTCATTCTATATCTCAATAGGCCACGTCATCACTTACGCATGCAACTAGGTTTGTATGTATTAGCAGTTTGTTGATAATATATTATTGGGAGCTTATTGTCGAGGCCAAAGAACACATTAGTTTCCATATATTTCAGTCAAAAATATGTTGATGCATAAAACCTCCAACCTAGTTTGAAGATAGACAAGGAACTTTCAGACTAAAAAAAACCACTAAAACTTCTTATGTTTAAGCTTTTGCATAGCTTCTATCGCGGGCCTTGAGCGCGGGGACTGAATGCAGAAATTTCGTAACGAAAAAACCTGACGCTCCACTAATACGGACAGTAATTTCGTACCAGCAGTCATGCAGTGCCTTGGTGTAGTGGTCAGGGCCATTGCTTTTGAGCTCATGAACCTTTGTAATGTTAGGTGTCACTGCCGCCGCTACCTACGGCCTTTAAGCCTCGTTTGAAAAACATAATCATTAACATTAATAACAAAATTAAAAACAGCTTCACAGAATAAAAATCTTCCATTGCTATTTCTCCGTATTTTTCCTTTGTAAGCTTAGTTAATAAAATATTAACCTGAATACAGAATACTCTTTAAAGTTAGCAACGCTACGACTGAAAATAAATTGTAAACGAAGTAAGAGAAAAACTGGCCAAGTACGAGTGGATTCGCGAACGAAGGGTTCCGTATCTATCTATAACAAGCCATTACTACCCACTGCTAGGCTCAAGACTCCTCAGAATAGGTAGCATAGTCTATAATTGCCCAATGCGGATTGGAGACTTCACAAATCATCGAAGGATTTTCCAATATGCTGGTTTCCTCGCAATGTTTTGAGGGGCTGTCATCTATCACCACCCATACAGGACTCGTTTGAAGAGGGACATGTTATAGCGCTCCGTATTTTTTGATATAGCGGCAATAGAATTACATCATCTGTCAAAATTTCCACTGTCTAGCTATCACCATTCTTGAGATACTTAAAGTTAGGTCGTAGGTAGCGACCCCTCAGTGTTCCCTGACATTGCAGAGGTTCATGAGCGACGGTAACCACTTAAGATCAGGTGGGCCGTTGGCTCGTCTGCCTACAAGGCAATAAAAAAAAAAAAAAAAAACGGTCTGGAGAAAGACTGAGGGACAGCGAAGTCTCAGTAATATGGTCCCGTTTTTGCCTTTTAGGAACCCAAAAAACTACAGTTAACAACACAACATACACAGTAAAAGATTTTAAACCAATTTTTAAAATGAGAAACGTATCTCGTCTATTTTTAGGATCTTGGAAAAGTGCTGTCATTTATTTATGTGATGCAGGCGAAGAAGAGTGAATCAATAAGTATCATAAGATAATCTGTCCATTAAAACTATTTGTAAGCACTATTAATTTTGGTATTAACTAACAAATGCTTCTATAAATATGGATTAATTTTAATCTGTTTAGTCTAATATTATGTATAAATATATGGCAGATCAAAATATATAACGGCGTAAATAGTGTGTTGAGGTGTAATGACGTTGTAAATAGTCGATCTTCATTTGGTTTTGTCAGGAATGACGTCACAATGTCCACTTGAACACTTTTTGAATAAAAACTTCAAAATAACGAGTTTTAACAGTTTATTACTTTATATCAAGAGGTCCGTTCGCCTCGACAATTCAAACACGAATGAATAATAACAGCGGTCAACGCCTGTATTTATAGCAAGTCTCCACTTCCAACTACCCGCACTGTGAATAGGTTGGTTTCCCTTGTTATTAACCCGTCATATATTCTGAAACTCAACGAAATTTTTAATAAACTAGACTCGTACAGACATAATTATTTTATTAAATAAGGCGACTCTACGTGTTTGTTGTAGAGTTAAGAAAATTAAGAAGGGACAACATTTACTTGATTTTTTTTCGCTAGAGGTAGTTGTTGCTCATGAATTTCTGCAATATCACATCTTCGAAGGGTCGTTATCATCCATTTAAATTATACAAGACTTTTCTTAAAGTTCGTTTAAAGAAGGACATGTCACATACCTTCTTTTTTTGACAGGAGGAAATCGCTGGATTTCTGCTTCGTTTGTCGGAGTCAGACCTACTATAACCTCTTGCCTGAGACCAAAGACTATGTATCGCCCCGCACCCCTGGACATGAAATCGGCAACAGTCAGCAATGCGGCCACCGGTTCTCTCAGTTGCCGGGCTATCAGAAGCCGTTCTAAATGCCCCATTTACCACTTAAAAACAAAACTTGAGAGGTTTCAAGGGACACCCGGATGGAACGAAGTTCCTTTCGATTAATTAGTGAGGGAAAATGTAATAAAATTTTATTTTTTTACGTTTTAAACTAATTAATTATTATAACTTAAATAAAATATTTTGATCACAGCGCCATCTAGCATTAATCATATAAAACAAAATAAGGAATTGTCTTAAAAGATTTTAATCACAGCGTCATCTAGCGATAATCATCTAAAACAAAAAAAGTGTCGTGACAACTTTTTCATAAGAATTTCCGTCTAGCCCCCTTTCGATAACGCGATAAGGAACTTCGTTCCAAAACCTCCCGTAAAATACCCGACTGGGTTGTACATAACCTCGGCTATTTAATAAAATTTACTCAAAGTTTTGTTAAGAGTTCTATTAATTTATAAGTCTATGGACGTCTATAATAAGTTCTAACCATAGGGGTTTTAAGCCACTCCATTGGAGAACGTTTCGAGCTACCTGTCACAAAATAACTATACAGACTGAAATTTTCATACAAAATGTTATGTTAATGTTATTAAGTCACACATATTTATTTTTTATAGCTTCGTAGACAGACGAGCTAACGGCCCACCTGATCGTAAGCGGTCACCGTCGCTCAGGCCAGAAAATACTGCAGGATCGCTACCTACGGCCTACCCTCTCTTCAAACCTCATTTGAAAAAGGACAAATCGTAGCGCTCGGGAAACACCGAAACACAATTACTAAACGGGTTCTTACCAGGATTTTTTTTTATAATATATAATAATAATAATTTATTTATTTGAAACACAAGGCGCATATTACAAATTACGGTTGTTTTACTGTCCTCCTAGATAGACTACAGCATAACCTGTAATAAGGCGATCCCGATATTTCAACACCGTTGTTTCAGAGACATACATTTATACTTACATACTGCTTACATCTGTATAGTATAATCTATGCCTCACTATGAAAACTTATTCGCAGCCAAGAGATTTTTTTTCTCGCGGCAAAACTGATTTAGTGCTCGCTATATATTTACATATTTCCTCGTAGGCGACGCCCTGGCGCATTTTAACTTGAAATAACTTCATTTTGAGGTCGTTTTTAAAATACTTTCGGGGCTCTATTAAAATTGCGTTCAGTTGAAGTATGAATGTTTGAGATAGTGTGTTGGTGAAATGACTTATGCCAGAATAGGAGTAAGAGACATATATTACACTATTTGAATGGCATTAGGAAAAGAGAGTAGAAGACTATCTGTAAGTGATCATTAAAGTTGTGAGCAAGAGTTTTCCATTTGTGTGGAAAATTGCAGGTTCAACCTGACTGATCTCTAAATCTAAAAGAAAACTATCGATAAAAAACGAAAAGAACTTGTGAAAATCCCAATTTGTACTAGGAGGTTTTTTTTTTGACAATAGCCTAATATATCGGAGTTGAACCGCACTAAAACCCCAGCTATCATGGTCCTATTTTTCAGATATATTACGTTTATCTGTTCGTTAAAAAGCCACATAAATACACACGTGTAACTTGTTCTTCTTCAAACGAGGCTTGAAAGTCCTCTAAAAGTAAGGTCTGAGGTAGGTGGCATCCTCGTAGTGTCCTCTAACATTGCAGAGGTCCATAAGCGACCGTAACCACATCTAATCAGATGGCAATAAATTAAACGTAAAAGTGATCTAAGTCAAGACGCAAAGAATACTAAGAATTCGTTCCAACTTTAGACTAAGTTTAGAACTTTTTTTTAATCAAGATTGTACTGCAGCACTAAGTCAATAACTCAGAGTAGTTGCGCGATCTAGACAAAGTTCTCACAATACTGAGCTGTGGAATTACTGTTGCTCAACTGAGTGTTGCATTTGGAGAAAATCTTCAAAGAAAAGTGCAGCAAATGTTTACTATAGAAATTTTTGTTTAAGGTAAAACAGTAAAGGACCCATCAATTTTAATTTGTATAAATATTTATGTGTATTATAAGACTGGTTTAAAACACTAGATAAAACAGTAAACCTGATTGTAGAATGATAATATGAAGTGAAGTCCTCAAACCGTATTAGACTAGTGTGTTGAGTGTTCGATTCATCTGTTGAGGAGACCCATGCCCAGCAGTGGACATTGGACAATAAAGAGTAATTAGAGTACATTAGAGTGCAATATTTTTTAACGATACCCAAAAAGATATTATTCAGGATTGACTCACTGTTAATTGTGTTACAAATTGTACACGTATGTTCTTTTATTAATAAGAATACAATTATAGAACCTAATTATCTAAGAAACTATATTTCAAGTATCTCTTTACTAAAATACTGTCTATTTATTACTAAAACTTTTGAAATTCAATACATCTCAGTACTTCAGAGCCCTTCATTACCGCAAAAATAGACAAGTATTGTTCCCTTTTGATGTAGAAATCGCAACAAATGTATACAGGTAATGAATAGACGACAGCTACCATCCCTATTTGTTGTGTATTCCTGGAGCGTAGTGTCAAATTAAAGGGCTTGTGTATGTATGAGATATTAGATAAAACTATTTTTTTATCGATCTATGCTAAGACGAGGAGCTTGTTAGGATTGGATGATTTATTTAGTACTAGCTGGCCCACACAACTTCGTTTGCGTCACATAAGGACATTTTCTCACCATTTAAATCTTCCCTGGCCTTCTACGAATATTTCAAGATTAAAATAAGCCAAATCGGTTCAGTCGTTCTCGAGTTTTAGCGAGACTAACGAACCCCAATTCATTTTTATATATCCGGTGATTTAGTATAGCTTTTATTATGTAACTTGAGAAGCATTTGAGTGCATATATTTTTTTTTAATTCTTCGATTAAATATACAAAATTCGAGTGTAAATACCAGATACACAAAACACAGTATTATAGGTACACAAAAGTAATTTTTGGTGTCAAAAATATTTATTATTTTTATGCAATTGCAAAATGATGGTCGATGTGGCGAGTTTTGGGGGAGGCTCATGTCCAGCAGTGGACGTCTATAGGTTGATGATGATGATGCAATTTTATTGTGTTGGAAACTGTACCCGTAAAATACTAAATCAAAAAGTAGTCTATGTTCTTTTAGTACACCAGCTATCTACCAATGAAAGTTCCATAAAATGTGCTGCCGTTTCAGAGATAAGAAAATAGTTTTTATTCATTTGTATATTTTTTACTAAATCATATTTTATAGCTTATATCTCAGATATTAACAGCACCATTAAAATCAAACGCCGCCTCGTGGTTCTGATGTATCGCGTCAGCCATTTCCGGCGCCAACCGGAACTTCCGTCGGGCCAATACCGAGTACAGTTGGCAATACGTATCTATCGGATATAATTACGAAGTGTGTTTTCGTTTATTTTCGACATCTTTTGTTGTTCTCAATTTTAAAAAGTATTGGAGTTTTCGTGTAAATATTTCTGTAACGTGTTGTTTTTAAAGGTTTGCGCTAAGTGTTCCATTATCGGGTATTTGCTAACCTCTCACTCCCACCAAGCGGCGTGCAGTTCATACAAGCAAATACGCACTGCATACCCTATCATTTCAAATTTGCTTAAAAAATTGTAACAAAAAACGATCATACTCAGATTTATATTTCTGCATACCCTGACTTAAATATGTATGCACGCCACTGCTCCCACCACTGTAACACCTGTGTAGCCAGGATCGACATGACTCTGAACAGTACATATCTTCGTAAAGTCCTAAACCTATATTTTACCTATACTAAGTCTACTAGGAATAGAGGTTGTCTGATTTATTGAAACCCTAACGCAAATTACCTTGAGAGCGGAAGGTCTTAGACCCATCGAGTGTGAGCTCATTTTAAAGGTCTGTAACTATGTAAGTTCGGGTGGAATCTTGCAAGATAAATTTGACAAATTTCCCGGTCTCCTATTGAGCTGTCATTTCGTAGATGCATATCGCGTGACAATGCAATAATATTATTATGATAAAATGGCGCTGATCTGAAGGATTCGGAAGGTGGTCATAACAACTATTGCTAACTGCTAAACAAGAGAGACCCGACGTGTTTGGACTTGTTTTACTTGTATTAGCTAGCACATGATATCTAGTATCTTAAAAGCTAGTATTTAAAATGTTTTCTTTAAATAAAATAAATTGCGAAAACGAAAGCGAATATTCTTATCCTTATCTTGTAGTCCCGGTATATGATCCAAACTTTGCGTAACGTATTCGGAGGTCAAGCATACGTCAAAAGGAATTCATCCTCCAGTTATGTCTCAAAGCGAAACTGAGATTCTTCTCGTGTCTTCGACGAGTCTAAAGGACTATACTACATTACATTTCATGAATTCTCTTAAAATGTTATAGATCTTGCATGCTTTGTAGTATGCTAATTAACGGGGGTGGCGGGGCGATACGTGAGCGATAATCGCGAACGCGTCCTGTCACCCCTACCAGCCTCGTGCCGGGTTCTGTCCCGGTCGGGGATCGGACGTCGAGCGTGAGCGGCGGGAGGTTTTAGTGCGGTTCAAAAAAAAATGATAATTAACGTACTTGTTTCAATCACTTGTCTCTTCTGTCTGTCTTGTCGGTGCTCATTATTAGCAATGTTTCGACACATAGCATCCAAACCTATGACGGAAAGTACCAGAAAAATGATTTCTAACTTTGATCCCTGAAGTTCAGTAACTTTGAAGATCCCATAGAAACATTTAGAAGTGATTTTCACGAAGATAACGTGAAGTTTAAAGTCCCTTGAGTTTCCAAGATTTTAGCTCCTTTGATAAGAGTTTTTCAGTATACATGAACTTCTTGAATGAGTTTGGGATGCTTTTATGATAATTACGAACGTTAATATCTCCAAATTCACGAGTCTTTTCAGTAAATATTGCAAATGTGTCTCAATAATATAAAATACATGTTTTAACAAATCAACAACTTATCCTTTTATCATCGTACCACTCGGCGTCGAGGTGGAGTTCATCCCTACTATATGGAACCACCACGGTCATCCACGGTTCGTTTCAGGAACACTTTTTGCCACGCACCATCCGGCTATGGATTGAGCTCCCCTCCTCGGTATTCCCTGAGCGCTATGACTTGTCCTTCTTCAAACGAGGCTTGAGGAGGGTCCTTAAAGTTAGGTCGTAGGCAGCGATCCCTCAGTGTCCCCTGACATTGCAGAGGTTCATGAGCGACGGTAACCACTAACTATCAGGTGGGCCGTTGGCTCGTCTGTCTACATGGCAATAAAAAAAAGTTAGGTCGTAGGTAGCGATCCTTCAGTGTCCCCTGACATTGCAGAGATCCATGACCGATGGTAACCACTAACGATTAGGTGGCTCGTCTATCTACATGGCAATAAAAAAAAACTGTGTGTGGCAGACTGACAGTTTCCATGTTGAATAAGTAAAGATTAATTATAATTTCTCCTGTTGTATCAAATTAATTTAAAATCCTCATTTTTGAGGAAAAAAATATTTTGTGTTCAACAACGAGGTTTAAGAAAAGTCCTGTACAATGGGTGATGCATTCGGCATTCAAAATCCTTGGCGTTCCAAAGACTCATGAGCGACAGTAACCATCCCTCTCTCATTAGGTCATTGTCTTGTCTATTTTTCTTACAATATAAAAACAAAAACACTATATTACAATTTGCTGTAACAATTCTTAATAAAAATAATTATTATCCTACCCGTATTTAACACACAAACAAAATCCAAAGACTTAAAAGAGACTCCAACTTTATACGTCTCAAAAAGATTATTTTAATGCAATAAGGTAACCATTGAAATGCAAATCGGGGTCTGCAGCGGCCCTTTGTCTCATCCAAAATGAATTACTGGCAGACTTTTGCATAATATAAATTATAAAGAGCTCTGTAACGGTATCCTTGGAACGACTTGTTTTTCTTTATGAAACTGGAGAGTTTTTAGTTTGACAATGTAGGTACTTGGAAAATGGTTTTTTTTTTAATGAGGACTGAATCGTTTATCTATTGGATAAGAATTATCACTGAACAATATCATCACTCCTTGTTGTAAAGATTTGGCCGTTTACGATGGAAGATCAGAAGACTCAGAGTCACTCGGAGAGCAATGAAAGAGGGCTTTGATTGGTGAGAAATGAGGAGATCTGCAGGACTAAAGTGACCGACGTAGCCCGTAAAATTGAAATCACATACATTTTGCGTGGTAGCAAATGGAGCTAAAACGTTCTGGAGTGATGGCTACGAACTGGTGGGTGCAATGAGGGTAAACCGCCCACAAGATGGACCAACGACCTCGTCAGACCGTGAGAAGTGTCTAGATGCAAACAACGCAGGACAAGTTATTGTGGAGAAGTTTGGGATAGCCGTTTGTCCTATCGTAGTGGACGTCTACCGATTCACATTTATTTTACGATGATTTATAATCAAGTAGGTATTCTATTCAAATTTAATTTTATAATCATATCGTCTATACCAATAATTGGACATACTTACCAAAACACACCAAAAACAATAAATTAAATTATAATTAAATCTTGTCTTCTTTATCATTCAAAAGAAGAGACAAAGTAGGTTCAAATTTAAATCATTGACATTACATTGTTTAAACTACCCGTCAATCCACCAAGAATTTTCAGAGGAAGCATTTCACAAATTACCACCAATTAGTAGCTAAAAAGTCCCCCAGAGTTGTCATTAATTTTAAAAAACACTTAATTATGCTAATCTTACTTTTAAACCCCAAAATTAAGATGGCGCCCGGAAAAATGGCGTTTCCCGCCAACTCGACGCGAATATTTTAATATTATTGTCATGGAGAATAACGGTTTGGAGTACCATGAAGTTAAATTGTAAAGTAGGTAATTAAAAAGGAGTTTTCTCGCAAGTCAAATCTGACAAGTAACTGGCTGCAATTTAGTAACTCTAAATCTGAAATATGGAAGACGCACACTGGGCTACATTAGAATTCAATCAGTTAGGTTTTCACTCAAAAAATGTCATGAGAGGATACGTTCCGATACAACCCTCTAATAGTGTGCGCTCTTAGTGCAGTTGTTCTTCAGTGCACAACTTTATTGGGTAAAATGGTAATTAAATAAAAATCTACATAATAATATCTTTGGTTGTAAACTACCAGTGAATTGAAAAAAGTTACAAAGCAATTTCGATTTTTTCAAAGGTTCATTCAGTTTATGAGTAGTTTTGAGAAATTGTAGTCATATTAAATTTCTCATTCAAATAGTTATCTACCAATAGAAATAGATATCTTTATTTGTTTGAAACATGAGTACAAATAGGATCTTATGGTATAATTTAAAAGTTCTTAATCATGTTTTGTCACAGAGTAACGTACAATTTTTTAAAACAATTTAAATACAATTTAACTTAATACAAAAAAAATATCATTTAGATAGTCATTGTAGTATGTTTTTTCCTTTCCGTATTAATACTTTAAACTAATATCGTAAAATTATTAACTTCCTCAGAAATCTTTAAAATTTACTTTAACGTGGTTCTCTTTGCCTCTATACTCCATGGTGAACCTTTATCTAACTTTGAATTTAATTGTAATAGATAAGGCAAAATTAAGCTGTATGTTTTATGCTTAATTCCAGAGTCAAATAGAAATGTAACTTGATGTTTTGTAGAATTATTAAATGAAGCCTTAATTCGATCATAATAAAACATATTTTATGTTGTGATGTTTCTTATTTACTTGTATTTTATGTACGTAAATATTGCAGTATTAAGTTTTCTTTATTGCAAAAGGTATCAGAGTATACAACCTACATGGTGACACCACACTGACAGTAAGTATCGACTCTCAAAACCAGATTTTTAAATTTTTCTTTTGTCTAAAACTGGATTCCACGGGACGGAAATATTTTAAATTCGTGATAAGAACCCATTTAGTAATTGCGTAAGTGATTTAAAAGTAAAGTTGATGTAAATTTCAAACATGAAAATTTCTAAAACTTCATCGTCTAAAACAAAACCTTCGAAATATCTGTAAAAAAACCTAAAAGAAAAACTCAGTTATCGATCGGATGACCCTTTGACGAGCCTTTACTTTGACACATACGGCTTTGGAAATCCTGTGGCTTTTCCGACAAAGCTTCGAAGCATCCCGGTTTTCGGATAAAACAGAATTTTCAGAACTCGTTTTACCATCACATATTGTCGTCATTTGATGATCGCTGCGGTGACTGATATTAAAAGTCAAAATGAATATTATTAAGATCTTCTATTTACACTATTAATATCAGAACTGATACAGATTTAATTACAAAAAATACAAAAATACAAAATAGTTTATTAACAGAATTTTACAGACAACTGATACATCTTTAACAATAGTCCCCGCACTAGGTCAGACCTGTATCGCGGCAGACCGTAATAAGAGATTACAAATGGTTTGTACAGCCAATTATTGGGTAAAAACCTATAAAAATGCAATTAAATTGAAATATTAGTAAGTCCGGTTCGTTTCAAGAATTCTTATCTGCCACGCACCATCCAACAATGGAATGAGCTCCCCTCTTCAATGTTCTCCGGGTGCTATGACTTGGTCAAGAAAGTTCTTAAAGGTAGACCGTAGGTAGAGGTCCACGAGCAACGGTAACCGCCTACAATTAGATGGCCCGTTATCTCGTCTGCCTACAAGGCAATAAATAAATTAAATAATAATCCTCAAATCTAAGAAATACAAAGTCCAAAGACTTACAACACCTTACAGATCTGAACATGAATTATAATTTTCAATGATAAAGATATCAAACAGCATATCCATAAAATTTTCTTACTGTAATCTATCTTAAGAAAACTCATGAAAATTTAAGATCTTATCGTTTATTGTAAAATATATAACTACCATATAAATTCTATAGTACACAAAAAACAGTTAAATATAAGGGGTGGGCCAATGTCGTCCATATCATACTCTTCAACTTTTGGAAACAAAAATTCGTTGAGCATGGCACGGTAACGCTCGCCATTGACCGTAACGGCGGAACCTTGCTCATTTTCCAATGATGCCGCCGAACCAAAACCCACACCAAACCGTAACTCTTTGTGGGTGCATTGGCTTCTTAATGGTGACGTGTGGATTTTCCGATCCCCAGATGCGACAATTTTGCTTATTGACATAGCCTCCGAGGTGAAAATGGGCTTCATCTGACACACACACACACATTTCTTACAGTTTGGACTGAAGACACACCACTTTGGAAGTAACTTTTCAATATTTCCCAATTTTGTTCAAGCGTATAGCGTCCCATTTCGTAGATGTCAAACCTTTAACTAAATTATGAACACAAGTTGAATGACATTTGAGCTGTCATTCTCTAAATAAACAGTAGTTAAAAATGCAAACGTTAGATAGCCCACCCTATAAAATATATAACTATCATATAAATTCTATAGTACACAATAAACAGTTAAATATACAGAACATCAAAAAAATCGTAAAGAAATAGAAGCCACATACATCAATCGATGTAATGAATGAATAACACGAAAAGCTCTGATAAAAAAGCTCGTGGCTCTCTGCGATAGTTTCCGAGATCCAATCCGAGATGTACACAGATTGATGCGGTCGTGTCTGAACATACGTCATTCAGATAGGCCATTTGTTATAATTCAGATACAGGGTGTTCATAGCTGATACCAAAAAAATATTAAAGTAAAAAAGATTGAAAGTTAGGTCGTATGGAATGAAAGAAAGAAAAGAAAGCAAATTTATTCTACACACAAAGGATACAAAAAAATAAACTAAAAACTTAAAACATTTTCTTATTTAAAAACGTAAAAAAGTAAGGTGGTAAAACTAAAGTAAATAATAAAAAGAAAAAAAAACAATCTTAAAATATGAATGAACTCCCCTTCGCAGTTTTCCTAGAGCGCTATGACTTGTTCTTCTTCAAACGAGGATTTTTTTAGGGCTTTATGACCCATCTTTAAGATTCAGTGTCCCTTGACATTACAGAGGTTCCTTTGCAACGGTATCCACTTACGATCAGGTGTCCAAAAACAAATAAATCCGGGACATTATGTAGCAGTAAAATGTTAACTAAGTCAAGTAAACGAGCCCAAAGAGTCGATCTTGTTTAAATAAAAAACAATTAATACTACAATCAAAAACACTTCAAAATTTAAGAATATTTACCAAACAACTAGATCCTTTAAAACCCTGGTATTACAAAGATCCATGACATTACCTAGAAAAAGGAGAACCAAAGTGAGCGACATAGCTCAAATAATGACTTTAAAGATCGATGAGACTGTCACTGAAGATCCTGAAAAGATATAGCAACTCTTTGATAGCACATTTTTTTTATTATAAAAGAGAACACCCCGTATACGAGAGAGTTAATAGACCGCTGAGTGTAGTAACAGTAAAACGACGCATACGTCTTGTCGCTGCAAACAACAAAACACATCTATTATAGACAACACACTGTAGCAAATACATAGTTCTTTTAAAGGTCTTAAGGGATGTGTTTTTATGTATTCCTCACAAAAAAACTATCAACATGATTGTCAATATTATTGATAACTAGCTGGCCCACACAACTTCGTCTGCGTCACATAAGGAAATATTCTCACCGTTTAAACCTTCCCTGGACTTCTACGAATATTTAATGATTAAAATAAGCCAAATCGGTTCAGTTGTTCTCGAGTTTTAGCGAGACTAACGAACAGCAATTCATTTTTATATATAAGAGGTATAAGAAGAAGATATAAAAATCCTACAACATTAGTCAATACAACAATAATATTGACAATATACAAAATGTTGACTGTTAGTTGACGCTTGCAACTTCATCTGCGTCATGACAGCACTTGCGATGCTGTCGCAATATTCGACGCAAACGAAGATACGCCGATCAGCTAGTAAATAATATGGCGGGTGTTCGGACAACCTTAGAGTGTAAATAGTAGAGAAATTAACCCCATTCTGTCAAGATGTAAAAAAGAAATCTCTAGTACTAATTTATATTTAAATCATGAAATTTATATTACAAAAAACCTTTAACAATTCACACAGCCACACCAAATACATGACCAACAGTGATTGCCGATAACCAATGCACAAAGCTTGAACCGGTGCAAACGAACCGGTAATTAGTGGCCAACGAAAACCGGATGAAACCGGTTAAGTCCGCAACCAAACAGTGGCTTAATTAGGTTTTTAGAAATTCTCGAAACGCTGAAGTTCGGGTTACGTGTTTTGTTTTTGTTCAACCTTTAGACGGTTTTGTTTGAAGTTTAGACAAATTTTAATTGAATGTTTGATTTTAGTTGATTGTTAGGATTGTGGATATTGATTGATTGGATTTAAAGTAAATTTATTAGTAAAATAACTTCGTTTTTCATTATTTGTGGAAATCAGTACGGCTTTACTAAGACTATAGTTTACCAACTATTGGTTGGTCCTCTTAATAACTTCAAGTCAACTTCGTTTGAGCCTATCAAACGACTGTGGGAGTAAGAATTCAATATTTCAGAAACGTATTGTTTGCCATGTACAATACATGTGGGTAAACAACGGCTTCGCTGTACAATAACATGTCCTTCTTTAAACAAGTCTTCTGAAAAGTCCTGTATAATAAGTGATGAGTAACAGCCCTCAATGCTTTTTGCTTTACAGATTACAGAATTGTATTACAGATGCTCATGAGCGACGGCAACCAATTACCATAAGATGACTGTGTGCTAATTTATCAATCATGCAATAAAAAAGAAAAAAAAAGAATTATAGGCAAATTTACTAGTATAGTACTTAACCCCAATGATACTGATCTAAAATCTGGGAGACATACAAGCAAAAACATGCTCTAACACCAACGTAACAAAAATCCACACACCACCCATATTAATTTAAAACAATCATTCTCATAAACTTATTCAGACACTCGCGGTTTTCCATAATACCAAAAGCGAACGAGAAAGAGGGTAGACAGATTTGTTTGCCCTTAAATCGAGCGCAGTATTCAGTCTTCTCGTGATCATGACGTTTGCAACAACGTTGAAATATCGAGACAACTCAATTAATTAAATATCTTGGTAAGAACCCTTTGAAAATGCATGAAAGAATCATTCTCATACCAAACAAAGGTAATTCAATTTGTGAGTAATGAACAAACGCTTAGCTAAAACCGACTTCTGAAGTTAAATAAACGTGCGTATGGAGTTCACGAGCGTTTCTTCACAAAAGAAACTCCAAAACTTTACGGGAGAAGTTGTGCAGACGTTCTGTTAAATTAATATTTAGCTAAGTCTTAACGTGTGAAGTTGGAAGTCATATTTTGAGAACATTAAATAAATGAAAAATTTTGTGTTCAAAATTTCAAGATGGCTTCTTCAGTCGAGTTGGTTTTAGGAACGGTTATCATTCAAAGTCGTCTTCTTCTAGCTTTTATTATCACTGGATATTTACTCGGAGTGATTAAGATTCTTGAACAAGAAATCTAGTACTTGCTGGTGAGATTGACATTTAAACAAATAAAGATTACTTTTTTCTTTAAGCTAGTCGATTATCGTAAAATATGCAGTTGATTAAGCTACCAATAAGAAAAATGAATCTCAATTAATAACCAACATTAATGAATTTTTTGATCACCGTCCATATTGAATGTAATAAAAATCTCAAATCAAAATACGACCTTTAATTAAGTTTTCAAAGACCAAAATTCGTCCATCTTGATTCTGGAACCGAAATGAACCCTTCAACTCTTAATTATTCAAATCAATCATTCTTCCGGTTAGGCAATCAACTACAATTATTTAAATTACGTCAATTAAAGTACGTCTCACTAAAGGGTAGCTATACGATGTTAATAAAATATTACTAAGGTATTTTTTGGGAATCTTAATGTATTTCCAAAATCTGCGTAAAATATTCGAACTAATACGACAATAATAAAATTCGTAATTACAATCAAGTTATCTAGTCTACCCACATGAACATTAAAATTTCAAAGATATTAAGACCTCGGTGTCCCACGTTGGGCGCCAATGAACAGATTTACTATACCAGAAACAGCAATAAAACCAATATCCTGTTATTGTGTAATTTATCAAAAGACCATAATTGTCTAACAACGGTGAAGGCAAATAAAAACAAAAAATCTGCCTCTCTCCGCCAAAGATTTAAAAGCTCTTCGAAGATATCTGAAGTTCCTAACTCACATTAAGAAAGCCTGGTAGACTTTGTCTACTTCTTCTTCTCCTCTCAGCTGAGATCTAAGTCCATTGAGTAATAAGGAGTTGCTACAGTCAACCTAATCTTTTGAAAATTCTTAAGCCACTGCGTAGGACAATATCTAACTTCAACAGGAAGTTAATAAAACGATTCACATTTAAAGCTCTCCGCACCGTTATGAACAAGATTTGAATATTTTAATGGCATTAAATTTATCCGACTTAAAATTTAATTTACGTCGGGCTTCGAGAGCTTAGAGCTTAGCGTAACATACTGGCGTCCATTTTATAAGGATTTGAAGGTAGACGATTATCAAAGGCGTTTTTTATTACGTAGAGACCTTTATTAATTGCTTGGCTTCGGTTGGAATTAGTCGAAGAGCTCGCAATGCAATGATGCATTAAGGATTTGGAAATCTTCATCATCGACCCATATTTATTCTCCACTGTCATCGAATAATATCTTTTTTTTGTCATAATCGTCATCGCTTTTAACCTTGTGGTACCCTACACTCTTCTTGATGGTTTGTGGTCTCTATTAGAGAAAACATTTATTTGTTCTAGCATAAGCACGAGATTTACATGAATTAATTAGAATTAAATAACCAGACTATTACCATACCACTATTACTAACTTCAGGGCATCAGGTATCACCACTGGATTTTAATATTGGGTAAAATTTTGTCTTAGCTCGTGGACGCACCACTTTGGAAGTAACTTTTCAATATTTCCCAATTTTTTTCACGTATAGCGTCCCATTTCGTAAATGTCAAACCTTTAACTAAATTATGAACACAAATTGAATGACATTTGAGCTGTCATTGTCTAAATAAACAGTAGTTCAAAATACAAACGTTAGATCGCCCACCCTATATATATGGTAATAGATCACCGGAACGCCTTGTTTATATACTACAAAAACATGTATGACAGTGTTGTGGTAATCCAAATACCACGATCAAATGACCTGTTGTTTCGTCTACGAGGCAAAAAACTCTCAAGTTTGAACACTCAAAAACAATATACGAAAAAGTTAATTGCACACGCATCTTCGGTCACGTACCAGAAAAAATAAAAGGCATTTTAATGGAAAAATAAACTGTTTCGCAAAATAAATACAATAACATTCTGAAGTATACATATTTGGTTCGGGTGCTTCTATTGAATCGTGTCCGGTCGCGGAGTGGATAAGGTCATAAACGAAGCGATAAAAAAAAGATTAAATATATTTATTCAGCCAAAATTTACAGTTTAATAAACAATTAACTATTAGATCTCCACACTAGGTCTACTAGGTACTAGGTCCGTTAGTTGACCCAGCAAAAAAGCTGTGTTTAGAAAACATTTGCGATGTAAGTCCAAAATGTGTTTGACATTACACAAATAACCTCAAATTGATCAGTGTTTCTTTACTTTTTGTTTCTTTATGTAAAAGTATTATCAGTTATTGCATTATAAAAGTATCAAAGTATTACGTTATTGAAGTGATTCTTATTTAGTTCAACCTTATCCGGTTTAACTGAGGTTGGCACGGTAAGTTTTTTCTCTTTACTTATTCCAATCCAGGTCTTCTGTCACGCCACACATTTCAATAATAATATTATCTTCTTTTTACACAGTCCAATCATCTTTTTAGGCCTTCCTTTCCTCTTATATCCTTCAAATCAAATCATCTTTTATTGTGCAACATAAGTATATACAGTATTCAAGTTGTTATGTGATAAATTAAGCTCCGTTATGTGCTACCATTGAGGTTTACAATATTATAATAATGAAATGTCAGTTGATAATAGTAATTATCATCGTCGTCAGTTGTAAGTAGGTACATTAAAATTTAAGAGGATACCGTTTAGAACAGAATCAATTATGTATTATTTAAGTTCGTATCGTCTAGATAGTCTGAGACTGAGTAATAACATTTATCTGCTAGAAGTTTAAAAGTTTCAATTTTCAAATTTCACATAACGAATAACAGATGTTAAACAGTCACTGAAAGTTTGGTTAAAAAAACAATTGTTTACAACGCTACTCTTGTGAATATAGTCACGTTTAGAAATATTTCACATAAATTGCAGTGTCCGAGATCGCACATACGTACTTCCGGTATTGTAGATGCTTTAGACACATTTCAAACAAATCATTATTACGACCTTTATATAAACTTGCACTGGATGTAACTTCGTACACAACAATATAAGGTTAAGTGGATCTTGCGAGTTGAATTTGACTAAATTTCTGATTTCTGATTGAGATAACGTTGCATGCATGGGACCAAAATAGTGGATTTGGAAGATGGTCATAGGAACTCCTGTACGTCTTGTTTAGGCTCCTTTTATTGTCTCAGCCTGAATTTTACTGCTACATGATACTCAAAGTCTTAAATATAATATTTAAAGTGTTTTCTTTATAATCTTTTTTTTTTATAAAGGTGTGGTAAGTGCTTCACTTATACAGGTATTCTTCTTCTCTGTCGGTACACTCTTGTCAGAGCGGTCGTGGTTATTATGAAGTTTTTCTCTTGCTCGCAACTATCACACGCCTCACGGTGTCCCGCCACTTTCCCCGATCGGTTGCGGTTCTGGTACACTGGTGCAATGGGGCTCCCAATGTGGACTTGATCTCATCAGTCCACCTCATAGGTGATCTTCCACGAGCTCGAACCCCCTCAACTCTTCCCTGGACCACGAGCCTCTCTATGGAATCATCTCGGCGAGAAATATAAATACAGGTATTAGATATATCAAATAAGTTACACATATATAGAACTCTTTGTAACAGACAATTGCGTCTTCGAAGTGGAAAAGAGGAGGGTACATTTTTCGAAGAACAGATGGTCGATGGAACCTTTAAACCGAACCTTAAAGTTCTGCGACTTCTACAAACAAGTATCAAATCATATAACATTACTGGGAATATAAGAGGCACTGCGCACACAATCTTAGAGCTGCAACCAGCCGTAACAAAACGAACTGGACTCGAGCGTTCACAATGAGCACTGTACTTTAACTGAGGCCTTCTTTGAGAATATATGTTTTTATATCCGTAGCAAAACATGGTTCACCTGGTAAGTCATGTCTGTGTTCTAAAATGAATTAAGTGTTCATCATACGAGGTGATCCCGCTATTCTTTCAATGTCGTTGTCATTGAAAGAATAGCGGGAAGGAGCTGGATGTACCTGGCCAGGGATAAAGGAGCATGGAAAAGGATGGCGGAGGCTTTTTACCCTAAAGGGGCCATAAAGTATAACAAAATTTAAATGTACTTAGGTTAAGAAACAAACATTGTAAGGATAAATAAAGCTATATATATACGAGGTGATAGGAATAGTAAAAGAAGTAGAGGAAGACAATATAAAAGGTGGGAGGAAGACTTCAAGAAGATGGCTGGATCGACTTGGATACGAGTGGCAAGGAATAGGCAAGATTGGAAGTCCTTTGAGGAGGCCTTTGTCGAGAGACAAGCTGTAATTTAGTTTTATTATAGTTTAGATTAGTTATTTGTAAGAAAAGCGGTAATAAAGGCTTATTTTATTTTATTTTATCATACGAGGTGTAAACCTTGGTGTGCAATGCACCCGTCACTTCGCTCAATTTTTCTGAATTCTAGCGGTTCGCAAACTTCCTGCTGTCACAAAAAAATGTGTTCATCATTGATGTTATATTTAATTCGACATTAATACTACATTGTACTATACTGTAACAACTCATTATTGCCCACTGCTGGACTCAAGTCTCTTCAGAAGAGGCAAGAGATTAGGCATAGTTTACTTTGGACTATTTTTTCAGCTTGCCAAAAATTAGTACTAGCTCTCGGGCTATACTAACAATTAATGCTAAAACTACAATACTCAATTAAAATAGCGACTTTGACTTTGACTTTGACTTTGACTAATAATGTTGGCCAGAATCTTTCTAAGATAATATTTAATATCCAGTTACATTTTTTGTAAAGATAAAGAATATCTAAATTCATCTCAGGCTTAGATCTAATAAAACGTATTATCAGAAGGATAAATCCGGCCCTGTACGGTTTCATTGCCTAGACATAGTATATTTTATGTAGTACTGAAAGTTTTAACAATATTTTACTTGTTTTAAATCGATGGAAGTGATATTTGCAAACAATGGCGATAATTTTCTATTTTTTGTTTAGTAGTGGCTATTAAAAGTAACAAAAATCTACAATAATATTTTTATAATACATGGAAGAGATTAAAATGTAATAAAACTTACAAATTAAGCAACAGGAGGAATTCACGCTTGTGGAAATCTTGGGTGTCAATCAAGCTATTGATTTAACTTACGATTGTGTTGATTTTAGTAAAAAATACCGTATTTATGTAAGTAAAGCTCCATCATCAGACCTTCACATTCATCCTCTACGCAAAGTACTCATCAAGACGCTTCATTAGCCTAAACACGATAAAGTTATAGTTTATAAAATATTTTAATCACAGCGCCATCTAGCGATAATCATCTAAAACAAAAAGTGTAGTTCCAACCGATTTCTCCACATTTTTCTGTTGAATTTTTACAGAATTTTCTTTGCTATAAACCTCACGGAGCCCGAGACCTTTCCAACGAATGCAAAACCGTGGAAATCGGTTCGTGCGTTCTGGAGTTATAGCGTCAGGGAGGAAAACCAAAATATTTTTATATAGTAGATTATATTAAAGACTACATGCTTTAATACTATCATGCATTTTTGAACGGGTTCTTACCACGATATTTAATTTATTGAGTTATCGTGGTAAGAACCCGTTCAAAAATGCATGATAGTATTATAGAAAACCGCGAGTGTCTGAATAAGTTTACTACATGCTTTGTTAATATAAGTTTTAGGTATATTTTTTTGTCATATTTTAACAAAGAAATAATAATAGTCTACTATCTGTTATATCCCAGTATGTTATTTGTGGATCTCTCCTCTTTTATAGATTTTTATACTTTTTAAAAATTGATACTTATCTCAACTGTGTCACACTGTTAAGTGACCCCTCTTTATGGACCGTAAAAAATCTTCGGAATGAGCAATGCGTACTGCAGGTCAATTATTATATGAATTTAGATGAGCTTCATAAAATTTACAGCTACCAGAATATTGGAATATCGAACGAATTTATTACAACGATATTGGTCAAAGTTACAGTATTTTTTGTCGAGTTTAATCATATTTTTTGTTAGAATAAATTACCAAAGAGGGAAATGAATCTTGAGTTTTTTAATAAAGTAAAGTGGTTTATCAATGTTGGTAAAATGCACTTTTAGTTGTAAAGGGAGACCACTCCAAAAAAAATTGGTTGCCTGTAAAGTCGGTATACGGGCGAAAGTTTTACGTGACAACGACTCGGGCATGGTTAGGCACGCGTGCCTCTCACTCGCTCTCATTGTGAGCGCATAACGTGAGCGGAGCGTAACGCAGTTTCTTGAAGTGTCACCCGGCAAACCAATTTATAAGACGTTGTCACGTCAAAAACGCTTTTAAGAAAAATCGAAAAACTATGTGCACAAGTATTCTGATTAAAAATTTAGGTTCAGCATTAGATTTATGGTAAGAACTTACTTACGGTACGGGTGGCGGGGCGACGGGCTAACTCGTAAGCCGTGCAAGTGCTGAATTATGTTTCGTCAGGGTTCAGACGCTGAGTTTTAATGCGATTTGAGTCCCACATACTCTACCTGGTCGGCAGGTGGAAGCCCGTTGGTCGCGAACGCGTCCTTTTACCCCTACCAGCCTCGTGTCGGGTTCTGTCCCCGGCCGGGGTTCGGACGTCGAGCGTGAGCAGTTTTGGTGCGGTTCAACTCCCACATACCCCACTCGCGGGGCGGGTGGAAGTCCGGCGATTTCTTCCCGTCACAAAAAAAGGATAACCAAAAAACTATAGGACTTCCACCAAAAAACAATATAACATACCTTACCAAACCCTCTAAAGACAACTAGCAGTAATCTTATTTGAAGTTGGCCGAAAAAGTTTCGTTCAGAAACTGGAAACGAATGTGCTTTCAATTAGACAAACCGCTTAGTAAATTCTAAAAATCAACAAACAAAGCATTCTTTTAAGAAAATTCAATTTAAACTTTGCCAAAAGCAAGTTACAACTACACTAATAGGTCAAAGAGTTTCAAATGTGAAACAGATGAGACAGAAATATATTTTAGTCATACAAAATCAATTTTTCAGGGCTTCTACCTTTTGCAATAATTGGCCTATCAACGTTCTCTTTTGAATATTAAAAAAAAACTCTCTTGAAGAAAGTTCTTACAGGCTCTAACCCTTTACTGTTGGGCTAGGATCTCCTCAGTAGAGGGATCGGGCATAGTCCATCATGCTATATAAATAAATAAAGCCTTTATTTCGGATACAGTTTTTTACTAAATCTAACTTGCTAATCTTACGATCAGGTGGCCCGTTGGCTCGTCTGCCTACATGGCAAAAAAAAACTTGCTTTCTAAAACTTCAATTATTTATCCATCCGTTTGCCCTACGTACCTCTTCCAACTTGTTCCACTCTTGCCAATCTCTGGCAGTTCTCAGCCATAATATTCCAGCAACGACTTTGAATTCATCTTCCCATCTTTTGAAAGGTCTTCCACATTTTCTATCGCTATTTCTGGGATACCAATTAGTGACAGTTTTGCTCCACTTTTCAGTAGCTGTCCTCTCTGCGTTTAACAATTCTATGCCACTCTAAGCAGTGTTATCTATGACAAACAACATTCAATTAAGCATGTTCTTGGCTCCAAACTAAACGTAAGACTGTATAAAACGAACTTAAATCTTTTCCAGAACTTTCTTAACAGAACGGACAAATTTATATCGAAAGTTTTCGTTTTGTCTACGAAATGGGTCAATACAATTGGAAATCGGACATCGAAGTATTTTCGTGCAACTTTGTTACTCTTTGTCTTTGTTTTTGTGCTTTGTTTGCGACTGCGACTTTTAAGATATTTTCAGTCACTGAGTACGGAATTTTTTTTTTTGAGATTAGACAATTAGATATTGGAACAAAGTTCCTTATCGCGCGTTATCGGATTATGCAAATTGTCACGACACTTTTTTTGTTTTAGATAATTATCGCTAGATGACGCTGTGATTAAAATCGTTTAAAACAATTCCTTATTTTGTTTTATATGATTAATGCTAGATATCTTTAGAAAGAGAGAGAGAGACAGACGTTTTAAACTAACTAATTATTATAACTAAAAAAAAAAAAAAATTATTACCATTCCCTCACTAATTAATCGAAAGGAACTACGTTCCATCCGGGTGTCCATTGACACCTCTCAAGTTTTTTTTAAATTGTGAATAAGAAATAAAAATGCAAGCTTCCGAAAAAGCAAATGGCTCGGGGAAGTGTGTCAAATTTAACTAACAAGAATCCACTCCAAAATGTATCAGTTTTTAAATTAATTGGTGTTTTTTGGTACAATAAAATATTATATTCTATTCTATTCTATTCTAACAAATGTAGGTTCATCCAAAGCAAGTTGTATTAAGCTTGTAAAAGGGTTACGTCCGGAGGCAGTAGGTAAAATTTAAGGAGTATAATTAATACCTAATTAAAATAATAAAAAACTACTAATTGTTGAATATCTATTCATACCTCTGAAATATTGTATTACAAATCATTAAAATCGGTCAACTCAGAAAAGTGCCATATTTTGGAACCTAGTTACCTAACACATCACAGATTCAGTAGTTTAAATAAATCAAAATACATTATCCAAACGTAAATTTCGTACCTTTGAAACGAAACTAAATTAATTCCAAACAAAACAATATTTTATTTCATTGTAGAAATTACTCAAGGAGGTAAATTCCTCAAATTTGGGGAAAATACGGGCAAGAAATGGAATGGTGTTGCCAGTTTATTAAACGATGTACATAAGAATAAAGAATGGTTGTATTTCATAAGAAAATTACTTGACAATTAAGTTGAACGAGCCAAAACCGCTTGGCACGCCCGTAACTGAACAAAAGTAACGAGTAGGGATGGGACCTAATCTTCTGTGTTTTCGGATTCGGTATTCGAAATGTGGACCGAATTTTAAAATTATGAAAAAATAACTAACGTAATACTTACTCGTTATACCTTATTAAGTAAAAACAATGCCGTTAAAAAGGAATAGTACTTACCTAATATTATACTTTACTACTACTTTACTTTAATCCGTTACTAAACTCTGTAGTCAATTAAGTGTGCTATTTTTTAAATATACTATCTACATCTAATTCAAATAATATGACTTGTCTTTCTTCAAACGAGAATTGAGGAGGGTCCTTAAAGTTAGGTCGTAGGTAGCGACCCCTCAGTGTCCTGTGATGTCCCCATTGCAGAGGTTCATGAGCGATGGTAACCACTTACCATCAGGTGGCCCATTAGCTCGTCTGCCTTAATGGCAATAAAAAAAAAATGACTAATTTTTTTTTAATAAGTTACGCTATTTTATGTATCTTACACACAGTTTTCTCAAAACAAGTAGGCAACACTTTGAATTGTATTTTTATAGATTCTAACACTATAGGTTTTTAAAGTCCAATGTTGATTACAAAAAAATACCACTTTAACATCACTCAAATACAAATTGTGTAAAAACACACACACAGAAAGAGAGCATTCAAACAAATTACAAATCATTTTACCTACTTTTGTAAATTCGCAACTAAATTAACGAGCCCGAATTTCCGGCCGAATCTCAGTTAGAGCACATCCCTAGCAACAATAGAATGCAAATATAATTGAGTCGAAACGACCACCCGGGGCAGTTAACGAAGTAAATAGGAGTGGATCTCGAATCTCATGTTCTTTCACTGTTTATATTTTCATAGTTTCATCGCTATCAAAATATTAATATGCTGTAGTGATACTGGAAGATTAGTAGATACTTTCATGCATTTTCAACGGGTTCTTACCACGATATTTAGTTAATTGAGTCATGATCACGAGAAGACTGGATACTGCGGGTCGATTTAAGAGCAAACAAATCTGTCTACCCTCTTTCTCGTTCGCTTTTGGGTCGTACCACTGATCATGACGTTTGCAACAACGTTGAAATATCGAGACAACTCAATTAATTAAATATCGTGGTAAGAACCCGTTGAAAATGCATGAAAGTATTATAGAAAACCGCGAGTGTCTGAATAAGATTAGTAGATAGTGCAAAAACTTATTTTTTAATATATTACGTGACTTTTTAAAACACAAGCTATTTAGATACTATATGTCATGTAGAAGTAGAGTATTAGCCAAAACAAATAAAACCAGTTCGAACATGACAGGTCCATTTTTTTAAAACTTAATTTTGTCTATGTGGAACACGATAGGAATGGAGTTGGGCATAGCCTTCGCCACTGAAATAAAATGAAATTAAATGCTTTATTTCAACATTGATGATATGATTGTCTCTAACAACTGTTGTTTAACTTAAGGTCACATGATTTGATAAAAAAAGTACTAAGTTTAAAGCAAGATTTTCGAGCACAAACAGACATCTAGTATTTCACGCGTCCAACTAAAAACATGCCAAATAAAAGTGTCCATTCCGAGGAATATTTTTCTAAAAACAAGGGCACATCCTAAGCAAACATAAACCGGCTTTATATAGCTCTCCTTCCTACTACGATAACTCGAATACTGTTTAGTCATCGACAAGATTTGAAAACAATATTTCAACAAATAAAAAGTGCAATAAAACTCAAATAATACTATGTTTATTGTACCATAACAGTTTTACAGATATTATAAAATTTTACCTTAGCGGTACAGAGGTTAATTGATGACAGTAACTGCTTATGATTAGGTAGGGAAGCTCGTTTGTCTGTCACTCATGAACCCAGGAGCCGTTATCTATCATCAAGTAGGTAGATATAGGACTTTTCCAGAACCTCGCTAAAAGAGAGACATGTCTTGCACGTGCATACGGAGCGTTTGCAATTTCTTTTTATAAAACTTTTTGCAACTCGACAGTGATTTTAGCTTTCGAAAACTCATAGTAAATCCATATACTTCACGCAGTACCAACCGTTCCGCAAATAGAATAAAACGGGACAATTTCCTTGGGATCATGCATGGTTCCGTACAGCTATTTCC
This sequence comes from Trilocha varians, assembly GCA_030269945.2. Classification (NCBI taxonomy): domain Eukaryota; kingdom Metazoa; phylum Arthropoda; class Insecta; order Lepidoptera; family Bombycidae; genus Trilocha; species Trilocha varians. The sequence goes on from AP028277.1 coordinate 13,068,871, forward strand.
TACCATCTCATACCTTGACAGATTCAGTTTAAATCTTTTGAGAAGTTTATCCGAAACTCGACCTTATGCTGTAGAAAATAGAGGATACTTGGTTGTAATATGTTTAGGTTTCGTCTACATCAGTTTTTCTAAATAAATAACATGAATAGAGATTTTTGAACTTGATTTATAAATGTAGGGTTCGATTTTTGAATAAATCCAGTTTTGTTTTTATTGTATTTACAAAATTTCTGTGATTTTTTAAATTGTTGTGTATACCTACAGTAATGGAGTGAGTTTATTAGGTTTAGAAAACGAAATACTCGGAATTTATAATTGATACTGAAATTACTAATTAACTACGTATATTATAATTTATTTTTTGTCTGTTGTTTTAGTGGCTATGACATTTAAAAATTTTTTTTTGGTTATTACTACTTTTAAATATACATAGATTTAGATTTTTTTCTCTCTCTCTCTTTTTATAATATATTTTCTACTCAACGCATGCTGTATTTCACCTTTAATTAAGTCTGCATTTAACTTGTTTATATTGTAACTCTAATATGTAATAGCTATAAGTAATGTAATTCTTGTTGGTGAATCAATAAAATAAATAAATAACTACGTTTTATTTAACTTAATATGAATATACACCTATCAATGTAAGTTCTTAAAATCTTGCGTGTTGGATTTCATCAACTTCCTGGGTTTATCGCGTGATATTACCATGAAGCTGATCTGATGATGGAATCGTAATGTGTCCATAGGACACAAACGTATACGCTGTACGGAACAAAATAGACCCATCGTATTTGGACTCGTTTAACTTATTTTAACACTCTACTTATACATAATATCCACTACCAATACCTTACTTAAAAAGTTAATTATTTAAACAAAAAATATCCACTGCATTCGGCCACAAAATTTAAAGGCAACTTTAAAAACAATTGAATTGAAAAAAGAAACAAAAGCAACTGGAAATGTTCACGCTGCAATAATTTAAAACAAAATGGCGCACAAAGAATCCAACTACATTTAGAGTCCCGAAAATAAAGCCAACGTTTACTGAAAATAATAGTCAACATGGTCATTTTAGAACCACTCGCATACCGTGAGGGGTTAAAATAAAAACCCTCTTAAGTTAAACGCATTTTCTGGTCGAAATAACCCAAAGAATTTAAGTATTTTCAACTATTCTACCTTCGGCGTACACCAACAATGTTAGTGTGGACGTTGGGGGCAGAAATGTGGACGTGGCATTTTTTCCACTGCTTTTCGGAGATCGCCGAACTTTTATTTGTCTTGAGCGTGTGGCATGTGGTAGTTGAATCACACTTCAAACTTGTATTGCTCAAGCTCCTTTTCCAAACCATAGTTGAGGGAAAAACCCACCATGGAATTTTGCGGGATGATAAACGCAGCAATGACTATGAGATATATTGACAAAACATTGTCGAGTAACGCGCACACTTAGACCACTTAAACTTACTGCAACGCAATGTATGTCGTGTTTTTTTTTCGAAATGTTTAATTTGCGTTGCGGTATATTTTTTTAGGAAATTGTGTATTAGTTTATGCCAAATGTATGGACGAGCACGTCCAAATTACTGATGCAATGCGTCATAGCTCGCCTAAGTACAAACAAACAAAACCTCAGATAAATAGAAGGTACAAGTTTACATTATCAAACAAACACGAAAACAATTTATCCCTTCTCATGGATCGCATACAAAAATACAAAAAGTGACTAGTTAAAATATCAACTCGTCCAATTTTAATTTTTTATACTCCACGTTGGCATCCCAACTGAATGCCAGTTTTGAGTTCAAGTGAAAGATAAAATTCTACTGAATTACTCAACAATTTTAGTGCTTCTACTAATCCTTTAGGGCCTGAGATAAACTGAAGTATTTATCTTGTGTCTGTGAGCCGTTTAAAGAAATAGCCTAATAATTAACAAGTAGACGTGGATAGTGTTAGAGTCTTAAATTATATTTATAAAAGTAAGACTCTATTAAAAAATATATGTAATGGTAAATGATACACTATGTAGATTAAACTTTGGAGATCTGTTGTCTGTTTCTCTAACAGCAAAAAAGAAGTAAAATTACATCTGCGAAAAAAGGTAATTTAGAATTATGATATTTTTTATAGGATAAACAAATGTTATAGAAAAATAAATCATTCTTAAGGTTTTCCTCTAAATAACTTTGAGGAATAAAGTAAAGTAAACGCTGTTCCAACTGCAACTTCAAAACTGCTAATCAACAAAAATACAAAACTAAAATCTGTTGTTCACAAAACAAAAATTGTATGTATGTTCCATTTTAAAAATCTACCATACAATATCCATTAATAACTCATACTTCTAAATCTTCTAGTATTTATGTTATTCAGAACGTAGCACAAATTTCACAGGGGCCGCAATATAACTTCCGCATGAGTGGTTTACACGATTTCTGAAACGTCCAGCTCGGTATGAAAAGAAAACATTATTTGACCGGGCGTAGCGTAAGAAAGTTACGTTCAGGTAGTTACAGTTGCGTCGCAAAAAACTAACTCAATTTACACTATAACTAAACGGGTTCTTACCACGATTATTTTTAATTGAGCGGTCCCGATTTTTCAGTTCTGTTTCAAGCGCCATGATCATGACTGACATTTAGTCTGTATGTGGAATCCAGTGTTAGACAAAAATAAAGCCAAAAAATCTAGTTTTGAGACTGCAGCCGATACTGTCAGTGTGGTATGTCGAAATGTGAGTTCGAGTTCCAGTGGTACCGGCAAACGAACGAGAAAGAGGATAGACAGATTTGTCTGCTCTTAAATGACCCGCAGTTCTTCAGTCTTCCCGTGATCATGGCGCTTGAAACAGTGCTGAAATATCGGGACCGCTCAATTAAAAATAATCGTGGTAAGAACCCGTTTAGTAATAGTGTAAATGATGTAGATAACCGCGAGTGTTTAAAGAAATTTACTAACTCAATTTATACCAGTTAATCCAAGCAACTTCGTCTACGGCACGAATGGAGAATTCAGTTCGTGCAAAGCAATGTGCTTCACGACAGCACATCGAAAACATCTTAAATAATTAGTGTTTCCGTACTTAATTGGCATGTACCTACCTGTACCTGTAACAACCTATCACTGCCCACTGCTGAGCTCAGGTCTCCTCAGGAGAGGGATTAGGCATAGTCCACCACGCTTGCCCAATGCGGATTGGGGACTTCAAATACCTTCGATGGGTTTTTAGAACCCTTTTCCTATATGCATGTTTCCTCACGATGTTTTCCTTCACGATTTTTAGCCTCAATTTAGTTGAAGTTGTATGTATTAAACATAAAACCATCCTCTTGAATCAATCTATTTATCTACAAAACCGCATCAAAATCCGTTACGTAGTTTTAAAGATATAGGTATGTACGATGTCGATTTCCTTAAAATATTATCGTTTTGCACCAATATTTTGCTCGCAAGTGTACAAACAACATATGTCGCCACTAAAGAAACAGTCCCGCCGGAGTTTCGAATGTCTGACCTAAGTAAGGGCATGCTTCTAGCTCTGACCGAACTTATATTTTTGTTCTTGTTAAAACTTTTTTCCATTCGGAGATGTTGCTTCTTTAAAATAGACTTTGTTTTGTTTTGTTTAAGTTTTGTTTTAGGTTATTGAAGATAGACCTCTCTAGGAAGACTTCTTGAGGTCTATTATTACTAGTACACTCCAGAACTTTTCGTGGATTAAATAGTTAGATAGATAGAAAATTCTTTATTGCACACGAAAAGAAATGTACATGGGCGAACTTAATGCTAAACAGCATTATCTACCAGTTAACCCTGGTGTAATGTAGATAGTATAAGGTAGAGCATGAAACATTTAAGTGATAGGTGAATAATTAAAACAAATTATATAGTTACTTTCATTATTGCAGTCCAAATCTGGACATAAATTTTCGCCAAGTTCTTATCACTTGTCAATCATCCAACTCTGACCTTTTAATTTTGTACTCATAATAGAAACAACTTGCACACAATACAAATATGTTAGACTCAGGGTCACATGATCGTTAATGAATAAAAAAAAACTTGAGAGGTGTCAAGGGATGAATGGAACGAAGTTCCTTTCGATTAATTAGTGAGGGAATTGTAATAAAATTTTATTTTTTTAAGATTGTAATTTATAACTTAAATAAAATATTTTAATCACAGCGCCATCTAGCATTAATCATATAAAACAAAATAAGGAATTGTTTTATAAATAATTTGGTCACAGCGCCATCTATCTTTAATCATATAAAACAAAAAATGTGTCGTGACAACTTTTTCATAAGAATTTCCGTCTAGCCCCCTTTCGATAACGCGCGATAAGGAACTTCGGTTCCAAAAATACTACTTCAAAAGCAAGATTCAACCACAAACAGACATCCAGTATTTCAAGCATCGAACTAAAAACAAGCCAAATAAAAGTATGACACTTTTAATTGAACTCTCTTGAGCGACTTATCAGTGATATATTACTAGATTCCACCTGGATAACTCATTTCGCCGAACTCGTTAACCCACGATGCAACTTTATCTAACATCCAGTCTTGCGGTTTAATTTACTTCCCACTTTGAGGAAACTCAGTCAAAGAACCTCCACATAAGATCCAGGTTATAGAATCACATCCGCTACAGTAGTCGTGGATTTGTGGTAATTGTGTTTTGGATTCATACGCTGCACTGGTCTGAGGCTCTCCTTTGTGGTGCTTTAGTTGGTAATTATACAAGATTGGTGGAGTAGTGGTTAGAAGGAAAGACTTAGACAGATTGACTGTCAGTTGCTTATCAAAAGCACGTGTATTTCGGAAATTGTAGTGCAGCCGAAAGAAACATAGCAAGCGTGGTGGACTATGCCTAACCCCTCTTCGGAGGAGACCTGAGCTCAGCAGTGGGCAGTAATGGGTTGGTACAGTACAGTACCTATTCTAGATTTGAAAGTTTTAGTCATTATTAATCACACTGTTATCCCATTTTTTCACTACACGAAACCCGTGTCTTAAAATAACTGGAAATCTTTTAAAAAGATTCATTAAACGATTTACTCAACATAAAACGTTAATTCTGCTCTCATACCAAAAAATATCCCGCAGAAAAGTCAACAGTCATTATAATAAAACAAAAAACGATATGAAGCGCATAAAATGTATAAAGTCATTAATTCATTTGACTAATTGCCCGCGGCCTCAGCGAGACATTCCTTGTTGCGGTTGCACTGACATCGTAATGCAGCGCAGGGTTGCCGGATTAAACTATTATAAAAACTTATATGATGAGAAGTTATATTTCCAAACACCTTTCTTCTGATTAAAATCGCCGCTGTGTTTCCTGACTACACAGGAGTTACAGTGGTAGGAATAAGAGGTGAGCAAATAAAAAAAGACCTTACATCTTGGACGGTCAGTGTGACCGACAGGAGGTTTAGAACGATAAGACTCCTTCATACCCCACTTGCGTGGTCAGTAGAAATCCTGCAATTACTTTTTGTCTAAAAAAGAAGAAGGTATGACCCCATAACCTTCGGTTAACTAGTTTTGCTTAATTGTTAGATAGATACACTAAAATCCTTCCTAGCAAACTTACTTTTTACACATGAATAATTGGTTGCCTGGAAGAGATCTCTCTAAGCGATAAGGCCGCCCATTGTAACACTTTACTGTACTGTTTTTTATGTGGTTCTTTTGCATGTTTTTTGTGGTGTTCAATAAAGAGTTTCTATTCTATTCTATTCCTTATCAGAATTTGTTATTTAAAGTATGCATATCTGTCCATTCTTTTCTTGTTCTATCTTTTTAACACAAATGAAATGCAAAAAAGCCTTTTCTACATCAAAATCTGGATCAACCCTGTCCCACTGCATCGCCGCATGCATATTAAGAGACAGTAACGATCGGCTCGTCAATTAAACCGAGTAATTGGTGACTTCAAGCGCTGAATTTTGTTACTCTTGTTCACCTGAATTCACTGGCTTCGGGATAGTCAGCAGTTGTAACAACTTTGCTTGATTTTCGTAAATAATTCCCTTTAACATTGCTAAACATTAGACATAGACATACTTTATTTGTGGTAAAAATAAAGTAAATTAAATATTCACTAAAGTGGTAAGTAGTGTCTTTTGACTTTGTATAAGGCTATGAGTAACAGTAACCATCTCAAATCAAAAGCCTTTAGCTTAGCACGTGTCCCAACAAAAATCAAAAGTAAAAAGAACACATTTTCTACCTCTTTAAATTACACCATTTGTGCAAGGCAAACCTTATTCAAACATAGCCCGAAAAATCGTATTAGATGGGACACATTACGAGTAAAACGGATGGCTGATTGGGCAGAAAATTTCTGGAGTGGAGGCCACAAACCGGTTGCCGGAGCGTGGTCAGACAAGGCGGACTAGTGATCAAGTCAACGTGGAAGTCACTAGATGCAGATAGTACTACGCAGGTCGTAGGGCGGGCTTTGGTTGGCCCGCCGACTGAGAGAGCCGGTGGTCGCTTCGCCGATGACTGCTGGTTCGGCGTCCGAGGGTGACGGGACGAGACGTGAGCGTTGATCGCGAACGCGTCCCGTCACCTCGCCCAATCTCGTGCCGGATTCTGTCTTCGACCAGGATTCGGACGCTGAGCGTGAGCGGCAAGAGATTTTGGCGCGGTTTGACTCCCATATACCTCACATACGGGACGGGTGGAAGTCCGACGATTTCCTCAAAAAAAGGCAGGTAGTGGCTTCTACGCGATTTGATGATGATGATGATAATCAAATTTAGCTGAATCGTACTCTTTTTCAAATGTATCAGCAATCCTATTCCTACATACCGTTGATTGAATTTTCAATATTCATACAAACTTAATACAACATCCATCACAAAGCGTGTCCCAAAAGAAACCGTTATTATCTCAAACTATTTCCCTCCGAATCCTTTCAGTAATAATTCAGGGAGACTACACATTTCTGAGGCCCCCAAATAGAATATTTAAGCGGGTGCCTCATATATCTTGGATCGGCACTGCCCACCTTTTCATGAGCCCTTTTATGACCGTGTTAACTAGATATCTAGGTCGCTTCGGGCATACTAATGATGAAAACTGTTTAGGGCAGTCGAGTCCCCGAATTAATATGAATAGTCCAAAATGAGAGGCTGTTTGATGTTATTAAATTTTTAGGTTGGATTTTTTTTGTGTTAGTTGTGGACTGACAAGTTTCAGATACGTATCAATAGATTCCATAAAATTGCCGGAGTTTAATACAGTCAAAAAGTCCTAATGTAGGTTTAAAACAACAGTGAATATCTGGACGAAAATAACCCAAAATTATTGGCATTCGTGATCGTTCAAGTATTTGAGATTTCTTCTGTGATTACAACAAAATAAGTAATTACTTAATGATAGCATAAATTTATGGTGTTGGCGTATTAATGGATATACATAGTATGAGTATAAAAATCCATATAATGTTTTTTGTACCATGTAAGAAGGCGCGACGGGAAAGTGTACCGCAGTGAGTAACGCGTCGCGCCGTCTCGCATAACCTGTGCTGGGTTCTGGCCTCAGCCGGGGTTCAGACGCTGAGTGTGAGCGGTTGGAGGTTTTAGTGAGGTTCAACACCCACATACCCCAACCGCGGGGCGGGTGGGGATCCGGCGATTTCCTCCAACTAAAACAAAAAAAACCATGTAAGAAGTCGAAAGTTAACGGGCTACTTGATCATAGATGATTTCCGTCGCTCAAATCTCTATAATTTCAGGGGACACTACGAGGCTGCTACGACTTACGACTTTACCTAATAAGGATATCCCCAAACTATGCGACATGAACGGGAAGTACCCTTAATATTAGAGATAGGATGTTTTACTGAAACGAAACATCATTTTACTATAATACATACACAGATTGTAAGTAGTTATAAGTAAATCTTCACATTCAAACAGTCTTAGAATAACAGCAACGCAAATTTCTGAGAACCCGACTAAGCTTATAATTATGTTGTTGGGAAACGTTGAAACAGTACCAGGAAGATGCATTTTGAAGATTGGAACAGCTATGAAATATCACTCGTATCATTAGCTGTTCACAAACCCTGCAGCGGAACTGACTGGTATTCTAGTTTCTCTCAGACGTACTAATTTATAATGTAGGGCTTTTAAAACAGCGTTAAAAATAGCTAATATTTTTTCATAAATGAAACCGTGGCTTCCAAGGCCAACCGTGGTGGAAGTCGAGGTGGCCGAGTGGTCGAAGCGCTTCCTTCCGAACGGGAGGTCGCGGGTTCATATCCGGCCGGCTTGTACCTCTAAATCTAAATGTGAAAAAGATTTATGTGAAATTTTTCACAATACTACTGACTAAAAACGGTGAAAGAAAACATCGTGAGGAAACCTGCATGTCGGAAAAGGATTCTAAAAATCCTTTGAAGATATGTGAAGACCCCAATTCGCACTAGGCAAGCGTGGTAGACTATGCCTAATCCCTCTTCTGAGGAGACCTGAGCCCAACAGTGAGTAGTAATGAGTTGTTACAGTACAGTACAGTGGCTTCCAATTTTCTAGAATTGCACTAAAAGTACTAATCATATCTTTATCAAATGCATGAGATTATAGTGTCAGCTTGAGAAAAGATCCCACAAATCATGAAATCATGTCGGTTTAGAATTGACATTTTTAAACAGAGATCCAAAAATGTTTGTTCAATTTTTAAATAATTCTTGAGATCCCATGAAGACCATCTCCTTTCTTCTTGCATCTGACACAAGAATCTAGTCAAACCAAAGTTATGCGGGAACAAATATGAAAAATACAGACGAGTACCTCTTTCTTTTTGGAAGTCGGTCAGAAGAAAAAAATGCCGTTATTTTATCAGACAATATATTGAAAAGAATATAATAATAAGAATATAGCCAATACTGATCCTTCGAACGAGATAAGCAAACATGAAACAGCAATTGTCTTAAAACCTCCTCTAAAGTTTTTGTTAAAGGTAAATTAAATGAAAATCTCTTCTCTAATGGCCCAAGATGAAGCCAGCGTGAACTACGCCCGCGGCATTCATAACTTAATACACGACTCGAGTCGACTTGTCACAACTGAGTGTTGTAACCTCTAATCAACGTTTCATTTTAATAAGCACCACGTTTCGCTGAGGAAAGTTGAATATGAAATATAATTTTACATTTTGGATGGTAAATATATTATGACTGTTCTACAAAGCTACAGTTGGGCTCAGAACTATTTTAAGTAGACCAAGGAGGTTGAATTTTTAAGTCGAATTTGCACAAACCTTCTTTTTCTGGAATTTTGGTTGAAACTTGTCGAACTTAATGTTTTCTTTCAAATTGGTTTACTGCCCACTACTGGACTCAGTTCAGTAATATCGTACAGTTCGAAAAAAAGTAGACATTTAAATGTAGACCGTCACTTGCGATCCCGTTCCATTGCAAAGGTCAATGAGCAACAGTAACCAGTTACGGTCAGGTGACTCCTCTGGAGATCCTCTGCCTACATGGCAAAAAGAAAAGTTTGAAGGATAAAGTCTGGAGCAAGATTGAATAGTACAAATCCTCTCTAGGCAAAGTGATCCATATAGAGATGCCAATTATCATAAGTTTTGAACTTTTCCTGTTTAGAAAACTACTGGCCAGATTGTCGCCAAACTTTTGCTTTCACAGCTCGGTGTTAACTTTAACTGAATGGTAAAACTTCTGTAGCATTGAGGATGAATTTAGTTCATGTGTAAATTTCACTATTTGGCGCAATGAGGTAAAGTTGGCAATGTTCGAGGTAATTAATATTGCTTTTAAAAGCTAAATTGGAACTTATTTTTTGTTACCACATAATTATTTAATTACCTTAATACACATATATTATTATAATGTAGTAATATTATAAAAAGGTAATGCCATGATGTTTGTGAAGTGTTCTTTGGATCCCTTGATTTTTTTTACTAATTAAAAAGTTACGTTATTTAACAGTGTATATAAAGAACCGGAGGATGGTAGACTGCGCTCCCCAACCCACACTGGTTCTGACCCAGCGGGGTATTCCGTGGGAGGTAGACACGCGGTCCCATCTTGGCGGGCCGACCGAGTGAGCCGGTGGCCGTATTCGCCGGCAGCCGCCGGTTCGGCGTCCGGGGACGGCGCGACGGGAAAGAGTACCGAGCGCGTAACTCGTCGCGCCGTCCTTCAAAACCCCGTGCTGGGTTCTGGCCTCAGCCGGGGTTCGGACGCTAAGTGTGAGCGGTTGGAGGTTTTAGTGCGGTTCAACTCCCACATACACCTGTTCTTCCTACTGAAAAAAAAAAAATACAGTATATAAAGACAGGCTTTTGCGCTTTAGCTAGAATTTTAGTTAATTTTAGCGAAAATAATGTCTAATTTCGTTAACATCGAAAAACATATTTTAGAATAGCGTCTTAACAATAACGAAAGAGAACTCTTAGAAACAGAGCTTTTACTATTGTAAAACAAATTAGTTTCCAAATGTAGGTTAATACAATTTAGCTGGAAACCATTATTGTCTCAGCTAATACTAAGGTTTTACTTAGAAACTCAATTTGGTACTGTTTCGAAGCCTTCAAAGTTTGTCTTTTGTACCTTTCGTTTGGGTTGTTGAATACTGAAAAATGCTGGAGTTATTCAGTTTTTTTTTCAAGCAGTTTGCAGCAGTTTTTACTTATATGTGACATGATATTATTTTAGTCACGTGACAAAAAAGTTTTGATGTATTATCAGCCTCATTAGAGCGTTTTCAAAACCATATCCTCAAGTTGCGTTTATTACTTTTTTTATTTAAGAAATATTCACAAATGACCCCTTTGTCGTGCAAGCGAATTTTGCATTTAAGGCTTTGGGCTAATTGGAAACATCAGTCGCTCACGTCAATTTACTTTTCAACTTCGTGAACTAGAACGTCACTAAGATGAAAACATTATTTTTTTTTGCTTATTGACACCAAGTACCAACAATAGCTGCTCACAAGAGCATCAACTTCCTTAAGTCGTAACGTCCCCTGACATGGATGAGATCCATGAATGATGGTATCATGAATGATAGTAATAAAAAACTAAGTCAGTAAGGGTGAGACTTAGCTCTGCGACCAACGTTTACAACGATATGGTATTGTACATTAAATTTCAACTAATTTCTTAACACTTATGTTTGATGAGAAATTATATTTAGACTCCAACTAAAATAAATTCAGTGCTGACAACAGCAGGCCAAATTATTTTGTTTGTTTTTTACCCATGAATTCCCCATAGGATATCTATACATCCACTGTCGCAGCCAAAATAAAGAAAAAAGTGCGAGAAAGTGAATAAATAACAATATTTGTTGGAAAAACAAGGGCACAGAGCCGACAACCCCATACATTTCGTGTGTGGTCACATAACTTTTTATGAGGCAAAAAGCCATATTCTGCTTACAAGAGACAGTTCAGTTCTATCTGAGACATTCTAAACCAGAGCACGATTTTTCGCCTTTTATGGCTCTTCAGTTAAATTAGAGAAATGTTTTATTTTCATCGTCTTCGTCTTTCAAAATGTATGTTCAGTTCAACAATGGAATGGACAAACATTTTGGAATGGACTCCCGTCCGCGGTGTTCCCGGAGCGCTATGACATGGGACATGTCATAGTACATGTCTTTAAACGAGGTTTATGAAAAGTCCTGTATGGGTAGGTGATAGATAACGACCCCTGATTACCCTGGCATTGCAGAGGTTCATGAGCGACGGTGACGGGGGCCGTAGGCTCGTTTATCTATTTCGCAATAAACAAAAAACAATGGTTTGGCGAGAAAAATACGAATAATTGCTAGGAAAAAAGTTTAAATTGAAATAAAAAAAAATGTTATTTTAAATCGTTGGTGCTGTACAAGGTTCACGCAGACGTAACTAGTCCCATATTTATCGGATATCACTCTGAAAACTATGTCTTATTTAACTTCACAGTCATACCACACTATATACTACATAACAAATAAACTTCATACGAACCACTAAACCTAATAAACCCGGAATCTACTCAATCTTACGATCCCTTTGAGTACACAGCACCACAAAAAATATGAAGATATCTTCAGTATTCGCTCCAATATAACGGCACTTACAGGCTACAACAAATATTAATAATAGTACGAACATGACATTACGATTTTGATTAACCGCATTTTGTTCGTAGGAGTACGGAAAGGACCACGGATATAGGGTAAATGGAAGCGGTAATTTTGGTGACAAACAATTTGGTGGTGTATAGCTAGTTGTGTAGTGGTAGTCTTTAAATGAAAAGACAGTTTGGTGCTTTTTTCCAATGATACAATTAATTTAGTAGTAATTTAGCTTCTAAGCCATTTTTTTAAACTGCATTAACAAAAATGACAAAATCATTGGACAATACCCATCAGAAAAAGGAAAAGTAATGCTATTAGTGTGGTCCAGAACTTACAAGAAATAATGGGTAAACTTTATTTGGTATAGTTTTTCATACAAATATACGAATTAAGACTAAGAGCTAAAAATATTTTTGCAAAATTCAGTTTCAAGCTTTTTCTTTCCTAACAATTTTATATAAAGCAATCTCGTTCAAAAATTACAAATTTAGATTACAAAAAAGAACAGTCTTTGCCTACATACCCACATCAGAAATTGTCAACTTAAGAAAAGTCCTAAAGTCTAAAGTCTAAAAAAAGTCCGGCGCTATGACATGTCCCTCTTTAAACGAGGTTTAAGAAAAGTCCTGTATCGGTAGGCGATAGATAACAGCCCCTCATTGCCCTGGCTTTGCAGAGGTTCATGAGCGACGGTGACCGCTTACCATCAGGTGGGCCGTAGGCTCGTTTATCTTACCAGCAAAAAAAATAGAGCAAAAATATCAGTGTCCATTCCATTGAAACGACATCCAAAACCGAATATAAGACGCATTGCACACATACCACGTATCCCCTTGTCTCTTATGAGACGAATATTAAGAATGGTGGAAGGATATTTACAAGAAAATAAAAATGTTTGGCGACGCTCTTCGTATTGTAACCAGGGTGTTCTGTGAATATTAAAAAGCCTTGTAATAGTATGGTGATATGAACAACATAATAAAAATATATAACTTGTTTTTCTCTGGCAGTTCATCTCATTTGGAGTGTGAGGAGGGGCATGGAATCTTTGTTATTTACTTCTTTGATAGTAGTAAATAACAAAAGCATCTATAGCCTGGTACTATTTTTGTAGTGTTAAAGAAGCCGAAGGAATGGACCACTTGCTTTTATGAAGAAAGTAATGGCAACTTTCAATTATAAAGTCGTAGAGTCTATCAAGATAAAGTTACTGTGCCATTTCTGCCATAGTTTTGCCGCTACGATTTGGTGGCTACAATATATCCTAATTGTGTGTTTTTAAATACTTTCAGCAATTATCCCGCTACCGGCGCTTGGGACATGGAAAAGGACCCGCGCACTGTACTGTAACAACCCATTACTGCCTACTGCTGAGCTCAGGTCTCCTCCGAAGAGGGGTTAGGCATAGTCCATCACGCTTGCCTAATGCGGATTGGGGACCCCCGCACCTTTCTGTTTCATCATTTTCAATTTATTGTACTGTAATGCAAGAATGATAATTGTTGTTTTTTTCCTTATGCTTAATTTTGTACCTGTATGACCAAATTGTTTTCATTTCTTTTTAATCTTCTTTTTCTATAGTTTTGTTATAAATTTACAATACTGTCTTCGTTTAATTCGTGAATGCTATGCCTACCTATTATTAGTATATTTACACTGCTATTTGAATTATTGAATGTTTTAACTGTAATTGATGTTTGTAATTATACTGTTGGTTGGCTTTATATATTAAATAAATAAATAAATAAACAAAAACGCGCAAAAATCTATTATCTACGGTAGGTCAAAGAAGGCAGCCCTGTAATGTCCTTCAAAAATTGCAAGAGTCTATAAACCCACAATAATCAGGTAAGCCAAAAGGAAGTCTAACTACAAGACTAATAAAAAAACATTGCACTTATTGTAGCAATATATCACAAATAGACTAAAGGGTTACCTTTTTAACTTTTGTATTCCGGAACCCTAAACCTTCGAATCCACCTCATAACTTACAAATGGCCTCGCAATCAGACCCTAGATTTAGGTAGTAACGGATTGTTACGACTTTCGCCTGTTTTATTACAACTTTTTCAATCTGAATGATTTTTCTGAAACTGTTCATGGTCGATTTATTTTAAATTATTGTTATTAAACTGACTATATTTCGTGGACAATTCATGAGTGCTGTTTCTAACAGAATCCCAGAAATCCCTACTTCCCTACTAATATTATAAATGCGAAAGTAACTCTGTCTGTTTGTTACGTTTTCCCGTTTAAAACTCTCAACCGATTTTGATGAAATTTGGCACAATCTTTAGACCCTGAGAAAGAACATAGGCTACCTTTTAATTGAAAGTGACGCAGACGAAGTTGCGTGGGCCCGATAGTTATGATATATACCTATCTAAGTTTTACTGTATTATTTGGAAAAGGACAAATCAGAACAGCAATACTTCTCACAAAATATATTGGGTCTCTTCAGTGGCGATATCAATGACTGTTTACCACATCTCTCTAATATAGTTTGTCACTTTCACAGCTTTCTCCGAAGAGTTAACCTTCTTTAATACTTTCATGCATTTTCAACGGGTTCTTACCACGATGTTTAATTGAGTTGTCTCGATATTTCACCAAAGATGGTTAAAGAAGCACTTTTAACAGGGGTGACGGCTTCAGATTATCGAGTAAGTGGAATCCAGTGCTAAACACAACAGTCACTAAGGGTTCATGCTGTGAGTGTGGCGTGTCGTGATGTGAGTTCGAGTTCCAGTAGTACTACCCAAAAGCGAACGAGAAAGAGGGTAGACAGATTTGTTTGCTCTATATCGACCCGCAGGTTCCAGTCTTCTCGTGATCATGTCGTTTGCAACAACGTCGAAATATCAAGACAACTTAATTAATTAAATATCGTGGTAAGAGCCCGTCGAAAATGCATGAAAGTATTATATATAAAACCGCGAGTGTCTGAATAAGTTTATAACCTTCTTTAATGTTATTATACAGTATACACGTTTCCTTATGATGTTTTCTTTCACCGTTTTACCGGTTGATCGGATCTGATTTATGAAATCCAATCGAGATAGCTCTTGGGTACCAATTCCCTAACCCCCTTTCTTGCTTTTAACCATAGGTTAAAGTTGTCAAGATATATTTCAAAAACTATCAAGTAAGTATGGATTTCAAAATCCGGAACTAGACCTTAAAAAGCTTTTGTAAAGCAAGGTGTGTCACTAAAAGCTTAAGAACATAGTAATACATTAACAGAAGTGACTGAGCTACCCCCATTGTGAAGAAAGCTGTTGTGCTTAGCTAGGGTTACCTCTCAAATATTTTTAGTTCATTGGTTTGTTAAAAATAATTTATATCAAAGACAAGCTATTAAGGTTCAGGGTATCATGGAGGAGTAGAGTGCTAGCTAACAAAAAAAACTTGAGAGGTGACATGGGATAACCGAATAGAACGAAGTTCCTTTCGATTAAAAGATATCTTATATTTTTTTTTCCTAACGTAACGCGCGATAAGGAACGTGTTTTAAAAGATTTTGATCACAGCGCCATCTAGCGATAATCACCTAAAACAAAAAAGTGTCGTGACAACTTTACGTAAGATTTTTTTCCGTCTAGCCCTTTCGATAACGCGCGATAAGGAACTTCGTTCCAAAACGAGCCCAAATAGTAGAGTTATTAGGCAGAAATTCCTATGACTTCAATTCAATCATCAAATAAGTTCCATGGTACGATATTATTGCATTGTTAAGCGAAATACCTGTTTTGTCTACAAAATTTCAGCTCAATCAGAATCAGGAAAATTGGTCAAATTTAACTTGCAAGATTTCACATGGACTTATTGGAACAAAGTTCCTTATCGCGCGTTATCAGAAGGGGGCTAGACGAAAATTCTTATGAAAAAGTTGTCACGACACTTTTCTTGTTTTAGATGAATGTCGCTAGATGGCGCTGTGATTAAAATCTTTTAAAACAATTCCTTATTTTGTTTTATATGATTAATGCTAGATGGCGCTGTGATCAAAATATTTTATTTAAGTTATAATAATTAGTTAGTTTAAAACGTTTTATTATTCAATTCCTTCACTAATTAATCGAAAGGAACTTCGTTCCATCCAGGTCCCTTGACACCTCTCAAGTTTTTTTTTGATTGCCTTGTACGCAGACGATCTGATGGGCCACCTAATCGTTAGTGATCAGGGTCCACTTCATCATTATAGAAATCCACTGTTGGACATAGGTCTCTCGCAAACCGATCCGAACCATCCTCTTTTCAACTTGGAGGCGAAGCTTTACAATGTCAAAGCACCAGATAACACAACATTCAATTATTAAAAAAAATATGTAATTATGTAAATTATCTGCATTACCAAAATTATTTGGGAAGCTATCGAAATTTAGACATAATACTTTTAATCGGGGTGACGGCTTATCAAAAATATGGCATCCAAATTAAACACAAGCAGCCTTATTACAAAAACGTAATTAAACCGTGGTTTAAACCCGGACTACTTGGTAAATTGAGAGAAAACACTGAACTCTGGTTATCAAAATTGTGATTTTGAAAAATTCTTATGAAAACCAATAAAGAACTACAACTTAAACCATGGTTTAATATTTTAAACTAGGGGTCACGTAAGTTTATCTTTAGACCACTCGTCGCCTCAGTGCTTGTTTGGCCAATCTGCACTCGAGCAAATTTTACAGGAGACAGCAAACAAGCACGGAATTTTCGTTAAGTGCCGTGTTGAGAAAAAAACTGAAATGAGATTTTTATTATTTTAGAATTGAATATTTAAAAAAAATATTTTACCAGCCGGATGGAAATTTTATTCTTCATAATACTGCATTAAAAAGTCATTTTCGTAAAAAATGTAAGATTGGCCAAACAAGCACTGAGGCGATGCACTGTAAAACCATAGATTAGTGATAAAACGCAT
Organism: Trilocha varians; assembly: GCA_030269945.2. Lineage (NCBI taxonomy): Eukaryota > Metazoa > Arthropoda > Insecta > Lepidoptera > Bombycidae > Trilocha > Trilocha varians. Next base: position 13,085,915 of record AP028277.1, read on the forward strand.
TTTATAATAAGACTTTTAGTTAAACCGCGGTTTAAACCTGGTTTAGTAGTTAGTCCTCGTTTTGTAATAAGACTGACTGTTTTTAAAGGTTTAGGAGTGATTCAATTAAAAATCGTGGTCCACAAAAAACTATGTATCTAACAGCCCTATTTCCGTCTGACCTGGTTACTCGGACCTGCCTATACAAGTAACTCTCGCGACATTGTTTGTCGTTTCTCTTCAAGCGGGGTGAATTAGCTTTTTTCAAATACATTTACCCGTTTCGCTTTCATTGACAAATCTTTGTGTTTGTGTATAATGAGGTGTTAATTTTGTAACATGATTTATGTAGGGGTTTTGTTGTTATTTGAACATAATTTCTGCAAGCTTAAATTTTGGCCGGGTTTGTGAGAATACATTTCAAGTTCCAATTTATTGCGGTGTCCCGTGTTCGATGTCTCCTTAACGCTACGACTTTAAATGGAGTCTAAGGACAGTCCACTTAGGCGGTAACTAGGTACTTAATGCTTATGTATGGTAACACCTTACCTTATATGGGCCCTAACCTCGTTAATTGTATCATGATTTTAAAAATTATTTATAGCTAGCTACCTAGTGTTGTTGTGTTGTATTAGAAACAGCTCGCTCGGTTTAGATCAAATTGACCTGAATTGATTAGCTTGCTGACTGTAAAGCATGTAAATTTATCTTAGTTTATTAAACAGCATTTGAAAATTCAGTTAGGTAGTGCATATGTAAAAGCAATATTTATATTTACGACATCACATCAAAAACCGCTAATATTATCAGAGCTTCTCTACGATATCATGCATGTATTATTTACATAAACCTTCCTCTTGAATCACTCTATCTATTTACGTAATTTTAAAAATTTAAGCATATACAGGGTGATTTTTTAGAGAGGGTACATATCGCAGGAGGGTGATGAGTACTCTGTTCTAATACGGAATATTACAAAAAATAAAATTACAAAATATTTTTTTTTTAAATCTAAATTCGACAAAACTACCTCAAACATAAACAATTTCGGCTTAAAGAGTGTTGACTAATGACCTGTAGTGATCTCGCGCATCCCACACCTCCGCCACGCCTATCAGCAGTCGAAAAACCATCATTTTGCAAGAATTTTAGATATTTTTAAGTTGCGATTACTAAGGCATTAAGCCATATTCTTTGGTAATAATATTTTTACTGGTCGTATATAACCATCAGCTACCATGACCTTCAATGTGTACCCTCACTAGGAAATCACCCTGTATAGAGACAGAAAAAGCGACTTTTATACTATAGAGCTACAAATTATTGATAAATTTTCCAACACGTTCCAAGCAAAAACTGAAAAACACAAACCCGATTTTAACATTTGACCACAACGAAAACTGAAGGCGTATTTTAACGAGCTGCCTACACAAAAGATTAGCGTTGATCCTTACAAGCAACCCTCGGGATTATCAGCGAATTTTGGATATTATCCTTCCAAGTACAAATTGAACGGATCGACTGTTATCCGAAGTTTTAATGCTTTTATTGAAGTATCTTTTTATCGCATTTTGTACTTAAGCTAATTTATACAAACTACACCTTTAATCTTTAGTTGTTACGTAAAATGTATTTGTAATGGGTGATTTTTTTGAGGTTAGGATTTTCATGCATTAGTATTTGCTCAGATTTTTTGAGGTTATGATTTTCATGCATTATTATTTGCTCAGTATGCTTTGACATTTCATCATGAATAGACTTACTAACGAGCAACGCTTGCAAATCATTGAATTTTATTACCAAAATCAGTGTTCGGTTCGAAATGTGTTTCGCGCTTTACGCCCGATTTATGGTCTACATAATCGACCAAGTGAGCAAACAATTAATGCGATTGTGACCAAGTTTCGCACTCAGTTTGCTTTATTGGACATTAAACCAACCACACGAATGCGTACAGTGCGTACAGAAGAGAATATTGCGTCTGTTTCTGAGAGTGTTGCTGAAGACCGTGAAATGTCTATTCGTCGCCGTTCGCAGCAATTGGGTTTGTGTTATTCGACCACATGGAAGATTTTACGCAAAGATCTTGGTGTAAAATCGTATAAAATACAGCTCCTGCAAGAACTGAAGCCGAAGGATCTGCCACAACGTCGAATTTTCAGTGAATGGGCCCTAGAAAAGTTGGCAGAAAATCCGCTTTTTTATCGACAAATTTTGTTCAGCGATGAGGCTCATTTCTGGTTGAATGGCTACGTAAATAAGCAAAATTGCCGCATTTGGAGTGAAGAGCAACCAGAAGCCGTTCAAGAACTGCCCATGCATCCCGGAAAATGCACTGTTTGGTGTGGTTTGTACGCTGGTGGAATCATTGGACCGTATTTTTTCAAAGATGCTGTTGGACGCAACGTTACAGTGAATGGCGATCGCTATCGTTCGATGCTAACAAACTTTTTGTTGCCAAAAATGGAAGAACTGAACTTGGTTGACATGTGGTTTCAACAAGATGGCGCTACATGCCACACAGCTCGCGATTCTATGGCCATTTTGAGGGAAAACTTCGGAGAACAATTCATCTCAAGAAATGGACCGGTAAGTTGGCCACCAAGATCATGCGATTTGACGCCTTTAGACTATTTTTTGTGGGGCTACGTCAAGTCTAAAGTCTACAGAAATAAGCCAGTAATTATTCCAGCTTTGGAAGACAACATTTCCGAAGAAATTCGGGCTATTCCGGCCGAAATGCTCGAAAAAGTTGCCCAAAATTGGACTTTCCGAATGGACCACCTAAGACGCAGCCGCGGTCAACATTTAAATGAAATTATCTTCAAAAAGTAAATGTCATGTACCAATCTAACGTTTAAAATAAAGAACCGATGAGATTTTGCAAATTTTATGCGTTTTATTGTTTAAAAAAGTTCTCAAGCTCTTAAAAAATCACCCGTTAAAAAGTATATTTCAGGGTTCCGTAGTTGAAAAAAGATACCTAAATCTTTTATTTAGGTATAGATTGAGATTATTCCAGTAACTTTAATTAGGTCATCCTTTCATGAGTACGAATCATGAAGAAGTCATTCACTGGAAATTTATTAATTTTAACTAAAAACAATTTAATTTTTTTGAATCGTATTCAAAATTAAGCTAAATACACACCAAACTAATCGTATCTATTAACGATCCATTGATGTAATTTTGGTGAAGGGTGCAACATCGATCTAATATGACTAGTTTCACTGTACAAAACAAAACAGTGCGAAATAGTGTCTCCAAATAACAGTACCTACTAAACATCAAATCGTCGCCTCAGTGCTTGTTTGGCCAATCTGACATTTTTTACGAAAATGACTTTTTAATGCAGTATTATAAAGAATAAAATTTCCATCTGACTGGTAAAATATTTTTTAAAATTTTAAATTCTAAAACAATAAAAATCTCATTTATTTTTTTTTCTCAACACGGCCCTTAATGAAAATTCCGTGCTTGTTTGCTGTCTCCTGTAAAATTTGCTCGAGTGCAGATTGACCAAACAAGCACTGAGGCGACGAAATGGTTTACAAAACTTCTTAAATTTTAGCTAATTTAAAAGCGACAGAGAGTCCATGTTCGCACTAGGCTAGTATCATAGTTGAGTATAGAGTAACTTAGTAACTAAATGTGTATGAACACTTAAAATTTAGTCGAGTAACAATATATCATACTCAAATTAGCTTCTAAATTACTCATTACTCGACTAAAGTACTAGACTAGTGCGAACTAGATTTTAGACGTGTTATGTAACTAAATTTTTCATCATCATCAAAATACTACCAAATTTTGATTTTCGTGACACTTTTTGGTGCCATTTTACACTTTAATCGTGTATCTCGCATATTTCATCGAAATATACAAAAAATCCCTTGACGTATTGGATAACACACCGTCAAAGAGAACACAAACTAAAACCCGATACCTTTAATAAAAACGAGAAAAAATCACAAAAAAACTGTCACCCATGTATTCGTTACCGTTGCTGAATCCCGAATATCGGAGTCGACGCTGAATAAACACAAAGGCAAGAATAAAATAACAAGTGTGACGCATCGGAACGCGGCCATGATTGCTGGCAACACTGGTGCATAATTCTGGATGTGGTATTACCGATTGCTGAATATTTGTTGGAACGAAGTTCTTTATTGCGCGTTATCGAAAGGGGGCTAGACGGAAATTCAGACGAAAAAGTTGTCACGACACTTTTTTTGTTTTAGATGATTATCGCTAGATGGCGCTGTAACTAAAATCTTTTGAAACAATTCCTTATTTAGTTTTATATGATTAATGCTAGATGGCGCTGTGATCAAAATATTTTATTTAAGTTATAATAATTAGTTAGTTTAAAACGTCTGTCTCTCTCTCTCTCTTATATAAGAGATAACTTAAAAAAATAAAATTTTATTACAATTCCCTCACTAATTAATCGAAAGGAACTTCGTTCCATCCGGGTGTCCCTTGACACCTCTCAAGTTTTTTTATATAATTTAGAATTCCCACAAGGGACACTTGCAACGTCATTCTTCCCCGTCATAACCACATGCACGTCAGCATCACCCGAGTAGGTACACGCAATATCTCCGAGTAACCAGGCTCTCATCATCCCGTCATTTCCACTTGCAGCATTATTTTCTACCCAAAGAAGTAGCAAGTGTCCACTAATTGAAGTGAAGTATAGAAGAGCCTTTGATACTGGGTAAGTAACATCATTGTCCCGACCGCCATCGTTTTTTATGGACAGAAAGAAATCGCCAGACTTCCACCTGCATATAATTTTTTTATAATTTTATATTTTATTTATTTATTGTTTACACACTTATTATAGAGAATGTTTCCAGTGGCCCTCACACTTTATGTTTATTGCGTTTCGCAATTTAATTCTATCCTGCACCCCCGTACTAAGTTTACACTTCAGACGGAATTCCGACTCTGAATTTTAGCGAAAATTGGTTTTAGTGCAGTTTGACTCTCAACATAGGACAGATGAAAGTCTAGTTCTTCTACTTGTCAAGGAAATATATGTTTTTGTTATAAAGAAGATATTTCAAAAGTCCCATTATATGAATATCAGGTTTCTAGGGTGGTAGATCTGAGAAATCGAAAAGAAAGTAAAATAGTCGTTCTTATTCTTGAAAATATTGCTCCTATTTAATAATACCGAGTCCATTCTTTATAGAATCAATGACTAAACTAGAGACCTGCTACGCGAACGCCTAGCTGAATATATTTCGGCGGAAATATTGGAAAATGTTTGCCCCGCGAGCCGACTGATTTGATTTGAGCAGCTCCCGTCTGTGGTCGGCTGCGGAATAACGAATAAACACCTACGATGGCTTTAACATGTGCTCATATGTATACATACAAACTATTACAAACATAGATCATTGATGTAATATTACTAGATACAGATTACCGAATAAAACAGTAACCCGTGCTGGGTTCTATCGTAAGCTGAGGTTTGGACGCTGAGTGTGAACGGTTGGAAGTTTTAGTGAGAGAGTTATTAAAGAACGTCTATGCAGTAAAGCATATTATAAACTTAATGATTATATAAATGACTGCACAAAATGGGAATGAGGTGCTCGTCCCGGGCCATTTCAATTGATAAATTTGTTAAAAACAAAAATATTGTAAAACAATATATAAAAAAAAAACATATTAAATTAAAAAAAAGACATGCCCGCTGAGTTTCTTGCGCCGGTTCTTCTCAGGACGGAGGCGTAATTTTAGCGAACTGGTAGTAGACCTTTTGATTTTATTTTTGACATTCAAAATGTATGTGTGTCCACATCTAATTTGAAATAAATGATTTGACTTTGAGTGCGCTTCAACTACCACAATCTCACCCGCGGGCTGAGTGGGGATAAAAAAAAGGCAAATAACGTCTCCAAACAAATTACGTAGGAGTTCTATAGAGTCTACAAAAGGTTTTAACGAGGCTTTAATTTCAATCTTTAGGTACAGAGAAACCGTGTTTCTAATAAAATAAAATAAAATAAAATAAAATAAAATAAAATAAAATAAAATAAAATAAAATAAAATAAAATAAAATGAAATGAAATGAAATGAAATGAAATGAAATGAAATGAAATGAAATGAAATGAAATGAAATGAAATGAAATGAAATGAAATGAAATGAAATGAAATGAAATGAAATGAAATGAAATGAAATGAAATGAAATGAAATGAAATGAAATGAAATGAAATGAAATGAAATGAAATGAAATGAAATGAAATGAAATGAAATGAAATGAAATGAAATGAAATGAAATGAAATGAAATGAAATGAAATGAAATGAAATGAAATGAAATGAAATGAAATGAAATGAAATGAAATGAAATGAAATGAAATGAAATGAAATGAAATGAAATGAAATGAAATGAAATGAAATGAAATGAAATGAAATGAAATGAAATGAAATGAAATGAAATGAAATGAAATGAAATGAAATGAAATGAAATGAAATGAAATGAAATGAAATGAAATGAAATGAAATGAAATGAAATGAAATGAAATGAAATGAAATGAAATGAAATGAAATGAAATGAAATGAAATGAAATGAAATGAAATGAAATGAAATGAAATGAAATGAAATGAAATGAAATGAAATGAAATGAAATGAAATGAAATGAAATGAAATGAAATGAAATGAAATGAAATGAAATGAAATGAAATGAAATGAAATGAAATGAAATGAAATGAAATGAAATGAAATGAAATGAAATGAAATGAAATGAAATGAAATGAAATGAAATGAAATGAAATGAAATGAAATGAAATGAAATGAAATGAAATGAAATGAAATGAAATGAAATGAAATGAAATGAAATGAAATGAAATGAAATGAAATGAAATGAAATGAAATGAAATGAAATGAAATGAAATGAAATGAAATGAAATGAAATGAAATGAAATGAAATGAAATGAAATGAAATGAAATGAAATGAAATGAAATGAAATGAAATGAAATGAAATGAAATGAAATGAAATGAAATGAAATGAAATGAAATGAAATGAAATGAAATGAAATGAAATGAAATGAAATGAAATGAAATGAAATGAAATGAAATGAAATGAAATGAAATGAAATGAAATGAAATGAAATGAAATGAAATGAAATGAAATGAAATGAAATGAAATGAAATGAAATGAAATGAAATGAAATGAAATGAAATGAAATGAAATGAAATGAAATGAAATGAAATGAAATGAAATGAAATGAAATGAAATGAAATGAAATGAAATGAAATGAAATGAAATGAAATGAAATGAAATGAAATGAAATGAAATGAAATGAAATGAAATGAAATGAAATGAAATGAAATGAAATGAAATGAAATGAAATGAAATGAAATGAAATGAAATGAAATGAAATGAAATGAAATGAAATGAAATGAAATGAAATGAAATGAAATGAAATGAAATGAAATGAAATGAAATGAAATGAAATGAAATGAAATGAAATGAAATGAAATGAAATGAAATGAAATGAAATGAAATGAAATGAAATGAAATGAAATGAAATGAAATGAAATGAAATGAAATGAAATGAAATGAAATGAAATGAAATGAAATGAAATGAAATGAAATGAAATGAAATGAAATGAAATGAAATGAAATGAAATGAAATGAAATGAAATGAAATGAAATGAAATGAAATGAAATGAAATGAAATGAAATGAAATGAAATGAAATGAAATGAAATGAAATGAAATGAAATGAAATGAAATGAAATGAAATGAAATGAAATGAAATGAAATGAAATGAAATGAAATGAAATGAAATGAAATGAAATGAAATGAAATGAAATGAAATGAAATGAAATGAAATGAAATGAAATGAAATGAAATGAAATGAAATGAAATGAAATGAAATGAAATGAAATGAAATGAAATGAAATGAAATGAAATGAAATGAAATGAAATGAAATGAAATGAAATGAAATGAAATGAAATGAAATGAAATGAAATGAAATGAAATGAAATGAAATGAAATGAAATGAAATGAAATGAAATGAAATGAAATGAAATGAAATGAAATGAAATGAAATGAAATGAAATGAAATGAAATGAAATGAAATGAAATGAAATGAAATGAAATGAAATGAAATGAAATGAAATGAAATGAAATGAAATGAAATGAAATGAAATGAAATGAAATGAAATGAAATGAAATGAAATGAAATGAAATGAAATGAAATGAAATGAAATGAAATGAAATGAAATGAAATGAAATGAAATGAAATGAAATGAAATGAAATGAAATGAAATGAAATGAAATGAAATGAAATGAAATGAAATGAAATGAAATGAAATGAAATGAAATGAAATGAAATGAAATGAAATGAAATGAAATGAAATGAAATGAAATGAAATGAAATGAAATGAAATGAAATGAAATGAAATGAAATGAAATGAAATGAAATGAAATGAAATGAAATGAAATGAAATGAAATGAAATGAAATGAAATGAAATGAAATGAAATGAAATGAAATGAAATGAAATGAAATGAAATGAAATGAAATGAAATGAAATGAAATGAAATGAAATGAAATGAAATGAAATGAAATGAAATGAAATGAAATGAAATGAAATGAAATGAAATGAAATGAAATGAAATGAAATGAAATGAAATGAAATGAAATGAAATGAAATGAAATGAAATGAAATGAAATGAAATGAAATGAAATGAAATGAAATGAAATGAAATGAAATGAAATGAAATGAAATGAAATGAAATGAAATGAAATGAAATGAAATGAAATGAAATGAAATGAAATGAAATGAAATGAAATGAAATGAAATGAAATGAAATGAAATGAAATGAAATGAAATGAAATGAAATGAAATGAAATGAAATGAAATGAAATGAAATGAAATGAAATGAAATGAAATGAAATGAAATGAAATGAAATGAAATGAAATGAAATGAAATGAAATGAAATGAAATGAAATGAAATGAAATGAAATGAAATGAAATGAAATGAAATGAAATGAAATGAAATGAAATGAAATGAAATGAAATGAAATGAAATGAAATGAAATGAAATGAAATGAAATGAAATGAAATGAAATGAAATGAAATGAAATGAAATGAAATGAAATGAAATGAAATGAAATGAAATGAAATGAAATGAAATGAAATGAAATGAAATGAAATGAAATGAAATGAAATGAAATGAAATGAAATGAAATGAAATGAAATGAAATGAAATGAAATGAAATGAAATGAAATGAAATGAAATGAAATGAAATGAAATGAAATGAAATGAAATGAAATGAAATGAAATGAAATGAAATGAAATGAAATGAAATGAAATGAAATGAAATGAAATGAAATGAAATGAAATGAAATGAAATGAAATGAAATGAAATGAAATGAAATGAAATGAAATGAAATGAAATGAAATGAAATGAAATGAAATGAAATGAAATGAAATGAAATGAAATGAAATGAAATGAAATGAAATGAAATGAAATGAAATGAAATGAAATGAAATGAAATGAAATGAAATGAAATGAAATGAAATGAAATGAAATGAAATGAAATGAAATGAAATGAAATGAAATGAAATGAAATGAAATGAAATGAAATGAAATGAAATGAAATGAAATGAAATGAAATGAAATGAAATGAAATGAAATGAAATGAAATGAAATGAAATGAAATGAAATGAAATGAAATGAAATGAAATGAAATGAAATGAAATGAAATGAAATGAAATGAAATGAAATGAAATGAAATGAAATGAAATGAAATGAAATGAAATGAAATGAAATGAAATGAAATGAAATGAAATGAAATGAAATGAAATGAAATGAAATGAAATGAAATGAAATGAAATGAAATGAAATGAAATGAAATGAAATGAAATGAAATGAAATGAAATGAAATGAAATGAAATGAAATGAAATGAAATGAAATGAAATGAAATGAAATGAAATGAAATGAAATGAAATGAAATGAAATGAAATGAAATGAAATGAAATGAAATGAAATGAAATGAAATGAAATGAAATGAAATGAAATGAAATGAAATGAAATGAAATGAAATGAAATGAAATGAAATGAAATGAAATGAAATGAAATGAAATGAAATGAAATGAAATGAAATGAAATGAAATGAAATGAAATGAAATGAAATGAAATGAAATGAAATGAAATGAAATGAAATGAAATGAAATGAAATGAAATGAAATGAAATGAAATGAAATGAAATGAAATGAAATGAAATGAAATGAAATGAAATGAAATGAAATGAAATGAAATGAAATGAAATGAAATGAAATGAAATGAAATGAAATGAAATGAAATGAAATGAAATGAAATGAAATGAAATGAAATGAAATGAAATGAAATGAAATGAAATGAAATGAAATGAAATGAAATGAAATGAAATGAAATGAAATGAAATGAAATGAAATGAAATGAAATGAAATGAAATGAAATGAAATGAAATGAAATGAAATGAAATGAAATGAAATGAAATAAAATAAAATAAAATAAAATAAAATAAAATAAAATAAAATAAAATAAAATAAAATTTTGGTAGTGGTTAATTTATGCAATTTTTACGCTTCAGTGTTACGCTGCGCCTACCAGTTCGTGGTCGCCACTCTGGAACTTTTCGGCCCCATCGGCCATCAGTTCTGCGCACAATGTGTCCTGCCCATTGCCACTTCAAAGATGCAATTGTTTGAGCTATGTCGGTAACTTTGGTCTTTCTGCGTTGGACCGATGACCTGGTCAGGACCGCGGGAGGAGGCTGGATGCGGACAGCGCAGGATCGATCGATGTGGCGAGGTTTGGGGGAGGCCTATGTCCAGCAGTGGAAGTCTACAGGCTGATGATGATGATGATGATGATGAATCAGTGTTACAAGTATGTTTGATAAAGCATAAAATTTTATTCTGGACAAAGATTAAAGATTGAGTTTGAATTCTATTTTAGTGTATTAAAGTCTCAAATTCTAATGAATATTCACACAAATTCAAAGAATTTAAATTTTCAGAATCTAAAAACAAAAAACTGGCATTAAATACTTTGTTAAAGAAATAAAGAATGCCCCAAGGATAAAATTGAGAGTTCACCGATTGAAAATACTTTTTACACCATGAATATTCATTTGCACCAAAAAAAGGGATTTTATGAAATTTTATGATTTAAAAATTCCCAATAGGAAGAGGAATTTGGCAAGACTTTGACTTAGAAGAGGCGAAGATGCCTATCTCAGTAATTATTCATGTAAATGTGAAAACTTCGGGACAAATTTGCGTAACGAAGTGGGTGTAATGCCCAGATGTAGTCTATAGAACGTGGAGTAAGGTAAACGTTGTCTATGATATCTATGAAAATATTATTAAGTTTTTAAAACAAGTTTCAAAATTATTTTGTTGTAGACGATATTAGGTTACAAATAATAGTCCTGATTTCAATTATAAAAAAATACAAAATAATTACCTATTACTACAACCAATCATTTCAAAGTTTATTTTTCACCATACAAGTCTTACCACGTTGTTAATATTTAGTTTTGTTTTGGCACTGCTAATATAAAAAAGCGGTAAGTGCTTACCGTCAAGTGTCCCTTTTGTTTATTTACCTACCAAAATAATATAAAAGTCTCAGGCTAAACAAGAATACACTTAGAACTCTGCTTTTTTGGCTGCTTATCGTTAAAATAGGCATCTAAAACAGTAAAAAAGTTTCTAAACTGTACTGACTGTCTAATCTACACTGGATTTACTCGTCGTCAAAAGATCGAGGCCATATCTCTGAAAATGTCACTAGTCGGAGTATAAACTGTGATTTCTTTTGACGAATTTAGTACGAAAATGTTTGGTAATGCTTGGAAAATGTTACGTATTAGTATGATGTAAGAATTTGACGTATTGGCGTTGTGCATATTTGGTTTTTCTTTTTAATAGACAACCTTTTTTGGGACAATCTTTTAGATTTTACAGTTGCAGACCTCTAAGACCTCTGCAATGTCAGGGGACACTATGGGGCCCCTACATGAAAACTCGCACTCAAATCTACCATAATTACTCGTCATCATTCTATGAGTCCCTATGTTACCATAGACCATACTTGCGGCATCATCAACCACTACAGATAAAATCACGCAAATGAGAAAAAATCTGTCGATGCTTAAACTCGTCATCTTGAGGTAAAGTATTAAAGCGTTAATACACGCTGGATTGCTTCATTTTGTATGTTCGATAAAGCACCCCAATACACATTGGCGAGTGTGAATGGAAATGTGATTTTCAAATTAGTTTTCATTCTCAATCAAAAATGAGTACATTGTATAATAAACATGTTAATAAGTTCTCGTTCACACTCGCTTTTTAAAAAGCGATAAATTTTGCTCTATTAAATTTATTTACTCGTATGAACGAAAATTGCATTATAAAGTTCAAAATATTATAATATTTGATTATCTCGATAAACAAGTGTCAATATTAAGGTGCGATTCGATCAATTTTACTTCGGTATAGAGGTTGTGCATTAATTTGAATAAAGTAGAAATTTTGCGAGTGGTGGCAGAATGTCAGTGTGGTGGCTGAATGGTTGAAGCGCTTTCTTTACGGGAGGTCCCGGTTTATAATCGATCGTCTTTTACTTCTAAATCTTAATGTGAAAATTATTTACGTGCAATTTTCATTGGCTAAAAGGGTGAAGGAAAACATCGTGAGGAAATCTGCTTATTGGAAAAAGATTCTTAAAATCCTTTCGACTATGCCTAATCCCTCTTCTGAGCAGACCTGAAGCCCACTGGCTAAATTAGTTATTACAGATACAGTATGAATAACGTGTAAAAAAACTCGTATAAACTCTATACTATAATCATCATTGAAATCCATTATATAAAAAGAAACAAGCAGATTTCATCTCAATAATAGCCACAGAACTTAACACAATAACTTTTTATTGCCATTCCAGTCCAATGTTTGCTATTGAGTTGGCAAACATGTATAACCGCCGTAATCGTGTAGGGGAACCACTCAATTATCTGTGAAGTGCTTATAGCTCCAACATCTTGAGGGTTGATGATGCTTGCCAGACGTTTGATTGGATTTAGACCTGTTTATATGACTTGTATTCTTTTTTAAATTTAAGCTTTGGTTTGGTGTTCAAATTGGTATAGTTTTACCGTGTTCTCGTGTTTTTTTCGGTGTTTGAAGTTTGTAGAGCTGTGTATACTTGATATGTAAATTATGGTAGAAAAAAAAAATAGTTTTTTATTGAATAGGTATCTGTTGTACCTACGTGATAAGTGGAGATGAAACATTTAAATTTCTAACATCGTGTCTTAAGATAAGTCTTTTAAAATGCCTGTTTTAAGATCCGTGTGCAATACTAAAGAATCCTCGCGAATAGAGCGCTAAAATCTAAATGACTCGATCGAAATATAAAAATCCACATAAGTAGTATTTTCCATAATTTCACAGATAAAAATGAACCTTATCATAACAGTATAGCAACCATAATCGATTACCATTATCAAAAAAAATCAAAGACACTTTCAATTCCACTCTCGTTTTCCTAACTATTTTATACAATAGTTACCAAATAAGGTTTACGTGTCCGCTCACTGTCTTGAACGGGTTAAGGACCCCGAAATTCGCGCTCTGAGGGCCCAGATTGTCCTTTCAATAGATCTCGACAAGAAATATCAAAATTCCGATGTGGTATATTTGAAGCACACTGCACTGTTTGTTAGCGTAGTTTTTGTATTCTTAGAATGTATATTTATAAATGTGTATTGTGTTCATTCTTTCTTTATTTCTTTTCTTTGAAGCACATATAAATATGTTTAATGAAAAACAGATAAAAAATCATTCACCTGTTAGTAAGTAGTTATTGTTGCTTATGAGCTTTTGAAATGCCAAGGTATTGAGGTTAGTTAGTCATGATATAGGACTTTTCAAAAACATCGATCAAAAAGTAATGATAGGTATATCACAACACCGTTGATGTATTCTCTTTTTTGTTTTCATTGCTAGACAGATAAACAAGCTTACTGCCCACTTGTTGATAAGCGGTCACCGTCGCTCATGAACCTCTGCAATGCTAGGGCAACTAGGGGCCGTTATCACCTACCTATGTATACAGGGCTTTCCTTAAAACTCGTACAGTAGGTACATATAAATAGAAAGAAAGAAAGAAAGAAAGAAAATACATTTATTCAAGAAACACAACTTACACATAACAGGAACAATATAATACACATAACAAGAACAATATATAAAAGTAATAGAAAAATAATTTAAACAAAGAATGAAATAAAAAGGTTATGTGCGAGGGTGTGACTGAAAGGGCGACCAGCTCAGCACGAAGCTACAGCCTGGACAGCTGCAGCGCTGATTTTCAGCTGGACCCTGCCGATTCCACGCGAGAACCACATCAGGAGCGACTCCATGCACAATAAATTACAAGCAATAATAAATACAATATTTAGCAACAAAACAAGCATTATGAGAAAAAAAATAATAATAATAAAAATAAAACAATTACCGTTATCCATGGTACAAGTAGTAACAAATGCAACAATTCCGGATGAATAGCCACAGATGCTTTCCTACAACAAGTGGGTAACTATGCCTTCTTTTTGCAATTGTAGTGCGTGATTCCTTAATTTGCTACGAAAACTAAAAATAGATTTGGCTTCGCGCAGAGGAGGAGGAAGGTCATTCCAGATTTTAGCAGCGGCATATCGAAAGCTTCCCCGAAATCCCTTTCTTCTGTGCATAGGGTACGATAGTAAAACCGTACTTGCTCGAGATCTGTACACCAAATGAAGCTTCTCAAACAAATATAATGGTTTACGGTCTTTGAGTATCCCGAAAAGAGCTATGGCAAAATGAATATACCTACGAGATGACATTTTCAATACATTGTTTTGATTTAAAAATGGTGTCACGTGAGATCTATGAGGAATTTTAAAGCAAAACCTAGCACAAGCGTTCTGTACACGTTGTATCAAATTTTTAGTTTTGACAAGTAATCTAGGTCCATAGACAATATCAGTGTAATTTAATCTAGAGAGAACGAGGGTATCCACTAGTCTCAAGCGCAGTGTTGTATTTAAATAATCCCTTATACTATATAATATTTTCAATTTATAAAAACAAGTCTTTGCCATCTTAGACACATGCCTCTCAAACCGAAGACTGGAGTCCATTATTAAACCCAGATTACGCACCTCAGTAACCATCTCAATTTGCTCATTAAGTAACAATATCTTTGGATTATTGTTTGCTATTTTGGCAATCTGTATCCGAGTGCCCAAGATCATACCCTGCGACTTTTTAGGATTCAACAACAGCTGATTTCGAGTGGACCAGGCCACTATCCTATCGAGATCCTCGTTTATTCTATTGACAGCCAGCTGTGTGTCACATGGTTTAAACGACAAATACAATTGGACATCATCCGCGTAGAGGTGGAACTTACAGTTTTGGAATCATTGAGTGATGTCAGTACTATATAAAATAAATAATAATGGCCCCAAAATTGACCCCTGTGGAACACCCTTGATAACCGAACGCAAAGATGAAGATAACGAAGTTCCGTCACTGTTAGTAACCTCTACTTGCTGGACGCGATTTCGAAGGTAACTGTCAAACCACCTTATCGCGGTCGCGTCGAAACCGTAATATGACATTTTAGACAGCAGCAGAGGGATGTTGATGGAATCAAACGCTCGTGAAAAGTCCAACAAGACTAATATCGTCCCCATCCCATCATCTTGCGCTTCCAAAATATTATTCGTAACATCTAATAATGCTGAAGCCGTGCTACGACCCTTGCGGAACCCGGATTGGAAATCAGAGAGTATGTTATTTGATTCAAGGTAGTTAGCGAGTTGCGCAGAGACAACTTTTTCCAGAATTTTCGATGCACAAGGCAGAATACTAATGGGTCGTAGATCTTTAAAACACGTAGGATTCGAAATTTTAGGAAGAGGACGCACTATAGCAACTTTCCAAGCGTTCGGAAATGTTGAACTAGATATTGACTTGTTCACAATTGCTGTTAGGATTTCCAAGGTATGAGGTAATGTCATCAATAACATGTCCAGGGACAACCCATCACTACCGATGGCTTTTGATTTAAGACCGTAAATTATCTTTGAGATGTACGATTCATCAACTCTTTGAAGCACAAATGTTGCAGAGCTGAATCGATTAAATTCGTAAAAGGTAAGCTCAGATATAGATACAAATTCCGTGTTGGGTTCAAACAAACCGAGGAAGTGGTTATTTATGTCCTCTGGCAAATTAAGATGTGGTGGGAGTTCCGAACTAGTTTGAGGTGGCAAAACATTACTTTTCAGTGTTTTCCAAAGAGTTTTGGGATTATGTAAGTTTGAGTTGACAAAATAATTAAAATACGCCTTCTTCTCATTATACATTGCTTGATTAACTAATTTTTTAAGTGATTTATAATTTAAGCGCTGGATTTCATTTCTCGAAGAGTAATATTTATTAAGTGCTGAATTTCTCAAATTAATCATTATTTTTAAATTATCTGTAACCCACGGATATGAATGAAATTTTATGTGGTAGCTTTTCATTGGAGCATGTAAATCGAAAAGGTTAGTAATAAAATCTTTAAAAATATTAACCATGCAGTCAACTTTATCCAAGGATTGAATTGAGTTCCAAGGAACAGAGGCGGTATCACAATCAAACTGATTCACCATTATATTTTTTAAGGGTCGATTCATAACAAGCTTGGGAGGTATATACGGCTTTTTAAAATTCATTTCACAGGTAATAAAGGAGTGGTTTGTCAACTTACTACCTATAACATTATTAGTAATATTTCGTACTCGACCATCAGTACATATTAAATCGATAAGGGATTTACTGTGTTCAGTAAAGTGGGTAGCTTCAGAAACTATTTGTTTTAGTTTATATAAATTTAAAATATCCAATAATTTTATAGTGTTATTACTCCCACTGTCAAAAAAGTTAATGTTAAAGTCCCCCATCAGAACCAAGCAGTCCCAGTAACCGAAAGAACTGATTGAGTCACTCAATGCCTCCAAAAAATGTATCAACACTAACCCATGGTGCCCGATACGCTGTCCCAATTATTAATTTGTGCTTATTAACGGTAAGCCTTATCCACATTTGTTCCACAAGTGGACAAGAAGGATGCTCACATGAACGAACACTTAAACCCAATCTTATATAAAACCCTACTCCTCCTCCTCGCCCACCACGCATAGTAACTGGTCTTGGAACATTACGCAATCTGTACCCAGGAATAACTGGAGCACGTCCCTCCTCTCCCAGTCTTAACCATGTCTCATTGATTGCTAATACATCAGGAGAGTGCTGAATTACTGAAAGTGAGATTTCTTCATGATTAGTCCCAAGAGAACCAGGATTATACAAACCTATTCTTAGAAACTTACTGCTTAGCATAATTACGTATCGATAAAGAAAGTTTAAGAATACTATTTGTTTTCAAAATTCTATAGTACAGGAACCTGGCAGTAAAAGCAAAATACAATATACAAAATGCAAAATAAGTTACTACAAGCATCTCACTTAAAAGCATAACTGTAAAAAAGTAAAATAAAAGCAATTTTAAATAACTACTGTGAAAATAATGCACAATATACAAAAGATGATCAATATTAATCGAAAGCATCACCGCAAAAGCGTGCAAATAAACTAAAAAATAAACGTTATTAAATACATCGTTACATAAGCTAAAAGCAAATAGCAATATTAAAATAATAGGCAAAAACTGAAATTCAACAAACGTATTCAAACCCCAAAAATCTTCGATATGTCGAGTTCACTGCGTAGACGATGCCGTGGCTGCCCTGCTTTTTCTCGAGCATAAATTCTACCTTTTCGGGTCCAAACATATCTCCAGTTCAAGTTTTTGGAGGCCTCTCGGGCCTTTATAAAGAGACGACGATTAAATTGTGTTAGCATCTCATTTACATAAATAGTTTGAGGGCTACCCTTAACATCCAATCCTTCAGTTGTGATCTGACGACGTACTCTGGCTGCCGAGAGAATTTCATCCCTAATAACAGAGCGCGTAAATCTCACGGCTATTGGGCGAGGCCTGGATACCGCGACATCACTGTCCCGCAGTATTCCCGTACGCTCCGCTCTGACAATATCAGTGTCTTGTAACTGAACTCCAAGCTTGTTACCCATCAAGGTCACTATGTGATGAATGCGCTCGTTCGGTTCCTCATTTACTCCAGATATAACAATGTCATTGCAGAGCATATCCTGGTCACGATCATTAATGTCTAGCTTCAACTCTGCAATCGTTTCCTCCAGAGATGACACATCTGCATTACCACGTTCACTCTGTTGACGCTCCAGGACATCAATACGAGCAGTCAACTCATTTATTCTTTGGTTACTACTTTCAATGAATGACGTAAAACCAGCAACCAGATTCCGGAATTCAATCATCTCGCTTCGCATAGCTTGAAACTCTTGTCTGAACAATCTTATTTCATCTACTAGAGAAGGTGGATTTTCTAAGACATTTAGGCTATCCACAGGCGTCGGAGAATCGGTCCGACCATGTTTACGGAGATTGACGTCATTTCCTTCATCAGAGTCATATCCCGTCCCAGCAGGTTTATGATCCAAATCAGAACCTCGAACAGGAGTATTTGTGTTGTCTTGTTTGGGTTGTCTACTGCGACATTCTTGGCATTTCCATAAAGATTTGGATTCCTTTGTCATACCGTTAAATATGCGTTTATCAGCAATATTTGCACATATAAGATCATAGCTTTGACTACACTGATAACATTTTAAATAATCTCTACTCGCTATAGGTTTGAGGCAACCAGCACATGTTACTCCTTTAGGCGCCATCTATAATTAACTACCCAAAACTAGTAAATGTAGTGAGTAAATTGATGGATATATTATCGGAGATTACAACGCAAATGAAAAAGTTTCTAGTATTTTTTAATAGATGTCGCCAGTATGCAACAAGGTCACAGTGCAGCAATGACTTTCACAATTTTACGTCACTGCTTCCTTACTCGAAGCCGTCCAGCACCCAGTTCGCCGCAACAGGCGCAGGTTCGAATCTTGCTTAAAAGGCGTTTTTGCAAATTATGTAGATCTTCTCACCTCAATGAAATCCTGCCCACTCTCAACAGTGCATCCCGCTTCCGCCGCCCACTAGGTGGAGTCTTTCGTAAGTTGACCGCAAGATGAAACGAGAGGTACCGAGTTTCTTTGAATAGCCAATGATATTTAAAAACTGAATATAATTGAACAAAAATCGCGCACACGTCCGCTTCCAACAAGTTCCCAACGTGGAATCCTAACAAAGATATTAAATCTATTTTTAATCTCTATTCTATTTTTAAATCTATTTTATTGATCGATATGCTTTCGGCACATGATTGCGATGGTGTGCTTAACTAAATTTTTATTTCACTCGATTTAGATCTAAACGTGCAATATGTCATATTCACATTTTACCTTCTCTATGTTACCAGCCGTATAATGAGCCTTCACGGGGAGAAAATACGGAGAGGAAAAAATGTGAAAAGGTGCTTGAAATCGCTCAGAAAGGATTCTATTAAACGTAAAAGATATTTATTCTCTAGTTGCCGGACGGAATAAGCTTTACCTACTACGTCAATTTGTAGCCACTGAGTATTTATTTGACAGAGCTTTTTAAGGGATGTTTATTCACTTGGTAGTTGGTACTACATATATTTGTTTAGTTTAGATTGTATCTTTTTTAAAACAGTTGTTATTTTTTACTTCAACATTGTTTTTAGGAGTTTGGTTGTTTATCCTAAGTCAAAGTCAAATCATTTATTTTCAGATTTGATGTGGACATACTTTTTGAAAGTCAATACAAAAAAAATTACCACATAATAGTTTGAGATAGCAAATATCTATAATAACTACAACATTAAACTTGTCGTACAAATTGGTTTAACTTAACATCACTAGATGGTACTAAACTGGGACTATGTCTTTTTTCTTCAACCGAAATTTCTGCAAGCAAAACACTGATCATCAAATGATAAATTAACTAATCTACCTATATAAACAAGACAACCACCTAAACTCACTAATAAATACTTTTATTTTGACGCTAAATTATTATGCCATTTTAAAACAAAATTGTTATAAAAGTTGATTCTGGAATATTCTGAAAAGTTTGTTCAAGCTATTGTATAGGTTCAAGATTTAGTAGAGCCTGTGGTTCTTAATAGTAGCAGCAGAAGCCAGTAATGCCACATTATAATGCATTGCAGGCACCTGCATTGCCTCAATGTGTGTAATGGTGTGACGATAAGCAAGAGTTAATGTGGATATCACTTTATTTGTACTAACATTAGGTTTAAGAAAAGTTCTGTATCGGTAGGCAATAGATAAAAGCCCCTCATTGCCCTGGCCTTGCAGAGGTTCATGCGCGACGGTGACCGCTTACCATCAGGTGGGCCGTAGGCTCGTTTATCTATCACGCAATAAAAAAAAAACAAAAAAAAAACATAAGATTAAGGTAGTAGTTTTTTTAGTATGGGAGTCAAGCAGCACTACAGCGAACCCTGGCGAGACAGCAAGTCAGCATGGAATTATCCAGTATGGTATAACACGTTACGCATCATGGCATTCATCAACATCACACCGCCTCATCATGACAGTAGTAATGTATAGTTCGAAGTTCTGTGTCAATCGGATCTGACCAACACTGTAGCAGGGATACAATCGAGCTTCACAGTGACCTATTAGATTGCGAAGCCTATATAATAAGAATCATGCTTGTATACCTCCTTGGGTTACAAAGTAAGACAGACATTTGTAGCGACATAGTGTAAGATGTTTAGTGTTTAGTGCTTACTACTAAGCTCGGGTCTTCTCTGTGGAGATTGAGAATTAAACAGATGAGTATTGAAAAAAACATGACCACTAGAGAATATGAATTAAAGGTATTACGTAGTATTCAAAAGCACCAAATATGTACAGATGAAGGTCATGGCCACGACCAGTTGCAAGGTCACGACCAGCTGCAAGGTGGACGGATGATCTTGTTAAGATCGCAGGAACACGCTGGATGGAGGCCACTACCAACCGGTCGCATTGGAAATCCTTGGGGGAGGCCTATGTCCAGCAGTGGATGTCTACAGGCTGATAATGATGATGATGATGAAGGCCATGGTAAAATTAGACCAGTGGGAGACTAATGATAGTAAAGCGAAAATAAAATAACACAATAGTTTCTTAGAGTTTAAGAAATCTCATAAGGTATATCCACATAAATACCAACGTAGCTATAATTCTCTAAGTCAAATCTCAAACGTCCATTCAGTAGACGTGTCCTAATTGGACGTGAGACGTGTGTTTATACAATGACGTATCGTTGGAATTAGATCTGACCATATTATACTCATTGCAAATAACTATCTCCCTAATACAACTATGCATTCAGATATTATACAAAATGAAACTTGGTTACGCGTGGCCACAATTTTATGAAAGTTTTAAAACTAACGTTCACCAAAATGAATCTTTGACAGATGGTCAACGCGTACAATACCTGATGTCAAAATTGACAGGTAGTGCTTGAAACATTTTTGCTGGATTAATACCAACAGAGGAAAATTATTCCATCATCTGGAAATCATTAATAGATAAATACCAAGACAAGCGAATGTTAGGAAGTTTGTATCTGAACAAAATCTTAGACATAAAACCGGTTTCTGACACCGCTTTGCAGTTGAATACCTTTATTGAACAAATTGTATCTTCATGGTCAGCGCTTAAATTGCTCAATATTAAAAATTTAGATGATTTTATTTTTACACATATAATACTTAAAAAATTAGACACAAAAATAATTGAAAGTTTTGAAACATCACTAAAACATGACTCGCTTCCAACTAGTGACAGTTTAATAAGTCATTTGAAACATCGTGTGAAGGTATTTGAAAGATCTGGTATATTCCGTCAAGATACACCTCATAAATTTAATAAATCTAGCCGCACATTTTTAGTCACTGAAAATCTTAATAAAGTAAATAAATTATCTTGCAACTATTGTAACAAAACAATTCACATACATCTTTATGAGTGTCCAGACTTTAAAAACTTATCAACTAATGATCGCTTTAATTTTGTAAAATCTAAAAATTTATGCATAAATTGTTTTAGCTCTAAACACAATACTTTAAAATGTGCTTCTTTAAACAAATGTAAACATTGTCACAAGAAACATCATACATTGTTGCATTTTGATCAGAATAAAAATTCTGAGAATAAACCTGAACATTCTTCATCTATTGAAAATGTTTGTATGCATTCTAGTTTAAATACTCAACCTAAATGTACATCTATATTACCTACTGCAAAGGTCATTGTCTATGAAAATAATAAACGTTTCTTAGTTAGGTGTTTAATTGATAGCGGCTCACAAAATAATATCATAACCTATAAATGTTGTCAAAAATTAAAATTAGTTATTAAACCACTTAAATCATCATTAAATTCAGTGGGAAATATTTCTGTACCTATTAAAGGTCAGGTCACACTCAAGATACATTCTCAATTTTCTAATTTTCAATATACTTTAAATTTATTAGTCATATATCATACTTGCCAACTCAACGAGTTGAGATTTCACATTTAAATAATTTTAATCATTTGTCTCTAGCGGATGATAGCTGGTATGTGCCTGGAAACATTGAAATCATTTTAGGCACTTCTATGATGGCTAATATTTTACAGCCTACTTCTTTAATGACTCGCTCTCATCCACACGCATTTAATACAACGCTTGGATATATCATTATGGGGGAGACCTCTTATGAAAATTTATGTAATTCTACTTGGTCATTTGGACCTCTCATAGAAAACTTAAATAAAACAATGGCAAAATTTTGGGAACTGGAAGAGATATCTTCTGCAGGTACTTTAACCTCAGATGATAACCACTGTGAGGAATTTTACAAATCCACTATAACTAAAAATTCACATGGTAGGTATATAGTGTCATTGCCATTCAAGGGTGACTCTACGATCTTGGGTGATTCTTATGCTACAGCTCAGCGTCGCTTTTCGACGTTAGAGCGTAAATTTAACGCTATTCCGGAATTACGACAAGCTTATGATGACGTCATCAGGGATTACATTAAACAAGGCTATTTATCCGAAATACCCCGCACTCCGTCGGTTTTAAATGAGGGTTATTTCGTTCCTGTACCTGTACAACGTCCTGAAAAATTATCAACTAAAACACGCGTTGTTCTTGACGCTAGTTCAAAAACATCTAATGGTATTTCTCTGAATGATATTCTTCATCCGGGACCAAATTTACAAACAGATTTATTTTCATTATTGTTAAATTTTAGATATTTTAAAATCGCTATTACCGCGGATATAAGACAGATGTATCTTAGAATTTTAGTAAGAGAAGAGGATCGCAAATTTCAGAAAATAATTTATCGCTTTAATAATACTGAGGATCATCGCATTTTTCAATTTAATTCTTTAGCTTTCGGACTTCGCTGTAGTCCATTTTTGGCCATGCGTACGGTTCACCAGCTGGCCGAAGATAATCGTGCACGCTTCCCCCTTGCTGCAGAAGTAGCCAGTAGGGAATTTTACATGGATGACTTGACCACCTCTGTCAGTTCCATAGAGGATGGCATCCGCTTATCGGATGAATTACGCGCTTTATTCGCTGAAGGAGGTTTTGACTTGGTCAAGTGGGCCAGTAACTCACTTGAGTTACTCAATCATTTGCCTGAGGCATGCCGGGTGCCGATTGAATTCACCGACCATAGCGATACGCTGAAGGTGTTAGGCCTGAAGTGGTTAGCTCAGACGGATGTGTTCACTTTTACCACGTCTCCTCCACCCTCTGTTAATACTAAACGATCTATATTATCTACTATCGCTCGCCTTTTTGACGTTTTGGGCTTCGTCGCACCAGTTATTCTCTACGCCAAGCTCCTAATACAGGATCTTTGGCTTACCAAGGTAGGTTGGGATGATGAACCACCAGAGGTTATCATCAATCGCTTCGTTAATTTTAAAACCGAGTTGCCTCTGCTCTCGAACTTGCGCGTTCCTCGCCATTTGGGCGTTGGGGCAGGTTGTGTAGTGAGACTGTTGGCCTTTGCTGACGCTAGTCTCAAGGCTTACGGCTGCGTCATATACCTACACGTTACGCATCCTAACGATGACATATCGGTTGAATTAGTTGGAGCTAAGTCAAAGGTAGCTCCACTAAAAACGGTATCACTTGCTAGGTTAGAACTTTGTGCCGCTTTAATATTATCAAATTTAGTTCAACAAGTATGCGCGGTTTTCAACAACCGCTATCACGTCACTGAGACATTTGCCTTCAGTGATTCCATGATCGCTTTGTCATGGATCAATTCTTCACCACATCGATGGCAAATTTTTGTTGCTAATCGCGTAACTAAAATACAAGAAAACTTGTCTCCGGACCGTTTCTTTCACATAAACGGAAAGGAAAACCCCGCTGACTGTTTGTCGAGAGGATTACTACCTTCTCAAATCATAACGCACCCGCTTTGGTGGTACGGTCCAGAATGGATTCGTCCTCCAATTGCTGCATGGACTATGGAACCATTCAGCTCATCGCTCGTCGAAGGTCCTATACCTGAGGCGACCAATGTAATCGCTGCTGCCACTCCATCTAATGTGGATGGGTCACCGCTACTTATACTATCGTTCCAGGTATCTTCCTGGAAGAAATTATCTCGCATAACTATTTATATTTTAAATTTTACTTTTAAATTAATATATTCTCTTTTGTTCTCGGATCTCAACTTAGTCCGTTACCATTACAATCACGCGCTTTGTTAAATATAATTTATATCACTTTCGCTTTCTTTACATACTTAACTTTAATTTAACAATTTTTTTTTCGCATATTGCGACCTCAACGCTTGAGTGTCCTCGCATCGCATCAATCATAATATGTAATAATTTAATTAATTTTTTGCATTTAGGTTAGTTTTTACTTTATAGCTATTTAGTCATAAGTTAGCTGCGCTCGCATTTATATTATCATACGCATTTAAAATAATCGCTCCGTGGTTCTTTGTATGCTATATAATGTTTACACTTACTCACACAACATCACACGCATATTTTTATGTATGTATCATTTATTGACACATACTGCATTCTTGCTTATAACACATGACTTTGTGCTTTGTAAAGCCCAGGACTGGGCTTTGGCGGGGAGCATGGTTACGCGGTTTTTAGCGTAGCTTGCCGTCTCGTTCTCGCTTGCTTAGTCTTGGTAAGATAGAGGGAGGCGACGAACTGTCATCGCAGTCTCTCGCGTCGCATACGCAGTCGCGCTGTCATCGCACGTCGCTGCCGTCGGCAGTTGGTCTCGGATAGCCTGAGACGACTCACGCGCATTTTATCGCGACCGCATCCCGCATTCAATATATCGCTCAGTTCACTTTTCGCTATTGAAGCGCGCGCGCGTATCGCATTTTTCTCAAGATCCCTGGCCGCGGCCGGCTGTTTATGTGAACTCAATAACCTTTACGAACAATATAACTTGGACAGTGTCGTAACTCAGTGTGTGTGTGCCTCTGTGGAGCTGCGATATAAGGTAAGTCACCTCAATTTACTTGCCAAGACGCCACGCATCAGGGACCTGACGGCACGTATAGCTTCGCCATTTGCAACGCACAAAGACATTGTTCGGGCTATATTTTTCTTCGCATTATTTCTTCGCACCACGCCTAAATACAGTCCACTTATTATATCATCTCGCATCCACACATTGCGACCTCAAGTTTGAGGCTGCACCTCATCGCATATATTTTACGCATCTATATATTTCGGCCTCAAATAACTTGAGGCCAACGCACCGCTGGCCTTTGTAAGGTCCAAAACTATTTCGCCTTCTTCAAACGAAGTTTTAAATCTACAAAAGTTCATAACCATTTACTATCAGATTATCGAATCAAAAAAACAATTATTCAGACATTATTATACGTAAGAAATGCATGTGAACAGTTTTATTTTCTTCCATAACATAATTAAAACTAAACTAGTTGACCAGTGCAACTTAAACTGCGTTATTATAGCAATTATGATTTTTTTAAATATAACTGTTATGTATATAGCCTATGGAACTCACAAATAACATAGCTTCCTTCAGTTTCAAATTACCCCCTGTACTGTAACAACCCATTACTGCCCACTGCTGAGCTCAGGTCTCCTCCGAAGAGGGGTTAGGCATAGTCCACCACGCTTGCCTAATACGGATTGGGGATTTCACATATCTTCAAAGGATTTTTAGAACCCTTTTCCGACATGCAGGTTTCCTCACGATGTTTTCTTCACCGTTTTTAACCAGTGGTGTTGTGAAAAATTGCACATAAATCTTTTTCATATTAAGATTTAGAGGTACAAGCCGGCCGGTTTTGAACCCGCGACCTCCCATACGGAAGGCAAGCGCTTCAACCACTCGGCCACCACGACTAATATTTATTTTAATAAAAAATCTTATTTAAAGCAAATGCAAACATTAGGATTCTTGTAGCTCGTAGGAGACGCAATTTCTCACTTGCCGTCCAATTTCCCGAAGACTTCGATACGAATTTATTGCGAACCAACGAACTTAAAGTAGAAAATCAATTTGCTTCAACAACCACTCCTGGTTTAAATATTACTTTTTATTACGGTCTCCTAATTCCGTGGTATTGCAGAGGTTCATGAGCGTCGGTAAACGCTTACCATCTTGTTAGATTGTAAGCTTGTTTTACTGTTTTGCAGTAAAAAACACGCATAAGCAACTACTAACATACAGTTTAAGACCGTCACTTTTCCTGGTTGAACCGATTTTGAAGTTTTTTTTTTCTGTGAGGTAACTCGTCTTCTGATATCTTTTTAAAGTTTAATCGAGATCTGACAAGAAATTCTTGAGTTATTTCTGAAAAGATGAAGTCGGTAGTTAATGATTTTTTGTTAATTATTACATGTTTGATGTAATTTTATGACTTTATCGTGAATTTCGTAGTTTTCCTATCAATTAATATACAGCTATGTTGTATTTCGACAGGTCATTCACCCTACGTCAGATTGTCCAAAGTTACAGATCCACCCTGTATTATAATATTTCTTAGATATTGAATCCTTAAAAATCACTTTAAATCGATTAGTGCAATAAAATACAGGGTAGTATTTCGAGTACTTCCCCGCCGCCCCCCCCCCCCTCCCCCCCTAAATTAAAATTCCACCCTGTATTTTAACGAATATATATAGATAGCCGATGCTACCTTAATTATTTCATTCATCTTTAATTTATTTAATACTAGCTCGCCCGCGCAATTTCGTCTGCTTCACATAAGTGAATTTTCTCACCGTTTAAACCTTCCCTGGACTTCTACGAATATTTCAAGACTAAAATTAGTCAAATCGATTCAGTCGTTCTCGAGTTTTAGCGAGACTAACGAACAGCAATTCATTTTTATATATCAGAAGATTATAAAGCTGCAGAGGTTGTTTGTTTGTTTGAACGCGCTAATCTCAGGAATTACTGGTCAGATTTGAAAAATTCTTTCACTGAAAGTCCATTTATCGAGGAAGGCTATGTTGTATCCCTCTCTGATGCAGACGAAGTTGCGCGGGTCACCTAGTTTTTAAATACTAGTAAAGTACAAGTAATGAGGACTAAAAATTAAATAGTATTTAATAATGTAACAGTATATTTTTCAACCATCGCTTTAACATAATAAACACAATTTTAATTATTTTTAATGTACATGATTATCATAAAACAGTT
This sequence comes from Trilocha varians, assembly GCA_030269945.2. Taxonomy (NCBI): domain Eukaryota; kingdom Metazoa; phylum Arthropoda; class Insecta; order Lepidoptera; family Bombycidae; genus Trilocha; species Trilocha varians. The sequence continues at coordinate 13,113,734 of AP028277.1, forward strand.
AATAATCTTGATATCTTTCGTAAGTTTAGGAAGAAATAAAAGTTAAAACAAGAGTTTAAAGACGTCATTAGTTTAAGTTTTATCAAATTATGCGTTTTTGATATCCTCCGTTGAAATATACTGATAAACTGGTGCCTCATAAAATCCAGTTTTATCGACCGTCCAAAGTGTACCGCTCGTTGCATTGTTATAGACAGAAACGACAGCATCAGCTACATCATCAGCTGATATAAGATTTACTAAGAACTTCTGGAAATCTTCTTGCTTGTCATCTTCCACCATTTGCTGTTTCAGTAGCTCAGTGTCCGCGAAATCAGGACACATAGCTATCACTCTTATTCCCGTTCTTTGGAAGTTGTAGTCGTGTCCGAAATTCTGTGTGAATGCTTTAACAGCGTGTTTTGTTGCTCCGTAGACTTCCGTAAAAGGTATAGCTGTGTATCCAGCTCTGGATGCAATATTAATAATAGTTCCTCCTTCTCCACCATTATCAATGCTATTAGCAATATTGAATTTGTATGACCACATCACTACTGCCGCAAAATTAGTGTGAATCATCTCTATTTTCTCGTTTATATCAATGATGCCAGCGTCGTTCACTAATATATCGATGTGTTTGTAGATTTTTATGAGTTCGTCCCAGTAATCTCTGTCTTCGTATACATGGCAATGGTGAAAAACGGCCTTTTCGTCACCATATTTGGTGTTTAGTTTATCAGCTGCTGCCTCTCCGTTGGTATCATTTTTATCAAGAATAATAATGAGTTTAGCTCCTTCTGCCAAGAAGTGATCAGCGATGGAATAACCAATCCCTCGGGCACCTCCAGTGACGATTACTGTTTTGTCTTGGAGACAATATTCTGTACTGTTATCAGCATTTGCAGAATAAAAATATAAAATCAACAAACTTACATGAATCAACATTTTTGGCTGAGAACGCCTTATCTAGTGTAGTCTTGGTGACAATATGACCTCGAATTGTGGGTGGAGGCAGTATTTATAATATTCATGTGAACCGTGTAATATATTAAAATTAAAATTACTCAGATCTCAATTATTTTTATGCTAATTAGTAAAAAATCGTTTTATTATTTCTTTAGTTTACCATAGTCATTTGTGTACACTCAAAAACAGTTGTTGTAACATTATATAAGTATACTTTATGTTAATATAAATTGCCAAAATGTATATAAATTTTGAATACTTATTCCCCAATTCGAGTACTGTACTATTTTTTATTTTATTATTGTCAGCAACAGATTAACGTATTAAAATCTTATACGTTAATAGCAGGTTTTTATTTATTAAAAAATAATTAAATAAGCGTGAAACAAATCAAAGAAACATAAATAAATTTACCTACAAATTCTTGTTGACGATACCAATACTAATTGATTTCAAATTTAATCGATTTTAAGGACAGTTAGCGTCAAAGATTCAGATTATATGAAATCATTTATTAAAAAATAACATTTTAAAATATAAGCTTTTAAGATCCTAAATTTAGTACAGCAGTAGAGTGCTAGCTAATAAATGTAACACTAAATTTGACAAACTTCCCAGTTTCCGATTGAGCTGACAGTGTGCACGCAGATGTATATCGCATGACAATGCAATAATATAACAAAATGGCGCTGATCTGACGATGGATTTGGAAGGTGGTCATAGGAACTCCTGTAGGTACTAAATAACATAGACCTGTCGTGTTTGGGCTCGTTTTACTTATCTTGGCTAGCACTCTAATGATACATGATATTCAGGATCCTAAAAGCTTGGATTTAAAGTTTCCTTTTAAATAAATTATTTACTACATCGACAGTTACACTCTATTCTATTTTTCCCAAAACTTATTATCATGAATAAGTAGTGGGCCCGAGCAATTTGATCATCGTCACAGACGGAGTTAAAATATATTTTATTTTAAAGATAACTTTAAATACGAACATCTTTCTGATATCCAGCACGATTCCCGAATATAGTGTTAACTAAAATTATAAATTAAATGTCAATTAATGATGGAATAGTATATTTTAGGATCAACATCTTTTACATTGTATTTTATACTATTAAACGCAATTTTACTGTTAATAATTTTGGTATAAAATTATCAAACAAGTTAATAAACTTCAACACGTTTGCAAGTAATAGATATCAGCTAAGAATAAAACAAGAACATTTAAAATTATGCATTTTTGATATCCTCCGTTGAAATATACTGATAAACTGGTGCCTCATAAAATCCAGTTTTATCGACCGTCCAAAGTGTACCGCTCGTTGCATTTTTATAGACAGAAACGACAGCATCAGCTACATCATCAGCTGTTATTATATTAACTAAAAACTTCTGAAAGTCTTCTTGCTTGTCATCTTCCACCATTTGCTGTTTCAGTAGCTCAGTGTCCACGAAATCAGGACACATAGCTATCACTCTTATTCCCGTTCTTTGGAAGTTGTAGTCGTGCCCGAAATTCTGTGTGAATGCTTTTACAGCATGTTTTGTTGCGCTGTAAACTTCTGTGAAAGGTATAATGGTGTATCCAGCTCTGGATGCAATATTAATAATAGTTCCTCCTTTTCCACCTTTATCAATTCCATTAGCATTCTTGAATTCGTATGACAACAACACTAGGGCCGCAAAATTAGTGTGAATCATCTCTATTTTCTGATTTATATCAATGATGCCAGCGTCGTTCACTAATATATCGATGTGTTTGTAAATTTTGATGAGTTCGTCCCAGCAATCTCTGTCTTCGTATACATGGCAATGGTAAAAAACGGCCTTTTCGTCACCATATTTGGTGTTTAGTTTATCAGCTGCTGCTTCTCCGTTTGTATCATTTTTATCAAGAATAATTATGAGTTTAGCTCCTTCTGCCAAGAAGTGATCAGCGATGGAATAACCAATCCCTCGGGCACCTCCAGTGACGATCACTGTTTTGTCTTGGAAACAATATTCTGCACTGTTAGCAGCATTTGCAGAATAAAAATATAAAATCAACAAACTTACTTGAAGAAACATTTTTGGTAAAACACCTTATCTAGTCAAGTGTTAGTGACAATATGACCTATGATTGTGAGTGGTGGGAGTTTTTATAAGATTCATGTGAGCCGTATAATATATTAAAATTAAAACCTCTCAGACTTCAACTATTTTTATGCTAATAAGTAAAAAAAATGATTAAATATTTCTTTAATTCCTCGTTACATTTGTGTACACTCAAAACCTTAACATGATAATTAAAGTATATTTTATGCTAATAAGAATCGCCAATACGCATTTAACTTTCGAATATTTATTCCAATTTGAGTAACTATTTTTTTGTGTTATTTTTGTGAGGAACAGACAGACAGTAAACTTCTCAACAAAATTCGAGGATACAAATTCCAATTGATTTCAAATTTACATGATTTAACGACAGCAAGTGTAAAATGTGTCTTAAGTGGAAGCTTCAAATTGTATGGAAAAGTTATCAATGTAAAACTTTGAATTTCATTAACATTACTATAGGTTCCAAATTATATAATGGCTCGCCAACGTCCAACACCCGTAAAAAACAAATGACGGTGACGGCTGATCAACATGTAAACGGGGGTTTTGTATGCATTGGCTGACATTGAAACTATGTGTGGTAGGTGTACGTACATAGTCGTGGTGGCTGAGTGGTTGACAAGCGCTTCAACCTTCGGTACGGGAGGTCGCGGGTTCAAAATCGGCCGGCTTGTACCTCTAAATCTTAGTATGAAAAAGATTTATGTGCAATTTTTCACAACACCACTAGCTAAAAACGGTGAAGGAAAACATCGTGAGGAAACCTGCATATCGGAAAGGGTTCTAAAGATCCTTTGAAAATATGTGAAGACCCCAATCCGCATTGGGTATTATATTGGCGTGGTGGACTCTGCCTAATCCCTCTTCGGAGGAGACCTGAGCTCAGCAGTGGGCAGTAAAGGGTTGTTACAGTATAGTACAGTACAGAAACTATGTGAAACACCGTTTGTCAGTTGGCCTACCAGGCAACGTGGCATTAACATTATATTATAATTTACACTAGCTTTCTCTCTGTATAGTTAATTATTCTGTGACTGAGGAATATAAGATAATATTGTATAGATAACCTCAAATTTACGTCATACCAAACTTAAATCGCATAAAACACAGGGGCAATGTACCTATTATTTTTTTATGTGAATAGTAATTAGTTGAATAAATTGACATTGAACGAGACACCAAAGACTAAATGTGAAGAAATAGCATAAAAAAAATACGAAATGACAGACTTAATCTTGGAGTTACACTTTTTTGTTCGTGATATTTTTTCGAGATATTTCATTTCTATGGAAAATTAATAAAATTAACACAAGGTTTTTTAAAAAAACGAGGATTAGTTACTATCAAGGGGGTCGCGAGTTCAAAACAGGCCGTCTTGTACTTCTAAATCTTAATGTCAAAAAGATTAAAGTGAAATTTTCCACAACATTATTGTCTTAAAACGGTGAATGAAAACATCGTGAGGAAACCAAGATATCGGAAAAGGGTTCTAAAAAAATCTTTGAAGATACATGAAACCCCAATTCGCATTGGGCAAGCGTGTGTATGCATAATGCCTGTTCTGAGGAGACATGAGCACAGCAGTGGGCAGTAATGGGTTGTTACAGTACAGCTTACTTTAATCTCACTAGTGAATTATTACGTATTATAGATAGTAAAATAAATTGTATAATTCAGTCAAAATGTTAAATTTTATTCTTTGCTCTTTCACTCAGACTTTTTTAGTACATTCTTTACACAATACCAGTGTTAGACGATGTTTAAGTTCGTATACCTTTAGAAAAATCTTTTAAAATTTAAAATAATATGATTACACAGTCGGGTACATCGAGATACCTTCGTTTGAGCTTGTTGTTTGCACAAGGGATTAGTAACGATCTCCGCCTAGGGGCAATCCGAAAATTTTCTTATTTAAATAATGTAATTTCATTCTTTGAATATAAAATTAATATAGTATATTTTTCTTTATTTTAGACAGCCTTAATTCTATCGTCTACTGATTACATAGTTGCGGGGTTAGGTTTGGTTAGCTTTCCCTCGGGTTCGACATTGTTGATGCAAGACAGCTCTATCATGTTTAGCACAAGAGTTCCTATGACTACCATCCGAATCCATCATCACCGCCATTTTGTCATATTATTGCATTGATACGCGATATCTGTGTGCAAAATATCAGCTCAATCGGAAACTGGGAAGTTTGTCAAATTTAGCTTGCAAGATTTTCCCCGTACTTACATAGTTACATCCAGTGCAAGTTAATATAAAGCTTGTAAAAATGCCTATCAACACAAAGTCTAGTGGCCTCTCTCAAAAACCAGGAACCCGTACAAAATTCACGGTTACAACCGATAAATTCAGACATCGAACAAAAGAGAATTTAATTAAAAACCGTTGAGTAGCGTGTCATTGGATTTGTACAGTTTCACCGGTTCGGGGTTCCGCACATTAAAAATGCGGTTGCGAATGACAACCAACGCGACACATTCAAATTTATAATTAGAATACAATCTCGACAGGAACGATATTTGTTTTTGTTTTTTATTTCTCATCATGAAATTAGAAAAGAATTTACTTTGCGTTGATGGAATTATTCGTTGTGTCAAAAAAAGTATTATTTCATCACTTGCTAGTACATGAGCTATATATATATATCAATAAGTGCTATAAAAATTGAATTTTAGAACTCGGAGACTCTTATACTAATATTATAAAGCTGCATAGTTTGTTTCTTTGTTTGTTTGAATGCGCTAATCTCAGAAACTACCGGTCCGATTTCAAAAATTCTTTCATTGTTGGAATGTCCATTTATCAAGGAAGGTTATAGGCTATATATTTTATTTTGAAAAAAATTAGGGATCCGTATGAAAATATCGAATTTGTAAGACGAGGTGAAATATCGAAAACCTATTTATGCGTACGCTGCAAAAACTATTGACAATAGAACAAATTGATGTACTACGGGTTTTTAGGTGTTAGTAAGACCTACAAAAAAGTCCGCAAGAGCATATACCTAACTATCATAGTTTAGTCACAATAACCGCTTTTATGTTTATAAAAATAAAAAAAATGTCCAAAAAATTAAATTAATGTTACACGAGTATCGTTATATTAACCCTTATCCAAATTAAGTATTATATTATCAAGAGTATTAATGTAGAAGTAAATTACTTTTTGTTTTATTCCAATCGGACTTTTCGTTTAGAAGTTATCATGAGTATAAAACGCAATGAATATGCCGCGCAAATAATAACGCGACGGCATTGCGAGTACTGTTTGAACCCCTTTGAAACGCAGACGAAGTTGCGCGGGTCAGCTAGTCATAGATATAATTTTTTTTCACACCAGCGCTTTCAATTTTTTTTTCTACCTACTACCTGCGGTATGTGCGAGTCAAACCGCACTTAAACCTCCTTTCGCTCACACTCCGCATCCAAACCCCGGCTGAGTTGGTCTGGAATGGAGCTATGCGGGTCAGCACGACGCGTTACACACTGGCATTCTTTACTGTCGCACTGCCCGCCCGTAACGCCTATCTGTGTTGCTGAGATGTCTGCCCTTTGAGCACACATATTCTATTTTTTTTATAAAACGTTAATTAAAAATACTATGTTTTGGATATGTGTGATTAATAAAAGTTTTTTTTTCTTCTTTTATAGTTTTTTTTACAGTAAGACCAACAGACATTGTTCGATAAAAGCTGAATACTTTATAGACGATTTAATGCATTGTATTCTGTACTTTATGATCTAGAAAATAAAGTTCATAAACGTCTAATAAATAATATTAATTAAAAATAAAAACTACAGAACCTTATCGTTCGCTTTGTCCGAGTTTTTCCACTTTGTATCGTATAAATTAAAATCCTTTGTTTTACGATTTGTTTGAACTAAATAATAGTACTTTTAATATTAATTAGAATTGGTTTTTATTGCTATCCGTTGCTATTATTTCAATTCGTGGTGGCCAAGTGGTTGAAGCCTTACGTATGAGAGATCGCGAGTTCAAAACCGGCCTGTTTTTATCTCTAGATTTATGAAATGAAATGAAATGAAATACTTTAAATGAAATGAAATACTTTATTTTCAACATTGATGAGATGCTCATTCTTGTTGACGTCAAAAGTTAAAAGCTACCACCAGTTCGGACACAAAAAAATAATAATTGTAGCCACCGTCCTGAGAAGAACTGACAAGAAACTCAGCGGGCATGTCTTTTTTCTTTTATGTGAAATATATCACAATACCGCTGGCTAAAAACGGTGAATGAAAACATCGTGAAGAAACCTACAAATTGGAAAAGGATTCTAAAAATCCTTCGAAGATATGTGAAGTCCCAATCCGCATTGGGAAAGCGTGGTGCACTATTCCTGTTCCCTCTACGGAGGAGACCTGAGCCCAGCAGTGGACAAAAATGGATTATTACAGTACAGTACTATTACAAAGAAACACTTTTTAAAGTCTAAGTAAACTTTGTATCTTGTATCATATCGGGGGCGGCGCAACGGGAAAGAGTGCCGTAGTGCGTAACGCGTTGTGGGTACAGTGGACTTATGGCCAAAGGGAGATCTCCGACCGGGCGAGGTAGTGTATGCCCGGTCAGACCGAAGCCCACTGTAGTAGATTTCAGATGTCGTATATATGCGAAGATTCTTGCAAATGTCGTAACCGCGAGTCAGGATCTCGCGCGCTATTATTGGTCGCCACACGCGTCGTCCGTCCCGCATATCCCCTTGGAGGGTTCTGACCTCAGCTGGGGTTCGGACGTTAGGTGTAAGCGGTTGGAGGTTTTAGTGCATTTTCATTTCCAAATATCCCACCTCCATGGCGTGTGGGAATCCGGCGATTTCCTCCAATTAAAGTTGAACCTTATCGCCATATTGTTTTTACGACACTACCCTCAAAATCAACATTCTTTTACCAACAACATCTTTCCTCACACGTCCAAACCACGCCTTTCCCACTAGTCCAATATAAATTCTAAATCAAATTAGGTCGATACAATAAAACAGAGCATTAGCTCCCGAGGGCGTCATAAAGCTTACAGAGAAAAACTGGAATAGACTTCAGTGATTGCCGACTTTTGTTACTGAATTTCTTTTACGAAATTGGCAATAGCGTGCCCGCACACCTATCAATAGTAATTGACAATACTATTTCTTATAACAATACAATACTTTCGACAGAGTGATGGGAAAAGATACAAAAAATAGCATGTTAAAGAAAGTGTTAATTAAAAGCACATTTTCAAAAATAGTTAGTGCATGTTTTAGGATAAATAAAACTTGAAAAACTTAATTATATTTTAGGATCAAGTTCCAAAATTGTATAATGTTAAAAATATTAATCTTAACATCGTAAGTCTACTATTCAGGCGGTCTTTTTATTTTTAACATTTGCAATGAATTAATTCAAATTTATTTCATACTTTTTCAGGTTTGATGCTGCCTGAAACTACTTTTATACTTTATATATATCTTTTAGAGCAATACATAAAACTAAACTCAACCGCTATTATTGCTATTTTTTTCTAACATTCTATTTAAATTGTTATGACTTTTAAATCCCATCACTGCTTCTGTCACAAGTATTGTCAATATTTTTTTAGGTGTGCGGGCACGCATACGATTACATGTGAGATATCGAGATATTTATGGTATTTTAAAGCATTTATTCTTGCACTGGATGTATGTAACTATGTTAATTCGTGTGTAATCTTACGAGTAGAATTTGATCAACTTCCCGGTTTGCGGTTGAGCTGAAATTTAGCACGCAAAATATGGAGCTCATTTGATGATACGAGTAGTAATTTAAATGATAGTGATATGTAAATCCATCATATACCAAGCCAGTACAGCTTAAGTTAATATTAAAATGTAATAAGGCGATGACATGCGCATTTTAAACTACACAAGTTAAATGAAAAAAGAAAGAAAATACTTTTATTCAGCACACACTTAACACTACATAAAAAGTAAAAACAAAAAATATAAATAAAATAGATGAAACTGTGCTTAAGATGTGCACTGAAGGGACGACCAGCTCAGCATACAGCTACAGCTCTGAAGCTGTAGCGCTGATTTTCAGCTGGACCCATTGAAATCAGCGCAAGAGCTACACTAAGGTCGGTTTCATTGTATTTAACATTTTTCATTGAAATCTAAAAAAAACGAGAACGGTTGACAATCCATCAACTTAATTTTTACCAGTCCATATAATACCATAAATATCTAATTACTTATAAAGATTTTTCGAGGTTTCTGCTTGTTAATTACCATTCATTGCACATTTCCACAACATAATCTTGAACATAGTGAAAACAATAAATTTATCTCTCAACATCTTACATTTCTACGACAATTTGTCTACATTTCTCTGCCAAAATCCTCCGTACAGCCTCAACGTCGAGCTCTGAAGCGACAATTCCTGCAATGATTAATGTAAGCGAAATTGATATTTAATTGGTGGTAAACACGAGGTAAAACGGTTCGTGTTTAATAACATAATTTATTTGGCGTTTCGTGTTCACACTGACAGTGATTGGTGATGAATGAACAACTCTGGAATCGGTGAGCCTTTTTATACTTTTTTGAAGATGGAAAAAAAGGTTTTATTAAACTTAGAAATTAAATAGTATAGTATAGATCTATGGTGGTTCGATGTGTATTTCTGAGGTTGTAAAGTTACCCAAATGGCATTAATGTAATACCTATATTTTCGTCCAAATTTTTACAGCATCGGTTTTGGAACGAAGTTTTGGAATGAAATTCCTTATCGCGCGTTATCGAAAGGCGGCTAGACGGAAAAAAAACTTACGAAAAGTTGTCACGACACTTTTTTTGTTTTAGATGATTATCGCTAGATAGCGCTGTGATCAAAATCTTTTTAAACATGCTCCTTATTTTTGTTTTATATGATTAATGCTATATGGCGCTGTGATAAAAAATTTACTTAACAAAATACAATTTTATTACAATTCCCTCACTAATTAATCGAAAGGAACTTCGTTCCATCCAGGTGTCCCTTGACACCTCTCAAGTTTTTTTTATAACACTTGAAGAATATTATTTTTCTTTTAACTTTGTACTCAAATAAATACTCCTTCTTAATATTGAGAGTATATTTAAACGGCCTGAAGAAACACAATCAGTCAGTAAATACGCTTAGTAATGACTTAGCTTGCCAAACTGTAGGCACTAAGAATATTTTTTGTAGAACTGAATCTCGTCGATAAGTAATTTATTGAGATTAATTGCTTTGATGACGATATCTTTTGTCATAGTTTTTGTTGAGGAAGAAAAGTGTCGACGTGTCCACGATTAGCTTTGACTGAACAGATATTTTTTTGTTTTCTTACGGACCACGATTTTGCAACCAGGAAAATTTTGCTTTATTCAATTAAATGCCTAATGTACTGCACTTAAGACTCAAAATGCAGCCTAACTTTATAATGATACTTGTTTTTTTATTATTATTATTATACAAAAAAATATAATCAAAAGATGAATTAAATGATCTAAGTTCAATATTACTAAAACGTATGTACCACTTATACATCAGAGACAAATATGATAGAAAACAGTTAATTAATGTTAAAATTTAAATTTTACACCTTTATTGATTTTATTTTGTTTTAAAAAAAAATTAAGGTTTATTCTATTTATCAGAAAGCGTATTTTTAATGAAACAGACACTATCTCTATGAATTCATATGTATCACTTAATATAAAAGATAAATAAAATTATAATAAATGAATATATTAATCCAATTTATTTCTATTGCAGTTAATTTTATTTTTGCGCAAGCTTTTACAAGCTATGACAATCGATGAGAAAGGAAGTGTGGCTCCAGCTATCTGCCGGATGAGATAAACAGACGCTGTGTTTTACGCAAAAATAATATTTATATTTGTACTCGGTTCATTGAAAATAAATTAAGTTTAGATGCTTTTTTTATTGTCATGGAGGCAGATGAGTCAACGAGTTACTTGGTAATTGGTGGTAGTGGTATGTCGCTATGGATGTGTAACAATGTCAAAAGACACTAAAGGGCCGGGACCTATGTATGAGCATACTTTAATGAATTTCCTAACTTTAATGATTTCCTAGTACCTTCTTGTATCTTACGGTTTGTGGCCGCTACTCTATAATATTTTGGCTCTATCGGCCATCTATTCTGTGAAAAATATGCCCGCTTATTGCCACTATTAAAATACCTTTTTTTGACTATCTTATACAGGGTGGATCTGTAACTTTGGACTATCTGACGTGTTGTGAATGACCTGTCGAAATACAACTTGGCACCAATTTTTTTTTTTTGGATCGGTTAAACTTTTTTTTCTGACATTGTATGGAAAACGTACGACTATCGTTGCGGACTTCCATACTATGATGAAAATATTTTTTTATCCAATTCCTAAAATAAAAGCAGTTTTAAGTTTTATTTCATCAGCTCATTTACCTCACGTCAGATTGTCCAAAGTCACAGATCCAACCTGTATGTCTAAGTGCTACGATTACGGCATGGTACCTATAATGTAACAACGTAACTACTGCCCACTACTGAGCTAAGATCTCTTCAGAGGTTTTGGGAGAAACCTTGAAGTAGACCATGCTTGTCTAAGTAACTTCTTAAGGGGAAGGATTCTTAAATCCTTCCCCAATATTTAGTTTAAAGGACATTTTTCTTCAGCGTTTTTTATGAGTAGTATTGTGACGTTGATGTGATGGTATGGTGTAGCTTCTAAAACATATTTAAATAACTATTTTTATTTCTAAATCCAGAGCTGATGATGACACAATTGTTATCAATGGTTTCCTTTTTGCAGTATCGTTTTAAACTTTGCTCGATAAAGTCGTATTTTAGTGGAATCAAAATGAAATGGATAGCTTTAGTCTCTTGGTTTTTCTTGTGTGTGTGTTTGGTGAAATCGGAGGAGTTCACTTACGGATATGGAGGTAATTGTCTTAAGATCTAAATTAATAAAACTTAACTGATGTTACATTATATAGACTATAGACGTCCACTGCTGGACATAGGCCTCCCCCAAACTTCGCCACATCGACCGGTCCTGCGCCATCTGCATCCAGTGACTTCCCGTAATCTTGACCAGATCGTCGGTCCATCTTATGGAGTACTCCACCACCTGGAGTATGCCATTCATCGCCTGCCGACGATCAACCATTCATTTATTCCAATAATCCAATCAATGTCGTGATTATTTCTAAACTAAATTCCATTGTTTCAGATGCAATGCGATGCAAAGAACATATTTGCAGACTCGGATACAAGTATGACACCTTCTACAGAGTCGACGACAATGAAGTCAGAAGTATTGACAGTAATCCAGACACTGCATTTGAAATGCATATCGCTATACAAGCGGCGAGTAATGGACACATTGTACTGTCTGAAATACCGAACCCGGGGGTAGATGATGCCGTTTATGAGATTGGTGAGATTAATTAAGATGATGGAGAGGAAAGCAACTGGCTACTGAACATTAGTTGAATTTAAAAGAATGCCGTCTTAATAGAAATAAAGCACTAAAATGTTTCATCTAATCATAAAGTTATTAGATGAATTAGTTCAAATAAGCGTCTTGCTTCTTATATTATTATATAGCATTATATACCTTAAATCTGATGCTGCTCAAGTATCGAGTAGGTTATGTCCTTATTATGTTTATCTTTTAAATTTCCAGCTTTATAAGTAGGGTTTTTCTGATTTTTCATTTTTTTTTATATATTCACGTTACAACTTATAAAACTAGAATTTCACATTAGAGATTCTAGTTGCAGTGAAGTTATAAAATGTTGTATAAAACCGTCCGAAATGCCCGCAGTGGTCGGCGGCGGAGGTAACAAGTTTACCGAACTTCGTCGGAACCTGCGACGAAACGCCAAGAGCTCCGTGAACACGCCCCATGTATTATCGTCCGTGGAACTGAGGGGGTTCTACATCAAAATATCTGAAGGTAGGAGTCTGCAATTGGATTTGCGGCCGTGTAAAGCGCAACTTGCAAGAAACTTCGGTTTGGAGCGAACTTTGTTTTGTAACTGTTGGGCTTTGAGGTAAATCATATTAGCGTTTGATGTGATTAGTTCAGAATACACTGACCGGCGAAGCGTGAAGATTATAATGGCGTTATGACTGATCATGGTAATTTAAACGCGTTATGAAGACAAGTGATCAGAAACTTCGGATCTGGAAGTCTATTAATTATTTTGGGGATCCGCTCACTGAAAAATATATCCAACAGTAGATAATCTAAATAAAATTCTAGTTTCATTGAACATTCTACAACTGTGTCACAATCAATTTGCAATTTGGGTACTAAAATAAAAGATTTTAATTTCTACCTAAATCTGACAAGATGGTCACTTGACTTCAACCTCTCGTGCATCTTCAAACAAAACTTTCCTAGCTTTAACTTAAATATATCTCTGTTAGATGGCCTTGTGGAGTTCGGAAGAGAAGGAGTCACACTTCCCCTGATAAGTTTTAGTGACGTGGATCCTCTGTCTATTAAATACTTTGCCTTTGCTGCATGGAACGGCGTGGAAGCAAAGTTTTTATACGACTGTCCTGTACCGGGAGAAAAAGATGCAGGTAAGAGATGAAATGATAAATTTATTATCTAGAGAAAACTTTCTTCTTTTGGAAATTCTTGCATTTGGAAATTTCTGGATCGCGGGTGAACGGTAAAATATACAGATAACAACCAAACGAGATCTCTTGATGAATATTTGTGATCGTGCAATTTTCACTCAATGTATTTCTCACAAATTGTTTGAGGATTAACATCATAATACAGATTGCCGACCAGGTTTCTCTTGCGAGTTTTTCATATTGATTTTGGTGTCACACTGCCACACAGAACTACGGAATTCCACATTCTTTTAAAAATTTACTCTTTAGTATCGGTATTCATGGAGCTGATATATCGTGGAGTAGGCTACGTTTGTGGGAAGCAAACTTTTCTCCCTACACAGATAGAAGACAGAAATTACGTAGATAAATTCATACTTAGCTCGTTTTCTGTACCATCATTTGCAAGGATGTAATGAACATGTCAATCATTATCGCCATCAACAGATCGTAGACGTCCACTGCTGGACATAAGCCTACCCCAAGCCTAGCCACAATGATCGGTCCTGTGTTATCTGTATCCAGTGACTTCCCGCGGCCTTGACCAGGTCATCTATCTGCCTACGCTACGCCTTCCGGTTCATGGCCGCCACTTCAGAACTTTTATGTCCCATCAGCCATCCGCTCTACACTGTAATAATAATATCTTCAAATTTAAGATGGACGTCTACCGGACTCTCCTCAAGTACAACCAGACCTAACTCCTTCTGACAAACTGAAGCGCACTTTACTGGTGGGTCGTCTGCCTTTCATCCCACCAAAACCGTCCATGGAAGTGAACTTAGGACTGAAGTTAACCAGTCTCCACTACAACGCAGTAGAGTCTAAGATGACAACTACGGCTGCTGTGATTGTGGTGAGTCGAACTAGAATCTAAAAAAATTAATTGCAGTTACTCTAAAAGTCGAGAAAGGTACCAAAAATTGATGCATATAAAAATTTACAAATTATTTACTAGCTATTTCAAATTTGCATTATTTAAAAGTGAATTGGTAGAGCGCGAGAAATTTTGACAACACAGGTGACAGTTCAGCGAACAGGTGGATGCATAGGATAGATACATTAATGTATATCGGAGGTATAATGTATACGAGGGACCATTTGGAACAAAAATTTTCTTGATATAAATATTTGGTATGGATTTATTAGTATTTCAGACCTGTTTAATGTTATAAATTTATTCAATACCTGTTTTTTTTCAGTCTTGGACTGATGAGACGTTGGCTTGGAATCCTGACAAGTTTAACGGAACTACCAGCATAAGACTACGCCAGGGCCAAATATGGAGGCCTTCCTTCTTTGTTTTGAAGTAAGACATAACCCTCATTACACCTTTAATGATTTAGACGAACAGAATCAAATGTAGGATTATGTTTAATTTTGATTACAGTTCTGATACAGGCGATAATTTCGGCGCACATAGATCGGAACCTATTGTAATAAACAGCAGTGGAGAGGCAACCTTGCATTTTCAGGCCCTTATTACTAATTACTGTTTCGATGCCGCATCTAATTATAGCAGGTATTCGTGATCTCAATCTATTCAGAGTGTACCAGAAAGTAGTGGAAGAAGCGGAGGTCCAGAGATAGAACACACCTTCAGGGCCCCGAATCACCCCACTTATGTTTTGCGATTTTTCGAGTTATGATTTTTTTCTGAAATTTTGAAAAATTTCGACCCGAACATCTTTATACTTTAAAAAATAAGTAGAAGACTTCTTCGAAAACTATGAATAATCGTGGAACATATTTGAGGGTTATACCGGTACCTAAAGGTGTGCTCTATCTGTGGACCTCCGCTTGACACTACTGTCTGGGACACCCTGTATAGGGTGGGCGATCTAACGTTTGCATTTTGAACTACTGTTTATTTAGAGACTGACAGCTCAAATGTCATTCAATTTGTGTTCATAATTTAGTAAAAGGTTTTACATTTACGAAATGGGACGCTATACGCTTGAATAAAATTGGGAAATATTGAAAAGTTACTTCCAAAGTGGTGAGTCTTCAGTCCAAACTGTAAGAAATGTGTGTGTGTGTGTCAGATGAAGCCCATTTTCACCTCGGAGGCTATGTCAATAAGCAAAATTGTCGCATCTGGGGGTCGGAAAATCCACACGTCACCATTGAGAAGCCAATGCACCCACAAAGAGTTACGGTTCGGTGTGGGTTTTGGTCCGGCGGCATCATTCGAAAATGAGCAAGGAGCCGCCGTTACGGTCAATGGCGAGCGTTACCGTACCATACTCAACAAAACGAACACACAGCCAATATGACAGTCGAACGTTCGATTCAAAATGCAAACTTTATATGCCCCACCCCTTATAACACTGAAGACTTTGTTTGAATCTACTAATCGTAGAAACTGCTAGTGTCCGAATTGAAAAAAACTCTGTTCATTTATCATCATTTATCTAGGAAGGATCTGATAAGTGACGCTGCAGTGCAATATGATATGCGTAGTATGAAGCTGATGATAGAAGGCAGCCATAGTAACTTATGTACTAAACCAGATAAACTCATCATGTTTGGGTTCGTTCTACTTATCTTAGCTAGCACTCTACTTTCTGTCACCTCATGCCTTCGCCACCTGATCGTAAGCGGTTATCGTCGCTCAGGGCTCTGCGGAAACTGCTCTTTTTTCCCAAAACTCAATAAAGAATGTCACTTTCAGATGGCCACATGATATTTACGAATGCTTGATAATCATAGAATCATGGGAAGCTCACGAAGATGTATCTATTAATGCATTGCTTTCCACCGATACTAAATTCGATTCCGTAAGTTTTCTTTGCATTTTCTTCACCAGCGTAGTTACTGCACTTGTAGGTATGACGAATATTCGCGTTATCCCGATAATTATAGCCAGAGAAATCCTAAACAACTGGGTGAAACCAAAAACAAACCTTTTTGATGTATTTACCCAGCTCTCATTCCCACCACTGTAACTCCTGTGTAGCCAGGATCCACAGCCGTGACCATCGTAATGACTCTGAGCAGTGAAGCCCAGGAACCTGAGGAAAAGATACCTTGTCTTGGACCCCGCAACAAATTTATTCAGAAGATAGAAGGAGCAGGAGTTCGTTCCTTCTCGTAAAACTAGTGTTAATAAAAGTTTTTAAATCAGTTTTTAGATATAGACAAAATGATACACAACGATTGGAATATAAATCGCCAGAATTATACGATACCATCCTTAATTTGGAACATGGTGATGGATCCCGAATTAGCAAAGATTAGTCATGTAGCTGACAAATTTATCCTATATGTCGACTTTTCGAGATCACCAACATTTTATAACATGGTGTTCTATCTACCTTTGATTGGTAAGTACCACAAATCATCTTCCCTCTGAAATCCATACTTAAACTAGGTTTTTATATTACAGTAATTGGTAAACGAACACACAGCACACCTTTTTTTATTGCTTTGTAGGCAGACGAGCTAACGGGCCTGTAAACGGTTACCATTGCTCATGGACCTCTGCACTGTCATAGGATACTGCGGGGCCGCTATCTACGGCCTACCTTTAAGGACCTTTTTCCAGCCTTTGAAGAAGGACAAGCGCATGATAGGGAGCAGTTACCGTTGCCCATGGATATCCCCTCTACCCTTATCTGTACCTCAACTGGGAACTAACCAAAAATTAGCTTCAATAGGTGACATTTGACAACTACAATTGAGTGGTTAAAGTTTAAGAATGATTCTGTATAGTAAGTGATGAGTAACGGCACCCAAAACCTTGACATTGCAGAGTATCATGAGAAATGGAAACGACTTACTACCAGGTGGGTAGGCTCTTTTATCTGCCATGCAATAAAAAACCGCCCCATGCAATTTCGTCTGCGTTACAAAGCATTAGTAATAACAACAATATCAACATCATCAACTCATCATAATAATTTGGGTTCAGAACCTCAGTCGGGGTGAACGGCAGGAGGTTTTTGTGCGGTTCGACTCCCATATACCAGCGAGGTCCAAACAAAACACGTTAATAACATAAAAACTTGAGAAGTGTCATGGGACACCGGAATAGAACGAAGTTCCTTTCGATTAAAAGATACCTTTTTTTTTTCCTAACGTAACGCACGATAAGGAACGTGTTTTAAAAGATTTTGATCACAGCGCTATCTAGCGATAATCATCTAAAACAAAAAAAGTGTAGTGACAACTTTTCGTAAGATTTTTTTCCGTCTAGCCTTTCACAACGTGCGATAAGAAACTTCGTTCCAATAATCCTAAACTTAAAACAATTTCGTATGTTTCATATAACGTTTTCTAAATTTCAGTTCTCAATATATTCATTTTGACGTCATTTTGGTCAGAGCCGTTGACGATGTCCAGAGTATGGTTCTATTTATCCTGTGTGATCTTCATTTGTTTTGGATTATGTTATATCGACTATTTGATACCGACACACAACATACCTACTTTGCGTAAGTATTTTGTGATTTTTGAGGCTTTTGGTGATTATTTTTTTACCGATTTTCAAAAGAAAGTGGTATTGGTGTTATCTGTATGTTATTCTTATGCATAGGTATTTTTTTCGTGAATGAACTGAATTCTATATGTTCAATCCATATTGAACATACAAAACTTTTTATATTTTATTAATTGTATTCAAACTTTTTATTTTTCGCGATGACTCTGTCTCGCGCTATGGAAAAAAAATCAAATTCGATTCTATGTTAAATTTCACTTCTGTTCTAGCCATATAGGAGAGTAGTCATGTTTTATAATGTTATAATTTTTTCATTATTTCAATGAATTATAAAGTTAAACAAACTTTCTTTTTCAATTCTTTTCTTTATTGGATACTATAGCATCCAACACTATGATTATTATTTTGGGTGAAGCTTGAAACTTGTTACATAAATTTATATAAATTCTCTAGATAAGATAAAATAAATTTATATAATCTAATTCTATCCTAAAGGATAAGATAGATAGATAGATAGATAGATAGATAGATAAGAGGATAGGATTTCATAAGAATTAATTTCATTATTTTTTTGTTACTTCCAATAATTTTCAGAGATAAAAGATTTTTAACGGTTTCTCTATGATATCTTTTCTCATTCTACTTCTTTTATTTTCAGTTATTTTATACGTGATCGTACTATTTGGATTAATTACAATTATTTACGCTAATGTCATCCTCATATCAAGTTTTGGTGAAGAACTGGCAAAGTCGATGTGTACAAAATTGATTCTTACTAACGGTATCATTAGGACTGTGTTTTGCTTGGCTCCTATGAAGGTAAAACAATTAATTTAGTTTTTAAAATCTTGGTTTAATTGAATGGATAATTAAAGATTTTTTTAAGTAATTTAGAGCGGTATACATAAAATATTTGCATATAATTATTACTAAATGTCATGTAGACAAATGACCCAAAGGGCCTGATCGTAAATGGCTTCTGTCGCCCATGGACCTCTGAAATGTCAGGGGACTCTGTGACTTTACTTTTTTTTTATTGCAAGATAGATAAACGAGCCTACGGCCCACCCGATGGTAAACGGCCACCGTCACTCATGAACCTCTGCAATGCCAGGGTAAATAGGGGCCGTTATTTATCACCTACCCATACAGGACTTTTCTTAAACCTCGTTTAAAGAGGGACATGCCATAGCGCTCCACCGCGGACGGGAGTCCATTCCAAATCGGAATGGTGAGGGGCAAAAATTATCTTCTGAACCGAACTGTGGAAGAGCGCAGCGGTTCCAAGTAAATGTGGTGAACCTTGACCTTGCGGCCTTCAACTACTTATATTTTTTTAATTTTTTTTATTGCCATGTAGGCAGACGAGCCAACGGCCCACCTGATATATTCTCTCTACTTCTTCAACAACGCTTACATAAGAGTCAAAATTACCGAAATGGTTCGAAGAGTTACGTCTTTGAACTGACAATGGGCTAGACAGATTGTGCGTAGAACTCGGTAGAACGGATGGCTGATGGGCCAAAATTGTTTTGGAGTAGTGACCACGAACCGATAGGCAGATGTCCCATTACTAGAACCAGTGGTTAAGGCCGTTGGAGGTCACTGATTGCAATTAGCTTTAGACCAGTCATTGTGGCGAGGTTTAGGAAAGACCATTCAGGAGTGGTTGTCTTGTTTTTATAGCCCCGTTACGACTACCGTCGCTCATGGACCTCTACAATGTCAGGAAACTAAAGGATCACTACCCATGACCTACCTTAACCTAAGGGCTGTTGATACAAACAAAATCTTTTCTTCAGATCCCGTCCAACGGTGGCTACATGACTCAACAAGATGAGGATGATGCCAGCTACATTATAGAAACAAGAGATAATGTTGAAGAAATGGAAAGTGAGAATATTACTAAATATGGTGATAAGAATGAGCTGGCTATTGTTGTGGATAAAATACTGTTAACTGTGTATCTATTAGTATTTATTCCTATGCTTGCTATGAATTACTGAGTTAAATGTATTGAAATATTAAATTGGTATGAAGTATGATGTGTTTATTTTATTAGAATGTACCTGGTTTATTTTTTCCCAAAATTAAGCTTTCCTTAACAATGGATCTGCTCGTGTATCTATTCAAAAATTTCAAAAGACATTGAAGGAGGTTTATTATTTTTTATGTTTTCGAGAATAGCTCCGTCGTGTATTAACCAATTTTAATAGTTCTTTTTTCTTAGAAAGAAGATATTTCAACGGTGATCAATTACAAGGAAATCAGAGTTTAATACATTTTTGTTTTTGAGCTATTCCTGAATAAAGGAAGTCGTCTACAACACCAAATAATCTACCAAAGGGAGAGCACTGGCTTTTATAACACAGTAGTTTTACTACTAGTTTGAGAGTCTGGGTTTAACCTATATAGTGTTGTAAAGTATTCCTTAAATAGGTAAATAAAAATAAATAAATTCATGTCAAGTTTTTTATTGTAAGATTCGAAACGAGCTTACGGCCCACCTGATGAGCGGTCACAGTCGCTCATGAACCTCTGCAATGCCAGGGCAATAGGTTACGACTATAAAACGAACTAGGTACCTAAAAATTGACAAGACATAACAATACTGGTTAATTGTATATTACACTGTAAATTTTTGGCTGAATAAATATTTTTAATCTTAATCTTAACATACTTTCACGTATTTTCTATCAGAAAGGTTAGAGAATTCTAAGAACGTGAAGAGGAGAATGAAAACTAATTTCAGAGAACAGAAAACAACTAGTTTTAGCTTTACCAAAGCCTTTTATTTGCCAAGTGGTACAACAAAGTCACCTTAACACGCAGACGTAAAATCCAATGAATTTAAAATGACTGCATTAACGATGTATTCATTAGTAAAATCACATCTGTTTTATAACTAGCTTTAAATGTTCTATTTTATTTATTATGATGAATGAGATTGTTTGTAAAATAGTACGTGTAATTGAAGGTAATAATCTTGTTTTTTGAATAATGAAGAATAATTTAAATAAAACATGTGCATCTTTCATTACTGTCATATGGAACATGTAAACCGAATTTTTATTAATAAATCGCCGTGCTACCTTCTACCTCTCACACTCAGCGCCCGAACTAACGACTGAGGCCAAGTAAAAGCACAGGGCTATGGCGGATGGGACGACGCGTTACAAACTACACCACTCTTAACCGTTGTAACTAAAAATATTTAATTGGAAAAAGGATGTCACTAAATGATTTACAAAAATAATTATCCGCCATGATTTAAAAAACTAAATTCAACACATAAAATAATACAACACATGATCAATAACAAAATAGTGCTAACAGCGTGAAAATAACAATTGCAAAATTTCACAGCACCTGTGAACGGTTAAAATAGTTACGCACACTGGCTGGTTCGAATTGTTAACAACCTCTTTTTATAGTATCGACGATCGAATCTCGGTTTAAATTAAACTTTTATAATGTGATTTACACTATTACTAAACGGGTTCTTACCACGATTCTTACCATTAGTCACAAGCTGTTGTATTATCTTGGAGTTTAATTTCTGTTTTAAAATTTAATCATTTTAAAAGTCAACTAAAAACATTACGGCCAGTTTCAAAAACTATTTAGGCGATGGTATTAAGTTTGACACTAAAGGACGCATGCCATTCGGTGTACTATCTATTGGAAAAAAGCTGTCAGGAATGTCGGGTTCCATTTAGCATACACAACTGCATAAAATCCATCGGAAAGCCCGAAAAACGCATGCATCCGAAGAATGTTTTTACGCCTTTTATCTCGAAAACCCGTCGAATTATTACAGCTCTGTTTTCGAGACTGAAGCTCGAAACGGTGGCTTTAAAAATTCATTTTGGGCAATCTATTCATGTTTTGAGAATTGGCAGACTAAAGTTAACTATTTCAAACGTATTCAGAAATATATATTACGTATCAAAAAGCTAAAAGTAAATAATCACAGGGATTAGGATCGACAGACGAATTCTCTATTTATTTTTTATTATCAAGAGCACCAACGTCGGGCATTAACAATCAGAGCATGCTCAACATTTCCGACTTTTCAGAAAAATGGCACGGTAATATTTTGTGTTTATTCAGAAAACTACAGAACATTTCAATGAGTTCAAAGCCGCAGATTATAATAATCTAAATAATTATCAGAAGGCGGTCGTTCTTGACACGACACGTATTGTGAGGAGGTTCCTCTCTCTTGAGCCCTGACCACTGACAGACTAAATAATTATTATAAACACGAAATATTAAAGTTGCATAAAATGAATTTACTAACAAGTTACCATAACACTCCTCACTTTGTAAAGAAATCACAACTGCCCTTTTAAATAAACAAAACAAAAACACTTTTTCTCCTAAAATATATGAGCACAATACAAAATAAAGAACGATAATACGATTTGAAAATGAGGCGTTATAATGAGAATTTAAAAATGTAGCCGGACCTCGGTGAAATTTGACCCGCCATTTTCTTTTCGAGATCATTCTACTGCTCTAACGAGTCTCCGATGCCGTATTTTAATATTTGAAGCATTTTTCGCTTCTGAATATTATTTTGTAGTTTTGCTGTTGTTGAGCTTTTGACGAACAAAATCAGTGTTTAAATTAAAGTTATTTTAGATACAAATTGCAATATCAGATGCAGAGATTTTCTAGAATATTTTTGTGCTTTTTGAGTGAAAAATCTGTTTTATATTGTGAAATAAATGGTCCTACAATATAAACGGAGTGGATTTCTAAAAGTAGATACATAAGAGAGATCAGACCTAAAAAAACATAAATGGATATGCGTCATATTGCAAGAGTAAACTTAATACACTACGATACTGAAAAGTAGGTAGAAAAAATCTTTTTTATTTCTTTATAGGCCATCGATCGGAACTCGGAAGTAGTTACCGTGGCTCAAGGACCATTGTAATGTAAGAGAACAATATTTAAGGACTCAAGCCTCGTTCTGAAGAAGATCAAGACAATATTTTAAGCTATCAAGAATAGATAGATAGATAGAAAATTCTTTATTGCACACGAAAATAAATGTACATGGGCGAACTTAATGCTAAGCAGCATTATCTACCAGTTAACCCTGGTGTAATGTGGATAGTATAAGGTAGTGCATGAAACATTTTTTATCATTTGTAAACATCATACATAAGATAAGTCGATATATAAATAACTACAAATATACGATATAAAATATATTATAGATAAATAAAATGACGAATAATTAAAACATAGTTTGGTTAGCATTTATTTTGCTCAATTAACGTTCATTTTGCAATGAAATGAAGAATACAAACTAATAGCTAAATAAATTCAACCAAGAGTATGTCCATTGTCTAAACAGATTACAATCACGCCAATCGTCTTTCACACAAACAAGATACACATCTAAAACACATTAGCGTGCGCAATTAGTGATGTCTGTTACAGAAACGTAATCCGAATTATACATAAATAATTTAATATCAAACGATACGGTAACATGATCAATTGTCTATTAGCATCGTTAATTATGAATACGTCCGTCTTGCATGTGGTTAAATGGGGTTTTGTATCAATGTAACATGTAGGAATCAGGGATGTAACGAAAATTCGGATTCGCATTTGCGTTCGCGAATATTGTCATATGTTTGAATATTCAACATCATGGTTTGTGAATGTTTCGTGAATGAAGACATCCGTCACATTGGGCCAGCATGGTTTTTTTTTTTAGTTGGAGGAAATCACCTGTATGTGGGAGTTGAACCACACTAAAACCTCCAACCGCTCACACTCAGCGTCCGAACCCCGGCTGAGGCCAACACGGGGTTATGAGGGACGGCGCGACGCGTTACGCCCACGGCACTCTTTCCCGTCGCGCCGCCCCCAGACATGGCGGACTATGCCTCCTCTGAGGATAGGTACTTGTACAGTACAGTACATATTCCGTCTGCCTAAATGACAATGAAAAGAAACTACTAAAAAAACAAATAGTAGGTACTAACTTTCTAAAACACTAGTCTAAGTATAAATATTAAAGAGAAACTCGATCAGAATTGAGAACCGACGTAGTGGCACTCGCAAATTTAATTTTAATACTTGTACATCTCGGGGTTGAAGTTTACAACACTGGTGTCTTTGCCTTAACTCGCTTAACTTATATAATGTCCTCGAATTGTTTGTATTTTCGACGTAATGGCGTATTAATGCTGAAACGTGTATTGTAGGTTTGTTACCTGTTTTTTGAAACTACGATTCGTGAATGAACTTAACTTTTGAGGCTCGACTTCGGTTCAAAACGACTGTGTTCTAAATTTCACGACTTGTGTTTCTTTATAAGTTTCCTAATAGTAATATAATCCCAAAAAGTCCTTTGGGTGGACCGATTTAAATGATTCTGGTGTCAGATGAATGGTGATGGTTGAACTTAGGTCCCATACTTTTTATTAAGATCAAAAAAGTGGGTACTTTTGGATCTGTGTTTAAAAATGTGTATTTTTAACGGACAAAATTTCACAATTTGCTATGCGTTTTTGCGTGTAGGTATTTCTTTTGTTATATGAACCGATTTCGATGATTCTGTTTTGATTAAAAAGCTCACATTTTGAACATTATCTCATATAAATTTAATAAAGAAATGACTAGTAGTTTTTGTGCTATGCTTAAGAAATGGAAGTCGGTCGTTTTCATTTTTGCAATAAAAATATTATTGTAAAAATAAAAATCTTGACAGTTTATTTCAAGGATTCCTGAATAGTTAGAGAAAAATTAAAAAGTCAAATCTTCACCTACTGTCTAACAAAAAGGCGTATTTTATAATTTTCTTGAAAAAGACAGGCCTAAAAACACCATTTCACTGTTATGTCCTAATTTGAGACGTTACTAATGTAATTATTTAAGACACTCCTAAGATCTAGCATTTACAGTATTCTTTATTATTCTCTTTGAGTTTATATTACCTAACTTTATACTATGCTATTATAAGCTCCTCTAAAACAGCTTCGTTAAATTACTTTTTAATCGTCTCTTAATTCGTAATACTTTTCAAAGTCGTTTCTCAAAACATTAACTTTAATTTAGAATTTAAATCAAGTGCTCGATCTTTTTTATGTTTATACTCCATAGTTTAATCTAGAGATGTAACAAATATATTATTCGCATTTGTATTCTCAGAAAAGAATATAGAGGGAATCAGATGGAACTTTGGGGTATCTCTTATAAACGGAAGAGTAACCCTTTATATATTACTTGAGTATCTCATTAGTAGATACCATTGAATTAAAATGAACAACTGATTCTAGTTATCATTATTTATTGTCACTCTTTACAATATACAATATGAATATGATTACAATAATGTGGACGCGAGTGTACGCTATGCTTTTAACGGAACGACTGGCGAGTCGCGCTATGCACTGCACTTATATATTTCTGCTTGCATCAAAAGTGCATGCATGCGATCGCGTCCCTACAGAACCAAAGTATAGGTATCTGCTCTTATAAATTAACCCAAACTCGATCTACGACCTCCCGATCAACAATAAGATAATTTGCGGGGGTATTTCAATTATTCGATGGGGGAGCCCTTTCTACTAGACCTAGTAACCTTGAACTTTCGTTTGTAAAGGTCACTATTCGCATTCACAATGTCCAAACATCGACATTCTCAACGTCCCTAGTCTGTGAAGAGTCGTTGAACGTGCTAATTTTAGAAACCAATGGTGCGATTAAAAAATTCTTGCAGCATTGTTCCTTCAGTCCGTTTATCGAGGAAGGTCATGCGTTAATTTATATTAAAAAAAAACTTGAGAGGTGTCATGGGACACCCGAATAGAACGAAGTTCCTTACGATTAAAAGATATCTTATAATTTTTTTCCTAACGTAAGGCACGATAAAGAACGTGTTTTAAAATATTTTGATCACAGCGCCATCTAGCGATAATCATCTAAAACAAAAAAGTGTCGTGACAACTTTTCGTAAGATTTTTTTCCGTCTAGCCCCCTTTCACAACGCGCGATAAGGAACATCGTTCCAAAAAACGAGATCTAGATTTTTTTTACTCCGAACGTAGTAGCTTTAATAAGCATTTCATCATTATTCTTGAAACTACATAGAAATAGTTTAGCAGTAATATTCTCACGTATTGAATGTTCATAAAATAGTCGTTTTAACGACGTAGCCCCGGGCTGTGTGTCCGGGTTTCATGGTAAATACTTTAGTGCTGGAACTATGAGAGTTTGGATGTGGTATTTAAGGTTTCAATAACTTTTAAAATCTAATAACTTGTCAGTTGTCTGCTTTGCGAGAACAGACTGATATTTCTTACTCCTTCTGTCATGTTTTAATTAAATTCGTTGCCGTGTCCAAGTCATGTAAGCTTTCCCTCGGGTTCCCTGTGGATCCTGGCTACACAGGAGTTGCAGTGGTGGGAGTTAGAGGTGGGCAAATACCCGAAACTAGTTCAGAATATCTTGCCGGTATATTATATCCAATAATGTTGAAGAAACATCCTACAAAATCAAATTAAATAACATTAATAATTTATTTTAAACAAAACTTTGTATACAAGCTTTTAAGATCCTGAATATCATGTATCAGTAGAGTGATAGCCAAGACAAGTAAAATGAGCCAAAGCACGACAGTTCTATCTTATTTAGTACAGGAGTTCCTATGACCACCTTCCGAATCCATCATCAAATCAGCGCCATTTTGTTGTATTATTGCATTGTCACGTGATATACATCTGCGTGCAAAATGTCAGCCCAATCAGACAACCGGAAGTTTGTATTTTACTCGCAAGATTCCGTACTTACATAGGTACATTAGTACATAGTTACATCCAGTGCAAGTTAATAAAAAGCTTGTAAAAAGAACTGTTGACAGAACACACCGTATATCATCTATTCGTGACGCAGAAGTACCATATCCATTATTCCCAGATTCAGAATCACCTTCGACATATGTCATAGGTTGACAGGACCATGGGCTTACGACTCCCAAACACCTCGATTCCTGGTGACACATGTTCACGTCATACACACGGGATCATTTTATATCTTTCTATTACGTGATTCGAAAGATAGAGGAAATGGATATTTGTATGCTTCCAATTTCTATAACAGTGGTAAAATTGATCTGAATAAGGAAAAGTATTTACGGAAATAAAAACGACCGACGAAAAACATTAGCACAGAGGTTATGTCAAAAGTATCTGCTTCTAAACAAAAACTTGAGAGGTGTCAAGGGACACCCGGATGGAACGAAGTTCCTTTCGATTAAAAGATATCTTATATTTCTTTTCCTATTTTATTTTTTTTACGCGCGGTAAGGAACGTGTTTTAAAAGATTTTGATCACAGAGCCATCTAGCGATAATCATCTAAAATGAATAAGGAACGTGTTTTAAAAGATTTTAATCACAGCGCCATCTAGCGATAATCATCGAAAACAAAAAAGTGTCGTGACAACTTTTCATAAGATTTTTTTCCGTCTAGCCCCCTTTCACAACGCGCAATAAGGAACTTCGTTCCAAAAATGTTTCATTGAAATCAGTTGATCCAGAAAAGTAATAATGGTACTTATTCAAACACGCACAGAAACTAATGAAAAAACTTTATTTGATCTTGTGCTTAGTAATGTGTAGAAATTTAAGAGTGTTCAAATTCTACCAAACTTACTTTTTGGGGAATTTACAAATCTTCTTACAAATCGGCTTTAACCTTTCTCGAATGCAAGTTTTTTCACGACGTTTACCTTCATTGATTTTGCGGAATTTCTCCCGCTGGCAGTAACCTTTTCAATCCATAACTTCTAAAGCCACTACTCATATTTGCATTCTATAAAATCAAACATTCAATAGACCTATTTTCTTTAACGATGACCTACATCTTTAATCCATAAAGCATTCAAAATGTCTCCCAAATTACGCAAGCACCTTCCATTTTGTCTGACATTAATTCTCAAACAAAACAAAAATTAAGTTGGCACTCGACTTTTTGGAAGGCTCTTCGTCATGAAGACGTCATGACCAAGACAGCAGCTTAACTCCGTGAACTCTTCAAAACTCACTCATTCATAAGTTGTTGAGTTCCTAACCTTTGTTCTCGATTGTCAGTCGAATTGTAAATCTTTTGGATGTAGCTTTTAGTGGAGATTGTTGGAACGAAGTTCCTTATCGCGCGTTATCGAAAGGGAGCTAGACGGAAAAAAATCTTACGAAAAGTTGTCACGACACTTTTTGTTTTAGATGATTATCGCTAGATGGCGCTGTGATCGAAATATTTTAAAACACGTTCCTTATCGCGCGTTACGTTAGGAAAAAAATATATAAGATATCTTTTAATCGAAAGGAACTTCGTTCTATTCGGGTGTCCCATGTCACCTCTCAAGTGTTTTTTCTTTGATGCTGTCTTCGAGTATAGCTTGATGACCATGGACTGTAACAACTCAATACTTCTGGGCTCAGGTCTCCTGAGAAGAGGAATCAGGCATAGCTTGCCCAAAGCAGATTGGGGACTTCACATATCTATGAAGGATATGTTTCCTCACGCTGATGATTGATTTCGATACGATATTATAATGTTTTTACGTTTAAAAAAATGTTTCAAAATGGTTCTATATCTACAGGGTGATTTGTTAGAGAGGGTACATATTGCAGGAGGATGATGAGTACTCTGTTCTAATACGGAATAAAGAGTGTTGACTAATGACCTCCAGTGATCTCGCACACCCCACACCTCCGCCACACCCATCAGCTGTTGAAAAATCAACATTTTGCAAGAATTTTAGATATTTTTAAGTAGCGATTACTAAGGCATTAAGCCATATTCTTTGGTAATAATATTTTTACTGGTCGTATATAACCATCAGCTACCATGACCTTCAATATGTACCCTCACTAGGAAATCACCCTGTATAAAGCTATATTTCGACAGATCATTTAATCGGACTTCAGCTGGCACAAGGTATATTACAAAAACAGATTCTTATACAAATTACAGTGGAAACATTAGTAGCATCCTCGGATCACAGTATCCACAAACTTCGCTCTCAACTCTCGAACTCTGACAAACGTCTCTGTTTTATTGCGCTCATTTTTTTTGACTGGCAACACCGAAAAGTTGCCAGAAGACAAATTCGTTTTACGTGATACGTTTGCGAATTATCGAACGCGAAATGTACGTGCGGACATGTGGCATAATGAATTCATGCAGTTGTCTGTAATATGATAAATTTCTTGATCATGGCGAGGTTTCAAGATGGCGTCTTTATCGCGCCATTGTCCTTCTCGCGCAGTGTGTTACAAGATATTTAATAATGGAAAAGGATCAATTGGATTCTGAATCATTAGACTACAGATCTCTATTGTTAGACAAATCCATCACCAATTGTTCATTCCAAACACTGTAAGTAAGCTTATCTAAACAGAAGTGGATTAAATAACATGTCCAAATACAACTTTGAACCACATTTCATTTTAAATCGCATAATTTAAAAAAAAATATGGTACGACTATCCTTGCGGGCTACCATCACGACATTCTCCCCACTTCCGCTTGACAAAGCTACGAATGCACCCTGTAAAAAGTCATGACCGACAGCAACCATTTACCACCTTAATCTTAGGACCCAGAACACCAGTGTATAAAACAATACTACCTCTTTATTTTCTACTCACACACACAAAACTTATCCTTCAAATTACTTTCATCATTCATAAAGTTTAAGGTTACTTATTCATGTGAAATTGCAATGATGATGAACAACTTACGTCTGGAATAAAACGTAAAGTAACTCTTCACATCGCGAAATGCGTACTCCGAATTTCACGGTCTGAAAATATTTTTAATAAAGGACTGTGCGAATCCCACTCTTAAACAGAGTTTGAGGCTTAATAAAAAATTTGATCCGTTTAAACAACGCAATTCATATTCATGAATGACGATACTCCAGCGGGATAAAACATGGGATTGACTGGCTGCAAAAATAAACCATGAAGGCAGAAACAGTGTTTACTTTACTTGATTCATTTTGGAACTACATTAACGCAATATTTATACAAGCTTTATATTAACTCGTATTGGATGTAACTATATAACTATTAATGTAACTCAGGTTCAGGTGGAATCTTGCAAGCTAAATTTGACAAACTTCCCTTTAGATTGTGCTGACATTTTGTACGCAGATGTATATCGCGTGACAATGCAATAATATGATAAAATGACGCTGATCTGATGATGGATTCAGAAGGTATCCATAGAAACTCTTGTGCTAAACAAGATGGATCCATTGTGTTTGGGCTCGATTTACTTGTATTAGCTAGCTACTCTACTTCTGAACGATATTCAGTGTCATAATTAAAGCTTGTATTTAAAGATGTGCAATCTTTGTAACCTTAAAATTGTTTATTACCTACTTTACGGCTCTATTTTATTATGTGTACTTTTAAAAACCCCATGGTTTATAATAATGAGTATCAAAAGTTTAACTATCGCTAGCCTCGATCTTAAATTTACATAATGACAGTCTAAAACTGTTAGAATAAAGTAAATATTATAATCTATGTTCAAGTAGTACAAGTAGCGCCATCTATTATTTAATCTTGGGAAGTTTCCCGCGTAGGACACCAACTGTCTTTTGTTTTTCCTTTCTCTTTGCGGTTGTCTTCGTAACGTGCAACAATGTATCTTTCTTAAATAAAACTAGTTATAATTTATATATCGTTTAATTAACCAAAAACATCCACTTTAACAAACACATTCGCAAAATCTTTAAGTTCGTCGTATTAAACTCAGAATTCGTCGTATTAAATTCAGAATTCGTCGCAAATCAGTCGAACATCTTACAATAACGAAGGTCTCTTTCAAAGATATTTTTTACACCGGGTGAAGAATCTACTTGCACCTCACGTGCCTATTACGAGTTTTTACAAATAAGATATTTAGTTATCCTACTGGGGGGTTCAGGGGAGTAATCTAAGGTAATTTTTTCCTTTCTTTGTGTAAAGACGTCGTTGTTATGTATTATGTGTGTTTTCTTTTGTTTTCTTTTTAGGACATAGATTGCAGGCATTATTGTGTAATGATGTTATCTTTTTTAGGTTACTTTTACGTGAAAGGTGTATGACTAGCAGTGTTTTTATAAGAGGTCTTTTTTTTTTTTTTGGACTGGAGGAAATCGCCGGACTTGAACCGCACCAAAACCTCCCGCCGCTCGCGCTCGACATCCGATGTAGTAGGGGTGACTGGACGCGTTCGCGATTGTCGCTCACGTATTATAAGAGGTCTAAGACAGCGGCAATGTTCTCTGATGTTGCCGAGGCCCATGAGCGACAATAACCACTTTTTTGGACAGGGAGACATCGCCGGATTTCCACTCGCCCCGCATGTGGGGTATGTGGGAGTCGAACCGCACTTAAACCTCCTGCCGTTCACGCTCAGTGTCCGACCTCAGCTGAAGACAGAACCTAGTATGAGATTGACCCGACTGTAACCACTTACAAACAGAAGGGTCGTAAGCTCGCTTACTCGCGATGCAATAAAAAGCCAATAAATAACTTATTGTGCATGAAGTTCTAATAATACTTTAAAAATATGAATGAAAGTAAAGCTTGCCTTTTACAGAGACACAGAATTTTAAATTTCTCGAATATTATGACAAAGTACAGCGAAAAGCGAACAGAATAAAATTATTAAAAAATATTCAGGGAATATTCAATGTAAAATGACTACCTCTTTCATCGTTGAACAAGACAAAGACTATAAATATTAGATTTATAGAAGGGACAAACATCGAAATCTGTTATTTTAATTATTTTTACACTAAGTACTAGGTGTTACTGGGTAGGCAGAGGAGTACCTATTATAAGTGAAAATCGCATATTCAACAGAAAGACCTCGGATTTTAAGTTGATACTATTGCTTATGGACCTCTGCATGTCATTTAGAGGCTATTTATTACCCACCATACAGATATTTTCCTAAACCTTGATCAACCTTTGGACATCCTGTTAAATCCGGCGTACAGACATCATCATCAGCCCATAGACATCCACTGCTGGACATAGGCTATGATATGTTCCTCTTTTTTTTCTGGCCTGATTTCTTTCCTTGCGGATGACTCATGTCCCTCTTTAAACGAGGTTTAATAAAAGTCCTGTATGGGTAGGTGATAGATAACGGCCCCTCATTGATCTGGCATTGCAGAGGTTCATGAGTGACGGTGACCATCTTGCAATAAAAAAGGCCTCCCCCAAATCTCGCCACAACGACCAGTCCTACACTGTCTGTATCCAGTGACATCCCGCGATCCTGACCAGTTCGCCGATCCACCTTTTCGGAGGTGTGCCTACGTTGCGCCGACCATTCGTGGCCGCCACTCGAAAACTTGATATCTGCATAGACGGATTGTTTTTTAATTGTAGCTAAACAGATAAACGAGCTTACGGCCTTGATGGTAAGCGCCAAGGCATTGAGACTATTATCAATCATCTACTTAAACAAAACTTTTCTTCCATTGCCAATTGACGCCTACTACAAGAAACTCTAAACGCTCATCACCCTTCAGCCTGTCCAATCGATTGATTCCAACCTCTTTGAGAACAGACAAGATATTTCCATCAATTGGGGCGAAGTACCGTAACAAATTGTCGTCGATTGGGCAGAGGGCACTCTCCTCTGTGATCCTCTCATGCGGAAGGTCCTGATAACTGCACGGAATCGAGGACTCGCCTTTACGGATGCAGTTAAACGGACATTCTATCAATTCGAATCGTGTTTCAAATAAGTTATAGCCGTTTTATTTCTTAATTCTCAAGTTTGGTACGTTTTTAGTTAGGTTATGTGAGTAATTTATAATCGCTACTTTTGTATTATGTCGATTTTGTATTATGTATTATGTGGTCGTGGTGGCCGAGTGGTTGAAGCGCTTGCCTTCCGTACGGGAGGTCGCAGGTTCAAAACCGGCCGGCTTGGACCTCTAAATCTTAATATGAAAAAGATTTATGTGCAATTTTCACAACACCACTGACTAAAAACGGTGAAGGAAAACATCGTGAGGAAACCTGCATATCGGAAAAGGGTTCTAAAAATCCTTTGAAGATGTGTGAAGTTTCCAATCCGCACTGGGCCAGCGTGGTGGACTGCGCCTAATCCCTCCTCTGAGGAGACCTGCGCCCAACAGTGGGCAGTAATGGGTTGGTACAGATTATGTATAAGTAGATTGTTAAAATAAGTTAAACGAGTCCGAATACGACGGGTCTATTTTGTTCCTTACAGCGGTTCCTATGGACACATTATGATTCCAATCCGCATTAGGCAAGCGTGGTGGACTATGCCTAACCCCTCTTCGGAGGAGACCTGAGTTCAGCAGTGGGCAGTAATGGGTTGTAACAGTACAGTATTTTGTAGACGCCTGACTATATCCCTTATTCGTAATACAATATATGAAGTTAAATAAGAATAATTGATTAAATTGCTTACCCGACATAGACAGTGAGTAAAAACTGTAATATGACCCTAAATAAATATCTAGCTAATAAATATCCGCAATTTAATTATTATTATTTTATATAATTACTAGCTGACTCGCGCAACTTCGTCTGCGCCGAAAAAAAAATTAGGGGTGGACTACCCCTAACATTTAGGGGATGAAAAATAGATGTTGGCCGATTCTCATAGGTACCGGATAAGCACAAAAAATTTCATCAAAATCGGTCGAGCCGTTTCGGAGGAGTTCAAGTTCGAACACCGTGACACGACAATTTTATATATTAGATTAAAATTAAATATATTTTTTTAATTATCTACAGTTCCCGCTTAACCTTTTAAATTAAAACCTAATGGTTCTGATCCGTAGACATTTTGTTTCAATTTTCGAACAGCATAAAAACTCGTTTTAAAACCACCTTTTTACATAAACGTTTTTAATGATGGAACCCTTTCATGAAATTGGCTTTTATGTTTTGTACAAAACCGCTTAAATTGGTTTTTGGGGCAGCGAATTCAAAGGGACCTGCGGAAGACTTTGACAGGGCTTTTGTGACTGCCCATTTTATAATTCGTGATTTATTGAACAATAAACAATACAATTATTACGCTACTTGTATGCTCAGTGTATATTTTAACGTAAGCATTTTTACATTGTTGGCAAGCATTTTAAACACCTTTTTTCTATGAATAAAAAAAAACAATGTTTACTTTTAGAGAAAGAGGATAGGCAGGGTCATAAATTTCATACTTAGTTATCTAATTCAAATTATTACATGTGTAGGGGACGCGATTGCAGGCATGCACTTTTTTATGCAAGCAGCAATATATAAGTGCAGTGCGTAGCGAGACTCCCCAGTCGTTCCGTAATCAGCAAAGCGTACACTCGCGTTCACACATTATTGTAATCAGATTCATTTATTGTATATTGTAAAGAGTGACAATAAATAATGATAACTAGAGTCAGTTGTTCATTTTAATTAAATGGTATCTACCAAATAGATACTCAAGTAATTAATAAAGGGGTTACTCTCTTCCGTTATAAGAGATACCCCAAAGTGGTGACCATCCGACAAGAACACGACTCCTTCAAGATCATCACACCCCGCATCGCGCCAGCCAGCTTCAGCCTCTTCGGGTATTTCGTCCAATAGCCGCAACGCAGCGCGGCCTGGTCGAACCCTCATCCGCTTGACATTGGGCACACTGACTACAAGGACCGGTCAGCAAAGCAGAGCATATCTCTCCTGGTCAGCACGTAGTATCGGCCCCGCACGGCAGCATGTCCGACTCACTGGAGCCCGTGCGTCAGCAGTACAGTTCCGACTCACTGGGACTTCTTTCACTGGCATTGGCGATTCAAGCACACAAGACGGGAAAGGAAGAACACACAAGTAATTAGTTATGAAATATACGTGGAGCTGCGAAATTATGAAGAATAGTGTAGGTTAAATACGCAAGCTGCTGAACGGACGACTCCCTGCAAGGTACTTACATCGACTGCAGGTAAAAGCAACCAGATTTAAAACAAATCGGATATTAGAAAGAAGTATATAAAATATAAATGACAGTTTAGAACAGATATGGCACAGGAGCAAGAGCAAAGCTGTATTGGAGGACAAGTAACGAGATTCAGTCATAGTAATCGACAAGCCAAGGGAAACGTCGTAACTCCAGCATTGTAATCATCGGAACACCGGATGGTATAACGAGCAAAACCAGCCACTACCATTGATCCGGAAGAGATGACTCGTGGGAGAGCACCCAAGGATTTTAGGGAGAAAAGCATACCCAGAGGCAATGCCGTCGAGATCGCCACATTTTATGGTGGGAGACATACTTGGTCGAGAGATATTTATTATGTCGAGAAGAAGTCGAGGAGAGCTGTAGAAACGATGGACAAGTCAAGTCGTGGTCCAATATTCTACTTCATTCTCCATAACTTATAACGTGTGAATATATAACTTGATGCCAAACTTCACGTTTTGCGATAAAGAGGCGACGTGACAGCGATATATTGCATTCCTGTATTGGCTTCTGTATTATTTTTAATCTCTTTATTTTAACGTTTTGTCATTAAAGTATTTATTGTGTTTTTAATAATTTGTCACTCTTATTGGAAATAATCAACCTATGTATATGCTATGATATTTTATGAGTCTTTAAAGTAATTAAGTCAAGGGCTAAAACCGACTTAATTCAATTACTACTAGTTGCAACTTTGTATTAAATAGTGACGTGTGTTTATGAAGTGAAAATTGTAATATGTTTTAACAAAATTGGAATCATTAAT
Organism: Trilocha varians; assembly: GCA_030269945.2. Lineage (NCBI taxonomy): Eukaryota > Metazoa > Arthropoda > Insecta > Lepidoptera > Bombycidae > Trilocha > Trilocha varians. The sequence goes on from AP028277.1 coordinate 13,149,654, forward strand.
GTTATGTGTAAAAGATTCAATAAACTTTGATTCGTATCATTGATTTATGGCAATGAGAACTACTTAACAATTGTAAATATTTTAAAATGAAGTGGAATAAGTTATAGTTCTCGTAATATTTCATCACAAAAAGCCATGATTTGTTATAAGTACTTTGTTATAAGTGTGAGAAAACACCGAGTCAACAATTCGAGTGTTCGTTGTATCTCAAGTTTTAAACGATTTAAGATGAAATGATTTTGAAGTAAAAAATGATTGATTTATGAGTAGCGAGTAAAAAACTTCGACTGTTGCTTAACGATAAAGCGCATTCGAAGTATATCTCAAGTACCTACCCTAATGCGGTACAGCCGGAAACAAAAGTTTTAACAGTACTTAGTTTTATTTTTTTTTGTTTGTTTTGTGAAAAATTTTGCATTGTATAACAAAAATTTTAGGAAGGGTGTACTGTAGGGGACGCGATTGCAGGCATGCACTTTTTTATGCAAGCAGCAATATATAAGTGCAGTGCGTAGCGAGACTCCCCAGTCGTTCCGTAATCAGCAAAGCGTACACTCGCGTTCACACATTATTGTAATCAGATTCATTTATTGTATATTGTAAAGAGTGACAATAAATAATGATAACTAGAGTCAGTTGTTCATTTTAATTCAATGGTATCTACTAATGAGATACACAAATAATTAATAAAGGGTTACTCTTTCCGCGTTATAAGAGTAACCCTAAACATGGTTGGAAATACATGAGTTTGAACATACAGGGTGGATCTGAAACTTTTTACAATCAGACGTGAGCTGAATGACCTGTTGAAATAGAACTTAGAATCACTTTTATTTTTGGAATTGGATAAAACATTTTTTTCATCATAGTATGGAAGTCCGCAACGATAGTCGTATGTTTTCTATACAACGTCAGAAAAAAAAGTTTCACCGATCCAAAAAATAAAAATGGTGCTACGTTGTATTTCGACAGGTCATTCACCCCACATCACATTGTCCAAAGTTACAGATCCACCCTGTATAATATTCGTTAGGTATATAACGAACCTCAAAAGTGCACGAAAGACAGATAGTTCCAACAATGATGAAAATATGTTAGTTCTCGTCATTCATAGGTTAATGTAGCAATTACACTGTAGCACTTTCTTAAAACTTGGATTAATTTTTCAAATCAATCAGGTTAACTACACAATTCGCAATACAATGAATATTCAAATTATTAAGGCTGTATGGTGTAAATGTATTCGCAATAAAATGAAAATAAAACAATTCCGAGACAGATGACACACGACTGTTGATGTCAAATTGACGTAAAACCGGAAATGATTATGTTCCAAAACCATCGCAAAATACAGAAATCAAATCAATACCATTGACATTTTACTCCTCTAACCTCTTAAAATAAACAGAGATAGCAAATCAATCTATGACAAAGAAGTGTGATTTCGAACTGCGATACTGGAACATGTTTGAAAAAAGGCGACCGAAAACATTGAGATTAAACTGTTTTTTTTTGTTCTAACTTAAATTATTTAATGAAAAATAATCGCTATGGCATCTACATCAAACGATAACGTGCCAAAAAATACGAATACTCAAGAAAATGTCTCCGATGAACTCGAACCAGGTGCATGCCATGATAGTATTCTAAACCCTACGGATTCTTTCGAAGAATTTGCTTCAGAAATGAGCTCCAGCCTCCAAGAAAGAGCCTGCTTATCCACAAAAAGTAGTACTATAAGTGAGATACAAAGTGAAATAGCGGATACTGCAGAAAATGCCAAATTAAAAGCGACTAAATCCAGTGATGATCTGCAAAACAAAGATGTAAGTTTGATTCTGTTTTTAAAGTATAAATAATCAGAACAGTGATCACATAGTTTTGTCTAACTTTATCTAATTCTGTCACACACAACCATCATTAAAAATATAGTTATTTTGCATCAGATCATTATTGATTGCAATACTTTGATCATAGTTTGTTATCTTTTCGTTCATACTTTATACTGTTAGTGGGCAGATGCTAACCTTAAGTAAGGAGAAAAATCTTCTACACACTGCCTACCATTTTTTCTATTTATTATCTGCCTAGTCGATAAGGTGCATGTAACATTCAAGTGTTATTCAATGTTCATGTTATTCAAAACAAGTATTATAAGTAAAAAAACAAAATAACTTTTTTGATAGTCAGTCTATGAGTTGCAAATTTTATACCAAGACTTGTATTATTCTTTACAAAATATCTAAATAACTGATTTTTTCAATTTATTTACATTTTCAGGGATCAATGTCAGCATTAGCAAGTAATTCCAATTTAATTGAAGAAAACGGAGACACAGATGATGATAAAGATTATTTACAGTCACCGGAACTTGTCAATAAAGAGAAACATGTGTTTATATTGAGTTCAGCCGGAAAACCTATTTATTCTAGGTTAGGTTATCTTTTACAATTATAATTTTTTTCATGTGTTACTTTTTTATTGCCTCATACACAGACACGCTATGGGCCACCAGATCGTTGAAAGTTGTGAAACAAACTATTGTCCTCATACAGACAAAGTAACAACTCATATTTTTTTCCTACAATTTGTACAAGTTACTACACATCTTGTATTAGAATCAAATACTGCACGAAAACCTCCCGCCAATCGCGCTCGACATCTGATTAGTAGGGGTGACAGGACGCGTTCGCGATTGTCGCCCACGTACCGCCCCGTCACCCCCGGACGTCGAAGAGGCAGTCGTCCGTGAAACAACCACTGACTCCCTCGGTAGGCGGTAGAATCAAATACCTAAAACAGTTGGAATGTATCTCAAACATTTTACCATAACTCAGTCTCCTCTATCAATATGAGCCAAAAGGAATTCAAGAAACTTTTAACAGTGTATTTTTACATGACTATTTTTCTACGCAGTATTCTATTTTAGTGATATGCATGAAAGTTTTCTGTTTAAAAGCTCCTCTTACAAATTGAACTTTGTTTTTATTTGTGTATTTTTTAATGGCCCCAATCGCGTGTTAATGTACACGCAGTCTGATTCCGGCAATGTCGAGTTTTAAAGAGACACGTTGAAGTTTAAAGACAATATGGCCGGTTTCAGGAATTAAGTGTTAGATATTTTAAAAAGAAAATGATCGGTATATCAAGAGGAACAGCTCTGTATTGTAATCTATTTCCCAGCATATATGTATTAGTATTGACCAACAAAGTGATGCGCCACCTAACAGATAAAAACGTACACAAATATTGAAAAAAAACACAACAAATAATTGAGAATAATAAATCAAACTATGAAACTTTATTATGTTTAAACAAACCAAAATACTTTCAGGTACGGTAACGAAGACAAATTAGCAGGACTTTGCGGTGTAATACAAGCTCTAGTCAGCGTAATAGAGGAACAAAATCAAGATATACTCCGATCTATCAACACGAAGGATTGCAAAGCAGTGTTCCTTGTGAAAGGACCTTTGATTTTAGTCGCAGTTTCTAAGTCTAATGAGAGCGAAACTCAATTAGTTTTGCAGCTAACGTAAGTGATATTTTTATGAGTATGTAGGCAGACATGAGCTATCTGATCATATGTTAACGTCGCTCATGGGTCTTTGCAATGTCAGGGGACACTGGAAATGTTAAGATTTTTTTTTTTTATTGCCTCGTAGGCAAACGAGCCAACAGGCCACCTGATCGTAAGTGGTTACCATCGCTCATGAACCTCTGCAATGTCAAGGGACATTGAGGGGTCCCTACCTACGACCTAACTTTAAGGACCCTCCTCAAGCCTCGATTGAACAAAGACAAGTCTAATAGCACTCTGAAGAGGGGAGCTCATTCCATAGCCGGATGGTGCGTGACAAAAAAGTGTTCCTGAAACGGACCGTGGATGACCGCGGTGGTTCCATATAGTAAGGATGAACTCCACCTCTTTTGAAGTTACTAGAGATTTAGGAAACAATAAATGGCGAAGGTCCAATATAACTCCATTCCTATCGGCTTCCCCTTCGTTAGACTAACAAGATATAGCAATAGGAAGTCTGTTAGAGCAGCTCATGCTAATTCAATGAAAATTAAATTTACCTTTTGTATCAATCTTTTAAATAGTTTACTCTCAAGGAAAGCGGTAATTTTTCACTCACTTGAAAAAAAGAGTATTTGTTTGTACTCTGCAGTAGTCAATAAGTCCTTCAGTCAGTCACGTCAATACTGAGAGCTATGATATCGTCCTGTGTGATTTGACGCCATTTTGTACGATTTGAAGCTTCATGCATTGCATTGTAAATAAGTAATCTTTGTTACTTTGTTTTTTTTTTGACTGTAGAAACAATATTAATGATAATAGTTTTACTGCTACTGAAACATTAATTCCTACTGAATATAATAATGTGGCGACCAATAATAACGCGCGAAATCCTGAATCGCGGTTACGACATTTGCAGAAATCTTGACGTGATCAGAAGGTTGCGTATTCAAATCATGTCGGGGTCACCAGTTTGTGAGCTATCAGTGGTATAAGGCCAAAGGGAGATCTCTGACTGGGTGAGGTAGTGTATGCCCGGCCAGGCCGAAGTCCACTGTAGTAGATTTCAGATGTCGTATATATGCCAAGATTTCTGCAAATGTCGTAACCACGATTCAGGATCTCGCGCATTATTATTGGTCGCCATTATACTATAAAAAACATTAACTCTTACAGATATGCCTTCAATCAAATAGTGTCATTACTAACACTAACGCAGCTGAATAGGATATTTGAACAGAGAAGGAATTATGATTTAAGAAGATTGCTGGCCGGAGCTGAAAGACTGATTGATCATTTACTTGTGTTTATGGAGAAAGATCCGGCATTTTTATTAGGTAAGTTGTGGGTGTCTCTCTTCTCTTTCTTTTATTTTTTGAAGTGTAGTTTAATTTAGGCCAATAAAACTAACAGTCACTGGACTGATAATTAAAACAAACAAACTATTTATTTTAAACTTACTTATTTTAAACTTTCTAAAACCAAAATTGTGTTGTTTATTATCGCACTGATTCGCACTATCCAACACTGAAATATTTTTTTAAATCTGACCAGCTCTAACACTATAGCGTTCAAACAAACTCTTCAGCTTTATAATGTTAGTATAGCTTTAGACTCATATATTATATTATTTCAAGGAGACAATGCATTTTTAATCAAATTTAACTTTGAAGTTTAACACAGAGGTTCAATGGGTATCTTCTACCCTCTCCTTTTTTTCATCTTGTCTACATTATGACCATGTTGATCAGCACCATGTTTTTTTAAATGTACTTTTAGGTGCGGTCCGATGTCTTCCATTGCCAGAAAAAGCGCGCGAAAACATCACAAATGCTATAACAACGACTTGTCATAAAATCAAAGATTTAGTATTTGCTATAATGATAGCCGGAAACCAGTTAATTACTTTAGTTAGGATGAAAAAATACACTTTACATCCTTCTGATATACATTTATTGTTTAATTTGATAAGGAGTTCGGAGTCTTTTAAAACTGCTGAAAGTTGGACTCCTATTTGTTTACCGAAATTTGATGCTACGTAAGTTGAAGTATTGTTTTTTTTTTTATTATTTTTGGTCAATGGTTACGAAATCTTATAGCCTATTTTTTCGTTTGTAAAATAGTAAAGTAAATGAGATTAGTTTTCGTTTTATTAATAATGATTGCAATTTTTATTGGTTAACTTAGTATAATAGTTTAACTTTATAGTTACTAGTTTTTACAGTCACATTTATGCTAAATTGCAAAATTAAGGAAAAACAAAAAAAAATCAAATATTGCATTTCAAAAAGTACACCAGCATTCTAAATGAAATTTTGTATCTCTATTAGTTAAGCCATATTCAAATAACTAGATCACTTAAGATAGAGTACTTAATTTGTATTCAATAAAAAAAACCTAAAATCATCTTATTAAATTTTGCAGAGGTTTCTTACACGGTCATGTATCATACATTTCCGAGGACTGCCAAGCTTGCCTTCTATTACTAACCGTACAACGAGACGCGTTCACAACTCTATCGCAAGCAAAACATACAATAGCAGAAAAAATGAGACGCAGTAACTGTTTAAATGCAATAAATAATGCCCTCAATAGAAATGAAGATTTATCGACGACAAATCCTTTAAAACACATAGCAATACCGGAAATAAGACATTTTATGTACAAATGTAAATCGACTGCGCAATTATTTACCTCAGATCCGATTAGTTTGGATCGATTGCAAGATTATCGATTACGGCATAAAGAGGGGGGCGATGTTGTCGATAAGAAAATATCGAAGTTGTCTGATATCGATTATGTTAGGAATTATAGAAGGTTTTGTAATCAAATACATTGTACTTCGACGCCTGCTAAACTTATTTTTAGGTCCAGTTCACAGGATACAATATTGGCGTGGGTAAGTATAGTTTTTTGAAGTACCCTCAATTTAATTGTAGTTCAAAATTTTTGCTTAAAACCTTTACTTTAATTAACTACTACTTCTTGATACTAAATACTTTAATATTAAGTTATCTAAACACATGAATAAAGTTAGAATGATTGTTTGTAAATTAAATAATATTTTTTATTACAAAAAATTAAAAAATATTTTTTTTTCTAATTTTTATTTGTCTGTCCGTTTGTTCTGATCATGAGCCTTTATTAGCCGATAGCTAATGTATTAAGGAGAAACATACCTATTTTTTAGGCGTAAAAACATCTCCACCTAGATAAAATTCTGCAATTATTTAGTTTTAAAATATAATTACAGGTCACAAACGGCTTCGAATTGTACGTGACATTCGATCCTTTAATGGAAAAAGATCATGCTATAAAAGCTGTCGATCGATTACTAAGATGGATCAAGAAGGAAGAGGAAAGAATATTTATAATGAACGCGCCTACATTCTAGCCGAGGTCGTTCTTTAGTGGCATATTAAGATCTGGTAGTAGGAATTCTAGTACTGAAGACGTTCTCGCCACTGAAGATTTGCTGTGAGTTTTAGAGGTTATTTATTAATATAAAAATACTCGAAAAAGTGTAATGTAATATTTGTAAGTAAAATAGGATATTTGTGAAAAACGTTTGAAATAGAAATAATGGTATTTTTGAAATCACTTCTCACAGGCATTGTTAGATGTAGTTTTGAAAAATATCATGTGGTTCTCTCCATGGAACTAAAACATCTGGAATCAACATCACAAAAAACTTATGTATGTGTGCAATCGCCACTTACTAATGTCAATATGCCTTTTATTCATGTGCCATCGGCATACTTCCGATTGGCTTCACTTCTGTTTCCAGAAGGTTTAGTTCCATAGTTGGAGCAAATGGACGAAATAATGGCAATTTGAATATAATAAAAAAATAAATTTAATACTCTTGGAAGTAAAAATCTACAAAATGTTATAAACATTTTTTTTTTTAAATCGTAATAAACAGTACCTACCTGTCAGTCTTAATTAGTAAAGTTATAATAATGAATTATCTAAAAACATTTTTAATTATCGAGTTATTACAGCAATTATAACTAGCCTGACAACATTATCTCAGCCAATGTATATTCATAGCAAACTTCACATTCATTTTAAGATTAAAATATTCATTTACATTTAATGGCTATTATTGGCCTAAGTTAGACAATATCCGTGCATTATTTTTTTTTTGCAAAATCAATATTTATTTTCACTAATTTCATTTATACTGTATTATATCAACCCATTACTGATCAGCTGGTCTCCTCAGTAGAGGTATAATAATTTTAGGATTTATGTCAAATTCTCAGTTAAAAAAATTACAGTAAAAATTAAAAAAAAATGCACCATAAACATAGTATAATAAATCTATGGTTTGCACTTAATGTGAAAACTAAAAAATCACGCCTTATATAAGTACAAAAATATTTTAAAGTTTAGCCTTAATTGTATTTATGTAAAATATATTAATAAATTCGGACACCAAATTAATAGGTTCCTAGGGTTGTTGTTAGAATATCTAAAAGTAAAACAAAATGCTTCAAAATTAGAATGTAAAATTAAATGAACTATTTTATAAAGACATTTATTTGTAGTTCTGTGATTAGGACAATTTATATTTATTTATTTTTTTACCATTTCATCTAAATTATTCTTTAAAAAACTATTATTAATGTTTTAACTAATGAAACTCTTTTAGCCTCTATACAAAATAATTCAATAAGTTTGGCAATTTAGTAAACTCAAAAAAAAAAAAAAAATGAGTGGTCCAAAAGGTGAAATATTTTTTTTTGTTTTTTAGTTTTTGAGATATGCCTTTTTCATTTTATTTTAAAATGGTCGACCTAACTATTGAAAATAACTTTTTCTTTGTGAAATAATCTACTTTTTGGATGTCACCTTTTGGACCACCCTTTAAACAAGGTGGAATTTTTAAACGCTCCCATGGGAAAGAATCGAAATAATTTTTGGCTGTTTTACCTGAAAGGAAACAATGCTTTATTGTTATAAAAGAAACAAGCGTATTCATAGATTTAAAAAAAAATGGTACACCCGGGAATCTGTCTTTTCTTTGATTAACCGATTTTGAAGATTTTTTATCTGAAACACGCTTGCGCATTTCTAATTCGAATTTAATCGAGATTTGTCGAGTACAAATTCCACCCTGTATAATAATATGCCAAAAGTTGGCCACTACTGATAAAACTATTGATGAACTTCTAGTAAAATTTGTTTAAATTCCATATTTACATTATTTTGATATTAATTTACTCATTAAATATTTAGTTTCATGCATTTTCAACGAGTTCTTACCACGATATTTAATTAATTGAGTTGTCTCGATATGATATCTGGTACGACCCAAAAGCGAACGAGAAAGAGGGTAGACAGATTTGTTTGCTCGTAAATCGACCCGCAGTATCCAGTCTTCTCGTGATCATGACGTTTGCAACAACGTTGAAATATCGAGACAACTCTAATTAAATATCGAGACAACTCTAATTAAATATCGAGACAACTCTAATTAAATATCGTGGTAAGAACCCGTTGAAAATGCATGAAAGTATTATAGAAAACCGCGAGTGTCATGAAATATTTGCTCATTAAAATGAAACGTTATAGTTATTAAAATTGTTTTTAATCTTGTTATTGTAATTACTATTATATATTTGTTATAAATTAGATAAATTAATAATTAGGGGTGTGCGAATATCGTTCGAATCGAATCGAATCGAATATTCGTATTCGATTCGGAACGAATAATTCGTGAGTTCGAATTATTCGCACACCCCTATTAATAATACTTCAAGTACTTCTAAAAGTCATGTTTTTGCAAACAGTATTTAAATTTTACAAATATTGTTTACTTATATCCAAAGCTTTTAAATAAGTATTAATTAACAATACCTAGCAAAATTTAAGTATCTACACTTTATTTTGGGTAAATTGAGTTTTCATATTAGTAATATTTGAACTTCGAACAACTCGTAAATTTTTCAAAGCTATGACTTGTCCTTCTTCGATGATGGTAGTTTCACATCGGCCTATTAATTTTACTCTGTATGAGCGACGGTAACCACTTGAATGTGAATGGAATAACCATCACTCATTCGTCGTCAGTTCCAATTAAATTATTTACTGATTCTGTTACCACTGTATGCCGATCGCGCGAACTACAACCCGCGCGAGTTAACTCTGCACATAAAAGGAATGCGAGCCCCTACCGTCTTCCTTGCCCTTCACGCTCGTTCGCCCTACGCGCTCAGTAGCGATAGCATATTTGTTGATTTTGCAGTCTTTGAATAATAGTCGAGTATTTAGAGAGTTATTATTCTAATTCGTAGTCCATATGTATCTATTTAATTTCAAAACGTCATGAGTGAAGTCTCTATAATATTATGATGCCTTTTCATCGAAATTACCTTGTATTAATATTTAAAATAATGTCATTTTTTATTATCTTATCTTAACGCTCTTTTATGCAAACGGTATCGTCCGAATGACGTCACAGACCGAGGTGCAGAGTTAACTCGCGCGGGCTATACATGACGTCGGAGGGTGCTGATGACACTCAGTTCGTTTAGCAAAGTAATAAAATACTATACAGACGAGTTCATTAAAACTTCATTTTGTTTTTCATGATGTTGATTCAGAATGTAGTCAAGAGTCAAGCACGAACGGCATACTTTAAACTGGCTTCATTCTCATGTTGATTCTATGGTATGTGTAACTCAATTTACCTAAATTGTATAGTATCAAATACAGGGTGGATCTGTAACTTTGGACAATCTGACGTGGGGTGAATGAACTGTCGAAATACAACTTAGCACCATTTTTATTTTTTGGATCGGTTAAACTTTTTTTTCTGATATTGTATGGAAAATATACGACTATCGTTGGTGTGTTTGTGTGGTTTTAAGTTTTATTTCAACAGGTCATTCACCCCACGTCAGATTGTCCAAAGTTACAGATCCACCCTGTATGTTATTAATTAAATTATTGTACATAATGTACTTACTGCATGTTATAAATAAATATTTTAATGAACAAACTGTTGTAATATTAATCAATGATATTTTTTTATAAAATAAAAGTACATAATTAAATTTGGTTGTTTTATTTCGTTTTTTTGAAGAATTACTAACTAGGAAATCCATGTTCAAGCTTGCTGCTTTAATCCGTATTAATAATAAAACAGAAGGGTTTGTTTGTTTGAATGGGATAATCTTAAGACTGGTTTGATTAAAAAAAATGTCATTGTTGGATAGTCTATTCATCAAGGAATTGTATATCCCTTTATGATGCAGGAATAACGCAGGTCAGCTAGGTAATAAATCAACATCATATAACCTCATACTGGGTTCTGGCTTCAGATGCTGAGTGTGAGCAATTGGAAGGTTTTGGTGCGGTTCAACTCCTACATTCCAAATAAAAAAAATCAATAAAATAAAACAACAGTATAGTACTAAAATTACTTTATTAATGTCTCCTATCTCTTCTCCTATCATCATGTCTATCTCTTCTCTCCTTATCTCTATCTCTGTCTCGTTGTTCTCTCTGGCGTTCTCTATCCCTTTCTCTTTCCCGTTCTCTCTCTCGTTCCCTTTCCCGCTCCTTTTCTCTTTCTCTTTCCCTTTCCTTTTCCCGTTCTCTGTCTTTTTCCCTTTCTCTGTCCCGTCTCCTGTCTCTGCTTCTTGATCTATCTCTTTTTCTATCTTTGTCACGTCTGTCGCGATCTCTTGACCTGAAATATAGGTAGAGTTATAGATTATGGTTTATAAAATTAATTGATGGTATTTCTGGTGTATTCTTCAGTTTTAAGATTTAATTTATTCCTTATTTTGAACACACTCATTAGAATAGTATCTGTTTTGTTCAATGACCATACTATTTTATTGAAAAAACTTATTCAAATTTTTCATCAGTTTCACCAAAATGTGTATTTGGGACTAATCTCAAATTACTTGAGCTGAGCAGGTTTGATGTATGTATTTACTAGGTGACCCGCGCAACTTCGTCTGTGTTACAAAGGGGTTCAAAATTGTAGCCTATGTGTTATTCTGATGTATAAGCTATAATATTGTGGTAAAGTTTCATTCAAATCCATTCAATAGTTTTTACGTGAAAGAGTAACAAACATACATCCATACGTACAAACTTTCGCCTTTATAATATATATTAGATTATGTTCTTCCATTTAAATTAGATAAAGGGGAATGGAAGAAAAAAAAATAGGTTATACTCCACAAGTTGCGTAAATTTATGTGCAGTTATAAATATAAACTTTAATCAAGAATCCCACATATTAGATGATTTTACATTTTAATAAGTGGAGTATGATGCAATCAGTTTTCTCTGCAGAGTTCTATCCAGTAGGCTTGTAAGTAGTTTAGAATCAAATACAATTTACCTGTCCCTCTTTCTGTCTCTGTCTCGTCTATCTTTCTCTCTCTTGTTTTCTTTGGCTTCAGTATCGACGACTTCTTCATCAGACGGCATTTCCTCATCCATATCATCGTCCAGAGCGGAAATCTTCGGTTCGATCTCACTGTTCTGTTCTAATATATGGCGTTTCTGAATCCGCGGTAATATTATATCGCACAGTCTTTCTTCACGGAGTAACTCATCTATAAACTCATCCATGTGAACTATTTCGAACTGGCCATCTCGATTTTGCCGCCTAAGTTTTCTGTTGTCGTTGTAAAGAGGTTCCAAATACTTGTAACAGTCAACTGAAGTGCCGGTAAGGCGCATGTAAAATGCACCAAGAGCACGAACGTATTTGAACTCCTCGTTCTTTATGAACTCAACCACAATGTCTTTTTCTGGCTGTATTTGAAGCATTTTTAAAACTAAACACAAGTACGGTGTGGGGTAAATAAAGCCGCCGTGCACGCCGCCTACATAACGCAATTCCATCGCCTTGTCTACAACTAATTCTGCGGTTAGAGCAAAACATTCTTCTTTCCAATATTTTGAGTCGTATATTCGGGATCTGATGATCTTTTCTATTAAATATTGAGGATTTGTACCGCGAATTGATTTCGCGTCCTTCACGGTGCGGTTCGCCATTTTTTGTTGTGACGTTTGACATTATTTGACATAAGCTTGTAATTGTTTGAATTTTTTTTCTTATAAAAAAGACACAATTTGTCGTTTAAACTTATCTAATTAAATTTATTTAAAACATTTTTTCTTGAAAAAACCGGTTTATTATTCTTTTACGAAGCCAACAACAGCGTTTACAATTTAAAACAAATTTAATCTGAAATTAAATCATCACGAATACTGGAAAGTACAGAATACTTCAATTTAAATTTTTGTAAGCTCTTTGATTGGTTTCTTTGCTAGAAAAAATCAAAATGTCAACTAAAACAAAACTGTCAAATTCAAAAACCAACAATTTTTTTGTAACAATTTGAAAAATTCCGTTTCCTGAACGAAACAAAATACGCAACTGGAATAAATTGAAAAGAAAATAAACGTAAATACTGCTGTAAACTTTGTGTGTGTTTAACAAAACATGGGAAGAAAAAGAGCGGCAGAAACGGAACCAATGGAGGTCGACGAAAATCCATCAACAAGTAATGCCGCCAAAAAACCAAATGAAAGTCCTGATGATGATGAAGAATTTGATCACATTTCTGATGATGAGGAGGGTGGTATGCGTATCGGAGACATTTATATACCACCGGCTCCTAAACCTGCACTGACTTTTGATGCCACTGGTCCAAGGTTAATAATTACCCACATAGTGAATGAAAACTTCAAGAGTTACGCGGGAGTTCAAGCCTTAGGACCGTTTCATAAGGTAATTTGATCCACATTTTTGATAGCTCGTATTTAATACGCCTGAAATGTTAGTTAAGTATAGTTTAAAAAGAGCAAGACATTTTTAATTCAATTAATAAGTAATCACTATTTTAAACAAAACAAAAGTATTCTATCCAGAGCAATATTAATATTTTTACTTCCTGTTGCGGTCTTTTAAGAAACTGTTTTTTTTGTTCAGAGTTTCACATCAATTATTGGTCCAAATGGCAGTGGTAAGAGTAATGTCATAGACTCCATGCTCTTTGTATTTGGGTACAGAGCCTCGAAAATTCGGTCCAAGAAAATATCAGTGTTGATACATTCGTCAAGTAAACATCCGAATATCAATAGTGCAAATGTTGCTGTGCATTTCTGTCAGATTGTCGACGGGGTAAGAGTTTTAAAGTGTTTTATTAGTTCTTTAAAAAGTTGTAATTATTGTAAAGGTAAAAAAAATCATAATTGCAAAGAATTTAAGCAAAAATATTAATGTACACACAACATGAAAGAAAAAATTTTACATAACTACTTTTTGTAATTTTAGACTTTAATTCAAATTCAAAACCTTTGTTAAAAAATTATAAATTAAATTTAGAATCAAAGAATAAAACAAAAAGAAAATATTGCAGCCAACAAATTAAAAAAATTAACATTTCTAAAGCTAATCCTAATATTTACAGGAGGGTGATGAATACACAATTGTGCCAAACAGCGAGATTGTTGTCTCGAGAACTTGCTTCAAAGATAACTCATCATATTATACGTTGAATGGAAGAAGAGTGCAGTTCAAAGAGGTCGCCAAGATGTTACGATCGCACAACATTGATTTAGATCATAATAGATTTTTAATATTGCAGGTAATGATTTAATTTAACATTATTTTTGGTTGTTTTGTAAACAGAGTAATCTATTTAATTAAATTTGTTGTGCGCAATGCAAAATCCAAGTTTTGTATGATAATTAACAAAATTACTAAAGCCTTAATTTTGGCAAAAAATAATTAATTTTTTTTTACAAATATCTGTTAACACATTGAACCATATTCATATTCATGATTATACAGGGTGGAATTTTTAATGTCACCTCACAAAAACTAAATTCCATATATGTAATGAAAATAACCTAACCAAAATAAATTGTTCAAAGTAGAGCACCTTTATTATTGAAAAAAAAAAGAATAAATATAATATTGAACACCCTGTATACTAGTAAAATATTTTAGGGTGAAGTGGAACAGATTGCTATGATGAAACCGAAAGCACAGACCGAGCATGAATCTGGAATGTTGGAGTATTTAGAGGACATTATTGGTACTTCTAGGTATAAAGTAAGTATTTATGTTTAATATATTTTTACTAAAAGTAGAAACACTGTGCAGGTTAAAGTTTCTTTTGAAGCATATATTTTTTTATATTTCAACATCTTATTTATTTATTTAAATCAGACCATACAGTAAGTCCATAGATGTTAATAAATATTAAATGGTATTATACTGTCGTAGTCACACATCACAGCTCACACAATTTATAACACATTAACAAAGTGATTCTTGTGTAATAACATACACCTATTTAATAATGGGCAGTCCAGCCTCATAGATAAGGTGGTCAGGATAGTGTTGCCGCTGCCACGGACACGACTCAGCAGGGAGCAACCTAGCTCTTATGATGATGTGAAAGTCATCTTAAAAAAAAAAATTACGAGAACATTATTTAGTAAAACTTTGTTAAAAGTAGTTTAAAATTCCAATAACATGATCCCTAGCACAGGGTACTATAGTAGTAAATGATTTGGTCTTTATCTTTAAATAACAAAGAAATTGAATTAATAAAAATTTTTAATCAATTCTATTAACAACATCGTAAACTCAACATACCTCATCAAGGGGACGGCGCGACGGAAAAGAGTGCCTTGGGCGTAACGCGTCGCGCCGTCCCTCATAACCCCGTGCTGGGTTCTGGTCTCAGCCGGGGTTCGGACGCTGAGTGTGAGCGGTTGGAGGTTTTAGTGCGGTTCAACTCCCACATACCGGTGATTTCCTTCAACTAAAAAAACAACATACTTCATCAGTATCTCAAACATTAACCAGTTCAGTAAGGTCTAAAAACTCATTCCCAGGAACCCATAGAAAAATTATCCATAAAAGTTGAAGAATACACTGAAGTAAGAAAAGAGAAGTTAAACAGGGTCCGTCTTGTAGAACAAGAGAAACAAAAACTGGAACAACCGATGAGAGAGGCGGTAGAATTAATGAATCTAACTAATGTTGCTTTGAGAACACGGAATATGCTGTTACAGAAATATATGTGAGTAGACGAATTTAGGGTATAGTGCCCAGTTTTTCATAAAATAGAACTTATATTATTTTTTGAATTTAGAATTCTGTTGTATACATTATTCTTCTGTTGATAGTTAGTATAGAATTGTCCCTAATCTTCAATAATGTTACGAAGTATAATATTATGAATAAACGCACACCTTTTTTTGGCAATTTACTTTCAATCTTTCAAGATTAAATAACTGAGATTAATAATTTTTCATTTTAGCCACGAAATTAACAAAATAATACAATCAAAAGAACAAGAGATGGTAGAATTGAAAGAAAATCTCGCGAAAATAGACGAAAAATTATCAAAAATTAATGAAGAATTGGGAGAAAAAACGAATACATTTAAAACTGGGACACAGTAAGTACACAATAAGGTTCAATTTACCATACAGGGTGAAATTTTGAAACGAAAAGTTATCCAAATAGTGACTTTAGCATTTTTTTGTGAAAGGAAACATTATTTTACTTTTGAAAAGACACACAACTGCATTTATAGTTTATTCAGACACTCGCGGTTTTCTATAATACTTTCATGCATTTTCAACGGGTTCTTACCCAACGAAAATTCAATTAATTAAATATTGTGGTAAGAACCCCTTGAAAATGCAAGAATGTATTTATAGTTTTTTTCAATCTCTTGGGGAATCGAACCTTCTTAAATTCGATAAAATCACACCCTGTACTTTTATTGCATCAATCTATTGACTGACTTAAAATAATATAAAGTCTCAACAAAATAATTTAAATTAAACTTTTTAGAAAATACGACAAATTACGCAAGAAAAAAGATGAGATAGCGGAAAAACTGCAGATTTGTAAAAGGAAAATGGTGACTGTCCAATCTGATAGTACGCAGTCGACGAAAAAGAAGAAAAATCTAGAACAACTACTTGAACAGGAGAAAGGAAAACTAATTGAATTGGAACTTGTGAGTATATTGATCTGGTAGTGTCTTTGATAGTAGTTTCAGTCATAGATAAGCACTTAAATACTTTCATGCATTTTCAACGGGTTCTTACCACGATATTTAATTAATTGAGTTGTCTCGATATTTCGTTGTTGTTGCAAACGTCATGATCACGAGAAGACTGGATACTGCGGGTCGATTTAAGAGCAAACAAATCTGTCTACCCTCTTTCTCGTGGGCTTTTGTGTAGTACCACTGGAACTCGAACTCACATTACGACACACCACACTCACTGTATCTAGAAGACTCTCTGAGCATGAACCCGCGAGTGACTGTTGTGTTTAACACTGGATTCCACATACTCGATAATCCAGTCTTCTCGTGATCATGACGTTTGCAACAACTTTGAAATATCGAGACAACTCAATTAATTAAATATCGTGGTAAGAACGATGAAAATGCATGAAAGTATTATAGAAAACCGCGAGTGTCTGAATAAGTTTATAAGTACTTAAATGTTTTCAAGAAAGTTTGCTGAGATAATTTTCTATTCACAAACACACAAACATATAAAGTAAAAAAATACGCTGATACAATCAATTTGTACTTAGAAACATACATACACACATAAAATGAATTTTGAAAAAAAAAAACCTACACAATATGCAAAAACCCATTTAATAAATTACTTGATTAAGTTCCAAACTTATCTTAAATTTTACTAGTCCATACTAAAAATTCTTATTATTTTTCATCAGATTCCCGAGAAAAACGAGAGAGAAATTAAAGATTGTGAAAAATTGCTGATAAAACATAATGAAGCCAAGAAATCGGCGGAAGAAGAATTACAAACTGCTGTGGCTGGTGTCAGGTAAAAATAATAACAAAAAAATCTTGAGAGGTGACTGGAGAGACACACGTTTTAAACTAACTAATTATTATAACTTAAATAAAATATTTTGATCACAGCGCCATCTAGCATTAATCATATAAAACAAAATAAGGAATTGTTTTAAAAGATTTTAATCACAGCGCCATCTAGCGATAATCATCTAAAACAAAAAAAGTGTCGTGACAACTTTTTCATAAGAATTTCCGTCTAGCCCCCTTTCGATAACGCGCGATAAGGAACTTCGTTTCAAAAGTGTTTTTCTTTGAAAATGATACTATTATCAAACTTTATTTTTTGCTTAAGTTAATTAATTCGGTAATATTGATGATTTTATTTTGATGAGTAAATTATACTTGAGAGGTATTATTTTAAGTCAGAGTATGCAATTTTACAACATTTACATCTTACAATGTATTTACAAATAATATGAATGTGTAGTGTTTATCAATTAAGTATATTATCAATATTTTTTTCTTGTTGTGTGTTTAAGTATGCAATGCACTTTTGCTTGTATGAACCGCACGCCACTGTTGATTTCTTTTTCATTTACAAAGGTTTAATTTAAAAAAATAATTAGTAGTGAATAAAATAATATTGAATACAAACTAACTGTATTTAGGTTGATTATTATTAAAACAATTTTAATTTCAGAGCTAAAACTCAAGATCTTCAAGAGAAGAAAGATAAATTGCAATCCAAATTAATAGGATTAAAGAACATTGTAGATGAAGCGAATAAAAACTTCAAATTGGCCGAATCAGAGCTAAAAATATATTTAAGTACCGAACAGAAAGAAAATACCAAACTTACTAATATGAAGGAGGCTTATCAAAAAGCTGTTGCGGATTTGGAAGAGAAAAAACGGTAATTTACATATTTCATTGTTTATATTAGTTTGTGATTCTTAAATTTGTGAAAACGGATGAAAATGTGGATAATAATTAGGGGTGTGCGAATATCGTTCGAATCGAAGTTCAACGAATATTCGAATAATTCGAAAAGTTTCGAATATTCGTCGATTAATATCTTTAATAGGCTAGATGTCTACAAAATAGTCGTAGTCGTCGTAGTCGAATTCGATACTATTCGAAATTCGGCGAATTTCGAATAATTCGATTCGAGTTTCGAATCGAATATTCGTATTCGATTCGGAACGAATAATTCGTGAATTCGAATTATTCGCACACCCCTAATAAAAATGTATTTTTAAATTGATTTACACATGAAAAAATATTTGTGTGATATTTTCATTACATTAAATAAAATGTGTTTCATTCAATGTATTAATTTTTCTATGTAATAAACTAAAATTGTCTAATATCAATGACTTGAGATAGCATAAATTACGACCTAAAAAGACTTTAAATTAATTAAGAATGGTAGTTTCTTTGTAATGATTATTATTAAATTATTCAGTATTCATTTATTTGCGCATTTTTTAGATTATATTTAAAAAAAAACAATCACAAAAAAATAATTTTAAATATACAATATAAAAAACAGACGGCCACCCACTGAAGACGAGGTCTACGACCCAAGCCATCAGTGGTCAGGGCTCAAGAGAGAGGAACCTCCTCACAACATGCACCGTGTCATCAACGACCGCCGCGCTGAATCAGGCGCCACCCGCCCCCAGCCGGGGAGCGAAAGCTTCTCTAGATGACGGTCGAAGCTTTTCGCTATTAGACCGTGCACAGATACAACGAAAAAATAATAAATTATATTATTAAATTTGTAATGATTAGGGATATAATAACATTAATTCATATTTAACATAGGCTACTTGAAGAATTATCAACAAGTGTACCATCTGACGAGAAAATGTTGATGCAATTGAAGACACAGTTAGAAGGCTTGAAACGTGAAGAGTCTACCGTATCGAGTGAGGCTAGGACTTTAAGGTAAATAATTTATTTTAATAGAAACACTTTATCTATATTGTTATAAAGACACACACGCAAAGCCAAAGACATGAGAAAACATTACACTCCATTGTTATTGTAAAAAAAAACAAAATTTCCAAAATAAAAAACTTGAGGTGTCAAGGGACACCCGGATGGAACGAAGTTCCTTTCGATTAATTAGTGAGGGAATTGTAATAAAATTTTATATCTTTAAGTTATAATAATTAGTTAGTTTAATACGTCGCATTAATTATATAAAACAAAATAAGGAATTGTTTTAAAAGATTTTATTCACAGCGCCATCTAGCGATAATCATCTAAAACAAAAAAGTGTCGAGACAACTTTTCTCATAAGAATTTCCGTCTAGCCCCCTTTCGATAACGCGCGATAAGGAACTTCTTTCCAAAAACTTTCCTAAAAAACTTGTAAAAATGTTTTGTTTGAATTGTCATTTTAGGTTACAATTAGAAGAATCTAAGCAAGCGATGAGTGCTAACAAATCGCGTGGCAGAGTTTTAGACGCATTGATGAAAGAAAAAAGAAATGGCAATTTACCTGGAATATTTGGACGATTGGTAAGCAAATTATAATATCTCTAGATTTCAGTCAGAAAATAGTATTAAATAGCTTAAGTGTGGCGTGTAGCCCATAGAAGAAAATACGCATTGCATACACTCTTATAAAATTGATTTACTAATAAAAAAAATCGATTAAATGCTGTATATTTAGTAGAAGTATACTTATCATACCTATTATTTGTGTGTATAAAGCGTAAAAGTGTAATAAAAAAAACTTGAGAGGTGTCAAGGGTCACCCGGATGAAACGAAGTTCCTTTCGATTAATTAGTGAGGGAATTGTAATAAAATATTATTTAAAAGATTTTGATCAGAGCGCCATCTAGCGATCAACAAACAAAAGCATTTACTCAAACAAAAAAAGTGTCGTGACAACTTTTCCTAAGATTTTTTTCCGTCTAGCCCCCTTTCGATAACGCGCGATAAGGAACTTTGTTCCAATTGATTGCAAGATGTAAATTTGTAAAAGATTAAATTTGTGCATACCCTTGATCAAAATATACATGCACGCCACTTAGTCTTTGTATAAGCAAAGGTAAAGTTATAAAATTTGTTTTTTGTTAGTTTTAATGAAATAACTGTTTGTGTTAAATTTCGTTATTAATATCCAGATATTTCTGATGAGACCTGAGCCCAGCAATGCATTGTCACAGTACAGTGCAAATAATGTTAAATTCACCTTTTTGATAAAAAAATGAAAACTTGAGAGGTGTCATGGGACACCCGAATAGAACGAAGTTCCTTTCGATTAAAACGTATCTCATAAAAATTGTTTCCTTTCGTAACGCGCGATAAGGAACGAGTTTTAAAATAATTTGATCACAGCGCCATCTAGCATTAATCATATAAAACAAAATAAGGAATTATTTTAAAAGATTTTAATCACAGCGCATTTTAGCGATAATCGTCTAAAACAAAAAAGTGTCGTGACAACTTTTTCGTAAGAATTTTTTCCAAATAGCCCCCTTTCACAACTTCGTTCCAAAAAAAAAGCATCGGCATTTACCACAACAAATAATAATCCATTTCCAGGGCGATCTCGGAGGAATAGATCAGAAATACGACGTCGCCATTTCGACGTGTTGCGGGGCTCTCGATAATATCGTAGTGGATACTGTGGAGACTGCTCAGGCTTGCGTCGAATATCTGAAGCGACATAACGTGGGACGGGCCACGTTCATAGCGCTTGATAAACAGGAACATTTGAAGAGATATTATGAAGATAAACGGAATTAGTAAGTTTTTTTTGTCTATATAAAGTTAGGACACCGCGGTCATCCACGGTCCGTTTCAGGAACACTTTTTTGCCACGCACCATCCGGATATGGAATGAGCTCCCCTCTTCGGGATTCCCAGAGAGCTATGACTTGTCCTTCTTCAAACGAGGCTTGAAGAGAGTCCTTAAAGTTAGGTCGTAGGTAGCGACCCCTCAGTGTCCCCTGACATTGCAGAGGTTCATGAGCGACGGTAACCATTTACTATCAGGTAGGCCGTTGGCTCGTCTGCCTAACAGTGAATTTTTGAAATCTGACCAGTAGTTTCTAAGATATAGCGTTCAAACAAACAAACAAACTCTTAAATTGTATAATATTAAGTATAGATTTACATTAACATATTTTTGTCCACAGCCCCGAAGACGCACCACGTCTCTTCGATCTAATAAAAGTGAAGGATTCTCGAGTACTACCAGCTTTCTACTTCGGTCTCAGAGACACGTTAGTAGCCAGGGACTTGGAGCAAGCATCCAGGATAGCGTACGGAGCCACTCGGTACAGAGTCGTCACTCTGAAGGGAGATGTTATTGAGATTGCTGGTATGATATTTTAATTATTTAGTTATACTACAAAAAAATTAATTGATAATTGTTAATAATTTGGCAATTTAGTGGTCAATGATTGTCCGTATAGGATGTTAATAATTGTTTTATGGCCAAACTAGGTGACCCGCGCAACTTCGTCTGCGTTACAAAGGGGTTCAAAAATTGTAGCCTATGTGTTATTCTGATGTATAAGCTATATTGTGGTAAAGTTTCATTCAAATCCATTCAGTAGTTTTTACGTGAAAGAGTAACAAACATACATCCATACATCCATACATACAAACTTTCGCCTTTATAATATTATTATGATTGTAATCGTAAAATTTTATTTCAAAAAAAGCTTAAAAGTTGACAGCTGTACAATTACCATAGATATAAAATGATTAAGAAAATGATCAAATGACAACACCCTAGAATTTTATAAACTGGTATAAAACAAAGTCGCTAAGTTAAAACTAAGGAATGGATTTTAATGCGTATTTTTTGAATGAATAGTGATTTAAGAGGAAAGTTTATGTGTATACATGCGTGATTTCTATTTAAAGATTTAAAATGTTTATTCAGCCATAATTTACAATGTAACATACAATTGAAATTTACCTTTAGATCTTCACATTAGGTCAAGCTTGTCTCGTCGATATTACTAATACATTCATCAAACAAAAACAGAGAAACACTGCGTCGCCTCAGTGCTTGTTTGGCCAATCTGACATTTTTTAGGAAAATTACTTTACTTTATAAAGAATAAAATTTTCATCCGACTGGTAAAATATTTTTTTAAAATATTCAATTCTAAAACAAAAAAATCTCATTTCAATTTTTTTCTCAACACGGCACTTAACGATAATTCCGTGCTTGTTTGCTGTCTCCTGTAAAATTTGCTCGAGTGCAGATTGGCCAAACAAGCACTGAGGCGACGACTGATAATTTTATGTTTCAATGTAATGTCGTAAATAAACAACCTCCCCTTTTTGACACAGTTTAATGTAATTTTCTTCATTTAAAACTACTTTTACTCCTTACTCTTATTAATAAAATTGTTTTAACTAAGGTACAATGTCCGGCGGCGGTCGCAGTAGTATGCGGGGGAGAATGGGCAGTTCTGTACAACAGGACACCAGTCAACACGACCCCAGGGCGGTGCAAGCTAGCGAGGGGAAACTGGCACGATTGGAACAGAGGTATGAACATATTTTTATTGCCATGTAAGCAGACATGTAAACAGACCACTTCATCGTAAGTGACTCATGGACCTCCAGCAGCCAAAATTGATGTTAGGTACAAAAGTATAAAGTATAAAATCTTTATTATCAAAAACACAATACACACTTAAAGAAATCACAGTGGACCCCGCACTAGGTAATACCTGTATCGCGGGAGACCGATACGATTAACAATATATAAGTTTACAAAGGATTAGAACCAGGCAGAGTGAAATCTATACTTCTATACTAATATTATAAAGCTGAAGAGTTTGTTTGTTTGAACGCGCTAATTTCAGGATCTACTGGTCCGATTTCAAAAATTCTTTCACTGTTGGAATGTCCATTTATCGAGGAAGGTTACAGGCTATATTTTATTTTCAAAAAAATTAGGGATCCGCATGAAAATATCGAATATGTAACAAAAGGTGAAAAATCGAAAACTATTTATGCGTACGCTGCAAAAACTATTGACAATAGAACAAAATGATGTACTACGGGTTTTTAGGTCTTTTGAAGACAAACAAAAAAGTCCGCGACAGCATATATCTAACTATCATAGTTTAGTCACAATAACCGCTTTTATGTTTATAAAAAAAATATTTCGTCCCGAGCTTGAATTTAATGTTAAATGAGTAGCGTCATATTAACCCTTATCCAAATTAAGTATTATATTATCAAGAGTATTAATGTAGAAGTAAATTACTTTTTGTTTTATTCCAATCGGACTTTTCGTTTAGAAGTTATCACGAGTATAAGACGCAATGAATATGTGGGACACAGCGGGTCGCGCAAATAATAACGCGACGGCATTGCGAGTACTGTTTGAACCCCTTTGTAACGCAGACGAAGTTGCGCGGGTCAGCTAGTTATACTATAAAATACTTACACTGTTTTTTAGAACATCAATAACCAAAACACCAAGAAACAACTTTACCACGATCAATTACAAATTAAGAAAATTATACATCGAAGATTAAAATGAGCTTTTCCGTTTCGTCATAGTCGAATGGCAACAGCTTTTACATTTACTATTATTGTTTTATATTCTACTGGCTGAGCCGTGCAATTTCGTCTGCCTGACAAAGGGGTTCAGGCAGCACTATTAGATTTTAATAAGACCTACAAACCCGTACATCATTTTGTTCTATAATCAAGTTTTCGCAGAGCACGCGATGTTAGAAAGTTTATTACGGTATTTTTTTCACACCTTGGCTGCGTACATTATTGAAGTTTTAGAACGGATCTCTATTTTTTTTTTTCATAATTAAATGCTTAAAAAAATAATATTTCGTCTGCGTGAATTTTATTACCCGTTTTGTCGTTTTTTCCCGGCAATTAATCGAATATTTCTCTACATACAAACTTTCTCTGGACTTCAACGAATAATTCAAGACCAAAATTAGCCAAATCGGTAAAGGCGTTGAGTTATTATATCACAACGAAAAGTAGCATTGATTTGTATATATTTAGAGTTCATTCTTCTTTTATACGACTTAATTAATGTGTGTTGTTTTTCTAGGTTATCTGAACTTCGCAACGAACAATCTAACATAGAAGAGTCGTTATCCAACCTACAGAGGAGCACTAAAGAAGGAAAAACTAAATTGAATAAAATCAAAATTGAAGTGACCAGTTTGACGCAACAAATACCAGATATGGAGGTTAGATTCTCATTTAACTTTACACTTAACAGAAAGGGGTCTAGACGAAAAAAATTCTTACGAAAAAGTTGTCACAAAACTTTTTTGTTTTGATAATGCTAGATGGCGCTGTGATCAAAATATTTTAAAACTAGTTCCTTATCGCGCGTTACGAAAGGAAATAATTTTTATGAGATACGTTTTAATCGAAAGGAACTTCTTTCTATCCAGATGTCCCGTGACCTCAAGTTTTTAGTATGTCTATGTCACCGGAAGATATAAAGAACGGTTATATATAATTTTCCTAGGAAATTGATAAAATGACAGACTCGTTAAATAACAAATATGAAATAACAAAAACATCTGCTTTGATTGGTAGAATTTAGAATTGGTGTGTAGGGAAGTGACTTATTAACCAATCAAAACGCGGATGACGATTTCATATTTAAAATGTATTATTTAACGAGTTAAGTCTGTTAGTTTCTTCTTCTTCTTTATCAATTTCCGAAAATGTGTTCTTAAAATAGTACCATTAACGGCCATTTGTTATTCTACGTCAGTTTATCATTAAAATTAATGGTTCTTGTTGTTTTCCGGTGACATCTATATATGCAAAAAACATGCACGTATTTGAACAAAACTTTGTTTTATTTCAATAAATCTTAAATATTACAATATCTACTTAAAATCACAGAATCAAATAAAATCTCAAGAACGGAGAGCGTCTTCAAGCAAAGTCGATCAACAACGTAAAGGTGAGCTCGAGAATGTTTTACAAAACGCAGAAGAAAAACTGGAAGAGGCTAAAAGTAATGCTGGGGAGGTTAGTATTTATATACAGGATGTAATTTTAATGATATATTAAAGGTAATTTTGAGGTAATATACAACCACATAAACTGGCAAATTACCTTTAGTAAACGCTACTTAAATATTATCTATATTTATATCCGGATAAGCACAAAAAAAATCATCAAAATCGGTCAAGCCGTTTCGGAGGAGTATGGCAACGAAAACTGGGACACGAGAATTTTATATATTAGATGACAATCATTAAAATTTCTGCCAGTGTAAATAATAATATTTTACAAAAATAAAAACGACCGACTTCCATTTTTCAAGCATTGTCCAAAAATCCAAAAACTACCAGTCAAATTTTTATCAAAATATATGAGATGATGTCCGAAGTGTCTAATACCTAAAAAAAAACAATCATCGAAATCGGTTCATATGGAAAAGAAATACATGCAGATCCAAAAGTGCTTGTTCGATCTTAAATTAAATAGAACCTGAGTTTCACCATTACCTTTCATTTGACACCAGAATCATCAAACCGGTCTACCCAAATTAAAGTTATCGAGGAACAAACACAAAAAACAAACATTTAAAGAATTTAACATTTATTTACAGATTGAGCAATTAGTTCACGGAGTTGAAGCTCAAATTTCTTCGATAGCCGGAGGTAAAGTTAAAGATTTACAGAAGAAAGTCAATGAATTGGCTACGAAAATCGATAAAGTTTCCACGGAAATGACGAAATTAAAAGTAGCTATAAATACTAGTAAACGGTGAGTGTTTGAAAATATTTTTTTAAATTAGATTTTATATTAAATTTTGATCAAAACTATTTATATCTCTGTAAAACATGAGACAACAATAAAATGTAAACAAAATAATTTTTAGTATTAAACATCACATTTAATCAATTTTGGCTTAGTTGGCATAAATAAACAAACCAATTTCGGTTCATTTCATTATTATTCATTTTATTTTATTTTTTTCTATAGAAACGCCAAAAAATCTAAAGATAAAATAAACCAAATGGATGCAGATCTGAAAGAAACTGAGAAAACTCTAGAAAATCTTAACACGCAGAAGAAACAGTTGAAATTAGACACGGATCAATATCAAAAGGAAGTTGAAGAGGTATATGTCTACAAATAATTTATTGAGAACTAGCTGATCCTCGCAACTTCGTCTGCGTCAAAAATGGTGTTCAGGCAGCAGCTGTTAGATAGTCAATAACACCTACAAACCCGTAGTACATCATTTTGTTCTATAATTACTAGTTTTTGCAAAGCACGCGAGTTGAGATAGTATTTGGATATTTTTTTTCACTTGACATTATTGAAGTTTTGGTACGGATCTATATTTTTTCCAAAATTTATTACTTGTAGATAATGTAGCTTTCGAATGTTGAAAGAATTTTAAAACGAGCCAGTATTTTTTGAGTTGCGAGGATCAGCTAGTAGTTTTTTTTTATTGTTCCACGTTTTTTTTTTTTATTTGGAGGAAATCACCGGGCTATGTGAGAGTTGAACCGCACTAAAACCTCTAACCGCTTACACTCAGCGTCCGAACCCCGGCTGAGGTCAGAACCCAGCACGGGGTTGTGAGGGACGGCGCGACGCGTTACGCCCAAGACACTCTTTCCCGTCGCGCCGTGATCGGGCGTGGTTACCGTCGCTCATGAACCTCTGCAATGTCAGGGGACACTGAGGGGTCGCTACCTACGACCTAACTTTAAGGACCCTATTTGATCCTAGTTACCTTATCCTTAATTCTTATTTTTATTAACATTCTAATTATTTTTACAGTTAGAAGAAGAAATAAATGAAGGTACCAGTGAATTTTCTGAACTGAAACAGGAAATAGCTAAATTACAATCAAAAGAGAATAAACTGAAAAGCGAACGATTAGAAGCAGCTAACAGTGTTAATAAAATGGAGAAATCGGTTCAAGACTGCAAGAGTAAAATACCTTTGTGGGAGAAAGAGGTGTGTATATTATTCACTCAAAAGAGGAACTTATTTATTCATCTGTATTTGTTTGTTACCTCATAACTTTAAATTTGTCTGGACTGATTTGAATGATTCCTAGACACTTTGATCTTCTATCTTGGTTGTTGGGGTGGTGCCTGTAATCACCTGACACTTCGACCCAATCGGATCTTTTGTATCACGACCCCTTCCTTTATTCCTCGGCTTCAAAAAGTGATTGCATTAATTCTGCAATTCTTTTTGGCGCCAAGGACTTATACACGCATTGGTCCGGGTATCCTTCACCCAATGCGTTCATTCTTACCCTCGCCAGGCCGTCGCATGCACATAATATGTGATGCATTGATTCTGTGTCTTCTTCACAGAATCTGCAGACTGGGCTTGTAGCCAACTGTAACCTACATAGGTGCTCCCTGGTGGCAAAATGCCCCGTTAGGGCACCCAGGAGGTGTCTCAGTTTACTTCTACTAAGCTCAGATGCCTTATGTGAATTGGTTTTGCTTATGAACTCTTTCGAGTGTCTCAAGCCTGGTAGGGATCTCCATTCTATTGTGGATATGTTATCTGAGTATTCCCTCAATGCTGACCCTATTGTCCTCATTGATAATCCAGTGAAGGGTTCGGGTCCTATGGGGTCTTCTTCAGACCCCCTTCTTGCTAGTTCGTCAGCCTTCTCATTACCTTCGATACCTACATGGCCAGGTACCCATGTTAGTCTAACCTTATTGCGTCTTCCCAGCCGGTTAAGAGTGCGGATACAATCTCTTATCAGTCCTGATTCGACCCTGTAATTCATCAGTGCCTTCAGGGCTGCTTGGCTGTCGCTGAGAATGTGGATGTCCTTATTTGTGAGGCCCATGTTCACAGCTGCGCAGGCATATATTGCATATGTTTCTGCCTGGAAGACCGTCGTGTACTTACCAAGACTGTAGTGTAAACTATGCTCTTTGGAAAATACACCTGCACCTGTTCCCGATTCCATCTTGGATCCATCGGTGTAAAATAACAGGCCATCTTTAATGGATTCTATGAATCCATCTTGCCATTCCTGTCTGCTTGGTATGTGCAGACGGAAATTCCTGTCGAATATGTGTATGGGAGTTATCTTGTCGCAGATCATGTCGAGTATTCTGTCAAGGTTCCCATCACTTTCCCATGTCGTGTGTCTAGTTGTTGGTTGTTTATCATTCCATTGGCTGTTGATTTTCAGCCTTTGAAGTGCCTTCCTAGCCATCACCTGTACCTCTATGTGAAGAGGCGTCAGACCTAAGACTCGCTCCATCGCAGCTGTTGGAGTAGTCTTGAAGGCCCCTGTAATAGCCATGCATGCGAGCCTCTGCACTTTTCGCAGACCCTGAATGCATGTCTCTAGTTTTGCTCTAGGCCACCACACGATGCTGCCGTATGTGATCATCGGTTTAATCATCGTACTATATATCCATTGTAGGACCTTAGGTTTTAGGCCCCAGGTCTTTCCATAAGTGCTTCTGCACATGTTGAAGACCTTTACGGCTCTGTTGATTATGTTTCCTGTGTGCGATCCCCAGGTAAGTTTTTTATCTAGGGTTACTCCAAGATATTTTACCTCCTCTGAGACCGCCAATACGGTTCCGAACATACTTAAAGGTTTAAGATCTGTTAGGTTCCTCTTTCTCGTAAATGGTATTACTGTTGTTTTCTTTGGATTGACAGAGAGTTGGTTGTTGTTACACCATTTCTCTACAACTTGTAGAGCTTCTTGCATGAGCTCCGATACAGTGTTAGCAAATTTGCCTGACACCATGATCGCCACATCATCGGCGTATCCTATGGTATGGTATGGTCCACCGCTGAGTTCCTTCAGAAGTGAGTCCACCACTAGGCACCACAGGAGCGGAGAAATAACTCCACCCTGTGGACACCCTTTAGTGGTGAGTGCTCTTATCCCTTCGCTCAGCAGGCTGGAGGTGACCATTCTTCCTTTGAGCATGTTCCCTATCCATTTACGAAGGGTTTTGTTAATCCCATGCTCCTGAGCTGCTGCATCTATGGATTTGAAGGTGGTGCGATCAAATGCACCTTCAATGTCAATAAATGTTGCTAGGCAGAGTTCCTTCTGATCCAGTGCAGTTTCGGCCTTTGTTACCACATGATGTAGCGCCGTTTCAGTTGATTTGCCTTGCTGGTAGGCGCACTGAAACCTGTGAAGAGGGAACTTCTTAAGTGGTCCCTCTCTAATGTATCTATCGATCATCTTCTCCAGGCCCTTGAGGATGAAGGACGATAGACTTATTGGTCTGTATGATTTTACCTGTTCGTAATCATCTTTTCCTGGTTTTGGAATGAAGATTACCTTAACCTGTCTCCATGCATGTGGTGTGTAACCAAAGGCGATGCAGGCCCTATATATTTTGCATAGATGCGGATTGAGGATAGTGGTACCCTCCTGTAACATGATAGGATAGATCTCATCTGGCCCTGGTGTCTTAAACGATCCGAAGCTGTTTAGTGCCCATTTGACCTTATTTGGATCCACTATCTTTTTCGCCGTGTCCCAATCATATTTTGTTGTTTGTAGTTTTGCTTCACTACAAGTGATGGGATCATCGGCAACTTTTCCGATATTATTATCCATAATACAGTCAGGGAAGTGGGTTCTGAACATGACGTTTAGAGTTTCTTTCCCGGATTCTGTTAATTTACCCTTTTCATCTCTTACTACTGTTAGAGGATTGGCCTTTATCGCAGCTATTGCCTTCGTTAGTCTCATACTCTCAGGGAGAGTTTCGATACTTTCGCAGTGTTGCCTCCATGACCTTCGTTTAGTCTTCCGAAGGACTGTGTTAAACTTCGTAAGACTGTTTGTATATGGTCCGAAGTCCTTAGTTTTCTTTGCCCTATTGAAAGCTTTCCTGGTTTCCTTCCGCAGGCTGGCTAGCTCTGTGGTCCACCAGGGAACTTTCTTTTCAGACCTCACCTTTATGGGACAATTTTGTGTCCAAGCCTTGTTGATTGCATATGCAATCCTATCTGCTTCGAACTCTATATCAAGTACAGAGTTCAGTTTGCACTTTGGGTCACCGAGTTCCCTTTTTAGGTCGCTTTTGAAGGCGGCCCAATTGGTGTTCCTTGGATTCCTTTTACAAGTGTTTTTAACTTTGTGTATAGTGTCATAATTGAAACAAATATACCTGTGATCTGATAGTGTGATCTCCTCAGAGGTGATCCAATCCTTGATCCTTTTGCTCGCATCATTCGACGCTAGCGTGATGTCAATGACCTCTCTTCTTCTAGCAGTGACGAAGGTCGGTCTATTGCCTTTGTTGATAATCTGTAAAGAAGAACTTACCACATATTCTAGAAGTTGTTCTCCCCTCTTATTGGTGTTTGAGCTACCCCACACTGTATGGTGGGCATTAGCGTCACACCCTATAACAATTTCTGTTCTGGTTTTCATACCTATGTTGACCAGGTCCTGCAATATTGGAGATACCGGGTCCTTTTCCTCGTACGGTAGGTAGGCAGAGGCCATTATGATGGTTTTTCGGCCGCTCCCCTCCTCTAAGTGGACCTTCACTGCCGTGAGGTCCCTGAAACATAAAGCAGAAACAGGGATGGCATCGATGCCATTCCTTACAAATATGCATGTTCTTGCTTTATCCGTGGAGCTGTCATAGTGGATGATACCATTGCAGCTCCCTAGTCCTCTAATTACATTTTTATAAACATAAGGTTCTTGAATTAGAGCTATGTCAAACTTATCTTTTTGCAGCTCACGAGCCAAAAGGGCCGTGGCAGCCTTATTGTGTTGTAAATTTATCTGTACACACCTTAATACCATTGTGGCTGCTGCTATCGAGGTGACAGAGGCGGTTCAGAGTAATCCGAATCGTCCCTGCACGGGTGGTCCTCTAGGTACAGCGCATCCAGTCCTATGACCTCACCTTCCGTGTCCGAGCTCATGGGTATGTTTTCATCCTCCATGAGCTCCTTCTCTAACGCTATGAGAGCATCCTCTTCGGTGTTGGTAGGTATCTCCTCTCTTGGTCCTGTACACGCCACCGTCATTGTGTTTGGTTGCGCCTTTGAGTAGACCGCAGCGTCAACTTTAATGTCTGTCGCCATCGGCTCCTCCTCTTCCATCAGTTTGAAGACACTGTAGTCAGTACCAGCGTGCAACTTGTACTGTGCCTTCTTAATAACCTCAGCAGAGTCCTTGTCCATCATGATGATGTACCTGGTGTAGGTTTCATCAATCTGGGCTGCTACAATCTTCCAGCACTCGGTGTTTAGTTCTGGGTTCACCATTTGCAGCAGCTGCAAGGCCTCGCTTCCGTCTACGTCGATAATGGTGCGTGTTCTCCATGCCATCTTGATTGGCTTCGGAAGATCACACGCTTCCACTACCTTTAGGGTGGATCCCTCCGCGGTCTTGCCGTTGAGAAACTCCAGCCATCTTGCAGCCTCGTCATCAGGGCAGATAATGTGCAGGGCACCGGTAACGAAGCTGCCTACGTTCACTACTGGCTTACGGGGTTTCTTGCCTTCGGCAAGCATCTGCTTGAAGATCATGCCGTGCACAACCTTCGCCCCCTTGGCCGATAGTGACTCCTTCGGATGTTCCTCAGCAACTACTGCCATTCTCCTTCCAGCTAGTGCCTCCTTGTAAGAGCCTAGTCTAGGCATCTTAGCGGTGCTAGTGGAAGGGACGGTGTCGTCGCTGACTTGATCCCTTATGCGTTTTTGAGGGCCCTCCACTTTCGTGTCGTCCTCTCCTTTCTGACGACGGAGCTTAGCCCTTCTCTTCCTCTCTGCTCCCGTCATCTTCCTAGCCATTTTTCTGGCCAATGCTGCAGCGGTCAGTGTTCGGGCGCCGCTACCGGTCGTCAAGGGTGGCCTCGTCGTCCCGGTCTCAGTCGCCGTTGCATCACCGCTGTCAGCTTTAGCACCCAACGGGTGCACCTTCGGGTTGGCAGACGTGGTTGCCCGCGAGTCGCCTAGCGTCTGGACTCCTTTCGGAGGCCCAGTTGGCCTAGCATCACCGCTTGCTTCCTTCGTTCTACCTTCCCTAGAGGTGTGGGGTAGAGTGTTGAGTGTGCTGCCAGTAAGCAGGGCCCTCTTGCGAGGATCTGTTTTCCGACTTGCACTCCCCTCCACTCGTTCCCCGATTCCCCGTTGGGTAGCTCGAGTGAGCTGGGGTAGTACTAACCGGTCGCTGCTAGTATCCTGAGTTCCTTGCGGAAGCCCAGAAGACCGAGCTGGCTCACCAGTCGCTCTTTCCCCTCGACCTGTTTTCTTGCCTTGCGACAAGACTTTGTCCTCTCCTTTTGCAAGAAGAGCAATTTTTTTGGGCGTTTGTTTGATATGTTTATCCATACTTTATTTCTGTCTACAATTCACCCGTTCGGCTCCCCACCCTCCACCGAGCCCTCATTATGGGGATGCTTTAAAGCACCAGGGCTACCGAACAAGGTATAGCCCCCCCATGCAGAAAACCTGAGCAACTAAGGACCACCTCCTCCCAGAAGACCCCACTTCTGAGATTTAGCAGCCCCGTCGTCAGGCCCCCTGCACAAGGAGACTCGCCTGGTGGCCGTCTGACCGGACACCGCAGCCGATTGATCGGAACTGGCTACATTCCGACCGCCCGTTTGAAGGGAAATCCAGTCCGAAGCAGTGTGTTGCATAGGGTGACAACAACCGCCGGCCACCGTCTGCTCAACTGCCAGGATTCCTTCATCCCCCGGTACGGGTCACCGCGCACGGCACAAACACGCAGGTGGTCGTAATCCCACCCCCCCCTTCAACATCATTATTTGTGTTGAAGGGGCCGTAATAACACGACCACAAAGATATCACAGCTGAATTTAGATGGGAATGATAAGGAAAGGAAAGGTGGGAAATTCAATGGGACGACGACTAGTTGTTTCAGTTACGTTCATTTCTGAGGGAATTGAACCAATAACGGGCGGCAACCTCGGGAAGGAAGGTGCGTGCCCCGAGCGAGAGCGCCGCGCACAGAGGGCTGCACCAGAGTGGTACATTGTGTACTCTGTACACGTGTGTGTGCAAATTTTAACCTGCGCACGGCGCTGTCGCTCGACACATACACCAACAACTAGTCTTGTTATAGAGGTGTTATCGTGACTGTTGCACTTCCCCTATAACCATTCGCCGATACCTCCGTCGGACCGACAGTAGGTAACAGGCCAGTGTCCATCCTAACCTCTTTCCGTATAATTTAGGATGCACCCTGCCCCGCCCCACTTTGATCTTAATCTTCTCATAAAAATTTGATAAAGATCTGACTGGTAGTTTTTTTACTATTCTTGAAAAATGGTGGAAGATGAAATTTAATGACTAAAATTTTAGAATTTCGTTGTTTTCCTTATATTTAAAACTAGCTTTTGCCCGCGACTTCGTTCGCGTGGACTTCAGGTTCGTCCCGTCTAGTCGTATAGCCTAAGTGTTATTCTGATGTATAAGCTATATTGTAAAGGTAGTTTCATTCAAATCCATTCAGTAGTTTTTACGTGAAAGAGTAACAAACATCCATACTTACAAACTTTCGCCTTTATAATAGTATTATGATATCTAGTTTCTTATCGAGATTCATAAAAGTCAATCTATCGATTAACGCAAAAATATTTTTGGGTGTACCAAGATTTTTTATTAAATCTATGAATGCATTTGTGTTTCTTTTCAAAAACAAGAATGTTTCCTTAAAGCGTAATGCGGTAAAATTACAATTAATTAAATTTGAGAACACTCCCTGTAAAGGACTCAAGCTTATTTTTTTTCTACAGTTGACAAGTTTAAAACTAGAAGATCCAGGTTTAGACGGTATACCGGGAGTAGAAAGACCAGAACCATTGCAAAAACACACCGCAGAAAAATTAGAAGAATCTTCTGTAGAAGAATTGAGGAATAGACTGTCGGCTCAGAAGAATAGAATTGGAGAGAATAAACCTAATATACAAGCTATACAGGTGAAGAATATTAAATTAAATAGTTTGTTTATTTAAAGAAAGTGCATGAGATATTATCAAAATTGTCTTTGAAATGATGAGTTTTTTGCAAATAGCAGAAATTGTTTATTAATATTTTTAAACTTTTCACACTATTCCTGTCCTTTGAGATACTTTTTCAAGAAAGTAATATTAGTAAAAAAAACAGTTTTTTTGTATCAAAAATACAGGCTGATCTTTCCGATTTTTTTTTCTGACTGAACAGACAAAAAAAATTTGAATATCGTTTCATAAATCAAATATTACCTTTCGGAATATCCTCATTTATAATATTTAACGTATTTTCGCTTAATTGTTAGTTGTTAAAATCTTTTAGGTTAGTATTATTTATATTTTAAAATCGTTTTCTAGTTAAATTTACTATATCTTCACCATTAAAATTAACCCGTTTTTTGTTAATTACTTCAGGATTACAAAGCAAAAGAAGAATTATACATTCGGCGCGCGGCCGAATTGGACGAAATAACAACACGGCGAAATGAAATGAGAGCCTTACACGAACAATTGAGGAAGAAACGATCTACTGATTTCTTGAGCGGTATTATATCTTTTTTTATACATGTGTTCTATGGGCAAGTCAAACTTGAAATATCCTAAATATATAGAAATCTGTACTGTACTGTACCAACCCATTACTGCCCACTGCTGAGCTCAGGTCTCCTCCGAAGAGGGATTAGGCAGAGTCCACCACACTTGCCTAATGCGGATTAGAACCCTTTTCCGATATGCAGGTTTCCTCACGATGTTTTCCTTCACCGTTTTTAGCCAGTGGTGTTGTGAAAAATTGCACATAAATCTTTTTCATATTAAGATTTAGAGGTACAAGCCGGTCGGATTTGAACCCGCAACCTCCCGTATGGAAGGCAAGCGCTTCAACCCCTCGGCCACACGACTATATATAAATCTACATCTGATTAAAACTAAGTAGTATTAGATAAAATAATAAGTTCTTTATTTAGAAAAAAAAAATAAGTCACTCTTGCTACCTAAAAATTTAAGTGACATATCTTTGATTGAAGATATCGCAATCATTTGCACATGAAACATATTGCCAAGATAAAAAAAATATAGACGAATTGAGTACCACTTCTTATTGGAAGTAGGTCAAAAAGTATCCTAAAGACATATTTTAAGATTTTTAAATTATCTTCTTCCTGTGCCATCTTCCATCGAAGGTCGGCGATCTGTGCTTTTGACACAGCAGCGCGAAACAAAGCACGAGTACTTTTGTTGAACCACTGGCGCAAGTTCTTCAGCCAAGATGTTCTCCTTCTACCTACAGCTCTCTTCTCTTGCCCTGTACGATCAAGTGCAGCAAATCGTACTTCGGGCTTCTCATGATATGCCCCAGATACTCCAATTTCCTTCTTTTGATGGTTTTCAGCAGTTGTTTTTCTGTGTTGGCACGTCGCAAGACTTCTATATTTGTGACCTTGTCTTTCCACGATATTCCCAACATCCTCCTGTTGACCCACATTTCAAAAGCTTCCACTTTCTTGCACATAGAATCAGTGAGCGTCTAAGCTTTTAAATAATAAAGGAAATTAACTCGTAATAGTTTCTAAATAACTCCATCATCAAATAACTATTGTTTCAGGGTTCAACACAATTACAATGAAGTTAAAGGAAATGTATCAAATGATAACGTTGGGAGGAGATGCAGAATTGGAATTGGTCGATTCATTAGATCCATTCTCAGAAGGAATTACATTCAGGTATATGAAAAATACTATACTTATTGTGAGGAAACCCCTTATCCATCAGCTGTCGAGCGGCAACCTTTTTACACGAATTTTGGATATATTTAAGTGGCTTTGTAATATATTTTTTCGTCATAATATTCTTACTGGTTGTATATGGGCATAAACTACCTCTCCTTGTAGCGCAGAAAATTGCTCTTCAAAAACTTTTTAATTATTTTAGTAGGTTTGACTCTCTAATGAATAAAATAAAAAAAAAAACTTGAGAGGTGTCAAGGGATGGAACGAAGTTCCTTTCGATTAATTAGTGAGGGAATTGTAATAAAATTTTATTTTTTTATATATATATCAATAAAACAATTTTGATCACAGCGCCATCTAGCATTAATCATGTAAAACAAAATAAGGAATTGTTTTAAAAGATTTTAATCACAACGCAATCTAGCGATAATCATCTAAAACAAAAAAAATGTCGTGACAACTTTTTCATAAGAATTTCCGTCTAGCCCCCTTTCGATGATGCGCGATAAGGAACTTCGTTCCAATAAATGTTGTTGTATCAAAGTTTGCTATTTCTATACATAAGAATACTATTCCTGGCATTAAAAAATTAACTTATTTATTTTACTTCCAGTGTCCGTCCACCAAACAAGTCTTGGAAGAACATTTCTAATTTATCAGGCGGTGAAAAAACTCTGTCATCGTTAGCTCTTGTTTTCGCTCTACATTACTACAAACCGACACCTTTGTATGTGATGGACGAAATCGATGCAGCTTTGGATTTCAAAAATGTTTCCATTGTAGCTAATTACATTAAGGTAAATGTTTTAATCGATTTAAAAATAGAAAAAGGGGGTTATGGAGTCGATGAATTATTTTCATGCATTTTCAACGGGTTCTTACCACGATATTTAATTAACCCTTAAATGGACGATTTTTGTTTAAAAATATATTTGTGTAATGGACATGTATTACTGTCTAGGAAAAATGAGTAAAAAAAACTAGACATGAATTTACTATTAATTTTTTTTAAAGTACAAAATTCGTTCAGAAATAAGAACTATCTGTCAAAATTAACAAAAAAATTAAAAGAAGCTTAATTTTATCGGTGATGTTTAGTATGTTGTTTAAAAACAACATTGTCCATTTATGGGTTAATTGAGTTGTCTCGATATTTCGTTGTTGTTGCAAACGTCATGATCACGAGAAGACTGGATATTGGGGGTCGATCTATGGGCAAACAAATCTGTCAAATTGGTACTACCCCAAAGCGAATGAGAAAGAGGGTCTTTCTCATTCGCTTTGGGGTAGTACCAATTTGACTGAATGCTTCTGTTGCTGCTTATAAATGAAATGATTTGGATGATTTTATATTAATTTGAAAGGTAGTCGTTGTTTGGTCTCGTTTAAATTTCATCAAGATGTGGTTTATTTATATAAGCATAAGTTTATTGAAAATTAGACAATTGTTTCATTAATATCTCTTATTTTTAGGAAAGAACAAAAAACGCCCAGTTCATAATAATATCTTTAAGATACAACATGTTTGAAGTTTCAAATCGTCTGGTCGGTATTTACAAGACTGAAGATTGCACTAAATCCGTAACTATTGAAAATCAATTGCCAGAACAAGTGCGTGTAAATGGAGCTTAAATAAATCTAAATAAAACTCTTAAATATTTGCATTGTTTTATTTTAAAGTATTTTATACTCACAGAAAAGCTACTATGCTCAAGGCAATAAAATATAATTTGAAATGTATTAAAGTGAGGTTATAACAGAGGTATAAATTAGTGGCGAAGGGTCGATATAACTCTATTCCTAACGGCTTCCCTTTGGAAATAATACGTCCAAGAAGTATCAATATTTAACAGTTTCGTAAATAATTAGAACATTCTTCGTATTTCTGATCAAGTTTTTATTAAAACTTATATTTTAAACACTTTTAAAATTAAAGGAAACTCAAAGAATTCTTGAAAATGAAGTGTCCTTGGACATATTAGTAAAAAGAACAATTAAAAATTACAAAAAATAAGATTTTCTTGTAATTGTTTAAAAAGTGTGTTAAATTATATTTACATTGTCGGGAACAAGTAAATAAAAAAACAGTAGATTTTTTTAACATTACAAGTGCAAATACACAAGATAAATAAGCAATAACATTAAAAACCATTTTTCATAGCATAATATCAACTATAAACTATTTTTATAAATAAAACCATGAATATT
The DNA here is from genome assembly GCA_030269945.2 of Trilocha varians. Taxonomy (NCBI): domain Eukaryota; kingdom Metazoa; phylum Arthropoda; class Insecta; order Lepidoptera; family Bombycidae; genus Trilocha; species Trilocha varians. The sequence goes on from AP028277.1 coordinate 13,187,933, forward strand.
TAATAATACAACAGAGATCCTTATCCCTTCAAGGTTTATTATACAAATTCCAAATTGTATGGAAAATGCAAAACAGGACATTTATGAAGAAATTTTATTAATTTCAAACTACTTCAGCTAAGTCACAATCATGTATTTAAATACTTCGACGAGTCCTACATATTCTGGTACAACTAACAAAATGCCTAAAAGCGTTTTTTGCATAGTTTTAAAATTATCTAATCTTTATTTCTAATAATCTTGAATAATAATAAATTCAATTGTTTTCAAAGACCTACATTGGTAGTCCTAACAAAGTTACTAAGTGTAGAACATTCAGCTTTACTGTAACATTCCGTCTTGTCACTTATACTAGTAAACATAGGACCAATTAACATTTCTCGTTCGAAGTCACTGGTCTATGGCTGCCAAATGTCACCACTAGACAAACCAATTTTGGTTTCTTCTAAAAGTGGTGAAATATTCAAATTCTCACAACTCCTGCACCAATATCATGACTTCAGGCTTCAAAAACACATCCCTGTTAGGACTATTATTAATTTTTTCAACAACGGAGGGATGCCAAGCGAATGTGAGCACTGTTGCCGGTACAATACGAAGGTCAATAAGAGTTTTATTTGCATCCTCTTCTAGTATTAACTTGTGTCCTGTCGGTGTGTTTAAAATGAAAGGCAAGTCGAAATGTTCTAGGTTCTCTTGAACAAACTCGTGGATTTCGTTGTAGCGTTCGTAGACTGAGAATGTTCCCTGAAAATTAGTATTTAAAGCTGTTAATGTGTAAAGAAAAAAATCAAAATTTCAAAATCAGATGCTGAGTTGTTAAATAATAAAAAATAGGAATTTTAGAATAAACTCAACAATTACAAGTGACTGACTAAATCAATGCAAGAACAAATGAATTCACAAACTCATTATAAAACAAACAACTTACAACTACAGTTTTTTTATTGTGTATAAAATGCTTTGAATACCTATTTGCAATACTTCAACTCGATGGAAGAATTTTAATTTACTTTTTTTTTTTTGAAAATACTAGAAGTGTCAAATTGTATGGTACGAAGTGGTATCCTGTGGTATCCTATGTCCTGGTATGGTATCTTACGAAGTTACAGCTTTATATTATAGTTTTCGAGGATAAAATAGAAAGGAACGCCGAAATTTTAAATTATATTAAAGTCAATAAAACAAGGTAAAACTTCTCATTTAAAATATCTAACCTGTAAAAATATGCCATCCGGAAACCTGATTCTGATGATAGCAAATTTATATTTTCTCATTTCACGCATCTCGTCCTTCTCTCTCATAGCTTTAGTTCTCAACATTTGACTCTTTTCTATAGCTTCCGCTCTGTAACAAAGACACTAATAGGTGAGAGGTTAATAGCTTGAGAGGTGTCAAGGGATGGAATGAAGTTCCTTTCGATTAATTAGTGAGGGAATGGTAATAAAATTTTATTTTTTTAAATTTAACTAATAAAATATTTTGATCACAGCGCCATTTAGCATTAATCATATAAAACAAAATAAGAAATTGTTTTAAAAGATTTTAATCACAGCGCCACCTAGCGATAATCATCTAAAACAAAAAGTGTCGTGACAACTTTTTCATAAGAATTTCCGTCTAGCCCCCTTTCGATAACGCGCGACAAGGAACTTCGTTTCAATAATGTTATCAAAAGTGATCATTCATTCAAGAGATTCTAGAGTGATGAAGAAAAATTTCAGTTTATTGTACAAAAACTTTGTTTTTTAACTGTTATGCAGACAATGACAGTTGATTGGGATGAACAGGTTTTGATTATTCTATTTTCTAAGGTTCGTCCTACTTCTCACGTTCTTTAAATCATACAAAGTACTAAAATTCATTACGAAATTTAAGGATTATCTATTAAACCATTGGTATAACAAAATGATGTTACATCCCAAATTATGTTTAAAAATTTGCATTTTTAATAAACAAAATTTCACATTTTCCTGAGCTACATATATTTCTTTTCCACTGTACCCACATGAATCGATCGATCGATATCATTTAACCTATTTTTGTTCAAAAACAAATACTTTACAAGTCTCTTAATAATTTGATAAATGTATGGTAAATTTTCTTCTTGTATTTTTTAAAATAAGGTATTAAATATTATACCTAAGCTGTTGTTCCCGTTTAAATTCTTCCGGAGACATCGCGTAGAATGACGACGGCAGTTGCACTTTAGAAGCAGCTTGCGAAGGAAGCAACACTTGCATGTTTCTATCTAACTCCAACTGTATAGGCTCGGCTGAACGCAGCGCGTCTATTAACGTCTGAAAACACAATTTATATACAGGGTGGATCTGTAACTTTGGATAATTTCAACAGGACATTCACCCCACTTCAGCTGGGACAATGTTACAGATCCACCCTGTATTACTAGCTGCCGCAATTTCGTCTGAGTCACAACTCAAAAGACATGCCCGCTGAGTTTCTTACCAGTTCTAAGTTCTTAAGTATGGTGGCAATTCTTTTTTGGTGGCAGTTCTTAATGTCAACTAGAATGAGCATATCGACTCGTCTAGGTATTCATTGGGAATGCCTTGCCTTGTTTGTTATTGGACACACACGCACACACACACAAAACACACGCACACACACAAACACACACGCACACACACAAACACACACGCACCATCACAAACACACACGCACACACACAAACATTGACTTGTTCATGGGGTTTATAGTAGGGGTGTGCGAAAAATTCGTAAGATGCATCGTCGTAGTCAAATTCGATACTTTTCGAATCTTCGAATTATTCGATTCGAACGATATTCGCACACCCCTAGTTTATAGTATATCTTACTTACATAAAGCATGTCTAACGAAGGTATTTTATCATTGTTGAAGACTAAATAATCTTCTTCAACACCATCTTGATTAGTCAATTTCTGTTGATCGAATCCTGCCGCTAATAGCAAGTCCATTGAGCCTTCAATGGGCAAAACTCGTTCACTGAATGCCCTGAAAATTAAATAAAAGTTAAAGAGGACTGGATGTCTAAAAATAAGGTTAATTAATTGACCTGCACAACTTCGTCTGTGTCACAACGTGAGCGTTAAAAAACGCAAAAAAAGACACCAAAATCAAAAGAAGCAAACATGAAGACAAGGAGCTTATAACTTTTATACCCAAAAGTTTTTAACAATTTGTTTTTTTAAATAAAAAGTTACTTTACCTATTAGACATTCGTATTTTCTGAAATCTTTCGTCATCATGATGATTTATGATATTTTCTAGATATTTACACAATGTTTCAACGCAGGCATCAATCTGAAAACATTACTATTACTCAACTGGGATCGGCAATAAAATTGGTTTGTTTACATAGGCCAAGTCTGTGACAGGAACCAAAATTGAGCACAGTTCTAAAAATTGTTTTGTTTACATTTTTAAATCGTCTCATAATTTACGGCGACAATATATTTTCGTTGAAAATGCAATACAGGGTCTTTAACAATGAAGATTTACAAAAATGTAAGGTTTAATTAAAAATCGAAATAAAAATTTATTGGAAAAAAATGTTTTTAAAAAGGGGCTCAAACACGGTAGCGATTCCGAACGAAGTCCCCAGTTTCGCCATCTAGCGGAAAGTGATGTTCCCAGTTGAGTGGTTACTCTTTAGTTCATATACTGTAACAACCCATTACTGCCCACTGCTGAGCTCCGGTCTCCTCTGAAGAGAGATTAGGCATAGTCCACCATGCTTGCCCAGTGCGGAGTGGGGACTTCACATATCTTCAAAGGATTTTTAGAACCCTTTTCCGACATGCAGGTTTCCTCACAATGTTTTCCTTCACAGTCTTTAGCCAGTGGTGTTGTGAAAAATTGCACATAAATCTATATAGTTCATATACTGTTAGTTTATTTATTTACTTAATACTTTATTGTTTACAAAAGGCAAGATGTAACTCAATAATGTGATACATTTAAAAAAGTACTTACTTTTTCCTTATTATTGTTACAAGATTGTATTATAAGACAGGCCGTCAATCCTCTTTCCTCTTCAAGCTGTTCATAAAGGAATGTTTTGATGTTTCTCTTCCATTCATCTCGTGGTAATATATCATTGCTTATTATTGGACACCTTTGAAAAAAAAATTTTTATTAATTTGAACTAGCTGGCCCGCACAACTTCATCTGCGTCACAAAACAAAAATCCCGGGTAATTTCTCACCGTTTAAACCTTCCCTGGACTACGACAAACATTTTAAAACCAAAATCAGCTCAATCGGCCCAGCCGTTCTTGAATTTTAATCAGACTAACGAACAACAATTCATTTTATTTATATAGATTGTGAAATTTTAATAAAAGTAGCTTTCGGTTGGCAATAAATAAAAATGATAGTTTCAAACTTTCAAATAATAATTAATAATAAAATTGTATTTTTAAAATTATATTTTGTAACTGTTTTTTTATAATAAAATAAGGAGATAAATAATAATAGAATAAATTAAATAGTAGGCATAGCATGATAGTAAATAGTAGCTAGCTTATTTAAAAAAATACTGTTATAAATTTATTCATAAAACATATTATATTTTATAACATAAAAAAAAATAAAGTAACGTATTATAGAAAACCGCGAGTGTCTGAATAAGTTTATAAAAAAAAATTACACCTTGTCTTTTCATAAAAGATTTATTTTAGATTTTTGAAAAGGACAGAATTAAATCATTGAAATCAATCTTACTTGAAAAAAACTCCATTAGCTGCAAAATTCTTGGGCAAATCCTCTTCTACTAATGTTTTTTGAGTCTCAACCGGAGGAGCTGTTTCCGAGCTTGAAGCTTTTTCATTTTCCAACTCTTTTCTCACTTGAGCCTGTAATGGCACTTGACGTGTATTATCCATCTTATTGACAAAGAATTACCTCAGGAACGTACATGGGGAACAAAGTTGGTGAAGTTTAGCCAAGACGTACCAGTCGTGTACACACACATCCATCCACCAATGACATTGACATTTATTTGACAGTATTAACATAAAACACGCGTTGAGACAAAGTTGTATTATGCCATCCTGCGTTGTAAACATTTGCAGAAACCATTCATTAACACAAAATAAATGTCACAGAATCACTTTCCAAACGTAAATATTCAAAATATCGCCGTTTTTTATAAACATTTCTTAGTATTTCAAAACATGACATATTTTTTTTTTCGTTTATGGCCCCAATCAACTGATATTTTCAACTGACATTTGGTAACTTTGACGTAATTAAAATTTCAAAGGGTTACCAACTAAACTTTTGAAATCCCCGATTTTTACTACCGTTTTGTTAAATCTTCATTTATTAGATTCCCACGTGATAATGAAAATAAATGGGGTTATTGATTATTCATTCTTATATCGCCCCTTTTATATCCATAAATATAATTTAAAATCGGTAACCGGTAGTAATTCCTGAGATTAGCGCGTTCAAACAAACAAACTCTTCAGCTTTATAATATTATAGTACAGATAAGTTTATAGATTACATTATTCTGGCAATGCAGAGGTCCATGAGCGACGGTAACCGCTTACGATCAGGTGGGCCGTTAGCTCGTCTGCCTGCGTGGCAATAAAAAAAAAAAAAATACAATAAATAAGTTCAAATTATACGTTTTTTTTCATTTATGAAGATGTGATTAATATTAGATAAATAATTAAGAATTTGTCGAATCATAAAGCCATTACCACGAAAAAAGTCTGTATTCTACGATTTACACGGGAAGTACCCGATTTTTGGGGAAATTTAAAAACATGACATCTCCCAGTTTTCAACACATAGACATTTTTGCCACACATACAAAGCTTCGAATGCTTCAGTTTGTTGTTAACAATGTTGATTCCAGAGGTAATAATTCCATGCTTATTGAATAGTTAAATTAAGTAATTCTAAAAAAACACAATATTCAACTACAGAATAGATTTTTTTTTTTCATATTTGTCTGCAATCGGCTATTAGCCTTTATCAGACCTGGTCCGAGTAGTAAATGCACATGAGATGTTGTTCCATTAAACAACCCTCTTTATTTTTAAACAGAAATCCATTTCTCTCATCTAGTTCCATAATGTGCCATCTTTTCAATTGCTTCACGTTTTCTCCAGTATTTGTGAGTTCCTTTGCCAGTTTGTTGAATCTTTCTCTGTACTTTATTGAATAGTTATTAACTTCCTTCTTCACAGTTGGCATGTTCAGATATTCACGTATCTCCGTGTTTCTTAAAAACCAGTATGCGCTTGATATATTTCTCAATGCTATATTTTGAAATTTCTGTAGTATCTCTATATTCAAATTACTTAAAAGCTACAGAATAGCATAAAATCCTTTTTTGCACAGTATGACTCTTACGACAGTAAATTAGAGATAAGTAGATCTTAAAAAGGTAATTTACACAAAAATCATCTTTAATTTGCAAAAAAACTATTAATAAATTCATTATATTCACCTGAATAGCAGCCAATGATGTATTAAAACCAGGATTCTCTCGTGTCTGATTCAGTCTAGCCAAAGCTGCTTCGGCCGCTACCTTACTTTCCTCCGACAGTCCGGATCTCTTAACAGGAACGGAAGTATCTTTCCTCACAGTACTACTATTGCTACTACTACTGCTAGAAGCTTCCGTCAACTTGTGTCCTTTTCCCGCCATTTTGAATTTTGCATCGACCTTCTTCTTTTGGAAGAACTTCTTTATCTTGTCAGCCATTTTATATTCTTGGAGTGTGCTCTTTTGGGAGTTTTAGTTTTGATACGCTTTCTTTGAGTTGTTCTATGGTTGCTGATGTGGCTATGAAAAGGTAATATTGTATTTTTATTATTATATTTTTGAAATTGTGCAATTTTGTCACATTTTTTTTTGTATGAAAAATTATTTTGTGGCTTTTTTAACAGTAAATGTTAAACCTTTTTAATAACGATTTCGATCAAATTGAGTAATATTAAAAAAAAGTTACACCATCTTACAATTATTTAAGTGTTTTCTAGATGCATATTATGATTATTGTAAGTTAAACTAGTAATAACAAAGTTCAATGGCACGCTGACCTTGTAAACAACTTACCCGGTTTCATGAATTTTTCAGATATTCTTTTACCGTAAACTCGCCACGACAAACAGATCAACAACAAGGTTATGAATAATATCACCAAAAACGTTTTCAATAACAACAACTGGAATTCGTTGAAGTAAAATACTTCTGCTATTTCACCGTAGAACGTGAATTGATCAAGATTTGCGAAAGGTTTCGGTAAATTATCGATGGGAAGCGAGGAAAAGCAAGATTCGAAAAAATCTTTCGCAAAAGACAAAGTATCCTCGATTTGAAGATACAGAGCTTCGTACAAGGTGTTATTGAATACAGCGGTGTCGAAAACGGACATTACATTGATTTTCTTTGTGAATTAGATAACGAAAAACTTCAATAAAAATTGATAAATAAGATTATCGCCGTCATATTGAGAAAATTGTTTTGTCAGGCTGTCATTTGTCAAAACGTCACTTTGACTTATGACAGTTAAACAAATGTTACAAATTTAAAATTTCTCCCTAAACCGGGAGTAAAATGTCGTTAAGATTACCAGTTATTTTAGCACACAATAATAACGTTCGAATTATTATTTGACTGAGAAATTAAAAATATTCTAAAAATAATTAAAAGTTCGAAAGTAACATGAAAATAATAAATGAATTTTAAAATATGCACATTTCATTTACAAGACTATTTCAAATTTGTGTGTGTGTTTTGATAAGTTTGTTTGAATTAATAACTAATTTTGACGTGACAACGTCTTATAAATTGGTTTGCCGGGTGACACTTCAAGAAACTGCGTTACGCTCCGCTCACGTTATGCGCTCACAATGAGAGCGAGTGAGAGGCACGCGTGCCTTTCACTTTTTATGTCTGTCTCTCTCGCTCTTAGGCGGGCTAACCATGCCCGAGTCGTTGTCACGTTAAACTTTCGCCCGTATACCGACTTTACAGGCAACCAATTTTTTTGTATAGAAAATAAATCTGGAATTTTTAAATCTATACCTGGTATCACTAAGATTTCGTTCAGAAATAAATCAAGAAACAGTTTACTGATGTTCATGAATAAATCCATTTTAATATTTTATTCTCTAAGAAAAATAAATCGATAGAGCGAGCTTCACTCTTCTCATAACCAAAATTAAATGAGACTCTTTTTATCATAAAGTAAACTGTTCACTGTTTACAGAACAATATATTACTCACTGCTGGACTCGGGTGCTACCTACTTCTCTTTTGAAGGATCAGGCAAAGCAAAATCCTTCAAGCTTGCCAGAGCGCGTGGGAGACTTCTTATGTATGTTGTTGGAGATTTTTGAAAGGTTTTATAACTTTTCAGAATTAATACGCTGGTTCCCTTGCTTTTTTTCGTTATAGTTTTTAACGAGTGGTGGTGTAATAAATTGCACGTACTTATTTTTTACCCAACATTTATTGGCAAAATTAGAATTCGGATTTTAAATTTTTACAATACATTAAATACAATATATTCTTTAAAAGCTAGAAATTGAGAAATAACCAACCACTTTTAAAATAACATTATTTTTTCTTTAATGAAACCGCCTTTCGTAATCGTCTGATAGTCGGATCACATCATACCTTCATTAAATCAGCTAATGGTTACCACAGACCATACATCATTAATTTCTTACCATCGCTCATGAACCTCTATAAAGCCAGGACATTGAGAGGCCGTTATCTCCCACTTCTACAGGATTTTTCTTAAGCCTCATTTAAAGAGGGACATGTCTTAACAGTTAGCACTCCAAGAACACTCTGAACGGAAGTCCATTACGCATCGGAATGGTAATATTATATTATCTCAAGTTTTAACAGTCCATGATCCAAAAGCAATAGCATAATAATAATCCTACTTAGTTTCTTTTTCTTTTTTTTTTTATTGCCATGTAGGCAGACGATTTCTATCGGTTTTTAGCTTAAAAAAAGAAATGCCAATAAAAACGAGGAAAATAGTTGTTTTAATGTTATGCAGAATCATGGCAGAATCTTGTTATAAGATACGAGTTATCAACACTCTTAGATTAAATTAATCTTAAGCATCTCAGAGGTTATCGACGATCCGTATAAACAATACAAGTTTCATATAATAAGTGTGTGTATAACAAGTGTACTTAATGTGTTAATTCGTGCGGAAACTCTTTTGGAAAATCGTAAGTTTTTTTTAAAATATGTTATGTCACGTCTTGTGAAAGTTTTATATTTTTTAGGCGGGAGTAATTTCACTATAATTATTTAGCTTATTTCATACAATATCGATGATTTATACTAATTTAATCCATATAGGTCACAGATATAAAATAATGTATTTTATTTCTATTAATCCACTACCAAACCGCTTGAAAGTCCTTTAGGGTGGATCAAAGGTGGCGCCTGGCGGCCTAGTGTCCCTTAACGGCTTATGTCCGTGAGCGACAATGCCTACATGGCAAAAAAATCAATTTTTTGAGGCCTAAGAAATCTACACAAATAAAACATTTATTGGTTTAATAAAATAAAAATGCAAAACATGACAAACGCAATAAATAAAAAAAGAATAAAAGATTTACAGACTCCTTGGTCATAAAAATGTTTCCACAAATCTATTTCCCGCGTTTGTGCACTTTCGCACATATTAAACGGTTGTATACGGGTCCGATTGTAGTTAATGTTGGCTTTTCACACTTTATTTAGGAGTTTACGACCCGTAAAACGGTCAACAAACTGCCTGATATCGCTTGGGGTTGCCACAACAAGACTACACTTTCCAAACTTCTGTTTAATAAATTTTGTTTCGGGATGGGTTCTGTTTTGACTTTTTGAATTGATTTAGAAGTTTTTCACATTGGAAGTTCGAAGTTAGGAACTTACAGAGTAATCCACTTCCACTTTTTGATCCAAAATTAGGGTATAGTGACCTCATCAAGAAGGTTCGCTAGGATTTTTTTTCATCGCCGTCTGTCACTTGTGGACTTTTGCAATGTAAGGAGATATCTTCGGTTACCTACATCTTACAATATGGAACTGTTCTTGCCAACTTAAACCAATAAATTTTCATATCATTTCATTTCTCAAACAACGTTTATGGATAAGCAATTTACCTAAACGTTAGGTATATCCTAATCTAGGCAGCTTCGAAGCCAAGTTTTTCTAGCAAATACATACCTACGAGATTGTCTACAAGTCATTACAAGTAATTACAGTGTAGTTACTTTATCCTCAGCAAAGAGAAATTTTCAATTGCCTACTTCAAGAATACTTGAATTTTCAAGGTATTCAAGGTGTTCATACACGTTACGAGGAAAGTTAGGATTAAAATTAATTGGTATTATCGTATTCATGATGGTATTAAAATCCTAAAAATACAAGCGTTTTGTCGGATTGGTAACACTTTTTATCAACACAAAGTTCACACAAATCTTTGACCAAATTATCTTTCTACAAGTTATTAATAAATATAATAATTATAGGTATCTAATATAACCACTCAACTGGGAACGTCACTTTCCGCTGAGGTTTTTAGATGGCGAAACTGGGGACTTCGTTCGGTATCACTACCGTGTTTGAGCCTCTTTTTAAAAAAGTTTTTTCCAATAAATTTTAATTTCGATTTTTAAGTAAACCTTATATTTTTGTAAATCTTTATTATTAAACGACGGTGTATTGCATTTTCACAGAAAATATGTTATCTCCATAAAATATGAGAAGATTTAAAAATGTAAACAAAACAAGTTTTAGAACTGCGCTCAATTTTGGCTCCTGCTACAGACTTGGCAAAAGTAAACAAACCAATTTTGTTGCCAATCCTTCGTTACGTTTAAATTGTAGGTCCTATATTCCAATTATTTTTTATTTTAGGGATACTTAAAGAGACAATGATCGTTAATTATGTCACATAACCGTAAATGTATTTAAAAACAACGAAAATGTGACTTGTTCATAAATATTTTAGTATCATCCCAAATTAGAATTAATTCTCTGATAAAATTTGCAAACATAGACAAATCTTGTTTGAAACATTATCGTGAGATGATTACATAGATTTACTATCTCTTGTAAATAATTACTTATGTTTTCTCCAGCTCAATACAGCGATAACACTCTCTTGCTAATTAAAGGTCTTATTGATGTTGTTGATAATTATATCGGTACGAAAGCGAGTTGCACAACTCATAATGTTTAAAAAAATATAAAATAACTAGTGGGCCCACGCAATTTCGTCTGCGTCACTTTCAATTTCAAAGGTAGCATATTTTATGTTCTTTGACCCTGAGGTCTAAAGATTGCCTGTGCCAATTTTCATCAAAATCGGTTGATAGGTTTAAGCGGGAAAGCATAACAGACAGACAGACAGAGTGCTAGTTAATACAAGTGAAACGAGCCCAAACACGACATCTCTATCTTATTTAGCTCAAGAGTTACTATGACCAACTTCCAAAATTCATCATCAAATCAACGCCATTTTTACATAGTTACCTACATTCTTACATCTAGTGCAAGTTAATATAAAGTTTGTAAAATGGGCCATAAGGACATCTGCAATGTCAGGAGACTGAAGGGCCGCTAACCTAAGTTCTCGTTTGAAGAAGGACACGTTTGGTTTCAGATTTTTAGAACAGATTCAATTACAATTTTTCATATTGTAATCTATACTAATATTATAAAGCTGAAGAGTTTGTTTGTTTGTTTGTTTGTTTGAACGCGCTAATCTCAGGATCTACTGGTCCGATTTCAAAAATTATTTCACTGTTGGAAAGTCCATTTATCGAGGAAGGTTATAGGCTATATTTTATTTTCCAAAAAAATTAGGGATCCGCATGAAAATATCGAATATGTAACAAAAGGTGAAAAATCGAAAACCTATTTATGCGTACGCTGCAAAAACTATTGACAATAGAACGAAACGATGTACTACGGGTTTTTAGGTCTTTTCAAGACAAACAAAAAAGTCCGCGACAGCATATATCTTACTATCATAGTTTAGTCACAATAACCGCTTTTATGTTTAAAAAATTTTTTTTTCGTCCCAAGATTGAATTTAACGTTAAATGAGTATCGTTATATTAACCCTTATCCAAATTAAGTATTTTGTTATTAAGAGTATTAATGTAGAAGTAAATTACTTTTTGTTTTATTCCAATCGGACTTTTCGTTTAGAAGTTATTACGAGTATAAAACGCAATGAATATGTGGGTGCAACAGCGGGCCGCGAAAATAATAACTCGACGGCATTGCGAGTACTGTTTGAACCCCTTTGTAACGCAGACGAAGTTGCGCGGGTCAGCTAGTATTCTAATATTGATAGTCTAAAGTGGGACGGAAAAAATAGTGTAAAACATAAAACATTTTTCAGAAATTGCAAATTATACGTTATGTGATTTTCGTTCAAGGCGGTGCCTAAGTTGCTTGTACTGTCTCGGTGTACGAGTATATTGAAATTATATTAATATATCTTAAGAGATGTTACAACGCAGTTAGATTTTGAATTTACATTAATAGTAACAATAACACTAGACACTGCTGGCCCAGTTTAAAAATTAGATTGGTCTAAAATAATAATTCTTCGTCTAAAATTTAACAACATAGTTAAGTTACTTCAGAAAATGTAATTTTATGCTGCGTCTACATATTATTGATTAACGAACGTCCAACACACGTAAAAACAAATGACAGTAACGGTCAACCAACATGTCAACGGGATGTTTGTATGCATTGACCGGGATTTAAATTATGTGAAACACCGTTTGACAGTTGGTCTACCAGGTAATAAAAAAATTACGTTCATTGGAAGTTGCTTATGAAAATGAAAATAAATCATTAGCGTCTATAAAATCTCTTTACCACGTGATGTAATACGTATAACATTTAATCTTATCAAATAAACTTTCTTTGCTTGAGTCTAATTCGTCTGATATGCCCGTTTATGTCAGATATGACGAGATGAGTTTATCGATGCCTGTAAACACAGTATAAATGATTTTAATCTTTCTTTTTGATAAGAAGGTAACTGGAGAGGAAAGTTTGTAATCTGCTCTTGAACTGTTGTGGTTGACATTGAACTGGTGTTGGAAGGAAAATTATTTGTTTAGTTGGTTTTCGGACCTTCACTTTAATAGTTATCATCCTATAGAGATACCATTCTGGATATACGTAAGGCTCCTTAACTTTTGACACCATATACGTTGCCTAAATTTAACAGATTCCCATGGTACCAAGCAGTCAATAATTCAAAGCACTGTACCCTACAGTACATACTAATATATTCCAATGCTGATAACTATATTAAGGTGTACATAGTTTTAAAGAAAAGGCACAAACTCTCCAAAAAATAAGAATTCGGTTGTATCAGCTCCATCTAGTTAAGTATATCAGATGCACGACATCCTGTGACATCCGTTCTCTCACTCGGCTCCTCTGTCTTGCCTGTACTCTCGTCTTAAATTATCATTGAATATTTGTCAGACGATTATACGTTGTTCAGTTGCGTGCAAATGCCGCGTGGGCCCACATGTTCCGATGTTATTCACCAATCATAATTTAAACAGTGTAATTTTTCAATAATATTAAATCAAACGACGCCTATTTAGACGTGCGAGACGCGGATGTCCGCCATTTCGCGTTACATTTTCGAATTTTCCCGCGCAGCTGTTTCGATGGACGAACGTAGGCAAAGATTTCAGAGCATACAGCCGATTCGTGAAAAAGTTTTTTAGTGCGGACCGGACTCCGAGTTTTAAAGACGGTCAAAGTGGATCCTTTTGTGAAAAGAAAGATGAAAGTTTTCAAGAAGAAATTGCGTTTTTCGATATATTATAAGTACGTGTAGACTCTATGTTTGAACATAATAATATTTAGTGATAAATAGATTACATATCATCAGCGGCATTTCATCCAGATAAACTCGTAGTTACGGAAAGGTAAGCTATAAAACTAGTCTTTATTACGTAAGTAAATAAGATTAGATTAAAACTTCTTTGTTTAAAATCCATAATACAGAATAAATGTAACCTTAATTTTTACTAGTGCTCATATTTATTGAGAGAGGCCTTATTAGTTTACTCTAGTTTTTGTTTTAATTATCTTTTTAAATACGGAAACGAGCAATTTCTATCACCACGTGTTTGTTTAAAATATCAACGGTTCTCTATACCGTTGAAAAATTCAAATTTTGAATTTAAAAAATCAACTTCAAATAAAGAAGTGAAATGGACAGAGACATTTTTTTGCAAGGAGAATTGTATTAGGCGACCAGGCCCCTACGATGGATGTAGACCCTGGAAGGCACTCGCAGGTAGCCGGGCCTGCGAGTGGCAACGAAACCGATGCCCGGGCCCAGATCGTCCCGTTCTCTTGGGCGGACGAGATGGGCTCGGAGGCGGATGAGAATGCGGGACCAGAGCCGACATCGCTGGCGAGCACCGCCGCGAGCGATGTTGGCTCTGGAGAGCAGCAGAAGACAGGGAGGGTCCTCCGCAAGCGGAAGTCCGCTACGCGGAGGACCTCAAGGAGCGACTCGTCCTCTGGCGGTGAGGGGCCGCAGAGAACGAGACGCTCGGGGAGGCTGGCCGCCAAGAGTGGTGGCGCCGGGCCCAGCCAAGGCTCCTCGTCTCGGCCGGCTCAGAAGGAGCTGGACGAGCATTCGGCCATCCTCGAGAGCCTGGGGCGCAGGGCGCTTTATGCGTCCAGCCGGGCCTCGGGGAAAGGGGCCAGGGAGGAAGGGCAGAGGTTGCGAGCGATCGCCTCCGATGCTCGCAAACTAGTGCCGGTGTTCTCGGCGGCTATCAGCCGAGCATCGGCGCTGGAGGCGGAGGCCGAGCGGTCTCGTAAAGAGAACGCTCGGCAGACGGAGGAGATCGCCGCCCTCAAAGTGAGGCTGGCGGCGTTGGAGCGGAAGGGGCCATCGCGCTCGTTCCGTAGGGAGCGGCGCACGCCCACACCAGGCCCTAGCCCGGGGGATGCGGCAGCGCATCGGTCCCCAACTGCTCCAACGAGCGACAAGCAGCCAGCCTTGCCCTCTCCCGAGGAGGCGGCAGGGCCCAGGCGCCACCCTTCGCCCCGCTCGAGGGCGGAGATCCGGGAGGCGACCGAGCTGGAGGGGCGCATCAGGCGGGAACTGATGGAGGAGTTCGGCAAGGAGATTGCCGAACTCAGGGCAGAAGTCGCTGCCCTGCGTGGTGCTGCGTCAGCCGCAGCTGCACCTGCAGCTGCTGACGCGGCGCCACCCTCCACCACCCCGTCTGGTCCCACCACTCGGCGGTCGGCTCGTCGGCCCCCTGCGGGGCCAACCCCAACCCCCAAGAAGGGACGCGGTGCTGGCGCGGCGGTTGCCCCAGCACCGAAGCCCCGTCCACTGCCGCCAGCGCCATCCAATATGGACGACGCTTGGACGGAGGTGGTGCGGCGGGGCAATAAAAGGGCCAGGGTTGCGGCCCCTTCGGTGGCGGCGGAGGCCTCACCACCTGGAGGGCCTGCAGCCCCCCCACAGGCGAAGACGCGGGCGGTGGCAGAAGCTCCCCAGAGGGGTCGAGCGCCTGCCACCCCCACCAACCGGACCGCGACGCGGGCGGTGGCGGAAGCTCCCCAGAGGGGTAGAGCGCCCGCCACCCCCACCAACCGGACTACGACCACGGCGGCCGCGGCTGCTCCCCAGCAGGGTCGAGCACCGGCCGCCAAAAAGAACAAACAGAAGAAGCCCAAGAAGAAGGGCCCGCGCGCGCCGAAGTCGGCGGCAGTGGTGGTAACACTGCTGCCAGCCGGCGAGGAAAAGGGCATGACGTACCCTAACGTCATGGCCCAGGCGCGCGCGGCCATCGACTTGGGCGAGATAGGAGCGGGGGAGGGCCTCCGCTTCCGGACGACCGCCAACGGGGCTCGTCTGCTGGAGTGTCCCGGTGCCGATAGTTCCGGCATCGCGGACCTCCTGATGGCGGGTCTCCGGGCGGTCTGGCCGGAAGAGGTGGTGCGCGTCCACAGGCCGGTAAAGATGGCGGAGATTAGAATTACCGGCCTGGACGATTGCGCCACAAAAGAGGAGGTGGCAGCGGCTATCGCTGCCCAGGGGAAATGTGCCCCGGAGAACGTAGTCGTGGGCGAGCTTCGCCCCGGCTACTCCGGGGCCAGATCTGCGTGGGCGCGATGCCCCGTGGAGACGGCCACCTCCTTGGCCACTCCCCCGCCGGGACGACCGGCTGGACACCCTGGCAGGTTGCGCGTGGGCTGGATAGCGGCCCACGTGCGCCTGCTAGAGTCGCGCGCCTGGCGGTGCCTCCGGTGCTTCGGCACCGGACACAGCATCGCCAGGTGCACGAGTACGGTTGACCGCAGGGAACTTTGCTTCCGCTGCGGTCAACCGGGACACAAGGCGGCCATGTGCTCGGCCGCACCGCACTGCGCTCTGTGCGCGGCGGCCGGGCGCAAGGCTGATCACCGGGCGGGGGGCAAGGCTTGCTCCCCGTCCGGCTCCAACACGGAGCGCAACAGGCGCCGCAAGCAGAAGCGGCGCCTGAAGAAGAAGTCGGCCGGAGGAGCACCGGCCGGCGTTTCGGCCCCCGCTGTGGCGTCACAGACGCCCGATAGCGGGGGCGATGGAGGAAGGGAGGAGGCGATGGAGGTGGTTCGATCTTAATGGACCACACCCTTCGCCTCCTCCAAGGTAACTTGAACCACTCCGCCAGGGCTCAGGACATGTTGCTCCAGAGCATGGCGGAGTGGTCAATTGACGTTGCCGTGGTCGCCGAGCCGTACTTCGTTCCCCCAGCCGACGATTGTTGGTTCGGGGACGATTGCGGCTTGGCGGCCATACATATCAGGAGGGCCGCGGCGATCCCGCCCTTGGTAATGGTGGCCAAGGGTTCTGGGTTCGTCGCGGTTTCGGTGTTAGATACCGTCGTGATCGGGGCGTACTTCTCTCCGAGCCGGCCTACCGTCGAGTTTGAGCAGTTCCTGGACGGGCTCGAGGCGATTACTCACCGCCTCGCCCCCCGTCCAGTGATACTCGCGGGGGACCTCAATGCGAAATCCGTCGCTTGGGGCTCCCCCCGCTCTACAATTCGCGGTAGGCTGCTGGAGGAGTGGGCGGTCGCGACTGGCCTCTGTTTACTTAACAGGGGTTCGGTCGCGACTTGCGTGCGATGGCAGGGCGAGTCTATCGTGGACGTTACGTTCGCGAGCTCTGCCATCGCGGATCGCATCCGCGGCTGGAGAGTGCTGGTGGGGGCGGAATCGTTATCAGATCACCGTTATATTCGGTTTGATCTTTCCGTCCCCACGCCGGCTGCGGACGCCCGCGGGAGTACGACCCGGTCATTCCCCAGGTGGGCATTGAAGCTCCTGAACAAGGAGCTCTTGATGGAAGCCTCTACGGTGGCGGCGTGGACGCCCATACGTCCACACCCAGTGGACGTGGAGGCCGAGGCGCTCTGGCTCCGGGACGCGATGCGTCGCATTAGCGACGCTTCGATGCCCCGGGTCGGCCCTTGGTCTCCCACGAGGTCGACGTACTGGTGGTCGCCCGAGATAGCGCAGTTGAGAACTGTATGCGTCCGGGCGAGGCGCCAGTGCGCTCGGCACCGCCGTCGCCGCCTTCCGCGTAGCAACGACCCCGTTGCATTCGCGGAGGAGGAGGCCCGGCTGCATGGCTTGTACAAGGAGGCGAGGGGAGCCATGCGGCTGGCCATCAAGATGGCCAAGGAGCAGCACACGGAGCGCCTTTTGGAGACGCTCGATGACGACCCTTGGGGGCGCCCATACAAGATGGTGCGCGGCAAGGTGCGCCCATGGGCGCCCCCCATAACCGAGCGTCTACCGCCTCAGCAGCTGCGGGACATTGTCACGACATTGTTCCCGCAGGAGCAGGAGGGATTTATCCCCCCTGCTATGGGTGAGCCGCCGGAGGATACCGGCGGCGAGGCCCCTGCTGAGGTTCCCCACATCACCGGGGAGGAGCTTCGTGTGGCCGTAGTCAGGATGAGTGCTAAAGACACGGCACCCGGCCCGGATGGCATCCATGGCCGGGTCCTGGCCTTGGCCCTCAATGCCCTAGGGGACCGACTCTTGAGGCTCTACGATTCTTGCCTCGAGTCGGGACGGTTTCCCTCGCTGTGGCGAGAGGGTAGACTTGTCCTTCTGCGGAAGGAGGGGCGCCCGGCGGATACAGCCGCCGGTTACCGTCCTATCGTGCTACTGGACGAGGTGGGCAAATTGCTGGAACGCATTCTGGCTGCCCGCATCGTCCAGCACCTGGTCGGGGTGGGACCCGATCTGTCGGCGGAGCAGTACGGCTTCAGAGAGGGCCGCTCAACCGTGGACGCGATCCTTCGCGTGCGGGCCCTCTCAAATGAAGCCGTATCACAGGGCGGGGTGGCCTTGGCGGTGTCGCTTGACATCGCCAACGCATTTAACACCTTGCCCTGGTCCGTGATAGGGGGGGCACTCGAGAGACATGGAGTTCCCCCCTACCTCCGCCGGCTGGTCGGCTCCTACTTGGAGGCCAGGTCGGTAGTATGCACCGGGCACGATGGGACCGTTTACCGGTTTCCGGTCGTATGCGGGGTTCCTCAGGGGTCGGTCCTCGGACCTCTCCTTTGGAATGTCGGGTACGACTGGGTGCTGAGAGGCGCCCTGACCCCGGGCCTGAGCGTGATTTGTTACGCTGACGACACGCTCGTCATGGCCCGGGGTCAAGACTTCAGAGAGGCTACCCATCTCGCCACAGCGGGGGTGGCCCTCGTCGTCGGCCGTATTAGGAGATTGGGCCTCGCGGTGGCGCTCAATAAATCCCAGGCCCTGTGGTTCCACAGGGCTGGGGTGACGCCACCTGCAGGGGCCCAAATCGTGGTTGGAGGCGTCCCAATAGAGGTCGGGGTGCGATTGAAGTACCTCGGCCTCATACTGGACAGCCGTTGGACCTTCCGGGCCCACTTTATGGAGCTCGTCCCCCGACTGATGAGGACGGCCGGCGCTCTGAGCCGGCTGCTTCCGAATCTCGGGGGACCAAACCGTGCCGTGCGCCGCCTCTACGCGGGGGTGGTGCGTTCGATGGCCCTGTACGGCGCGCCCGTTTGGGCCGGACCAGGAAACCGGACAACAACCGTTGTCCGGCGCCTGCGCCGGCCACAGCGCGTCGTAGCTATCAGGGCCATCCGCGGATACCGCACCGTCTCCTTTGAGGCGGCGTGTGCACTGGCGGGGACGCCGCCCTGGGAGCTGGAGGCGGAGGCGCTCGCCGACGATTACCGTTGGCGTTGCGACCTCCGCGCTCGGGGCGTTGTGCGTCCCCTCAGAGCTGCGGTTCGGAACCGGAAGGCCCAATCTCGGCGGTCCGTGTTGGAGGCCTGGTCAAGGCGCTTGGCCAACCCCGACTGGGGCCTAAGGACCGTCGAGGCGATTCGCCCCGTCCTCAGGGACTGGGTGAGTCGCGGCGAGGGACGCCTCACCTTTCGTCTGGTGCAGGTGCTGACCGGGCATGGTTGCTTCGGGAAGTACCTGCACCGGATACAGGTCGAGCCGACGACGAGGTGCCATCATTGCACAAGCGACCTGGACACGGCAGAGCATACGCTCGCTGTCTGCCCCGCATGGGAGGAGCAGCGCCGTGTCCTGGTCGCACAAGTAGGGCAGGACTTGTCGTTGCCGGGCGTCGTGGCATCGATGCTCGGCGACGACGAGTCCTGGAAAGCTATGCTCGACTTCTGCGAGTCCACCATCTCGCAGAAGGAGGCGGCGGGGCGGGAGAGGGAGAGCTCTTCCCTCCCCGACCAACCCCGTCGCCGCCGACGTCGAGCGGGGGGCCGACCTCGGGAGTTGTCCCGGGACCTGGCCCCCTAAGACTACCGGGTCCACCAACATCGGACCCGAGGGGTGCTGCGCTAGGCTTCAGCGCGCACCCTCCGTGCCATCTGTACGGGGGATGGCAAGCCGTGCTCCCCGACCCGGGCTGGCCCTGGGCCGGCCTGAGCCGAGGGAGACCCTACACCACACGGCCCCATCTTGGCGGGCCTTAATTGGCCCGTCCACCGAGTGAGCCGGTGGTCGTTTCACCGACGGCTGCCGGTTCGACGTCCGGGGGTGACGGGGCGATACGTAAGCGTCGATCGCGAACGCGTCCTGTCACCCCTACATCATCGGATGTCGAGCGTGAGAGGCGGGAGGTTTTGGTGCGGTTCGACACCCACATACCCCACTCGCGGGGCGAGTGGAAGTCCGGCGATTTCCTCCCGTCCAAAAAAAAAAAAAAAAAAAAAAAAGGAGAATTGTATTTACTTTTAATTATTTTTGATTCATTTCTGACTTTTGTATTCTCTTTCGTTCTACACAGGAAGCCAGTTAATTTAAAAATATCTTCTCTTCTCAAGTTTTGCTATTAAATTAAAATAAGGGTCTTATCTCTAATCTCAAAAGTGAACTGACCAAAACTGGCATTTGCCTAGTAGTGCCATTTATAGGTTTAAGGACGTTCATAATATTATCGTCGACAAGGCTAGACTACCGTTATATAGGTATAAACTTCTCACAACTAGTGTCTAGACTTTAGACTATAATTATTATTATGATTAACTGGTTACCGTTTTAGCTAACTTTTCTTAGCTTTTTATTGTTAGGACTTTGAAGTAGGTATATGTACGTGTCACAATGCGTGTTAGGGACTCCACATATCTTCAAAGAGAATTTTGCAATAACAACACAATTATTAATGGTGATGATCCTAAATCTTGGAGAAGGGTTTAAAAACTCTTCGTAGATATCTGAAGGTCACATAAGACAAGCGAAGTGAAGTTTTAGTGTATGACAAATATACGAGCTAAAGACCCACCTGACGTTTAATGGTTAGTCTCTTACGAGCCTGTGCAACTTGGTATTGTACAGGCAGGTTAATGGAGGGCCATTACCCATTACCTACTTATACTTTTCTTAAGCATCTACAATGTCTGATTCCTCTTTCGAAGATTCAGAAGTCAGCAATAGGCTTTAATCCCTACCAATCCCTACTATGCCTACTAATCCTTACTAATATTATAAATGCGAAAGTAACTCTGTCTGTCTATCTGTCTGATACGCTTTCCCGCTTAAATCTCTCAACCGATTTTGATGAAATTTGGCACAGACTTTAGACCCTAAGATATGACATAGGCTTTTAATTGAAAGTGACGCAGATGTAGTTGCGCGGGCCGTTAGTAATACTATAATTACTTATAGTGCTAAATTAACATCTAACGCCTATTAAGATTTCCTTGACCACATACGCAAAAAACGTGTGCCAAATATGTATTAAATGTATTTGGTCACGGTCTTACAAAAACCTGTATAATATATCTCCTCACGTGTCAGCAGTCGTGCGATTCACGTGGTCGTCTCAAAAACTAGACTATAATGTAAAAATACGTCTCGTGTTTCGGAATATTGTTAATTGCGATTTTGTATACCTAAGCAAGCTTGTACATTGCAAGCTAAATTTGACAAACATCCCAGTTTCCGATTGAAACATTGTGCACGGTGATGTAAAAAAAATCGCAATAATATAACAAAATGGCGCTGATCTGATGATGTATTTGGAAGGTGTTCATAGGAACTCTTGTACTAAACAAGATAGACCCGTCGTGTTTGGGCCCGTTTTACTTGTATTAGCTGTTGCACTACTTGCACTGTACCTACTGCTAAATAATATCCTGGATATTATTCTTAATCTTAAAGGGTTGGATTTAAAAAGTTTTCTTTAAAATAAATATATTACATAGCTTAGCGCCTGTGCATAGCGATACGGTCAAGACATGACACTCTCAATTAATGTAGCTTCCTCTTAAGAGAAATAATTTTCGGAATTAGGTCATTAGATTCTAATTACACATACATATAACATCACAATCATCACATAACCTCGTTATAATGTTAGTATAGATTTATCTGTGGTTTTATCCAAGCTAATGACGTCATCAGAACTACTACTAATGAAACTCCATACCAAACCTACGTTCGATAATTCCCATACTTCCGGTGTCCTACTTTGATCAGATTAAATTCTTTGCTAAATAACTCTAAAATGAACTATTCCTTTTCCTTAATCTCATTATTCTAGAATCATTATGGTGATGCCATAGCTGTTTAGAAAAAAGAGATTATTTTTTGTTAGTTGAACCGCACTAAAACCTCCAACCGCTCACACTCAGCGTCCGAACCCCGGCTGAGGCCAGAACCCAGCACGGGGTTATGAGGGATGATGCGACGCGTTACGCTCTAGGCACTCTTTCCCGTCGCGCCGCCCCCTCATATCATAAATTAGCCACCTACTAGACCTTTTTGGTGGAGCCAAGCAAAACCTTTAGACCATTAGCCAGATTTTAAAATGATTAAAAACAAAACCATTCACAAAAACAAAGAAAAAATAAATATTATTCTAATTACATTTTTACAAGGAAAAATACTTTAAATAATCCTAACGATTTATTTATGTTAATGTAATTATTATCATTTGAAAGCGACTATTGGATTGCAGATGTAATAGGAGTCTAAACGGAGGAGACATTAGCCTGTCATACTTTCATTTAAATGGGGAAATCGGGAAATTACTGTGTTTTTATGTCAAATATTTAATTAACACTTTACGAGTGCTTAGAGATGGTTAATAGGTATTTGACTCTATCTGCAAATAATAGCATTTATGGAAATTATGTTATTTGCAGTTTTGTGACGTAGTAAAATATGTAGGTACCTACCTAGTACATAGATACTGATATCCCTACCATGGCTAGTTGATTAGAATGAGTAATATTTATACAATTACTAGCTTTTGCCCGCGACTTCGTTCGCGTGGACTTCAGGTTCGTCCCGTCTAGCTAAAATTATTATCAAAAATTGTAGCCTATGTGTTATTCTGATGTATAAGCTATATTGTGGTAAAGTTTCATTCAATTCCATTCAGTAGTTTTTACGTGAAAGAGTAACAAACATCCATACATCCATAAATACAAACTTTCGCCTTTATAATAATATTATGATAGTCAACTAGCGGGCCTGCGCAACTTCCTCTGCGTCACTTTCAATTAAAAGGTTTCTTTCTCAGAGTCTAAAGATTATCTGTATCAAATTTCATCAAAATCGGTTGAGAGGATTAAGCGGGAAAGCGTAACAGACAGATGGACAGATAGAGTTACTTTCGCATTAATAATAATACTAAGGATTAGTAAGGATTGGGCCTGATTCAGAAGACAACCGGCTGACACGGAGCGCATTATAGGGAGGAGGCTATGTGAGCCTGAGAACCACTGGTTGCTTGGGCGTAGACATTGCTAGCAGTGGATTCCTTATTGAATTGAGCTTTTTAAGTGATTTTTTGTAAATATTGAAGAAAAAAGGAATGTAAACGTAAGAATGTAAGATAAATAAATAGGAGATGATGATGATGTAATAAATACATGCTTCTTATTATTATACGAACCCTGCTGTTCTGAATCTAAATTAAAGATAACATAAAAATAGGTAAAATTCACGTAGTGACCAAACCTATCATACTCTTTTCAATTATAAGCCAAAAACGAACTAAAAAGACTAAGAATCCATTTTTAGAATCACATACACGTGAACAGCCACACGTCGTTTCCTGGTCTAATCTTCATTGATCCAGATCTGACTGAGGATTGCAAGATTATTCTACAGTTTGCTACACAATCCTGAACTCTACGTTCATGAAAATAAGGTATATAACAAAGACTGGGAATAAAGAATTTTGTTTGAATGTACTCATACCGGGACGAGCAAATTGGATGGAATTACTACAATGTCATGCACGATAATCGTCTGAGATTTGTCCTGTATGGGTTTTTAGACGTTCAACAGAGTTCATTAACGACCTGTTTCGCGCCTCTTTTAGGCCATTTTGGAATTAAAAAATGGAATAGTAAGTTGGCTATAGAATCGAGGAGAGTTCAGTTCAGTCTCAGCGCTATGAATGTGTTTCATTTTCTACCATCAAACAAGGCTTGAAACTCTTTAAGCTGCAATGAAAATCAAAGCTGGCTTAAAGCTACATTTACAATTCATTTTATCAACTCATAGTTTTTACTGATAGTGGTTTGATGTTGTCCTAAACTGAAGCTAAATCATTTAAAATTTATATTCAGAGGTTTTAAAACTATCCAGGATAACAGGAAATATTAGTTATTATATTCCTTCACCCACTACATGATGGACCGACGATCTGGTCAAGATCTTGGGAGATCACTGGATGCAGATAGCGCTGGACCGGCCGTTGTGGCGAAGTTTGGGGGAGGCCTATGTCCAGCAGTGGACGTCTATAGGCTGATGATGATGATGACCCACTACAAAAGAAAACCTTAAGAATAGTTTAATAAGGTAAAGGATATGTATACTACCTTATCTTTTAATATCATTAAAAACAACCTTAAGTATATTCCCGCCAAAAAATACCCTTCTCCATTTCACAAATAAATGAGTTATCTTATTAGCAGTTTATATTCAACATTAATTATTATTATATTGGAAAACCGCGGTGAAGTGGGATTCCCTTGCGTCAGTCAACCGGTATTAAAATCTTGACGTTGGTCATAGAATATTAACAAAATAGAACGGACTTTTTAGTTAGATATTAGAATATTGAAGATTTAGTTTACAGTAATGTTTCTGTATCGTCTGTAATCTATCAAGCCGGTCTCGTAAAGATCTTAGTTACCTAAAATTAACATCTATTTGACATCTTATTATCACTATTCTTAGTGATTTTAATTCTTAGTAATAATAAAAAAATACTAGAGAGGTGTCAAGGGACACCCGGATGGAACGAAGTTCCTTTCGATTAAAAGATATCATATATATTTCTTTTCCTAATTTTTTTTACGCGCGATAAGGAACGTGTTTTAAAAGATTTTGATCACAGCGCCATCTAGCGATAATCATCTAAAACAAATAAAGAACGTGTTTTAAAAGATTTTGATCACAGCGCCATCTAGCGATAATCATCTAAAACAAAAAAGTGTCGTGACAACTTTTCGTAAGAATTTTTTCCGTCTAGCCCCCTTTCACAACGCGCGATAAGGAACTTCGTTCCAATGACCAATAAATGTTAGTTTAGAAATCAGCTTAAATAATCTAAGCTGTAAGCCTAAGCTGTTAGAATAATTTAAACTGTATTAATAAATAAATACAATCTTCACAAGGTGTTTCAAATACGAAAAAGTTGAGACGGAAAGCGCTCAGGGATAAAGACACACAACCCCTTTCACGCTCACAGGAAATATTTTTCCCTTCTACAAAAATCGTTATTGATTATTATTGAATCGATATTTTTTTAATGAATGTCTAACGTAGGTACGTTTGTGTTAAAATGTTTCCCATGAAATTAAAAGGAAAATTAAATTTGTACACCCTACTATGTTTTTCTAGTGATATCTCTTACATTACAGAATAACTTAAATATTGTGTAGTATTCGCATATTTAGTCTCAGCCATCTTATTGTCCTGAAACGGTTAAACAATTATTTTGTTACTTCTGTTATTCTATATTCTATGGTCACATCTTTTTTGAAACTTCGCTTGATCACGTGCGCTTCGATTTTTGACGTAGAAACAGGTAAAATGCACGTTTTAGACTCGTTTTATAGATCTTCGAAATAATTAAGATTCAACTTTCTATCGTATTGTTTTCTGCAACATATTCATGTCGTTCACCTCAAGTTTCTATGTGAAAAATTGAGTATCTATGAGTTTTAGTTCTTACAGTATTGTTAGTTTATACTTTACTAGCTGACTACCACAACTTCGTCTACGTCACAAATGGAGATTTCAGTCAATAAGCAATGTGCTTATTTACGACAAAATCAAAAACCTCATCACACATCAAAACTTACTCTACTATCAAAATCATGCAAATTGCAATGTATCATAAATGTTGAATTACTCTATTGGCCACTGGAAACATAACTGGAAGCGGTTTTTTTTGTGACGGGAAGAAATCACCGGACTTCCACTCGCCCCGCGAGTGTTAAACGAGGTTTAAGAAAAGTCCTGTATGGGTAGGTGATAGATAACGGCCCCTCTTTGCCCTGGCATTGCAGAGGTTCATGAGCGACGGTGACCGCTTACCATCAGGTGGGCCGCTCGTTTATCTGTCTTGCAAAAAAAAAATTGATATGTTCTACATACGATAATTGGAATAAAAATGAGAGAAACAACGAACGATAATTTACATTTAACTTTCTTGCTACAAGGAAATACCACCTTAGTAACAAAAAACTTGTCTTAAAGAATTCCCCATAACATAAAATCAATTTATGATCAAGTCGATTATTATTTTTCACAATTTGTTGCTACCAAAGTTGTTAGTTATCCTTATAGAGCAAGTTACCAACACCGACTTTTGATAAAATAATGTTTTTATTACGATAATGAAAACGACAAGCAACAAAAGCTTGTAGTTTACATAATAATATTAATTTTAAACAAGCTGATCCGCGGAACTTCGTCTGCGTCTCAGTTTTTTGCAATAGACTGACGATAATTTCTTAACGAAATATCAGATTGGAGTAAAACAAAAAGAATTTTACTTCTATACAAATAACACTGATAACATAAAGCGTCATCAAATATAAATTAGCTAATTAAGATTGATTTTTTTTTGCAATTGTATCCACTCAACTGGGATCGGCAACCAAATTGGTTTGTTTACTTTTGCCAAGTCTGTGGCAGGAACCAAAATTGAGCACAGTTCTAAAACTTGTTTTGTTTACACTTTTTAATCGTCTCATATTTTACGGAGATGATATATTTTCGCTGAAAATGCAATACAGCGTCGTTTAGTAATAAAGATTTACAAAAATATAAGGTTTAATGTTTTTAAAAAGAGGCTCAAATACGGTATTGATTCCGAACGAAGTCCCCAGTTTCGCCATCTAGCGAATAGTGACGTTCCCAGTTGAGGCTATCAGTAGTTTCTGAGGTTAACGCGTTGGAACAAACAAACTCTTCAGCTTTATAAAAATTACTAGGTATAGATTTTACTCGTTTTTATTCCATTACACAATTGTTAGTTTAAAAAATACAATTTATGTGTTCTCTTTAATCCTGAGTTGAAAGTAATATGCAGTTGAACGTATTTAATTACCATTGGCGCCAAAGTATGTGATAAAACTCGTAGTTTACGCAATAAGCTCTTGTTTACAACGAAATGTTATACAATACTGTCACATAACTTCATCCGTGTCACATAAAAAGGAATCAAATTTCTTTGTTTCAAATCATTTCATCATCATCATTATCAGCATATAGACGTCCACTGCTGGACATTGGCCCCCAAACCTCGCCACATCGACCGGTCCTGCGCCGTCTGCATCCAGTGACCTCCCGCGATCTTGACCAGATCGTCGGTCCATCTTGTGGGTGGTCTACCAACATTGCACTTATCGGTTCGTGGCCGCCGCTCCAGAACTTTTCGGCCCCATCGGCCATCCGTACTTCGCACAATGTTTCCTGCCCATTGCCACTTCAAATCATTTATTAAAACATATTTACTTATTTTAAAAAGGAGACTTGTAAGGGGCGACGTGCTTATATAACTCCATTCCTACCGGCTTCCTCTTCTATATTCATAGACTAACTAAACATAGTACTAGTGACTCTTTAAAATGTAGCTTATGATGTGAGTTATAACCCATTACTGCCTACTTATGGGCTCAGGTGAGCTCATTTGAGGGATCACTTCTAATGCGATTTGGGGAGTTCAATGGAAACTAAATTTACTATTTTAGTAAGTAGGTATCTTTTCCTCTCTTAAGAAATCGATACTATAAGTACTTATAGTACTATAAGTACTATATATATAAGTAAGTAGTATACTTATAATATATGACGGGGTGATAACAAGGGAAACCAACCTATTCACCATGCGGGTAGTTGGAAGTGGAGAGTGGAGACTTGCTATAAATACAGGCACTGGTCGCTGTTATTATTCATTCGTGTTTGAGTTGTCGAGGCGAACGGAAAATTATGTAAAAGTAATAAACTGTTACAACTCGTTATTTTGAAGTTTTTATTCAAAAGTATTGATTACCAAGTGTTAAAGTGGACATTGTGACGTCATTCCTGACATAACAAAACGAAGATCGACTAATTACAACGTCATTACACCTCAACACACTATTTACGCCGTTATATGTAACGGATTTACGTTCTTAAAACCTAAATCATTCCATTCATTAAAAAATATTTTTATACAATTTTCGCTCAACAAATCATTGTAATCAGAAAACGATATTTTACGGTTAATTCTTTTATCAACCAAATAACTCATAGTATAGTTAGGAAGATTTTATTTCAAGTGTAAAGAATAATTATTCTAAAAGAACAATGTACGCAAATTTTATGTTAATAAAGTCATTTAAAGATTTGTTACGGTTGTCATTTCATTGCGGTTTTTGACTTAAAATTTTATTTAGTTGAATATTTATTTAGCGACGAGTGCTCTGTCTTTGCTTCGATGTTGTTAAGAAGAAAATATTGGAGATTTGTTTCGTGTTTGTTTGTGCATAGTTTTATTATTTTAAAATATGCACATCAATGGTTAAACAACAAACAATAATTTGAAGATTTCACCATACTAAAATTAATACGATTTTAAGAAAGTTGTTGTTAAAAAATTGTAAAGTCAAAAATTTTACATCAGTAGGAATGATGTAAAATGTGATAAAAGTTTATTGTTTTAGCATGAGGACGAGCTGACGGTCTATATGATGTTAAGTGGTCACCACCTCTTTTAGCCTAAAACTTTTAGGTTATATAACCTGTATTTCCTCGCGTACCGCACATCTCCGCTGTCGCTGTCAAGCGACAAACGTTTTGCAGGATTTTTTGATATTTTTAAGTGGTGTTAACTGAGACGTTACGCCATATTCTTCAGTTATAATTTATTTTATCTAATTTACCTAAGGCTTAGGTTCTACTTAGTTTAGGAACATTCCTATTTCTTTTCAACGCAGGTTAGTCTCAAGGACGCTCACAATAAAGAGATTAGCAAAAAGGTCGAAATCAAGATAAAATGGCGCCAAAATCCTGTCAACTTAAAAAAGTATTCAATTAAAAAGATTGTCTAAATCTAAATTTTACTTTGATTAGCTATTTTATGCCTTAATTTAATGAGTTTAAGGTGTAATATCATTAGTTATCACGTTACTATTTGAGCGACTAAAAAGTATATAATTAAAAAGTTTCATTGACTAAATCTAAAGTTTACTTTGATTGGCTATTTTATGCCTTAATCAAATAAGTTTAAGGTGTAAAATCATTTGTTATCACGTTAGTATTTGAGTGGCCTACGTGATGCTATTTTACTTTGTTAAGCTATTTTAGGCTTTAATCTAATGAGATTAAGGTGTAATATCATTTGTTATCACGTTAGTATTTGAGCGGCTTGAGATGCTACAAACAGGTGATATACTCCATGGTCATTCACAGTTCGCGAACCGCATGCAATCGAACGCGTTCGAAATACGAACGGTGAACGAAACATTTAAATTTCGCGCCATTTTAATGGATTTGAAGTGTTCTTAATGTTTGTGTTTTGATGTGTTATTTTTTTTGTTTGAAATTGGAATTTTTGTGTGAGTATTTATTTAACTTGTTTCTTTTAATTTTTTATTGTGATTGTTTAAAATTGTTCTTTAATTTATTTCCTTAAGATTTAATATACAAGTATTCAATATACGTGCCTAGTATTTTTAGTTTTACTAGATGTATACAGATACCTGTATTATGAACCCTTAAAATTTGTCACAATTTGTTCTTTCGCTTTAATTTTGTTTTTGACTTCGAATTGTTTTATCTGAGTTTGAAAAATAATTTTAAAATTATTTTAACGCAGTTGCCATAAAATTGATACCTGCAATTTACTGCTGAATAAATACCTGATAAATAATTAATACTAATTATGTTGAAAATAATGCATACATATCTTTTATCTCTCAAAAAAACTAAATTCAATGTTCGTGATTGAAATATTTTTTTAAATTTAATTTGTTAATTTTGCGCCGAATCACGATATTATATTTTATTTTCTGTCAATTCTTTTTTCTTTTAATATTAAGGAAAAATAAATTTAAATTTGATAGATCAAATAAATTTTGATTGATTAAAATTTTCGCATTACTCGTTTTTTTGTAGCACACTGGTTGAGTAATTTTAGCGATATAAAAATATTTTTAATTCAAGCTTTCAAATCTCCTTTCAACTCTCTACCTTTTCAACTATCAACTTTCCTTTTGACCTTTAAAGATTTTGAAAAGATTAATTAATTAGTTAGTAAAAAATATATTATTTAGATAATATAAGTAGTGATGGTTTTTCCATTTTCAAAACATTTTCGTATTGTTGTCGCTTCTAAGATAAAATCAATCTCGTGATAAATCCGTATTTATCTTAACTGGAAGCATCATGTTATCTTTGACAGCTGTTTATGTCTTTTCCTACTAAACTTCACTGTCAAGGTCTTGAAGTACTGTACTGTAACAACCCATTACTGCCCACTGCTGGGTTCAGGTCTCCTCGGAAGAGGGGTTAGGTCCACCACGCTTGAACAATGCGGATTGGTCTAATTTTATTTGTCTCAACTGCTACATAATTTCCTGAATCTTAAAAGCCAGTATTTAAAGTACTTATTTTTAAATAAAATATTAGAAATAGCGTTCTTTAGTAGATATACATTAATATCTATATACGTCTTTGCACTTAAAATAATATTTCAGATTGTATTATAAATTATAAGTTATAATAAAGTTATAATTCTATATGCATAATATGTTCGAAGGATTTTTAGAATCCTTTTCCGATATGCAGATTTCCTCACGATGTTTTCCTTCACCCAAGCCAGTGTTGTGAAAAATTGCACATAAATATTTTCACATTAAGATTTAGAGGTACAAGCCGGCCGATTTTAAACCCGCGACCTCCCGTACGGAAGGCAAGTGCTACTACCTGAGTACTAAGTATCACTTCTTATCAGATGAACCATAATATACCATAATTCGGTGGGATGATGAGTTAATTAGGTTTTTAGTGGACCGCAGTAAAATTTCCAATCGCTCACACTCAGCAAACCCGGTTGAGGTCTAAACCCAACCAACAGATACAACCATGTAAGTTCGGGTGGAATCTTGCAAACTTTATTTGACAAACTGCCCAGTTTCCGATCGAGCTGACATTTAGCACGCAGATGTGTATCGCGTGACAATACAATAATATGACAAAATGGCGCTGATCTGATGACGGATTCGGAAGGTGGTCATAGGAACTCTTCAAAATAGACCCGTCGTGTTTGAGCTCGTTTTACTTCTATTAGTTAGCACTCTACTGCTCCATTATATCCAGGATCTTAAAAGCTTGTATTTAAAAAGTTTTCTTTAAAATATTTTTTACCCTGGAAATACTATGAAAATACATATTAAACCTAAAAAAAATAATTTGAATACAAATTAGAATTAGAATTATCTTACAAACTGTTTCATTGTAATTTAAATACACACGTTTTCCTACAAACTTGTAAGTTTATGTAAATTTACATTTATTTAGCGACTAGCTACTGCCCGCGATGTCATCTGCGTGAATGCTATACAGTACCAAAAATACCTACAATGATACCTTTATGACCTTAATTTACCCATTTCCTCTTTAAATTTGATATACACAGAAAGTGCAGTAATAGAGAAAAGAATGTCTTTTGTAAAATCGGACTTCAAAATTTGTTGACTTTCAGCCTGATTTGAATAAATGACTTTATGGTGGCTACTGAATTAAGTCATGAGTCGTGACTGAACCGGATGTTTTATCACGCGATATGAGGATGTTGAACCGCATTAAAACTTCCAAAAATTTACGATCACTCACACATAGCGTCCGAACGCCGACTGAGGCCAGAACCCAACACGGGGATTATGTGGGACGGCGCGACGCGTTATGCACTACAGCATTCTTTCACGCCGCGCCGCCCCCAGAACACTGAACCGGCAGCTGCCGGTGATACGGCCACCGGCTCTCTAGATCAGCGGGCTTTCCGTTACCCCTCAAGATGGGATCAAGTATGAACACCCCGTTGAGTCAGTACCGGGGCTGCGTCGGGGAGCGCGGCCTTCCATCCCCCGGTTGCTCTGACACAATGGGCCCAGCGATACCCAAGAAGAAAGTGCCCCTCTCGCTGAGTAGCGTTCGGGACCCAAAACTCTTAAGAGGTCAGATTCCAGGCGAGATCCCGGTTCCCATCCCTGGTCGACGGCGGCAGGTTCCTGTCCTGCGTGGAGATAAGAGCTCTCTTACACACGCCCCATTGCCCTCATCCGCGAGTGCACCGAGGTCGACACCCGCTGCTCTCAGTGTTTGTCCTTGCGGCTTTAGGGTTGTTTAACACGAAGCAAACGCTGGTAAACTGTACGCGCTTATGGTAGGTATGAGATATACGCGTTTTAGTAATACTGTCTCGCCGATGCTTCAACCCGTTTTTCTTAAGTTGGAGAATATGTTGGAATTGGAACTAAAATCTCCAAACGCTCACACTCAGCGTCCAAACCTCAGCTGAGGACAGAACCCAGCACAGGCTTATCCGGAGATCCGCGGAGCGACGCGTTACGCATTTCAGCACTTTTTACCATCGCTAACGCCTCAACCCGTAAGAAGTAGCCAACGGTGTGTCTGTTGAGATGACTTTAAGGCAGATCCCGTTACACAACTTCAGAGATACATAGGTTCCAAAGGCGCATTATTGGGACACAGACCTTCAGCTTGATGGTATGCGCTGAAAGTCCACTGACTGCTGACATAGAATTCAGAAATTCCACGGGATTAAGTGTGGCGTCAGTTTGCTCTACGACAGTATATTTATAGAGATCATTTGCACTTCATTCGTTTCAATTTCAGAGAAAATGCATTCGTCAATAGTTGCACCCTGATCTTTTTGGGCGTCAAAATGCGCTTTTGCACACCCAAGGATTCTGCTGGTGCGATCTGCTTAGTTTTACTCTTTCTTCACTATTTAGCTCAAAGTTCTTTTTGAGTTCTGTTTGTTATTACAGACAGACAACCTCGAGTAATTTTAAAAGATATGAAGTACTTCAAAACTCGTATAAAACATTTATTTATTTGTCTTGCTAATCTCTGAAACGAATTAACGATACATTTTTTAAGAAGAAAAGGCACACAGCTCCATCTATCTATGACAATTAAAAAACAATTATTGAAGTCGTCAAAAATGTCATAGTCAAATTTAAATTATGGTATAAGAGCTAGCAACGTTTTTGACAGAGTATTTCAGTAAGTCCAAGGCTGAAGGCAAGTAGTTTTTATGTATGCTACATCTCACACAGTCCCGGACGTCATACGGGCTGTCTGGCTGCTGGTCGTGGTTGCGTTAATCAGTGCGCGTCTTATTTGTGCAGATGAAAAATCGATTTACATATTATTTTAAGACATTTTTACTTTAATTAATTTTGTTCGGGACGACGACAGCGTTCCTTCCCGAGTCGTTGGATTGCAGAATTTCGACGCTGTAGCAAGCAGTTCAAGTGCCCTTGTACTTCACGGCGTTGCTCCAATAAAAATCCGGATGATTATAGAATCCTCGTTTATTCGTGTCCATAAATACACTGTTATTATGGCGGTTCCAGATTGATGCTTGACTTGTTCCGTATGTCTATTCCGTTTGAGAGCGAGCGCCGGACTGCGATGAATTGCACAAAAACGTGCCTCTTTATATATCGTAACGCGGTAACGTTGCCGCTAGCGCTCTCGCTCCTTCAAGTCAACAGTCAAGGATCAATCTGTTACATTGACGCTTATCTAACTAGTTACATTCACATGTATTGGGTATCTTAATATTAAGTATGTACACAATTGTTCTACATTATTAAAATAACTTTGTGAGACTAGTTTCGCCTCTATTTTAGCATTTTGGGTTAAGAACCTTTATTAATCATAAAATTACAAATAACTAAGTACTTAACTTACTATTAGATTAACATTTTACCTAATTTCAATAATTAGATCACAAGTTCACTGTTCATTACATAACACTTGTACACTTTACTTATTTTTGCGTATTAGGCATTGTATCACTCATAGTTAGTCCCGAATAAATTTCATTAACCATATTGCTTCGTAAATTTGTTATTGCGAGATATTTTTATTGTTGTTAAATTGCCTGCCTTGCCTTGCGCTTATTCTATAAATAAAAAAAACATTTTTTTTCTTCAAAGTATTTCAGTATGTTTGTAATTTTTAAGTGATAGTATTAAAGCACCTACAAACCTAAAATGAATTTGCCAAGCGACAATTCGGTTGTGAAACTTCAGACAGATATAAAAGTGAAAGAGTATGAGAGATAGCAATATAAAAACTGGTCTTACTGAGATGCTTGTTTTTCCGACGTTGCTAGCTCTCGTACCAACAAAAATGCTTCCACGGGAAATTTGACTTGAACGCCGATAGATGTCGGTGCTCTAAAATTGTTTAATGAAATTTATTATATTTATATCCCGTTCCTCGGAGATGATAGTACCATAATATATAGCCTATGTGTTGACCCGACCTCTAAGCAATATTCTTGCCAAATATGAAGTAAATCCGTGCAGTAGTTTTCTAGTTTACCCCGGACAAAGCTGAATTTTTTACCTAACTAAATGTATTGATTCTGCATCGCGGTGACTTTATGTGCAACGGTTGCTTGACTTGGAAGAGTGTATTTTGAAGTGTTGACTTTTCTATCATTTTATTATATGTATAGATAATGTTTTCATTTTGTCTTAGTTGCAATGTTTGAACTGAATAGTGTTTGATGAATACTAAGTGGTTTTTAAATGGTTTTGATTTGGAATTATAAATATTATAAAGCTGGAGTGGTTTTTTGTTTGTTTGATCGCGCTAATCTTAGGAACCGCTGGTACGATTTGAAACAATCTTTTTGTCGGATGGTCCGTTTATCAAGGAAGTTTACTTTTATAAAAATATTGCCTCATTTAATAAATTATTTTTCTCAATTATTTTGAAAATAAATACTAAATTCAGTAGGGTTTTCTAAAAGAATATTTTTTATTTTTTCTACTAGACAGGTAAACGTGTATTTCTATGAAATAAAAAATAATAAAAAAACTTGAGAGGTGTCATGGGACACCCGAATAGAACGAAGTTCCTTTCGATTAAAAGATATCTTATATTTTTTTTCCTAACGTAACGCGCGATAAGGAACGTGTTTTAAAAGATTTTGAAGATAATGAGGGCCATCTAGCGATAATCATCTAAAACAAAAAGGTGTCGTGACAATTTTTCGTAAGATTTTTTTCCGTCTAGCCCCCTTTCACAACGCGCGATAAGGAACTTCGTTCCAATAATACATTAAATGCTATAAGCATTCGTAGTGTATGCAATACATATAGGTTCTATGGACTGCACGCCACTAATAAAATGATCGCTCTCGATACATAAAACATACACACACAGAACCCATTTGTCGCAATAGCACATAAAGTTTAAAGTGAATTAACATAGCCACTGGTTATTGCTAAACCTTCTCTCCTTGACCGATGCGAGTACTGTACCATTCAATGCAGTATTGCGAAGTTATCTCGTACTTAGGATTATGTTACTTAGAACAAGGGGTTTACAAACTTTGGTCATTAGAGATTCTATTTTTATTAAACGGTTTTATTTAGCTCACCTCGTTTGTTTTGTTATTTATCCTTCCGTCAAATTTGGTAATTAAAATTTCACCCTCTTCCTTTCAACCGATTAACCTGAAATTTTGTATACACTTTGGATTTTGGTGACAATACAATTATGTTTATTCATTATTATTATAAATTCAAGATGGCCGCCGCTACAAAATGGCGGATAACGTAGGTTTTATCAATCCCATCAATATGGGTATCAAATGAAAGGGCTCAACAAGCAAAATACAATATACTATAAAAAAATGGAATCCAAGTTGGCCGCCGCTACCAAATGGCTGATAACAATTAAAATAGATACAGTCAGGACATGCAGGTTTCCTCACGATGTTTTCCTTCACCGTTTTTAGCCAGTGGTGTTGTGAAAAATTGCACATAAATCTTTTTCACATCTAGATTTAGAGGTACAAGCCAGCTGGATTTGAAACCGCGTCCTCCCGTTCGGAAGGACGCGCTTCGACCACTCGGCCGCCACGACTTACTTTGCACTTTGCATTAGATAAGTTTAAACTTGAAAATACACTGAATTACATGGCTTATCATTGGAATAAAGAAGGTAGACATAGATACATTTAAATGTTGGTGTCAAGCAAAAATAGTTACTTAAAACATGATAATTTAAATTTATACCAATAGAGCAATTTCCGTGTTACCTAGAAAACTACGAGTAGTTTTTAATTAATTTTAATTTGAGAACTAGCGTATGATCTTTTTAATAAAAAAGTAAAATTGGTTGTGGGAGACAAACTACTTAACCAATTTCCAAAATTATTACTAGTAACAAAGGAATCTACATATTTATTTGTAAGATTTACATATTTTCGTCGAGGTGGAGTTCATCCCTATTATTTGGAACCATCGCGGTCATCCACGGTCCGTTTTAAGAATACTTTATTGCCACGCACCATCCGGCTATGGAATGAGCTCCCCTCTTCGGTGTTTCCCGAGCGCTATGACTTGTCCTTCTTCAAACAAGGCTTGAAGAGGGTCCTTAAGGGTAGGCCGTAGGTAGCAGCCCCGCAGTGTCTTCTGGCAATACGGAGGTCCATGAGCGACGGTAACCGCTTACGATCAGGTGGGCCGTTAGCTTGTCTGCCTACAAGGCAATAAAAAAAAAGTGTAAGGTTGTATGTATAATTATACTAAAGTGAAAATAAGGTAAAATCTAGCTATTTCTCTGGCACATGAACTACTTAATACCAATCTATACTAATATTATAAAGAGGAAAGGTTTCATTGTTTGTTTGTCTCGAATATGCTCCGAAACTGCTGCACCGATTTGAAAAATTCTTTCGCCGTTGGAAAGCTACACTGTCCCTGAGCGACATAGGCTATATTTAGAGATATAGAGATAGAGCAAAACCGGCCGGCTTGAACGTTTTCACAACACCACTGACTATAAACGGTTTTTTTTTTTCGGTTGGAGGAAATCACCGGTATGTGGGAGTGGAACCGCACTAAAACCTCCAACCGCTCACACTCAGCGTCCGAACCCCGGCTGAGGCCAGAACCCAGCACGAGGTTATGAGGGACGGTGCGACGCGTTACTCGGGCGCGGCACTCTTTCCCGTCGCGCCGCCCCCGAGTGTTTTATGTAAACAATGTCATACACATTGTGAAGAAAATTAAATCAGTAGTTACAATGCAATGCATACTAATAGTAGCGGATTCGAATGTTGGACTTCAAGTTCCTATGACCTTGATCTATCTATGGGTATTCCATCTCCGGTTACACTGAATAATGTACGTAGTCTTTTGTGGTCATATTCTTAGTAAAAAATGAATAGGATATAATTATCTATTACTGTATTTTTTATTGCAATTATAGGTAAATTTCCAGTCATAATCGTAAATGAAAACATTTTCAAATAACTTGAAAATAACAATTACAAAAGAAATTACAAACATCCATAACTTCTTAACGACGTGATTTTAAAATCCGTTACAGAAAAAAGTCACGTAATGCATACAAGAAAATGTTTTATGTGCCCTTAAAAAGATAAACAGAGGAAAATACCTAATCTTTATTAATATTTGTTTTTAATTGCTTAATAGTCTGTGAATATTGTTTAAGATGGCCGACTCGTGACTAGAGCGTGTTTTGAAGGTATTTACGATGAGGTAGTATGATCTGTTTTTATGATAAGTGATAAGCATATGTGATCATGCGAATAGCTTGAATGAGGTTTGAGAAGTTCTATAATAGTTCCAGCGGCGTGCAGTTCATACAAGTAAATACGCACTGCATACCCTATCATTTCTAAATTGCTTAAAAAATTGGAACAAAAAACGATTAAACGTTGTATATTTAACCATAATGCACTTTTCATTACTATAAAAATGTGTGCCCATTTAGCGTAAAAGTTAAATTAAATTGATTTTATAAGACATAAATATGGAAAATTACTCAGAATTATATTTCTGCATACCCTGACTTAAATACGCATGCACGCCACTGATAGGTTCTATATAGGTTTTTTGAGTTAGAGGAAATCCTTTCAAACCCACCCATAAGACGGATTCTAAAATGGCGATATGTGGGAGTACTGCACCAAATCTTCCAGTTGCTTACACTCATCATCCGAACTCGGGCTGAGGGCTCCCAGCATAGGGTTATGTGGGGCGGCACGATGCATTACGCAAGGCCATTCTTTGCATTGTCACGCGTTGTATATCTGCGTGAAAAATGTCATCTCAATCGGAAGTCAAGAATTTGGTCAAATTCAGTTTGCAAGATTCCACCCGAACTTGCATAGTTATATTTAGTGCAAGTTAATATAAAGCTTGTAAAAATTCTTCTACTTTAGTTCCATATATTAGTACACATACTTTGTGTCCTCTTTGTGTGTGTGGAATAAAGTTGTTTTCTTTCTTTCTTTCTATATAAAATGCGTTGCCCCGTAATTGTGTGCGCACACGTATAATATACAGGGTACAGAGACCTCTATATTGTACTGTATCAATTGCTTTGCCCTTCGCACCTATCTACTCTTAAGATTTATTGGTAAATAAACTTGACCTTGTCACATACATATTTTATTTTTTCGTCAATATTTTTGCCAAATAAGCAGATGATCTGACCACCTGATGGTAAGTGGTGACAGTTGCTCATAGACGTCTTTTATGTAAGGGGATACAGTGGGGTACCTAATCATAATCATAATACTATATTATAAAGGCGAAAGTTTGTATGTGATTTGTAGGTGTATGGATGTTTGTTAGTCTTTCACGTAAAAACTACTAAATGGATTTGAATGATACTTTACCACAATATAGCTTATACATAGGCTACAATTTTTGATAATAATTTTAGCTAGACGGGACGAACCTGAAGTCCACGCGAACGAAGTCGCGGGCAAAAGCTAGTGTAATATAATTGTGTTACTTTTTTGATTTAATATGATTGTATCTTATTATGATTTTTATATTACTACTACTAATTAATTGATCGTAGTTTTTATTTTATTTATTTCCCTTCGCTATCTTCTTTATGTGTACCTTATAAGTGGAAACTGTTTTGTGATTTTGTTATGTTATAACAAGGTAATAAAAAAATGTGGTAAGTAGTCAAATTTGATAATAACAATGCAAGACTCGTTTTTAACAGGTAAAATAGTTGAAATTCTATGATTTTGTTTAATATATTTTTATTAATTAAAAGTAATATTTTTCCTCATAAGTTTTTGCCTTTTTAATTCTAAGTGATTTCAAATAGTAAACCAGGAAAAATATTATAATTAAACTATTGACTACCAACAATTAGGTACATCTCTATTTTTTTACTTTTTCATAATTATTTGTGACTCATTTTACTACCAACTAATTGAACCACTGAGAACGAGATAAATTTATGTCAATTAAATTTTTTTACGTATTTTTTTTAATTAAGGAACAAAAAGCAGTTACATATTAAACTTAAAAAGTAAACAATTTCTACGATAAAGATTTGTTCGCAGAATAAACTAAAATCATTAAATTACATATCGTCGTTGCGCCTGCCAAGTTCCATATGTGGTTTTTGCAAGGTTTTGGAAAACAACAAAAAACATGTTAATTAATTTAAAATGGTTTTTTTTTAATAATTAATGATGCAATTTTGTAGCTATTTATGTAATACATTAAAAAAATGCAAAAGTAGCCATAAACATCAGTCATATAAAGAGCTAGAATTTTTTTTAGTGAAAAAGTGCACATAACTGGTTTGAAATGGGTCAAAAAATCCTGTATGTATCCTGTATGTGTCACATACAGGATTTTTTGACCCATTTCAAACCAGTTATATGCACTTTTTCACTAAACTTTTTTACCAAATCCTGTATGTGTCACATACAGGATTTGGTAACTTAATGATTGTAGGTAATGTAATGTAATTTTAAATTATAAAGGTTTTTAAAAACTATTTTCATTTTTATCATGTTTCAGTTGATATCAAATAAATATTGTAGATTTAAATCAATAAATATTTGATATTATACGTGAGTAGAAACTATTCGTAGGACTATAATAATGTATATACATAATAAAAAAAGTTTATCTTCTTTACAAGTTATTGATAAATAACCAATGGTATTATGTCAAACAACAAAATATCAAGTTAATTCAGGATGTACTTGCCGCTTTTCTCAAATTAAAACACAGTAAAACTATTTTTATACGATTATTTTCACCACAACACTCTCACGAGTCGGACAGTTGCGAGCGACAGACGGCAAAACACAAATCCCGTATGTGCATTTTGCCACATACCGGCATTTTCTAAACGGTTAAAATACATAAGGTATTTGGCAAAATGGTTCCCGATGGAATTTGAAAAAAAGGATTTTACCAGTACATGGAAAAAAAATCGGAGATCACGTTTTGCGAAAAAACGAAAAATCAAAAAAAAACACATATGGGATTTGGCAGGCGCAACGACGATATATTATTTACGTAGTATTATTACGTAGGTTTATATTTTTGTAAAAAATCGGCTCAGTTCAAAGATTGCGACTTAAAGCATCACAAACAATACGACATTAGATATCGACTTACCTACATTAAACACAAAATTTGACAAAATATATTTGGCTATGCAGATCATCATTGCTAATGCATCTTACTTTTGCTCATAGCCCATCTTATCACCAACATCGACCAACATCTAACTGAACCTTAATCGTTAGCAGAACTTATAAAACAGCTCATCTTTTAACCAAAATTGACCAACGTCCAAGTGAACCTAGGTTGTTGTCTTAACTTTGCTCATGGCCCAACTTATATCCAACATAAACAAGCATCCAACTGAATCTTGGTCATTATTGTCCTTCAACTTACCAACATAAACCAACTTCCAACACAGAAAACAATTGCCTAACATTAAAATGGAAGGTTGTGGACGATACAGGATGTCCCTAAGTAGTGTTCAATGTCAATACTTAACCTTTAAAAGACATTAGAAAGGAATCATTCACGCGTGAAATTGTCTATTGTTTAAGATTTATTTCTGTTGCACGTAGATTTAAAATTAGCCCTTTTAATGGACATTCTCTTTTAGTAGAGGCGTGCATTCACTGCAATATGAAATTCACTGCATACACTAACTTGTGATATTAAATTCATTCATTAATGTGAAGTTTTCATTCTTACTAAAATGTAAAGATGTGATTACATTTTTTTGTAATATTTAGCATAAACTAATTAAAAAAAACTTGAGAGGTGACATGGGACACCCGCATAGAACGAAGTTCCTTTCGATTAAAAGATATCTTTTTTTTTTTCTAACGTAACGCGCGATAAGGAACGTGTTTTAAAAGATTTTGATCACAGCGCCATCTAGCGATAATCATCTAAAACAAAAATAAGGAACGTGTTTTAAAAGATTTTGATCACAGCTCCATCTACCGATAATCATCTAAAACAAAAAAAGTGTCGTGACAACTTTTCGTAAGACTTTTTTCCGTCTAGCCCCCTTTCGATAACGCGCGATAAGGAACTTCGTGCCAATAAATTTACTAACTTAATATTGCTTGTCAAAACAAAATTTACCCTCACTACCCATTGATAAAAAACCTATTGCCAAAAAACTACCTATCTCTACTAAAATAATTACATTCGATTCAACTACTACTTGAGATGTAAAAGAACGAGCCAGGGTCGAATCCTTGACCGAACGGTCGTCAGTCCGGTGATTTCGACATCTCAACTAATGGTACATACATGTACTTCTAATAATTTGATGCGTGAGATATGTGTAGTTGAAATTAAATTTTATAGCTTTACTAGCAGGCCCAGTCGCACGACTTTGTCTGCGTAACATAAGTAAAGTTTCTCAACGTTTAAACCGTCCTTGAACTTCCACGAATATTTCAAGACTAAAATTAGCCGCCAAATCGGTTCAGCCGTTTTCGAGTTTTAGCGAGACTAACGAAAAG
This sequence comes from Trilocha varians, assembly GCA_030269945.2. Lineage (NCBI taxonomy): Eukaryota > Metazoa > Arthropoda > Insecta > Lepidoptera > Bombycidae > Trilocha > Trilocha varians. Next base: position 13,230,084 of record AP028277.1, read on the forward strand.
CAATTCATTTTTATATAAGAGACTAGCTGGCCCACACAACTTCGTCTGCGTCACATAAGGAAATTTTCTCACCGTTTAAACCTTCCCTGGACTTCTACGAATATTTTAAGATTAAAATAAGCCAAATCGGTTCAGTCGTTCTCGAGTTTTAGCGAGACTAACGAACAGCAATTCATTTTGTGTAAGAGATGTTGACTTACTGTTTACGTGCAATATCTTTAACTATTTGATGTTATAAAAAAACATATTATGTAGTAATAAATATTTTGGAATACAATGTAAAATATGATAATTAACAAAAAACATGATCTATTTACTCCGAAGAAAAGTGATTTAAACTTTGACAATTTTGACGATTTTTCATAATAGATAAGTATCTAAACTAAGTAGTTTACCTTGATAAAATTAATCAATGACATATTAAACAAAAATTATCGAATTAAAAAAAAATGGTTGCCTGTAAAGTCGATATAAGGGCGAAAGTTTTACGTGACAACGACTCGGGCATGGTTAGCCCGCCTAAGAGCGAGAGAGACAGACATAAAAAGTGAAAGGCACGCGTGCCTCTCACTCGCTCTCATTGTGAGCGCATAACGTGAGCAGAGCGTAACGCAGTTTCTTGAAGTGTCACCCGGCAAACCAATTTATAAGACGTTGTCACGTCAAAAAAGAAAGTCATAAATTTATAGATAGGTATAAAAATAAAAATAATTTAGTTATAAAACGCAGTGAACATAATATTATCATTTTATTTACATATTAATAGGTGAACTAAAAAGCCATATTATCATATTAATATCAGGCGTATCGAACAGGCACACGTGATTTTTATTCTAAGAACATAAAACTATTCGATGGAACTATGTATATCTATACTCTAAAAAATTTATACATACAAACTATTTCTATAACTAATTTATTTAAATATTCTCGTTTGGTATCGTAATTGTAATCATGCTCTCAGATATGATGAGATTCAAAAACGGTTCTGTACTGTACTGTAACAACCCATTGCTGCCCACTGCTGGACCCAGGTCTCCTCCGAAGAGTTCACGAGAGAAAAAGGTTCACGTCTAATCTACTATACAGGGTGTTAAAATCCGATGAAACAATACTTTCACAGCAAATAGTATACTTGATGTAGAAGCCATCCACCAAGTCTGGGTTCTCTAGGCATAATATATCATAAGTTATAACTAATCAAAACTACGTGTTAATTTTCTATTAGTAGGAGTTTATTATAGTACGGAACTCTAAAATTGCGATCGGATGCGCCTGTGTGCGTGAAAATAGCATATAGATATAGCACGCTACATGTAGGTCAGGGTAGGGTTGTCAAAAATAATACAAAATAATATTTTTTCAACTTTGTATGGGAAAATAAAGTCATTATTTCCGTTTCAAAAGTATGTGTATATGATTTGAAATGTGATATAGATTAAGCCCTTAAAGTATTGTTTCACCGAGCAACAACACCCTGTATATAAATCTCCTGTCACGATGTTTGTCCGCGATGGACTCCTAAACTATATAACAGATTTTAAATGAAATTGGCACACTGTAAGCAGCCTGCTCCAACTTGAGAGGTAGGATAGCTTAGATCAAGGTTTGATGATGGAGCTGGAAGGTGGCCACAGGAATAGGATTAGTACTTTTAGAAAATTCTCGGGAACAATTCGTATGCGACGCAGACGAAGTTGCGCAGGGCAGCTAGTAAGTTAATAAATATTAAAATATCAGATAACTAAAAAGGTTGCAAATACGGGGATCGCCGATATTCCCTTACCTCTCTTTCACACCACACGCTGTGGCATGACCATCTCACCACCACACAATTTCGTTGCATTTAAAGCCTTATACGATAGGCATTAAGAATTAAATTGAATACAGCAAAAAGGACCGAAGTCGTCAAGTGAGAATCATTTATGTTATATAATTGATTTCACAATGTCAAGGTCATTTTAAAGTCAATGCACGTACAATATTTTCTTTTCCTCATTGACAATACACACTTGAAGAGACTTGTATAACATTATCATTTATTAAGATAGATAATAAATGAAATAACTTTAGGTATTAAATGTAATTTATCATAACACTAAAATCTGTGAAGTAGGAATGTTGTGAATGTCAGTTGTCGAACACAGGGTCGTAGTCACATCGTGTTTGGTCTCTTTTTACATTTATTTGCATATCTTACTGCTGGAACTGGAAACCGAACAATACTTTGGCTTAGTGTCTTAAAGACCGTGTATCTGTCTCACTGGATATTGGCGAATCGTCCCGGGTCTTGATGGACGAGGTTTAGAAAAAAAGAAGAAGCAGTACCTTTATTTGGCTGTTAGAGTTCCTCTACATCATCTCAAATTTTGTTAAAATATTCTCACTATTTTACGCATACGTACGTTACGTACAAAATCTGGAACTGTTATTCAAAAAGCGACATTCGCAACATACTTAGTATATGATAAGCTCTATGATAAGTATCAAGCTAGGCCTTAAATTAGGGACATTATTTTTTATTACCTTAAAAAAAATAACGGTTCTGAGCAACTACTTCATAGCTTACTTACTTAAATTATGATAATTAAAACACATCATCAGTTCATTTCATTTCAGTCATCAATCTATATTTTTTCCTGGCATTAACTTAATAACAGCAAAAACTGATATACAAATGATCATTCATTAAGAAAAACGTGACTTCTAATTCTAAAGAGTATTTATAACTTATTTTTGCAGTAGGTCAATGTGCTTTTGTAGCAAAATGGTCAACGGTTACCATTGCAATGTCAGGGACAGTAACTTTACCATTACTCAATAGAGACTGTCATTAAGACTTCCACTGCTGGAGATAGGCCTTTCTCAAACCTCGACACAACGACCGGTCCTGTGGTGTCAGTATCCAGTAACTTCACCTCCCCCAACCCTAACCAGGTCGTCCGTTTTGGGGGAAGTCTGCTTAAGCTGTGGCTACCGGATCGTCACTTCACGACAGTCACTTAGAGAGAGGCATAGTCCATCCTTAATGCGAGCCGATACTACATATCTTTGAAGGAAGTCTTCTTCAATATGTACCAATTCTTTAATTCTCCTTATTCATTTATTTGCTTTTTTTACATTATATTAAAAAAAAAACATTTACAAAAAAAAAATCCTAATAATATTATAAAGCCGAAAGTTTGTATGTATGGATGTATGGATGGATGTATGTATGGATGTATGTTTGTTACTCTTTCACGTAAAAACTACTGAATGGATTTGAATGAAACTTTACCACAATATAGCTTATACATCAGAATAACACATAGGCTACAATTTTTGAATCCCTTTGTAACGCAGACGAAGTTGCGCGGGTCACCTAGTACAATATAAAAACTTCACTTCACTACCTCTCTGTACGATGTCATATCTGTTTTTTTCATAGTTTTGCTGTAAGAAACTCATTTTTGAGTTAAGCTCGCTTTTATGCTTATTTTTAAGTTACTATAAGTCAGTATAATTTTCTTTACCTGGTGTACAATAAAGTATTAAATAAAATAATAAATAAAAATAGAGGGCCACTGGAGACTGTCTACGACCATCAGTGGTCAGGGCTCAAGAGAGAGGAACCTCCTCACAATACGTGCCGTGTCAAGAACTATTCTTATTATTAAGTAGACAGGTTATATTACGTATTATAATATAGTTACAGTTCTAACTTATTTTTTTTTGTTTCAGATAACAAAATGAATCAGAAAAGACATTTAGCATACATCGCACTATTATTAATTAGTAAGTATTTTGTTTACATCTCGATACTCTTTATTTTAAAATCACATAATATCTATTATTAAAATTTTACTATTACTTTAGTGTCTCTGCCTCTCCTGTTTTACTTTTTTTAACTTGTAATTAATCATTTGTTACTTTGTATTTCTACTCTACCTACAATTGTACCTAACTGACACCCGGATGGAACGAAGTTCCTTCCGATTAATTAGTGAGAATTATAATAAAATATCTTGATCACAGCGCCATCTAGCATTAATCATTTAAAACAAAATAAGGAATTGTTTTATAAAATATTTTGATCACAGCGCCATCTAGCATTAATCATATAAAACAAAAAAGTGTCGTGACAACTTTTTCATAAGAATTTCCGTCTAGTCCCCTTTCGATAACGCGCAATAAGGAACTTCGTTCCAATAGAAAAATATTTTAAGTCATATTTTGTTTAAAATACCTTTTAGTATCTTCAAAATTGGGCGATACACCCTACTCTACATTTTTGTACGATAACCAATGCTGGTTTAAAATATAGGTATTGTGACGATTATTACTACATCTTCCGCAATTTTTTTTTCATTATTGACGCGAGATTATTAACAGTAAACATGTAAAAATCACAGAACTTCGACACTTGCATCTTTTGTAATAGGTGCGATTTGTATAATACAAATTTTAATAGCTTTCAAAGAATGCCCTGGATTTTTTATGTTAATTAGTGGCCAAAACTATTAAATTACAAAAAAATAAGTACTGTAGGTACTTATTTAATGAAGTGACATATTAATGAAGTCAACTGTGAGTTCAAAATCTACCAATAAAAAATAAATTAAATTTTGATAAAAAATCGAGATTCGTACTAAAACTTCAAATTTGATTTCATTTGTTTTGACATGATTTTTTAAGATCTTTTACGGTCCTTTTTCAGTAATACAAAATATAAATAATTTATTTTCAAACAAAATACACAGTACAGAAAAAATATAGCAGTGGTCCCTGCACTAGGCTAGGCCTGTATCGCACGAGACCGTTACGTTAATAATTATTCAATTAATTGAAAGATATCAGAGAAGACAGCTTAGAACAGATAGAATAACAAACAAAAGAAGGAAAAGAAAATACAATCCGTGTTACTGAAAATACAACTTTAATATAATCTATCTTTTCAACGGTCAACTCCAAAACATAAATCTTCGTATTTCGTAATAAATCTCGCAACAAGTTAATCTAAAATCTAAATAGTTTTAGCCTAGTTTAAAACGAGAGGTTAAAAGATAATGTTACTTATAGAAAGTGTTTGTTTTCAAGTACTTTAGTTACGAAGTTTGGGTTAGATATGTGTAACTTGAGATGTATAGACACAAATAATTATACTAGACAGAAATAATTAATTTTACAAGCTTTTTATTAACTTGCACTGGATGTAACTATGTATTCGGGTGGAATCTTACAAGATAAATTTTATAAACTTCTTGATGAAGAATTCGATTGAGCTGACATTTTGCACGCTGACGTATAACGCGTGACAATGCAATAATATGTCAAAATGGCGCTGATCTGATGATAGATTCGGAAGGTCATAGGAACTCCTGTACTAAATGAGATAGACCAGTCGTGTTTGACCTCATTTTACTTCTCTTAGGTAGCACTGTATTGATACGCGATTAAGGATCTTAAAAGCTTGTAATTAAAGTTTTCTTTAAAATAAATTATTTTTACCAAAGTTTTTACACAAACATTCACTCTTAATCTAAACTCTGAGTAGACGCTCTGGTCAACAAATCATTAAACATATTAAATCCCACTGATCAAACAAATTTAGGTAATTTAAGTAATCCATTATAATTAATAACAAAACACTAATAACAAAAACCACGAGTTATAGAGTATACACAACTAATTAGCAGCCTGCCCTACACTTAGATAAACTAGGGTGCCCGAGTGAATAAGCCTTGTGTAGGTATATTTTGTTCTACAGTAAAACAGACGTATACAATCCTTACGTCAAAAAAGTATTAATTGGTAGCCCGATGGCTTGTAACACGTGTATAACAAGCGTATTTCGCAAGCGGCTACCGGTTCGGCGTCCGGGGGTGTTGCGACGGGAAAGTGTGCCGCAGTGCGTAACCCGTCGCGCCACCCCGCATAACCCCGTGCTGGGTTCTGGCCTCAGCAAGGTTCGGACGCTGAGTGTGAGCGGTTGGAGGTTTTAGTGAGGTTCAACTCCCACATACCCCCGGCGATTTCCTCCAACTAAAACAAAAAAAATAAAATAACAAGTGTATACAGTTGCGTTTATCTTGATTAGTAAGGCTGATTGTGTATACGAATGTATTTTAGCACATCTTTAAATTGCAGAGAAGATTTCAAACAAAAATACAATATTGCAAAAATTCCCCTTAAAAATATTCGATAAAAAAAAAACATAAATTTTCATGATATTTTGTTTACAAAACAATATAATTAACATATTAATTAAAGCACTCGTCTAACGGACAGGTGCGCTTCGTTATAAATATGTGACACGGTTTAAACATAGTTGAGGTGAACTCAGTACGTAAGAAAGAAAGAAAAAAGTTTATTCACCACGTGCACACAGAGGACACCATTTCGTAACATCTACCTAAATATTTAAAGCATACATAAAACAACAAGTACACATTAAGAAAAAAAGAGAAAAACAAATAAAATATATTGACACATAGCCATTTTGATACCAAGTTACAACACAATTATACCTACTTAGGCAATATAAAGTATGATTGCGTTATTCAATAATAATAATTCATTTAATTGTTATTACAATAGATCGTAAATAAAGAGGAAATTCTCGTGAAAAATAACAGATACTCATAACAATATTTTATTATTTATGGTACCTATGTTTATTTATATTTATATTTATTGAAACATAATTATTTAATCTAGCAATAAACTATTTATTTCATAGTTTTTGTACTGAAACATCCCATTACTGCTGAACTTAGGACATCTAACGGTGTTATCGAAAATATTTTTTTTTTTCTTAAACAAACACATAAAAACGCAAAATAAATCATGAAATTAGATCCTAAAGTACTTCTTGGATTTCAAAAAAAACGGGATCCCACGATGACCATCACATTTCATCTAGAAAATAATCATCCAAACCCATCCAGCCAAACCAAAGCTACACAAACAAACAACAAAATAATACAAACGAATTGAGTAGAAAAATATCTGTGAACTTACTGTTTATATCTACTCTGTGTAAATAGGCTTCCGTACACATTCAATATTCATATCAGTCGGCTAACGCGTCGAGCCGTGTTGATCCACATACATTGTCGCGGGCTAAATTAAAAAAATATATATCGCTTTTGTTGATTTTAAAATTTATCATGAGTATTAATCCGTGCATTTTAACTTTGCGGTAAAATAAACAAAATTGTGGATTTATTTTTATATTAATTGTCAATTCCCAAAACTCAGGAATGCTTCAAAGGATTCAGTGTCTTGATAAAATAAGGCATAACACGGACCACCATTCATATAAAAAAAATCAACTGAATCCATTCACTTAAGCAATCGTTCTGTAGTAACATACAAATCAAAAGTAAAATAAAGTTTTTTAAATACAAGCTTTTAAGATCCTGGATATGTAGAAGTAGAGTTCTAGCAAACACAAGTAAAACGAGCCCAAACACAATGGATTTATTTTGTATAGCAGGAGTTCCTAAGGCTACCTTCCGTCTTCCTCATCAGATGTACTCCATTTTTTTTTCATCTAGTAGTTGGTCAATTCAACTAACAAGATTCCACCCGAACTTACAAAATTGTTGTACATGGTTACATAGTTACATCAATGAAGGAAATCAAAAAGAGGAAGACATTATAAGAGATGGGACAACGTAAAGGTAACCTGTAACTGGAACGGGGTAGAGCTGGAGTGGAAGGAAAAGAATAGATTGGAGGAGACCTGTGCCAATTAGTAAACAGATCTACAAAGTTACATCCAAGTTAAAGCTATGACTATGACTAGTGCGCTATGACTTGTCCTTAGGTGGCGACCCCTCAATGTCCCCTGACATTGCAGAGGTTCATGAGCAACGGTAACCACTTACGATCAGGTGGCCCGTAGGCTCGTCTGCCTACATGGCAATAAAAAAATAAATAAAAAATAAACGCTTAAAATACAGACTTCTTTTGAATATGTATTCGATCAAAAATACAATGTAAGTTTTATCCACATAAAAACCAATAAAGTTTTCAAATAAATCTTTCGTCAAACAACTTAAGTGATTGAACGCATTCAGTACAGCTTAAAAAGGGTTTTTTCACATCCGTATTCCATTCTCAGGCACTTGTGTAGTGAGTGGCGACCCTTACTTGTGTAAATATCGAGATATTTACCACTTTAGATGATATATTATAGTTTTTTTAGTGATACAACTGATTGCAAGACGTGGTTTAAAGCGTATGTAAATTTAGATTTTAAAGTGTTTTGAAATGTACCTCCTATATGAAAATGAAGTCTCAATAGCGTGAATTTGTTTGCTTATACCGATTTTGATGACTATTTTATTACAAAGTCATCATCAACTTACAAAGGTACAGTGCAAGTAAAGTCTAGCTTAGTAATAATGTACTTGAAAAACCTTTAAATCATGTTTTGACTGTATTCTGTTTTGTGTAATAATAATAAATAAATAAATAAATAAATTGACCAATTATAACTTGTTCCTAGTCTTTATACTATAGATATGTTATGTAAGGAATCATGGAGTTGAATTTGAATAACTTCACAGTTTCTGATTGAGCGCAAATGTATATCCCGTGACAATACAATAATTTCGAACCACATGGAGCTGATTTATTTATTTATTTAGCTGAATATTTGAGCTAATCTGATTTTGGAGTCGAAACTTCTGTACTAAACAAGATAGAGTCATCGTGATTCGGCTCATTTTACTTGTCTATCTCTCTGTACTCTGTACCAACCCATTACTGCCCACTGTTGGGCTCAGGTCTCAGGAATATGTGATCTTGCGAATAGCCTGAATAAGCTTTAGGTGGAGTTCTATACAGTCGAAGGCATTTTTTCGCAGGCCGAATTCCAATAATTTATTTTAAAGAAAGTTTTTAAATAGAAGCTTTTATGATCCTGGACATCATGTAGCAGTAGAGTGCTAGCTAACTACAACAGTGCGGATCGGGGACTTCACATATCTTCAAAGGATTTTTAGAACCCTTTTCCTACATGCAGGTTTCCTCGCGATATTTTCCTTCACCGTTTTTAGCCAATGGTATTGTGAAAAATTGCACATAAATCTTTTTCACATTTAAATTTAGAGGTACAAGCCGTCTATCAATCTACTTTAAAGTATCTTAAAGTTTTTTACTTTTACCTCTTGTAGTTGTAAAGAAATTATCAAATAGCAAGCAGTTAGTTCTACCCTAAAGTCTCGTGTTTATTTTCACATGGAAATTGTCCTAAGACCTGTATTGGTGTTGGAAGGGAGCACAATACGACCCGGTATCGTGGTGGTGTTTGTATCGGCACTGTCTGCTGTGAATTGATGGAGAAATGTGTTATAAAGAGCATTGGAATGGTCTTGATAGTTTATTATTTAATGTAGGTATGTAAGCTTTAAACAGAGCGATTTTATACTGGACTAAAAGCGTGTCAGATTGTTACACGTGGTTAAATTGTGGTCCATACAAGCTTGTTCAAGTAAGCGATTTTGGAACGAAGTTCCTTATCGCGCGTTGTGAAAGGGGGCTAGACGGAAATTCTTATGAAAAAGTTGTCACGACACTGTTTTTGTTTTAGATGATTATCGTTAGATGACACTGTGATTAAAATCTTTTAAAACAATTCCTTATTTTGTTTTAGATGATTATTGCTAGATGGCGCTGTGATTAAAATCTTTTAAAACAATTCTTATTTTGTTTTATATGATTTATGTTAAATGACACTGTGATCAAAATATTTTATTTAAGTTATAATAATTAGTTAATTTAAAACGTCTGTCTCTCTCTCTCTTATAGATAAGAACACAATAACTTAAAAAAATATATATTGCAATTCCCTCACTAATTAATCGAAAGGAACTTCGTTCCATCCGGGTGTCCCTTGAAACCTCTCAATTTTTTATTTTTGAAAGAAGTCTTCGGATTTTCACCTGCCTCACATGGGCAATGTGGGAATCGAATCGCACTAAAATCTCCTGCCATTCACACTCAGCGTTCGGACCCTGTTGGTGGTCAGTCTCTAGCCCTAAAGTCTCGTTCCTATTCTCACGTGTAAATAAGGCCTAAGACCTGCAATGGTATTGAAAGGGGGCACAATACGACCCGGTATCGTGGTGGTGTTTGTATCTGCAGTGGCTGTGAATTGATGGAGAAATGTGTTTTAAAGAGCATTGGAATGATTTTGATAGTTTATTAATAAATCATTTTGAGCGATTATTACTTATTGAGGTATGATTTCGAACTAACTGTCTAAAAGTGTAATGAAATATATTTTTGTATTTTAATTCTTTAATAATAATAATGCTTGTTGAGAATTGGGTACCTATTTGATGTTAGTAAAGCCTAAGGCACGTAGCCGTTGACTTACCCTTTGTGGCGACCAATAGCGCGCGAGGTCCTGACTCGCGGTTACGACATTTACAAGAATCTTCGCATATATACGACATCTCAAATCTACTACAGCGGGCTTCGGCCTGACCGGGCATACACTACCTCGCCCGGTCGGAGATCTCCCTTTGGCCATAAGTCCACTGTACCCACACCCTTCTCTAAATCGTCACATTAAAAAAATGATATAAGGTAGTAATCATAGTAATAAAAAACGGAATAATTTAATTTAAAAAGACTCAAAATGGTTAGGTATCTATAAAGTTATTTCTTAAATTACGGTACGTGCTCTAAGCTTGAATACATTTCAAAAACGGATCTTCCTTAAAATTTTAGAAAATAATATTTGCATCACGCGACTGTGGAAGGTTATAGTACCAATAATTTATATTACGAAATAAATATTTGCATAAATACACTGCTATTAATAATCGTTTATTTTGATTAATTTGAAGATTTGCATTGATAATTGCATAAAAACTTTTACTTCAAATTATTCAAATCAAGTAATTTAAGATTTCGTTTTTATTTTGAAATACAGCATAAAAAAAAACTGAGCTGTTTCAAACAACTTTTTCTAAACGGCTAGACTGATTTTCATGATTAAATAATGAGTGTGTGAGTGGATTGTTTAGATTCACAAGTTTGACTAAAAACTTTTTCGGCTTAGACAAAGTGACTGCAAAAGTTTATCTGTTATTTTTTAATACATGTTAAACTAATGGCTTTATAACAACACTAGCTGACCTTCGAAACTTCGTCTGCGTCCGATACAATATACCCTATTGCCTTCCTCGATAACTGAACATTCCAAAACTGAAAGAATTTTTGAAATCGGACGGATAGTTTCGGAGCTTATTCGAGACAAACAAACAAACAAACCTTACCTTATATTAGTATAGATAACCTATACTAAAAAAATCGAATTCAATTTAAATTGCATCTAACTTAATTAATTTAACAAAGCCGTTTCAAATTTACAATAATTGTACACCTTGATTTTAAAATGTGAAGACCACGTGACCTCCCGGAGGTTAATGCTGTTTGCACGTGGTTTTAGATGCACCTTAAATTTTAAGGTTAAGTGCTCAGCAAGATTATAATAATAATGTTTAGATTTAGTCATGGCCGACGAGATATATTTTATTACCTTAAGCTTTATTTATTTAAACTGTCCTACATTTATCTAATAAAAAATAATTTATTTTAAATAAATTTTTACGTACAAGCTTTTAAGATCCTGGATATCATGTAACAGTAGAAAGCTAATACAAGTAAAAAGATCCTAATCACGACGAGTTTGAGATACAAGAGTTCTTTTGAACTTCTGAATCCATCATCAGATCAGCGTCATTTTGTCATATTATTGCATTGTCACGCGACATACATCTGCGTGCAAAATTTCAACTGAATCGGAAAGCGGGAAGTTAATCAAATTTAAATCGCAAGATTCCACCCGAACAAACATAGTTACATCCTGTGCAAGTTAATATAAAGCTTGTAATAATAAGCATGGTTTGGACCCAATCATCAGCTTGCAAATTGCGATCCGAATAACGCATTTTAGGTTCAAATTAGTGTAATGAAATAAGATGTAAATCAGATTAAAAATGATTAGTAATCTTAATTGAGTTACTCCACTACTTTTTGTTCACAATCATAAATTAAATTCACTAAACTGCATAAATCATTTTTTAAATTATTAGAGACCTTTTAATAATCCTTCACATTTAAAGTATTAAGATGCGTTAGTCGTCGTAAACAAAGATGAATGGGTCGATTAGGATGACCAACTCTGAGACGTTGATTGGTGGATAGCGATATGGTGTTCGATAGGATCAAGACTGTTTGTGTGAATTATAATTGTGTTTATTAGAACTATTTTTGAAAAAATAACTTTTAGATTAGTAATTTAAGTTGCGTTATTTTTTGAAATATATCATGATTAGTGCAACTGGCTGTAGGCTTTTTATTGCCACGAGCCAAGGCACTTGATCGTAAGTGGTTACCATCGCTCATGGAGCTTTTCAATTTCAGGGAACACTGAAAGGCCGTTACCTATGACCTACCTTTAAGGACCTTCCCTAAGCCTCGTTTGAAGTATCTAAAATAACTTGAAATTAAAAAAAATGTTTTATGAAGTTTAATTTAAAAAAAAATGTATACAATAACCAAACTAATTGAAATACCCCGTCCTTTGAAGTCGGCTAATTAACAATAGCATATTAATTGATTTTTTTTTATTCCACGATCATTTTCGTGACTACACGATTCTATGTAATAAATGCAGTACTGCATTGACACGTGATTTCCAATGACATCACTATTACAAGTAAATATGGTTTTTCTAATTTAAAACAACAAAGAGTTTTTTTGCTGGTTCCATTCGATTGGTATTGTCCGGTTTTCGCACTGGAGTTATTAAGTTAGCTGTTTTTATGTATTTAGTTTAGTTTTGTATTTAGTCAATTTTGATGGAGGAATTAAATGATTGAAATGGTTTTATATTATAAGCATTTTGTCTAAAAATACTTTGTTACAAAATTACTGCTATTTTTTAGAATAAGTAATACGTGTAGTTTTTTTTGCCTAGGTATAACAACGTTAATGAATTTTTTTAGAATGTGGAGTTTTTTAAACATATTTATTTTATAAAACTTTTAGTCGAGATGCTTTGTTATCTTAGACTACATCATTTCTATACCTGTAGAGGTACTATTATTGTCTACGACTGAAAAACTTGCACCAATAAATTTCTAAGCTATTCCTTTGTTTCCTGTTAAGGCTATTTTAGGATACAGGTAAGAGAACTGAATTGTTATTTGTACTCGGTTTTCGTATTATGTTAGTAAATGAAATTAGCTAGGTATTTCCGCATATTTCCACAAAAAGTACAGAAATGTTTCAGTTATTCTTGTAATTATATTTCATTACAATTTCAAACAAAACGATAATATTTTTTCTTCCGTCTCTGTCGAAAACCGTTTGTTTGTTTTAACGCGGCGTCATTAAGCTCCAGTGCGTACAATAACCGTGAATGATCTCAATCAATCGCAATCAACAGGAACTTAATGACTTGATTTGTTTGTTGTACTTACCGAAATTACATCAAGGTCGTCCAAATCCGCTATCTCATCCGATGGCTTTACCCATTTTTTCTGTATCATTCGAAAGGCAACAGGGAATGTTATTTTTTTCTGAAGTCTATTGAAGGCAAATCTTTGCTTATAGCAGTTTAATATCTGATCACTTAATTTAGAAAAAATGAAACACATTACGCCAAAAAGGAGTTTTTGTCTATGGCTGTACGTACTTCTAAACTCTTTATAGCATTTTTCTCAAAATCTATTCATTAAGACAATCAATGTTCTTTATCTATACCCTTCAATTGTGCTATTTCAATATTGTTAGCCATAAAGTACGTCTTCAAATTAAGGGATCTCGGTAGGCCTGATTCATGGGAGTGACGAGGCAATACGTAAGCCTATTGGAACACGTTGCGTCACCTCGCACAACCCCGTGCTGGGTTTTGATTTCACCCGGGGTTCAGTGTGACTCCTTGATACTCCACCTGATTAGGTAAAAGTTCGTAAAATTTCGTTCTATATAAAATACATTGATTTATCTATTATTTTATGTTAAATTATAATATAAAAAGGAAAGGTTTCTGAAGTTGTAAGGGTAAGCATATTATAAACTTAATGATTATATAAATGACTGCACAAAATGGGATTGAGGTGCTCGGCCCGGGCCATTTCAATTGATACATTTGTTAAAAACAAAAAAATTGTAAAACAAAATTTAATAAAAAGAAAAGAAAACATATTAAATTAAAAAAAAGACATGCCCGCTGAGACAGCGGCGTAATTTTAGCGAACTGGTGGTAGAACTTTTGATTTTATTTTTGACATTCATAATGTATGTATGTGTGTCCACATCTACTTTGAATAAATGATTTGACTTTGACTTGACTTTGACTTTGGTCAATCTCTACAATTACAGATTAGCGAGATATTTTTGAGAGATTGCGCTTAAAAAACTTACCTCGCATAACAATCTGCAGTCATCAAATATACAGTCTTTTAATAAGGTACTAAACTATATGTCGTTAAAAGTTAAATAAAAATTAAGTGCTTAGTTTTATACTTCATGAAGCACAAGACCCAATGTTGTTTTTAATGTTTAGTGCTTTTGCTATTTAATAATTTAAAGGCGCACAACTGGGTGTGTGATTTGAAGTTGCCATGATTTTTTTCGTACTTTGAACACAAAAAATCTTATAGAATCGGTACTAAACAAATACTTTTTGCATTGATTATATCAATGTGAAGCTTTTATTTGATATCGAATTAAAGTTTATTATTTTATTTACAGGTATATCCGGAAGAAACACACAAGAAGTAACAGAATTGACGACAGAAACGATCACAAAAACAATAAATCCTTACAACACAGATGATGTAACAAGCAAAACAGATAACGCAATACAAAATATCAAACTATTAAATACAGAAAATTTGGAGACATCAATCAATTCCAGCACAGATGACATTATCGCTAAACAGACAAGTACAGCAGTTAAAGCTGTACATAGCGTAGAACCATTTAATATAGAAAATTTGCCGAAAACTATAATCAATTCCAATACAGATGACATTCTAGCTAAACAGACAAACACAACAACTGCACACAGTATTGTACCACAACAAACAGAAAAGCTAGATTCAGCAACAGTCGATTCCAACACAGATGACATCGTAATTAGACAATCAAGAACAACTAACACAGTTGTACACAATGTACAACCTCTACAAGCAGAAGATTTGGAAACCACAACAGTAAACTCCAACGATACAGAAGATATAAAAATCAGACAGTCAAGAAAGACAGGCAACGCTATTAACCAAAATGTAGAACTAACACAAGACATAAAACCAGCTGAAATACCAGAAAGCGCGTCAAAAGTCATTATGCCAATACGAAGAAATCCAACAAACGAGATCATATTTGGTGCTAATAAAAATAACAGTGAACCTATAAAACATCCAATAGAAAAATTAGATAAGGATTTAGCTTGGTTTTTGAGGAATAGACTTTTAAATAAGAAGAACTCAAAGCCTCATGCTAGGTATGATGAAGTTACTGGAGAATTGTTAGACGCTCCTCATCCTTGTGAGAGAGAATGTAAGGAAGGTGAAGCACCAATGATCTGTCATTATGAGTTTAACTTGGAATGGTATCAGACTATGAGTAAGGCCTGCTATAATTGTCCTTTTAATGCAACGGACTGTGCCAGACCTGATTGTATACCAGCTGATGGAATGAACAGGCCGTTGAATGTTATTAATAGAAAAATGCCGGGACCTGCTATCGAGGTAATTGATATTAATTATTTTTAGTAAATTGTTATTGTGGACATTTCATATTAAAACAAACAGAGACCTAAACTAACTAAAACTAAGTTTACAAGGCAAGTCTAACTTAAACATAAAAGTTGTATCTGAGGGTTTGAAATCAAATATTTTAGAATGTAGTAACATCTATAATCCTAAAAAAAACAACAATGTGAATTTTTATATTCATGTTTTTCAAAAAATACACATAAACAGATTGTATACAAAAGAACATTTAAACCGCTTCATGTTGTTCGGATTCTTTCTGTTCATAAATTAAATTTTATATATTAAATAATTTTACTATATACGTATTTCCTAACTAAGCATACTTTGTTAATTACAAACCCATTCTCAACTTAATTACCCACATTTCTACGGTTTTAAAGCCCATAAAACATCTTTAGCAACATTGATACTCTCCTCTTGTAGTTTCTGTTCTAAAAGTTCAGAACTCGTTGAGAAATTCTCCGTGCGTTTTCTCGAATGTTCTGTTTTATTGCGAAACTGTGTATTTGCAGTCGTTAGCACACAAACTTTTGCTTATAAAATGTTATAGAACTATAAAAGCTATCTTCAACTTTATGTCGCGGAATGAAATTGTTTTAGTGGGGATAAAGAGGTATGGAAGATGGAGTTTAAAGTGTTGTTGAGTTAATTGATTTCATTTGAAGCCATTTTAAGTAAATTTGTAGATGTATTGGTTGTGTTGTGTGCATTTATAGCTGGCATCATTAGACAATCGACAATTTTTGTTATAGTTCCTTGTTGAGGTGGTACTATCTTAGATCAAATATAAATATCTTATTGGAACGAAGTTCCTTATCACGCGTTATCGAAAGGGGGCTAGACGGAAAAAATCTTACGAAAAGTTGTCACGACACTTTTAGATGATTATCGCTAGATGGCGCTGTGATCAAAATCTTTAAAACACGTTTCTTATCGCGCGTTACGTTAGGAAAAAAAAATAAGAATTTAATCGAAAGGAACTTCGTTCTATTCGGGTGTCCCATGACACCTCTCAAGTTTTTTCTTATAAATATTTTTGACGCTTTGTTCGTAACTATGTATCTAATTTAATTGGACCGAAGTTTGGGGGTTCAATTATACAACATACAAGTGTA
This sequence comes from Trilocha varians, assembly GCA_030269945.2. Lineage (NCBI taxonomy): Eukaryota > Metazoa > Arthropoda > Insecta > Lepidoptera > Bombycidae > Trilocha > Trilocha varians. The sequence goes on from AP028277.1 coordinate 13,246,990, forward strand.
TTCTTCACATTAGTATAAACATCATTCATAAGAGATACTTTAAATGTGTACAGTTCTTTCTTTAAGACTATTGCCTATTATATTGAGGGTTCTATTTAGACAGCTAGTCAAGAGGAAGGCTTGGCCAATACCTTCACCATCAATAATTGCCTAAGTGGTTATGAAGATGTTATAGTAATATGCTAATACTAAATGATACTAAATTCAATCAATCAATCAAATCATCTTTAATTTCTCACCACAATACATTTAAGTTACAGTGCAGTACATTATATATTGTGAGAGACTGGTGCCTAAACTAGGCCTGTATTTCAGAACACCAGGACCTCCCCTAACAAATAAACAACTCATTTTCACTATTTAAATCTACTTATATCTAGTTACAAAGTATTTATTTTAGTTTACTATCCTCCTAACAGCGTGGCAAAATTATTTTCGAATACCAACTAAATGATTTAAGCTTGTTGAAAATTTAACTCCAGCACAAAATTCTCAAACAGATGTATATTATGTGTTGTATTTTCTTCTCAATCGTGTTGCTTCCGCCGCCGGAGATTGCCTGTTAAAGCCATACATTCATTAATTGTAATCATGTGTATTGTACTCTAGACGTTTGGGTATGACGCTTTAAAATGCTTGATACTTATATCTACAATCATTTATATTAGTTTTTTCCTGGGTACTACTATATCATACCATTCATATCTAATTTCAATTAAAGGGTATTCTTTAGTCAAAAAAGGGCCGAAATATTCGGATAAGCTAGAAGGACCGACGACCTGGATGGCGGGAAGTCACTGGATACAAACAGCGTAGGACCGGTTGTTGTGGCGAGGTTTGAAGGAGATCTATATCTATAGAGGTTGATGATGATAATGATAATTCTATAGTAGCAATCCTGTTTTAATTTAAATCATCCATATCATACTATGGTAGTTATGTATCGATAGATATAGTTTTAGTAAAACTATATTAAGGTGATCTGATGACCTTTAGCTATGGGAAGTCATTGTATGCAAACATTGCCAGTCGCTAAGTCAATATTGGGAGGATGCTTATATCCATTATTGGACATCCATCGGCTGTTGATAATAATTTGCCTTTTTAAATACCATCGATCTGTGTTGAAAAATACAACTTTTGAGATGCAAATGTAATTATAACACTTGAAATTACAACTAGATTTCATATACCACAATTTTTCGTCTCGAATCTCCTAAGAATAAAGTCCATTGCAGGTCTGCCAAAACGATAGGATAATAGTAGACGTTGAGAATGAGCTGATGACAGAAGCAACGACAGTCCATTGGCATGGTCAACATCAGAGAGGAACTCCTTACATGGATGGGACTCCATATGTAACGCAATGTCCTATACCTCCGGAAACTACTTTTAGGTGAGTTGAAATATTTAGAGAGTATTTTAGTGATAGTCATAGACTTATGAGTAAGAAGGTCGATAATGGAAGGAGTGAAAGAGATAAATAGCCGAGCAGAAAAGACACAAACTTATTGCAATGATCCAATATATATTAGTTAACAATTAGAGTCTGACGTCAATCTACATATTTTCTAAGGTAGATTTTTCTTTTTTTGGTTTGTTTGGTTGCATTTGAAACCCTGAAACCCCTTTTTCAATGGAAAATGTAAGGACAGAATACTTAGTTCTCCGGGACTTGGTTTTTAGGAGATTTTAGAAAAAGAAATTAACAATAACATTAAATTTATTTTCAGATATCAATTTAACGCCACCCACGCGGGAACTCATTTCTGGCACTCACATTCAGGAATGCAAAGAGCTGACGGCGCGGCTGGAGCTTTGATCATCAGGAAACCTAAGATTTTGGACGCACATGGACATTTATATGATTATGATAGGTGAGAATAACTAGATTTTTTTGTAACATGCATGTTTGATTCAATATAACAAGGAGAAAGTTGGAAAATGTCACCAATCAGTGACAAAACAAGAAGGAAAATGTTGGCGTGGTTTGGACGTGTGATAAGTATCACGTTACTAAGCGAATATCGGATTTAAAAGTTGATGAATGTAAGAGGAGGTAGAACTAAGAGAAAATGGATTGTGTGAAATACGATTGGAATATTATATTATTTACTAGCTGGCCCACACAACTTCGTCTGCGTCACATAAGGAAATTTTCTCACCGTTTAAACCTTCCCTGGACTTCTACGAATATTTCAAGATTAAAATAAGCCAAATCGGTTCAGTCGTTCTCGAGTTTTAGCGAGACTAACGAACAGCAATTCATTTTTATGTATAAGAAAGATTTATTAATTAATTAAAATGGACCTATTTGAATTGAATAAGGTAGAGCAAAAGAAAATAATTGCAATGAAATCCAAAAATTCCCCTCTTCTCATATCATTCAGCTTTAATATTTGGTGTTGCATTATCGTTTGAATTAATGTGTTTCTTTTATTTAACGCGATTATTATTACTTGAAAGCTTTTATTTAACTTGCTGTGGTAGCTATGCGTCTAACTGTAGTTCTGACATCTTGCAAGTTGATTGACTACCTTCTCGGTTTCCGATTGAGTTGAAATCTTGTACGATGAAGTCCGAAGTCCTGTACTAAACGAGATAGTACAGGTGTACGAAGCACATAGTATTTAGGCTCGTTTTACTTGTACCACTTTTCTACAGATCCAGGATATTTCCTTCTTTTTTCAGGTCTGACCACGTGATGATAGTGACAGATTGGATCCACGAGTTAGCGGTTGGTATGTTCACCGATCACCATCACTCTTCAGGTGATAACAAACCACCCACCCTCCTCATCAACGGGGTGGGAAGGTTCAGGGTTTTCAACAATGATACGGAGAAACCTTTGTATATGAAGGCAGCTAGATTTAATGTTGAAAAGGTTGGTAAAAGTTTTGGTAGAAATTTGCAGGAAATGAGGATACTATTGTCATAAAAAAAAATGCGTCTTTTAATATTAGCTTTAAAATTTTGTATCACATTATTCGTTTGTAGTGATGTTTTCTTTTGCCGAGTAGAAGTCCTGTATGGGTAAATGATCTTTGCCCTGGCATTGCAGAGGTTCATGAGCGACGGTGACCGCTTACCATCATGAGCGACGGTGACCGCTTACCATCGGGTGGGCCGTAGGCTCGTTTATCTATCGTGCAATAAAAAAAAAATCTAGCTAACAGACCAATTGATCGTAAGCAGTGACCGTCGCTCATGGAACTCTCATCAAACCTCCTTACTGATAAGTCATAGGTCAAATAAAATGTAGATAGGTATTATTTTGTTGCTAGCGTCTACTTTTTGGGTGGACTAATTTTTTTTACTGCCTCGCAGGCAGACGAGCTAACGGCCCACCTGATCGTAAGTGGTTACCGTCGTTCATGAACCTCGATGATTTTTAAATTTGAGCTTCCTTACTTTTTTGGCCATCCAAACAAAAAGCCTTTAGTAAGTTTAAATATGCATTTAAATATGACCATTATTTCCAGGGCAATAGATACCGTTTTCGCGTGATCAACGCCGAGTTTCTGAACTGTCCGATAGAGTTGTCTGTGGATGGACATAACATCACCGTCATTGCCAGCGATGGATACGACTTGGAACCCATTGTTGGTAAGTTTAACACAAGCGATGCGTGATGGATTAAAAAATCTTTTTAGGTGTAATGAGGGTCAAATTGGCCCAAACAAATTTTTTTAGTGACTGAGGTGTGTGATGGGCGATGGATTTTAAGATACTTTTCAGGTGTAATGATGGTCAAATTGACCAAATCAAACTCTTTGAATGTGGAGGGGGTTTTGAGGAATTTTGTGCAGATCAATTCGCAAGGCATTCTATCGCTTAAATATTATGTTGGTTTATACAATACGACAGAGTGAAATGTAGATGTTATACGATGTAGTAAACGTGCGTGTTTCTTTACAGTTAATTTTAACCCCACTGACTTCACACATTTACATTTACTGATACTTTTTTATTAAATAAGTAAAAAAACACACTTATAAATCTCAATATCAAATAGGAATCAACTGCTACGATCAGTGCTGAGGAACCTCCTCACAATACTGGCCGTGTTGAGAACGACTCCCTTTTAAATCTGTTACAATCGAAAGCATTTCAAGATGAAAAATCATCAAATCGTAATTGTAGTCTTTACCTAGTTTTGGAAAACAATTATAGAAAAAAATAAAAAACTTGAGAGGTGTCAAGGGACACCCGAATGGAACTAAGTTCCTTTCGATTAATTAGTGAGGGAAGTGTAATAAAATTTTATTTAAATAAATTAATAAAATATTTTGATCACAGCGCCATCTAGCATTAATCATATAAAACAAAATAAGGAATTGTTTTAAAAGATTTTAATCACAGCGCCATCTAGCGATAATCATCTAAAACAAACAAAAATGTCGTGACAACTTTTTCCTAAGAATTTCCGTCTAGTCCCCTTTCGATAACGCGCGATAAGGAACTTCGTTCCAATACCTATTTAAGACATATAAAAATCAGTCTTAGTTGATAAATTAGACAGTAAAGTAAAACGCAGATATTTTCTGACATGTCAAAAACTAGTAACAAAAAAACACAGACAAAAAATGTTTTTAAAATCTTCCCGAAGTTCAAACAATATCTCATTAGGAATCTTTACCGAGCTTAATCGCCGGAATCCCTCAAAATCCAGAACTTTTACGAATTTCTCATTACAAATGGACGAAACCCGGCCTTATTAAATATGAATTTTAAAAGGGACTTTTCCTTACAATTATGACCGATGTTTTCTCGGCTTTTTAATTATTTTTTTTGCTAATTACATGCCCGTCAATCTTTGTCTAATTTTTTTTAGTAACAATATAGTAAATGGTTAAGGGTCACAGATCACCAACTTTTTTTAGGTGCTATTTTTTAGAAAGGGTTAACATTTTCGTCTGGGGTAATGGCCGCTATTTGGTAATCCCTTTTTTTTTGGAACGGAAGGAAATCGCTAGACTTCCACTCGCCCCGCGACTGGGGTATGTGGGAGTGTGGGAGAGCCGCACCAAAATCTCCCGCCGCTCACGCTCGACGTCCGATCCCCGGTCGGGGACAGAACCCGACTCTTTTCACCCCTAGCAGAATTTAGTTATTTTGTTTAACTTAGGTTAAACAAAATAACTCTCCCTCTCCCGCCCCTACTAAAAGTAAGATGAGTGTACAGAACAATTGATTTTAGTGGAAACAACAAGTTGTAAATTGAAGGGGCCACTTATCATCAGATGGGTATGATTGTTTATCTGTCATTCTATAAAAAGAACAACCAAAGACAACACAGTGAAGTGAAAATGTTTACTAATTCAATCAATGTATCTACTAGATAAATATAAGATTAGAGCGCCATTCTATGGCACCAACTAAACACTACCAAAATCAAAAATTTTAATAACTACACAACTCAAGCATAAAACATTGATTCTCTGTCGCTTAAATTTAAATTGTCAAGACTTATAAAAACGTTTTTTAAAACACTGGATTTTGTTCAGTACCTACACTTAGTATCTTGTAATATTAAATCGAAAGTTTACTTGGTCACAAGATATATATAAATTTTATTTTTAAAGCATTATAAAAAACACTCTTACCTTTGACAATTCTAAATAAATTAGTCTCATGCACTATAATAAAACTATAACTTAAACGTTAAGTCATAATATGAAAAACATATGAAAAGACCATCAAACATTTACTCCTAAAAGCACATAGCTGGTCCCACGTAAAGTCGGACGCATTTCAGGGTAACGATGCGATTACACAGCCAGAAATATACAGAAGGTCAAAATAGGGTCAATAATTAAGTAATCTGAATGATCTGAGATAGTAATATTGGAGAATTTGGAAAAAAAGCTATTGTTGGCGACTGGTTGAAACCCTTACGTTTTGCTAAAAGTAGGTATTTTTTTTAATGATTCTAATTTTGTAATTCTTCATTTTGATACGTTTTGTGCACTTTAACTGTTATTTTCAATTGTATGTAAAACTACTTATTAGTATTATGTCCTAAATTGAAAATTCACGTGCAAATGAAACATCCCGTGAAAATGCTTCCTCCAACTAAAAAAAAAAAACAAAATGTTATAATGCGACTGATCCGATGATAGAACTGGTGATGTTTGAGTTCATTTTACTTATAGCACTCTACTGCTACATGATATCAAGTAGATCCAGTAAAGTGTAACAACGGGCCTTATTTGCCTCTTTTAAGCAACATTTCTTTGTCCGACTCTTCATATTAAATCATAGTAAACCTTCTTTAAGTATTTTATATTGTGTACGCTGCACAAGAGTTTTCATGGCGATTGTTATAACAGTTTTCATTGGCGCGACGCTTTCGGTAGTAAAACGTTGAAAATATTAGCATGAGCGCAACTGAACTTGTTGTACAAATTCCACATGTAATATGGAAGGCATTGATGTGTATTATAGAATTGAATTTATTTAACACGGTACGTCTTTTTTCGACGATTTATACTAATGGAACTTAATTAAAAAAAGAATACGATCAGATATTTATTTAACATGCACTTTTAACACATAAATTTTACACAATTTATTTTATTAATAATTATGCTAAATATGTTTTATTGTTATATTATGTGTATTGTATTTGTATGATATAGAATATTTTATTAATTAGATTTATTTTATTATTTATTTCGTTATGTATGTAAAGTATTATTTATTTTATCCTTATTTATGTAATGTGGAAAAAGCTTTTTTCATGTGTCAGCAAAGCACCTACCATAGTTCTCTCTACACCACCTTTGGTTGACTGGTAGAGAATGCCTTCGGCATTAAGTCCGCCATTGTACATACTCTTTGTGTATGAAGTTGAATAAATAAATAAATAATATTTAAAATTGTGTGCCCATAAAACTCAAATTACAATAACTTTATTCACACAACAGTTTAAGATTAACCATCTACATATTACTGTAGTACATTTTTTATTTTATTTTATATGATAAATAAACGAGCCTATGGCCTACCAGATGGTTAGCAGTCACCGTCACTCATGAACCTCTGTAATGCCAGGGCAATGATCCGCTATCTATCTTTCATGAGTCATAAATACTATCTACGTACTCATTTAATAAAAATGTACAAAAAAACGTATAAAATACAAGCTCTTTTTATAAACAAAAAGGTATAATAACATCAACTACTCTTATAATTCAAGAAACATGTAACAGAAAAAACGCGCAGCATTCACTTAGCAATCTCCATACAAGCCGATCTGATTTCCTTACATAAACTCTATACGCACTGGAGTTGTAAAACGCAGCGTGTAACATAAGCGAGTTATACTACATCTTCAAATTTTATAAAATTCAAGCGATCTTGTAGAGAATTATTTTTAACTGAACTAAAGTGCTGTTTTCTCAATCGAGATTTAAAATGTGGATAGAAAAAATAAGCGGTAGACAGAAACGAGAAATAAAATAAATAAATACGCATGTCTATGAAATTAATATTGATCGATTTTAAGTTATCATCTTTAGTCAAAAACAGAATAACTTGAAAACCATTTAAAAGTGAACTCTAGTGTATTTTTTTAAAGAGCTTATTTATGTCCTTACACTTATATAGGAAGTCGTGGTGGCCGAGTGGTCAAAGCGCGTCCTTTCGAACGGGAGGTCGCGGGTTCAAATCTAGCCGGCTTGTACCTCTAAATCTAAATGTGAAAAAAAATTATGTGCAATTTTTCACAACACCACTGACTAAAACGGTGAAAGAAAACATTGTGAGGAAACCTGCATGTCGGAAAAGGGTTCTAAAAATCCTTTGAAGATATGTGAAGTCCCCAATCCGCACTAGGCAAGCGTGATAGACTATGCCTAATCCCTCTTCTGAGGAGACCTGAGCCCAACAGTGGGCAGTAATGGGTTGGTACAGGTACAGGTACTTATACAGGAAAACGTTAACACTTATCTTCAGCTGGTTCGTTTTCCCGTTCACAAGCATAGGAAATAATACATTTCAGAATATTCATTTGCCACATGATAAAATAGACACACCTATACAGAGAGCGGTGCGACGGGAAAGAGTGCCGAGGGCGTAACGCGTCGCGCCGTCCCTCCAAACCCCGTGCTGGGGATCGGACTCTGAGTGTGAGCGGTTGGACGTTTTAGTGTGGTTCAACTCCCACACACCCCACCCGCCCCGTAAAAAAAATACACCTATACAATTATCACACCATTTCTTCAACACAAGCTTTTAAAAATGCTTCAAAAACCTCCAGTGAGTACAAAATAAGAAGCAAATTGAATTTTCAAGGAAACATCGTCAGATTTACTTCGTCGAAGGGAAAAACCGCGTAAGATCGAGAAGGTAATTTTTGTAATGTAGAAAACGTACGTAGGCTTTTCTCGAACGTTCGATTTACGTTTAGCGATTCCACTTCGAAGGATTTGGAAGTAACTCGTTATATTATTGCGTTGTGCGAAGTACGAAAATCGTCCAAGTTTTTTCTGGCTAGAAATCTGTAGAAAACTGTTTGGAATATAGATAAATACAAATATAAAAGTGTTTAGTGAAATAAATGGCACCTATAAAATATAATATTATGTTTAACAATGGTCAGGTAATAGGTCATGCCTGTATCGCCGAATACTGAAGTGATGAACATAAATACATAGGTTGTCAAATATCTCCCTTCCGCCTTTTTGTCTTTTGAATTTCGCGGCTATGTACAACGCGCTACAGAGCTCGTATCTGGTAGTACTATACATAATTTGAAAGGTCTTGACATAACCTACAAAACGACGCTATGCATGATTAGTTTGGATATTGCGTTCAACAGTTATAGACGTGTAAACATGAAACTATATTAGGGACTCTATAACAATGTAAAAACAGTTAACATTTTTTTTAACAATCTACATCAAATAAAAGAAAAAAAAAATGAGAAAAAGATTTTATATGAACGAGCGGTCTACCTTATGGTCAACCTATAAAAATACACCTTATGGACACCTAAAAAATAGTCATACAGACTAATATGAAGTATGCCAGGTATTACCTTTACAGGATATAAAGTATCACAGGATAGAGATATAACTTTACCGCGGAAAATGCAAACAATGAATAATATTTAAAATATTCAGACGCTACATCCATTTCAGACAAAACAGTTCACTTAACATTGTATTTCACAATCATTTTTAAATTCCAATTCCTCCAACAAAAAGGCTTATATCCCCACGATTATTTATAGCAACATCGCCTTTAAAACTGTAAAAAATAAAGTCGAAAATTCCATGTATAAAATTAAAGGTTATGTCGTTTTATATGGAGATAATAAAATGTTCCCCATCGAGGAAATTGGAAAAGTTGTCCGATTGAAACGGTCGAGGCACCGATGTCCAAGTACAAATAAACGGATCAAGTATACTGCAGATGGAATGCGGTTTTTCATAGTATTTTTTGCTTGTAAATTTCACATAAAACGGCCACTTCTAGGCTGAGTGCTTGAATTAAGAGAGAACAGGATTTGGGCAACGGAGTGGGTATTTACATCGATTTGACCAGTGCCTTACCTTATTACAAGCTTTATATTAACTTGCACTGGATGTAACAATGTAAGTTCAGGTGAAATCTTGCAAGCTTATTTTGACATACTTCTCGGTTTCCAATTGAGCTGACATTTTTCGTAGGTACACCGCAAATATATAATACCTTCTTTTCTAACTTTTGGTCCGCCATACGGTAGTCTGGAAGAAATCGCTATCAGCATAAAACCGCCGATTGTACTATTCTAAAATGTTACATTTTTTTTTTTTTTTTTTTTTATTGGTATACAATAAAGAAACACTCACACAATCAACCCGAAGGACACAAAGACGCAGAATAAGCTCTGACGACACAGACGTTACTCAACCACACACTCAAACAATCTCTCAATTACCACACACAGCAAACACACACATACAACCAACACGCAGAACCCGGAGATGTAGAATCATCTCCGAAGACTAAAGCGAGCAGGGGAGCAGATTACCCTCTTTCCCGTGGGTCATGGGACGGGGTATTCTGAAAAAAAAACCCGACCTAAGAGGTCGAGAACGCGAGCCGTTACACCCTATAAAGAATATTATATCTATCTATCTTTCTATTTTGCACGCAGATGTGATTGTCGCGTGACAATGCAATAATATGACAAAATGGCGCTGATCTGATGATTGATTCGGATAGTGATCACACAAACTCTTGTACCTACTAAACAAGATAGATCCGTCGTGTTTAGCCTCGTTTTACTAGTACGTACGTACATGATATACAGGATCTTAAAAGCTTGTATTTAAAAAGTTATCTTTTAAAAAAATCATCTTACATTAACATCTTAATCTTCTAGATGATATGTCTTACATTTAATTAAGTGCTGATAAGTATATCTGAAAACTTATATGTGGAACATGTCGTTTGAATTGTATGAAACTAATCTTAAATTTAGTTTTATAAAAAAAAAAACTTTTACAATTTGTTTGTGTTCTTCTTATTGTAAATAAATAAAATGTCTTATATATTATCTAGACTGTTGACTTATTATTGAAACCACAGCATAATGATTAATTTATTTATTGTATTTATGGAATACAATAAATTAATATAAAAAGTAAAAGAAAAATAAAATGCGACTAATCTCTACATGGATAGAGAGAGTGTCATCGCGAAAACAAAAAAGTTTGAATACAAATAAAATGTAAAAAGTTTTGTATGTTCAATATGGATCGAAAATAGACTGTTCATAGAAAGTAGCGAAGTAATTCAGAGATTCTACATTCATCCATCGCCTAGTAACAACCATACCTAAATAAAAAGAGGTTCCATTTAAGTGAAAATGCTACACATTTTAACACGAGCTCTGACCCAAACATAAGACCAGGTATCCTAGCAATAAACATTAGGAATACTGAAAGTTAGGTTTAAAATAACACACTAGGTAACCTGGGTCTAGACTTAATCACCTTCGGGAATATCTAGTTTGTAATTTAGGCTGGAGTCAAGGTTAAAGCTAACGTTTCAAGTAGGTTTTGAGTTTAATATTATTCTTTGTTATGTCGTATTTCTCATATGTAAGCGACGGACTTTAATTTTTCAAGTTTAACACGAAAACGGTCATCCATGGTTCGTTTCAGGAACACTTTTTTGCCACGTACCATCCGGCTATGGAATGAGCTCCTCGGTATTCCCTGAGAGCTATGACTTGTCCTTCTTCAAACGAGGCTTGAGGAGGGTCCTTAAAGTTAGGTCATAGGTAGCGACCCCTCAGTGTCCCCTGACATTGCAGAGGTTCATGAGCGACGGTAACCACTTCCTATCAGGTGGGCCGTTGGCTCGTCTGCCTACATGACAATAAAAAAGAAAAAAAACTATCCGTGAAATTTTCATGAAATTCGTACAGTAATTCATTTACACATAAATTTGCTTTCAAATGAAAAAAAGATTATCGAAATCGGATCATCTAAGGGTAGGTAAAGAAACACATAACTATACTTAACTGACTAACTAATAACTGAAATAATATTTCGGAAAATTTATATTACTATAATTCATCAGTATTTTCACCAAAACACTTTTCTTAATTCAAAATTGCTTTCACAAAATTCCGTCTACCCAACGATGTTTGTTAAAATAACTAAAGTTTTCGTCTATCCTGAACTAATATGAGAAATAAAATCAACATTGAATTTCTGCACTAGTCGGAAACCTACGTTTAGTTGTACAGAATGATTACAGGGCCGAACTTGGGCTCTGACAGATATAAATAAAACCCCCCCGATTTATTTGTTACATGATAGATAAACGAGTCTACAAACCACTTTATGGTTTGTGGTTCCTCTCAATCATGGATCTCCACAATGTCATGGTATTAAAGATAGGGCAGGTATTAAACAACAAGATAAAATAGAAATTCTTTTATTGGAAATGAAATTATATATTATAGGTATACTATATTCAGATGTCAGTCAGGGAGGTCACTGGATGCAGATGGCGCAGGACCGGTCGATGTGGCGAAGTTTGGGGGAGGCCTGTGTCTATCAGTGGACGTCTATAGGCTGATGATGATGATTATATTCAGATGTAAACATAGAAAGGAGTGGAGGGCGAAGACATATTGCACCGACCCCATCTAAATGGGATAAGCTATATCGAAAGGAAAAAGAAACAATATATTCAGATGTAAATCAGATAAATGCACAAACCTCTTGACAGCCGACATGTTTATCCAATGAAACTGTTAATTCATTTTTTCATACATTTGTTTGAAACGTTTTAATTTCGTGTCGATGAGAGGTATGTATGTATGAGTTTGTGTAAGCGCTCTCTGCATCTGTTCTTCACAGTCTGTGCTCGCAGTTTGAAACATAATAATAATAATAAACATACAAAGCTTTCGCTCCCCGGCTGGGTAAAGGGCCTAATTCAGAAGGCGGTCGTTCTTGACACGGCACGTATTGTGGAGGTTCCTCTCTCTTGAGCCCTGACCACTGATGGCTTGGGTCGTAGACCCCGTCTCCAGTGGCCCTCTGTTTTTTGTATTGTATTTTTAAATTTATTTTTTAAAATATAATGTAAAAAATGAGCAAATAAATGAATACGGAGCAACATACAAAAAAACAAATTTTACAAATTTTCCTTATTAAATCTAAATACATACCTGCAACTAGCCGCTCACGTCCCGTCCAAAATTTGCATATTCAAATGAAGAGTAAGGATCAAAGAGGCACGGAATCCGTTACCGGGCAGACGTCTACTAACATTTACAGTACGCCACTCAAATGATATATTACCCAGCTTAATCTTTAATTAGTGAGCTTAAATTATTATCCTTGTTAACATTCATATTGAAAATTTTAATTAAATTGTAGACTAAAGCTTAAGCCTAAAAATTTTCCTAGAAAATATAATTAATATGTCTTAAATTTAAATAATACTAGCTGCCCTGCGCAACTTCGTCTGCGTCGCATAGATAGAAATTAATTTTTTTGTCTAAAAAATAAAATTTAGGGGTGGACTACCCCTAACATTTAGGGGGATGAAAAATAGATGTTGACCGATTCTCATAGATACCGGATAAGCACAAATTTTATCAAAATCGGTCAAACCGTTTCGGAGGAGTATGGCTACGAAAAGTGACACGAGAATTTTATATATTAGATAATATAAAGCAGTTTTTAAATTAAACAGGCATTTGATCATGGATATCTTGCAGAAGTAGAGAACTAGGAGAGACAAGTAAAACGAGCACAAATATGATAAGTCTATCTTGTTTAGTACACGAGTTCCTTCCGACTCCATCGTTAGATCAGAGCCATTTTGTCATATTATTATTAAATTGTCACGGGATATTGTACGTGATACGTGTAAAATTTCAACTCAATCGGAAACCGGGAAGTTGGTCAAATTCAACTCGCAAGAATCCACTCGAACTTACACATGCTGTAGACTTTATACGTTATATTTTTTTTTTTATTGTTATGTAGGCAGATGAGCCAACGGGCCACTTAATCGTAAGTGGTCATAAATGGTGGTAAGTGGTGGTATTTTCATGCATTTTCAACGGGTTCTTACCACGATATTTAATTAATTGAGTTGTCTCTATATTCCAACGTTGTTGCAAACGTTATGATCCCGAGAAGACTGGATACTGCGGACCGATTTAAGACCAAACAAATCTGTCTACCCTCTTTCTTGTTCGCTTTTGGGTCGAACTCACATCACGACACACCACACTCACTTTTAAATCGACCCGCAGTATCCAGTGTCTTCTCGTGATCATGACGTTTGCAACAACGTTGAAATATCGAGACAAGTCAATTAATTGAATATCGTGGTAAGAACCCGTTGAAAATGCATGAAAGTATTATAGAAAACCGCGAGTGTCTGAATAAGTTTATAAGTGGTGGTATATCCAGTTTATTCGATTTTGACCCCATACTTTTGATTTTACCTATAGCCCATACTACTTTTAGCTAGTTTTAATTAGTATTTTAAGATGAACCAATTTAGATGTTGACAATAACACTATTATATCTCATCTGCTACTATTTTTAAACTACAATTAATCACTAAAAGAAGTCGTTCAAAGTATTTTTCAGTCAGAAAATAGGTCTCATTTTATTTCAGCCTAGAATCAATTACGAAAGTCGGCTATTTTTTTCGTCTTTCTCCTGACAACAAACAGACAAGACTTTCATTTGGTGCTAGTTTTTCCTGTGATAATTTTCTTTAGGTATTCTAGGTCAAGTCTCGAGGGAAAACCCGGGTCTTTGAGAGACGGCTACTAATGTCTTATCAAATATTTATTTTGTTTACATTTTTCGGAAATCCCTTGCAGAGGATCTGATTGAACGTGTAGTGTTCGGGTTGCATTTTGTTAATTGAATTTGTGAGTTTTGTTGAATTGTGACACTAATTATTATTATCTTAGAATAGAGAGTAACTTAGAAATACGAGAATGATTTATTTCTAATTGATATTCGGTTCAAATCCGACCGCCTTGTATCTCTAAATCTAAATGTGAAAAAGATTTATGTGCAATTTTTCACAACACCACTGACTAAAAACGGTGAAGGAAAACATCGTGAGGAAACCTGCATGTCGGAAAAGGGTTCTTAAAATCCTTTGAAGATATGTGAAGTCCCCAATCCGCACTAGGCAAGCATGATGGACTATGCCTAATCGCTCTTCTAGGAGACCAGAGCCCAACAGTGGGCAGTAATGGGTTGGTACAGATGACTATCTAGTCTACGAGACTATAATACATTTTTCTTACAGCCACATCTCTTGTGACCTACGCTGGCGAGAGGTACGACTTTGTCCTGGAAGCTAATAATGAAATAGACAACTACTGGATCAGATTCCGGGGACTTATGGACTGTGATGAAGTGTGAGTTTAATCATCTTTCGAATTACGGTATCATTCATCATCATGATTCAAATATTTTATGACAGCAATAAAAACTACCAACTTCCAGTTTTCAAGAATAGTACAAAAACTATTACGTCAGATCTTTATCAAATTTAAATTAGATCATGGCAAAAAGCCTGCTTTCGAACAAAAAAAGAATCATCGTAATCGGTTCACGCAAACACGAACAGCAAATCGAGAAATCTTGTCCGCTAAAAATTAATATTTTTAAACACAAAACTACTCGTTCGATCTTTAAAAATGTAGTGCGACCTCACGACAATCATCAACTTCCATCTGAAATAAGAATCATTCAAATCGGTTCAGCCAACCAAAAGTAATGACCTTTTAGGAGTCGATCTAAAAATCCGTCAAGAACCGGGTATACATTAACACAAGTTAGCAAGAGCTCATTTATGTGACGCAGACGAAGTTACGATACAGCCAGTATATAACGTTGTTCATTGCAGGTTCACAAAAGCAAAGCAAGTCGGAGTCCTACATTACGAAGGAGCAATGGATGTCGAACCACCTGGTGACCCAACCTGGGAAGAATTACATAATGAAGGATTGGTAAGTTAGTTTCAAGCTTTTAACAGCATCAGCGACGGGTACCATTTACCATCAAATAGGCTTGTTTATATTTCTTGTAATACAGAAAAACTTAAACTCGATATACAGGGTGGATCTGTAACTTTGGATAATCTGACGTGGGAATGACCTGTCGAAATACAACTTAGCACCATTTTTATTTTTTGGATCGGTTAAACTTTTTTTTCTGACATTGTATGGAAAACGTCCGACTATCGTTGCGGACTTCCATACTATGATGAAAAATAATTTTATCCAATTCCTAAAATAAAAGTTGTTCTAAGTGTTATTTCCACAGGTTATTCAACCCACGTCAGATTGTCCAAAGTTACAGATCCACCCTGTATATGCTTACCTATGTAAGTTCAGGTGGAATCTTGCAAGTTTAATTTCAACAAATTCCTGGAAATTTACTTTTTTTTTTAATTTTTAAATAAATTTAGTTTTACTTGTCTTTCCTAGCAGTTTACTGATACATCTTTATTTATATTAATTTCTTAAATGTTTTTTAATCTAAAAAATGTTCTCTAAATAATATACAAGACATAAAAAAATATCTTATTTGGTCGACACCTTCCAATGTTAGACATACGAAATACATATTTTATGGGTAAACTCCAGTTTTCAAAAAAAATACCAGTAGTCAGTATATCTCCTATTTATTTCTTTCTTCTTCATTAAACATTTTGTCTTTCACAACACCTTATCTTATTGAGATGGGGTCGGCGCAATATGTCTTCTCTCTCCTCTCCTTTCTATCTTTACATACATCATCATTAATCTGCCTATATTTGCCCTTAATCTACCTACCTACATTTTAACATAGTATCCTCTACACAAGGTCATTCGGAACTCTATAATACAATATTGGTTTTGTACTAAAGTAATAACACAGGGATGTCCCTTACACCCTTGTCGCTCGTAAAACGAGGATAAAACGCCCTAGGTAAAAATGAATGTTTTAGTAGTAGATTAGACGTGATACTGTGTATTATTATTTTGTTTTAAAGTTATAATATACGAGTATGTTGTATAATTGAACATTGAAAATATAAACAACGATTTTTTTTACAAAAATGAGAACGTCCGATCATCCATAATAGCACAAAAACAACTACTTAAATCTTTATCAAATTATATGAGATTACGTTCAAACTATGTGCTCACTGTTTTCTAACAAAAAAAATTATCGAAATCGGTTCATAAATAAAACCGTGAAAACTTGTCCGTTATATACACTCTTAAATTTTTTTAGCATTATCACAAATGTGTTTTCGTTAGCAGAAAATAATAAAAAAACACCGAATTATCTATATAAATAAAAATGAATTGTTGTTCGTTAGTCCCATTATAACTCGAGAACGGTTGTTCCGATTGAACTGATTTTGGTTTTAAAATGTTTGTCGTAGTCCAGGGAAAGTTTAAACGGTGAGAAAATACCCGGATTTTTTTTGTGACGCAGAGGAAGTTGCGCGGGCCAGCTAGTTCAAAATATTTTATTGTTTCCCAGTACCTACTGCAGTACGTAATTTATAATACCATCCAGAAAATTACATAACTTTTTCTGTAGTTTCTTTACACTAAAGATTGCCTTAACAAATAACTAAATTAATTTGATCAGTTATCAGATAGTGGAAGTTCGGTTAAAATGAAGTCCAGTTTCAGAGAACCAGGATTACAAAAACAGGTGTAGTTATACATAAACTAAAAAAAACTAATTTAAAATTATTGTAGAAAGAATCTTAAATGTATATGATATATAACGATAACAGGGGAAGCCAACGTGTGGGTAGTTGGAAGTGGAGACTTGCTATAAATACAGGCGCTGGCCGCTGTTATTATTGATTCGTGTTTGAATTGTCGAGGCGAACGGACCTCTTGAAGTAAAAGTAATAAACTGTTAAAACTCGTTATTTTGAAGATTTTATTCAAAATATTGATCATCAATTGTTAAAGTGAACATTGTGACGTCATTCCTGTCAAAACAAAACAAAGATCGACTAATACAACATCATTACACCCTAACACATTATAAATTATTTACGCCGTCATATACAGGGTGATTTGTTAGAGAGGGTACATATTGCAGGAGGGTGATGAGTACTCTGTTCTAATATGGAATATTACAAAAAATAAAGGTAAAATTACATTTTTTTTTTTTTTTAAATCTAAGTTCGACAAAACTACCTCAAACATAAACAATTTCGGCTTAAAGAGTGTTGACTAATTACCTCTAGTGATCTCGCGCACCCCACACCTCCGCCACACCCATCAGCTGTCGAAAAACCATCATTTTGCAAGAATTTTAGAAATTTTTAAGTTGCGATTACTAAGGCATAAAGCCATATTCTTTGGTAATAATATTTTTAGTGGTCGTATATAACCATCAGCTACCATGACCTTCAATATGTACCCTCACTAGGAAATCACCCTGTATAATGTATATACATAAGACTATATAACATGAATATACCAACCGCTAAGTCTCACTAAGTCCTAATTCGTATTATCAGCCAAACTCGCAAAATCAAATGGCCGCACTATGAAATTATCCGAGTGTACCTTGGCTTCTAGCCAGTTGCTATCAGCAGGGCTTTGCAAACTAAGACCGGGGTAATGCAGTGTAGAAATGCTTATGCTCTCAAATATTCTAGGCACATTTGCATAGATGTTTGCCAAAATTTTTGGTCTGTAAAAGTTGTAAAGGATCTTTCAAACGATAGTCGTAGGTGGTAGTGTCCCCTGATATTGTATAGGTCTAGGAGTGACGATAACTTACGACTAGGTGGCCCGTTGTCTTGTATGCCTGCTTGACAATAAACAAAAATCTTGTAGATTTTTTTATACATAGAGGTTTTTAGTAGGATGAAATCGTTGTATTTCCTACTGCCCCGTAAGTGTAGGTATTTGGGAGTCCCCCCGATATACTTGTTTGATAGTTGATACTACTGAAGATTTGCAAATGTATCAAATAATTTTCTTATTTAACGGGCCACTTGAACGTAAGAAGACACTGCGTGGCCGCTACCTACGACCTAACCTAAGGAATTTCAAGCCTCGTTTGAAGAAGGACAAGTCATAGCGTTCAGTACTGGCTTTATCGTTTTAAGAACTCAATAAAATGGATTAAGATAATACTAGAAAGACGTTAAAACTACATCGCGTAAAATGTTTTCGTACCTCCTAAACTAGCCCAAGTGCCAATTCGGCAAGATCTTCACAAAAGTCACTCGCACAATTTAGTTTCAACAATACTCAAAATACGAGTCCTTCGAACGTTTACAAAAAGAGCTCTAAGGTGAAAATGCTTAGAAAATCACACATACATTCAAAAGGGCCTTAATCTGTTTTATAGTGTAGGAGACGTCATAGATCAACTTTCACCTATCTGATAAATTTAATAAAGTTAAATATAGCTTCAATTTTGAGTTATTTGTGCTAAATTTAGTGTTTGTTGAATAAAAAATATAAAATTAGAAATGACTTTTCTTCATCTATTAGGAGTCATTATAACGCGATTAAACGAAATTATTTTTTTTTATTTGACTAACAATTCATAGCTTTGGGCGCTAAATAGGTACTAACATTTTACTGATGATTTAGTTTTTTTTTTATTGCGTGATAGATAAACGAGCCTACGGCCCACCTGGTGGTAAGCGATCACCGTCGCTTATGAACCTCTGTAGCAATAGTGTATGTACATACGTAGTGATGAGCAATGCAAGACCAAGACCTATTTTGATCATCACTACCGAGGACGGGAATCCATTCCAAATCGGAATTAGTGATGAGCAAAATTGGTCTTGGTCTTGCATTGCTCATACGTCAATTTGCTTGAAGAAAAGTATTCAAATATTTAAAGGAAACAGCGATTAAGCCGTTTCAGGAGGTACACAATATTATTAAAAACAATGTCTTAATTACTCATCAGATCGGTGAAGATCGTTCATCCTAGTCTCTTAGACTACAAGGTCGTTATTCTCAAGACGTGTCAGAGCATATTTGAAAACGATTTAATTTCATTAAGCTTTATTCGATTGAGAAACTTTAAGTCAAGTTAACACTTACATTGTAGATTACAAACTCATCCATCTGTGAGCTTTTCAAGCGAAATCCTTAAAGCTCTTCAAATATTTGATTTGTCAAATTCTAGACTTTTTGTGTGTTCAATTATCTCGATTGCTTCATTTTTTGTGTTGATTTGAATAAGTTTTATCAATTTAATTTGAACTTATTAAGTTTTCTGTAGACTTTAAGAGTTTGTAGAGAATTTGATTATTGAAATAGATTTTATTATATTGTAACAAAGTGGTACAGTATACAGAAGTAGCTATAAGTTTGATAAATATCGATATTTCTTTGACTACAATTGATACTTCACTAGACATCATGGGGTCGCTAAGAAAAATAAATTTCTCAAAATAAATAAATAATAAAATAAAATAAAAAGCCTGTTTATTTCTTGCTTACTTAAACTTAAAAACTATTTTACAAAAAATTAAAAAAAGATAAAAAACAGTGAAAAAAAAGATATAAATGAGAACCCCCTATTGGGTAGAGGCCTCCTCCAAAGACGTCCATTTTGATTTGTCTTGTGCCACCTGTATCCAGTTCGGGTCTGCATTGTTAACTATCGTCCTCCCATCGTGTCAGTGGCCTACCTCGGTTTCTTTCAAAATATTATTATAAATTTAAAAATTTACTTAAAATTTTTCCCTACAAAGTTTAAGATCTCCAATTTTTCAGAGAATTACGGAACCCTAAACAATATTTACTTTACTAAGTACCTAAATTACTATTTCTATTACAGCAACTAAACGCCTTAAACAAAGGAGAAGAAGAAGATCAAACTATCAGCGTGGCAGAAATGAAATCTCTGGCTGGATACGACGACAGTTTGAAAGAAGTAGCTGACTATCAATTCTATATTGCATATGACTTCTACGCTAAGAACAATTCGCATTTCCACAAGTCGCCTTATTACGGGTATTACCAAGGTAAGCGAAATTTTCTTTATTTTTAGTCCCTCCCTATTCGTATCTGATAATATTCTAGAAAAACCTGGATGGATGTTTGCTAAGTGCGCCATTTACAATCGGAGTTTTGGCCATCAAAATCGAGGATTATCATATTTTAAAGTTTTATTTGGTCTAAACTGACACACAACAAACAATTTTTATCTCCACTAGTAGATTCATAGATCCATACAAACTAACTAAAAACCATCAAATAGTCAAACTATTAACGGACTTTTCATTTTCTAGTTCCCGAAAAAGCAAATCGTCTCTACACTCCCCAACTAAACCACATCAGCATGAAGATGCCATCAAGTCCTCTCCTCCTAAACCGACCTTCAGCAGATAAATTCTGCAACGCATCAAGCATCGCCGAATCCTGCAAAGAAGGTTACTGTGAATGTTCTCACGTACTTTCAGTTAAGTTAAACTCAGTTGTCGAAGTTGTAATAGTAGATGAAGGAATCACTTTTGACGCAAATCATCCATTTCATCTACATGGTCATAGTTTTAGAGTAGTTGGTTTGAGAAGACTAGCTGCTGATACTACCATTGAAGAAGTTAAAGCTTTTGATGAAGCTGGGTTATTGAAAAGGAACCTTAAGAATGCCCCTATTAAAGATACTGTTACAGTACCCGATGGAGGCTATACTGTTATAAGATTCAAAGCTGATAATCCTGGATACTGGTTGTTCCATTGTCATATTGAATTTCACGTTGAAGTTGGTATGGCATTAGTATTTAAAGTTGGTGAGCATAAAGATATGCCACCGGTTCCTAGGGAGTTTCCTCAATGTGGGAATTATATGCCAGATAATATGCTAGAGTTTGCTACAGAGAAACCAAAGGATAATCCATATATATCTATATCTCATTGGTGGCCTGTTGTAGTTGTTAATAATACTGTGTCTTCATCTTCATATATAAATCTTTCTATGTCACTTTTAGCTTGTTGTATATGTTTGTTAAAGTTCAACTACGATACGTAATCAAAATCATTAATGTGTTTTTGTAAATCTTTACAGATCATTTTGTTTGACCTGATTGTTTTAGCGAATTTAACTTGTAGTCATTATTTGTGAAATACCCTGTGCCAATCTGTTATGTCGTCAGATCACATTGCATGATTTTACTTATTAATTCATGTTCTTCTCAATATTAAAACTTATCTTAAATCATCTGTTTATTCAATAATTTGTAACTATATCATTACTAGCAGTATTATTATCGAATTATGAAATGGAATCATCATCTTTAATATTTTATATTTTCCAATTTTTATATGCCTGTTTCTTTTGCTTCTACTGTTTTATGCTGGTTTTCATTTACAGTTTATTTTATCAGGAACTGTGTTTTATAGACAACATGAATATTTTCGTTTGAGAGCTTGTTTTGATATTCAAATGAAATAGTTAAATGTAGTAGTTAAATAATGTTATAGATAAAATTAAAACTAATGTAATTTCTTTAAATTGGATAAAGATACAGTCTTCTATATATAAAGTATTTAATTAAATTGATTAATGTAATAATTCTAATTAAATATCGCTCAAACTAGATCACTAAATGGCACCGCTGCGCTTAGCTTCAAAAATTGTATTTTATAAAACTCGAACAAAAATGAGATTGATAGAATTAAACAACTACTTTGTACTTAATTATTATTTATTTAAAAAAAAATTGGTTGCCTGTAAAGTCGGTATACGGGCGAAAGTTTTACGTGACAACGACTCGGGCATGGTTAGCCCGCCTAAGAGCGAGAGAGACAGACATAAAAAGTGAAAGGCACGCGTGCCTCTCACTCGCTCTCATTGTGAGCGCATAACGTGAGCGGAGCGTAACGCAGTGAAGTGAAGTGTCACCCGGCAAACCAATTTATAAGACGTTGTCACGTCAAAAACATTTTCAATTCATTTTTGCGTACTTATTCACACACCATTTATTTTATTTGTGAAATGTTAATTTATTTTTGTATCTGTGATTGTTTTGCTTGAAATTCGAACCAAAATAAGAGAAAAAAGTGAAATGTGTATTTTTAATTAGTTTTAGAGATGTCGCTAGTGATATGTGATATTACTAGAATAAGTTATGATTAAGTTACTTTTAAGTTAAAAATATTTTGTAAAACAAAAGTACAGTAAAGTTATTGCAAAGTTCTCTTTTCGTTTTATTTATTTACAGGATTTGGAAAAAAAAAATTACTAGTATTTTTTAAAATACACTTTTAAGAAAACTAGTAGGTGTAGGTTAAAATAAGAATTTAATTAATTAATTCATGAAGGTTAATTATTTTTTTTTACTCCTAACTAAAAAACAATATCTCAAAATTTTACATACCATACATCTTCCTATCACAACCAACCTACAAAAATAATACTTTACACAAAAAAAACTTCCTCCAAAAAAAGGCCTCGCCAAGAAAATTGAATTAAAATGTTTAGAAGATAAGATCTCGAAGACTCTACCAATTAAGATAGGTAACGGAGGACAGTAAATCAAGTCAGCTGTAGAAAGGTAGGGTAATAAATATGGGCGTCTGGGGCGGATGAGAGAAAAATAGGCTCTATTACCACTTATCTCGGATCTACGCTGGCGTTAGAAGTCGAATTACGAACATAGAAACGAACTTTGGAGTTTTTGGAAGGGAAAATGTGTCATTATATTGTTTACTAGATGACCCTCGCAACTTCGTCTGCGTCATAAAGGGGTTCAAACAGTACTCGCAATGCCGTCGAGTTATTATTTTCGCGGCTCGCTGAGTCCCACATACTCATTGCGTTTTATACTCGTAATAACTTCTAAACGAAAAGTCCGATTGGAATAAAACAAAAAGTAATTTAATTCTACATTAATACTCTTGATAACAAAATACTTAATTTGGACAAGGGTTAATATAACGATACTCATTTAACGTTAAATTAATTTTTCGGTCAATTTTTTTATTTTTATAAACATAAAAGCGGTTATTGTGACTAAACTATGATAGTTAGATATATGCTGTCGCGGACTTTTTTGTTTGTCTTCAAAAGACCTAAAAACCCGTAGTACATCATTTTGTTCTATTGTCAATAGTTTTTGCAGCATACGCATAAATAGGTTTTCGATTTTTCACCTTTTGTTACATATTCGATATTTTCATGCCCTAATTTTTTTGAAAATAAAATATAGCCCATAACCTTCCTCGATAAATGGACTTTCCAACAGTGAAAGAATTTTTGAAATCGGACCAGTAGATCCTGAGATTAGTGCGTTCAAACAAACAAACAAACAAACTCTTCAGCTTTAAAATATTAGTATAGATTGTACCAACGTAATTGAATTATTATAGTTAAAGTTTTTATTTAATAGTAATATGGCGGACAAATAGCGTGCCATATACTGAATCGCGCTATCGATATTTACAACGTTCGGCGACTAAATACAACATCTGAAATCTACTACAGTGGGCTTCCTGACCGGGCATACACTTTCTCGACCGGTCGGGGATCCCTCTTTGGCCATAGTCCACTGATACCCAAAGTAATGTTGTATGATAAATACCCATACCATTTACTTCGTAAAGACAATTTGACAACGGACTCTTTAAAATGAAAGAATTCTTTTAGTAAGTAGCAGTAATGCATAATTTATGTTACGTAGATATTTTGTAATGCTTTGTTCGGAATTTCATAATCTTTAGTCAAAGAACAAATACAGATTTCGTCATATTTTTCCTTGTAAGAAATCTAACGCTGCCAGTGCAAAGAAACAAAAAACAATCAATTAAAACGGTATTAAAACGATAAAGAAATAAAAGTTGAGAAAAAATATGACGAAATTTCGAATTTGTTCTTTGACTAAAGATTATGAACTGCCGAACAAAGCATTAGAAAATAGTGTCTTCACATACACATATCTTTTCACAAATTAACTGGAACATAAAATCTATCGCATTGCAAAAAGGAATACTTTCGCTACAAAGAATCATGTGAATTTTAAACCGAATTTTAAAACTAAATTTTAAGTGATCGATGAGCGACGGAGATAGAAGACAGCTTTTTTATTTTGATTGTGTTTAATTGATGCTATTTTATACTTTTTTTTTCCAGTTATATCACATCAAAGGCCATTAATATCACAATGTTACAATACGGTGTAAACCTGTAATTTAGGCTAACGTTTTCTTCAGGCTCGGTAAATAGGTAGAAGCTTTGATAGACTCCACCGATATTGAGTTTCCCTGATCTTATAATCTTACCCTATGTCTTATTCAATTGTGTTTTGTGACAGCGAGTCAAGATGTTGTATTTTACAATCTTTTATATAACTTGCACTGGATGTGACCATATGTATCTATAGATGATACAGAACAGCTGTTAATTGTCCTTGTGTAGTATTTAACTGTTTTTGACATTATCTTTTTTTTTCACATTGTTTTTGATTTTCACTTTTTATTTTATTTGTTTTTTTTTGCTTTGTGTGCTTAATTAGTTAAAAGTAATTTGTAACTCTGTCTCGATCGGTGCTATCTTGTAAATCGTAAAGGTCTCCCGCAATACAGGTCTGACCTAGTGCGGGGACCATAGCAATAGTTAAAAAATTGTAACTACTGACTCCTTGACAATAAATTTATTCTTATTCATCTAATAGATGTAAGTTCAGTTGAATTTGAACAACTTCTGGGTTTTCGATTGCGCTGAAATATTTCGAGCATATTACTATGTATGTTATGTGACAATGTAATAAAATGGTACTATAAAGCTGATCTGATGATGACGTCCGAAAGTAGCCAAAGGAACATGTTCTAAACATGATAGACCCATGGATATTTGAGCTCGGTTTACTTGTCTTGGCTAGCACTCTACATGATATCTAGGATTTTAAACGTTTAGGTATTTAAAAGTTTTGTTTCCAAATTGAAAGCATAACTATGCTATGCTATGGAATGAGCTCCCCTCTTCGGTGTTTCCCGAGCGCTATGACTTTTCCTTCTTCAAACGAGGCTTGAAAGGAGTCCTTAAGGGTAGGCCGTAGGTAGCGGCCCCGCAATGTCTTCTGGTAATGCAGAGGTCCATGAGCGACGGTAACCGCTTACGATCAGGTGGGCCGTTAGCTCGTCTGCTTGCGTGGCAATAAAAAAAAAACTGTTTGTCTTCAACTGAGAGCATCATTTATAATTTTATTTTCATACAAACCTCCTCCTGATACCTTAACAAAAAAAGAATTACCAAAATCAGTTTAGTCGTTCTCTAATTAAAGCGAGACTAGAATTCCAAATTATTTTATTCAATGCTCTGAATACAGATGTTTCAGTAATAAATTCATAAATAACTCGAGCAAATAATTTTCGTTTTACTCGAAACATTTTAAAATATAAAGCAAAGAAACTCATTTTTCCTTGAATCTTCCTTATAAATTTCCTTCATGAAATCTCAGAGCTCCTTGCAATAAATAAAGTCACATAATTAATTGTTCCTGTTACGAGATTCAGCTGTAGTCCGTTGTTTTACGCCATTTATTCCATTGGAAAATTTAATAATCGTTTGATTTTTGAAAAGATAATAATAGTTGAATGTGTCTATAAATAAGTACCTTTAGGGTATCTCTTATAAATACGGAAAGAGTATCCCTTTATATATTACTTGTGTATCTAATTAGTAGATACCATTGAATTAAAATGAACAACTGATTCTAGTGATATTATTTATTGTCACTCTTTACAATATACAATAATGAATAATATTATAATAATGTGGACACGAGTGTACGCTATGCTTTTAACGGAACGACTGGGGAGTCGCGCTACGTGCACTTTTATATTATATCAAAAGTGCAAGCATGCAATTGCGTCCCTACATACCTTTTTTGCTTTGCTTGTTGCTTTGCTTTGCTATTAGTTGGGTTTTGTGTTAACTTTTGTATTTTAATGTTACTTTAACTGTGTACTTTAAATAAAACACTTTAGTATTTTCACCAAAGTGAGAAAAATGAGGTTTTAAAGTTGCCGGCTACGTATTCAAGATAGAAAAACCTTGGGTGAGGCAATGGCTTAACGTATGTCGTAATGCGTATCGTGTGACACCCCGCAGATTTAATCCAACTTAAAAAAATAATAAAATAATAATCACCCGTATCAAGAGCAATCGATGACAAAACTGCGAAAACACGTGGTCAAATTTTCCACACAACCGCGAACAATGGCGGCAAATTTCCAGGAGGGCCGCGGAATGTACATCCCTCACGCAAAACGGATTCCTGGGATTCACAGCGGGCCGCGATTTGACACAATGGACCCTGAACTCCATTGTGTCCTATTGTAGGGCAGGTCAATCTTTTGTCGCAGAGATTATGAAAGAATTCAGACCCTTAGAGATCCGGAGTAATTGTGGATTTCGGACTATGCCGTATGCTCTTTTGTTCTTACTATAATTGTTCTTGAGCTTGATTAGGAAATTTCGGCGTTTTTTTTCTTGTGGGAAATGCTAGACTTTTCTTGAGACATTGGGCTAGATTATAGTCCTTAATTTTTGCTTTAACCACTCAACTGGGAACGTCACTTTTCGCTAGATGGCGAAACTGGAATCACTACCGCGTTTGAGCCTCTTTTTAAAAACCTTTTTTTCCAGTAAATATTAATTTCGATTTTTTATTAAACCGTACATTTTTGTAAATCTTTATTATTAAACGACGCTGTATTGCATTTTTAGTGAAAATATATTATATCCCTAAAATATGAGATAATTATAAAATGTAAACAAAACAAGTTTTAGAACTGTGCTCAATTTTGACTCCTGCCACAGACTTGGCAAAAGTAAACAAACCAATTTTGTTGCCGATCCCAGTTGAGTGGTTTTATATAGTTTACATCCTATACGTTATTGTTTTGTTTCGGGGGACACTATAGCATACAATCAAGGACTTTGTTTCAAGTTTCGTTTGAATACGAACTAGTCTTAGCTTTGGAGTCACCATACAACTCGTGCTGGGTTCTAGCTTCAGCCGTGGTGTGGGCATTGAGTGTGAGCGGTAGGATATTTTAGAGATCAAATCTCACACTGGCAATTTCATTATATTAAAAAAAGAGGTAAAACTTACATGTATTTTCAACGGGTTCTTACCACGATATTTAATTAATTGAGTTGTTTCGATATTTCAACATTGTTGTAAACGTCATGATCACGAGAAGACTGGATACTGCGGGTCGATTTAAGAGAAAACAAATCTGTCTATCCTCTTTCTCGTTCGCTTTTGGGTAGTACCACTGGAACTCGAACTCACATCACGACACACCACACTCACTGTAAATGAAAATGAAAATGCATGAAAGTATTATAGAAAACCGCGAGTGTCTGAATAAGAGGTAAAACGTTCAAAAATATCAAATTTTTATGACAGTTGTTATAAATACTAAGAACAGCTTGAAATTATAATTCTCTATTAAAAATTACGAGTAAAGTTGGCATGTCATTATTGTTTTGAAGTACTTCTCACTAATGCGTTCTCGTTATTAAAAAAAAAAGCGCATTTTTATGAGTTTTCTAGAATTAATTTTCAAAGAAAACCGTTAAATTATGATAACTACGTCGTGAAAAATTTAACTATAGGCTAAAGTACGTATAAAGACTTAGGTAGTTCAAGTTTCTTTAAGTCAATCCGACTGGCTTGAACTCTATGTGTGCCCGCACACCTAAAAAAGTATTGACAATACTTTCGATCGAGGGATGGGAAAAGATACAAAAAAATAGCATGTTAAAGAAAGTGTTAATTAAAAACCCATTTTCAAAAATAGCATGTGCATGTTTTAGTACAAATAATACTTGATAAAACTTAATCATATTTTAGGATCGAGTTCCAAAACCGTATAAAGTTAAAAATATTAATTTTATCATCGTAAATCTACTATTAAAAAATTCAAATTTCTTTCATACTTTTACAGGTTTGATGCTGCCTGAAACTACTTTTTTTCATGTTTCTTAGCGTAATACATAGAACTAAAACTCACTTGACGTAAACACCAGGAGGTATATACAAATAACACAATTTCAATATCTAAAATATGTTTAGAGCATGCTACTCAAACGCTATTATTGCTATTTTTTATAACTTTACAATTAAATTGTTATGACTTTTAAATCCCATCTCTGCTCCTGTCACAAGTATTGACAATACTGTTTTAGGTGTGCGGGCACGCTATGGCTGAATGTTCTCCCGGTATTTATCATAAACTGAATGTACGTAGACAAATGAGCATAAGCCTTTAGTGTTAAGACTAATTAAATATGACGAAATCAGTAAAGTTGTGACGTTCCTAATAAATTCTGGGGATAACGAGAGAAGTAGATTACGAAATCTTTTACTTTTGAGTTGGAGGTAACCGGGGGCGGGTGGGCTCCAACCGCTCACACTTGGCGTCCGAACCCCGGCTGATGCAAGAATCCAGCACGGGATTATGCGAGACGACACGTCGCGTTACGCACTACGACACTCTTTTCCATCTCGCGTGGAAAAAACCTAGAGGCAACTCACTTTCACTGGTTGATTGCTGACGTAACAGCAAATTAGTACATAAACAACTTTTTAAAAATTTCTACTGTGTTCCGGGAATGGAACTCATAATATACAGGGTGATGTTTTAAAGAAGGTACATATTGCAGGAGGGTGATGAGTACTCAGTTCTAATAAGGAATGTTACAGAAAATAGGTAAAAATATATATATTTTTTTTTAAAATCTAAATTCGACAATACTACCTCAAAAATAACGATTTCGGCTAAAAGAGTGTTGACTAACGACCTCTAGTGATCTCGCGCACCCCACACCTCCTCCACACCCATCAGCTGTCGAAAAACCATCATTGTGCAAGAATTTTAAATATTAAATAACCATCAGCTACCATTCTTCACCTTCAATATGTACCCTCACTAAGACATCACCCTGACAAAATACATAGTTCTAATTGAGATATACTCAATTAGAACTATGTATTTTTTTGAGACGCCCCGGGTGGAGTATGAAGAGGTCGAACCGCACTTAAACTCCAACCACTCACACTTAGCGTCCGAACCATGGCCGACGACAGAATCCAGCAGAGAGGATAACGTAGCTAGAACTACTCGTAAATACAACTATTATTGTTCGGGCAATATTCAATTTCGATAAATAAGGTTTAATTTCATAGACCTAGCTCTGACAGATGTCACATCTTTACCATTGTCTTTCGGCTTCCGACGCAACGCGGATTGATTGTCGGCGGAAAAATTATAATAATTATATCGGACTAAAATTGTGAATAACGGCGGCCGCCTAGAAGATTTGAGAACAAGGAATCTCATCCATCGAACATTCTGCTAGCAGAGGTAAGTCGGATTACATTATTATTGATGTGTTTCGGTCGGTGTACATGGTTTTGAAATTAATCCAGGTCGAAATTGAGAAGCCCGGATCAACGCCTACAAACATACAGTCCACTTAAAAAAAAGGTAATCCTGTCTGCCTACACCGGCAAGATCGCCACATCAATAATTATTAGACATAAAAGGTAGCTAGAACTAAATACAACTATTATTATTAGATATGTCTAAGCTTGTCTACTACAGGTATTAAAGACAAGTAAAACAAAGAATTAAGAACTCGAGACTGAGGATTGCTAATGTTAATTTAACTTGAAATTTAAATGCATTAAGGGCTCTCAGTGACGTTATTTCAGCTTAGTTGGACTTTAAGACATTTAAGTTAAACTTAAATGGTTATACAGGGTGTTTCATACGAAGGAAATTACCTTCAATATAGTGTAGATGGATATTGTATTAATATTGAATGGAAATACATTTTTACATCAAGTAATGCATCGTAATTTTAAAAGATTGCCAAAGATATAACTCCGAAAAAAGTACTGTACAAAAACTGAGATTTTTTTTGTTGCTCAAATTATGTATTTGCTCATTCGCAATATAAAAAAATGTTTTATGTAATGTGAAGTATGAGCAACGTGTTGATCAATCTAATTTAACATTCACCTGATGCTTTCAGGAATGCATCTTACAAGATGGAAGTAACTTGTTTTTTACAAAAGTTTTTCACCGTTACAATATTATTGTTACTTATAGAAATATTTTTAGCTCTGACATACCCTGTATAAAGCTCTCACAAGAGACAAAGGAACTAACCAGGTTGTTTTTGAGATTATAATATGGTAGACTATTACAAGTTTGAAGAAAATTTTGTTTCAAGAAGATGTTTGAGATTTGTTTTTTCATTTTCGTGTTTTAAGTAGTAGAGTAGGTGAGAGATGAGAAAATTGCGCCAATATTCCATCTCATGCCGTGTTTCTATATTGGATCGCCAACTCCTAATGTGCGTAAAAGACAACTAGTAGGCCAACTGTCAAACGGTGTTTCACATAGTTTTAATGCCAACCAATGCATACAAAACCCCCGTTTAGGTACATGTCGGTCGGCCGTCACCGTTATTTTTTACAAATGTCACCAATAACACCACTAGATAAACTCCAATTTTGGTTAGTTACCATTATTAATCCTAGAAATCCACAGTTACAAAAGAAACAGTGATAACTTAAAATTACATCTACAAGAACAAAAAACTTGAGAGGTGCCATGGGACACCCGAATAGAACGAAGTTCCTTTCGGTTAAAAGATATCTTATATTTTTTTTCCTAACGTAATGCGCGATAAGGAACGTGTTTTAAAAGATTTTGATCACGGCGCCATCTAGCGATATTCATCTAAAACAAAAAATGTGTCGTGACAACTTTTAGTAAGAATTTTTCAGTCTAGCCCCCTTTCACAACGCGCGATAAGGAACTTCGTTCCAAAACAAAAAAACACAGTTCAATTTATTCACGATCAATCTCCAACATCTGATAAAGCTAATAACATTCCAATGAGTGGAAAATAACTTATTAAAGGAAAGTTAGGTATCGTCGATATTTCTACAAAGAATGATTAATTTTTCAATAGAGACCGCTCTGGGTATAGTAAATTTATTTTTAGACCCTCTAGTTGAAGGAAATTTCGCAGATGTTGCCTAATTTGTTTCTGAAATATTCGCTAAAATTCAGCTTTTGTTTCGTAGATTTTTGATGAAGGGCTTGTAATGAGTTCGTTAGGATCTTTTACAATAAATTCGACTTTCACAGATGAAATAGGTTACAATTTTGGAGTCGATTTTTATTTTGCTCGACTTTTAAAATAGGAGATATTTTAGACGACTGTATGGTTTTTTGTTATGTTATTAACGCTTTAGCTTTACCTTTAAACTAGATGTCCCGCACAACTTCGTCTGCATCACGAAAGGGTTCAAACAACACTCGCAACAACTTTGTGTTACAAATTCGTTATTCTCATACGGATGCCTAAAATTTTACAAGAATCGCATGAGTACTTTCTGAGATTAGCACGTTTAAACAAACAAACTAATAATATAGATAGGAGTTTTTTGTGATTTTGGAACGAAGTTCCTTATCGCGCGTTATCGAAAGGGGGCTAGACGGAAATTCAAAAAGTTGTCACGACACTTTTTTGTTTTAGATGATTATCGCTAGATGGCGCTGTGATTAAAATCTTTTAAACAATTCCTTATTTTGTTTTATATGATTAATGCTAGATGGCGCTGTGATCAAAATATTTTATTTAAGTTATAATAATTAGTTAGTTTAAAACGTCTGTATTTCACTCTCTTATAGTATAAGACAGACGTTTTAAACTAACTAATTATTATAACTTAAAAAAATATTTTTTTATATCCCCACACATTTTATTCCTTCACTAATTAATCGAAAGGAACTTCGTCCCATCCGGGTGTCCCTTGACACTTCTCAAGATTATTTTTTTTTTATTCTTAAACATCTGTTTATAATTTTTTACCTAGTTATTTGCTTTTTTTAATAATCTTTTTTGAACACTATTATTGTTACATCTTATTTACTATCACTATACCAAATCAAGAACAAAATAGCAATAAAAACTTACAACAATTTTTAAATCAGTTTCAATACATTGAAGCAAATATCAAATTTAACATTTATATTTATAAATATATCATGTTTTATGCATCATTCGTGACGTCGTAAAAGGGATTAGACTAGTTTTAGAGTCATTAGTTATTCAAAGCCGAAGGACGGACGAGATGAAAGCAATGGGATTGAGGACTAATCGAAATGTGAGGGAAATGTAAACGGAATAAATTGAATGTTGATTTGATTTATAAATAGTGGTGTTATACTGTACCAACCCATTACTGCCCGCTGTTGGGCTCAGGTCTCCTCAGAAGAGGGATTAGGCATAGTCCACCACGCTTGCCCAGTGCGGGTTGGGGACTTCACATATCTCCAAAGGATTTTTAGAACCCTTTTCCGACATGCAGGTTTCCTCACGATGTTTTCCTTCACCGTTTTTAGCCAGTGATGTTTGTGAATTGATAAATCTTTTTCACATTTAGATTTAGAGGTACAAGCTGGCCGGATTTGAACCCGCGATCTCCCGTACGGAAGGACGCGCTTCGACCACTCGGCCACCACGACTACTAGTGGTATTATAGTTTTCTGGGAAAAAAAAATACGTCATGAACTTACTGACTATTACTTAAAAAAATTGTCAAGCCATTTTAGACACTAGCTAACTTTGCCGGTGCCGCAAAAGGAAGCAATTTTTACTTAGTTACATTATTGGACTTTTAGTAAAAATCCCTATTTATTTTGAAATTTTAATATCTCCTAGAACCTTCCTCGATAAATGGATTATCCAACATTTAAATAAATTTTCAAATCGGGCTAGTGGTTCCTGAGGTTACCGCGTTCAAATGAACGAAATCTTGAAATTTAAACATGAGTATGAATTGCTGCAGTTGATCGTCCAGAGGAGGATTCAGGGTAGAAGAGTCATATGTAGAAGGAGAACATCTTGGCTGAAGAACCTGCGCCAGTGGTTCAACAAAAGCACTCGTGCTCTGTTTCTTGCTGTTGTTTCAAAATTAGTGTAATATTACTCATTACTGCCCACTGTTGGGCTCAGGTGTCCTCCGTAGAGTATTCAAATCCGGCCGGCTTGTATCTCTAAATCTTAATGTGAAAAAGATTTATGTGCAAATTTTCATAACACTGGCTAAAAATCTGCATATCGGAAAAGAATAAAAAAAAAATAATTCGAAAATATGTGAAGTATTAATTCAAAAGTAGAGAACACTTTAATGATCGCCGACCTTCGATAAAAGAAGAAAAAGAAGAATAACATATGATTTGTCTTCTTATATCCTTGCTTTATAAGTTCAACATAAATTACAACAACAAAGTTTATTATTTTCTGTTCATTCATTCCGTAACACTACCTTCCAAAAACATTTACTTAGTCCCAAGCTCTGTTTGTACGTCACCTATGTCAGTAAAGGGTCACAAAAGGCGCACGGTATGAATCGTTGTTAAATCGAGAATCATGGTATGAATAAATTGCTAAACAGTACCTGTCGTAACTGGAGACGGGTCGTTTGTAGTGGACTAGGGCTCTAATGTCCAACCTTTTTGATGTTGGCCCAATGTTTGTAGCGGAAGAGATGTAGGAGAATTGGTTCTGGGGAGTCTGATAAGATTGTTTGTCAAAATGTCATTAAAAATAGGGGTCGGGTTATTACTCGTCAGTTTCACAAATTCGTCAGTTTTGTTAACCCGTCAGTTTCCATTATAAGTCAGTGTTATGTTTTTCGTTAATTGGCCAGTTTCCTTACTTGTCAGTTTCTTAATTCGTCATTTTGACCAAAGTCGTTAGTTTGTGCGATTCGTCAATAAAGTACAATCGTGCACATTTTTCCTAAATCATGCACATGACTTTTTACTAATAGGTAGATAGATTATAAGAAAAATAAAAGGAAATTCGTATTTTATGTAGACATTGAGGAAAAGTTTGGTTCACATAATGTGCAACAAAAAGCTGCTTTTAAGCACTATGCACTATGGCATTCTTTCAAGTCGCGCCGCCCTCGTACACCGAACCGGCAGCCGCTGGCGATACGGTCACCGACTCTCTCGGTCAGCGGGCTTTCCGAAACCCGCCAAGATGGGTTCATGTGAGAATCGGCTATGTGCGTGCTGAGCAAGACACGACATCTTCTTGGGCTCTCCTCTCGCTGGGTGGCGTTGGTGATCCGAAACTCTTAAGGGGCCAGATTCCGTTCGAGGTCCCGGTTCCCACCCCTGCTCAACGGCGGCTGGTTCCTGCGTGGAGAGAAGAGCGCTCTATCACACGCTCCACCACCCTCTTTCGCGAGTGCCTCGAGGTCGACACCCGCCTCCCTCAGTGTCTGCACTTGAGGCTTTAGGGAACACTGACGGAGAAACTGTACGTGCTTGACCTGGAACGGGAAGTTACGAGGTATGAGAAGTATGCCTGGTAGAAATACTGCCTCGCCGACGCCTCGACCCGTTTTTTTTAGTTGAAGCATATGTCATTGCATTGATCCGCTCTAAAACCTCCAACCGCTCACATTCAGCGTCCAAACCTCGGCTGAGGACACAACTTAGCACGAGCTTATCCGGAGCGGGGCGACGCGTTACGCCTTACATCACTCTTTATCATCGCTGTTGAGATGACATTAAGGGCCCTTGTCCACAAATATAATTTAAAGGCAAATTCTTAAATAATTTCGTATTTGAGCACAACTGTACATTTGACGAATTATGTAAACTGACCAGATAGGAAAAATGACGAGTTAACGAAACTGACGAATTTGTGAAACTGACAAAGTAATAACTCGACCCAAAAATAGACCATCTCGAAGTTCCTTAGATTTTACGATGTGACGACTGCACTTAAATTTCAACACGCCATCCTGTACCAACCTATTACTGCCCACTGTTGAGCTCAGGTCTCCTCAGAAGGGGGATTAGGCATAGTCCACCACGCTTGCCCAGTGCGAATTGGGGACTTCACATATCTTCAAAGGATTTTTAGAACCCTTTTCCGACATGCAGGTTTCTTCACCGTTTTTAGCGTTGTTTTAAAATTGCACATAAATCTTTTTCTCATTCAGATTTAGAGGTACAAGCCGGCCGGATTTGAACCCGCGACCTCCCGTTCAGAAGGACGCGCTTCGACCACTCTGCCACCACGACTAACTTAACACGCCAACACGCCATCACCTATACCTTAACACCGTAGTACAAACCGAGTCATGCGACGCGACCCCTGCGGTGGCTTTTACTTAAAGCGGTTCTACATTAAGGAGCTTTCGCAGTGTCAGTAAACTAGCCCTTTAATGTAACTGGACCTCACCGAGCCGGCCCTCAGACCCTGAAACTACACACGAGTCTGCATATGTCAATCAGAAGTCGTTGCGGTCTTGGTTTTATGAAGAGGGCCGAAATTTGTTGGGTGAAGTTCGTAAATTTCGTTCGGAAAGTAGCAGTTTTCATGTTATGTAATTTAATTGTATTTTTTGTGCATAATTGCATGTTATATTTTCTTTCTGAGTCCGATTTTGATGGTTCTTATAATTATAGGTAATATGCATAGAATTATTACATCTGGAATCAACATCATGAACAACAGAATGGAGCCAATTTAAAGTGCACCTGTGATCGCGCGTAACTAGGATATAATATAATAATATAATAAATTTATTTATTTGAAACACAGGTGCATATTACATGGTTATGGTTGTTTTACTGTCCTCCTAGATAGGCTACAGTATAGCCTGTAATAAGGGGAAACAGTGCCACACCCTCATAAAACATTACACGTTATAAAAGTAGTTTTACGCATTACATATTATATCGAAAAATTGTTTTTACTTTACATTCATTACATATATTGAAAAACAAAAGAATACAGTTATATCTAAGTCATTAAATTATTATTGTGTGCGTGTGTGTGTGTGTGTGTGTATGTGTGTGTGTGTTGAACTTGTGTGATTACACCGCGTCGCGTGTGAGATGACGTCAAATAGTATGGCAAATAATGTCGTGACATTAGGATTTAATTGATTATCTTAAGATTTATTCATTTGTTTACATAAATTACAATTACTTATTGTTCTAAATATTTGTTTTTATTTTTTTATTTTTTTTTGATTGATCTATATTAATTACACTAACAAGTAGGTTTCAGTTTCGTCGTAATTCTTACTGAGCAAAAAATTTTGGACCGCCAGCTTACAGTTATAATAAGATAATTTGTAAATAGGAATTTCAGCATTAATTTCATTATATAAATAGGGACCAAGGAAGAGAAAAATTTTTTTAGTAAAAGCATAATTAACTGATGGGATTGAGCATACTTTATCTTTCCGACGTTTAGAAATGACAGCATACGGCGTATTTTTGTGTTGTGAAAGAACCGTGTGTAAAATAAAAATTTGTCGTACATTAAGCACTTTACAATTCTCATAAAGTTTGTCGGTAGAAAATAATCGCGATCGAAAGGTGGCAGTCTTTAAGATGGCTCGGTTGGCTATTTCTAATGGATACAATATAGTCTTGGAGGCTCCACCCCAGCAAGGAATACAATATGAGATGATTGACTGACAGAGGGTGACGTAAACATTATGTATAATGGTCTGGGATGCTACATAACGTAAGGTTCTGAAAATATATATTAGTTTACGAACTCGACTTGTCAAGGTTTGAATGTGTGCTTTAAAGTTAAGTGTATTGTCTAGAACAATACCTAGGTATTTCACGGTATCTACGGAATCTATATATGAACAAGAACAAGGTTGGTCAGAATCACCAGCACATGTATGAGCGCGTAGTTCAATTAAATGTTTCGGCTGTGAGGAAGAACTGATAGAAAAAGTTAGGAATTTTGTTTTATTTATGTTTAGCGTTAGTGAGTGGTACAGCAGCCAGTTATAAGTAGATGTTAACCCTTGCTGTGCCAAGTCGGAAAGTTCAGACCAGGTGTCAGCGAAAAAGGTTATTGCTGTGTCGTCCGCATATGAAATAATTTGTGAATTAATTAATTTTAAGTTACAAAGATCATTTATAAAAATCAAAAAGAGTGTTGGACCTAAGATGCTGCCTTGCGGCACTCCATATTCTATAGGAAGCTCATTACTAAGGTATTGACCAATTTTTACTACTTGTTTACGACCTGTTAAGTAACTTTCGAAAAATTTCAGCTGTTCACCCCTGACACCTACACTACTGAGTTTCTGGAGGAGTATATTAATAGGAATAGTGTCAAAGGCTTTGGTGAGGTCTAGGAATATGGTTAGTACTTTTTTATTTCGGTTTAAGTTATTCATTACAAATGTCGTCATTGTCTGTACGGCATCTAAGGTAGATTTTGATTTACGAAAACCAAATTGTTGGGACGAGATGACACTGTAATGCTCCAAGTAACATATTCTGGCGTTAGTGTACTGATGACACTCAATTCGTCATGTTTGTTCATAATGTTGATTCCAGATGTAATAATTCTATGGTAATATGACTTTGTATTAATTTGATTACCTATTACATAAAATATGATACTCTTGAAAAATGGAAGGCAGCAGTCGTTTATTTTCGTAATCGTACTTTTGTAGTTATTGTAATGAAAACAAAATAAAACCATTTTTTCTTATTTATTTTTTCTAGTAACTTCATTAAAACTATATACTCATTGGTCAATGTAACTGTAATTTTAAAAAATCGCACAATAAACCAGACAATTTTCGATTTAAAAAATATTCACTATTTAAGAAAAAATACAAATTTAAAGGTTTGGGTTACAGCTCAAACACTATACTTATTTTTTTATTTATCTACTAGCTGCTGCCCGCGACGTCATCTGCGTGAATGCTATACAGCACCAAAAATACCTACAATGATACCTTTATGACCTTAATTTACCCATTTCCTCTTTAAATTTCATATACACAGAAAGTGCAGTAATAGAGAAAAGATTGTCTTTTGTAAAATCGGACTTCAAAATTTGTTGACTTTCAGCCTGATTTGAATAAATGACTTTATGGTGACTACTGAATTAAGTCATAAGTCGTGACTGAACCGGATGTTTTATCACGCGATATGAGGATGTTGAACCGCATTAAAACTTCCAAAAATTTACGATCACTCACACATAGCGTCCGAACGCCGACTGAGGCCAGAACCCAACACGGGGATTATGTGGGACGGCGCGACGCGTTATGCACTACAGCATTCTTTCACGCCGCGCCGCCCCCAGAACACTGAACCGGCAGCTGCCGGTGATACGACCACCGGCTCTCTAGATCAGCGGGCTTTCCGTTACCCCTCATGATGGGATCAAGTAAGAACACCCCGTTGAGTCAGTACCGGGGCTGCGTCGGGGAGCGCGGCCTTCCATCCCCCGGTTGCTCTGACACAATGGGCTCAGCGATACCCAAGAAGAAAGTGCCCCTCTCGCTGAGTAGCGTTCGGGACCCAAAACTCTTAAGAGGTCAGATTCCAGGTGAGATCCAGGTTCCCATCCCTGGTCGACGGCGGCGGGTTCCTGTCCTGCGTGGAGATAAGAGCTCTCTTACACACGCCCCATTGCCCTCATCCGCGAGTGCACCGAGGTCGACACCCGCTGCTCTCAGTGTTTGTCCTTGCGGCTTTAGGGTTGTTTAACACGAAGCAAACGCTGGTAAACTGTACGCGCTTATGGTAGGTATGAGAAGGACGCGTTTTAGTAATACTGTCTGCCAGCACAGGCTTATCCGGAGATCCGCGGGGCGACGCGTTACGCATTTCAGCACTTTTTACCATCGCTAACGCCTCAACCCGTAAGAAGTAGCCAACGGTGTGTCTCTGTTGAGATGACTTTAAGGCAGATCCCGTTACACAACTTCAGAGATACATAGGTTCCAAAGGCGCATTATTGGGACACAGACCTTCAGCTTGATGGTATGCGCTGAAAGTCCACTGAATGCTGACATAGAATTCAGAAATTCCACGGGATTATGTGTGGCGTCAGCTTGCTCTACAACAGTATATTTATAGAGATCATTTGCACTTCATTCGTCTCAATTTCTGAGAAAATGCATTCGTCAATAGTTGCACCCTGATCTTTTTGGGCGTCAAAATGCGCTTTTGCACACCCAAGGATTCTGCTGGTGCGATCTGCTTAGTTTTACTCTTTCTTCACTATTTAGCTCAAAGTTCTTTTTGAGTTCTGTTTGTTATTACAGACAGACAACCTCGAGTAATTTTAAAAGATATGAAGTACTTCAAAACTCGTATAAAACATTTATTTATTTGTCTTGCTAATCTCTGAAACGAATTAACGATACATTTTTTAAGAAGAAAAGACACACAGCTCCATCTATCTATGACAATTAAAAAACAATTATTGAAGTCGTCAAAAATGTCATAGACAAATTTAAATTATGGTATAAGAGCTAGCAACGTTTTTGACAGAGTATTTCAGTAAGTCCAAGGCTGAAGGCAAGTAGTTTTTATGTATGTTACATCTCACAGTCCCGGACGTCATACGGGCTGTCTGGCTGCTGGTCGTGGTTGCGTTAATCAGTGCGCGTCTTATTTGTGCAGGTGAAAAATAGATTTACAAATTATTTTAAGACATTTTTACTTTAATTAATTTCATTAACCATATTGCTTCGTAAATTTGTTATTGCGAGATATTTTTATTGTTGTTAAATTGCCTGCCTTGCCTTGCGCTTATTCTATAAATAAAAAAAACATTTTTTTTCTTCAAAGTATTTCAGTATGTTTGTAATTTTTAAGTGATAGTATTAAAGCACCTACAAACCTAAAATGAATTTGCCAAGCGACAGTTCGGTTGTGAAACTTCAGACAGATATAAAAGTGAAAGAGTATGAGAGATAGCAATATAAAAACTGGCCTTACTGAGATGCTTGTTTTCCCGACGTTGCTAGCTCTCGTACCAACAAAAATGCTTCCACGGGAAATTTGACTTGAACGCCGATAGATGTCGGTGCTCTAAAATTGTTTAATGAAATTTATTATATTTATATCTCGTTCCTCGGAGATGATAGTACCATAATATATAGCCTATGTGTTGACCCGACCTCTAAGCAATATTCTTGCCAAATATGAAGTAAATCCGTGCAGTAGTTTTCTAGTTTACCCCGGACAAAGCTGAATTTTTTACCAAACTAAATGTATTGATTCTGCATCGCGGTGACTTTATGTGCAACGGTTGCTTGACTTGGAAGAGTGTATTTTGAAGTGTTGACTTTTCTATCATTTTATTATATGTATAGATACTAATATTATAAAGCTGAAGAGTTTGTTTGTTTGAACGCGCTAATCTCAGGATCTACAGGTCCGATTTCAAAAATTCTTTCACTGTTGGAAAGTGCATTTATCGAGGAAGGTTATAGGCTATATTTTGTTTTCAAAAAAAATAGGGATCCGCATGAAAATATCGAATATGTAACAAAAGGTGAAAAATCGAAAACCTATTTATGCGTACGCTGCAAAAACTATTGACAATAGAATAAAATGATGTACTACGGGTTTTTAGGTGTTAGTAAAAAAAAAAAAGTCCGCGACAGCATATATCTAACTATCATAGTTTAGTAACAATAACCACTTTTATGTTTTTAAAATTTAATATTTCGTTCCGAGATTGAATTTAACGTTAAATGAGTATCGTTGTATTAACCCTTATCCAAATTAAGTATTATATTATCAAGAGTATTAATGTAGAAGTAAATTACTTTTTGTTTTATTCCAATCGGACTTTTCGTTTAGAAGTTATCACGAGTATAAAACGCAATGAATATGTGAGGCACTGCGGGCAGCGCAAATAATAAGTCGACGCCAT
The DNA here is from genome assembly GCA_030269945.2 of Trilocha varians. Lineage (NCBI taxonomy): Eukaryota > Metazoa > Arthropoda > Insecta > Lepidoptera > Bombycidae > Trilocha > Trilocha varians. The sequence continues at coordinate 13,288,272 of AP028277.1, forward strand.
TGCAAGTACTGTTTGAACCCCTTTGTAACGCAGACGAAGTTGCGCGGGTCAGCTAGTTTATTAATATTATAAAGCTGCAGAGTTTGTTTGTTTGTTTGAACGCGTTAATCTCAGGAACTACTGGGCCGATTTGAAAAATTCTTTCACTGTTGGAAAGTCCGTTTATCGAGGATGGCTATGTTGTATCCCTCTGTGACGCAGACGAAGTTGCGTGGGTCACCTAGTGTAAAATATTAGTGGTACAAGAATTTAAATAAGCAAAATAACCAGCACAGTGAATTCAAAAGACTTTTCAGTCATTTTTACATTTTATTATTTTTCTTCAAATCTGACTTAATGTTTTCTTAATACCCATAAAGATTACGGATCGGGGACAGGCTGTTTATTGTCTCCTGTCTGGATTAACAGATGTTAATCTTAAGATTGCTTCGGAGGCTGTTTTAATAGCGAAATTGAAGAAACCGTGGAGATTTTAAAATTTGACAGCACGTAGGTTTTTTAATATTTTATTTGTATAACGTAAATATATTTATATATATTTTTATTGCTTATTAGATACACGAGCCCACGGCCCACCTGATGGTAAGCGGTTACCGTCGCTCATGGACCTCTGCAATGCCAGGGCAAAGAGGGGCCGTTATCTGTCACCTACCCATACAGGACTTTTCTTAAACCTCGTTTAAAGAGAGACATGTCATAACGCTCCGGAAACACCGTGGATGGAAGTCCATTCTAAATCGGAATGGTGCGGGGCAAAAAGGATCTTTTGAGCCGAACTGTGGATGAACGCAGCGGTTCCAAGTAAAGTTGATGAACTTTACCCCTGTAATTTTGAAACTTTTCTTAATTTTTGTGTTTTAGTTAAATCATTCTAAGTTTTATAGTGTACTAGCGGGCCCGCGCAACTTCGTCTGTGTCACTTTCAATTAAAAGGTAGCCTGTTCTGTTCTTCTTGAGTTCTTTCTCAGGGTCTAAAAATTGTCTGTGCCAAATTACATCAAAATCGGTTGAGAGGTTTAAGTGGGAAAGCGTAACAGACAGACAGACAGACAGTTCCTTTCACATTTATAATATTAGTTGGGATTAAACAAAGTTTAAGTATCATTTCATTATGGGCTTTATCGTCAAAGCATAACGTTAGGCGTAACACGTCGCACCGTTCCGCATAACTCCGTGCTGGATTTTGGTCTTAGTCGGGGTACGGACGCTGACTGTGAGTGGTAGGAGATTTTAGTGCGGTTCGACTTCCACATTCTGCACGGTCGAAGTCATGTATATTATGTGTTGCGTTTATGTATTTTAAACTTCAATTATTGAGAGAAACAAATCGCTTTCCCGATTAATTTACCAATCGATATCCCTACTTCATTTTCTCTAGAAATTCTACAATTACATTAGAATAACAAAGCACACGATCTCCTAAAGTACGTGGCAAATTTTATTATCTGTACTCGACGACGATAAATCCTGCCGCAATGCGGAATGTCTCTTCGACAATTTGTAAGAATTAAAAGCGCATTCACCCGGACTCTTATTTGTTGCCGTAGTTTATTCAGAGACAGTAGTTTTAATGGTGTTTTTCTGGTATTCTGATGGTATTTTTCTGGTATTTTTCCGGTATTGGTCTGAAAATTTTCCGGTATTGCTCCGGTATTTTTCTGGTATTTTTCGAGCAAAATTTGTATTTCAGGTGAAACCAAACCGGTCAGTGCAGTTGGGAAAACAACTAAAACAGGTTTTATTCAAAACTTTGCAGTATCTGATAAGTAATGCTATCACATCTATGTTATGATAATTTTTTTTTTTTTTTTTTTTTTTTTTTTTTATTGCTTGATAGATAAACGAGCCTACGGTTCTGTTATCTAGCAGTCTAATATTAACATTAGAATTATGACCTCATAAAGATACCTAGTTAGCCGAACTTATCCGAAAGATATGCAAATCTTGTTTCAGTGTCATTTATAGTACATTTCTAGAAACTAAAGCTGCAGTCTAGTTTCATTTTAAAACGTTTTCAGTCTATTCAGAGATTAGATCAAGTAACTCATACCCTAATAAAACTATAGTGCCCAACAAAACTCAAAGCACATTTGTATTGTTAGATTAATGCCCACCTTAGAACTTGCATTACTGTGATTTATTTGCACTGTGGCGGGTGCCAAATGTAAGTAATACTATAAGACTGTTTTCCTACCACCCGCTGTAGATGTTTGATTAATTTTAAGCTGCGTTCAAGGATTCTGTTGAATTGCCTTTTGGCCTGGAGCGTGGTACAATGCTTTTCGGCGCGATGTTTGAACATTATTTTACTTTTAGGTAGATTTTACGTATTTTTTTTTGTTTTAGCTGTGCTCTATCAAAATAACACAATGTTTAAAAGATTTATTGATGTCTGTCTAAAATTTGGTCTGAAAAAAACTTGAGAGGTGTCAAGCCGGATGGAACGAAGTTCCTTTCGATTAATTAGTGAGGGAATTGTAATAAAAATTTATTTTTCTATAAGAGAGAGAGACAGACGTTTTAAACTAACTAATTATTATAACTTAAATAAAATATTTTGATCACAGCGCCATCTAGCATTAATCATATAAAACAAAATAAGGAATTGTTTTAAAAATTTTAATCACAGCGCCATCTAGCGATAATCATCTAAAACAAAAAAAGTGTCGTGACAACTTTTTCATAAGAATTTCCGTCTATCCTCCTTTCGATAACGCGCGATAAGGAACTTCGTTCCAAAAATGCTTTTTCCGATGGGTTTCGAATTGAATTGAAAATAGGAATTTGATGCCTCTTTTATGATATACTACAGGTTAATTAGGTTATTATCATTATATATCATTGCCGCGACAACGCAGGCTGGCTTCGTCTTGTGAAAAGAAAAATGGGCAAATCTGAAATGCTCCAGAATAGCCCAACTTTATTTTTTACTGAATGAAGTATTAATATTTTAAAACATTTTTGCCACTTACAATAAAATTGTTATCCTGAATGCGTGATTGGCGGGAGGTTTTAGTGCGGTTCAACCCCCACATACCCCACTCGCGGGGCGAGTGGAAGTCTGGCGATTTCCTACCGTCAAAAAAAAAAAAATCCTGAATGCTTCTTGCGTTTAATAACAAGACAATTATAAGGTTATATCTAGATATAATTTTACTATAATTTTTAAAACAAGTACGATACAAGCATTCCGTTGCACAAACCTTAAATATAATTTTTAATCTAACAAGGCAAAATATAATAATCGCTCAATGAATAAAGGAAATAATTATTGTATAACAAGTTATCAAAGTTGCCCAATAACTCGGCGGGTTACGGCCCAAAAATTTCATATCTTCAGCAACACTGGTCTAAATTGTTTGAACGGAATAATTTCGTTCTACAACTGAAGCGAACTTCGTAATTGATTTTCATAAGTTGAAGAACTTGTGTTAACCTTTTTTTGAGAATATCTTCTAAAAGGATTTTCGAGAAGTATTCAGCCGAGAATGTTAAGTTATAACTTTTAATGACGAGTTTGTAAATGTAAGTTTTGAGGCCTGGATTTCAGGGATGATGTTAAGGACATGTTTGCCCTTGGGCTAGATTAGCGGGAAAATAAGTATTTACTTGTAAATGTCTTTATACTTTTTACTAGGACTTCGAAGTTTGTCACAGTTGTTTAAATTAAATAAAGTTATTAATTTACTGTTGAGAAGCCACTACAAGTCAAAGGATGTTTTATCAAACTCAACAAATTATTAACAAAGCCTTAAAAACAACAAATATATGACGGGGTGGTAACAAGGGACCAACCTATTCACCGTGCGGGTAGTTGGAAGTGGAGACTTGCTGTAAATACAGGCGCTGGCCGCTGTTATTATTCATTCGTGTTTGAATTGTCGAGGCGAACGGACCTCTTGATGTAAAAGTGATAAACTTTTAAAACTCGTTATTTTGAAGTTTTTATTCAAAAGTGTTGATCATCAAGTGTTCAAGTGGACATTGTGACATCATTCCTGACAAAACAACGAAGATTGACTGTTCACAACGTCATTACACCTCAACACACTATTTACGCCGTCGTATAATATAAAAAGCAACAAAAAAGGACTATAATCCTTAATTGTATCGTTGTTCCAACTTTATTTCACCTCCGTAGCAAAATCATTCAATGTTATTTACGTCTGTACGAATTACCATTAAAAGCAGTACGAAAATATCGAAAAATAATCGGCAATTTTCAGTACAAATTTATCGTTTCTTAATTGCATATCGAGTACATCGTTGACGCTAATTGGATGTTTGAGAGTCATGCTTTCGCGTACGATCAAAAAATTAATTAAAAATTCATGTTTTATTTTTGCTTTTGTTATACTTTTTGCTATTGTTGGTAAGTGATTAATAAAACAATGTTGTACAACAATTGTAATTTGTTGGTGAGAACAATGGAAGTGTTGTTTTTGTAACCATATTATTCTTACTTTCACGCATTTTCAACGGGTTCTTACCACGATATTTAATTAATTGAGTTGTCTCGATATTTCAACGTTGTTGCAAACGTCATGATCACGAGAAGACTGGATACGGCGGGTCGATTTAAGAGCAAACAAATCTCTACCCTCTTTCTCGTTCGCTATTGGGTAGTACCACTGGAACTCGAACTCACATCACGACACACCACACTCGGTGGTAGAGACACCGTTGAAAATGCATGAAAGTATTATAGAAAACCGCCAGTGTCTGAATAAGTTCACATTATTCTTCTTCTTATGATACAAATAGTCATGTTTTTACAAACCATATAAGATTATAAAGAGCTTATGTCGTAAATTTATGATGTTGTAGATCTGCTGAACCGATTTCGTTAAATAATGTTATAATTTTAAACTTGGGTAACAACCCTTTTTGGCGTAAGCTAAGCTGTGTGATTCAGCTAATATTTTCAAACAATGATTCAAAAAACTATGTTACCCGTCGCGTAGCATGTTAATATTATTCTGTTGGAATATGGCCATTTCAGACGCAGTTCACCTAACATTACAAGAGTTTTCCTACATTCTAAAAATTTCTAGAGACTTTTACCAAATTGCCTACTTTAGCAAGTAGTGTTGATCACACTCTTATCAAATTTGTAGCTTCAAACTACTTTTTAATACTCAAAATTCTCAAAACAGCACAAAGCGAACTCACAGAAGAGATGAAAGAAGAAATCGCAAAATACATCTACGTTCAGAACTACTACAGTATCCAGAACCCTTACCAACTGCCAAATGGTCGTCCACCTTATGACCTGGAGACCATAATGAACTGCTACTGCCCCAGAGTGTACTGGCCAGCATGTGGTCACGACAATGTCACTTATGTCAACGCTTGTATCTTGAATTGTATAAATAAGACCACTTTGAGGAGATTCGGGGAGTGTATTGAGTATAGGAGAATGGAATGGTTTGATTTGAGTAAATATTTTAAGTGATTTTGGATGTTTTAGTAAAATGCTTACCTGTTTTCACTCTCGTTGTTTTTAAATTTATTTGTACTCATTGTCAAAGCGAAAGGGTTCATACGTAGTATTTTCTGTCACGCACCATCCGGCTGTGGAATGAGTGCCCCTCCTCGGCGTTACCCGAGCGCTATGACTTGTCCTTCTTCAAACGAGGGTTAAAAAAAGTTCGTAAAAGTAGGCCATAAGTTTTTTTTTTTTTTTTTTTTTTCCCTCGGTTTTTTCTGGGCTTCACTGCTCAGAGTCATGACGATGGTCGCCGCTGTGGATCCTGGCTACACAGGAGTTACAGTGGTGGGAGTGAGAGGTGGGCCAATACCCGAGGCCATAAGTAGTGGCCCCACAGTGTCGCCTGACATTGCAGAGATCCATGAGCGACGGTAACCGTTTACGAGCAGGTGACCCCTTAGCTCGTCTGCCTACAAGGCAATAGAAAGATAATCGAATATTGAAACGAAGTTCCTTATCGTGCGTTATCGAAAGACTGAAAAAATCTTACAAAAAGTTGTCACGACACTTTTTTTGTTTTAGATGATTATCGCTAGATGGCGCTGTGATCAAAATCTTTTAAAACACGTTCCTTATTTTTGTTTTAGATGATTATCGCTAGATGGCGCTGTGATCAAAATCTTTTAAAACAAGTTCCTTATCGCGCGTTACGTTAGAAAAAAATTATAAGATATCTTTTAATCGAAAGGAACTTCGTTCTATTCTGGTGTCCCATGACACCTCTCAAGTTTTTTCTAACTAGTTTCTCAGTAATAAGATCGAATAATTTGTGAATACCATCACCAGGGTGTCACGTAGACCCTTTAACCCTTGCGTAATGCATTGAAGTTGCTTCTGAAAGGTCAAAAGGGCAGAGAGCAAAAGGATTCTCAACACAAAGCTTCGACCTATGAATATCTGTTGCGTTCCTTTGTGTACACTGTAGTGTAATTGAAGAACAAGTTGAATAATATTGTTACACCTGCGATTTCTTGTATTGAATATTATGACTAAGATCTGCTAGTTATTGGAACGAAGTTCCTTATCGCGCGCTATCGAAAGGGGGCTAGACGGAATAAAATCTTACGAAAAGTTGTCACGACACTTTTTTTGTTTTAGATGATTATCGCTAGATGGCGCTGTGATCAAAATCTTTTAAAACACGTTCCTTATTTGTTTTAGATGATTATCGCTAGATGGCGCTGTGATTAAAATCTTTTAAAACACGTTCCTTAACGCGCGTTACGTTAGGAAAAAAAATATAAGATATCTTTTAATCGAAACGAACTTCGTTCTATTCGGATGTCCCATGACACCTCTCAAGTTTTTTATTACTTTACATTCCTTATTTGAGATGACTTTAATGAACAACAGAAAAAATATTGTGTTATAGTTTCATATCTGTATGTGTATATTAAGTATGGCTTGCCCACTTTACTTCATCTGCTTCACATAAGACATTTTTTCACCGTATAAACCTTTCCTGGATTTCCACGAATATTTTAAGACAGCAAAATCGGTGTAGTTCTCGAGTTTTAACAAGACTAGCGAACAGCAAGTCGTTTTCACATATTATCAAACCAATCCTGCTTCATCTAGAACGTAAATGTTCTATTTTTTTCTTTCTATTGCGTGATAAATAAACGAGCCTACGGCCCGCCTGATGGTAAGCGGTCACCGTCGCTCATGAACCTCTGCAATGTCAGGGCAATGAGGGGTGTTATCTACCGCCTACCGATACAGGACTTTTCTTAAACCTCGTTTAAAGAGGGCCATGTCATAACGCTCCGGGAACACCTTTTTTTTATTCCTTAATTTGATATAGATTTTTCTGTATAAAGTTCGTTACGGTACCGCGGTGTAAAGAATCCTCTTTGACACGAACTTCCTATGTTCGCTTGTCTCATTTGAATGACGGCCACGCTTCAATGGGTACTTTCTCGTAAAAATTGTCGGGACCCATGCTTTTGGGGGAAACTATTTCTCATAAAGTCTCTTTGTTACATTATTGCAACCTTTTTTAGGCCTCATATTGACTTTGAGGTCTATGTCATGGTTTTAAAGTAGAGGTACAAATTTGTAATAGTTTTTGCTTTTAAAAGACGTGCAGTGTGAAGCAATTACTGTGAGTTGAGTATGCTTAATAGTCGTGGTGGCGGAGTGGTTGAAGCGCTTGCCTTCCGTACGGGAGGTCGCGGGTTCAAAACCGGCCGGCTTGTACCTCTAAATCTAAATGTGAAAAAGATTTATGTGCAATTTTTCACAACACCACTGGCTAAAAACGGTGAAGGAAAACATCGTGTGAAACCTGCATGTCGGAAAAGGGTTCTAAAAATCCTTTGAAGATATGTGAAGTCCCCAATCCGCATTAGGCAATCGTAGTGGATTATGCCTAACCCCTCTTCGTAGGAGACCTGAGCTCTGGGCAGTAATGGGCTGTTACAAGAAGACAAGAGTATGCTTAAAATCATTTTCAGTTTTATTTAGTTATGGAAACGATACAAAGTTAATATAACAAATAATATTATGATCATTGTTGTGTATCTTGTCGAAATAGAGGTCAACATATTATATTATCTCTAATGGCTTCTATTTCATTGGTAGCAGAGGTACAACCTTTCATAAATCAATATGTTGGGGAGCGAGTGGACTGTATGAAATGGTGGGATGATAGAAACTCAGAAGCATGCACAAATTAGTATATTTGTAAAGCAAAAATATAAAATACAGCTTTTCTCTAATGAATTTCACTGACAACTAACTTTATCAAAAAATGTCACAAACAAAGAATATCAATTAAAAAGTAAAATAGAAAAGAGGCTTCAACCAGTCGCCAACATACCGGACCCCCAGTGGTACACTACGTACTGGTGGCGACTGGTTGATTTTCTGGTACCATCGGCACCAGCTTGCGGACCGGTCGGCGCAGTGTACCGCCTCTAGTTAGGACGTCCACCACGCGAACCGCTCCGTCAGGGCCCGTAAAGGCTTTGACTACCCTCCCTAGGGGCCATAAGCCGCGAGGGAGAGTAGAATCAGCGATGAGAACCACATCACCCTCCTTGATGGTCGTATGTGCGTTGCTGCGAGCTCCTCTAGGTCTGAGTGTCGGTAAGTATTCGTGCAGCCAGCGTGCCCAAAAGTGATCTGCCAATCGCAGCACCCTTCGCCAGTCGCACCTCCTAACTAAGTCTGCATCAGTGAGCGTATCTGTCCACGGTACCACTGACGAGGTTCCGAGGATGAAATGGAATGGCGTTACGGCTTCTGGCGAATTTGGTGAGGACGATATGTACGTTAGTGGTCTGGAGTTGATGATTGCTTCTGCTTCGAGCAATAACGTCGTCAACACGTCTTCTTTCACAGCATTATTTCGCAGCACGGATCTTAGCGCCGATTTTACTGTGCGCACGAGTCTCTCCCACGCTCCGCCCATGAAAGGAGATGACGGTGGGATAAAACGCCATTCGATTTTGTGGTTGGTTGCGAAATCTTGAACTGGCTGATCGCACAAACATCTCAGCTCGCGGGAAGCGCCGACGAAGTTCGTGCCGTTATCCGTGAAAATGGTGCGTGGAGAACCACGGCGGGCAATAAAACGCCTTAAGCTCAGAATGGCGGCATCGGTCGAAAGCGAGGCAACTACTTCTAAATGAATGGCCCTCGTCACTAGACAGGTGTATAGCGCAACATACCGCTTCTCTTGACGTCGCAGAACAGAGACGGTCATAGGACCGAAGTAGTCTAGTCCCACGTGGGTAAATGGCCTTGTATGGTGGTCGAGTCTCTCCGGTGGTAAGTCGCCAATCTCTGGCGTGTTTACCCGACCCTTCCATCTACGACACTTGAAACATGCGTTAGCTACACTGCGTATTGCTGTTCTAGCTTTAAGAATCCAATAGCGTTGTCGGAGTTCATTGAGTACGAGTTCGTTGAATCCGTGTGAAGCCTGGATATGTTGATGAGATATTAAGAGACGTACTATTTCATGCCGGCTGTCCAAAATTATGGGGTTCTTAGCCTCTTCAGTGACTCCTGGAACAGATCTGATACGTGAGTTTAAGCGGAGTAGGCCATCTTCAGCGAGTACCGGTGCGAGTTTTGTGAGGCGGCTATTCTTGGGCAAAAGGTGCTGCGCGGCTCGAAGTGCTCTCAACTCTTCTGGGAAGCTGTCTACTTGCGCACGCTGCAGCAGCATTCTCTCCGCTTCCACGATATCTGATGCGCGAATTTGAGGTGAGGGTGGTGTGGTGCCATCTGTGTACAATTTAGAATTTTGCGTCATTGGTCGAGGAAGTTTGTATCGAAAGAGTCGGGCGAATTGTAGAACGCGGGCTGTAGTGCGCAACAGCCGCAGCCAAGAACTAAATCGCGTCACGTCCGGTATAGGGGGGTCAGGAAGCGAGACGTCGATGAGAAGTCCCACGAGCCCTCCCGGCTTGAGCTCGAAGTCTGGCGAAGTCTCATCAACGTCAATAGGGTGCTCTGTTGGCCAAGTATTTATAGGTTCTAAAAGAAATTGCGGGCCAGTAAACCACCTGTGGTCTATAATCAGAAGAATCTTTTTTGGTTTGGTAGCGTCGTCTGCGACGTTTAAAGCAGTGGGGATCCACCTCCAATCAGAAGGATTAGAGGTCTCCAGTATCTCCCCCACCCTATGGGCCACAAAAGGTTTAAAGTTTCTAGCATCACTCCGGATCCACTTTAACACGGTGAGCGAATCCGTCCAAAAAGTGGTTGCGGAGGGTGCCAGACGATGAGCATTCAAAATCGTTTGTGCTAACCTTGTCGCAATAAGTGCAGCTTGTAATTCTAACCGGGGGATGGAGAGAGGCTTGAGAGGTGCGACACGAGCTTTACTACCTATAATTGATGTGGTAATCGCGCCGTTTTCGTAAGTGAAACGCCAGTAGGCGACACAGGCGTAGGCTTGTTCACCGCCGTCGGCTACAATATGCAGTTGAATGTCGGTAGGGTCTGCTCTGCACAAATACCACCGCGGTATTTTAATATCGGCAATACCTTGCAGATGATACAACCACTCTCGACATTCTTGTGCATAATGCTCTGGTAGCAAAGCATCCCACTCAAACCCCTCTCGCCAAAGTTTTTGTATCAGGATTCGTCCCCAGATAACTATCGGCATTATCAAGCCCAATGGGTCGTATACTCTCATCACGACTGACAACAGACCTCGTTTCGTGAGGCTATCTAATGAAAATTGTCGTGTAACGGGAAAGCTCAGTAAATCTTTGGACGGGTTCCACTTTACGCCTAAGATCCCGACGTCATTGTTGGGCGGTATATAAAGGTCGCGACTAGCGTCACTTCTGAGCTCCTTAGGAATAAGGGAAAGCGCCTCTGGCTTATTTGAAGTCCAGGATCGCATCTCAAAACCACCTTTCCCGTGAACGTAAGCTATATCGGTGGCCATCTGCGCAGCCTCGGAAACGTTTGACAGGCTACCCAGATAGTCGTCCATATAGTGATCCTCGAGTATCGCTTGGCATGCTTTGGGGTACTGTGATTTTAACGTGTTAGCATTTTTATTTTTTATGTATAGCGCGATAAATGGACTTGAAACTGCGCCGAATATCATGGATGCCATGCGGTACTCAATCACGTTGCCGTTGTCGTCACGCCATAAGAAACGTTGAGCGTCTCTATCTTTTTTTGCAATTTTGACCTGCGGAAACATTTCTCTAATGTCGGCATTTAGAGCCACGGCGCCCTCTCGAAAGCGAAAGAGTATATCTAGCAGAGAGCACAAGAGATCGGGTCCTTGTAAGAGTAAGCTATTAAGGCTTACGCCTTTGGTCGTTGCAGCTGCGTCGTGTACCACTCTGAGCTTCTTTTTTTGTGGGTGCATCACACCGAAAGTGGGTAGGTACCAACGAATGCTGCCATCCGGACCCTGGCACGAGGTTTTTGTGGGTTTATGAAAGGTATCCGTGTCACATTTTTCAGCATAACCCTTCGCGACTATATCGTTTATGAATTTCTTGTAGGCTGCTGCGTAGTTAGAGTCCTTTGACATCTGTCGTTCAAGAGCCTTTAAACGAGATAGTGCCTGTGGGTAACTATCGGGTATTATTTTTGGTAAATTCTTTTTCCACGGTAAATCGACTTCATATCGACCATCGTCAACCTGATGAGCCGAGGTTTCGATTATATCTATGGCTCGTTGGTCATCATCGTTGGGGCGAGGTATCTTTTTAGTGATGCCTAAGGCGTCGATGTCGTACTGACTTTTTATTAGAGCGTCCAGGTTCTCACAGGTGTGATTTACGAACTCGAGCGGCTTAGCAGAAATGGAAAACGCACCATGCAGTACCCACCCTAACAATGTCCTCGATGCCACTGGCTCATTCCTTTTACCACATCTCACTTCGCGACTCAGAGATAAGTGCCAGTCAGGAGCCCCGATAAGAACAGTGGGCGTTGCGTTGGAATGTTGAAGTTCGACAAATAGATCTGACAGGTGGCTGAAATCCGCCACGTTAATGCTGTCTGGGTATTGACAACGCAGACCTAAGGGCTTAATAGCTCTTGCGCGTTCTACTAAGTAGCGATCCGCCATGTTACGTCCTCGAATATAAAAATTTACGTAACTTACATCTACCGCCTTAGTCATACCACCAACACCCTCAATACGAAGCCGTTCCTGACAAATGGGGGTCGCGCCGATGTGAGCCGCGACGTCTCCGTCGATCAGCGTCGCCGTACTGCCCTCGTCGAGTAGTGCCATAGTTTCGTACTCGCCGTCAGGGCCCTCGAGTACGACTGGTAATGCTTTTAGTAGTCCACGAGTACGACTAGGTGAGTGCGACGACCCTGCCGTGTTCAAGAGGGAATCAGATGTATTGGTTATGTTAATAGACTGTTCTGTATTCTCAATGACTACAGATGATATATCATTAGGGATCACGGTTGTATTGGTTTGCGTACTGGGTGTTGCGGCAGCAGCGACAGTGGTCAATGGGCCGTGAAGTAGGGCATTGTGACGCCTGGTGCATCCTTTGACTCCGCACAGCTTAGCTCGACAATTATTCCACGTGTGTGGGTTGGACTTGAGGCAACGATAACAAACCTTAGTCTTCCTTACCCAACTCCACCTATCGTCTATCGACAAAGATAGAAAGGCTTTACATGTCCCTATTTTATGAGGCCCATTTTGACAATAGAGGCATTCGGACGACTTATCGTTGGGTATGGTGGCATGTATGGACTCCTTTTTCAAATGAACTTTGGTATTCGTGGGTAAGTGCGCAATGTCAACGAAGTTGTATTTTAACTGTTTGTCCGCTTCAATGAGCAAAAAGCGTGACAACACTTCTAATTTTGCAATATTAGTAGTCTCATGTGCGCAACCCGCAGCGAAGTCAGTGAACCGAGCTCTTGTGTGTTCACTTAATTTTGACAAAACACAGCGGAACAGTTCTGGGGAATAAAGATACTCCCTTTGATTGAGAAGCCTAATTGTGGTTACGAAATTGCGTAACTTATTGGCTAACGCGTTTAAGTGTTCGGGAGAACTTAACTTTGGGACGTTGCGTAGCTCGGCGACCTCACGCGCTACCAGAATCTCCGGACGCGCGTAAGTTTGCTCCAGTGTATGGATGACCTCTTGTGGATCCTTGGACATCCACAGCAGTGACGCCACGGCTTGATACGCGGGTCCACGCACTGCGGCACCTAACCGTGTTAGGTTCTCTGTTGGGGAATAAAACGCTTTAGTTCTGTCATAGGTGGATTTAAAAGCCATCCATTGGCTTGCATCACCTGAAAAGGTAAGGAGTTCGGGTTTTCTTGGGCGGTCCGGCAGGTTACTAATGGCTTGAGCAAGCTGTGCTATGGGATTTGGTGCGTGGTCCACGGCGTGGCATCGTTGCGGCATAGCTGTCTCGTTTGCACTGAGTGTGGGTACGTACTGTTCTGCTTGGTTGTCCGGTGGCGCATAGAACTGCACCGTGTTGGCTGGGGCAGCCGTCTGTTGAAAAGGTCCTTGGTCGGTCAAGGTAACAGTCGGCGCCTCGCCAGGTATGTTCTTGTGTGCTGCCATGGTCATGTTAGCATTGTGTTTTAAAACCCACGACGCTGTGCGTTGTTCTGTACGTACACTAGAAAGATATGAACTACGAGAACTATTGGACTTATCTTTGGCTTCCAATGCCGCAAGTTTCGCCTGTGCTTCAGTTTGTTCGGCGTCAGCTTCCAGACGGGCAAGTTCCCGCTCACGTTCCGCGTCGAGACGGGCAAGTTCCCGCTCACGTTCCGCGTCAAGACGGGCAAGTTCCCGCTCACGTTCCGCGTCGAGACGGGCACGCTCACGCTCACGTTCGGCCAAGCCACGCTGTCGCTCGACGTGACGTCGCATTGTTTCGGCTTCAATGGCCAATTTCTGAGCGCGTACGGTTGCCGAAGATCGCGAAGAACGTGAACGTTCGCCCGAGGACCTAGGTCGTGCTGCGCTGGAGGGTGTAGCACCCAAGCTGTACGTGGCCGTGCCGGCGAGCGGTGGAACGCTTTCAAACGCGATGGATGGAGCCGCTCGGGCGCTGCGCAGTGATCGCTCGCGGCGATCGCGCTGCGCTCGTTCGACTCCATCAGTTGTCAGGTCATTTGCAGATTTATGCATACTTCGTGTTTGAACCATATATGCAAATGAATGAATAAATTTGTAAATGAAGTGTGTGAATTGAAAAAAAAATGAAAATGGAGTTTATGGATAAAACGAAATGATGATCAAACAGATAATGAGTTCCAAAACTTACGATGAAAATGAATATGTTCAATGTTGCGGCCAAAAAGGCACGAATGTTCAATTTTGGGCGACGAAGGACCAATGTTGGGGAGCGAGTGGACTGTATGAAATGGTGGGATGATAGAAACTCAGAAGCATGCACAAATTAGTATATTTGTAAAGCAAAAATATAAAATACAGCTTTTCTCTAATGAATTTCACTGACAACTAACTTTATCAAAAAATGTCACAAACAAAGAATATCAATTAAAAAGTAAAATAGAAAAGAGGCTTCAACCAGTCGCCAACACAATACTTAAGAGAAAAATACAAGAGGACAACAACCGATAGCACAGGCCAACGCCAATATATAGTTAGGGTGCGTTTCAGCATTGGCTCGTCAATATCCTATACGTATAAAACAAAAAAAACTTGAGAGGTGTCATGGGACACTCGAATAGAACGAAGTTCCTTTCGATTAAAAGATATCTTATAAATTTTGTTTTAAGTGTTTTAAAAGATTTTGATCACAGCGCCATCTAGCGATAATCATCTAAAACAAAAAAAAGTGTCGTGACAACTTTTCGTAAGATTTTTTTCCGTCTAGCTCCCTTTTGATAACGCGCGATAAGGAACTTCGTTCCAATGACGGCCGACCAATATGAAAGTTGGAATTTGGCGAGCCAATGTGAAAACGCGAGATTAGTCGCTATAGAAGATTTTATAACTGATAGGTCACATCACAATTACAAATGACAATAACAGAATAGTCGTAAACCAACAACTTTCTTTATCGTCAATTAAATTTAGAGTAAAACTGAAATAGGCTGCCATCGAAGTAATTAAGAGAAGTGTCATAAAATTTGCAATTAAAATTTTAATGTCTTATTAGAGTTGGCTTCTTCGAACTCCTAAAAGTGTTGCAGTAATGGGAACAATTAATTTCTTGAAATTTATCGGCATGTGTAAGTAATCTTGTCAGAGTAATTAAGCAAGTTGCAATTACGGAATTAAGCGATCGTAATAAATGAAGATAGCGTATATTATAATATTGTTAGAGAAAGTGAGCTCATAGATGTTAAGAAGATACTTGTAATACAGTAGTATTAATACTGATTGATACATGTGTACCACGAACTGGTAGGCGCAGCGAAGGCAGACCTCCCACAAGGTGGACCGATGACCTGGTCAGGACCGCGGGAGGTGGCTGGATGCGGACGGCGCAGGACCGATCGATGTGGCGATGGGGGAGGCCTATGTCCAGCAGTGGACGTCTACAGGATGATAATGATGATGATACATGTGTCCCCAATAAAATAATCAGACGTGGTCCACTTCGCTTGTCATAGGTGAATTGAGACTTCACATACGTATTATCTTCAAGTAGGTCCTGATTCTTACTTTATGTAATAAAGTGTATTTAGTTTCATTTCATACGAGTATTAGTCTCTTGATTAAAAATAGATGCATCTTGCTTCATTTCGTCTTAGAGTCATTTCTTCAGCTCGTTTGACTAAAGACTTGAAGACTAAGTCATGAATTCTGTTGTTGTAATTTGATCCTACCTATACCCAATATTATATCCGCTACTAGACATAGGCCTCTCTCAAACATCTTCATAACGACCAGTTCTGCTCTGTTTGCATCCATTGACCAGATCATAGAATCCATCTTGCGAGAAATCTACCTACGCTGTGCCTATGGGTTACGGGGTTATGGCTGCCACACCAGAAGTTTTTCTATAGACATAGACATCGTTTATTTGTGATGAAAACTGGTTTACAATTACAAAAATGAAAAATAAAAAAAAAACAAACATGGAATGGAAAAGTTTTCATTACAAACCAGTCGGAACTCAGCTTAATGTTATATGTCACCCCCAACCGACATATAACGCTGGTTTTCAGTTTCGACTGGCTTCTTATACAAATAATCTAATCTAAATCTTTATTATAGTAGCAGGAGTAATGATCATAAGATGTGCCCCAACAACTTATATACCTATTGAAGAATTTTTCAATTTCTACAACCCCCATAGCATGGACGTGAAGAATTTGAATGAATACGATGTCAGGAACTGTACTAACTGTCCCAGGATCTACTTGCCCATCTGTGCTGATGATAACAAAACGTATACTAATGAATGCAGACTGGCCTGTGTTAATCTACATAAGGATAGACTGGAGAACAAAACTGTGAAGATGATCAGGACTGGACCGTGTCATGTGTTTCCTGATGACTATGATTAGATTATGTATTGTTAAATAGTTTATTTATTTACTTACTTTTTTAGCTTTATTGACTCACCAACGTGCATCACACATCAAAAAAAACTTAAGAGGTGTCATGGGACACCCGAATAGAACGAAATTCCTTTCGATTAAAAGGTATCTTATAATTTTTATTTCCTAACGTAACGCGTACCCCGCCCGGGGTATGTGATCCGGTGATTTCCTCTAACTAAAAAAAAAAAGGTTGCTTTAGAGCAGACAAATCTGTCTACCCTCTTTCTCATTCACTGGAACTATTTTTGCCGTGGTCGTGGCGCTTGCAACAGTGTTGAAATATCGGGATTGCTCTTTTAACATGTTCACTGCGAAATCATTTTTTGTATAGTAGTCATTGGTTGCGACACGAGGTGCTATCGGCCTGCACCAAGATCAGACGTTAGGGTGACACGCGGTCTATTAGACCCCAATTTTTTTTTTCAAAGTTATGCTCAACGTACCACAGGGAAGTTTACGTTTTTCCTTGCCGTACCACGGGAAAGTTGCAGGGTCATTTAGGCCTCGTTTAGCAGTGAACGTGTTAATAAAAATCGTGGTAAGAACCCGTTTAGTAATTGTGTAAGTGATACACATATAATACTTAACAACATTTTCTATTTCGGGAGAAAGCATTCGAATTGAGATTTGAAGCTCTTAATATACGCCCCCTGAAGATTACGGGTAACAATCTCATTCGTTCTGATAGTGATCCTTAATCCTCAATGTGTGAGGTAGGACTATAATTCTCACGGTTCCTGATATGATATGTGTTTTCTCCAAATAATCTCGTGTTATTTGTTTTTCGTTTTTATTAATAGTCAGTAGAATAAAGCCTTTTTAGATAGCAACATTGAAATGTTGAAAATAATTAAGGAAATAATACTCAAGTGCTAACAAATTTATCAATGGTCCGGTTGTAACATTACGAAGTTTTATTTATTTGAATCCGAATTGTTTATTAGTGGCAAAGGTTGTACATAACCTCATTCCGATCGGCTTCCATAGGGATATTCGTTAACTAAAACATTGTTTATGGAAGTCAATGCAAATCAAATATTTATATTTTTATCTAAGAACATGCAAATAATTATAATCGATAGTATATAGAATATTTATTAATTCAATTTGATAAGTTAGCGTATGCATTGCCTATTTGCATCTATAGACAGCACGCCACTGTAATCTTAGCATAACATTACCTACACATAATCAGAGACTAAGCATCAAAAAATGGACGATCCAGTTTCCGTTCGAATTACTTTCAACGTTTAACAGTCAAAGGTTTTCGAATTTAGGTCTGACCCAAAACAATTACAAAGACAAACAGCACGCAGTGGAAACATAAACGCAGAAAAACATGGATATAAAGTTAGCTGAATATACTAGATGTGACTGTGACTGTGCCATATTGACAATAGTACCTACTAATATGTAGTATGGTGTTGGAATTGTGAATACAATAGATGACACTATATGAAAAAAATATTTAAAAAAAATACAAGCTGTTATGATCCTGAATATCACGTATCTGTAGAGTGCTAGCCAAGACTAGAAAAATGAGCCCAGACAGGTCTATCTTATTTAGTACAGGAGTTCCTATGACAACCTTCCGGACTGATCATCAGATCAGCGCAATTTTGTCATATTGTTGCATTGTTATGTGCAAAATGTCAGCTCAATCGGAAACCGGGATGTTTGTTAAATTTAAATCGCAAGATTCCACCCGAACTCTCATAGTTACATCCAGTGCCATTTAATATAAAGTTTGTAAAACCTGTGCCTCTTGGCGAAGTCCGACTACTATTTGCTACAGTTTACTGTACTGTAATAACCCATTACTGGCCACTGCTGAGCTCCGGTCTCCTCCGAAGAGGGGTTAGGCATAGTCCACCACGCTTGCCTAATGCGGATTGGGGACTTCACATATCTTCAAAGGATTTTTAGAATCCTTTTCCGACATGCGGGTTTCCTCACGATGTTTTCCTTCACCGTTTTTAGCCAGTGGTGTTGTGAAAAATTGCACATAAATCTTTTTCATATTAAGATTTAGAGGTCAAATCGTGTATTTGTCCACCTTTCTCTTTCACCACCGTAACTCTTGTGTAGCCGATCTCACGCAGCGGGAGACAACAAAAATGGAAGAGACATTTCGCTATAATTAACAAAAGCACTACGGTTTAAGTTTGTTTGATTGGGGTCAACCAGTTTAGGTCAAACAGACAACTATTACCATTTCTCTTATTGCCATATCTAGCACAGCTTTATTTCCTTCAACAAAAACGACAAATCTTTTTTTAAGCATTCGCCGTATCGCGCTCTGCTGAGCTTCTCGAATAAATGGGCCATATCTTTGTTATCGGCCATCTTTCTATGCCTCTGCCTCTCTGTTTGTGTACCTGACAATTGTCAGGTGGAATTATGTGTTTTTCTGGCAGCTAAACGTGTTTCAGTAGAAGTATTAAATGGAAAAACATGGAGAACACATTTGATTGAGAAATTTTAGCCAACGTTTCATGGAAAATTGGTAGAAACACACTGTGTGTAATTAAACACATTAATTAAAAGAATTTTAGCTGGTGAATATAATGTTGAATAGTGGACTCTATGTTAAAGAAATTTGTGGATATACGGTGTGAAGTAATATTCGCTCCTCGTCCAATAATGTGGTAGATAGCAGCACTCCACTTACCCTAATATTATTGCAGTCTTCATATGTAGTCTCGTGGGATGATGTAGAAAGTGGCAATGATGATCAAACTTATTATCTTTGTAGAATTCGATTAGTTTTGTTTATTCGGAACGTCCGATTATATATTTTTAGCTTTTTTCGTTGTTGTGTCAAAATGTCTTCTTTTTCTTCTCAAAACGAGTAGGCCACGCTTTGGTCAAGATGGCCGCGCCCGGCAATTCTTACCGGCCAGTATCATGCTTCGGAAGCGGTAAGTCGTGAAGACGTCACTCTTCTTTTATATAATGTATAGATTAGGTTTCTTTTTTTTTTTTTTTTTTTCCGTTGGAGGAGATCACCGGATGAGATCACCGAGGCTTGAGGAGGGTCCTTAAAGTTAGGTCTTAGGTAGCGATCCCTCAGTGTCCCCTGACATTGCAGAGGTTCATGAGCGACGGTAACCACTTACTATCAGGTGGGCCGTTGGCTCGTCTGCCTACAAGGCAATAAAAAAAAAAAAAGGACCCGAAGTCTCTTCGCAGACCCAAAGGTTATTCATTATATATTTGGACTTATATTTGAATACCCCAACCGTAGAAACTGTACAACATTAATATAGAACTTCAAATGATCCCTTTCATATCCAATCAATCAATCTGTTTGATAGTTTTCTAGGCCAGTGGTTCGGGTCTGGCTCATAAAGGAATCGGTCGAGTTTTTCCACTCGGATAAGTTGATTGAAAACTGAACAAATATTCGGTAATGGTTTTCGTTGTTTTTGGTTATTGGTTTAATGTTTGAGGCGTTATGTATTCGTTGGTTATTCAGAGTTCGAGATGATTTTTTTTGAGCATTGCAAAAGTAGCATGTGAAATTTCATATGGTATTTTATGTCTGCTACTTTTTGTGAAATGTCGCAGTGAATGAAATTTGAGTTTCAGCTGCATAAGTTTCCTTGATTTTTTTTTATTGCAAGACAGATAAACGGGTCTATGATCTGATGGTAAGTGGTTACTGTCGCTCCTGAGGCTCTGCTATGTCAGGGCTGTAGAGGAGGAGGGTGCGACGGGAAATGCGAAGTGCCTTAGTGCGTAACGCGTCGTGCCGCCCGCATAACCCCGTGCTGGGTTCTAGTTCCAAATCCCACACATCCCAACTGCGGGACGGTGATTTCCTCCAACTCAGCTCAAGTTCAGGATACTTAAAAATATCTTTACTAAAAAGCTTATTTTCAAAATAGAATTTTAGTCACAAAACAAAAAAATCTAAAGTATCATAATGACATTTTATTAGCTTCATAAAAACTTTTAGTGCTTCTTTCACAGACAAAAGATTTTTTTTTTTACATTTCATTTTCAAAATTACGTTGCAAATCACAAAGTTAGTGAAAATAAACAAAAATGTTTCTTCAGCATCTATAAATTATGAAGTACAAGAACCTCGAGAAATATGGAATTTCATTAAAACTTCAGTCAGTGCGTCTACCAAGTTTTAAAATAACAAAAAGCAAGTTAATTGCATTGTACACAATGGTTAGAACTAGTTGTAAATCTAACTTGTTTAGAATAAATTTATTTATTAACTTAAATCTGCGATTAAAATTCTCTTAACAATTTTATTCATTTTTGTGTTAAATTTAATGGAATAAGGGGTTATTGTAATCGTCTCTAATAAATCGCCATAACGAAAATCTTTAGTATTTTTTTATTGCTTTGTAGGCGAGCTAACAGGTTACTTGGTCGTCAGAGGTTACCACTAGGTTCCAGTTCCAGGTAGAGGTTCCAGTGGTACTACCCAAAAGCGAACGAGAAAAAGGGCAGACAGATTTGTTTGCTCTTAAATCGACCCGCAGTATCCAGGCTTCTCGTGATCATGACGTTTGCAACAATGTTGAAATATCGAGACAACTCAATTAATTAAATATCGTGGTAAGAACCCGTTTAAAATGCATGAAAGTATTATTTAAAACCATTTTCCGAATTATTAGACTTTTTCCTAATATTGTACCCACATTTTTTTTTTTTTTTTTTTATTGCCATGTAGGCAGACGACATTACATAAAAGTTTCTAAACCAAACCAATCAAAACATTTCGGAAAACAATCAATTTTATTCCCGAATCGAAACTCACATAAAGACTTATTAAAGTATAATATTACTCGATTTGGCTATAAACAATGAAATGATGGAGTCTCTGCGAAAAATCGTCTAAGTCCAAAACCAAAATTTTCAAGTTTTGTAAAATTTCGACAATTTCTTCGCTGTTTCTGGTTATATTTTAGCATTAATAAATAGTTTTGAAATTTATCTGGACTAATTTTTGTATAAAATGTGTATGATAAAAAAAATAAAGTTAGAGCAATTTTTTGTTTTGGAACGAAGTTCTTTATCGCGCGTTATCGAAAGGGGGCTAGACGGGAAAAAATCTTACGAAAAGTAGTCACGACACTTTTTTAGTTGTCACGACACTTTTTTGTTTTAGATGATTATCGCTAGATGGCGCTGTGATCAAAATCTTTTAAAACACGTTCCTTATTTTTGTTTTAGATGATTATCGCTAGATGACGCTGTGATCAAAATCGTTTGAAACTGGTTCCTTTTAAATTATAAGATATATTTTAATCGAAAGGAACTTCGTTCTATTCGAGTGTCCCATGACACCTCTCAAGTTTTTTTAATCAGCGGGTCTTTGCTAAAATGATTTTTAAATTTTAATAACTCGTAACTCAATGTAATAAGAACTGTTAATGTTCTTAACGTTATAAATCACAGATACCACTTAATCAGCGGGTCTTTGCTAAAATGATTTTTAAATTTTAATAACTCGTAACTCAATGTAATAAGAACTGTTAATGTTCTTAACGTTATAAATCACAGATACCACTTAAAAATCAAATTAAAAAAAACCCTTTAAAAAAATATAAAAATTGA
The DNA here is from genome assembly GCA_030269945.2 of Trilocha varians. NCBI lineage: Eukaryota > Metazoa > Arthropoda > Insecta > Lepidoptera > Bombycidae > Trilocha > Trilocha varians. The sequence continues at coordinate 13,310,350 of AP028277.1, forward strand.
GTTATACCACTTTTCGATAAGACTACAAAATTTTCATGGTGAATTGGAGTTGCGGTTTTATCGCATGCCGTACAGCAGTTACATTAACTTTTAAATTAACTCCAGACCGAATTCGAACCTTATGGATATCGAGAAAAAATTCATCGTATGCTTCCGTGAGTATCAGACATGAAATTTACCCGTAAATTTAGTAAAACATATTTTGGTACTTTGTACTTCAGATCCGATTCTTACGGACGCTTTTTTTGAACGGACGTTTTTTTTAACGCTCAACTTCTTTTTCTTTCCGTGCTATCTTCTAAAGAGGCGATTGCTAAGGCGATCTGTATTAAAGTCAAATCATCATCATCATCATCATCATCAGCCTATAGACGTCCACTGCTGGACATAGGCCTCCCCCAAACTTCGCCACATCGACCGGTCCTGCGCCATCTGCATCCAGTGACCTCCCGCAATCTTGACCAGATCGTCGGTCCATCTTGTGGGGGGTCTACCAACATTGCGCCTACTAAAGTCAAATCATTTGTTTTAAATAAGAGTGGACACCACATATGTTTTGAAAGTGAAGGCAAAAAAGTGACGCCTCGGTCCTGAAAAGAACCGAAAAGAAGATTGCACATAAATATTTTTCACATTAAGATTTAGAGATTTTTTTTTGTTTTAGTTGGAGGAAATTGCCGGATCCCCACCCGCGGGGCGGGTATGTGGGAGTTGAACTTCACTAAAACCTCCAACCACTCCCACTCAGCGTCCGAACCCCAGCTGAGGCCAGAACCCAGCACGGGGTGATGCAGGGTGGCACGACCCGTTACGCACTGCGGCACACTTTCCCGTCGCGACACCCCCAAGATTAAGAGGTACAAGGCCCTAATTCCTCTTCTGAGGAGACCTGAGCCCAACAGTGGCCAGTAATGGTTTGATCACAATACAGTACATATCTCTCAGTTATAAGACGACCACTGCTGGGTATAGGCCCCAATTATTCCCAATGCGACTGACTGCCTTCCCAAACTTATTAGTTCCTATTCTTCATTCCCCAGTATCTCTCATTTTCCACCATGCAACATCATTCAGAAATGGCACAGGTGAAGAAGTACAAAACTGGTACATGGCCACAGTTCCTGATACACTTCCACTTTTAGACGATATATGGGACTGCGATTGTCCTAGGGTATACATCCCAGTTTGCGGTACTGACAATAGAACATATACTAATGTATGTTGGATGAATTGTATAAATGTTTTTAAGAGGAGACCGTTGGAACGACGAGTAAAAGTAGCTGCTATGGGCATGTGTATTCAGTTCTTGGAACCTTATCAGTATTGAAGTATGTCAATAAAGGAAATTATTTTTGAGCGTACTGCTGTTTTATTTAAACTTGATGCTGGTAAAACTATTTTTTTCGTTGTTTTGGCATGTAAAAGATCACTTTACATTTGATTTCGTGTTCAAAAATAGAAAGTGTAGTAAGCTATGTTTGAAATTAAGGAAGCATACCTATGATCCATGTGATAAATGTCTATAGATAACTTATTAATCTATTTTACCTACTGAGGTTATCTGTAAAAACCCATTACTGCCCACTGCTGAGCTCAGGTCTCCTCCGAAGAGGGGTTAGGCATAGTCCACCACGCTTGCCTAATGCGGATTGGGGACTTCACATATCATCAAAGGATTTTTAGAACCCTTTTCCGATATGCAGGTTTCCTCACGATGTTTTCCTTCATCGTTTTTAGCCAGTGGTGTTGTGAAAAATTGCACATAAATCTTTTTCATATTAAGATTTAGAGGTACAAGCTGGCCGGTTTTGAACCCGCGACCTCCCGTACGGAAGGCAAGCGCTTCAACTACTCGGCCACCACGACTATTCGTAACCTATTCTGAAGTTATCTATTCTTAAATTATTTTTACTACAAGTAATAAAGTTCAAAAATTAGCTACAATATGATTTGGGTATTGCGATGTTTTAAAGAAAAAGTGATTAAAAGTTTTTTCATTACTGATTTTGAGAAATTAAAATTAAAATTTTTAGTGGTTAATGCGGTTTTTTAATTGGAACAAAGTTCTAGTTAATCGTTAGATATTGATTGATTTGTATGAAGCTTTGAGAAACTAATTGCAATGAAATATGTACAAAGGTTTCAATAGAACTTTTCGTCGATTTTATTAGTTCTCGTAATTCGAGACATATTTTTCTGAAATTTCATTATCCAAAGTTGACTTTAGGAGTTTTTTAACGATGTATAAAACTTGTAAGTTAAATTGAGTTGCATTTTTTGTATTTTTTTTTCGAGATTGAATAAGAAGGTACTTTTGGACCTATTTTAAAAAATGTAGCTTTTTAAAAAGAATATTTAATGATTTGCTTTGCTATGAACTGATTTCAATGATTTATTGTATTGGCAAGACAATTTGGACATAATTTCATGTAAATAAAGACAAAGACTTGACTAACTTTTTATTCTAAATTTGTACCAAAAAAATTCTTACAGGTACACTTCTAATATTACTACTAGTAAATCCAGAGTCAAATAATCAAATACTGCCTGGATATGTACGACTGTTACCCAAGTTATCGAAAAAGATGCCTTGCGAACGATGCCCGAACGTCTATTTTCCCGTGTGCGCCGACAATAATGTGACATACATCAATTATTGTCAATTTCGATGTAGAGAAACGAACGCTACTGCTGTTAAGAGAGGTGTTTGTATTTTCTATTAAATAAAAACTTGAGAGGTGTCATGGGACACCCGAATAGAACGAAGTTCCTTTCGATTAAAAGATATCTTATAATTTTAAGATTTTGATCACAGCGATAATCATCTAAAACAAAAAAAGTGTCGTGACAACTAAAAAAGTGTCGTGACAACTTATCGTAAGATTTTTTTCCGTTTAGCCCCCTTTTGATAACGCGCGATAAGGAACTTCGTTTGAATAAAAAAAAATGGTACGAATTATTTGTTTACGAAAATGTTAAATTATAAAAGTAATATAGTTTGTTTAATTAAACTAGATGTAGATCGCTTTTTAGAAAAACAAAAAATGTTCAGATTTAAGAAAAAATAAGATTTGTAAAAAAAATGTTAATCATCAGCTGATGAACATAAGCAAAACTCACTTTACTTTAGCGAAGTTAACTTAGTTTTTGGTGATGTTCTTCAAGTACACATTCTTTTATTGTTTTGCAGATAAATGACCATACTATGCTTATGATAGTAAGAGGTTACCGTCCCCCGTTAACCTCTAAGTGTCTAGACACCGACAAAGATCACTATGACTAATCCTTCTTCAAAAGAAACTTGAAGAAAGTCCTTAAAGGGTGGCCATATGTAGCGGCCTCGCAGTGTTCCCTGACAATGCAGATATCCAAGAGGAATAGTAACAAACGATCAGGTGGCCCATTAGCTCGTCTGCCTACAAGGCAATAAAAACACCGAAGAGGACAACAGTGTAAAAATAGTACCTGAAAACATTATTTCATTATATTTATTCAGTCATCAACATGCTCCCCCTCTATGAATCGCACAGAATCTTATCGAGAAAATCAATTACAATTTGAGTACCACAATTTCATCTCTGTCATATCTTGTCTTCGTTTTTAGCTCCACAGTTTAATAATATCGAATTATTGAAATTCCTCTTCGCTATATTATGAGCGAAAAGCGCGATGTCACTGTTTATGTGTGGTACAAGTCATAAGTATTAGTTTTGTTGCATGCTTAAGTTTTTTTATTTAGTTCTGTAGTTTTTTTTATATAATACACAGTTAATACTCGTTTCACTTTATGGTAATATGTCTTGTAGACATTTTAATATTAAGTTACCTACCATCGCACTGTCGACCGTTGGAAAATTTTGCACCGATGCGAAATTTTTGAAGGCGGAACTCTGTTGTAACGCAAATAATATAAACTCCTCAGAGCTTATAGAAATCAGCATATTTTTAATGGGTTTATGGGAATCTTTGTTTTACGTTAATACGAACCACCTGAATAAATTTTGAGGAAACTTTGAGGTTATTTCTAAGGCTGCTTTTGCACACTCGATATTGTCAATGTTTCAACCTTTGGGGCATATTGTCGAAAAGACCTACACAATTCAAATTAGTCTTTTAAAAACACCTAAGGACTCCATTACTACATATTGAATCTCATAAACATTTAAAAAATTACAATAAAATCGGCCAAAAACATAACAGCCTGTGGGGACGCGATTGCATGCATGCATTTTTTTATACAAGCAGCAATATGTAAGTGCAGTGCGTGGCGCGACTCCCCAGTCGTTCCGTAATCAGCAAAGCGTACACTCGCGTTCACACATTATTGTAATCATATTCATTATTGTATATTGTAAAGAGTGACAATAAATAATGATAACTAGAATCAGTTGTTCATTTTAATTCAATGGTATCTACTAATGAGATACACAAGAAATTTATAAAGGGACACTCTTCCGATAATAAGAGATACCCTAAAAGCCCAACAATTGTACCAAACCACGATCTTACGCTGAGAGAACACTCGACTCCGCATTTCCACATTTAACCGGAGTCTACGAAGCACCAAGAATAAACACTTGTTAAATATCACTGCTTTACTTAATAGACTATTGTTTGAATGATATTTTATTGTACAAATATTGCTCCCTGTTTCAGCAAACAGCTTTGTGATGTCATGCTATTGAAAATGTGTATTGTTTATGGAATATGACTTGTTCTTTCAACGGGTTTTAAGGTCTGTTGTAGCTGTTTTATCTACTCGATTGGAAACTGTCCAAATTTGGTGTTTATCTAGTAGTGCCATTTGAAAGCCACAGACAGACAGAGTGGTTTTGTCTGTGGTCAGCATTGCGAAGGTCTGTGAGTAACTGTGATCACTCACAATATTAGGCTAAAAAAACTGGGGGCGGCGCGACAGCAAAGAGTGCCGAGTGCGTAACGCGTCACGCCGTCCCTCATAAGCTCGAGCTGGGTTCTGGTCATAGCTGGGGTTCGAACGCTAAGTGTGAGCGGTTTGAGGTTTTACTGCGGTTCAACTCCCACATATCCCACTCGCCCCGCGTGTATCCGGTGGATTACCTTTAACTCAAAAAAAAGGCTAAGAAAACTAATAGATTTATGTCTTAGTGGCGAGGTGACGAGAATATAGGGATTTTTAAATAAAAATATTTATGTTTTATTTATGAAACACATACAAGTTATATGCAAGTATTGATCTTTAAGAATATTTGCTCCAAGCGAAGTTTGAAGCGAGCTTGAAGACAGCGACTTAGTTACACTTCAAGTAAGGCGCATATTTCTGACCTGTAATAAAAAAGTTTGAACTACCAACTACTTTATTTCTACTTGCTGTATTTTACATTAGAGAGTGGAAACCTCTAAAGTAATCATTATAAGGGCATTAAGTAAAGGCAGCAAGATCTACTCCATACTGCTGACATCACGCATGATTAGCGTACGAATATGAGGACAATAATTTCCAAATAGAACCACTCTGCTCGTTTCGTGCTCCAAATAACACAAGTACAATGAAGCCGGTTCAGCTCCAGTAACTCAGTAAGGTTACCAAATTAATCACAAGTAAAGCCACAGAACAGAGCCAGTTAATCAAATCATAATTAACTACGGTACCCATTCATAAGCTCAATGATTAATTAGACGAATTACCAGAAGTTTCCACTTAATAAAACCGTCGCAGGAACTTCGGTCATTAGAAAATGGCTTCCAGTTTTTTTATGGGGCAACTTGGCGCTAATTTTTCGGCCAAGTCGTAAAGAAGTATTAGGAGAATCATCGCCGTTATGCAGAATTTGGCTCGCGTGAATTTTATTGAAAAAAATCGCTGGTCTTACAACTTAAGCTTGGTTTATAGGTCGAGGTATCTGGGTCAGATGACTTAGTTGGATTTTTTATTACTATAGATGATCAGGCGAGTTAAAGTCAAATGGTGCTTGGTGCGAGAGAAAGGGATTCTTTGGGGATTGAGATAAAAAAGACGTACCTGAAAATGGTATTAGAAATAATGGTGCACTGGCGTCAAACTTTTTGGATTTACGAAATCTAATATATTAATCATTTTAATAGCAGTTTTTTTATTTATTAAACTTTATGCACATAAATGGTACAATGGCGGACTTAATGCCTAAGGCATTCTTTACCACTCAACCAAAGGTGGTGTAGAGAAAACTATGGTAGGTGCTCAATTAGATTTACTATAAAAATATATATAGGTAATATATAATATAATAAATAACATTTCCATACATAAAATACTATCCTACACAATAAACCAATGCATAATTACATAAATACTACAATAATACAGATTATTTACCCATACGAATATAAGAAAGATCTATTGAGAAGATAAGCCTGCCAGTTCCTTGAAGATATGATTTCGAACTTCGTATTAGTAATTGTCATACTAAGGTGGAGGATTTTTTTTATGTAAGAAGGTATTTAGCTGTATTATTTTATTAATAGTTTTAAATAATGTAGTGTAAGCTAGTTCGTTAATTAAGTAGTTTAAGGAAAAATTTTTATTGGCAATATGGGGCGACATAGTCAGAAACAAAGTCCCCAAATAAAGATTAAAAAAAAAAAACTTGATATCCTCCCCTTTTGGGAAAGACAAAAAAACATGCTCTGTTTTTCTATAAGCAATACATTTAAAGAAACCCAACACGTCTTCAACTGCACAGTTTGTTCCTCCAAATGGTCCAGTTTCCAAGTCGAAGCAACTTTTAAAACTGCATTATCTTGTTTAATGTCTTGAATGTACGACGTAACAGGATTAGCAAGTTGGGAGGTTCGAAGATTTCCGTTCATTTAGTTATTTGTTCAGCGAAAGAACAAAGTTGTTCGAAATCTTTCCTGTTTCCTGTGACTATTGATTAGATTTAGTGATTTTATTATTTTTAATTTATTGTATGGATGGTTTTACTGAATTATGGAATGGTTTATTGTTGATTTTTAAGATCTGTTGATCCATCACTTACATTATTACTAAACGGGTTCTTACCACGTCCCGATATTTTAGTACTGTTACAAGCGCCATGATCACGGGAAGACGTTTACCGGTACCACTGGAACTCGAAAGAGAAAGAGGGTAGACAGATTTGTCTGCTCTTAAATGACCTACCCGCAGTTCTTCAGTCTTCATGTAACAGTGCTGAAATATCGGGAATTCTCAATTAAAAATAACCGTGGTAAGAACCCGTTTAGTAATAATGTAAGTGATGTAGATAACTGCGAGTGTTTAAAGAAATTTATCTGTTGATCCAGTAGCTCCTGCTCCTTTTATAATTTTTTTTTATTAATTCGTAGCGAGATACTAGACAAGATAGCTTTCTCTCGGGTTCTTCGACTACACAGGAGTTACAGCGGTGGGAGTGAGAGGTAGTCAAATGCATTTAAATAATCTATATCGTCTTCTCAATTCTAACACAATAACTTTTAACGTACAAATTAAATAAAATTGACTAAGAAACATTTATTCCTACATTAAAATGTATAATATTAGTAGAAGAAGAGCAAACTGCACTTAATTATACCTCTTAATTTAAAACGGTATACAATTCCCCTGATACAAAATAGATATGTTAGAACTATTTCCTAAATCACAATCCATGTAGCAAGTATTATAATAAGACTTCTCATTTGAAGCGCAGACAGGATCGTATACTTTGGAACAGATGCAGTTTTTCATGGTATCTTCTGTTACTGCTTGGAGGTAGGTTGGAGGGATCCTGTGAAGAGACCAAAGATTGATCAGTATATCAGTCTAATTTGGAATTAGTGTTTGACTCAATATCTGAGTTAGTTTCCTTAAACTTGAGCCCTGTATTCTTGGATATTATTTTTTATGAAACTACTTACTTAAAGATTTCAATTGTCTATTATTAATACCTTTTGAGAACGAGCCTAGAGCCAACATTGAATGGACACAAAATACAGAGGCACAACTTTTGGTCATATGTAAAGACTTTCGCTAACCTCGTTAAAAACATCTATGTTTCAATAATGTTAAAATAATAATAAATATGTTTTCAAAGTAAAATAACAGTTTTTGAGTATGACTAAATCATATTACCGCGCGACGGGAAAGAGTGCCGTGGGCGTAACACGTCGCGCCGTCCCTCATAACCCCGTGCTGGGTTCTGGCCTCAGCCAGGGTTAGGACGGTGAGTGTGAGCGGTTGGAGGTTTTAGTGCGGTTCCCACATACCGGATCCGGTGATTACCTCCAACTAAAAAAAAAAAAAAGATATTAACTATCTAAATAGAATTGGCGAACAATAATTTTCTGCCACCACTTAACAAAAAGGCTATAAAACCGAGAGAATAATGAGATACTAATGGTGTATCTCATTATTCCGTATATGTTTCATCATAAAGGAAAAATACACGTTTTAACATGTCACAGAGGCTTAGGAACATATCAGTGAACACACATCAGTTTTTAATAAGAAGCAAAGGCTCCACGTACCCTTGTCTGAGAGCTTTCTCTCTCAAATCCCGGGGCTTAGCGCCAAACACAATAACATTTCTAAGTTCATTCTCGTTGTTTTTTAGGCAGGATATCTGGATAATGATACCTGGAAATTTTGGGTTTTGAAACAACTGGTAAAGGTGAAACTGTTTGTGTGAAATGTGTGTTAAAAATGATTTCATGGAATGTTAAATCTGGTTTTACCTTTTCCGAATTCAATGAAATTTTATTACAAGATTTATATTATTAACTTGCACTGGATGTAACTATACAGGGTGTTGGTGCCCGGTGAAACAATACTTTCAGGGCTTAATCTATATCACATTTCAAATCATATACACATACCTACTTTTGAAACGGAGATAGTTACTTTATTTTCCCATACAAAGTTGAAATTTTTTTGTATTATTTTTGACAACCCTACCCTGACCTACATCTAGCGTGCTAAATCTATTTTCAAGCACACAGGCGCATGTATCCTGTTTAGAATGTGATTTTTGTCCCGTGTATTATTACAATGTTCTATGATACAGGAGGTGACTAGCCAGCTTAAGTCTTTAGCTGTTGGTGTAGGTCAGTACGGTAGGGTTGATCCTGCACAAATTAAGACGTAGTTTTGATTAGTTATAACTTATGATATATTATGCCTAGAAAACCCAGATTTGGTGGATGGCTTCTACATTAAGTATACTATTTGCTGTGAAAGTATTGTTTCATCGGATTTTAACACCCTGTATAAGTTCGGGTGGAATCTTGTAAGATAAATTTGTCAATATTCCCGGTTTCCGATTAAGCTGACATTTCCAGGGAGATGTATATCGCGTAACAATGCAATTATATGTCAAAATGGCACTGATCTGATGATGGATTTGGAAGGTGGTCATAGGAACTCTTGTGCTACATAAGATAGACTTATTATGTTGGGCTCGTTTTACTTGTACATATTAGCTAACACACTGCTGCTACACGATATCCAGGATCTTAAAAGCTAGTATTCAAAGTGTTTTCTTTAAAATAAATTATGTAGTTTCATGTCAAGTTTGTATTTAACTAAAGCTTTGTAACTTAAATTAAAAAAAGACTCCGGTTCTGATTGCTCTGGATTTTTATACGTGATAATAATATGAGTATATTGCGTAACATTGCAATAGTATGGTACTACGGAGCTGATCTGTTGATGGAATCGTATGGGAGCAATAAGAAATCCTGTACCTACTAAATAAGATAGTTCTATCGTTTTAAATTTTATTTTACTTTTCACTTGTTTTTGAAGTGGCAATGGGCTGGGCACATATGTCGAAGAACTGATGCCCGATGGAGTAGACGGGTTCTAGAGTGGAGACCGCGATGTGGTAAACGTAGTGTTGGGCGCCCCCCTGCTAGATGGAACGACGACCCAAGAAAGGTGGCCGGTAACAACTGGATGAGACGAGCAAAAGATCGAGCTCCAAGGCGTATTTTGGGAGAGGCCTATGTCCAGCAGTGGACGAGTGTGGGCTGATGATGATTTGATCAGAAATGGTAACCGTCGCTCACGCGGGGGCGGCGTGACGGAAAAGTGTGCCGAGAGCGTTACGCGTCGCGCCGTCCCACAAAACCCCGTGCTGGGTTCTGGCCTCAGCCGGGGTTCGGACGCTGAGTGTGAGCGGTTGGAGGTTTTAGTGAGGTTCAACTCCCACATACCCCGCCCGCGGGGCGGGCGGGGATCCGGTGATTTCCTCCAACTGAAAAAAAAAAAAAAAAAAAAACCGTCGCTCACGGATCTATGAAATATCAGACGATAGTGTGGTTGAAATGAACTACTTATACCCTTTTCATTCCTCATTTCATAATTCATAATACCTATTAATTAGAGCCAAATTACTGAAGACTTAATTCAAAAATGTGAATAAATTTTACTTACAAAGAAAAAACAAAAGCAGCATTGTTTCAAAGAATTAATTATTAAAACTGCGTCTGGTCACTTAATCCAAATTCAATGAAAATGTAATGTGTTTTTAATTGCTTGATAGCAAATTTCATAGCCTATTAATTAATGGCTGACTCATGTAAATTTGCCTGCGCCACAAACAGAGTTTTTAAATTATTTTAATTGTCGTTTGTTATATTTTATAGGTTTGAGAAGGGTCCTTAAAGTTAAGTCGTAGGTAGCGACCCCTCAGTGTTCCCTGACATTGCAGAGGTTTATGAGCAACGGTACCCACTTACGATCAGGTCGCTCGTTGGCTCGTCTGCCTACATGGCAATAAAAAAAGTAACAGTAGCAACAACTAACAGCAACTTCGTCTGCGTCGAAAAAATAAAAATAGAAATTAAGGGTGGAGTACCCCTAACGTTTAGGGGGATGAAAAATAAATGTAGGCCGATTCTCATAGATACCGGATAAGCACAAAAAATTCATCAAAATCAATCAAGCCGTTTCGGAGGAGTATGGCAACGAAAACTGTGATACGAGAATTTTATATTCTAATATATAAAATTCTCGTGTCACGGTGTTCGAACTTGAACTCCTGAGCCAACGAGCGACCTGATCGTAAGTGGGTACCGTTGCTCATAAACCTCTGCAATGTCAGGGAACACTGAGGGGTCGGCCAACATCTATTTTTCATCCCCCTAAATGTTAGGGGTAGTCCACCCCTATTTTTTTTTTTATTTTTCGACGCAGACGAAGTTGCGTGGGGCAGCTAGTATTAGATATATTTTAGTGGTTCAATAGATCCAAAGATTACCCCTTCTACAACGTCACAAGTTTTATATCACATTACTTCTCTATAATATTAGTATATAAAATTTATGATCATACCAATTTTGGCATGTGTTACGAAATTTTTCGTATATCATCTAACCGTGAGGTCTAGGTTCAATTATAGATGAAAAATAACAAAATAACTAACTTTGAAATACTTAAATACATTTTTGACTACTTATTAAAAAACTTTATATTCCCAATGCACATCAATCATTTTAAGATCAGAAACATTTTGATAAAACATTTGAAGTTGGAACAAAATTGAAGCATATTTATCTTAATACTTTGAGAAGTTCGGCGCTGATCGATCGAGGAATAAGTGTGAAGTCGATTTATAATAACGTCTTTATCCTGTGATATATTGTTAGCAAGTTCAACTGACGACCTGCTTCATAGTACAAACTGACTGCAGATACATTTGTGAGAAAGAACAGTTTTTCTCATGAAAATGGAAAAGTAAAAAAGTTGTTATTTCCCGGTACAAAAGTACATAAAATTATCACCACCGACCAATCGTTTCATAGATTATCCAAAATAGATAAACAACGAAAAGGAAGGACCGAGAGAGCCGGCGGCGCGATAGGTAACATTAAGTAAAGAATGCGTAACGCGTCGTGCTGAATCTCATAATCCGGTGCTGAGTTCTGACTTCAGTCGACGGTTTATTGAGGTTCAACTCCCACGTATCAGTTTTCTCTAACTCTTATTCACTGTACTGTACTGTACCAACCCATTACTGTCCACTGTTGGGCTCAGGTCCCCTCAGAAGAGGTATTAGGCATAGTCCACCACGCTTGCCCAATGCGGATTGGGGACTTCATATATCTTCAAAGGATTTTTAGAACCTTTTTCCGATATGCAGGTTTCCTCATGATATTTTCCTTCATCGTTTTTAGCCAGAGGTGTTGTGAAAAATTGCACATAAATCTTTTTCACATTTAGATTTAGAGGTACCGGCCGGATTTGAACCCGCGATCTCCCGTACGGAAGGACGCGCTTCGACCACTCGGCCACCACGACTCTTGTTCACATTTAACTTAAAAATACACTAAACTTTACAACTGTGTGTATCAAGAAATATAACTCGGAGAGCATAAGGTGCTGATGCAAAAAATATTTTCCCTGACTTCGATTTATGAAACGAAATGATAAAATACTTTTGAATCGCTGCATCGGACACTTGGAACGGAGCTTGAAAACTGTTTCCAATCAAATTTGTTATAAGAGAAATCATGAGATTTTAAACGTTTGAAGTTGGAGAGAATATTTTTTCAAATTTCATTGTTTTTAAAAGTAAATTATATTATTATGTTGATCTTAAAAATTGTGGTACAAAATATAATAGCTTTTTTAAGTGTTTATGTTATTGTACTAAAATATACCTACCAAAATAGATGTCCGTTAGTTACTTAAATACAACATTTTAAACGAAATAATTTTTAATTTGCATGAGTTGGTATGGTGATATTGTGAAACTGAAAGTGTCCATAGACTTCATGACTTTCTGGTCGTCAATAGGAGGCTAGACTGCCCATTATTAAATAGGTATATGTTATTACACAAGAATCACTTTGTTAATGTGTTATAAATTGTGTGATCTGTGATCCCACTACGACAGTATAATAATATGTTTACTAACACCATTTTAATGTTTACTAACACTTATGGACCTACTGTATGGTCTGATTTAAATAAAAAATAAAATAAATTAAAGGAAGGTTGTATTCTTGTAATTATTTTTCAAAAACTTCTGGTTCATAAAATAAATAATTTTCTAAGACGCATTATGGCAGTACAATAGCAACAAAAGCTAATAAAACTCAAAACAATATCAAATATTCAAGTCGACGGAAATAAAATTAAGTTGTAACTTCTTTTGGAGAAGTACCCTCCCATCTGAATTCAGTTTACGAAACTTTTACTTTGAAAACAAAAACATCGGACAACCGTCTACAAGGATAACCACTTACAAAAAGTTACTGTTTCCTGGTGCGGATTATTTATAGCAATTTAAAAGGTTTGTTTTTAATTAAATGTATTATTAATGTATTATTATTTAATAATATGTATTATTAGCTTAAAAAGTTGATAGTATGTTGACGTTAGTACTAAAAGTAATTTTGTTTATAGTTTTTTTTGTCTCACATTTTTCGCAGATAATATATGACGGGGTGATAACAAAGGAAACCAACCTATTCACCATGCGGGTAGTTGGAAGTGGAGACTTGCTATAAATACAGGCGCTGGCCGCTGTTATTATTCATTCGTGTCTGAATTGTCGAGACGAACGGACCTCTTGATAAAAAAGTAATAAACTGTTAAAACTCGTTATTTTGAAGTTTTTGTTCAAAAGTATTGATCATCAAGTGTTCAAGTGAACGTTATGACGTCATCCCTGACAAAACAAAACAAAACGAAGATCGACTATTTTTATCGTCATTACACCTCTACACACTATTTACGCCGTTATATATTTTGGCTCAAAATTGAGCTTAAACAGTTTAAATAAATAATAAAAAAATTATTCGTTATACGAAAACCTTTTGTCCAAAATATTATAGGATAATTTATTTTAATGTTATGACCCTGGATATCAAGTAGCACTAGGCTGCTAGCTAATACGAGAAAACAAGCCCAAACAACATTCGTCTATCTTGTTTAGCACAAGAGTTCCTATGACCTTGGCAATCCATCATCAGATCAGCTCCATCACGTCGTTCATCGTCATTCATCGTCACGGAATATACATCTGCGTGCAAAATGTCAGCTCAATCGGATGCCGGGAAGTTTGTCAAATTTAGCTTGCAACATTATATTGAATTAGAGGTTTTGGGTAAATAAAAGATTATTCTGGACTCATAAATTATTAAATATTCATTCCTTTATCTATCAAAGTATATTTCCAACTGGAAGTTTTTTTATGTATTATTTAAACATTGACGTGAATAGAACTCTTTGTATATCGAATAATTGTAAACTCTCTATAGATTGGTTTTTGCAAGGAGTATAATTCCAACACATTCCACCCAAACTTACATAATTACATCCAGCGCAAGTTAATATAACGCTTGTAAAATATAACAGCATAATATAAAAATAGATAAAAAAACCCAACATCTTCCATTTCTGATTACGAAAATACATGAATAATCGATTTTTCCAGTACAAAAGTGAGTTTTCTCTGACCCTGGCAATTATAAGTGTCCATGAAGCATCGAATCTGATACGCTGACAGAATAATAAGTAGCTTAAGCCGTCTCGATCTGGGCCGGGACGTGGCGTAATAGGTTACGATTCGAAACGTTCAAGATTGGGTTTGGATTTATTTACTTTATTTTTTTTTTAAAACGATTTTGGTAAGCATATTAGTGCTGTAAAGGTTGGTTGTTGACGACAGGGATTATTGCTGCGAGTAGTAGTAAAAATGAAAGAAAAAGTAAAAAGTAAAAAAAAAAACTTGAGAGGTGTCATGGGACACCCGAATAGAACGAAGTTCCTTTCGATTAAAAGATATCTTATATTTTTTTTCCTAACGTAACGCGCGATAAGGAACGTGTTTTAAAAGATTTTGATCACAGCGCCATCTAGTGATAATCATCTAAAACAAAAATAAGGAACGTGTTTTAAAAGATTTTGATCACAGCGCCATCTAGCGATAATCATTTAAAACAAAAAAAGTGTCGTGACAACTTTTCGTTAGATTTTTTTCCGTCTAGCCCCCTTTCGATAACGCGCGATAAGGAACTTCGTTCCAAAAACGCGTTATGATTTCATGGAAAAGATGCATGATGATCTTAGTGGTTAATGAAGTCTCATTCAATGGAGTCACTTTGGGCAAGGAAAACTCAGATGGGACTTTCAGCTTTTTCTATACTACGTCTGGACAACCCACCACAAGACTGAGAAATAACATAACCTAGATTCGTTTCAGATATTTGATGACCAAACTAAGCAACGTAATGCTGAACAGTAATTATTAATCTTGAAAGACTGTAGACGACGGTTCTAAATATGGTAAAATAAACTCTGGGATTGAACCTCGAGAAATTGTATTTTTCTTGCTTCAAACCCTGTACTGTACCAACCCATTACTGCCCACTGTTGGGCTCAGGTCTCCCCAGAAGAGGGATTAAGCATAGTCCACCACGCTTGCCCAGTGCCGATTGGGACTCCACATATCTTCAAAGGATCTTTTAGAACCCTTTTCCGACATGCAGGTTTCCTCACGATGTTTTCCTTCACCGTTTTTAGCCAGTGGTGTTTTGAAAAATTGCACAAAACTTACACACTAACTAACACACTTTTTCACATTTAGATTTAGAGGTACAAGCCGGCCGGATTTGAACCCGCGACGTCCCGTACGGAAAGACATGCTTCGACCACTCGGCCACCACGACTATCGACTATCGACCACTCGGCCTCAAACCCATGTGGTGTTAATTGGTTGCCCATTCAAAGACAACGCGAAACAATCACCATGCATTTCTAGCATTCAGTTATAAAGTTTCAAAAATCTGTGGCGAATTCTAAACTACACTAAAGCTGATACTACGCTACTAATGTACAGTACTACAATAAATCTAAAGCTTAAATGTATGAGAGTGAACCTGTATATCATTTAAATTAATGGATAGGATTACTATGAATTTATAGAGTATCAACTGGGAGACTATTCTGTGTACAATTATTGTAAAATTAGCGTTAAGTATCCTTAAAGGTAAGGCGTAGGTAGTCCTTCAGTTTTCCCTGACAGTCGTGGTGGCCAAGTGATCGAAGTGCTTCCTTCCGAACGGGAGGTCGCGAGTTCAAATCCGGCCGGCTTGTTGTACCTCTAAATCTAAATGTGAAAAAGATTTATGTGCAATTTTTCACAACACCACTGGCTATAAACGGTGAAGGAAAACATCGTCAGGAAACCTGCATGTCGGAAAAGGATTCTAAAAATCCTTTGAAGATATGTGAAGTCCCCAATCCGCACTAAGCAAGCGTGGTGGACTATGCCTAATCCCTCTTCTGAGGAGACTGGAGCCCAACAGTGGGCAGTAATGGGTTGGTACAGAATGAGTGACAGTAACCACTTACGATCAGGTGGCCCGTTAGCTGGTAAACTAAACTAGCTGGCCCGCGTAACTTCGTCTGCGTCACATAAGAAAATTTTCTCCCCGTTTAAACCTTTCTTAGACTTCTACAAATATTTCAAGACTAAAATGAGCCAAATTCAGCCATTCTCGAGTTTTTGCGAGACTAAGAACAATTCTTTTTGGAACGAAGTTCCTTATCGCGCGTTATCGAAAGGGGGCTAGACGGAAATTCTTATGAAAAAGTTGTCACGACACTTTTTTTGTTTTAGATGATTATCACTAGATGGCGCTGTGATTAAAATCTTCTAAAACAATTCCTTATTTTGTTTTATATAATTAATGCTCGATGGTGCTGTGATCAAAATGTTTTATTTAAGTTATAATAATAATTATCCCCCGTGACACCTCTCAAGTTTTTTTAAATAAGAAAATCAGTCGGTCCATAGAACAGAATAGAATTTTACAAGATTACAGTAAATTTTCTGTTTTGAAGTAGGTAGGGGAACGAGGGGCTTGTTGTAACAGGGGTAAGTAGTAACAGGCTTTTTTCTCTAGGATCTTAAACTTTATTAACTTATTTGTTTTACTTGATTTAACCTATAAACCATGTCGCGTCGTATTGCCATAGTCAGTGTCCCGCCGACCGATGCAGTGAGTGGAATTGTGCACGCGCTTCATTTTTTCCAGGTAATATAAAATTTAACTAAAGTAAAATTTTGGTTTGCCCTATTAATGTGACTAATAATAAACTTTCCATAAGTCATTTACATTCAAATTTATCTACCTCTGATAATGTGTAACTGTTTTTGAGATTGTTTAATTGTTTAAATAGTTATCTTAATAAATATTAAAAATCATACCATGGGGTTAGTTGTACCAAAATGCCGGGGCATGTTGTAACATGCCCCATGTTATGATGTAGACACCTACTTAGTATTTTCTTTCTTCTAGAATGAGAGTGTATAAAAGAAAGTCAGAGCGGGCAACACAAAGCCAAGAAGTGTACGAGTTAGCGGCAGCTGATGTTTTGGAAAAAAAAATGCAGTATTGATTTTTGATAAGAATTGTATAATATACAGAATATAATATATAAAAGATGTCAATTTTGTTTAAAATAAACAAAGAAGAAATTATTAGAGATATTAGTATTGTTTTTTTTGCTGTTACTACTTGCCCCGGTAGTAGTTACAACTTGCCCCAAGCACGGGGTAAGTTGTAACACGGCACATTTTCTAGAAAATAATTTATTGTAAAGTAATGACCAACAGTTATGGTATTATTTTTACTTGGTTTGGTAGAGGAAGAGTTATAGCATCCATCCACCTTTATTTGGTAGGAATAAAATCAACAGATCTCAAAATATATTACTTTTCATGAAAACTGTTACAACAAGCCCCTCGCTCCCCTACCTAAAGACAATACAGAATAAGTATGCTTATAACTCTTGTATCAATTAATCAAAACTTAACTTGCTAATAGATAAATTAATTTGTGTACATTATTTTTTTGTAACAACTGGATGAGACGAACAGAAGATCGAGCTCAGTGGCGTATTTTGGGAGAGGCCTGTGTCCAGCAGCGGACGAGTGTGGGCTGATGATGATGATGATTTCTTTTGTAAAAGTACATATTTTTAGAATCCTCGTAAATTCAAATACTTTTACATTTCACACGCTATAGAAATCAATTGACGGATTCCCTTACACTGGGTGTAACTATGTAACAAATCTATGTAAGTTCAAGTGAAATCTTGCGACCTGTTTGCATTTATAGGTATGTATATCGCGTGATAATGCAATTAATAATACCATGGAGCTCGGTTGATGGAGTCTGAAGGTAGCCACTGGAACTCCTGTACTAACCAAGACAAACTCATCGTGTTTGGACTTTTTTTTTTCAGTTGGAGGAAATCAGCGGATCCCCGCCCGTGTATGTGGGAGTCGAACCGCACTAAAACCTCCAACCGCTCACACTCAGCGTCCGAACCCCGGCTGAGGCCAGAACACAGCGCGACGCGTTACGCGCTCGACACTCTTTCCCGTCGCTCTGTCCCCGATCGTGTTTGGACTTAAGGTATCCACTGCAATTCCTGTACTAAGCATATCGGAAAAGGGTTCTAAAATTCTTTGAAGATACGTGAAGTCCCCAAACCGCACTGGGCAAGCGTGGTGGACTATGCCTAATCCCTCTTCTGAGGAGACCTGAGCCCAACAGTGGGCAGTAAGGGGTAGGTACAGTAAATTTTTCATTAATATAGCTCCACCTCGAAAAGCATCAACAAAGTCATAATTATCATTACTTATTCAGTAAAACAGCTAGATAATAACTTCATAATATCTAAAATAAGAATGATTTAAATAAAACGATTACAACGAAATGATTCAGGCTTAGGACTCTATTCTCTTAATGAGAGACATTCTTCACAAAACTTGAAAGTATTTTAGCGATAATAGTTCTTTTCACTTTCAAAATTGTAATTTTAATGTTTTTAAGCTATTGTGCTTGTAAATTGGATGCAATAAATGAGTCTTTTTTAAATTATTTCGTTTTATTCTTTTCGACAAATACATTTGAATAATAAAGTAAAGGGTTTTGTAGACCATTAAGCGACATGACTTGTAAAAATGGTTATTATTTTTATCCTGATAAAATATGAGTTAATTTTGTATTCTCAATTATTCAAGCATACGAGTTAGTAACTCATATTTTCTTTAATGTAGATATTTCTTGTAGTTTCTGAATAAAATTTGATAACTCAACTATAGTTCGTTTTTACTTATGTTACTTTTTAAAATGCATTATCTTCTTCTTATATATAAAAATGAATTGCTGTTCGTTAGTCTCGCTAAAACTCGAGAACGACTGAACCGATTTAGCTTATTTTAATCTTGAAAAATTCATAAAAGTCCAGGGAAGGTTTAAACGGTGAGAAAATTTCCTTATGTGACGCAGACGAAGTTGTGTGGGCCAGCTAGTCTTATATATAAAAATGGATTGCTGTTCGTTAGTCTCGCTAAAACTCGAGAACGACTGAACCGATTTGGCTTACTTTAATCTTGAAATATTCGTAGAAGTCCAGGGAAGGTTTAAACGGTGAGAAAATTTCCTTATGTGACGCAGACGAAGTTGTGTGGGCCAGCTAGTATTCTATAAGTGAGTGTGAAGTGTTAGTGATCACTGTGGCTCTGCAATTCTATGTGATACAAATTACCTATCATACTACTATTTTTGGAACGAAGTTCCTTATCACGCGTTAGACGGAAAAAAATCTTACGAAAAGTTGTCACGACACTATTTTGTTTTAGATGATTATCGCTAGATGGCGCTGTGATCAAAATCTTTTAAAACACGTTCCTTATTTTGTTTTAGATGATTATCGCTAGATGGCACTGTGATCAAAATCTTTTAAAACACGTTTCTTATCGCGCGTTACGAAAGGAAATATTTTTTATAAGATATCTTTTAATCGAAAGGAACTTCGTTCTATTCGGGTGTCCCATGACACCTCTCAAGTTTTTTTTTATAAGTCTATTTTATTCACATAACCATATTCTTTATACAATGTTTCTTTCTCAAAAATGGCTTTGATTTTCGAGAACATTCAAATCTTAAGTGTAATTACTCTACCAGTTTTTCTACCAGCTATTTATTTATAATCTTAAATTTTAACTTGAGGCAACACAACAATATCAAGATCAAAGCTGTTCAAAGCCTATAGATTAGCAAATCTCTCAAAGAACTAGCATAAACTTAAAATTAATTATTGTTGACTACATTAGAAACCGCAGCCACAGAAAAATACTATACAGAAATAAATCTTCAAACAAATCGTGTTTGACGAAGTCACACTTGTACACAATCTTATCTTAACGACATGAAATGTTTATAATTTCAAACACTGATAAAATATGTTTAGGAGGAGATCTGTATAAGTAAGAAGATAGATAACGGCCCCTACGGCCTTGCATCGCAGAGGTTCATGAGCAATGATCACCGCTTATCATCAGGTGGGTCATAGGGAAACTATGTACTTTTAGTCTTAATTACACTTACGCTTAAATTTTATGTCATGAATGTCTCTATTCGTACGTGTTGATTTTTTTTTTAGTTGGATGAAATCACCGGATCCTATACGGGTATGTGGCAGTTGAACCGCACCAAAACCTCCAACCGCTCACACTCAGCGTCCGAACCCCGGCTGAGGCCAGAACCCAGCACGGGGTTATGAGGGACGGCGCGACGCGTTACGCCCAAGGCACTCTTTTCCGTCGCGCCGTCCCCTCCGGACGCCGAACCGGCAGCCGCCGGCGATACGGCCAACGTCATCGTCAGGAGAATCAATAGAATCACGAGAAGAAGAATCAATCTTCGTCATGAAATTATAAATTATTATAGAGAAAACCGCGAGTATTTGAAACAGTTACTATACCTAAAGGCATTTTATTTTATTTTATCTGTCATTTTTTTATGTTTATAATTGCAATCTAGTCTGTTGCTGTTGTCTATAAAAATATAATCTACTAGCTTTTACCTGCGACTTCGTTCGTGTGGACTTCAGGTTCGTCCCGTCTAGCCCGTCTAGTTCGCGACGTTTATAATATCAGAATAACACATAGGCTACAATTTTTGAGGTGTCTAATGTGAGGTCGTAAAAATTCGCGACGTCTATTATACCGCATTTTTTTTTTAACGACCTTAGAAACCTCAAAAATTGTAGCCTATGTGTTATTCTGATGTATAAGCTATATTGTGGTAAAGTTTAATTCAAATCCATTCAGTAGTTTTTACGTGAAAGAGTAACAAACATACATCCATACATACAAACTTTCGCCTTTATAATATATATATAATATATTAGATATATTAGATTATTTCTGTAGTAAAATTATGTTGTGCCGTAACTGTGTTACGTAAACGCATAATCCCTGTAACTATCCTGTTTATCTCATTATTTACTGCGTGATTATGCTCCAGGAATTGAGATACAGATCCACATCCAGTGTCAAGGATCTTTAGTAACTGTTATTTAGTACCCGCTGATAAACATACTATGAAGTTAATTAAATTCTGTATTCATTTATTTTCACTCATTTTTTACATTATATTTAAAAAAAAACATTTACAAAAAAAATAATTTATTTATTTATTTTATTTGGATCCTCAACAAAGGTAACACATACACAGAACAAATTAAAAATACAGTACATATTAGATACCTGCGCACCTTCAATTACAGAGGAAAAATACAATATAAAAAACAGAGGGCCACAGAAGACGAGGTCTACGACCCAAGCCATCAGTGGTCAGGGCTCAAGAGAGAGGAACCTCCTCACAATACGCGCCGTGTCAAGAACGACCGCCTTCTGAATCAGGCCCAATTAAATTAATTATTAATGCTGTATTTTTAAGGAGTACTTTAGATCTTATAAAAAAAAATATGTGCCAACACAACTGGCTAAAAACGGTGCTGGAAAAAATTGTGAGAAAATCTGCTTATTGAAAAAAAAACAAAAATTCTTCGAAGATGTGAAGTCCGTGTGATCCTATGCCTACTCCTTCTTCTAAGGAGACCTGTGCCCAGCAGTGGACGTGGGTTGTTACAGTACAGTATAGTACTAATAATTTCATACTAGTATTTACTTTTTTCTTTTTTTTGTTTATAGCTTGATAGATAAACGAGCTTACGGCCCACCTGATGATAAGCGGTCACCGTCGCTCATGAACCTCTGCAATGCCAGGGCAATGAGGGGCTGTTATCTATCGCCTACCGATACAGGACTTCGAAAACAAAGTTGTTTTTTGGCCAATCATCAGCTGGGCCGTAGGCTCGTTTGTTGGTTCTGATGAAAAATAGAGATCATTCTAAATAGAGTAATACCTCATTTTTTTGAATTGGTTTTGGTATGTATATTATCCATTTTTTTTACATTAATTAATTATATGAAATAAATAAACCAATAATTTATAATCAGTAGACTATTTAATCTATCGTGTAAAAAAACATTGTTGTTTTTAAGGATTTTCGCGTAAATTAACACTTCACATTCTATGGAAATTAAAAATGGAATAAAAGTTATTGGTTTTACTTCCACAGGTCTAGTAACACTATAAAACTTAAAGTAACCGTATCCCAATAGACAATATCATATTTGAGCAACATTCAAACGACAAATTTCCACGTAATTTTCGGTGGTTTGCTCGAGAATCAATGATGGCCGCTCAAATCAGGCGAAGTGGTTCGACATTAGTTTACACTAACGATGACGTTATTGAACTCAAATGATGTCGCTTGAACTGATGACGTGGAAATTGTGAACTGTAATTTCAAAACATTATGGTCAGGTAGGAAGTAAATTGTAGATCTAATATATTTTAAAAAGGCGAATGTTTGTAAGTATGGATGTATGGATGTTTGTTACTCTTTCACGTAAAAACTACTGAATGGATTTGAATGAAACTGTACCACAATATAGCTTATACATCAGAATAACACATAGGCTACAATTTTTGATAATAATCTAGACGGGACGAACCTGAAGTCCACGCGAACGAAGTCGCGGGCAAAAGCTAGTACACAATAAAAAACTAGTTTTAAAGTCGAAGTTGAAACCGAAATTTAACTTTCAGCCATGGTCGCTTCCGTTGAAACCAAAACTGAAATTTACTAATTTTAAAACAAATAAAAACAGTTTTGATACAAATAAGTCTTTTCATTTCGCCAATATAAGCGTACTTATTTTAAATCTTATGTTTAAAAAACTACATGTAGCGTTGTATAATTTAAAAAGTATTATCTTTGAGTATTTTCTTCTGACAAAAAAAAAATACAGAAACATCACTTACACTATTACTAAACGGGTTCTTACCACGATTATTTCAAGTTCCAGTTTATTACGAGTTCCAGTGGTACCGGCAAACGAACGAGAAAGAGGGTAGACAGATTTGTCTGCTCTTAAATGACCTACCCGCAGTTCCTCAGTCTTCCCGTGATCATGGCGCTTGAAACAGTGCTGAAATATCGGGATCGCTCAATTAATAATAATCGTGGTAAGAACCCGTTTAGTAATAGTGTAAGTGATGTAAATAGCCGCGAGTGTTTAAAGAAATTTAATACAGAAACATAACCAATTTGTAAGCAACTTGTCATTTCTATATTAAGATTTCAAAATTATATTAAGATAGAGTAAGTAATATAGTTCACGCACACTTTATTAAAATCTTTACAAAAACATAAGCCTGAGTTCACGTGACCTCACAGCACGAAGTTCATAAAAGTTGTAAAAATTAAATTACAAAATTGTATAAAGTCCAATCCGGGCCAGATCTCGGCTATTATCCGACCGAATTACCGGGATCACCAGTAAAACGCAGCGCCTAACAATTTATCACCTCAATAACTTAGAAGATTACCATTTCTGAGTAAGTTTTTACGCGAGGGACAAAGTGAGAGCGGAAGGGACTTGGTGGTGTTGATCCACTGGTGAATTTCACGCTGCGTTTTTATTTATAGGATAAGAAAGTTGCTACTTTATGGTCCACTAGTGTAGTTGAGGTTGTCTCTGTTCTAATAAATCTTAAAATCAATCAAGATACAAAAACAAAAACGTAACTATTTATATTGTGACTAGATTTACATAAATTGAAATCAGTGACAGTATAAATAGTAAGGAATGGAAACAAATAGACTGCGATCTTTCAACGGTTTTGATGATGAAACTAAACTTGAACTGGAATTTTTTGTTGGAATTAATTCACTACGAACATGATTTTTCGTTTATTTATTATGCTATTCAAGAAATAGTTACATATTTTTTAACAACAGTTGCTGCATGGCTCGTTAGCCATCTGATCGTAAGTGGTTACCGTCGCGCATGGACCTCTACGATATCAGGAACCATTACTCCCTTACTTTTTAAAGACTATAATCTTCAAGCCTCGTTTGAAAAAGGACATGTCATTACGTTCGTGAAACGACGAACGACCGGTAGAACTCCTTTACACTTACCAGAAAAAAAATCAAAATTGCACGGTTTTTTTCACCAATGGATCCTTACCCTACGTTCGTTAAATTGTTGAATATCTTAATAGACCTTCGTCGTCCTCTCGCGGCAAAGTGCAAAAAACTTCATAATTCATTAAGATGAAAGAATCTGAACTTTTTATAGGCGTTTGTATGATTTTTATGTCTTTAACTTTGCCTTTGTAGTATTAGCTATTTTTAAAAGTGCGTGGGTGTCAAATTATAGCATTATAGGTTCTAATTAATCATTTAGTTTACGCACAATATTCTCAGAGCGCTACTTGTCCATCTTCAAACGAGACCTAAGAAATGTCATTAAAGTAGTAGCTTTTTAGTGTACCCTCTTTTTTTTTGGACGGGAGGAAATCGCCGGACTTCCACTCGCCCCGCGAGGGAGTTGAACCGCACTAAAACCCCCCGCCGCTCACGCTCGACGTCCGATCCCCGGCCGGGACAAAACCCGGCACGAAGCTGGTACGGGTGACAGGACGCGTTCGCGATCGTCGCCCACGTATCGCTCCCTCACCCCCGCTTTAGTGTCCCCTGACATTGCAGAGGTTCATGAGTGACGGTAACCCCTTACAATATGGTGACCTGTTAGCTCTTTTACTTACATGGTAATAAACAAAAGACTTTTCTCCAAGGTACCTATGTTTTATTTTTTTGCAAAATAGATAAACGAGCCTACGGCCCAGGGCAATGAGGGGCTGTTATCTATCGCCTACCGATACAGGACTTTTCTTAAACCTCGTTTAAAGAGGGACATGCCATAGCGCTCCGGGAACACCGCGAATGGGAGTTCATTCCAAATCGGAATGGTACGGGGCAAAAATGATCTTCGGAAGCGAACCGTGGAAGATCGCAGTGGTTCTAAGTAAAGGTGGTGAACCTTGCCCCTGTGGCGTGTGGTATGATGGTAAAAGGGAGACGTCGTGAAGTCTTTCTTTCTTTACTAGCTAGCTACTTTACTTGCTTAATCGTTTTTAATAACCTTTACCATAATTCAAATTTATTTTAATGTAAAAATAATCACGTATCTCGTTTCTAGGAAAACGATTTTCTCAAGTCTTATCTACACTATAAAGACATTAGAGCCCACACATAGATATAGGTTTTCTTATCAGAATCGACTTTAATTCAAAGCTCATCTAGTTTAATTAACGTTAATATAAAATTCACAAGCAGAATATACGTGCACGTATTACGTGATTTTCAATAAAGGTCTAGCACGGCGTCGTGGATAATTGCTTATTATAAATTAACGCTGTGAAGATTACGTTGGGATGCTATGTTGTTTACATATGAATAAGATAGGCAGCTCTGTTTAAATTTAATTCATCATCAGCCTATAGACGTCCACTGCTGGACGTATGGCTCCCCCAAACTTCATCACGACGACTGGTCCTGCGCTATCTGCATCCAGTGACTTCCGCCTAGTAGGAGATCGGCCTACGCTGCGCCTACCGGTTAGCGGTCGCCACTCCAGAAATTTTCGACGGCCGATGCCAACCAACATTGCGCCGTCCGGTTCGTGGCCGCCACTCCAGAACTTTTCGGCCCCATCGGCCATCCGTTCTTCGCACAATGTGTCCTGCCCATTGCCACTTCAAAGATGCAATTCTTTGGGCTATGTCGGTTACTAGTCCTTCTGCGGATCTTCTCATTTCTGATTTGATCACGCAGGGAAACACCCAGCATAGGCCCCCCACAAGATGGACCGACGATCTGGTCAAGGTCGCGGGAGGTCACTGAACGCAGATGGCGCAGGACCGGTCGATGTGGCGAGGTTTGGGGGAGGCCAATGTCCAGCAGTGGATGTCTGTAGGCTGATGATGATGATGATGATGCCAACCATTCTTCGTTCGATATGTCCTGTCCATCACCACTCCAAAGATTAAAAAAAAAAACGAATTGTGACGCGTTGCGGCCCGTCTAAGGCCAATAACACTTCAATACATATACCATTCACCAATGATAAATTTTATTTTACCTTCTCCTTTCAAATTTATATCTTAAAAAATATGCGCTACATCCAAAATATCATTTACCTTAATTTATATTTTCACAAATAAAATTTAATCCAAGTTAAAATGTCATGTTTAATCCAAGTCAGTCCAGGTTACTTCTGCCCTGAGGCACCTGTCCCCCCGCATTATACAATGTGCAAATCCCTCAAGAAAAAGAAGTCAAATACCTGGGAATTTATCTGGATACTCGTCTAACTTGGAAAACCCACATATTCACCAAAAGAAAGGCTTTGAGTCTTCAACTCAGGAAACTATACTGGCTTTTAGGGAGACATAGCTATCTATGGAAAACAAACTATTCATCTATAAAAGTATACTTAAACCAGTGTGGTCCTAAGGGATACAGTTATGGGGAACTTCCAACTCAAACATCGAAATCCTCAAAGGTTCCAATCCAAAATGCTCAGAATAATAACTGATGCACCATGGTTTGTAACAAATGATCAGCTTCACAGGGATTTAAAGATCAGACCAATATACAGGATAAGATTGCACAAGCACCCTAATATACTCGCAAGTTGTTAGTAATATAGATCGCATATAAACGATAAAAGAAAAAAAGAAGTTAAAATAATTAAACAAATAGTTCAAAAAAAGTTAAAGTGAGGCCTATAAAAGTTTTCTCACCGCTGTTCATAACTCATTCTAAGCTGAGCACACACTAGCACCCTTGAAGGCCGGGTGCACGGGAAACGGAACTACAGGCCCATGTCAAACGCTTGTAGCGATTTATTTGCGGACATTAGACAAAATAATTTTCAAGGTTTACTATACAGCTATGGAATGAGCTTCCATCTTTGGTGGTTCCTTGTACATACTTCTTAAGTGGGCTGGGTTGTGGCCTCAACCAGGGTTCTGACGCTGAGTGTGAACAGTAGGAGGTTCTAGTCCACATACCCCACCTACGAGGTAGGGAAGTTTGGAAATTTCCTCTTGTCACAAAAAATGATTTACTAACCCTCATGAACCTCTGTAATGTTTTTTCACTTTGCGAGGCTTATATCTATGTATCTGTAGTGAATAAACACATTACGATTACCTACACGGCAGGTGGAAGTTTGGAATTTTCCGTCTGTCCAAAAAAAAATTTTAAATATTTTTATTGCCATGTAGGCAGACGAGCCAACGGGCCACCTGATCGTAAGTGGTTACCGTCGCTCATGAACCTCTGCAATGTCAGGGAACATTGAGGGATCGCTACCTACGACCTAACTTTAAGGACCCTCCTCAAGCCTCGTTTGAAGAAGGACAAGTCATAGCGCTATGGGAATACCGAAGAGGGGAGCTCATTCCATAGCCGGATGGTGCGTGGCAAAAAATATTATTAATTAAGATTATTAATTATATTCTCGCTCCTCGCTCCTAACTTACATCAAGTTGTTGAGGTGGCACATACATCACAACTGGGTCACCTGCACGTATAAATCAGACCGCCTCTAGCTTAACTGTCAACATTGTCAAATGTAATAAAACTAATAAACCTTTGTACTGGCCGAGCCTTTCACTACATTAGTGCGTAATTGATACTAATTTTTATACAGGGTGGAATTTTGAAATGGCCTCTTCTGAGAAACTAGGCCTAATAGTTTTGTATACTGGGAATTTTGAAATGGTCTCTAGGGAAAGTAGTACAAGTAGTGGTTTTGTGGATTTTTCTGGAAGGAATAACGTCTGTTTTTGTCAAACTGTTTTGGAATATTTTTGAAAATGGACATGAACGTGCAAAAGGTGGAAAGGTTCAAAAGTATTTCTAAAATTATAAATGAAGGAGCTATTACACTCGAAAATGCATTATAAAAGTGGAAATGGACAAAGCCTATTTAATCTAAAAGTAAAGGTCGATCGCGATGAGGGTAATAGCAGAAGTCATTCAATTACACCTATTTCTATACTTGCCAACCACTAAAAAAAAAAACTTGAGAGGTGTCATGGGACACCCATATATCTTATAAAAAATATTTCCTTTCGTAACGCGCGATAAGGAACATGTTTCAAAAGATTTTGATCACAGCGCCATCTAGCGATAATCATCTAAAACAAAAAAGTGTCGTGACAACTTTTCGTAAGATTTTTTTCCGTCTAGCCCCCTTTCGATAACGCACGATAAGGAACTTCGTTCCAAAAGAATGAATAACTTTATTAAACACATAACACACACTACTGATTCTATTTATGATGCTCAAAAGTATACCAATAAAAAATATAATAATTATATTTTCATTACTTTCTCCTTCAATTTCGTTGCAACCTTGTAAGAATTGCCTTTACGACCCACATATAAAATTGTCATGAAATTTTTACAACTCTCGATCGAGTATACAAAATGGATACTAAAATTATTTTATTATTTTATCACTTATTTGGTTTGACGGCTACAATTTACTGTCGACATCTGGATCATGATAAAAATGTTCTCATTTTAAAGATAATTTCTTTGTATTTTATTGGTTGTAATGACTGCACATGTCTTAGGGAATGGTCGCAGTAAAATGCGTGTAGAGTTTGATTTTTTATTATATGGGCAAAAGTGGTTACTGTTGCTCATGATCTTTGCAATGTTAGGAGATATTGTTGGGCTATCTATGACCCAACTTTGAGTGATGAGCAAAGCAAGACCAAGACTGCAAGACCAAGACCAATTTTGCTCATCTCTACTTTGAGGACTCTTTTCAAATCTCGTTTGAAGAAGGACAAGTCATAGTACTCGGGAAACACAGAGGAGGAAAGTTTATTCCATATGCGGAAGATGCATGGTAAAAATAATTACTAAAAAAAAACTGAACAACAAATGAAGGATTAGTTATAAACTTATTCAGACACTCGCGGTTTTCTATAATACTTTTATGCATTTTCAACGGCCTCTTACCACGATATTTAATTAATTGAGTTGTCTCGATATTTCAACGTTGTTGCAAACGTCATGATCACGAGAAGACTGGAGACTGCGGGTCGATTTAAGAGCAAACAAATCTGTCTACCCTCTTTCTCGTTCGCTTTTGGGTAGTACCACTGGAACTCGAACTTACATCACGACACACCACACTCACTGTATCTACAAGACTCTCTGAGCATGAACCCTTAGTGACTGTGTGTGTATTTAGTACTGGATTACACATAATCGATAATCTGGTGTGAAAGTAAAAATGAAGAGACCAATATTCGCTAAGTACTGTACCGTAATAACACAGTACTGTCCACTGTTGGGCTCAGCTATCTTCAATGAAAAGATCAGACTTCAGATAAAGTAATATTTTAATGAAAGTATCTTAACAATACCTTAATTTACAACCACCAAAACGAAACTGGAGATAAAATAATATTAATTAAAAATACGAAACCCTAAATATTACAATAATATGCTCATATTTTTGTACTAAAAATCCATTTTTAAAACATCCTCACGTTAGTTAAATATGCATAGTGAACGCTCAATTTTACATGAAAATTATTTTCAGCTTAATTGGAATTTCCAAGAATCTTATACGAGAACTGAGTATAATGTAATATTAAATATCTTTGTAGAAACTAATTAAAATGAAGGTAATAAAATCTTTCCTCATAATAGTCTGGTTATGTAGAATTTTAAACAGATTTATGCAAAGGTATAATAGGAATATAGAATGGTATAGTAATTGAATAGAATCTATACATATAATAAAATGATAGAAAAGTCAACATTGCAAAATACACTCTCCCAAGTCAAACAACCGTTGAACATAATGATGGCGCGATTCAGAATCCATACATTTTGTTCTGTAAAAAAGTCAGCTTTGTCCGGGATAAACTCGAAAACTGCTGCACCGATGTACTTCAAATTTGGCAAGAATATTGCTTAGAAGTCGGGTCAATACATAGGCTATATATTATAATGCTATCATCTCCGAGGAACGGGATATAAATATAATAAATTTCATTAAACATTTTTAGAGCACCGACATCTATCGGCGTTCAAGTCAAATTTCATGTGAAAGCATTTTTTTTATTAGTACGAGAGCTAGCAACGTTGGGAAAACAAGCATTTCAGTAAAGCCAGCTTTTATTTTTATATATGCTATCTCTCATACTCTTTCACTTTTATATCAGTTGGCTAATTAATTTTGGTTTATAGGTCCTTAAAAAGCTTCATTAAATAAAAATCATTCAGAATTAGCGTCTGGCACAGAAGAACAACAAAAAAAAATCTGGCAATAATAAATTCATGTAGCAAAAGTATAATAAAAATAATTTAAAGAAAAATGTCTTAAAAAAATTTGAAAAATCGGTTTTTTATCCGGACCTTACCACTACCGGCTGGAGGCTACTACTAGACAGTCCGTATCGGTAAATACTCTGTCAAAAACATTGCTAACTCTTATACCATACTTTAAATTTGATTGTGTCATTTTTGGCACTGTCAATGGTTATTTTTTTAATTGTCATAGATACAAAGAGTTCTGTTCCTTCTTAAAAAATGTGTCTTTAATTCGTTTCAGAGATTAGCAAGATCTATACATATAAATAAATTTCATTAAGCAATTTTAGAGCAACGACATCTATTGGCCTTCAAGTCGAATTACATATGGAAGCATTTTTTTGTTGATATAAATAATTTAAATTTGATTATGTCATTGTGGGACAATGTTTCCTATTTGCTAACTAGATGGTGTTGGCGTATAAATTTTAATGATTCTGAATCGCGCTATTATTTCGTACACGAAATGTCAAAACTGAGGTTACCTGCTTTGCTATAAGTCATCGTGTGGTTAGTCAAATTGACCTCTTTAGCTATCATTATATTATTATTTAGTTTCGACTTAAAATACTTAAATGCCTGGATAACGATCTAATTTATCTCAATGCTCAAACGATACTCGAAGGAAAAGGTTAGCTCGATGTCTAGAAACCGCCGTTGAGCATGAAGCTAGGTTGGCTAATGGCTACTCTTTAAGAACACATTGCGGAAGCTCAGTCGATCGAATATCTTGAAGAGCAGGATACTCAGTTAAGGAGAGATCACTCTCAGCCTGCTATTTCACGGTCGTTGGAGACTGATGAGCAGCTTGAAGAGCGTAGTACAGTTGCTCAGCAAAGTTATCAGGACGTACGTGACGATACTTCTGCTCATGTATCGCAAGACCGAGACAGAATGCAGGAGTTGCAAGAGCAACCGTGGCTAAATAAAGAGGGAAGTGGATTCATTTACAATGTTGCGATTAACTACGCCGCACACGGAGATATTAGCAATCTTAGAAGAAGTGTGCGCCCTTTGTCGAACCCCCAAATGGAGAGGGGAGCCCAATGGGATGTGTTGTGTATCTGGTAAGGTACGCTTGGAGTCTATGCAAGACCCACCAGAACTGTTGAAACTCTTACTAAGCGGCGAACATCCGGGTCCAGCCATTTTTTGAAAAACATTCGAGCCTATAATAGCGCCTTCCAGATGACTTCGTTTGGTGCAAATCAAATCGTTGAAACAGGGTTCATGCCGACATTCAAGATCCAGGATCAAGTTTACCATCAAATTGGTTCGCTGCTACCTACAGATATTTCAAAATTTTTGCAAATTTATTTTGTGAGTGATTTTGAAGAACAAGCAAACCTACGAAGTAGATCCATCCCCAATTTAGACGTGCTCAAGAATTCTCCGATGTCCTTCTAAGTCTTGGTGAAGGTACTCTACCAGAAGAGAGAGGAGGACAAGTGGTGCTTTCAATGTCTCTCGGTAGAGTTGTATCTAGCTTAGAAGAACTCATTCGCTGTGTGTACAACGACATCAGTCGTATATCACACCAGCAGAATTCTTGGGTGTGTGAGCGAGCCATTTTGACACCCTAAAATGACCAGGCTGCAGCAATTAACGAATTCTCTCAGAAATTGAGGGAAATGAACTGTCGTCGAGCAAGATGACGCTACACATTATCCTGTAGTATTTTTGAACTCTCTGTCAGTGAGTGGTTTTCAAGCGCATACTGTCAAGCTGAAGGTCAGTGTCCCGATTATGCTTCTTCGGAACCTATCTCCTCCGAAGTTGTATAACGGGACCCGTCTTAAAGTCATCTCGCTCCACAAACACACAATTGAGGCGGAAATTCTTACGGGTTCTGGCGTCGGCGATGCAGTATTTATATCACTCATTCCTCTCATACCATGAGGTATGTTCCTGAACTTTCCGTTCCAGTTCAAGCGCGTACAGTTCCCTGTAAGTGTTTGCTTCGCGATGACTATCAATAAGTCGCTGGGGCAGACACTGGGGACAGCGGGTGTCGACCTCAGTACGGGCTGCTTCTCACACGGGCACCGGTACGTCGCTTGCTTCCGCGTCACCGGTCCGGACTCTCTTTATATTTTGGCTGCGGAGAGCGAAACCATTATTGTGGTTCATTGAGAAGCTCTATAAGCATCTTCTAATCTTATATTTGTCTTAATTTGATTATTTTCTACATCTGCTTTAGTCACAACTTTTGCCGTAATTCAGAAAAATCACCTTAAAGTCATTTATTCGAAGCGGGTCTAAATTAGCACTTTTTGCATTTCAATTTTATAAAAACACAGTCTTATTCTGTTACTCTGTTTAGTGTAGATATGAAAGGTAAGGAAGAAAACCAGTAAATTAATGTTAGTTTAAAAGATACAATTGTTGGTATATTATTATGGTGTAGTACATAGCATTCACGCAGACGACGTCGCGGGCAATAGCTAGTAATGTTATAAAAGTTGTTAAATTAAATTTAAAATAATTATGTGTTACCTACACGGTAACAAGACCTTACGACGTTGTGGACTTTGCCTGATTCGACCGAGGAGAACTAAGCCCAGCATTGGACGGTACTATACTCTTACTGCAGAGGTCTGTGAGCGGCGGAAACCGCTTTACGTATCATATAGAGAGATGAGGACCAAAGCAAATGTGGAATTTGAAAGTGGATGAATGTAATAGGAGAGGAAGGCCTATGAAGAGATGGTTGGATTTTGTCAAAGAAGATCTGGAAATTTGCGGCGTGATAGAGGACTTATGCCAGATTAGGAATGAATGGAAAGATAAAACATATTGCACCGACCTCAATTGAATGGGATAAGGTTTAGCCAAACAAGACGTACTGGTAAACATGCACTTTTTTGTCCAGTTTTCGTATATTTTTTTTTTTATAAAGCAATTTGTAACTTATGGTCTCAATAAGAAATTAAGAGATTCTTGTAGCGGTCCTCCGGTCACCGAAGGGGAGTATATGGCGACCAATAATAACGCGCGAGATCCTGCATCGCGGTTACGACATTTCCAGAAATCTTCGCATATATACGACATCTGAAATCTACTACAGTGGGCTTCGGCCTGACCGGGCATACACTACCTCGCCCGGAGATCTCCCTTTGGCCATAAGTCCACTGTAGATACCCACAATTCTTTTGGTTATATTTTTTGGAATGTTATTAAGAAAACTGTTCAAGTTTTTTATTGTCTTAGCACGAGGACGAGAGGAAGACCTACCTGATTTTTTTATACTTAGTGATACAACAAAACCGTAACTAATATGACACTCTTTTTCTTAAACCTCGTTTGAAGTTTTCATAAATATACCTAGCCCAATGGCGATACGTGAGCGACAATCGCGAACACGTCCTGTCACCCCTACCAGCCTCGTGCCGCGTTCTGTCCCGGCCGGGGATCGGACGTCGAGCGTGAGCGGCGGGAGGTTTTAGTGCGGTTCAACCCCCACATACCCCACTCGCGGGGCGAGTGGAAGTACGGCGATTTCCTCCCGTCCAAAAAAAAGCCCAATTCAAACCCCAAACTTTTCAGACCCAATTCTTTAAAATCACCCTAAACCTACATAAACATGACCAAATCGAAACAGTACCCAGTTTCGTTTTCAATATAAACGAGGGCGAATCCAAATTTATTTTTGAAACTTTGTAAAACAAAGATAAATTCGAATCGGGCAAGAAGATTAATGTGCGAAGTTTCGATGGAGTGGGATGTGATGAGTGCGAGTGTCGAATTCTATGGAATGAGATTAGTTTGGGAGTAAATTTATATCTGAAATCGTTTTGATTGAGCTATGGTTGATAAACTTTGTTTAGTCATAGATGTGGATGGTAGGACAGTGTTTGATGCGAAGTATCAAGAAGATTGAGGAGTAGTAGGTGGTGGGTGGCAGTGGCGTGCAGTCCATAGAAGAAAATTTTAATAAGCGTTGCATACCCTTACCTATAAAAATATTTTTTTAAATATCATTCCTATTGCGTGTATTGAGTGTCTAGTCGTGGTGGCCGAGTGGTCGAAGCGCGTCCTTCCGAACGGGAGGTCGCGGGTTCAAATACGACCGGCTTGTACCTCTAAATCTAAATGTGAAAAAGATTTATGTGCAATTTTTCACAACACCACTGGCTAAAAACGGTGAAGGAAAACATCGTGAGGAAACCTGCATATCGGAAAAGTGTTCTAAAAAGCCTTTGAAGATATGTGAAGTCCCCAATCCGCATTGGGCAAGCGTGGTGGACTATGCCTAACCCCTCTTCGGAGGAGACCTGAGCCCAACAGTGGGCAGTATTGGGTTGTTACAGTACAGTACAGTACAGTATTGAGTGTAAAAGTGTTATAAAATTGATTGTAAGATATAAATTTGTTAAAGATTAGGTTTTATTCATATTTCTGTATACCCTGACCAAAATATGTATGCAGCCCAGCACGGTCTTGTCAGCACTAGTAACCACTTACGATAAAGTTGCCCAAGGTAATAAAAACATACTTTAAAG
This sequence comes from Trilocha varians, assembly GCA_030269945.2. Taxonomy (NCBI): domain Eukaryota; kingdom Metazoa; phylum Arthropoda; class Insecta; order Lepidoptera; family Bombycidae; genus Trilocha; species Trilocha varians. The sequence continues at coordinate 13,345,450 of AP028277.1, forward strand.
AACCCTTTAATTGAAAGATTACTTTTGGCTCGCGCAACTTCGTTTGCGTCACAAAAGTTTTTTTTTCTAACCATTTAGCCTTTCCCGGACTTTCAGGAATATTTCGAGACAGCACTAAAATTATTCAAATCGGTTTAGCCGTTCTTAACTTTTAGCGCGATTAACGTATAACAATTCATTTTAATGCAAGAGAAGATAAAACGATTGTCTACTTTGTGTATAAAAATTTGACTACGTCTAACTAAATTATACTTAAAACGATGAAATTTTATAGAATTTTTAACATCTTAAAGTTTTTAAAATAGATGTTAAAATGGATTTTTTTATTAAATTTGAATATCTGAAATCTAAAGGATAACTTCGTTTAGTTCGTGATATTTATTTATAACGAAAACTAATCTAATAATACTGTGAACTAGGAATAATAAGTTCACTTGGATATGGCATTCTAAAACTAGACAAATTTCATTGACGATGTGCATAATAAGTATTATTATATACAAATTATTATTCCTATAAAATTTCAGCTGAATCGAAACCTAATCAGAAACTTACTCAAATATAACTCGCAAGATTCCACCCGAACTTACATAGTCACATAGATACAGTGCAAAAACATGAAATAATGACGAAAACCGTTTTTTTTAGTCTTAAAATATTCCAATCTTTATCCTTGAAAATGTTATTCATAAATGCCAATTATTTTCAGAGATAAATACTACTAAATTGGTATTAGTCCTAGCAAAGTACACTGTATGTTCAATATTCAAATGGCTCTCCTGTAAAATTGCGTTTTATCACTTATATCTAGTATACGTAGGATCCTTCGAAATATTCCCAATACCACATCCATCTGAAAAATCGCTCGACACCAATAGTCGCTTTCGCAAATTCAGCGGTGCTATGTCCCAAAGGATTTCATTTAGCAAATTATAGCAGCTTCAGTAGATTCAGCGGCTTTATGCTCCGATAATGTCGTTTCTCAATCATGTGTGTAATTTGTCTGTTGATGGCTTTGTATGTTATAATCTGACGATAAACATATCATGATATTACAAGCTTTATATAAGCCCAAAGAATTGCATCTTTAAAGTGGCAATGGGCAGGACACATTGTGCGAAGAACGGATGGCCGATGGGGCCGAAAAGTTCTGGAGTGGCGGCCACGGACCGGTAGGCGCAATGTTGGTGACCCCTCACAAGATGGACCGACGATCTGGTCAGGATCGCGAGACGATGCAAATGACGCAGGACGGGTCGATGTGGCGAGGTTTGGGGGAGGCCTATGTCCTGCAGTGGACGTCTATAGGCTGATGATGATGATGATGATAATGACAAGCTTTATATTAACTTGCACTGGAACTATGTAGGTAAGTTCGTGTAGAATCTTCCGAATTAAATTTGACAAACTTCCCGGTTTACGATTGAGCTGACATTTTGCTCGGAGATGTATATCACGTGACTAAGCAATAATATTATGACTAAATATCGCTGAACTGATGATGGATTTGGAAGGTGGTCATAGGATGTACTAAACAAGATAGACCCGTCGTGTTTAGGTTCGTTTTACTTTTGTTAGCTAGGACTCTACTGTTACAAGATATCTAGGATGATATAAATTTTACATACATATCGAAAAATTGACAATATATTCGTCAACAATAATGTAGAGTTTGTGATAAGTAAAATACAGATAAACTTATGAAATTTCCAACCGACTTCAAAGTCCATCCAAATTGTACCAGAACAATAGCTTTAGTCTTTGAATCATTCTCAAAAACTCAACTTTCAAGGTCGGTAACACAATTCTTGCTCCTCATTAAAATGCTTTGAAATTTCTTTCTTTGAACATCTCAAAATCCGCGATAAAACCATAGAATTATTACTGGAATCAACATCAAGAACAAAGTGAAGTTTCAAAGAACTTGTGTGTGATTTGAAAAATAGCGTGTATTGTTTTTTCTTCTTCTTCTATCATATTATTATTCTGATTAAATTCGTTGCGGTGTTAGACAAGTTAGCTTTCCCTCGGGTTTTTGGGCGTCACTGCTCAGAGTCATTACGGTGGTCGTCGCTGTGGATCCTGGCTACACAGGAGTTACAGTGGCGGGATCACAAGAAGTCAAATATATTGTGCTAAAGGAACCGAAATACCTAAAGTCAGAATTTTCTATAGCTACGCGCGATCGGCATACTTTGAATTGGCTTCAGTTTGTTGTTCGTGATGGTTAAATAAGCCAATTTAATAAATTATTGTTATTCATCTAAAATTTACCTCCTAAATTTTGATCTCGCGACTATAAGTGCTGCTAATGTATGCCATGTCCACACCTCAATTTGTTTTATTTTTTGAGCTCACAATAAAACAATTTTAAGAAATTAATATAAGGTAGTATGTTTTCATGCATTTTCAACGGATTCTTACCACGATATTTAATTAATTGAGTTGTCTCGATATATCAACGTTGTTGCAAACGTCATGATCACGAGAAGACTGGATACTGCGGGTCGATTTAAGAGCAAACAAATCTGTCTACCCTCTTTCTCGGTCGCTTTTGGGTAGTACCACTGGAACTCGAACTCACATCACGACACACCACACTCACTGTATCTACAAGACTCTCTGATATTAGGTAGTATGTTGTTCATACATTTTATAAAAACAACAAACTCAGGTGCACATTTATAACGCCCTGATTTCCGCTCACAATAAAAACACGGTCCATCTATCAAGGGAAACCCGAAAAACTATACGAAGATGTCTTCTTTCAAGCGCTTCCGTCTCTTTGACATAGATAAATGTAGATCCTCGCAGATTAATAGACATAGGCGATGCTCTGGACGGGATACGAGATAATATCGACCCTTGCTAGTCCCTGTAGAGAACAATGAAATTGCAAGTCCTGACGATTAATGTTATATCTATAGTATTATACCGCGTTTCCATATTGACGCACCAAAGTCCTACACACGTGAAAAACAAATGACGGTGACGACCGAACAACATGTAAATGGTTTTGTATGCATTAGCTGTCATTGAAACTATGTGAGTGAAACTACACCATTTGACAGTTGACTTTCCAGTAGGGGTGTGCGAATATCTTTCGAATCGAATCGAATCGAATATTAATATATCGAATTTCACTACGACGATGCATGAGAAATAGGACAAAAATTTGTATTTTGTAGATAATATCTTTAATGGGTTAGATGTCTACAAAATAGTCGTAGTCGTCGTAGTCAAATTCGATACGATTCGTAATTCGACGAATATTCGAAACTTTTCGAATTATTCGAATATCGAACGAATAATTCGTGAGTTCGAGTTATTCGCACACCCCTACTTTCCAGTTGTCATTTGCGCGCATTGGGAGTTGGTGAACCAATATGAAGACGCATCATTAGTATGTTACTACTACAAGTTAAGTCAAAATAATTGAATCCATTTTTGGTCTTTTTGATACTATTAGGTACTATTACTACTTTTTTACAAAGTTCTCTTCATAAATGGAATCTACATCACCCAATTTACACCACACGAAGCGTTTTTTTTTTTTTTTTTTTTCAGTTGGAGGAAATCACCGGATCCCCGCCCGCCCCGCGGGCGGGGTATGTGGGAGTTGAACCTCACTAAAACCTCCAACCGCTCACACTCAGCGTCCGAACCCCGGCTGAGGCCAGAACCCAGCACGGGGTTTTGTGGGGCGGCGCGACGCGTAACGCTCTCAGCACACTTTTCCGTCACGCCGCCCCCGGACGCCGAACCGGCAGCCGCCGGCGATACGGCTACCGGCTCTCTCGGTCGGCGGGCTATCCGAAGCCCGCCAAGATGGCTGGACTACGTGTCACCCTCCCACGGAATACCCCGCTGGGTCAGAACCAGCGTGGGTCGGGGAGCGCGGTCCGCCATCCTCCGGATGCTCTGACGCAAGGGCGTGCTGAGCGAGACACGACACCTTCTTGGGTCCCCACTCGCACTCACAGGCGTTGGGGACCCGAAACTCTTAAGGGGCCAGATTCCGGGCGAGATCCCGGTTCCGGCCCCTTGCTCGACGGCGGCGGGTTGTTGCGGGGCGGAGAGAAGAATAAATTCTCTCCCTCGCACTCCCCGCCACCCTCTTCTGCGAGATGGTGGACTCGCAGAAGTCGAGCATCGCCTTCCAGGACTCGCCACTCTCGAGCATCGACGCCACGACGCCCGGGAGCGACAAGTCCGGTCCTATTTGTCGGACCAGGACACACCGCTGCTGCTCCCATGCGGGGCAGACAGCGAGCGTATGCTCCGGTGTGTCCTGGTCACATCCTATACAGTGATGGCACCTCGTCGTCGGCTCCACCTGAATGCGGTGCAGATACCGCCCGAAGCACCCGTGCCCGGTCAGCATCTGCACCGCCCAAAAGGTGAGGCGTCCTTCGCCACGACCCACCCAATCCTTTAGGACGGGGCGGATCGCCTCGACGGTCCGCAGACCCCAAGTGGGGATAGCGATGCGTCGCTCCCACGACTCCATTACGGACCGCCGAGAACCACACGAAGCGTAAATTATTCGTTCCTTTAAGCATTCCCCACATTTACCTAATGGAACCATCAAGACAATATAAAAAAATAAAGTCACTAGCAATCTCTAAAGGTATAAAAAGAGGTCCATTCAAAGAATAGGCGTAAAATTTTATTTGCAATTTTCCTTCTCAAACGATAAGGGAGGTACAATGGGCGATTGTTTGAAAGAAAACAGCGCTGTTTTCTCGGCGCTGAAGATAAGGAGAAACAATTAGAAATGTATAAATATTCTTTCGTATTTTAGTAAAGAACCCTTTGATTGATGTTTTGAGAAGTGCTTACTGTTTTAGAAATAATTTATGATTAGAATTAGAATGAAATAGACATTTAATGAAGGTGAACTTGCTTGGTCACTAACAATTCTAATTTACAAGATGTCTTTTGAATGTCGATTGAAATCTAGAAACCAATGAATAATAATTTATTTTAAATATAACTTTTTTCTTTTAAGATCTTCAATATCATGAAGCAGTACAATGCTAGCTAGTTCAAGTAAAACGAGCCCAAACGCGACGGGTCTATCTTGTTTAGTACAAGAGTCCTATGACCTTCGAATTCATCAGATCAGCGCCATTTTGTCAAATGATTGCATTGTCACGCGATAATCTGCGTGCAAAATTTCAGCTCAATCGAAAACCAGGAAGATAGTCAAATTTAGCTCCCAATATTCCTCTCGAACTTACATATATTATAGCTACAATCAGTGCAAGTTAAAAAAAGCTTGTAAAAATATTTCTGTAAAATATCATGATTTTGTACTATGAGTACGATTTAAGAAGGATTAAGTCGAGCTTCTCCAAAGGAAATAAGAACAAGGAAACTAACGTCAGTTGCAGGAATGGAAACATTATTTCTGCTTAGAATGATCCGTGCGTATCGGGGAAATGTCGAGAGATTTGAGACGATTTAATATAGCGCGTTTAATATCCGTATTGAGACTTGGAAATAAGAAATTTAAGTAAATGGTAAAATCTGTAGTCATCATTATCATCAGCCCGTAGACGTTCAATGCTGGATATGGGCCTGCCCCAAACTTGTCCACAACGACCTTTCCTGCGCTGTCTGCTTCATATTAAAATATTTACAACGTACGTCACACAACAATATACTTATGTTGCGTACTACAATATTTTTACAAAAATAAAGACGGATGACTTTCACTTTTCAAGAATAAAACTAAAACGACTATACAGATATTTTCCAATTTCTTCGACGCCTATATTTTGAAGTATCTAAAAAATGTATCATCGTCATCGGTACATCTCAACACGACGTTGATTGAACTTAAAAAATAATGGGGTCCAAAATCGACATCACCTGGAACTTGAATCATTTGAATCGGTAACCCAAACTAAAGTTTTGCGTTAACTTAAAAAACACAGTCAACTTGTTGTCGGTAAAAAATATAACCGAAACATCATAATAATATTATAAGGGCAAAAGTTTGTAAGTATGGATGTATGAATGTATGTTTGTTACTTTTTTACGTAAAAACTACTGAATGGATTTGAATGAAACTTTACCACACTATAGCTTATACATCAGAATAACACATAGGCTACAATTTTTGATAATACGGGACGAACCTGAAGTCCACGCGAACGAAGTCGCGGGCAAAAGCTAGTACTATTATAAAGGCGAAAGTTTGTAAGTATGGATGTTTGTTACTATTTCACGTAAAAAATACTAAATGGATTTGAATGAAACTTTACCACACTATAGTTTATACATCAGAATAACACAAAGGCTACAATTTTTGATAATACGGGACGAACCTGAAGTCCACGCGAACGAAGTCGCGGGCAAAAGCTAGTACAATAATATTAACATTGTGCGGCTTTAGAGTTAAAATATTACAATTACACTACAATATTGTAAACAAGAAAAGTAAAGTAATTATACTGGTTTTATTAATGGTGCTTTTAATTGGACAGAATGTCGAGTTTGGTATTTTATCCTTCTGTTTACAAAGGGTGAAATGTTTTTCTTCATCCCTTTTGTCTCACACAGAATAGAACAGAAGGTAATTTACATACAAATAGTGTTTAAAACGCTCATCCACTGTGGTTGTCAAATTGTCACTTATAGATGGCGCTACTAGACAAACGCCAGTTTTGGTTGGTTTCCAATTGAGTAGAGAAACAGGTACATTATAGAAAAAAGGTGACGATCCCTTACAAAGTAGACGGTCGTGAAAATGGCTATGGACTCCAGCATTCCGAGAGCAATCACGAACAAAACTGGGTGAGGCTGATGAATCTTGGTAACCACGAGTTCCGCAACCCTCAGTCACGAGTGGAACAACGAAGTGGAAGGTCACGAGCGATGGTAACCGCTTACCATCAAGTGGGCCGTAAGTTCGTTCATCTATACTGCAAAAAAATATCGGGTTGGTAGTATGTGACAAAAATAGCGCACTACGAAACCAAATAATAATTCTCTTTCTAAATTTCCGTGTGCATTTATTTCGCCAGTGTATTGTACATGGATTTTACTTCTGTATCATTATTATTCTGTGTCATTATTGTGGAAAAGGTGTTCCCAGAACGTGATGTTTGTTTATGTACTTTATTTTGGGTTTGTGTAGGACATAGTGGTTCCGAGGATTGTTTTAGTAGTTGCCGGTACGAAATTTGTCTTCCAAATTTACGTTAGGCTTTAGTGTTTTTAAAACTGTTTTCCTTCTATTCATCGTCATTGACAATATTTGACTACAATGTCTCTGTGGTTGGCAACCGGCAACATGCTGAGTTTCGGCCGTTTGGTGTGTGAATTTTTTTGTTAATTTTTCAATGTGTCTGTATGTTTTTTTTCGGGTATTGGCCACCTCTTACTCCCACCACTGTAACTCCTGTGTAGCCAGGATCCACAGTGGCGACCATCGTAATGACTCTGAGCAGTGAAGCCCAGGAAAACCCGAGGGAAAGCTAATTTGTTTTGGACCCCGCAACGAATTTGATCAGAAGATGATAGAAGAAGTAGGAAAACATGAGTTTCGACTTCCCTTCTCGCAAAAGCGGGAGACAATAAAATAAGATTGAAAAAACATTATTGTCTGTATGTTTATTACATATGTCTTTATTACACACAAATAAACTTATGTCTATGTCTATGTCTATTTGTTTTCATTGTGCGAGATAACAAACCATCTGATGTGGTCATCGTTGATAGACATCTAGGTCGCTACCTATTACCCAAACATTTTCTTTATTCTAAAGTTATACCTTCCTTTTAAGTAATTGTCAGAAATTTCGTAACGAGAAAAAAACTTAATACCCCACACTCCGCTTTGTTACTTTGTTTATCTCAAGAACTACTGATACGATTAAAAAAAAATTCATCGTCAAAACATCCAGACTACTCAAATAATTGAATTTCGTGGTCAAACCTCGTTAATTATCAATGAAACTGATATACTCGTACCATAAAGGTACAATATTACATTCTTCAGGCAAAGTAATGCCCTAAAAACCTTATCTAGGTTTTGTGTATTCGCCTATTGCTATTTATTAGGCAGCCTATCTAGTATTTAAAGTGCCCATAAACGAGGCCTTTGTTTGCGAAACCAACATTTAGACATAGAAAAGTTATAAAAAGAAGACAAGTTTATGCATAATGAAATGGACCAAATGAAAATGAAATTATCTTGGATAATATGTCATTAAAGAATAGTGATAGTGTATGGGTTCATAGCGGGCGATTATTTAAATTTTACACAAAAATCACAGTCAACGTCAATAATAACCTACCGTAACTACTATACTTACCATTCTTACCATACTTACCATACTTACCATACTTACCATACTTACCATACTTACCATACTTACCATACTTACCATACTTACCATATTTACCATACTTACCATACTTAACATACTTACCCTACTTACCATACTTACCTAACATCACCTTATCACGACTACCACACCTACCATTCGGCACCCACCTTAGTTCTCTCCAGTTCTCTCTTAGTACACCACTTGGTTGAATGATAGAGAATGCCTTAGGCATTAAGAGTGCGATCCATTGCACCATTTTGTGCATGACATTGAATTAAAATAAATTAATAATCAAAATGAATGTAAAAATTATAAAACTAAAAAGTACACCAAAAATCATGAAAATTGTAAATGTTTTTCATATTCCTATATTCCGTAACAATGATAGCTGATGAATCATCAGCTATCAGTGATGATATTTGAATTTGTTACATTTTTTATCGTCAAATGTTTAAACAAAAAAACTTGAGAGGTGTCAAGGGACACCCGGATGGAACGAAGTTCCTTTCGATTAATTACTGAGGGAATTGTAATAAAATTTTATTTTTTAATACTTTGATACAGCGCCATCTAGCATTAATCATAAAAAACAGAATAAGGACTTGTTTTATAAAATATTTTGATCACAGCGCCATCTAGCATTAATCATAAAAAACAAAATAAGGAATTGTTTTAAAATCACAGCACCATCTAGCGAGAATCTAGTGACAACTTTTTCATAAGAATTTCCGTCTAGCCCCCTTTCGATAATGCGCGATAAGGAACTTCGTTCCAAAAAACTAATAAAAATATCTTGACTTCTGTAACCTTTCTATAACACGGGTCTGCAAATAGACTTTATAACGACTAACTAAGGTCTACATTAGCTCTGTTCGATTAAAATATTCCGAGCATAACGCTTTATTTGCTTCTCAAATGTTTCTTTTAAATTTGAGTAAATGTTTACTTAGGATTTGTTGAGTTATTCTTAAGAGCTTGTTTAGACAATATTCTGTAGTGTTAGTTTTACTAATAAAGTGCACCCACAAACAATTTAAATAAATAAATAATAATTGAATTGGAAATGTATTTTAGTCGAATACGTTTTGAATTCGGAATAATATTTGCGAGCGGCCATCTTTAATTTGTTCCCGCCAAAATTCAAAATTTTTGCATAAATATTAAAATATTTACATAATCTAAGTAGTTTGTTAATAATTTTTGATTGCTTTAAATTTTAAAAGTTTTATATTAACTTGCACTGGATGTAACTATGTAAGTTCAGGTGGAATCTTGCGACTTAAATTTGTCAATTTTCCCGTGACAATGCAATAATATAACAAAATGGCGCTGATCTGATGCTACACAAGATAGACCTATCGTGTTTGGGCTCGTTTTACTTGTATTAGCTAGCAGTCTACTGTTATATGATATCCAAAATCCTAAAAGCTTGTATTTAAATATTACTTTGTAGCACGTATTGTTCATCTTTTGAGTTTTCTTTTCTCCTAAATATAGTGCTTATAATATGTACTAAAAGTAATTTTAATTTCTAAACATTATAATTTACAAACTAAATGACCCACAAACGTAACCTCAATCTTCAATAACAATTGTTCCCATCACAATAAGACATCGAACATCAAAAGGCGTCCGGTTCAAAACTGCGTCAAGTTTTCTCGAGGACGTCGATTTGAAATCAGTACGATTAATAGGTGCTTCAGAGCCGGATCTTGACGCCTTATCCGAAGCGCTTTTAGTGATCGGATGGTACAAATCATAGAAGACACCAGAAGAATAGAATTCAAAAAAAACTTGAGAGGTGTCAAGGGACACCCGGATGGAACGAAGTTCCTTTCGATTAATTAGTGAGGGAAGAGGGAAACTAATTATTATAACTTAAATAAAATATTTTGATCACAGCGCCATCTAGCATTAATCATATAAAACAAAATAAGGAATTGTTTTAAAAGATTTTAATCACAGCGCCATCTAGCGATAATCATCTAAAACAAAAAAGTGTCGTGCCAACTTTTTCTGAAGAATTTCTGTCTAGCCCCCTTTCGATAACGCGCGATAAGGAACTTCGTTCCAATATCTCTCTTTTACCATATGATAATAGAATCTTCGAAATCGGTTCATCTAGAAAAGAAACACACGCAAACACGCACAGCAAATCCTGAAATCTTAAATTATCATTTTTAAACACAGATCGATCTCAAAAAATAGATATGGGTCCCTGTGATCGCGCTGTGGCGCTGTGATCAAAATCTTTTAAAACACGTTCCTTTTAAATTATAAGATATCTTTTAATCGAAAGGAACTTCGTTCTATTCGGGTGTCCCATGACACCTCTCAAGTTTTTTTTAACAATACAAGTATCATTTCAATGAGGAAAATTTTATTTCTGTCCAATATGACGCATATGTATTAACTTGTCCACTAGTCAATTATGAAACATTAAAACTGTGTCCAACACAATAATCCATAACTCTTATAACTTACCCCTTAATTCAAACCGGCTCCATCAACGATAATTGGGCCAACCCCTTCGTAACCATCGAAAAAAAGCCTTGTCAAAAGTTTGCACCCCGCTCTAATTGGCTCTAGAGTTGAAGGTTGTAAACAATGGTTGAAAATAATAAAATTGTAGTGAAATAACCTCTTTTCTCTCGTTAAACATTGATGAGTTAATTTATTAACTGAATGGTGCTATTTGGTTGTGTTTTCTCGTTTTAAGGAGCTATGAAACTTAAGAGAGTCACTTCTGTATGCCAGTAGATCTGTTTTGGCTTTCAAACGCAAGCTAAGTTTTTTGAATCATAATATTAATAAGTTTCTTTAAACACTCGCGGTTATCTACCTCACTTACACTATTTCTAAACGGGTTCTTACCACGATTATTTTTAATTGATTGGTCCCGATCCCGGTCCCGGGTAGGTCATTTAAGAGCAGACAAATCTGTCTACCTTCTTTCTCGTTCGTTTGCCGGTACCGCAGTTCCTCAGTCTTCCCGTGATCATGGCGCTTGAAACAGTGCTGAAATATCCGGACCACTCAATTAAAAATAATCGTGGTAACAACCCGTTTAGTAATAGTGTAAATAATAATAATATGTGTGTACATTTCATCAGCTCCACACTGCTGTTTATGTCCCCTTGACAATTGCATAATCTAATCCTAATTGGTGTGGAATATTTTTATAACATGAAAAGAGGAAACTGTAAGCATCCATGAGGGAATTCTGCTAAAATCAAGCGTTTGTTCTAACTTCAGAAGTTTAATGAAAATGAACACAACAATTTTATGAACAACCCTAAAATAACATAAAAATGTATCATATAATATCGAAATGAACAAAACATATGATCCACTTCACTAATACACGGGCAGTTTTCATCACGAAATGCGGACCACCTGTTGCTATATCTTGACATGATTGATAGTGTGGACAAAATACTGGTCTTGGATGGCGGACAAATACTGCACGATTTACGGGCATCGACAAGCTTTGTTGTAAATCCTGGGCTGTGTTGGCTGTAACAATAGTTGGCGAATAGTTTGTCAAATGTTTGGAGCGTTTGTTGTATATTGGTCTATTCCAATTTACAACAAATTCGAGGACGTCTAGGTTGATCGTTGTGGCGATGTAGGAGTGATGATGGTAATATTTTCTTTGAAATGTAGGAATTGTTAAAGAGCTTTATGAATGATAGAGGTAGACGCTTAGTAATATTTCGTCGCCTCAGTGCTTGTTTGGCCAATCTGACATTTTTTACGAAAATTACTTTTTAATGCAGTATTACAAAGAATAAAATTTCCATCCGACTGGTAAAATATCTTTTTAAAATATTCACTTCTAAAACAATAAAAACCTCATTTCATTTTTTTCTCAACACGGCACTTAACGAAAATTCCGCGCTTGTTTGCTGTCTCCTGTAAAATTTGCTCGAGTGCAGATTGGCCAAACAAGCACTGAGGCGACGATTTGTAATTTAAAAAGATTTAACAGTCACCATCCAGCATTTCGAAAGGAACGTAGATAAGAAACCCACGCTCCTAATCCCAGAAAACCGTGTATTCTGGAATTCCTCAAGGAACAATCTCAATTGAATTAAACTCAAACAGCGAAGGCGGTAATGACATGAAGTCTTAGTTGTTCGAAGAACCTATGAGCATGTGTCTTGAAACTTGAAGCGTGGCCAAGTCACTTCGGGACTCGTAATTAGTTCTGCACTAACTTTACTCCTTATCGACGTCAGTTTGGTCAACCATTATGTTGAAATATAATGTAGAATTATGTCAGAAGCAATAGTTGATAATTTTAAAGATTTTCGTTGGATGAAAATACAGTTAAGGTAATAGAAAACAAGAATCTAACAAAATATGAAATGAAAATTAAACATAAAAGAAAACTAACCAATCTAATTTCGCAAAATAAATTCAAAGAGTAACAAGCAAATGTCGAAAGTCAAGCAAGTAATAATAAACAAAATAAGTTAAATAAAAAACTGTTGACACAAGCCCGCGGAGTCGTCTTGTAATAAAAAACAAAAAACATTAATATTTCATTACGTTCTCGAAATTGATGTTGTATAAATAAAATTATGTTTACATGTTACTAGAAAAACAAAATATAGAGGCTTGTTTGTTATGATTATAATATTAAAAGGTATTTTCTTGTTATATTAAGCGTCTTTTAGGAATATTGATCAAAGTGAAATGATGTTCCTTGGGCTTTTTTCGCATCATTCGGCTTTCAAATGAGCTTATACACCTCTTTAGTGTTTCTCAAGCGTTAGGACTTGTCTTACTTATTTATTTATTTTGGGATTGTCTGTGTAACCAGCTTAACACATTCGCTGCGATACGAGGCCTAAATGATCCCACCTGCAACTTCCCTGTGATGAAACGTGTTAAAGGAGGTGAGGTCATACTGCGGGCCGATAACACCTCGTGCCGAAACGAGCGTGTTAAGTATCAACATATATTTTTACATTCTATACAAGGTCATGTTAAATAACACAAAATAGAAAGAATGAAAGAAAGATTCATACAAATCGTCCAGCCGAACCAAACTATAAGCACTTCTAACACCAAGAAATTCTCAATGGTTTCCAACGAACCTAGGAGTGTCAGTTGGTTAGCCAACTTCCAATGCTCGCAAATGACAACTGGTAGACTGTTTCATATAGTTCACTAACGCATACAAAACCCCCGTAACATGTTGGTTGGCCGTCACTGTTGTTGGTTTTTTACGTGTGTTGGACGTTCACGATCCAATATATAGGTAAAGGCAATATTATGTATGTAAAAAATAATAAAGGTCAGGCTAATGGTACCTATTAACAAACATCTCGTAACCCACCCTTGGTAATGATAGTCATCATGGTAACAGTGATCAGTAATCATTATCATCACGAAACCCCCAGACCTCGCCACAACGACCAGTCCTGCATCTGCATCCAGTGACTTCCTGCGATCCTGACCAGGTCATCGGTCCATCTTGTGGGAGGTCCGCTTACGCTACTCCTAGTCGCCACTCTACAACTTTTCAGCTCCATCGGCCACCAGTTCTTCGCAAAGTGTGTCTTGCCCATTGCCACTTCAAAGACACAATTCTTTAGGCCACGTAGTCGTCTGATATTTATCCACCAGGTTCCTAAAATCTTAATAACACCACCAATCATCTTCATAGAACGTCTAATAAAATCTAGAAGACGAAAACGCTACTAAAACACAAAATTGACAAACAAAACAAAATCCTATCGCATAAAACTAGCCTTGATTTCTCGCCTTAATTCACTCCCAAACCAGCTAAATAAGACATTTAGACGTGTTATTTCTAGGGAATTACCGAAGCACTTAGGTATAGAATAACGTACATTATATGTTGAATAATGGTCGCGTAATATCTTTACAATTGTGGGAATGGAATCACGAAATTCAGATGTGGCATTATTAAATTTACAATTTACAAAGCCTTTATTGCTACTTATAATATTAATACATTTTAAACTTAAAAACTATCTTGTTTCATATTAGTAGCGTGTCTCGTGACACGTAGGCCTCTTCCAATTCATTCCAATCTTTTCGATTTCTTGCTATTCTTGTCCAGATTGCTCCGCCGATCTTGGTAAAATCATCGTCCCATCTTTTTAGTTGCCTTCCTCTCTTTCATTTTCCATCGCGCGGCTGCCATTCCATTACAGTTTTTGTCCATTTCTCCTTTGTATCTCTCATGATGTGACCAGCCCAACGCCATTTCAATTGTTTTGTTTTTGTTAGTGCATCTTCAAGTTTTGTCTTGTGCCTAATATCTAGAGCCCTTTTTTTGTCTTTTAGCGTGATGCCCAACATGCTCCTTTCCATTGCTCTTTGACATGATCTTATTTTTAGAAGAATATTATATTATATATTAAATTTAAGGTATGGTAAAGCATTCTAAAGTGGGACAAGGTTATAGTAAACAGCAAGTGATAGCACGGTCTCTATTTTACAAGCTTTATATTAATTTGCACTGAATGTAACTATGTAAGTCTTTTCATACACAAAACCGATTCAGATAGATTGAATTAAATGCCTTTATTTCCTTCCTTTCGATTAAAAGATATCTTATTATTTTTTTTCCTATTTTTTTTACACGCGATAAGGAACGTGTTTTAAAAGATTTTGATCACAGCGCCACCTAGCGATAATCATCTAAAACAAATAAGGAACGTGTTTTAAAAGATTTTGATCACAGCGCCATCTAGCGATAATCATTTAAAACAAAAAAAGTGTCGTGACAACTTTTTGTAAGAATTTTTTGCGTCTAGCCCCCTTTCACAATGCGCGATAACAAACTTCGTTCCAATAACTATGTACTTTGGTTGTATACTGACAGGTCGTTCGCCCCACTTCAGCTGGAACAAAGTTACAGATCCACCCTGTATATCGAACTATGAAGAACCCTCCAACTCATAGCCACAAAGTATCAATATAAGAAATTAAATCTAAATACATTACTCCGAGTACATTATACATATTGACATCGAACTCTGTATACCAAAGACATGTACAAATACATTCCAATAATATTAAAAGGTTTGCCTTCCATATTCTATCGACATGACTTATGGGAAACTGTTCTGTTTCTTTTCAAAGGTTGATTCAAGTTTGTTGGAACGAAGTTCCTTATCGCGCGTTATCGAAAGGGGGCTAGACGGAAGTTCTTATGAAAAAGTTGTCACGACACTTTTTTTTGTTTTAGATGATTATCGCTGGATGGCGCTGTGATCAAAATCTTTTAAAACAATTCCTTATTTTGTTTTATATGATTAATGCTAGATGGCGCTGTGATCAAACAATTATATAAAATTTTATTACAATTCCCTCACTAATTAATCGAAAGGAACTTCGTTCCATCCGGGTGTCCCTTGACATCTCTCAAGTTTTTTCTTAATACATATTAGAATATTATAAAGTGTTTTTAAGTAACTGTAGTTTTGTTGTAGTTGTGTTCCCTCAATCAAAAAAATAAATAATAAGGAGCGGTTAAAATGGAACCAAAATGCCCGTAGCCTCCCCCTTACTGATAATGTAATTAATTTTAAATATTTTAATTTGAAAAACCTATTATGTTCTTATTCGTTATTTTTTTGTTGTTGTAATTTTGTTTTGTGTATCTACAGAGATCAATTGTACTGTGTCTTTTGTTTTTTTATTTTATTCTATCGTCATTTTTTTTATAGGCTATATTTTATCCCTCTGTAACACAGACGAAATTGCACGGTTCATCTAGTATTAGTATAGATATACCACATCCATTTCTTCAGCATTAACACCACCTTCATTAGCAAACGTCCTTATCAAGGTTTCGATGTAATTTTAGTTATTTATTACGCCTGCCCTGTCGCCGATTCAGCTACGATAATGTCACCTACAGTTATTTACGGTTCCCCTTAAATTAGCGTGTTACGACCTTCAGCGATATTCATTTGATCTTTATCGGCGTTTCGTTAAGTTTTGTCCTAATGGTGTATGTATGGGATGTTGTTATGTTATATAATTATGGGCTGTGATGTTTAGTTGGCTTTTGTATTTACAAGCTTCATATTAACTTGCACTGTATGTAACGACCTATGTAAGTTCCGGTGGAATCTTACGAGTTAAATTTGACAGACTTATGACAGAATAGTATAGATAGATAATATATCGTATAGTAATAGTACAGTATATAGTCTATTTACGGGATAAGGTTGCGTTAAAATTGGTAGTTTTAAGCTACACCTAACGGTGGATACGTCCCACTTGACAGTGAGCGGTCACTTATAAACTTTTGAACGTAGGTACACCATTTACCGTCTACTCAAATATCGTTTGAAAAAAGATATACCTACTACATCAAAGCCTAAGAGCTATAACTTGATATAAACTAAAATCTAAATAGTCCAACTAAGTCTGCACAAGTGAGCGACGGGAAAGAGTGCCGATCGCGTAACGCGTCGCGCCGTCCCTCCATACCCAGTGCTGGGTTCTGGCCTCAGCCGGGGTTAGCACATACCCGGATCTGGTGATTTCCTCCAACTGAAAAAAAAAAAGTTTGCACAAGTGTTCTTCACTTACACCATTTCGAAAACCATTTATTCCACAGACATCAAGATTCTACTAAACATACAAGCCTAAACCCTAAAACCCTATTGAGGATGTTCTAACACTCGAGAAACATTACCGATTCGAGGAACGGACGATGAAAGGTCAATTTTTACATATCCATCATCCTGTAGTCGTTTTCCTATCTCCAAACTCAATTTCTTGCAATTTTATTAAAAAACGATTTACTTGGGCACCCGAAAATGTTGCGATTAAGAATGAAACTAATAAAGCAATTTATATGATAATTTTTCTTTTTAGAATGACATTTTTGGTGCTTCAGATGAGCGTTTTAATTTTCTATTTTCATTGTAAAGTAATGAAATTGGAATATAAATGCGTTTTACCAGATTTCAAGATATTTAATCTAGTTATTAAACTCGTCGTTGTCGTTGTTAAATTATAATATTCTCTGAATCATTTCACGCTCATTTCATTTCGTTTAGAAATTGTAAATCTAGATTATTGGATAAAATCTAGTAGTCGTCGGTTAATATCCAACGATTCCAACAATGGGTCCAGCTGAAAATCAGCGCTGCAGTTTTATGTAGCTGCAGCATTTAACTGAGCTGGTCGCCTATTCAGCTCTGATCTTGCACACACTTAATCCATCTGTTTTAGTTTAATTTATTATTATTATTGTTTTGCTTTGTTTTTTCTTTTTATTTCGTTTAGCATATAGTTTTAATTTTTACTTTTTTATTTTTAAGTATAGCACTTGATGTTATATTCTGTTCAGTGTGTAAGCTATTAAGTGCTCAATAAATGTATTTTCTTTCTTTTCTTTCTTTCTTAATATTACATTGCAAAAACCTGCATTTCGGCTAAAAAATTTAAAACTTTCGAACAAATTCTTAGGTATCCAATGTGCACTAGGTAAAGGCACAATGTCATATTTAAAATTCAATTCAATTCTGCAAAAGTTGATTCAAATTATAAAATTTCAGCAGAAGTTGGAAAAACAAGTTTTAAATAGCCTTCAAGGTAAAGCTCATGGTTGAAGGTTACCTTTTTCATTCTAAGTTGATATGACTGACATGACTTCTCGATATTTCGAGAAGTCATTCAACCCAGTTCTGCAAATTCAGTCCCACTCTGTATATAATATGAAACATCTTCTACAGGACTAATGATAAAAGTAAAAGAAGAGCCAATAGAAAAATCCGATTTGGCCAATTTTGCCCAATTTTGCCAATCATAAAAGATATTAATATGCAATCAAGATCTCAATTGGATTATAACACTATCTAAGTTTTCAGATATAAATCCCATCGTATAAAAAGATTGTCTAGACTATATCGCAGACGATCACGTAAAAGATGAAACGTGACTGTCGTAGCTACGATTTAACTTACATTAATATAATATAAGATTACTGAAAGCAATTTACAAGCTTTTGTTGATCGTAAGAATAGATTTATTGTAATGTTTTTGAGAATCACGATTAAGGTTATTTTAAATTTGGATTTTTATAATTCGAAACGTGTTTTTTTTTGTTTTTTAAAGTGTAATTCATTGTCAGATAAACGATGATGGATTTAATGGTTTATTAAGCAGTAGTACTATTTTAGCTATACACCAATACAAAAGCAATCGCGTTCCTTCACAATTGCATATACTACTTTAGTACAAAATAAAGCCCCTTGCAAAGAGGAGGGTTTAAAAGTCAAGTATTTGTCACTGAGTCGGTATCAACATTGCCCCCGTGCAGAGTCGGAGGCCTTACTAGAAGAGATATTTAATAATGAGCATGTACTAGTTACGTACATAATAATCTATGTGATTTCATAGAAAATAAGTATTGTTTAATGTGTCTTGTTAAGGTGTTGGGGAGCCGTTATCTATCTCCCACAATACTCTTATACCTAAAAAAAACTTGAGAGGTGTCATGGGACACCCGAATAGAACGAAGTTCCTTTCGATTAAAACATATCTTATATTTTTTTTTTCCTAACGTAACGCACGATAAAAAACGTGTTTTAAAAGATTTTGATTACAGCCCCATTTAGTGATAATCATCTAAAACAAAAAAAGTGTCGTGACAACTAAGAAAGTGTCTTAACAACTTTTCGTAAGAATTTTTTCCGTCTAGCCCCCTTTCACAACGCGCGATAAGGAACTTCGTTTCAAAAATCTAAATATATAGTCTTTAAAATAATTCACACTCAATAATTTACATTTCAACCTAAATAGAAACATAAGTGTCTCCAAAACGCTAAGAAACTGGGAGAATCACCCATCAACTGATTTGGTTAACTTATCCAAAGTTTCGCGATCACAATCAGAAACAACAGTTGTTAATTAAATTTTCATACAAAAACAAAACAAAGAGACAAAACTTGAAAACTTTGAAACACAGAATTGATGCAGAAGTCTATTAAACCTTCTCTAATGTATAAGTTTTTTTACTTTAAGACAATTAGTGTTGTGTCCTAATATTTTCTTACAAAGGAAGATTAAACAGACACTTATCTAAATCCAACACTAAACCATAAACAAGAATATAAATAAAACGGCTAATTTCAATGTCAATTATTCGTAGGACAACATTTTTATGTCTCTTTTCTACTCGTGTACTTTTCATCTCTCTGACTGGCGTCATCTATACTTATTATATCAATGGCACTAATAGCAAGATATAGAAAAAAAAATGCTTTTATTATTATTTCAAATATTCAAATAAAATTTTTAAAAGTTTACTCCAATCTTTTAACCTTTCACATTTTAAAAATCGAGGTTTTCAAATCGACTGTATTTTTTTTTATTTGTAGCTTAAGCTTGTAATTTGAAGTTAACTTCTAAAAATATTCTGTGCTCAAATGCCCAATTTGTGGAATCATCTACATTCTGAGATATCTCGCGATCGTTGCCGAAACAATTTTGAAGATTTTGAATTTATAATCGACCACGGGACTTGAATTTTAAATTAAGGAAACGAAGACACACAAGTAATTTAAAGTGATACTGGGAATCCGAGGGCCGATGAGGCTTCTTACAAACTTTGCGTAATAGGTTTTGAAATGTTAAAGGTGAAGGACGGTATTAGACAAAATGAGGATAAAAGCATAAAAAACAATTGAAAAAGCTTTTAATTTGAGGAATTCTTATAGTGATTTATTTATCATCATCATCATCATCAGCCGATAGACGTCTACTGTTGGACATAGGCCTCCCCCAAACCTCGCAACATCGACCGGTCCTGCGCCATCTGCATCTGGATGCAGATTTATTCATGGTTTAGTATAATTGGATCTTCATTATCAGTATGTAGACGTCTATTCCTAAAATCCTCCATACCACGTGAAATCGACCGGTCCGACACTGTCAAGTAACTTCCCAGGTCGTCGGTCCATCCTGTGGGACCGACGACTTAATCTAATCTAGTTGCGTTTAATAATATTTTATCAAACCTTAGTCATATTATTATAGTTCAAGATGTCAATGAGTTACAAACAAAAGGTTGCGTTGCCAGCAACTAGATTACATAAAATAAGTAATTCTTTCCAGGGTTTGTCTGTAAAGCTTTATAATAAAATCTCAGTAGCCGTTCAAACATTGCCTATAAATAGGTTTAAGAGAGTTATCAAAGAACGCCTATGCAGTAAAGCATAATATTATAAACTTAATGATTATATAAATGACTGCACAAAATGGGAATGAGGTGCACGTCCCAGGCCATTTTAATTGATACATTTGTTAACTGGTGGTAGAACTTTTGATTTTATTTTTGACATTCGAAATGTATGTGTGTCCACATCTAATTTGAAATAAATGATTTGACTTTGAAAAAAAAGTCTCTGTTGCCTAAAATACAAGACTATTTTGCTTGTGAACATGAAAAACGTTTTTAGGTATATAAATTAAAGTTGTTAACTTTAATTTGATTGACCTAAAAATATCAAACGTTTATTAGTAACATTACTCACATATTTCCAATAAGATCATACCATCTCCCAAGGAAAACTCTTCAGTCTTGTTTGAAGAAGAACAAATCATCAAGTTTGGGAAACACCGAACAGGGAACCTCATTGCAATTTTCGTAACTTTTTAAGTAAAAGGGCGTAGGGTCAGAATGATTTATTTCGATGACGACTAAACGCTGACGCATTGTGTCGTCGCTGGCAAATGATTCGCTTTTGTTTTCTTCCCCAAACTTCTAAATGATCCAAAGTTGGGGATGAATTGCAAAAGCAGGCATACGATACCTGATGGTGGTAAGTAGTTATACAGGGTGATTTCTTAGAGAGGATACATATTGAAGGTCATGGTAGCTGATGGTTATATACGACCAGTAAAAACATTATTACCAAAGAATATGGCTTAATGCCTTAGTAATCGCAACTTAAAAATATCTAAAATTCTTGCAAAATGATGGTTTTTCGACAGCTGATGGGTGTGGCGGAGGTGTGGGGTGCGCGAGATCACTAGAGGTCATTAGTCAACACTCTTTAAGCCGAAATTGTTTATGTTTGAGGTAGTTTTGCCGAATTTAGATTTAAAAAAAAAAAATTGGTCCTTTATTTATTTTTTTTTAATATTCCGTTTTAGAACAGAGTACTCATCACCCTACTGCAATATATACCTTCTTTAAAAAATCACCCTGTATAGTTCAAAAGTATCACGAAGAATCTAATGAAGTCTATATTATAAATTCAGGTGAAAAATTATGTTGTATCCTCGGGTTCTTAGGCTTCAGAGGATCACTATTGATTCTGGACACATACATGTTTCACTGATGGACGTACTTTAGATAGTCTTTACTACCTAAATATGATGCAATTTAAAGCCACGAATTTTCAGATAGCTTTGAAGATAATCTACTTGATGATCACTATTGTAGAACTAAGCCACTTTATTATTTATTATGTAAGAAGCTGCTAGAGAGGTAGTCTCTATCCGACTTAATTTTGTAAAATGAATCAATGAAATAGGTGCAAGTGTCCCCATTTATAAATGTAATTTCTGTACAGTAAATATTCTGTTAATCAACTAAAACCGGCAAAGACATGAGTCTTACAACAGATAGATACTATAACCTCAGAGAGTATACATTAAAGGCACAAATCCTAGAGCTGGAGATAGATGACTCAATTATCATGCACGCCGGATTCCCCATCACTTTTAATGGAACTATAAAACTAGTAGTACTACTATTCAAGACAATAATTATGGAGAAAGTGTCTGAATGCATTCTGATCCTGCAATCAGCATTTTAGTGAAACCTTAAAAGTTAATCTATAGTAATAAAACTAAATGTCTTTCGAAATGCTGTCTGCACGCAAGAGAGAAAATTAGCTCTGAGGAAAGTAAAAATTCCTGTTTTTGTAATAATTTTAATTTTATTTAAATATTTCTTATTCTAAATGGTGCAATTGTGTATTTAATTCTAATATGGTAAACAAAGATAACGTTAGATGCTTACCCTTTTGATCATGGATCAGCCCTATTAGGTCCATATTAGGTAAACTGTGATGATGGTTTAGAACACTAAAAGTAGTTGAAAATGATTTAAATGAATAGTTCCTGAAGCTATTAGATAAAGCTACTGTATATTTCATTCATTCATTCAAAAAAAATACCTCCAAGGCATGCAAAACACGGTAAGAAATGATCACATATTTATCCAGAAATAATAAGCTCTCTAATGAAATCACCAATAAAACAATCGAATTCTTAGTATACGATGCCTAATTCCAGGAAAGAGTATAAATTATACCGACCCCAGTATTGAAATTACAAAACAATATGTACGATATTACACGCCCGAATTCCCGAAACCTGTCCCCGTTCAATTTCCGTCATCCAAACGTCTGATAAAATGAAAACATGCTACCCCCAATCTGGCAGCCGAGACATACATTTTATTTTTTCCGAGCAATAAGAAAGTACTCATTCCGTATTCCATTCAGTACGGGAGATGTAAAATCTTCTACTTCATTTGCCCGACGTAGAATGTCGGCATTAAGACGTTCAAGAATCAATTTGGCAGGGGCTGTGTTCCCTCCAATAAACCATTTTATATCTGCTTCTCCAAACGCCTTATGACTATCGTTATAAGGTTTAGTTTGGTGTGTCAAGCGTTTGGTGGTGTAAGTTAAACAAATGCAAAACAGTAGCAATGAGTGAGTTCTTTACTTACAATACGGGAACATTTTACATGTGTGTGAGTATCGAGGTTGTAAGTCATTTGTGCACTAATTGCTGTCGGGACGGAGTTCTTGCGGGCTAATGGCTCGTTCTTGGAACGCGATAAGGCATTGTTTGTTTGCATTACTTCTTTTGGGGTAAACATAATTACTTCAATATCTCAATTAAACTTTCGAGGAAGTACTTAGAGGGTGAAGAGGGAAGGTTGATACGAAATTACTGGTACATTAGGGTGATAAGGAAGTGTTTAAAAATGGCGATTACTGTTCGTGCAATATTTTGTGGTAATAAGATTCTTATCATCTCTAGTATTTTTTTTATGATCTTGATAAGCTGTTTTTTGGTATGGATTATTTATGGATGGCATTTACGTTTTCGATGCTTAGATTGTCTGTTTAAAAGACGACGATGGAAAAAATGCGTGTTAATTTGACTTTTCTTAAATTAAAAATTAATATACCTAAATTAAGCATATACACACAGTAGTTTAATATTATTAGAGCTAGGTTGCTCCTAAATCATAACTATGTAAATAGAATTCTGCATCCTTATCCGTGATATACGATTAGAAAGGACGATCAGCAAATTATCTACAAAATAATGAAATAAAACAAAACTAACGAACTATTCTTGTCCAATTTTTTACAATTTAATGCAAAGTCAAAATGGTGTTATTGAATTGAAATTTTATTTTTCAATATCCTTAAAATTTTAAAATATTATGTTTATCTTTATAAGTTATAAACAAATAATAAACTGTTGTCGTTAAATTACTCACTTCTCATGTGATGCAAAAAAATATCAGATCAGGTCAGCCACTATGAATTGCTTAGAATGCTTTTTGGTTTAACAAGCGCCTCAGCCGTATTTTCGACACGTATTACGACTGTGGTTGTAGCAGCTGTCACAACCGAGTAGAGAAGCCATGAGCTGCATTATACATCGTCTCATAGAACACACGAGATATGAGCCTCCTCGTTGAGTATGTAAATATTAATGTATTGTTTACATGTGATTGTAATGGCACGTTGATTTTACGTGTCGTGTATGTTTATTTTAGTAAAATATGGATGCGATTTGGTGTGACATAAAGCTTTTTTTACAATTTGGCAAAAAAAAATCAGTATTTCTATTTGATATGACACTGAAATGGTAAGTATGGTAAAGAATGAACACAAACGGAGATTGAGTTAGTAAAAAACATAAAAAATATATTTTTTTGCAATGGTTAGTACAATCAGTATATCATGCAAAACACCAATAGTCACTTTGATTGCAGGCCAGTTAAAATCTAAAATAAATATTAAAACCATATTTTAAATAATATTGTATCTAAACGATTTATGAAGGTCTTACTAATGGTAAAATTATTTTATCAATATTATAAATTTGCAGAAAATGCCTGTAGCACGATACAACCTTCCCTTGTTTAATTAAACTTCAAAAATTTGGTTTTGGAGAAAATTCTTGTTAGAATCTAAAATATAGGTTAACAACTTAAGGACCGCATATTGTTATAGATTTTATTATGTACCCGTATTTTAAAAGTTAAGATATATTACTAAGATGCGTAAAATAGAAAACATTGCGAGGATATTTACTTTTTCACGAATCATTTAAAAACATAAAAATTGCACTCTTTACTCTCTGTATATTATTTATCTGAGTATAGGACAAGGACCGAATACTACTCTGAAATTCTTTTTTAAATTTTCCATCATAAACCTACCGTGCCAAACCATAATATCGTCAAAAATATTTCCTAAATATTATGAACATTCCTAAAGAAATCGGAACAGCAATAACTGCACCATAATTTCCAATATATGCGGCCCTCCCATCCAAAAAGTTTGCAACCCTTCAAAATATAACAATTCTATCCAAGTACATCAAGAACCTTAATTAGTGTCTGAAGAGTCTGGTGTTTCGTTGCGTTAAGTCGTTTATTCCACAAGTATTTAGGAGATTAGTAAACTTCGTGGGGCTCTGTTTATTCAAGAAATGGAGACGTTTGACTGTTTTCTCCCGAATAATAGTTTATTCTGGAATAAGTTGAGCTCCAAGGAATATTAAGGTTGATTTAGAGAACACCAGGGTATGAACAGTTAAGGAAAACATCGTGGGGAAACCTGGATAATGGAGAACTTTTTGCATAAACTTATTCAGACACTCGCTGTTTTCTATAATATTATCATGCATTTGTGTGTGTGTCATGAGTGTGGTGTGTCGTGATGTGAGGTCGAGTTCCAGTGGTACTACCTAAAAGCGAACGAGAAAGAGGGTAGACAGATTTGTTTGCTCTTAAATCGACCCGCAGTATCCAGTCTTCTCGTGATAATGACGTTTGCAACAATGTTGAAATATCGAGACAACTCAATTAAGTTAGATATTCTATTTTGTAATAATAATAATCTAATAGTCTACTACTTTATGATATATATATGTAACTTGAAATAAAAAATGCGATTCTTTCACTTCCCACTTAATTTTTTACTATACTGCAGCCATGTTCATTAATTCTTTTACATATTTAAACTATCATTCATTTGTTTCTATACAGTGTGATTTCTTAGTGAGGGTACATATTGAAGGTCATGGTAGCTGATGGTTATATACGACCAGTAAAAATATTATCACCAAAGAATATGGCTTAATGCCTTAGTAATCGCAACTTAAAAATATCTAAAATTCTTGCAAAATGATTGTTTTTCGACAGCTGATGGGTGTGGCGGAGGTGTGGGGTACGCGAGATCACTAGAGGTCGTTAGCCAACACTCTTTTAGCCGAAATTGTTTATGTTTGAGGTAGTTTTGTCGAATTTAGATTAAGAAAAAATATTTTTTTTTTGTAATTTCACCTATTTTTTGTAATATTCCGTTTTAGACCAGAGTACTCATCACCCTCCTGCAATATGTACCTTCTTTAAAAAATCACCCTGTATAACTGATCAAAAACATTTCCATACAGAGACACAGGCCTTCACCTGCCTTTCGTCAGATCATCGTTCGACTATAAGTAATGTTTCAAACGACTGTTCATTGAGTGATCCACCGAGCTTAGGATATCAAAGGTTTATTTCAAAGAGAACCCGTTCCTTGTGAGTTCACTGGGTTTATGAGGAATGTTTTCAAGCCATTCGTCACAGAACAGTATAGAAGCTTCAAATTCTAAATTTAAATAGTAGCCTGACCATAATTTGCTTGTTCTAGCATGAATTATCTTAAAGGAAGTCATCATAATCATCATCAATCTCAGTCACAAGACGTCCAGTACTGGAAATAGGCTTCACCCAGTGATTTCAAATGAGGGAGTGGCCCACATCAGGCCTCTTCCTGAGTTAAGAAGGTTATATAGATTTCCATCCACTATGTTTTTTTTTTAATTTTCTTGCTATGTAGGCAGACGAGTCAACTGGGCACCTAATCTTAAGTGGTTACCATCGCTCATGGACCTCTGCAATGTCAGAGGAGACTGATGGGTGGTTGAAAGGATTTAGTGCCTGACTGTCAATGAACGTGGATGATGGGGCATAGGCCTTAGCGTGCAAGCGACGCGTCACTCCACTCAATTCTGTACTGGTTTCTGGCCTCAGTCGGGGTTCGTACACTGAGTGTAAGCGGCAAGCGGTTTGAGCGCGGTTCGACTTCCACATACCCCAGCTGCGGGTTAGTTTAGCGATTTGTCAAAACATATACTGTCAAAATTAAAAATTGTAATTACAAAAATAAACTTAGTATTTATATTTGTTTGACTTCTGTTTAGTATTTATTTTGCTTCTGTTCGTCAATGGGACTTAATTGTAGCGTTAATTTTCTGAAGCTTTTCCCGCTTTCAGTGTATATGTTGTGTCTTTCATATATGAAGAAAGACAGTACAGACATATATATGGCTTAGTAAATGTGGAGTAGAATATTTGAACAGAATTTTGTACCTAAAGAGATATTCTTTTCTGATATATTCCACGAGAAAGTTTGAAATCACAGTATTTTGTATGTTTTTCCCGCTTATTTTTTTTTCTGAATGGACCACTAAAATTTTTGCTTAATGACGAACGGATGAAGGTGTTTTAAATATTTTTTTGATATGTAGGATTTGAGATGATTAAAGTTTTCATACTTTGTTCTGAGTTGGTCATCGGTCGAAGTATATCATTGGTAGCGATCCTCAGTGCCCCCTAACATTGCAAAGATCTAGGTAATTAAACTAATTAGAAAGAATTCGTGTAAGACTTTTCAAAACCTTAAAGTTACTAAAGATGTTATGAGCATAAAACATATTTCTAAAAAAATACTTTTTAATAACACAGTTCTATTAATAAATTCATCAAAGGAATCTTTGAGCTAAGTATTTTATTTTTGGCTATAAATAAGCCTGAAGTATACACTTAACGTTTGTAATAGACAACGGGTTTAGATCTATGAAAATTTTTGAAAAAATTATACTGGATGTACCTATGTATGTATGAACCTAACTATGCAAATTCGGCTTGAATCTTGTGAGTTGAATTTGACCACCTTCCCGATATCCCATTGATCTGAAATTGTGTGCGAATGGACAAATAGTAATATGATAATGTATATTGTGAGACGATACAATTATATACCACGGAGCTGATCTGATGAGAGCCTAGAGTCAGAAAAAAGACATAGGAACTACTGTACTAAACAAGATAGACCCGTGTGTATGCGTTTTACTTGTCTTAGCTACCACTCTACTTCTACACTTCTGCTACATACTGCCTGTCTGTCTATTTATTTTAGATAATCTATATAACACTTGTGTCCCAGTAATATATTACACTAACTTTGTCAGATTATGTAAAAACTTTCGTTTTTCAGATCAGAAAACTTTCGTTTCTCCTCACGCAAACGAAGTTGCACGGATTTCCAAGAAATATAATATGAGATTATTGGATTCTTCGCCAATTAAGTATGTTGTTATATTTATATTTAGCCGAGAGGAAATCGAATATAATAGCAGTGTTTCATAATAGTCGCCAATCTTCCAAGAATTTCCTATTACGTTCTTTTGTTTCCTGGTACACATAATATTAATGATATATTTTTCTTATAAAGTAGAGGTAACAGTTTCCGGTCATGGAAATCCTTGGCAACGGTAAGTGCGCCCTATAAGATGAGCCGCTTGCTGGTTTACCTGACAATGCAATTAAAAATTACAGTAATCGCATAATATAGACGTCCACTGCTGGACATAGGCCTCCCCCAAACCTCGCCACATCAACCGGTCCTGCGCCATCTGCATCCAGTGACCTCCCATGATCTTGACCAGGCTTGTCTATAGGCTGATGATGATAATGACATAATATATTTATCGTCCCCAACTTCATAGTCCTCTGCAATATCAAGAGACACTGGGGTCGTTATCTACGTCATACATTTGCCTGACTGACTGCAAGACTTTCTTCAAGCCTCGTTTGTAGAAGGACTAGTTATTTCAAGGTGAGGCAGAGAATCTCAATAGTGCATCTCCATTTTGATATGAGTTGAGCCACGTTTTTCAACTCCGTAACAACCCGATTGTATTAAGGACATGTTTGCCTTAGACGTTCACGCTTTTTGGAACCCTGGGATATCTAATGCAGGGCTTGCTTTGGTATATGACTAGTCGTCGCCTCAGTGCTTGTTTGGCCAATTTGACATTGTTTACGAAAATGACTTTTTAATGCAGTATTATAAAGAATAAAATTTCCATCCGACTGGTAAAATATTTTTTTAAAATATTCAATTCTAAAACAATAAAAATCTCATTTCATTTTTTTTCTCAACACGGCACTTAACGAAAATTCCGTGCTTGTTTGCTGTCTCCTGTAAAATTTGCTCGAGTGTAGATTGGCCAAACAAGCACTGAGGCGACGTAGTGTCTCTTTTTAAACGGACAAGTCGTAGAGACCTCAGTTCGGGAGAGCACATTCCATAGCCGGATGGTTTATCATATCCTCAAAACAAAAACATATTCGGAAATGAATATTAAATACATTAAATTATGCAGGTAACGCCATCGAAAGCCTCCAGGAAAATATGTTAATTTCCTTTTATTCTTCAACAAAATCCTAATATATATTACGTCCGTTATCGATAATTTATTCTTTATTTATGCACATAAATCACGGCGCTACTGGAGCCCGGTACATATTGTTGACGTATATTTCATACTAAATTCACCTTCATTTTTTTAAAGGTCGGATATTGTTTTACTGGATGGGACAAATGTGTTTTCTTAAATGTTTCGAGGTTTTGTGTTTTTATTTCAGGAAGTTGGGTTTACGCTTAGAACTGAACTAGTGGCTATCTACTTGTATACTAATATTATAAAGCTGAAGAGTTTGTTTGTTTATTTGAACGCATTAATCTCAGGAACCACTGGTACGATTTGACAATTTCTGTCAGAGTTGGATAGTTCATTTATCTAATAGGCTATATTATAATTTGTATCCTTCTGCGACGCCGACGAGTTGCGAGGGTCAACTAGTACTCATACATAGTTATAAGAAGTGTGACGTATCACCGCTTTGCTTTAATAATATGACATCTCGAGAACAATTAAGGACTTATCAATGTTAGAAGCAAAAATGCAATATTTACCTGCAATAATTAATTGCACCCCAATGCAACGACATCATAGCGACATTAGATAATTTATTTTAAAGAAATCTTTAAATACAAGCTTTTACAATCTTGAATATAATGTATCAGTAGAGTGCTAGCCAAGACAAGTAAAATTACGCTAAACACGACAGGTCTATCTTATTTAGCACAAGAGTTCATAATATGACCACCTTCCGAATCCATCATCATATCAGCGCCATTTTGTAATATTATTGCATTGTCACGTGATATACATCTGCGGCAAAATGTCAGCTCAATCGGGTACCCGGAAGTTTTTCAAATTTATCTCGAAAGATTCCACTCGAAATTACAAAGTTACATCCAGTACAAGTTAATATAAAGCTTGTAAAAATCTATGTCAACATATTGTACAGTCAATATTAATCTGAAACAATCATAGTTTGGGGAGTTAATATAATATTTATTTACGAATAGTTTTATTCCTCCAATTTACGTCGTTTTCCTTCGCAGTGGCTAGGAAAAACAAAACTTCTTAAATTTTTATATTCTCAAAACTAAAGCAACCTTCAATTTAATTTTCATATTCGCTTCCAGGAACGTAATTCTGTGTTCAATTAGTTTTTAGTGTAATCATAGTTGCCTAGACAGACCGCACCTGGTACGGTTGATTCAATAGTTAGGCACTAACTTTGATTTCCATTAGGCATATGAATGCTCGTCAAAAGCTCAGTAGGTGAACTTTCACATTTCAGCTTTCGTGGAGTTTTGAGTCACGAAAATAAATGGTGTAAAATAGAATGTGTCAATCAAATTTAGCTTTGATGGTAGGTTACCATCATCATCAACCTATACAGGGTGATTTTTTAAAGAAGGTACATATTTTAGGAGGGTGATGAGTTCTCTGTTCTAATACGGAATATTACAAAAAATAGGTAAAAATACATATATATTTTTTTTAAATCTAAATTCGACAAAACTACCTCAAACATAAACAATTTCGGCTAAAAGAGTGTTGACTAACGACCTCTAGTGATCTCGCGCACTCCACACCTCCGCCACACCCATCAGCTGTCGAAAAACCATCATTTTGCAAGAATTTTAGATATTTTTAAGTTGCGATTACTAAGGCATTGAGCCATATTCTTTAGTAATAATATTTTTACTGGTCGTATATAACCATCAGCTACCATGACCTTCAATAAGAAATCACCCTGTATACGTTTCCTGCTGGACATAGACCTTACCTCAACGACAGGTCCTGCGTTATCTGTATCCAGTGACATCCCGCGATCCTGACCAGGTTATCGGTCCAACTTATGGGAGGTTATCTACGCTGCGCCTACCGGGTCGTGGCCGACACTCCAGAACTTTTAGAGTAGGTTTGTAGGGACGCGATTGCATGCTTGCACTTTTGATATATATAAGTGCATTGCGTAGCGCGACTCCCCAGTCGTTCCGTTAAGAGCATAGCGTACACTCGCGTCCACACATTATTGTAATCATATTCATTATTGTATATTGTAAAGAGTGACAATAAATAATGATAACTAGAATCAGTTGTTCATTTTAATTCAATGGTATCTACTAATTAGATACACAAGTAATATATAAAGGGATACTCTTTCCACCATTAAAGAGATACCCTAAAGGTTCTTTATGTGAAATCTGTATCAGAAAAATAATCTAAAAATAATATGAACCACTTTTGATAGTTTCAAACAAAACAAAATATTTTACTTATTCATTAGCTAAAACTTCGCTTTCAGCTACACTATTATATATCTTTAATTATGTGATTCATTTTCGTTATGTGTCTTGAAATTTCGTTATTAATGAGCGTATTATACAGGGTGATTTTTAAGTGAAGGTCATGGTAGCTGATGGTTATATACGACCAGTAAAAATATTATGACCAAAGAATATGGCTCAATGCCTTAGTAGTAATCGCAACTTAAAAATATCTAAAATTCTTGCAAAATGATGGTTTTTTAGACAGCTGATGGGTGTGGCGGAGGTGTGGGGTGCGCGATAATTTTACCTATTTTTTGTAATATTCCGTATTAGAACAGAGTACTCATCACCCTCCTGCAATATGTACCTTCTTTAAAAAATCACCCTGTATTTTGAGCCAATGCTTAGTTAGATTTTTGAATAAAACTTGAGACTTTTGAAAGTATGCTAAATTATCATAAACTTTACCATCCAATGTTTATCGATCCAATCTAAAAGAATGTTAATACCGACCATCAGATAATTTCTCAAGGTTCTAGATAGCAGTTAAGTCAAACAGTTTTTTAGAAACTTTCTTTAGGCATTTTAGGTAACTTTATTCTGGAACTAAAAGGCACTAATAATAAAACTGAAGTAGTGATGAGCAAGCAAGACCAAGACTATACGCAAGACTCAATCAAAATTATTTTTTTCACAGTAATTAAATGAGATAAAATATTTTCAACAGCGTCAACATATGCTTTTCTTGGAACAATATTAGTGGACATGTCGAATTGTTAGTTTTTTACTAGTGATGAGCAAAATTGGTCCTTGTCTTGCAGTCTTGGTCTTGCAAAAACCTTGCGTTTTTGACCAAGACCAAGACTAGGTAAGCAAGACCAAGATCAAGACCAAGACCGAGACAGATTTGAGCAAGACCAAGACCAAGACTGAACAAGCAAAACCTTAACCTTGAGACCAAGAACAAGAGTCTTGGTCTTGGTCTTGCTTTGCTCATCACTAAACTGAAGTTTTACGACACACCCTAAACTTAAGTAAGCGTAGAAACTAAAAACTGATTGCCATATTACGTCAGACTTGGGATTCAATTTGAATCTATGACGTCACATAATGACGTCATTTCATTACAGAAATGCATGTAGGAGGTAATCGAATCTTAGTACGTATCAGTAGCTGCAGCTCGTAGGGTGAATCGCCCAATTATCGACAGGTGTAATTTAGTTATGTTAGCTTCGGCATTCAGGAAATGAGGTAATTTTGTCATTTCTAATCGAGCTATTTGAATGATTGATGATAAATCTTTGATTTTTGGTATGACTTGATAAAAGAGTAGAATATATTTTTACTTAAAAGACTATTTATTATCAAGTAGAAGAACAAAACAAAAATGTTCTAGATGTCTTTGACCTTCTCGTTCGTTCGAAAAGCATTGGATATACCTTTAGGGGCGGCGCGACGGGAAAGAGTGCCTTAGGCGTAACGCGTCGCGCCGTCCCTCATAACCCCACGCTGGGTTTTGGCCTCAGCCGGGGTTCTGACGCTGAGTGTGAGCGGTTGGAGGTTTTAGTGAGGTTCAACTCCCACATACCGGGGGAACCGGTGATTTCCTCCATCTAAAAAAAAAAAAGGATATACCTTTAAAAAATTTGGCTAACGTCACATTTTTGAGAGTTGTAATTTGTTGTTTAGTTGTCATAAGACTACTAACGAATGGAAAATTAAGGTATTAATAATTTGTTTAAAATCCTGCTACAAAAGCAACACAGAAAAAAAAAGTATATATATTCTGTATTTCTTATTATCTAACGGTAAAGTAGGTAAAGTCGATAGTACAAAGTAAATCCATCTTCATGTTTCCGGATCCAGATTCTTAGCACGCAGAATTTAATATACGATCATGAGTTGAAGGTTTTTTATTATTATTTATTATTCAATTTGCGGCCCGCAAAAGGTTACGTTCGTAAATAATATACTGGAATGATTTATGTGGTTGTAAAGGAAAAGTTTTACGATGAAATTTTTCGGTGTACGAAAAAAACTTTTCAATAATAACTACGGCTTTTTCAGATGAATATATTGATTTTATCGTGGGTTGTGACCTTAGGATATTTAGAGAAACTGATAAAGAAGTATATGAATAGAAGAAAATTCTTGGATGCCTATTATACGATGTTACTTGAATACATTTCAAAAATATTTATTACATCTAATACTGACTTAAAGTCTAAAGTCTTGTATGGGTAGGCGGTAGATAACGGCCCCTCTTTGCCCTGGCGTTGCAGAGGTGCATGAGCGACGGTGACCGCTTACCATCAGGTGGGCCGTATGTTCGTTTATCTACCTTGAAATAAAAAAAAAAATAAAAATTCTTACTAGGACAATTAAAACATCATTATACAGGGTGGATCTGTAATTTTGGACAATCTCACGTGCGGTGAATGACCTGTTGAAATAAAATTTACAACCACTTTTATTTTAGGAATTGGATAAAAACTATTTTTTATCATAGTATGGAAGTCCGCGACGATAGTCGTACGTTTTTCATACAATGTCAGAAAAAAAAGTTTAACCGATCGAAAAAATTAACATGGTGCTATGTTGTATTACGACAGGTCACCCCACTTCAGATTGTCCAAAGTTACAGATCCACACTGTATATTGTTAAATTAAAAAAACACACACAGCCATACTAAATGAGTTAAAAACCAAATCAATCCTGTACCAACCCATTACTGCCCACTGTTGGGTTCAGGTCTCCTCAGAAGAGGGATTAGGCATAGTCCACCACGCTTGCCCAGTGCGAATTGGGGACTTCACATATCTTCAAAGGATTTTTAGAACCCTTTTCCGACATGCAGGTTTCCTCACGATGTTTTCCTTCACCGTTATCAACCGTTACCAAATCAATCAAATCTCATTAAAAATTAATTCATTCATTAAAAATCAAAGCCATTACGTCGACTCAATAAATCCATACTCCATCTATATCGTAAATAAAATCGTTCCTAAACTTATAATCATATTCTTCATCAATTAGTAAATTACTCGAGTCGTGCTCAAGTTCCTTTATCTCAGTACTCATTTACAGTCAAGATTACAAGTGGAACCAATTACTGCTTCATACAATAACTCCCAAGTTCCAACGAGATCGTAATGAAAAAACTTCGCCCTACGAGTCGTGTCTTTGAGAGATCTCGCACACTTGGGAATTCAGGGATAAACCTTTTATGTCTGTATTTACTATCAGCATTTGTGTTGAATGTGAAACTCCTAAGATTTCTTGAAATACCTTGTGGGGTAATTCATTGCTATATTCAAATTATTAACCACTTTTATTGCTAACGATCTACTTGATCCGCGTTGACTTCTTTAATATCAGTGCCACCTACGTTAAAGGACTTTAATTAACATTATCTGTAAAGCTGTCAATGTCAATCGCTGCGTTTGGGTTTCATATACAAAGAATCATAGTGTTTGATTTTCAGAAAATATGCAACAATAATTTTGAGCTACTGTCTTTGTATAAATTAAACTTGCCCCTAGATAAATAAGTATTTACAGATTATGAAGCCTTCAACAAGGTCAACAAGCAATGTTATTGCCAATCTTCTTTATGCAACAGTTTTTATACTATTAGAAAAAAAGTGCACTCTGGCAACTTCACTAAAACATTCTTCAATTAAAAATATAACCTCAAAACTAAACAATAATAAATATTATTTAACAATAAACATTTCAAAATGAAATCTTAATAAATTCAATTTCTTTTGCCTATTCATAACAGATGACAAACTTAAACGATTCATTCACTTAAATTGACCAGACTGGAGCAGTTTCAGCCAAATGGCCTGGTTTAATAGCTTTAAGTTTTTTGCACCATTTAAGATGGATTTTATTCTATTTGGTGTTTTATTGGCCTGTCTTAACGCGAAATTGATGTACTTTTCAATTTTGTTTTGATAAAAAATGGCGGTGTATTTTCAATATTGGATACTATTTTTTAGTATTAAGATTGATTTTAGATTTATGGTTTTCGTTTGAAAAATTGAATTGTATCTACGCTTTAGAGCAGACTAGGTATATCGAAAATTTTATTTTTCAAAATGTGCATCATCTAAAATTGGTCTACCAATTGAAGGCTTATGGCCAAAAAATCATTGAGCAGTGGTTTAAAAAACAATTACTACAAAAAAGATCTTTTTACATTCCTACATTTATTCGCCCAACCATATATCTATTTCATCTTGATCTTGGCGAGGAAAATGGAAGAATCCCAATGGGATTTGGGAATCTATTGTTTCGTTGTCGACCTCAGAACTACTTGCTGATAAGTTGCCTGGATTATCTGATAAGTTAATCTTATATGAACGTAAATCTTTAGGAATTCGATTGTCTGGTTAATATTATCGTGATCTTTAATATATGGATTGAGTAACAGGAAACGTGTTGAGGTTAGTTGAACTCATAATATACAGAGATAATATTATTATTATGATAATGATACTAATTTTTTTGATTAATTTGATTGAACTATCTTAGAAAACAACATTGGATTTATAGGGTCCAAATAGGAATAAACTATGAGTATATTTTTTGGTCCTTAGGGTAAATAAGTCCATAGGTGTATTTTATCTTGGCATCAATAGTTTTGAATTTTATTTTTTGTTCAGTTGGAGATATTACCGGTATGTGGGAGTTGAACCGCATTAAAACCTCCAACCGCTCACACTCAGCGTCCGAACCCCGGCTGAACTCAGCACGGGGTTTGGAGGGACGGCGCGACGCGTTACGCGCTCGGCACTCTTTCCCGTCGCGCCGCCCCCAATAGTTTTGGCTTAGGACTGTTTCGTTTTGAAATTGAGCTTTACCAAATGTAGTGTTATCAATCCATAGTGTGGAAGGTATTTAATCTACTACATTCTATTCCAGTCTCTAATCTAATCTCTATCTAATCTAATCTTCTAATACCTTCCTCTAGCATAAAACTTAGTCTATTGCCTACTGGCTATCCAAGCAATACACTTTACGTTTTAAATTCACTCAATATTAATAGGGTCCCATGTAGAAGATGAACATTCAATGAACACTTCACAAATTGTGATCATAATAATACATTTTCACACAAAGCACCAGACAAAAAACTAATTTCAATTCACACAACAGAAAACGACCTTCAAAAAGGTCTTAAAACAGATGTTGTACAAAAATATGTGAAGATAGCCTAGTTCCCTTATATGTAAGTTAACGGGAACATAAGGGTTGATGCGTCCAACCCTTTTGCCCTAATAATGCCGATAGATACCCCCCGTCGACATATTCGAGCCTTCTACCGCGATAAAACGGAACATTTTTCCCTTATTTCTGGGACTTAAAAGAATTTTGCAATATCGGGTACGCATGAAGATATTCGATATTCGAAACTTGCGTATTGGATTTTATTGATATCTTGGTCTATGCATCTCATATAAGTGGCTGAATGGTTTGGCGCCGGAATTCGTTTTGAAGGATAGATTGTGGGACAGATTTTTGTGTGGAAAGAAAGAAAGAAAAACATTTTAAGAGAGACAAAAACAATGCTAACATACAGTGCAGTGTGCCCATAAGACCACAGCTCAGCAAATGCCGCAGATTACTGCAGCGCTGATTTTCAGCTGAAGCCCAATTCCATGTCACGGACGAAGACACGATTACATTATATATAGTTTCAGTAGGCTAGTTCCTAGCGTAAGCTTGATAGTAAATAAATTAAAATTGTGGACAGTAATTCGTGTTGCCTTGTTGATCTAAAAAGTAGATGATTAAGATAGTTAAATTATCATTGTTCTCGTGATAATCAGTATTGATTAAAACCATATTTTATAGTAAGCAGAGTAAATCGTTTTGATCTTCTTTACCACTATCAATAGCCTTTTCACCAAACCTACATTGGACGACTGGTCCTACGTTGTTTTTTACCTTCTTCTCTTGTTTTTTGTGTTCATCTTCTGATAAGTCTACAAAAGTTATATACAATCGTGTATCTTATCAAAATTCCTACAACCAAACACATTTCACTTGGCATATACAACTCTCAAACGAATTACTTTCAATCCTAACAGTCGTTTTCAAAGGTACTCTTTTCAATCGCATTAAAAACGCAAAATGATGTTACAAAATCAAAATCCTTTACAAATACAATCGACCCAGTATCGTAATTGAAACAATTTGAGGCAAATTACTTAACAATACACCCTGATCAAGGTTCAGAACAATAGGTTTGAAGGTGGGAGCTAAAATTATGAGGTTTGTTGTTTTACGAAAATTGTTTCCGATTTTGCGTTCAAAATTCGACGAAACTTCGGAAATCTGAGTTCAACAGAGATTAATGTACGGAGTTTACGCGACGTGGGGTTTGGTATAAATTGTAAGAAATTACGTTTTGAGTATATTGAGGGGAGTAGGAAATTTTTGAATATGGATTTACTACTAACTAAAAAATGTTACTCACCATGAAGACAGGATCAAATTATTGTGTCCTTCTTTAACTATTTCTGGACAATAAGATGGTTGAGACTAATAATGAGCGAATACTACACAATATTTAAGTTGTTTTCTAAAGTAAGAGATATCAATAGAAAAAAATTAAAGGGTGTAAAAATTTAATTTTCTATTATGATAATTTCATGGGAAACATTTTAACACAATGTACCTACGTTAGACATTCATTAAAAAAATATCGATTCAATAATAATCAATAACGATTTTTGTAGAAGGGAAAAATATTTCCTATCAGCGTGAAAGGGTTAAGCAAAGTATAACAAACAAGGTTTTGGAGGCATTTAGGTACTACTCACTACTAAGTATCTATAACCTGCTAGGTAATAAGAAAAGTCTTAAAATTCTTCGAATATACGTCATGTTTCAAGAATGTAGGTAGTAAAATAATATGCTTCTTCTATGACCCTAATTTGTTAGAGATACAGTACTAAGCGTAGTATTTTGAAAACAACTCATTGACAAGAATTTCCCGAGAGACAGGTCTGATCTAGGTCACAGGAATCAGACGAACACAGGCAACGCCAGATTAATCATTGTACCAACCCTTAGGGATCTAAAACTAGATAACTACGAGGTCATAATGGTAACCGAACTTAGATCCTGAAATTCAAAACCATTTGAGAACCAAATAATATAAATTTTATGCTCTTTTCGTCTATTCCCTTCCAAAAGTTTCAATTAAATACCTTGGGGAATTTCGGAGGTCAAAATATATAATTTCTTTCTCGCTAAAGTTTATATTTGAAACACTAATTAATATAGAGGGGTCGACAAGAACATCGGTCTACATTACAAAGATTACAAGGCTCATACTAAATGTATTTTCATTTATAATTTTTAGCTTAATCAACTTTAGTGTGGACCTATTTAATGACTATGCGAAAAAAACTAAAACTAGGGAAGTAGTTTGACCAGATTTGTTATTTTGAAACTTAATTTTAGCCTTAAATTTGCAGAAAGATTTGGTGGTTGAACAACGCTTTCCAGGATTTGTCGTTATTGGCGCCACGACTCCAAGAGTGACAAGTTAGAACAATAGGTGTCTACTCAGGACACAACGCTGCTCTTCTCATGTAGGGCAAGTAGCGAGTATGTTTTTCGGTGTGTCCTGATCACAGTCGACACAATGATGGCATGATCCCTACTAGTCCCTACTAATACTATTATAAATGCGAAAGCTACTCTATCTGTCTGTCTGTCTGTTACGCTTTCCCGCTTAAACCTCTCAAACGATTTTGATAGAATTTGGCACAGACAATCTTTAGACTCTAAGAAAGAACATAGGTTACCTTTCATTGAAAGTGACGCAGACGAAGTTGCGCTGAAGCTGAATAAATAATCACGTCGACCGTTTGGCTCAGGATCAACAAACTATAATTTTATTTTCGCATAAATGTTCTGGAATTGTTTGTTACTTGTGTTATTTCCGCTATCTTTTGAAACCACTTGGAAGTGCGTGTCGTTGAGAGATCGTGTTTGTCACTTGTCTTGCTCCAGTGTTTATTTGAAACCACGTCGTTGAGAGGTCTATGAAATATATGAGGTAATCAGAGTGATTTGTATGAAGCTTTTTGAAAAGATACTTGTTCTATTTTAAATCAGCTTAAATTATTTTTCCTTGTATCAACTAAGTAGATCCTTTATCTCAAACCCATTTTACATAATCTAGTATAGAAACGACAATTAGCCCTTTGGGATGACACCTTTTGAAGTTACATAATTTTATCAATTTTATCAAAGCAATCATCTAAATTTTGATCCTTAGATCTAAACTTGTTATAGAGAAAATCTCCAGAGAAAATTCTTTGGTAATTATTAGTACGGTGTTGGAAAGATAAACCTGAAAATATTTTGTTAAAAAGTAAACGATTCTATACTATGTTGAATATTAGTCCGAATGTGAACATCGATCAGTTACACATTGCCATAATGCCTGAAGCAGATTTTAGTGTGCAAAGGAAATGTTAATTACTTTTGTCGCGATGTATACTTAATTTAAAAACCTAATTGTACAACTCATGATATTCTCAAATCAGTGAAGAAACACCATTATCTAGAAACATAACATTGAAGTCACAAAGTCAAACCCAATCAAAATAACTGTAAGCCCAAATTCCATTAACAGAATTCACCTTAGTTTGCGTCTGAAATCGAGACCCACAAAGACCTGAAAAGAAATCTGGCCTCGTAATATGGGTCAGCGTCTTCCGTGCGTTAACGCCAGAAAAAAACGTCCAGAAAAGAATTATTCGGGGATCTATTGGAGTTTAATAGTAGCGAGTCGTTTTCCCTAATCATCGTTCCGCCATTACGGTAATCGGGTCCGTGATTATCATCCTACGCTTCGTTACTCTCATGACTACGATTAAAAGATGTGCTCAATTTTTATATTTTTTTGTTTATGTTAGCTAAATAATTGTCTATATTAAAATAAGAGAAGTATATTTAAGTTTATTATTGTCTATCAAGTCATTGATAGGGAGATAGACTTTTTTTATTGCTAGATAAACGAACTTACGGCCCACGTGATGGTAAGCGGTTATCGGCGCTCATGAACCACAGCAATGCCTGGACTATGAGGGACCGTTATCTATTACCTGCCCATACAGGTACAGGTACTTTTCTTTGACCTCGTTTAAAGAGGGACATGTCACAGAACTTCCCCGATTGTTCCAAATCTAGATTTAATGGTTTGTACTGCTCAATACAATTATATTTATTACTAACTAACATGCACAACTTCGTCTGTGTCACAGAAATGCTCATGATGCGTTTACATCAAAAAATACATATTATTTTTTTTAATTTTCCTCCGACAAGAAATACGATAAAAAGAATTACTCAGCTGTTCAGGCATGATGCCGTAACTAAGAGAAATGGGAGTTCATTGTCATTTATAAATATCGTGTCACGATGTTTGTCTGCGATGGACTCCTAAACTACTTAACCGATTTTAAATTAAATTGGCACACCGAGTGGTTTGGTCCAACTTGAGAGATAGGAT
This sequence comes from Trilocha varians, assembly GCA_030269945.2. Classification (NCBI taxonomy): domain Eukaryota; kingdom Metazoa; phylum Arthropoda; class Insecta; order Lepidoptera; family Bombycidae; genus Trilocha; species Trilocha varians. The sequence continues at coordinate 13,386,411 of AP028277.1, forward strand.
AGCTTAGATCAAGGTGTTTAGGCTCTAATGAAGCGTCCTGATGAGTACATTGCGTAGAGGATGAATTTCAAGGTCTGATGATGGTCGTGATCGAAGGTGGCCACAGGAAGTCCGTCAATAAGCAAGTTAACCTCAACGTGTTTAGGCTCTAATAAAGCGTTCTGATTAGTACTTTAGATTCCCGGGAACAATTCCTATGCGACGCAGTTGCGCGGAACAGCTAGTTGTATAATAATATTAAGAGATATAGATATATGTCGTTTATTGACAATATATTATAACAACAAGATAATATCGATTGTTTGATGTTGACATCGCGTGAGTTCTCTTACTGTCTCACCGGTTTCTTCACTATCATTGATGTCGATATATTCAATACAATTTATTCAATTTTACAAGATTTATATTAGCCTGCACTGGATGTAACTATGTAATAATCTACCTATGTAAGTACGGGTAGAATCTTGCGAGGTGAATTTGACAACCCGGTTTCCGATTGAGCAGACATTTCGCACGCAGATGTATATCGCGTGACAATGCAATAATATGATACATCTAGTGATGGATTCAGAAGGTGGTCATACGAACTCTTGTACTAAACAAGATAGACCTGTCGTGTTTGAGCTTATTTTACTTATCTTAGTTGGCACTCTACTGATATTCAGGATCTTATAGCTTGTTTTTAAAGTTTTCTTAAAAATACAGGGTGGATCTGTAACTTTGGACAATCTGACGTGGGGTGAATGACCTGTTAAAATAAAACTTAGAACCACTTTTATTTTAGAAATTGGATAAAACATCCAAATCATCACAGTACGGAAGTCCGCAACGATAGTCGTACGTCTCCCATACAATGTCAGAAAAATAAGTTTAACCAATCCAAAAATAAAAAAGGTGCTTTGTTGTATTTTCACAGGTCATTCACCCCACGTCAGATTGTCCAAAGTTACAGATCCACCCTGTATATTATTTGTAACTTTCACCGTATAGTATCGTAATCGAACACGATATATAGAATACGTAAACACGCCGACAATGTCGTTAATAGTTAAACAAGCCAATAGAACGATGTACACGTAATTGTGCGGTTGTAACTCCGTTAAATACAGGTATGGTTCAATTTTAATGTATTCTGGATTAAGTTAAAAATGGGTGAATCTTTTTGGACGATTTTTATTCAAGGTTTTCGATGGGTGTTTATGCTTGTCATACTATTGTCGTGGTTGAGCATATTTTGTTTTTTGGAACGAAGTTCCTTATCGCGCGTTGTGAAAGGGGGCTAGACGGAAAAATTCTACGAAAAGTTGTCACGACACTTTTTTTGTTTTAGATGATTATCGCTAGATGGCGCAGTGATCAAAATCTTTTAAAACACGTTCTTTATCGCGCGTTACGTTAGGAAAAGAAATATAAGATATCTTTTAATCGAAAGGAACTACATTCTATTTGGGTGTCCCTTGACACCTCTCAAGTTTTTTTTATTTCATCGTAGGTGAGCGTAAGGCCCTCCTGATGACAAGTGGTTGCTCATAGACCTCTGCACTGTCAGGAGACACTGCGGGGCCCCTACATACGGTCTACATTTAAGGACTTTCTTCAAACCTAGTTTGCATCATAGGTCCGAGCGTACGGCCTCTCCTGATTGTAAGTGGTTACTGACGCTCATGGACTATTGTAATGTTGAAGTCACGTTGATTTACACATTTTCACTGATGTCTGACTGATGTTTTTACTTTTTTGCAAAAATTTTAAATTATCTTTAAATAATAATTGAACATTATTCTCGTATATTCATATGAGACAGACATAGACATGATTGCTATTACACACACATGGTAACCAATATAGCGAAACAAAAACTTGAGAGGTGTCAAGGGACACCCGGATGGAACGAAGTTCCTTTGGATTAATTAGTAAGGGAATTGTAATAAAATTTTATTTTTTAAGTTATAATAATTAGTTAGTTCAAAACGTCTGTCTTTCTCTCTCTTATAGAAAAGAGAGACAGACGTTTCGTTTCAAAAGATCACAGCGTCATCTAGCATTAATCATATAAAACAAAATAAGGAATTGTTTTATAAAATATTTTGATCACAGCGCCATCTAGCGATAATCATCTAAAACAAAAAAGTGTCGTGACAACTTTTTCATAAGAATTTCTGTCTAGCCTCCTTTCGATAACGCGCGATAAGGAACTTCGTTCCAACAATAAGTAAACATAAATCACTTTAATTACCCAAATTAATAAATTCAGGATTCATTCGAATGAATCGATTGCTAAAATAATATTAATCAACTCGATAAAATATTAATTCGTTTCGAATGGAACTGTATCGAAGTTAATGAATTAGATGTAAATTATTATTGAATGCTTAAATTTCCGGCCAACTTATCACCGAGATAACTCTTACAACTAAGGTTTCTAGGAGACTTCAGCAAGCTTAGAAGACTTAATAATCTTGATATAAGATTATTTCTATATTGAAAAAATTTCAACAAAATTTCAGCTTTTTTCAATCGGGGTGTTTGTTGCAAGTTTCCACCCGAACTTGCATATTTGTGGACATATAAATAGGTGATAAAAAGGTCACTCTTTACAGAGCTTCATGAGCGATGATAACCGCTTACTAAAGGGTGGGTCGTTAGCTGTTTGTATAAATTATTAAGTATTGAATAAAACTAGGAAAAACATAAGTATTATCATTATATTTACCAATCTATCGACATGAATTAATTCAATTCATTCTAAAGAATTGTTCCTCTTCATGACAATAAAGTGGCAATTCAATTCGTGCACTGAAGTTCGTTTCACAGACATCCATTTTGATTCTAGTGCTAGCTTTGCAGCCTTTGAGCCGCCAATCTCTAGAGAGAAGTATTGGATATGTCAATTTTGAAACAAAGCTTGAAATCGGTGGTCTATTCTTGTGCCAATAGAGGTCTTTTATGGAAAGTTGGTTGTGATTTAAAGTACGAAAATTTGTGAATAAATAATAAATAAAATGATGTGTATTAAGTCGTGGTCGCCGAGTGGTTGAAGCGTTTCCTTCCGAACGGGGGGTCGCGGGTTCAAATCCGGCCAACTTGTACCTCTAAATCTAAATGTGAAAAAGATCTATATGCAATTTTTCACAACACCACTGGCTAAAAACGGTGAAGGAAAACATCGTGAGGAAACCTGCATGTCGGAAAAGGATTCTAAAAATCAGATCCAACACTATCATTTGGTATAAACAAGTCTGTTAAGAAGTTAAAGGGGTTAAGTAATACAAATTAACTGCCGCTTGTTATTGTACGAAGCTTGTTAAGTTCCTTAAAAACTTTAGCGAACTTAACAAGTTTCATTTCTTCGTATTTTACGGTGACACATATACAACGTCCAACACTCATAAAAAACAAATGACGGTGACGGCAGAAAAACATGTTTTTATGCATTGGTCATCATTGAAACTGTGTGGCACCGTTTGACAGTTGGCCTACCGGTTGTCATTTGCGTGCATTGGAAATTGGTGATCCAATATGTAAACGTACCATTATTTAGTAAAGCAAATAGGGTAAATAGCCCAACTATCGTACACCACGAAAAGTACCGACAAAAAATCAACAAATACATAAACAAAAATGATTTTCTTTCCGGATATACTCCCAAATCGCAGAGACCGGAACCGGAAAACTAAAATATGAAAGGGGAAAAATAACGAGACAAACAGAGGAGGCCGACAAAGATTTTTTTACACCATTCGTTACAATGCAGGGCACTACACGTTTGTCGAATGCAACCCTTGACCTAGTTCTCCAATCCTCGTTCAGTGTTGCCAGATTACATTAGGAATTTCCCGAAAATTTTCATTTACGTATAGTATAAGCTTTATTTACATTCAGGAAATTCGCCAAACGAAGTTTTTGTTGACTTTGACTTTTTTTTAATCTTAGGCATTTGATTGATGTAGGTGCTGTCTTGACTAGTATAGCTATTCAACTGGAACGCGACCAAAATTGGTTTGTTTATTTACGCCAAGTATGTAGCAGTAGCCAAACGTTAGTAGGTACTTACTTAAAGTTGTTCTCTCATATTTTACGGAGATTTTTTGTTTTTTGAGTTGGAGGAAATCACCGGATGGAGTATGTGGGAGTTGAACCGCACTAAAACCTCCAACCACTCACACTCAGCGTCCGAACCCCGGCTGAGGCTAGAACCCAGCATGGGGTTTGTAGGGACGGTGCGACGCGTTACGCGCTCGGCAGTCTTTCCCGTCGCGCCGTCCCCGGACGCCGAATCAGTAGCCGCCAGCGAATACGGCCACCGGCTATCTCGTTCGGCAGGCTTTCCGATTACGGAGATAACACATTTTTGTCAAAAAAAACGATGTAACCAATGTAAAAAAACCTAAAATAAAAGAATTAAATAAATCTAATTTACAAAATCTATATAAATAAAAATGAATTGTTGTTCGTTAGTCTGATTATAACTCAAGAACGGCTGGGCCGATTGAGCTGATTTTGGTTTTAAAATGTTTGTCGTAGTCCAGGGAAGGTTTAAACTGTGAGAAAATACCCGGGATTTTTTTTTGTGAAGCAGATGAAACTCCGCGGGCCAGCTAGTTTTTAAATGAAAATAATCTTCAACAAGATATAAAAGAAGCTGATACTATAGGAATCTCACTCTCAATTCAAATCACAATCCAAAACAAAAAAAGTTAGGGAAAAAAATCTCAAAATCAGGGATTTTTTCAAACCCAGCAACTATATTTAATACGAAAGCCCTCAAGAATATTGTTTCTGTTCGGTTATTCTTTTATTTGTGAGCAATAGAAAGATTAAGATCACATGTTTTTGTGGTGTTTTTATACAGAACCTTATTTATTAGAGCCAGTAGTTTTGTATTCGATAGAATACATTATGGTAGATTGCGATAGTATTGAAAATATTTTGTAATATTAGAGTTAGGTTTTTCTGCTTGATTTTTCTTATGGTTATATTTTGTTGATTGTAATAGTAATTAAATCTAAAATTAATAATTAAAAGTCTAATTTATTTTTCAGTCGGGTATGTGTTTAAAAATTTAAAATTTACTACTTTCATGCATTTTCAACGGGTTCTTACCACGATATTTAATTAATTGAGTTGTCTCGATATTTTAACGTTGTTGCAAACGTCATGATCACGAGAAGACTGGATACTGCGGGCCAATTAAAGACTCACTGTATCTACAACACTCTGAGAGTCTACAAAAGCGAACGAGAAAGAGGGTAGACAGATTTGTTTGCTCTTAAATTGACCCGCAGTATCTAGTCTTCTCGTGATCATGACGTTTGCAACAACGTTGAAATATCGAGACAACTCAATTAATTAAATATTGTGGTAAGAACCCGTTGATAATACATGAAAGTATTATAGAAAACCGCTAGTGTCTGAATAAGTTTATTAAATTTACTGTTTCTTTTACTAACATGAAACATACAAATATGAACTTATTCAAACATTCGCGGTTCTCTACATTACTTTCATGCGTAATTATTAACGTATTTTTACCGTTTTTTTTTCTACTTGCTTGCTCTTAATTCTTCTCGCAGTATCCAGTCTTCTCGTGATCATGACGTTTACAAAAACGTTGAAATATCGAGACTGCTTAATTAACAAGTTCGCTGCGATACGAGGTGTTATCGGCCCGCACCATGACTAGACGTTAGGGTGATACGCGGTTTATTAGACCCCACCTCTTATATCATGGTTATGTTCTTCGCACCGGAAGTTGCCTTTTTTCCTTACCGCAGGAAAGTTGCAAGGGTCATTTAGGCCTCGTGTAGCAGAGATCGTGTTAAGTGGTAAGAACCTGTTTATTATGCATGACAGTAAAACAAATATAAACTGCTGTAAACTACCTGTGATGTGAGTTTTAGTTCCAGTGGTACACCCCAAAAAAGAACGCGAAAGAGGGTAGATATATTTGTTTGCTCTTCAATCTACCCGCAGTATCAAATTTTCTCGTGATCATGACGTTTACAAAAACGTTGAAATATCGAGACTGCTTAATTAAGTGGTAAGAAGAACTATGCATGAAAGTAATGAAGAAAATCGCGAGTGTTTTAATAAGTTTATACGTATAAAACAATAAAAATCATATCGTTTCTTACAGGTCAGTATATTCTTCCAAGTCGATATTTTTATGTAGTTACAGTAGTGTTTTAGGACAATTCGTAAAATATTGACAACATTATGATCGCTTCCTCTGAATATTGAAATAGTAACATCTTCAACCACTTAGTACAACACAAACTCAATTAGCCGACCGCCCATTACAAATCTACCGTCCCTTCTCAACTTTCATTTGTCTTTGTCAAGAACAATGTAAGGGCACTGCTGATATGTCAACTAGCAACTATAGCTATTTTAGGATGCGATACTGTAATTTAAAAAAAGTACTTTAAATACAAGCTATTCGGTATTCTCAGAGCGCTATGACTTGTCCTTCTTCAAACGAGGCTTGAGGAGGGTCCTTAAAGTTAGGTCGTAGGTAGCGACCCCTCAGTGTCCCTTGACATTGCAGAGGTTCATGAGCGACGGTAACCACTTACTATCAGGTGGGCCGTTGGTTCGGCAATAAAAAAAAAAAAAGCTTTAGAACAGCTGTTAATTGTCCTTGTGTAGTATTTAACTGTTTTTGACACAATCTTTTTTTTCACATTGTTTATGATTTTCACATTTTGATTTTCGCTTTGTGTGTTTAATTAGTTATAAGTAATTTGTTACTCTGTCTCGATCGGTACTATCTTGTAAATCGTAAAGGTCTCCCGCAATACAGGTCTGACTTAGTGCGGGGACCATAGCAATAGTTAAAAAATTGTAACTACTGACTCCTTGATAATATATTTATAGACTAGCTGCTGCCCGCGACGTCATCTGCGTGAATGCTATACAGCACCAAAAATACCTACAATGATACCTTTATGACCTTAATTTACCCATTTCCTCTGTAAAATTTTATATACACAGAAAGTGCAGTAATAGAGAAAAGATTGTAAAATCGGACTTCAAAATTTGTTGACTTTCAGCCTGATTTGAATAAATGACTTTATGGTGACTACTGAATTAAGTCATAAGTCGTGACTGAACCGGATGTTTTATCACGCGATATGAGGATGTTGAACCGCATTAAAACTTCTAAAAATTTACGATCACTCACACATAGCGTCCGAACGCCGACTGAGGCCAGAACCCAACACGGGGATTATGTGGGACGGCGCGACGCGTTATGCACTACAGCATTCTTTCACGCCGCGCCGCCCCCAGAACACTGAACCGGCAGCTGCCGGTGATACGACCACCGGCTCTCTAGATCAGCGGGCTTTCCGTTACCCCTCAAGATGGGATCAAGTAAGAACACCCCGTTGAGTCAGTACCGGGGCTGCGTCGGGGAGCGCGGCCTTCCATCCCCCGGTTGCTCTGACACAATGGGCCCAGCGATACCCAAGAAGAAAGTGCCCCTCTCGCTGAGTAGCGTTCGGGACCCAAAACTCTTAAGAGGACAGATTCCAGGCGAGATCCCGGTTCCCATCCCTGGTCGACGGCGGCGGGTTCCTGTCCTGCGTGGAGATAAGAGCTCTCTTACACACGCCCCATTGCCCTCATCCGCGAGTGCACCGAGGTCGACACCCGCTGCTCTCAGTGTTTGTCCTTGCGGCTTTAGGGTTGTTTAACACGAAGCAAACGCTGGTAAACTGTACGCGCTTATGGTAGGTATGAGAAGTACGCGTTTTAGTAATACTGTCTCGCCGATGCTTCAACCCGTTTTTCTTAAGTTGGAGAATATGTTGGAATTGGAACTAAAATCTCCAAACGCTCACACTCAGCGTCCAAACCTCAGCTGAGGACAGAACCCAGCACAGGCTTATCCGGAGATCCGCGGGGCGACGCGTTACGCATTTCAGCACTTTTTGCCATCGCTAACGCCTCAACCCGTAAGAATTAGCCAACGGTGTGTCTGTTGAGATGACTTTAAGGCAGATCCCGTTACACAACTTCAGAGATACATAGGTTCCAAAGGCGCATTATTGGGACACAGACCTTCAGCTTGATGGTATGCGCTGAAAGTCCACTGACTGCTGACATAGAATTCAGAAATTCCACGGGATTATGTGTGGCGTCAGCTTGCTCTACGACAGTATATTTATAGAGATCATTTGCACGTCATTCGTCTCAATTTCTGAGAAAATGCATTCGTCAATAGTTGCACCCTGATCTTTTTGGGCGTCAAAATGCGCTTTTGCACACCCAAGGATTCTGCTGGTGCGATCTGCTTAGTTTTACTCTTTCTTCACTATTTAGCTCAAAGTTCTTTTTGAGTTCTGTTTGTTATTACAGACAGACAACCTCGAGTAATTTTAAAAGATATGAAGTACTTCAAAACTCGTATAAAACATTTATTTATTTGTCTTGCTAATCTCTGAAACGAATTAACGATACATTTTTTAAGAAGAAAAGGCACACAGCTCCATCTATCCATGACAATTAAAAAACAATTATTGAAGTCGTCAAAAATGTCATAGTCAAATTTAAATTATGGTATAAGAGCTAGCAACGTTTTTGACAGAGTATTTCAGTAAGTCCAAGGCTGAAGGCAAGTAGTTTTTATGTATGCTACATCTCACAGTCCCGGACGTCATACGGGCTGTCTGGCTGCTGGTCGTGGTTGCGTTAATCAGTGCGCGTCTTATTTGTGCAGGTGAAAAATCGATTTACAAATTATTTTAAGACATTTTTACTTTAATTAATTTCATTAACCATATTGCTTCGTAAATTTGTTATTGCGAGATATTTTTATTGTTGTTAAATTGCCTGCCTTGCCTTGCGCTTATTCTATAATATAAAAAAAAACATTTTTTTTCTTCAAAGTATTTCAGTATGTTTGTAATTTTTAAGTGATAGTATTAAAGCACTTTCAAACCTAAAATGAATTTGCCAAGCGACAATTCGGTTGTGAAACTTCAGATAGATATAAAAGTGAAAGAGTATGAGAGATAGCAATATAAAAACTGACCTTACTGAGATGCTTGTTTTCCCGACGTTGCTAGCTCTCGTACCAACAAAAATGCTTCCACGGGAAATTTGACTTGAACGCCGATAGATGTCGGTGCTCTAAAATTGTTTAATGAAATTTATTATATTTATATCCCGTTCCTCGGAGATGATAATACCATAATATATAGCCTATGTGTTGACCCGACCTCTAAGCAATATTCTTGCCAAATATGAAGTAAATCCGTGCAGTAGTTTTCTAGTTTACCCCGGACAAAGCTGAATTTTTTACCAAACTAAATGTATTGATTCTGCATCGCGGTGACTTTATGTGCAACGGTTGCTTGACTTGGAAGAGTGTATTTTGAAGTGTTGACTTTTCTATCATTTTATTATATGTATAGATATAAATACATCCAGTGGAGATCCACGTAGATGAGTGAAGTGATGTGAAATGGAAACAAATTTGTCAACAAATTTGACTTTTTTGCCTTAAAAATCCATTTCAACGAGTCATAACATACTTTTACTTGGAACCGCTGCGATCTTCCACGGTTCACTTCAGAAGATCATTTACCATTCCGATTTGGAATGGATTCCCGTCCGCGGTGTTCCCGGAGCGCTATGATTAAACGTGGCTTAAGAAAAGTCCTGTATCGGTAGGCGATAGATAACAGCCCCTCATTGCCCTGGCATTGCAGAGGTTCATGAGCGACGGTGACCGCTTAGGTGGGCTGTAGGCTCGTTTATCTATCACGCACTAAAAAAAAAAAAAAAGGTTTACTACCCACGCAGTGTTTATTCATGTTCGCTTATGTTTTTTTTTGTAATGTTTTATTATCACGTAACATTTCCATTCATAACAATTGGTGAAATCGTGAGTACCCAAAATATCTCTTATAATGGATCAAATCAACGTTTCTCCGAGCCACCTCTGTGTTACCGGTTTTTTCCGAGTGAAGGTTAATTTTAGAATAGGCTTCTAAAAAATGATTTTGTTTATAAATAGAGATTTCAGTGTGATACGTTCAATCATTGCTTAAAAAAGCAGTTCCTCGAGGCCAGCATGAATCAAAAGCTGCTAGAAGACTTTGTATGAGATGCCAAATTTAGGTGTGTGTTTAATAAAATTATATTCTTCTTCTTTTTTTGGTTTCTTTGAGATAATAAATTTGAGTACGGTATTATGTTCAACATTATGCTGAGTCACGGCTGATTTGTGGTGAAAAGGAATTTAGGTGTAATTGTCTTTTATTTTTCTTTTTATGCCTTGTGTAGGCGACTAAATGTAACAAGGGTACTAGCGACTAAAGCGCCACCTATAAATAGTTTTATTAAAATTGATTAAAACCTCTTTTGTAAAATACTTTTTAAATGTAACATTTATGTTGGCGCGCTTTTTTAAATTTCGAATTCGTGAACATTGTATAATTCAGATTGCGTCATATTTTTTGCTCTAAGTTTTTATTGTTTTTATTACATTTCTTGTTCTGAAGTTTTCTTTTCACTAGCAGCCTTTGATTTCCTACACCTTGTATGTAATAGTCGTGGTGGCTGTGTGGTCGAAGCGCGTCCTTCCGAACGGGGAACGGGAGGTCGCGGGCTCAAATCCAGCCGGCTTGCACCTCTAAATCTAAATGTAAAAAAAGATTTATGTGCAATTTTTCACAACACCACTGGCTAAAAACGGTGAAGGAAAACATCGTGAGGAAACCTGCATGTCGGAAAAGGGTTCTATAAATCCTTTGAAGATATGTGAAGTCCCCAATCCGCACTAGGCAAGCGTGGTGGACTATGCCTAATCCCTCTTCTAAGGAGACCTGAGCCCAACAGTGGGCAGTAATGGTTTGGTACAGGATACAGGATACCTTGTATTTTTCTTTTTATTGCAAATAAAGAATGTCTGTGTCTTGGTGTACTACATTAGTAAACCAATATTCAAATTAATGCTTGATACTTTACTCTCCACAACGGTCGGTATTGTGTGATTTGCATTTCAAATGCATTCAGCTATTTATCATTAAAATGCAATCGCTTCGATATTACTTTCATGCATTTTCAACGGGTTCTTACCACGATATTTATTTAATTGAGTTGTCTCGATATTTCGTCGTTGTTGCAAACGTCATGATCACGAGAAGACTGGATACTGTGGGTCGATTTAAGAGCAAACAAATATGTCTACCCTCTTTCTCGTTCGCTTTTAGGTGGTACCACTGGAACTCGAACTCACATCACGACACACCACATTCACTGTATCTACAAGACTCTCTGAGCATGAACCCTTAGTGACAACTCCCTCGAGACAACTCAATTAATTAAATATCGTGGTAAGAACCCATTCAAAATGCATGAAAGTATTATAGAAACCGCGAGTGTCTGAATAAGCTTCGATATTAGCTGTCGAAATACAAAAAAAACACAACTCTATAAGTGCTCCACTTAGTTTACAATAGCAAAAATTAATCCATGCAAAAGTATCAATCAAAACCCCTACAGTCTGTACCTTATACTAATATATTGAAGGAATCCCGAAAAAAAAATCCACCAGTTGAACTGTTCTTCATAAAATATAACTAAATACTCCCAAACAATTCACATTTAAAAACCTTATATAAATATATAGACAAACTTACACAGACACGTTAAAAAGTTACACTGCCTTTAATAAAGTTACACTCTTCACACCGCTCGTTTTTCGTTGCCGCACCACAGGAAAGTTGCAGGAGGGGTCATTTAGGCCTCGTTTCGTAGCGAACGTGTCAAAATAGCTTCCACTAAGACATCGCCCTACCAAATGTTTTACGTACTGAGTGAATCGATGCGGGTTATGTAATCGCATAGGGCCATAAATTTACCTATAACATAGTTCTAAGACAGTATAAAGTGGAACACATATCGCTGAGTTACTGAAGTAATTGATGATCGTTGTGGATGCCTGTTTTGGTAAACTTATGTGTGATATTGTAGTTTTGTTTCTTTGAAATGTGAAATGGATTTCTGGGTTTTTTGTTTAACTGTGTATGTTTTACTTTTGATCCTTATTAGTTAGTTTATGGATGGATGTTACGCAATACTGGGTGTGATTTTTCGGTTTATGGCATTTTGGCAGTTTCGATTTCCGGGGACGTATGCGGTATGACTATATTTTAAATCTTTTAATATTTTAGAAATAATCAAATGTTTCTTTTCCATATTGTTTCTTATCCATAAGATTGCTATTGCCAATTGTGGTGGCAGAGTGGTTTAAGCGTTTGTCTTCCGCATGGAAGGTTGTCTTTTTTTATTGCAAGACAGATAAACGGCTGTATGTCCAAACCATCGAGCTTGTAGCACAAAATCTTAGTTTTTTTTAATATTTATATCACAAAATTACTGACTAAAACGGTGAAGAAAAACGTCGTGAGAAAATCTACAAATTGGAAAAGGATTCCAAAATCCTTCGACGATATGTGAAGTCCTTAATCCGCATTGGGCGAGCCTGGTAGACTATACCTGATCTCTCTACTGAGGAGACTACCCCGAGAGTGAGCAGCAATAGATTGGTACATTACAGTCGTCCTCCAACATAATAATAAAAAAAATAATTTCTATACTTAACTTCAAGATGCTACTGCAATAATTCAGGACATATTAAATAATATAACCAGTAAATAAAACCTATAGAACCAAAAAACCTTCCATAGCAAAAAAGGTCTATCCAATTCTATAAACATCAGTAAGAATCTCATTCTGGCTGGCTATGCCCAATATTAAAAAAGTATTTGGGTTCCACACAATAACTGTTAATCTTTCTGAGTAATTGTTTATTGTTTTCGGACTCGGTCTGAAAAGGATAAAACTATCTCTATAATTTTAGAAAGAATCTTTAGGCATCGACGTTGTATTGTACAAAGTTATTTGATAACCTGCTTATTGTTAAATCTTGTAATGATGAGGCTTGAGTCCTTAAAAGTAGGTCGTAGGTAGCAGTCTCCTGATATTGCAGAGGTCCATGAGCGACAATAACCACTCTCGCTCAAGTGGCCCGTCAGTTTATCTGCCTACAATATCCGGAACAAACAGAACGATTTGCGAAGTCAATGATTCTAAACAGCACAACAGTCCGGACCAGAACCAACCAGAACGATTCGCGAGAAGTCAATGATTCTAAACAGCAAAAGAACCGTCATTTAGGCAAAATTTAGGAAAGGTCTATATCTAAGAGTGGACGTCTACGAGCTCATATTAATGATACTACATTGACACCTACACTTATTTTATTGTCTCCCGCTTTTGCGAGAAGGGAAGTCGAAACTCATGTTTTCCTACTTCTTCTATCATCTTCTGATTAAATTCGTTGCGGGGTCCAAGACAAGTTAGCTTTCCCTCGGGTTTTCCTGGGCTTCACTGCTCAGAGTCATAACGATGGTCGCCGCTGTGGATCCTGGCTACACAGGAGTTACAGTGGTGGGAGTGAGAGGTGGGCCAATACCCGTTGACACTTACACTTTTAGTCAATTTAGAATCTGGCTTGATACGGTATATACCAAGTAATAATACTAATATAATCTCACAGCTAGACTCGGATCTCTTTCGAAGTGAGAGCAAGCGTAATCTATTCGGTTTTTCTAATGAGGGATGGAAACTTAAATTATATGTGTAATATGTTAGATGTTACTTGGAGTAAATAACACTCAATTTTGATTTATCTAGAACAGAAAAGTTTATTGTTTTTATAAAATTAAAAACACTTAAGATATTGACAATTTAAATATACCAACCTAGAACAGAAAATCGACAATTAAAGGTTTTTACTTCCAATTTTGTATTAGTGGACTGACACTTATACGTGTTCTTAGCTATGTTTGACGAAAATTGGTCCAAGATGGTGTTCTCTCTGATATTTTGCTTGTATCCATTTTAATTACCAAATTAAGGTTTCATAGCAAGGTAGTCGCATTAGAATGACTACTTCTCGCAACAAAGGCAACACAATATATTTAGCAACCAAATCTGATTACTATTATCTGCGTAAATACCAACCAGATATTGCACAAATTCCTCTAAAGCTGTTTACAGCATAACCCTGTTAAAAAATCTTTAAGCACCCAATGGAGTACTTTCGACTTGGCAAATATTGTACGACACACGTCTTTTATAGGCACTTTCTATCCAACTTCTTTTGTATTCAACAACAATGCATGATTTATTACCGGTCGACGTCACACAGCCGTGACCTGTTACGTTGAAAACTTTTACAGAAGTAAACCTCGACTTACCTAAGTATTATCGATTTTCAAGCATTTTTCAAGATTGTTTTATATGTGTCCTTGTTTTGATTTAGATTAATTGGACAGCTTGCGATCATTCTTTTTACAAGCTTTATAATATTAACTTGCACTGCTATATAAAGCTATGTATGTAACTATGTAAGTTCGGGTGGAATCTTGAGAGTTAAACTTGACAAATTTCCCGGTTTCCGATTGAGTTGACATTTTGTACGCAAATGTTAATCGCGTGACAATACAATAATATGACAAAATGGCGCTGATCTGATGATGGATTTGGAAGGTGGTCATAGGAACTTCCGTAGGCACTAAATGAGATAGACCTGTCATGTTTGGGCATTGTACTTGTCTTGGCTTGCACTCTACTGAAACATGATATTCAGTATCGCTAAAAGCCTGTATCTAAAGTTTTCTTTAAGATAAATTATTTTATGTAAATAGTTTTTATTAAAATTAATTAAAATCTCTTTTGTAAAATACTTTTTAAATGTAAGATTTGTGTTGGCGCGCTTTTTTTAAATTTCGAATTAGTGAACATTGACAAATACAGATTTCGTCATTTTCTCAACTTTTTTTTTTTATCGTTTTTAATTGATTGTTTTTATGTTTCTTCTGCACTGGCAACGTTAGATTTCTTACAATTGTATGTCCTCGCTCAGATTTGGATGAATTGAACCGTTTGCAATCTTTTTGTATTTTTATTTTCTGGATGAACCGATTTCAATGTTTTTTCTATGAAATTAGATACATTTAATATGATGCTAATGTTAGGGGACGCAGCGGGGTCGATAATGACAAACTTAACTCTTTAATGGGAAATGTTGTTTTTAAACAACATACTAAACATCACCGATAAAATTAACCTTCTTTTAATTTTTTTATCAATTTTGACAACTAGTTATTTTTTTTTTTTTTTATTGCATGATAGATAAACGAGCCTACGGCCCACCTGATGGTAAGCGGTCACCGTCGCTCATGAACCTCTGCAATGAACGAATTTTGTACTTTTAATAGTAAATTCATATCTAGTTTTTTTTACTCATTTTTCCTAAACAATAATACATGTCCATTACACAAATATATTTTTTAAAACGTGAAACAAAAATTGTCCTTTTAAGGGTTAAGGACTCTTTTTCAGGTCTCTATTCGACAAGGCACACTTTGTATGAAGATTACCTTCTGTGTTTTTCTGTAAGTTTGACGTATTAAAATAGGGCAATAGCTTTCGATAAAGTACGCCAGATAACACATAATATATTCCTCGTTATTATATCCCTTTATTCAATTAAATTTGGGGTGTGGAGTGAAAAATGTGATTGTTATAGCGATATGTTTCTGCAAACCGGAGTTTTTCATAAGCGAAGTAAGGTGCCACAAATTAATTTTATATTATTATGCGGAAATTAAGTTTATGTCATGTAACACTTTGATTGGTACCATTAGTGCTTACACTAGGATCAAATAAAAACTTGAGAGGTGACATGGGGCACCCGAATAGAACGAAGTTCCTTTCGATTAAAAAATATCTTATATATTTTTTTCTTAACGTAACGCGTGATAAGGAACGTGTTTTAAAATATTTTGATCACAGCACCATCTAGCGATAATCATCTAAAACAAAAAAAGTGTCGTGACAACTTTTCGTAAGATTTTTTTCCGTCTAGCCCCCTGTCACAAGGCGCGATAAGGAACTTCGTTCCAAAAAATTGACTTTTTTATTTTTATTTCAATCACGGATCTTATTCATTTCAAAATTGTATTGGAAATGTCTGATACTCGCAACCACATTCGTTTGAAACCAATTTTAATTGGCAAGGATTTGGTAACAAATATTTGTAATGGATTTAAGTATTGGATAACTCTGTGAGGTATTTAAAATAGGTAGATAATAAAAAAGAGATTTAGTACTTTTCGCCAAAATAGATAAACAGTTTGAGCTAATTTCGAAAATCAATCCTATGCCTATCTGATACAGAGTTTTAGTCATATTTTGGAACCCTTTCATGACAACAGAACAGAAAAATTTACAACTTGTATCCTTACCAAATTTCAGTCTAGTGCCAAGTCAAGCTAAACGAAGGTGCCGATCTTTTCAGTTTCATGCCAAGTCACGTGCTATAAACTTGTAGATTGCGCAGGTCGTTCCTGTTTTTACAATATCACACTTTTCAGACCTTGACCTAGCTGAGTCTTTTATGTATTTGTCTGCGACTTTTTTTGGCACTAGAACTAAAGGGCTACAAATGAATGAAATTTACTTTGTTTTCTGACTATTCTAATTAACTTTATTACATAGTGAGATAAGTTTATGGCAATGCAGAGGTCCATGAGCGACGGTAACTGCTTACGATCAGGTGGCCCGCTAGCTCGTCTGCCTACAAGGCGACAAAAAAAAAATCTCTAAGAAACTCAGCTCAGTGGACCTAGATGTGGTTCAGTTAAACACATCTCGTAATTCAACTATATGGATTTGAATTTCATGACTAATGTAATTGAAGTTGTCCAAAGTTATCTGGTAGCTAATTCCACGAAAAATAAATTAATCCAAGACAGCAAATACAATTCGGTATTGAAATTGAATGTACAGCAATCGCAAAAACTTGATGATGACCTAATCTGTTAATCAAAGACAATAAAATGTACACATTAAATATTGCCAGTTATTTGTTTTCAAAACTTGCTATATACAACAAACAACGCAAAACTGATACCCTTCAATATAAAATAAACACAGATCCAGCCTTAACACTCCAAAAACTCCACAAACATCCAATATTGGCGCAACACATTTATACTCTATATGACCAATATCCAGCCAGATTTAGGCCAATATTCGATGCCAAAATAAATAGACTGGCAAATTTAGTATCAAGGACGGGAGTAAAAGCAAAGGGCTGAGCGATTTAACGGATTACACGAGCTTACGTCCAAGGGACCACACACTAAACTTATAATATGGGCGTCGTAGGACATTCGACGGTTATGGGCAATCGTAAAAGGCTGAACGGATCCGCACAACTCCATGGAATGGCATTTTGGGAAAGTTGGAAACGGTATAGGTAAATTGGAGTTGCATTCTACTGATAATGGAGTAGGCCTATAAAAGATCGAGAGATCGAGATCGAGAAGTAGGAGTAAATGAAGAGATAAATCATATCCCATAAACCCTGTAAGGAAGAGCAAAAACAACAAAGATGGACGTGCCAACAAGCTTGTGTTTGAAGTAAGCATGGGGTAGTTAAGGTTTCTAGACTTCAATGCTCAGATTCATTACGATGGTCGCCGCTGGCTACATAGAAGTTATATAGTGATGAAAATGAAAGAATAAATATGAGCGAATACCCGAGCTATCAGACTCTGAAGTGGTTATCGTTTTTCACGACTTCAGGTATTTCAACGGACGTGGACTCCAAATGACAACAAAGTTTAACTAGAAAAGAAAATTGCCAGCTTATTTACACCAAGAAAAAATACAAAATTAGATTTTATTTGGTTCTAATACTAGTCTTAAGCTATAACAGTAGCTACAACGTAAAAATGAAATATAAAACCACCGCAAATTTCAGCCTACTATAAAAGAGTATTTTGTTAAAAGACTTTGAGTAATGTCTACACGTATCAACGACATTTGTTGTGACAAGAAACAAAGTATAGGTAAGGAATGTAAGGCTGTTGAAAAAGATAGGAGTGAAAAGAGGCAATGTAATGTAATGTATTGAAATTTTTTGGTAAAATGTTTCATTTTAATTTGAAATCAGTTACTGAAAATGATTTTAGTAACGCTTTTTTAAGGTTGTGATTTAAAGCTTTTGCTAAAAATGTAAAGATCCTAACTAAAGTTCGGCCGTTCAGAGAATGCGTTCCTGACACCTATCAGTTAGTCACGAAAAATATTGTTTACCAAGTTATTTGACACTCAGTTTGGCACAAAATTATAACATTCATTGATTATTGATATAGTAATGTTGTTTTAATGCTCATCAATTGTTAAAACGGTAAACAAACAGCAAAAATATTTTTATCGTAACTGCAACGCCATTACAAAGTTACGTGTCAGGAATGCATTCTCTGAACGGCCCAATTATACTTCACTAAAATTCACCTTTAATTAAAAGGGAGAAATTCTATTTTCCTCTGATACATATTTACATTATCTTTCAGCTATAATACATGCAAAATACAATAGATAAGCATCGGCAATTTTTTAAGTGATGTACTACACATTTTTTAGCGCTTACATCGGAAATTTGAATCAAAATCTCATTTTGTTACACTGGTCTGGTGTTTTTAATACTTTTTAATATCTCTATGAGTTGGAGTAAATCACCGAATATGTGGTAGTTGAACTGCACTCAGCGTCCGAACCCCGGCTGTGACCAAAATCCAGCACGGGGTTATGAGGGACGGCGCGACGCGGTACGTACTCGGCACTTTTTCCTGCCGCGCCGTCCCCGCCTACGTGACGTTTTTTTTCTTTTTTTTTGCTTAATAGATACACGAGCCTACGGCCCACCTGATGGTAAGCGGTTACCGTCGCTCATGAACCTCTGCAATGCCAGACGAAATTTCACATATAGACATAGACATACTTTATTTGAGGTAAAAATGGTACAAAAGAAAAAAAAAACAATTTACATAATCATACCTATTACATTTTTACCACAAACCAGCCGAGACTCAGCGTACTGCTGAATATCGACATGGATTATAAAATCAATGCCGACATCCAGCGCTGGTTTTCAGTCTCAGCTGGCAGTGACGTATGTATAGCATTATTCCTATTTCAACCCTTACCAAACATGAAACTACGTTCCAAATCACTTAAATTATAGCCATAGAATATTTAGGTTAGTACAGTTTGTTCAAGCAGTCGTGGCTGTTATTTTGATTATCCTAATAATGGTTATTACGGGTATTTCATATTCAAACGCAAAGTCATAAATTTGTCTTTAATTGGTACGCTGTTTGAGTTATTGATTGGTACTTCCGTAATCCACACAAATGAATAGTTTATTTTTATATATGTAAAATTCCGTCATCAGATTCAAAGTAACTGAAAAATAAACTAGGTTTTTTTATCACTTTTTAAAACCATATTACAAGAACTACAAAACTAGCACTATACTATACAAAGAAATAAAAGTTATAATTATTGAAATATATTTTTATTTACTTGACCGACTTCTGTACATTCAACCAAGCCTTATTTTTAATTAATTGGGATTTATCTATTTAACTTAGTAATTTCGAAATTTAAATCGTAAAAAAAACAATGTTCGAAGAATCTTCAAAATTAGTAAACGGGTTCTTACCACGATTATTTTTAACTGATCGGTCCCGATTTTTCAGCACTGTTTCAAGCGGTTGCCGGTACCACTGGAACTCGAAATGAACGAGAAAGAGGGTAGACAGATTTGTCTGCTCTTAAATGATCTACCCGCAGTTCCTCAGTCTTCCCGTGATCATGGCGCTTGCAACAGTGCTAAAATATCGGGACCGCTCAGTTAAAAATAATCGTGGTAAGAACCCGTTTAGTAATAGTGTAAGTGATGTAGATAACCGCGAGTGTTTAAAAAAAATTACTTCAAAATTAGATTCTACATAGATACACTGCTTACCGTTAAGTGGTCAGTCAGTTTACCCTTTTTCTTAAAAAAAAAAAACGAATAATAAGTATTAATTCAAGTTATAACCAAAAAAATCTATCAATTTCCTCGAAATAACAAAAATAAAATATACGAAACTTCTCGAAATACAATAACTATCGGATACATTACCTATTGCTATTGTCCCCAAAATAGACTCAAATATCGACCTCAAAGGAGACCTTCGCGAAATGCCATGAACACCATTAGCGGACAATATGTGAACCGTAAAACTTCGTTTAAGGTTAATAATAACAATACAATAGACTCAAGTAGATTTATGTTTCCTATTCTATCATCTTCTGATTAAATTTGTTGCGGGGATCAAGACAAGTTAGCTTTTCTGTTGGGTTACTAGGTTTCACTGCTGTCAGGATGAGTGCCAAAGACACGGCACCTGGACCGGACGGCATCCATGGCCGGGTCCTGGCCTTGGCCCTCAATGCCCTAAGGGACCGACTCTTGAGGCTTTACGACTCTTGCCTCGAGTCGGGACGGTTTCCCTTGCTGTGGCGAGAGGGTAGACTCGTCCTTCCCAGGAAGGAGGGGCGCCCGGCGGCCGCCGGTTACCGTCCTATCGTGCTGCTGGACGAGGTAGGCAAATTGATGGAACGCATTCTGGCTGCCCGCATCGTCCAGAACCTGGTCGTGCTTGGACTATTGGCATCATAAAAATACAGAGTATTGGTTTTTGCCGATTTTGTTAGCTCGATTTTCAGACAAACAAAGCAATTTACGAAAAATCTGTGATGATGCAGTATTAGTCAACATCAAAAATAAAATGATGTTTCGTTTCAGCAAAACATCCTATCTCTTATGTTTAAGGTACTTCCCGTTCATGTCGCATGGTTTTGGGACACCCTGTATATATACATTTTACGTTGTAGATTTGTATAATAGTAGAGAAACAATGAAAATTTTAGCGATGTAAATAATCATATAATATTACTGAAAACGCTCACTAAATTCTTTGTTTGTGACACAGACAAAATTACGGGGTCAGCTTATACAAAAACTCAGCAGCTTTATATCACTAAACATTAATTAAAATTTATACGTCCAAAATATTAAAAATACCCATCACATACCCCAAGTTTTACGACTCACCCGCCAGTGAATCTCAACTAATATTTTATGAGGGTCACCTGGCCCCTTTGTCCCCGGAAAATTACCGGCATCATTTCAATAACATGTACGTTCCTAGCGTAATTAATGCATAGTTAGAACAGAACTAGTGCTGACATGCTCTGATAATTGGACGAGATAAGAGGGGTCGGGAAACAGTTTGAGAACCATAAATTGGTCTGTTTTGTAAGGTTAAATTTGTGATGGTTTTAACAGTTGATGTAGAGAATACTAATTAACTGACTTGTTGAAAGGAGGATTTTATCAAGTTACTTGTATTTTTAATGTATTCTTGATTTTCTTATGAAAGGTGGTAGTAGGGTCCTAATAAATTGACATATTAAAAAAATACAGGGTGTAAACAGAGCACTCCCGAAAACGAAGACTGGTGGTAGTACTAGTGATACCTGTGATGATAAGCTAGGAAATCGACCCATACACACAATATTTTTTTTACAAAATCTCAATATCCCAGGTATCACTAGTAGTAAGTTTTCAGGAGTGGTCTTCATACACCCTGTATATTGCTTCTTCATGGATCTTCGCGTATGTTTACCTGGGTGACCAATTTCGATCTTTTTTTCTATGAAAACATTTTCCACGTAATTTCGTATAAATTTCCTAAATATTCAAGTCATAGTTTTAATGCCATTTTTATGCTCTTATTGTAAATAATTAGTTACACGATCGAAAGAATTAAACAAAAACAACAACTTCAAGATATTAAAAACGCAATAGACCTAGAAAAAACGCGTTTATTAAACCACTTTAAAGACTAGGCAACAAAATAATAAAAGTGATAGACGCACAATTTCACCACCCACGTTCAACAACTATTCAACAATAAAACTTTGACTTTCATAATAAACTTCTTTACGACACCTAAGAGCACTTAAATCAAATGAAGTCTTCTTCAAGTAATATCCCTTTTTATGGTTTCGTCATAAAAAAACACTCGCGATGAGTTACACAACACATGAGCTGCAATGATTTCTTGTCGTTAACATTGTAAAGTATACTTTATTTAACAGTACATAAATAACAAAATAAAATAAACCGTACTGTTTTATATGCAAAACATCTAAAAATATCATATTTATAAATATCAACCCATTACTACCCACTGCTGGGCTCAGGTCTCCCCCGAAGAGGGGTTAAGCATAGTCCATCACGCTTGCCCAGTGCGGATTAGGGACTTCACATATCTTCCAAGGATTTTTAGAATTCTTCTCCGATATGCAGGTTTCCTCACGATGTTTTCCTTCACCGTTTATAGCCAGTGGTGTTGTCAAAAATTGCACATAAATCTTTTTCACATTTTAGATTTAGAGGTACAAGCCGGCCGGATTTGAACCCACGACCTTCCGTACGGAAGGAAGCGCTTCGACCACTCGGCCACCACGACTTCCACCACGGAAAATTACTTACAGGGAATTAATCAAGAGTAAAGTGTCCGACATGTCAATGTGGTCAGAACACATTTTTGTAGGGCATCACGTTCAACCAAAAAACAAAGAAAATCGACATGTCTCCTGAATTTCTTGCGCTGATTCGCTGGTTCTTCTTAAGACGAAGGCATAACTTTAACGAACTCGTAGTAGATTTATTCTTTGACTTTAAAAAAATATGTGGTGTCCACGTCTATTTTAAAATAAATGATTTGAATTCTGCTTAAAATAATTGCTATATTATTCACCAAATAATGCTTATTTTATATCAAAACTACAGTGAATTCATAAAACAAAATCAAATACTTGTCTACTGTCAGTACAAAAGGATTGCAAAACCCTTGAAAATCTGTATCATTTATCTCTTTGAAGCCAAGCATTTATGCGACAGTTATGAGAAATTAATTAATATTAAAATTAAGCGTTCTCGTTTTGATAAATAGTAGAAAATGAAGAGCCGACTGCTTAACGAGTATCTTTGAATGAAGCGGACGGATTGTCAAAAGTAAGGCAGGCAAGGCAGCTCACACAAAACGAAATACTGACAATACTTAAGGGGGGAGCCTGCTTTAGAGGCTTCAAAAAATCGATTTTTTTTCATAAATGTCTTCCCAAACTATCCAAGAATATGCCCCTAAAATTTCAAAAGCAAATTCAATTCAAGAGCTACAGAAGAAATAGTGAGCAAGCGTCAAGCAGGTATACGAGCGGCCGGATCGCTCATTTCATTCATTGGAAAGTAAAGAGGCCAGAACAGCCCGCAGACTCGAACATCTGGGCGGCAACCAGTTATTTACCCGTTAAGTCAAAAGTATTGACAAACAAAAGCCTCAATTTCTTCTTCTCGCATAAATTGAGAACGGCTCTAATAATTTGGATCATTTTTATTACAGTTTTTATTACCAATTTTCAATCAACAAGATTTTAAATTTTATTAATTAATTGTGCCTGGATAGTCATTTTAACGAGCTATGAACCACCTAGCTATCTGTTATGAACCATTGCAATGTCAGGGGACACTATGGAGTCTTATCATGAAAAACTCTTTTAAAGAAGGACAAGTAATAGCGCTCGAAAAACACCAAAGAAATTTCATTCCATTTGATTCTTATCTTCACAAAATTATTCAACTTCCTGATAAAAATCATTTCAGCTACTATCCACGGATCAATATTACATTAACATTTGAACACGCGTAATGGGTACACCGCAAAACACGTGCTCGCCGTGTATTAACATTGAAATGCAATATGTGAACAACACAAGTGGCTCGGTACACCGCAACCGCAAACCGGTGTATTACCCTGTTTTAATACTGGCTAATAATGTATGTGTTAATGTAGAAACTAGTGCTCGATTTTGAAATTTGAATTATGAAGCTTTATATTAACTTGCACTGAATGTATCTGTGTATGTAACTATGTAAGTTTGGTTAGAATCATGCAAGCTAAATTCATAGAATTATTTCATCTGGAAACAACGTCATGGACAACAGAATGAAGCCTATTTAAAGTGCACCGAACGCGCGTAACTACACGATATTCTGGCGTAAGTGTACCGATGACACTCAATTCGTTTAACACACTAATAAAATATTACATACACACAAGTTCTTTAAAATTTCACTTTGTTATTTATGATGTTCATTGAAAACATCGTGTTGTTACGCGCGATCGGTGCACTTTAAATTGGCTTCATTCTGTTGTTCATGATGTTGATTCCAGATGTAATAATTCTATGGCTAAATTTGACAAACTTCCCGGTGTTCGATTGAGCTGACATTTTGCACGTAGATGCATATCGCGTGACAATGCAATAATATGACTAAGTGCTGATCTGATGATGGATTCGGAAGGTCGTAGGTACTCCTGTACTAAATAAGATAGACCTGTCGTGTTTGGGCTCATTTTGCTTGTCTTGGCTAGCACTCTACTTGACTCTACTGATACATGATCTTAGAAGCTTGAATTTAAAGTTTTCTTTAAAATAAATTATGGTAGTGGTTTTAAAATTTTAGGACTTCAAGACCTAGAAAAAGTGCTTGAACCGTAATTACACATATAACCAAACTTTGCACAAATAAACAGACCAAATTTGGTTTGTTACCTAGTTGAGCAGTAAGTTTAACTGTATCTCTTTCTCACGCCGACATTGCATTTAATACAATTACGCCATGCCGTCCGTAATCAAAATCTCGTTATGTCATCCATTTTGAAATGAGCTCTTCACTTTTTAACATGAACAAAAATAATTACTTTACAGAAGTAAATTTTGAAACGAATCATGAACTAGATAGTACTTATGCAACTCGAACTTATATCGACATTACTATGATGAGTGACAATTTTATTTTTGAGCGTCAAATGTTTCGCAAACGTCCTTTTCGTCGGTGATTTCACCAAAGCAATTTATAAAAAATAAGGATAAACTTATGCTTATTTGCTGCAAAGGAAGTGACCTGTATAATTTTTGTGTACATGGCTTTTTTATTGCTTTGCAGGCAGACGAGCCATCGGGCCTCCTGATCGTAGTTAATTACCATCACTCAAGGACTTCTGCAATGTCAGGGGTTACTGAAATGCATATTGTGTCAATGACCATATCTAAATTTAGATGCACAAAATAATATGATGAAATCGTGTTTTGGCTTTAGTCTTTTATCTTTCCAGTGACCATATACATAATAGCAAAACACTTGGAATGAAATGAAATACTTTGAAATGAAATACTTTATTTTCAACATTGATGACGAACTCATTCTTGTTGACGTAAAAAGTTAAAAGCTACCACCAGTTCGGACACAAAAAAGAATAATTATAGCCACCGTCCTGAGAAGAACTGGCAAGAAACTCAGCGGGCATGTCTTTTTTTTGTATAATGAGCATTTTTTTAAAAGTATTTCAACAATTAAATATACAAAAAAAAAAGATTACGATAATGAATGACTTGGATTGTCTTAAGGAGATTTGTCTCCCAGCTGTGTAAAGGACCTGATTCAGAAGACGGTCGTTCTGGACACGGCATGTATCGTGAGGAAGTTCTTCACTCTTGATCACTGACCACTGGTGAATTGCTTCGTAGACCCTTACTGTGTCTTTCTGTTACCCGTTTTTTATAAGTAACAAATTAATAACTTAATAGTATTGACTTCGGTATAGTATATTTTTTCTGTGATCAAGACTCCAAGGATAAAACGAAGCTGGACGGACGATGAAATGTTTTCGTTTGACATTTTATCCTGAAGGTAAACTGTTTATGTCCGTAATTGATCAAAGGATGGTAAACATTGTGTTTATTTATTAAGTACTAAATTCAAGTTAAATAATACTCTGTATTATTGGTGTATTTCAAATATGATAAGATACCATTTATGATGTCAGCGTTAAATAATCTGCTTATTTACGAAATCACGTCAAAACCTTTAAATAATCAGTGTTTTTCTACTAAATTATGTAGGTCCCTAATTTAAACATAAACCTTCATCTTGAAATTGAAACGAATTCAGGAAAATCGCATCAAAATCTATATTGTTGTTTTAAAAATAAGCATACGTAAGGATATGCAGCTGAATCAACTTTGTTTTATGCTATGTAGTTTTAAAAAAAACCAACAAAGCTTAAGAAAATAGTCTTATTATTTTTTGACAATATTCTTTCCGTGACATCCGCTTGGCTAAATTGAATTAACCAAAACATAAAATCCTTTTACAAATATAATTGATTTAAATAAGTCCTTTCATAAAAATAGGGTTACAAGTTTTTTAAGAGGGCTCCTTGTTTTGTGAATGACAGGAAATTATTTATCGTCATTAATATGATTATGTTATAGTAAATGTATTACAGAATAGCGAGCAAAAGAAATTACTTTCAAGAAACCTTTTTGCTTCGACTGAGTTTGATTTATTAGATGGAGTTGGAATCCAGTTTGGTTTTCTAGAATTCTTGTCCAAAAAATAAGAATTACAATATTATTAAATACTATCTGACCAGCGCAACTTCTTCTGCGTCACAAAGAGAAATAATAAAACTCATAGCCTTCCTCGATAAATGAACTTTCCAAAACTGAAAGAATTTTTGAAATTTGGTATAGTTTCGGAGCCTATTCGAGACAAACAAACGATCAAACCTTTCCTCTTTATGATATTAAGTATAGACTAATAGGGGATTTTTTATTGGAGATTCTTTTACCTAACTTACTACAGTACAGGTGTCTTAGTTAAGTCTAAAGTATCTGGTTACAAAAAGTGCAAGACTGGCCGTTATAGTGAAATAAGAGTGATGATTAACAATGTCCAATAGTAAACGTTTATAATCTAAAAGAAAGAAAGAAAATACTTTTATTCAGAACACACTTAAATACTAGATAAAAAGTAATAAAAATAAAATAGAATAAACTGTGCTGAAGATGTGCCCTGAGGGGGCGACCAGCTCAGCATACAGCTACAGCTCTGAAGTTGTAGCGCTGATTTTCTGCTGGACCCATTGAAATCAGCGCAAAAGCTAAGGTCGGTTTCATTGTATAGGTAATTTAACATTTTGCATTGAAATCTAAAAAAAAAACGTGAACGATAGACAATCTATCAACTTAATTTTTACCAGTCCATTACTCCATCATTACTGGTCAACTAAAAAAAATAATAAAAAAATAGCATAGTATAATAAATAGTCTGAAATAACACAGGCCAGGGCAAGGAAAAGTGGACCAAATTAGTGACAGAGTGGTACCTACCCTAGGAATAGTAAAAGAAGAAGAGGAAGACAATAATAATATAAAAGGTGGGAGGAAGACTTCAAGAAAATGGCTGGATCGACTTGGATACAAGTGGCAAGGAATAGGCAAAATTGGAAGTCCTTTGTCGAGAGACAAGCTGTAATTTAGTTTTATTATAGTTTAGATTATAAGACAAATAACTTGTAAGAAAAGCAGTAATAAAGGTTTTATTATTTATTATAACACAGGCCAAGTTGAGTCCCAACCAATAAATTGATTATGCTTAAAACATCTACTGAGGATGATGATAATATTTTAGAAAAGACAACATTATGTTTAAAGAAAATCTTTAACAAAAAACTCTACCTATCTTTGTTATCTGAATATTTTATGCAACGTTCATTTTAATCCGAAAACTTCAAAAAATCGTTAATGTCACGTGTGTTTATTACCGCCCACACAATACGAACACACACTTATTCCCACGTATGTAGATAAAAATAGAACCTATTTATTGTTATAAATTATTTGTGAGGCAAAAATAATTATTCACGTTGTCTCTTCTAAATAAATCATTTTTGCAATGTTCAGGTCAAATGTTAGATACACGAACGTAAAAATGGCATCAATTAAACACTACTAAACACTTTCATGCATTTTCAACGGGATCTTACCACGATATTTAATTAATTGAGTTGTCTCGAAATTTCAACGTTGTTGCAAACGTCATGATCACGAGAAGACTGGATACTGCGGGTCGATTTAAGAGCAAACAAATCTGTCTACCCTCTTTCTTGTTCGCCTTTGGGTGGTACCACTGGAACTCGAACTCACATCACGACACACCACACTCACTGTATCTACAAGACTCTCTGAGCATGAACCCTTAGTGACTGTTGTGTTTAGCACTAGATTCCACATACTCGATAATCTGAAGCCGTCACCCCTGTTAAGAACCCGTTGAAAATGCATGAAAGTATTATAGAAAACTGCGAGTGTCTGAATTAGTTTTTAACACTACTAAAATTAAATATTGGTAGTATTTTGTATCATTGGCTCGAAGATCGCACATATTTTCCAAAATCATAATAATAATAGTGTAATTATGTACTATCATTGATTTTTTTTTTTGAGCAGGAGGAAATCACCGGATTCACACCCCGCGGGCGGAAATCCGAATATGTGGGAGTTGAACCGCACTAAAACCTCCAACCGCTCACACTCAGCGTCCGAACCCCGGCTGAGGCCAGAACCCAGCACGGGGTTATGAGGGACGGCGCAACGCATTACGCACTCGGCACTCTTTCCCGTCGCGCCAATCATTGATGGTAATCATTGTTTTAAAAAAAAACCTGATAGCAAAAACGAAAGTGTCCAAGTTGTATTTCAACACTACACAGACTTCAACCCGCGTATGGTTACAAATTCATCCTGTATATTCGATCACCTTCCAAAGCTAATGACAGGTGGTAGGCCAACTATTATACGGTGTTCCAAATAATATCAATGCCGGCCAATGCATTCAAACCCCCGTTGGTCGCCCGTCACCTTCATTTGTTTTTACGTGTGTTGGACTTTGATGACCCAATATCAAAACGTTGGCATAATAATAAACATACGAGTATATTTCACACGAGTTTTAATAAAGATTTTTCAATTACAAACCTTGTCTGAAGAGCTCTACTCATAATTACAATCAAAATGTCATAACAGCACACCCTTCAGCAGAGGGCGTCATAACACGTCGCGTTGAATACATCTGAGCTACAAAATATGTATAGAACGAGTGTACAGAAAATATGATAAACAGAAGTTTTAGTTCTTACTATTCATCTGTAGAAAAAATAAACAAATAAATTGTAGAAAAAGCTGACTTATATTTCTTCAAACGAAGCTTGAGGAGGGTCCTTAAAATTAGGTCGTAGGTAGTCTTCAGTGTCCCCTGACATTGCAGAAATCCATGAGCAATGGTAACCACTTACGATGAGGCCCGTTGGCTCGTCTGCCTGAATGCAATTAAAAAACCTTAACGTACTTCACCTTCACGTTGCACGTAGAAGCGATGGCCGATGAGGCACGAAGGTTCTGGAGTGGCGACCACGTTAAGGCAAGTGCAGTGTGGGACGAACAGGTGGACGAATGAGCTTGTTAAGGCCGCAGGAACACGCTGGATGTAGGCCACTACCAAACGCGAGCATTGGAAGTCATTGGGGGAGGCCTATGACCAGCAGTAGATGTCTATTGGCTGATGATGATGGTGATGTACGAGCGCTAAATCGAATAGAGCACTTAAGAATTCTGAATCTCGCTCTCGAATTTAATCTAAACGTTTTAAAGTTACTTTTAAACCCAGCGATCTAATATTAAAAAAATAAAACAGTACTGAACAAAAAAGCATATCGGAAAAGGGTTCTAAAAATCCTTTGAAGTTATGTGAAGCCCCAATTCGCACTGGGCAAGCGTGGTGGACTACGCCTAATCCCTCTTCTGAGGAGACCTGAGCCCAACAGTAGGCAGTAATGGGTTGGTACAGTACTGAACAAAAAAGCGTACCCAAACAAATTACCTACATTAAACAACAAGTATTATGACAAACGCCTAAAAGAGTTTTCAATTGCATCCGTGATGCAATTTAAACTTCTAAAATTTTTAATCAATAACGTAACACGGCACGTGTAGACATCAAGCCAATAACATGATAATTCTACTATTTTTTATTGTATGTCTAGTATTTTTCATCGAAGGTTAAACCTGCATACATTATAGAGCATGTATGTATTCGACTTCTGTGTAGTAAGTATTCTGTGGTAGAACGCTAGACAATAGCCGTAGCCACGTAGAGACTGTCCGGAACAGACGGGAAGTGTGGAGTCGCTAATTGATGTAAATTTTTGTTTCACTGCAAATTTTATTTATATTGTGTTGGAGCATGTTTATTTTATATACAGCCTATTTAATTGTGTTTGGCATAACGGGTGTGTTGCCGTTGCCATAAAAAAAGAACAAGGATTTCCGCCAAAAATGAATAATGTGGAAATGTAAAAGTTGCAAAATAAATTAATATTAATCACAATCCGAATTTAATTACGTATCAATCTAGATAATTTGAATCCGCAACATATTGTAATGCATTTTTATAGATAATTCTAGGATGTCTGTTTGTAATATAAATACCTGTTTTTAATAATTACAAAAGTGTTAACCTGATTACGACAAACATAATCCATGTACTCTGAAAATAAAGGTGAACGGATTTTAATATGACTTGCAATGTGTCAGTAGTATAGGCTACTTTCAAAAGCCACATATCCAACTTCCTTGCGATTGAGCTGAAATATTGCACGTATACGTATCATCATCATCATCATCAGCCTATAGACGTCCACTGCTGGACATGGGCCTCCCCCAAACTTCGCCACATCGACCGGTCCTGCGCCATCTGCATCCAGTGGCCTCCCGCAATCTTGACCAGATCGTCGGTCCATCTTGTGGAGGGTCTACCAACATTGCGCCAACCGGTTCGTGGCCGCCACTCCAGAACTTTTCGGCCCCACCGGTCATCCGTTCTTCGAGCAATGTGTCCTGCCCATTGCCACTTCAAAGATGCAATTAATTCGTATACGTATATCATATGACAATGCAATTAAATGGAGCTGATCTGATGAAGAACGACCGAAAGTTAGCCATAGGAACTCCTGCACTAAACAAGATAGACTCATAATTAAATGTTTTCTATTTTATTTATTTTTTTTGAAACTTTGTCCCTACAATACTTTCATGCATTTTCAACGGGTTCTTACCACGATATTTAATTAATTAAGTTGTCTCGATATTTCAACGTTGTTGCAAACGTCATGATCACTAGAAGACTGGATACTGCGGGTCGATTGATCAAACAAACGAACGAGAAAGAAGGTAGACAGATTTGAAATATCGAGACAACTCAATTAATTAAATATCGTGGTAAGAACCCTTTCAAAATGCATGAAAGTATTATAGAAATCCGCGAGTGTCTGAATAAGTTTGTCCCTACACTAAAAAAATTGCGCAGATCTTTTAGAATCTAATCTCTTTTTTTTACCAAATGATGATTGGTATATCTGTAATATGCACCGATAAGCTAAACCCCATAAAACATTTCAACATCAATTTCGATCCCCGCGAAGCCCACTCCATCATTTCAAAATGAAACCCCGTATGAGAGAGACAAAAGCCGTGGACACATAAAAAGTGTGTGACACATACATATGGCGGAAACTCGAGCACAGAATAGTTGATTATGCAGAAGTAAAAGTCTTGTACAAATCAATTTGTATAATAATTAAGGTTTTGTACCTTGGTTGTTGATTCGGTTTATCATCATCATCAATTTTTTGACGTGACAATGTCTTATAAATTGGTTTGCCGGGTGACACTTCAAGAAACTGCGTTACGCTCCGCTCGCGTTATGCGCTCACAATGAGAGCGAGTGAGAGGCACTTCAGAGTGCCTTTCACTTTTTATGTCTGTCTCTCTCGCTCTTAGGCGGGCTAACCATGCCCGAGTCGTTGTCACGTAAAACTTTCGCCCGTATACCGACTTTACAGGCAACCAATTTTTTTTTGTCTTATTTATGCCATGAAGGCAGACGTGCCAACGGGCCACCAGATCGTAAGTGGTTACAAATGCACATATTACTATAATATATATCGTTGATTTTTACAAATAATTTATAAAGAAAAAGTAATTTGAAAATAACTGAATTACGCACTTAATGTGTAGCATCTAGGTCTTTTACCTCACTTTCCAAAACATATAAATTTTTAAAGTCTAATATATAAAATTCTCGTGTCACAGTTTTCGTTGTCATACTCCTCCGAAACGGCTTGACCGATTTTATATTTCTCACAGATACCGATCTATGAGAATCGGCCAACATCTATTTTTCATCCCCCTAAATGTTAGGGATAGTAGACACCCCTAAATATTTTTTTACGAAGTATCGCGGGGCAGCTAGTAATACTATAAAAATCTAAAATGTATGTGTCTATTAGCTGTCTAACACTGTTTGGTACTTCTCGAAGGTACAAACCATATTTTTTGTTTGAAAGGGTATTAGGGTCTTTATCCTAATTTGTTTGTTCAAAGATTTACTTCTGAATAGAGCTTTTCTGTGGCTCGAAGCACAGCGGAGTTGAGAGCTCTCTTAATTAATTACACACAGGAAAAAGCTCCACAACTTAACTTTTGATTGATCGCTTCGATATAATTTGTTTTTAATAAGCTCTTAGATTTTCTTTATACTTTGACCGACTTAAAAACTGAACTTCCTCAGTGTATGAAATTTTTATAGGTCAGTCAATTTTGTTGTTTTTTTTGCACTTATAAAAACACATAAAACACAAAAACTACAGAAGACAATGTTGTACAAAGTAGAGCTGTACCAATTATGAGTTTTTTAACATTGATCGAATTTTTTGAAAGCATTTGCATTTCAAAAGGTAAGGTAAGGTAATCAATACAGGGGACGGCGCGAAGGGAAAGAGTGCCGAGCGCGTAACGCGTCGCGCCGTCCCTCCAAATCCCGTGCTGGGTACTGGCCTCAGCCGGGATTCGGACGCTGAGTGTGAGCGGTTGGAGGTTTTAGTGCGGTTCAACTCCCACATACCACCACATATCACTCCCACACATCACCGGTGATTTCCTTCAACTGAAAAAAAAAGGTAATCAATACAAGAGTGGTAAATAGCCACCTACAAAGAAATAATTAAAATACTAATCTTTGTAATAAAAAACATAGTCGTGTTGGGTCATCATGGCTTATTTTCCTAAAAAATGAAACTATTCTTCTGGCAAAATATTCATCAAAATAGTCAGAAGTTTCAATTAAACCTATCCACAACAGACTCGGATGGAACTTGCTCTTATGATTAATTGCGATAAAAGAGGCTGTGGCAAGTGAAGTAGTTATTCTCTTTCATATACAGGGTGACAATAAACTATTTAGTAAGAGATAGTGTATATTAAGGGGTGGGCCATATAAAGTTTGCATTTTTCAAAAGTTCGACTGTCATGTTGGTTGTGTGGCATGTTGCACCATCCTGTTGAAACCAAATGTTGTCCATGTCATACTCTTCAACTTTTGGAAACAAAAATTCGTTGAGCATAGCACGGTAACGCTCGCCATTGACCGTAACGGCGGCTCCTTGCTCATTTTCCAATGATGCCGCCAGACCAAAACCCACACCAAACCGTAAATCTTTGTGGGTGCATTGGCTTCTCAATGCTGACGTGTGGATTTTCCGACCCCCAGATGCAACAATTTTGCTTATTGACATAGCCTCCGAGGTGAAAATGGGCTTCATCTGACACACACACACATTTCTTACAGTTTGGACTGAAGACTACTTTGGAAGTAACTTTTCAATATTTCCCAATTTTGTTCAAGCGTATAGCGTCCCATCTCGTAAATGTCAAACCTTTAACTAAATTATGAACACAAATTGAATGACATTTGAGCTGTCATTCTCTAAATAAACAGTAGTTCAAAATGCAAACGTTAGTTTGCCTACCCTATACTATTCTATTTAAAGTACACGTTTTTGTATTGCTAATTAAAATTACATGTTTTTGTTGTATTAATAAAATTCCAGCACGGAATATAAAGTATATAGCATCGAAGATCAATAAGACATTGTGGGCAAGCGTAGGCTATGCCTTATTCCTCTTCTTTTTTTTTGTATATTTAAGACAAAATTGTATAATACTGTTGAATACTTTAAAGAAAATATATGCTCATATTACAAAAAAGACATGCCCGCCGAGTTTCTTGCCAGTTCTTCTCAGGACGGTGGCTACAATTATTATTTTTTGTGTCCGAACTGGTGGTAGCTTTAAAATTTTGACGTCAATAAGAATGAGCATGTCATCAATGTTGAAAATAAAGTATTTCATTTCATTTCTGAGGATACCTGAACTCAGCAGCGGGCAGTAATGAGTTGTTACAGTACAATGATAATTCTATGATGTAAAGTTAGAAGAAGATATTTACTGATGCCGGCTGGATTCTTAACACTGGTTTAAGGGCCTTAGTTTGGAGATCCCTGATTATATTACAGACTAGGTGACCCGTACAACTTCGTCTGCGTTACAACGGGATACAACATAACCTTCCTCGGTAAATAGACTTTCCAACAGTGAGAGAATTTTTCAAATCGGACCAGTAGTTCCTGAGATTAGCGCGTTCAAACAAACAAACATACTCTGCGGCTTTATAATATTAAAAAGTATAGATTTTGAAACTCCTCATTTTACTGATACAAGCACAAGGTTCATTTCATTGAGCACTAATGATGAGAATGTTCAGTTAAGTCATACATAAGTTAGCTAATTAGTAAACCGCTTGTTAAATTAATTAGATATTAATTAATTAATTCAATCTTGTTCTGTCTATATTACATACGGTAGTAATCATGAAACTCTACTATGTTAATATTTGAGGGAATGAGTATCATGTTTTGATAATATTCGAGGCAGTGGTATAGCATTTTTTTTATTGCGTAACAGATACACGAGTGTACGGCCCACCTGATGGTAAGCGGTTACCGTCGCTCATGAACCTTTGCAATGCCAGGGCAAAGAGCAAAGATTTACTCTGTAGAAAGAAATTATTTTTTATATATTATTAATCTTTACTTAATACTCATACAGGACTTGTACTGGATTGTGGTCGTGTTTAGGTACTGTAAAATTTTGAGAAAAAATGGATAAAGGTAAAATATTAAAACAAATCAACTTGACACGTTACATTCAAAAATTATCTTTATTCCTAAATACAATGCGTAATTACATATCTTATTAATAAATAATAATTAATTTAAAATATCTCACATATTATTTACAATTTTAAAGTTATTGTACTCAATTGGTATACATTTTTATATAAATATTTTTAAAATTATAACTTTAATAGATTTTTTAATTTTAAGGCCTCAGCTGAAAGCTTTTTTACATTTCAGAAGATTTAAATTTAAAAAAAAACTTAAGAGGTGTCAAGGGACATCCACATGGAACGAAGTTCCTTTCGATTAAAAGATATCTTTTAATTTTTTTTTCCAAATTCTTTTTTACTCGCGATAAGGAACGTGTTTTAAAAGATTTTGATCACAGCGCCATCTAGCGATAATCATCTGAAACAAAAAAAGTGTCGTGACAACTTTTCGTAATATTTTTTTCCGTCAAGCCCCCTTTCGATAACGCACGATAAGGAACTTCGTTCCAAAAACTTTGAACATGGTGACTGGTTGAAGATTTACTTACAGAAGGAACGGTTGGGTGATTGTACCGTTATGGATCCTGGCTACACAAGATAAGCAGTAGTGGAAGTGGGAGATGGTCAAATACCCGAAATATTTTTTCTCGATTTATGTTATCGCATATAATCTTATACAGGATGTTTTTTAGTGATGGTACATATTGAAGAATATGATATAAAGCCTGTATGATGTTCCGTGGAGCTGAAAGACTTACCGTTCGTCGGTCGGCCCGTCCGCGAAGCGAAGCTTTGGTCGCCGTCGTTGGTGAGGCCCTCACAAATTCCGTGGAATATATCACACAATCCAAAGGTCGCTGGTGAAGTCTTGGGTGTGTAGTTTTTGCACTAACAGGAGTAGTGTGAACCTTCGCGTCGAATAATATTACAACGTTCGCAAGTTCGGCTGTTGCTTGCGTGTTCAAACATGAAGTCTATTTTTTTTCTTGTGTTCGTGGCAGCCAATGAGCGCGCGACGTATTAAGCTCCGGGTTACCAGAACGAACGGCTTGTCCACAGCCCACGGAAACATACTCCGATAAAACTATATCTTGTCTCCCTGTACCCCATGTAGCTCAGTATTACGACCAATAATAACAAGAAAATAGAATTAAAAGCTAAAACCTGTGAACACGATATCTGTTCCAGTACGGAACAAAGCCTTAACAAACGCAACTTAAATATATCTAAAATTCTTCAAAATTATTGTTTTTCGACATCTGTTGAGTGTGACGGAGGTGTGGGGTGAGCGAGATCACTAGAGGTAGTTTTGTCGAGTTTACATTTTTATATTTCGTATTAGACCAGAGTACTCACCACCCTTATTCAATTTGTACCATCACTGCCCTGTATAATGTATTTCAATATCCAATAGTTTATTAACCATCCTGTTTAAGACGTTTAACTTATTAATAACATCATTTAACATATCAGCCGAAACCTTGCAATATACATAGCAACTTTAACGAAAACTAACCTATGTCCAAATGATTGTTTATAATTATACTTAAGTATAAAATATTAATTAAAAGGCTTATTATATTTATATTTAGGACTGATGCTGATGAGTTGTTTCCGTGTTGCATGGCTGCTGGCGTTTCACCTGTAGACAAAAAAGTAATTAAAAAAATCGGAAAAATTAGGTAATTTTTGGAACGAAGTTCCTTATCGCGCGTTATCGAAAGTGGGCTAGACGGAAAAAAATCTTACGAAAAGTTGTCACGACACTTTTTTTGTTTTAGATGATTATCGCTAGATTGCGCTGTGATCAAAATCTTTTAAAACACGTTCCTTAACGTACGTTACGTTAGGAAAAAAAATATAAGATATCTTTTAATCGAAAGGAACTTCGTTCTATTCAGATGTCCCATGACACCTCTCAAGTTTTTTTTATAATAAAGGTGAATACTTTATCACAAGCTCATTTTATTGGCTTCGCTTAGAAAACAGCTGTAATTCTCACTAAAATCATATTTATACTAATAATACCCTCAATATAAATATTAAATCAGACTCAAACACATAAAAGCGTCCCCAAACAATACGAGGTTGTATTAACAACAACAAAAGCTTCGTATTCACGATATACAATGAAATTAACAATAACATTTGCATCGTCAACAAACTCATTCATAAGCCGTGTTTACTGACAAAACTCGAAATCCCTAAATGTATTGATCGGGCATTTTACCAACTTTTTTTTTTATTATTGTAGGTAGATAAACGAGCCTACGGCCCACCTGATGGTAAGCGGTCACCGTCGCTGATGAACCTCTGCTTATACAAGACTTTTCTTAAACCTCGTTTAAAGAGGGACATGTCATAACGCTCCTGGAACACCGCGGACGGGAGTCCATTCCAAATCGGAATGGTACGGGGCAAAAATGATCTTCTGAACCGAACTGTAGAAGAGGGCAGCTTATAAAAAAGGTTCAGAGATTTCAAACGGATTTTACAAACTTTACATTCACTTGTACTGGATGTAACAATGTATAGGCACATAGCTATGTAAGTTCGGGTGGAATCTTGCGAGTTGAATTAGACAAACTTCCCGATATCTGATTGAGCTGACATTTTGCACGTAGATTATATCACGTGACATTGTAATAATATGATACAATGGAGCTGATCTGATGATGGAGTCGAAAGCCATAGGAACTCCAGTACTAAACAAGATAGACGTATTTGGGCTCAGCTTTTATTTAGTGTTTTCTGTAAAATATGTATATTTTTTAATGCGTTATAACCCACGAAATTTTTCACAACTCCACTAGCTAAAAACTAAATTAAGGAAAACATCGTGAGGAAACCTGCATATCGTCGAAGGGTTATAAAATTCTTTGAAGATATGTGAAGTCCCTAATCCGCACTGGGAAAGCGTGGTGGACTATGCCTAATCCCTCTTCTGAAGAGACCAGTATTAGGCAGTAATGGGTTAGGGTACAGGGAGCGACGGGAAAGCATGCCGATGGCGTAACGCGTCGCGCCGTCCCTCCAAACCCCGTGCTGGGTTCTGGCCTCAGCCGAGGTTCGGACGCTGAGTGCGGTTCAACTCCCACATACCGCGCCCGCGTGGTGGGCGGGGATCCGGTGATTTACTCCAACTGAAAAAAAAAAAAAAAAAAAAAAAAAAAAAAAAAAGGGTACAGGTTGTAACCCAATTTGAAATATATTCCAAATCAAATCCTGAAATATCATGCAGACTAATGAAACTCACTTTGCACCACGTGTACTGTAACGGAGGCTGCTTTGGCATTAGCGGGGACACACGTGTAATTACCGGCGTGTCTCGGCTCAGCTTTGCCGATCACTAGCTCACTCGTCTGCCTTCCATTGTGCACACTAACACCATCTGTGGGGAAGAAAATTTTTGTCATATATTTTAATATACAACTATGAGGAGAAAGGTTTAACGGGTATTGGTCCACCTTTCACTGCCACCATTGTAACTCCTGTGTAGCCAGGATCCACAGCGGCGACCATCGTAATGACTCTGAGCATTGAAGCCCAGGAAAACCCGAGGGTAAGCTAACTTGTCTTGGACCCCGCAACGAATTTAATCAGAAGATGATAGGAGTAGGAAAAACATGAGTTTCGACTTCCCTTCTCGCAAAAGCGGGAGACAATAAAATAAGATTGAGAGATGCATTACGCCATAAATGAGAAAAGCACCACGGACATTTTATTAAATTGATTGGACCTATGCGGTGAGCTGTTGTACTATTTAGGATGCCAAGAGGAGAAAGGTTTATTAAACATAAATATTTCCTACTAAAGCATGATTCAAGTTACACCGTATAGAACTCTGAAGGCTATTTTAAACCTCGTTGAATAGAACACATCATAGCATAGGGGGGACATCGAGGACGGGAGTTCATTCCAAAGCCCAATTGCACAAAATTACTGTCTTTGCATGAAATATTAATAAACATCTATACGTATCTAACATACGAACAAAACAAACTCAAAAAAAAATATTTATTTAAAAGTAGATATGAACTTGCACGGCGCTACGGTAAAAAGTGTCGTGGGCGTAAAGCGTCGCGCCGTCCCTCATAAGCCCGTGCTGGGTTCTGACCTCAGACGGGGTTCGGACGCTGAGTGTGAGCGGTTGGAGGTTTTAGTGCGGTTCAACTCCCACATAGGGGCGGGCGGGGATCCGGTGATTTCCTCCAACTAAAACAAAAAAAAAAAAAAAATTGTCCTCAAGAGTTCTCAAAACAATTCAACGTGTATGACATTCATAATAAATACGACACAAAAATACCCGATAAACTTAACCACATATAATTTATAACAATTTTATGAATAACCAAATAAAATTTCGTATAAACGTTCCGAATTATTACAAGTACTGCAAAATTCGTGCCGAAAGCGGCCCGGGGCGAAAGAAACGTAAAATGTAGACGCACCAATAAAAAATAACATTCGCCGGCTTGTTCTCGAAATGTAACGAATAAAAGTTTGGCTCAATTTTTACGTAAAACAAGAGTTCTTGTTTGCGAAGAAACGCGATGGTTTTGCTGAGGCTATGCTGCGAGTTATCTCTGTCTTAGAAGGAAGGTGTGTTTTGTAATTAAACCCTGTTTGCTCCTGTGAAATTTAATAAAAACTAGAGAGGTGTCAAGGTACACCCGGATGGAACGAAGTTCCTTTCGATTAAAAGATATTTTTTTTTCCAAATTTTTTTTTACGCGCGATAAGGTACGTTTTTTAAAAGATTTTGATCACAGCGCCATCTAGCGATAATCATCTAAAACAAAAAAGTGTCGTGACAACTTTTCGTAAGAATTTTTTCCGTCTAGCCCCCTTTCACAACGCGCGATAAGGAACTTCGTTCCAATAACAATAAAACTTAAATTTACTATCTTATACTATCTATTCTGCTATAAAAAAACTGTTTTAGTTATTAAACGTATGTACCTATATGAAAAAGAAAAGGGCGGTTTTTAGGGTTTTTCCGGCAATCTATAAAATATTTCTCGCCGTAAAACCATCCTTGTACTTCAACGAACATTAAAAAAAGGCGACGAACATTAATTGGCCAGGCGTTGTTGAGTTATGCTGTTAGTAACATATTTTGTAATTCATTTTTATATCATAGAAGAGACAGAGTGGAACCTTGTGCCGGTGGGAGTGGGATAAATTGTATGTCGAAATACAACCTAGAACCGTTATTATGTAGTATTTTTGAAATCGTTTATCTATCTTGAAATAAAAAAAAAACTTGAGAGGTGTCATGGGACACCCGAATAGAACGAAGTTCCTTTCGATTAAAAGTTATCTTATATTTTTTTTCCTAACGTAAAGCGCGATAAGGAACGTGTTTTAAAAGATTTTGATCACAGCGCCATCTAGCGATAATCATATAAAACAAATAAGGAACGTGTTTTAAAAGATTTTGATCACAGCGCCATCTAGCGATAATCATCTAAAACAAAAAAAAGTGTCGTGACAACTTTTTCATAAGAATTTCCGTCTAGCCCCCTTTCGATAACGTGCGATGAGGAACTTCGTTCCAAAAATAAAAATCTCTTATAGCATGCACTCTTTAAACTAGTTTCTTCATTTTTTCATTCTCATAAAGTATTTTCATAAAAAATCTTCAAACACAGAAAATTCTTCTCATTCATAAAAATATTACAATACATTTAAAGCTATGAATCAACTCCGTTTCGTTTCAAAATAGACAGCAAATTACTTTAATTGAAGAGAGCTTGAAACTTGAATTAAAGTAAAGAAACAGTGCATTTCGTTGCGAATGGAAAAACAATTCAAAACGAAACGAAAAGCAAACAAAAACTGTTGACCTGAATTGCGGAACGAAGTTCGCTGCGCTTTCGGAGGTTCATACATTTCTTATTGGTCATCCGCGGACGACCTGGATTACTCACAAAAAACGACTTTGTACTTTTAGAGAGAAAATGAAGTTTAAAAACTGGACTGAAATGTATCTATAGGTACTCATATTATAATGTATTTTAAAGAAAAGTTGAAATACAAGCTTTTAAGATCCTGAGTGTGGCCAATAATAGCGCGCGAGATCCTGACTCGCGGTTACGACATTTGCAAGAATCTTCGCATATATACGACATCTGAAATCTACTACAGTGGGCTTTGGCCTGACCACCATACACTACCTCGCCCGGTCGGAGATCTCCCTTTGGCCATAGCTCACTGTACCCACACTGAGTATTATGTATCAGTAGAGTGCTAGCCAAGACAAGTCAAGTGAGCTCAAACTCGACAGGTCTATCTTATTTAGTACAGGATTTACTATGACCACCTTCCAAATCAATAATGAGATCAGCGCCATTTTGTCATATTATTGCATTGTCACGCAATATACACCTGGGTACAAAATAGTCGTGGTGGCCGAGTGGTCGAAGCGCGTCCTTCCGAACGGGAGGTCGCGGGTTAAAAACCGGCCGGCTTGTACCTCTAAATCTAAAGGTGAAAAAGATTTATGTGCAATTTTTCACAACACCACTGGCTAAAAACGGTGAAGGAAAACATCGTGAGGAAACCTGCATGTCGGAAAAGGGTTCTAAAAATCCTTTGAAGATATGTGAAGTCCCCAATCCGCACTGGGCAAGCGAGGAGGACTATGCCTTATCCCTCTTCTGAGGAGACCTGAGCCCAACAGTGGGCAGTAATGGGTTGGTACAGGCAGGTGCAAAATATGAGCTCAATCGGATACCGGGAAGTTTGTCTGACTACCTGATCGTAAGCGGTTACCGTTGCTCATGGATCTCTGTTAGTAGACACTGCAAGGCTACCTACGATCTACCTTTAAGGATTTTAATTCTTCCTTATTTGGGAAAACGATATACCAATTAGATACTTTCTATAAAGCTCTTATCACACAAGAGGTACCTAATCTAGCGAATAACAAACAAACAAAAGGATCGTTTCAATTAATAAGTGATTGTTTTGTTTACATTGTAATGGATTTAAATTGTTTCAATGTAATTGGGTGAAGACAGCTCTATTCAAGGGTTACCTCGTGTTGAAATCTATTGTTTTATTACAAAAGTGTTTGAAATGAAATGAAATGAAATATTTTATTTTCCACATTGATGATATGCTCATTCTTGTTGACGTCAAAATTTAAAAGCTACCACCAGTTCGGACACAAAAAATAATTACTATAGCCACCGTCCTGAGAAGAACTGGCAACTCAGCGGGCATGTCTTTTTGTTTTATTATTATGAGTATTCTTTTTTTATACATTTTAACAATATTATACTAAAGATGAAATAGACAAAATATATAAAAAAAACGCTTATTATAATGAAACGACCTTGGCGAACAACTCATTCCCACT
This sequence comes from Trilocha varians, assembly GCA_030269945.2. NCBI lineage: Eukaryota > Metazoa > Arthropoda > Insecta > Lepidoptera > Bombycidae > Trilocha > Trilocha varians. The sequence goes on from AP028277.1 coordinate 13,428,740, forward strand.
TTGTGCAATCGTCCAAGTAATCATTGACCTTCTTGCACAGACGTTCTTTAATAGTTTACATTTCGTTCCAAGACTATGGACTAGAGATTGTTTTTTCATTTCTGGAAATTACAGGACTCCCACATCATAATCATAATAATATTATAAAGGCGAAAGTTTGTATGTATGGATGTATGTTTGTTACTCTTTCACGTAAAAACTACTGAATGGATTTGAATGAAACTTTACCACAATATAGCTTATACATCAGAATAACACATAGGCTACAATTTTTGACCCCTTTGTAACGCAGACGAAGTTGTGCGGGTCACCTAGTATCTCATATATGTGTCTGTGTATATGTGAATGTAAGCTATTTAAGTACTCACTCAAATCGTAATTGATCATCCTGTTTTCGAAATACCAGAAGACATACGATGGTGGTTCCGTGGATCTCTTCACAACACACACCAGTCTCAGCATAGATCCCTCGTGGATGATCTTTTCTGATTCTCCTACGATTTCAGCGTAGGCAGCTGTTGAAATAAATGTTACTTAGTTAATTGTTTTTTATTGTGAAAGGAGAAAATCGCTGGACTTCTACTCTCCCCGCAGGTGGGGTATGTGGGAGTTGAACCGCACTAAAACCTACTGCCAGTGACGTTCAGCGTTCGAACCCCGACTGAGGACAGAATCCAGCATGAGATTGGGCAAGGTGACGCGATGCATTGCACTCTCGCCTATGTCTCGCCCCGTCACCACCGGACGCCGAACCGGCAGTCGTCGACGACCACCGGCTCTCTCGGTCGGCGGGCTATCCGAAGCCCTCCAAGATGGGGCCGCATGGTATTTAATTGGTTAACGAGCTCATATTATATCAGCTAAGTAACACATCAACACCTCGACTAGGAGTATGGAGAGAGAAAATAGTACTCACCAACTAAAACTAATTTGAAAAATATACTCGTCGGTGGATGTGTAGGTACTTGGCATTCGTAGTAACCACCATCAGCTGACGTCGCAAATCTTATATGCAACGCCCAGTCCTGCAACAATAATAAATAAATAAAGGCCTCGACAATGAAAATGAAAATAATTTATTAACAGAAAGTTTACATGCGCTTTAACATACATTTTGAAAGTCAAAAAAAAAGGTCTACCACCAGTTCACTAAAATTACGCCTCCGTCCTGAGAAGAACTGACGCAAGAAACTCAGCGGGCATGTCCTTTTTTAAATTAATTTGATTTTGTTTTCAATATTGTTTTACAATGTTTTTGTTTTTTACAAATGTATCATTTTGTTCTTAGTTTTTCTAAGCAACGGGTTACACTCCTATGATGCCTAAATGAATTAATTAAAATGCACATAACATTATTTACAAAATTATTACTAACTAAAAATACTCCAATAATTATAGTACTTCGTCTTGAATCGCTCAATATTCAATTTCAAAGAGATCCGTGTTGAAGTTGGTTTGTTTTGTTTAATTTACTAATTAAGACAGGCTCAATGGTTTCAGCCTGAATTGGAAACTGATTTCGATTTGATATTTCGAAATTCCTGGAACGTTGTTGTTTTTAAATTATTATTTGTTTAAACTTTTTTTTATTGCCATGTACATAGGCAGACGAGCCAACGGGCCACCTGATCGTAAGTGGTTACTTAGAAAGTAAAGTAAGGTAAGAGGTTACTTAGAGGTTACTTTTCTAATGGGTTATATGTCAATTGTTCAGGTATAACAACTGTTAAGCTATAAAGGTATACCTGTAAAACTGTTGAACTGGTAGGTATTCGATTGTTAAGCAGTGAAGTTATACCTATGCAACTGTTATACTGTGAAGATATACCTTTGCAACTGTAAAGTTTTATAGGTATACCTGTACGACTGTTAAGCAGTAAAGGTATATCTGTAAGACTCAACTTGAAGTGGTAAGTATACCTTTAAAGTTCAACTGATTCTGTCTGTTACAAAACTGTGTAGGTATGTCTTTCTAATCATTAGAACGAAGTTCCTTATCGCGCGTTGTGAAAGGGGGCTAGACGGAAAAAAATCTTACGAAAAGTTGTCACGACACTTTTTTTGTTTTAGATGATTATCGCTAGATGGCGCTGTGATCAAAATCTTTTAAAAAACGTTCCTTATTTGTTTTAGAAGATTATCGCTAGATGGCGCTGTGATCAAAATCTTTTAAAACACGTTCCTTATCGCGCGCTACGTTAGGAAAAAAAATATAAGATATCTTTTAATCGAAAGGAACTTCGTTTTATTCGGGTGTCCCATGTCACCTCTCAAGTTTTTTTTATCATAAATTAGTAAATTACAATGTACTATAATTGTAGGGTATTTTGTGGACAAAATAGTGACTAAAAAGCTGTATTACACACTTACGCTCTACGGCTTCAGAGTACAACGAGAAATCGGTTGAATTTTTGGGATTTTTCCACAATACGCTTAAAAAAATTCTACTCTAAGAAATACTTAAATTCATTTATAAATACATGGTTTCAAAGAAATATCAACCTATTTTTAACTGAAACCATAAAACTGCACCAAATTAACATTCAGAAATAAATCCGCATCCGTTTTGTGACATCGAAAATCAATTCTCAAATTGGCTATTAGTCAAACGAACGGTCGGACTAATAGCATGATTGGTGTACCACCTAATCCAGTTCCTATTCAATTTAATTGCTGTTCATATGAAATCTATGGATTATTGCGCGCTGATATACAATATGAAGCTATCGAATTAAGTTATCATTTGATTTCATATTCACATTCAGGTGTACAAGTTTATTTGTTGAAATTAACTGCATTTTTTCTATAAGTTTTATTAACTTGCACTGGATGTAACTATGCAATCGGATGGAATCTTGCAAGCTAAATTTGGCAATCTTTCCGGTTTCCGATTGAGCTGACATTTTCAGATGTATATCGCGTGACGATGCAATAATATGACGAAATAGCTCTGATCTGATGATGGATTCGGAAGGTCATAGAAACTCTTGTGCTAAACAAGATAGACCCGTCGTGTTTGGGCTCGTTTTATTTGTATTAGCTAGCACTCTACTGCTACATGATACTCAGGATCTTGAAAGGAACACTACAAATGTACGATTTTTTTTTAAAGAGCTTAATCACTAAAGCGATTATTACACTCTGATTACTTTCTTCTTATATAATTCTTACACAGTACAAGTTGTGATAACACTTAAATATATTTCACAAAGCAGCTTGGCCTTTTTTGAAAGAGGACTCGCTAAGGCAATGCTGCAATCCATGGCGTTTTTATGTCATTTAATTTTGTCAACAACACACACAAAATGTGTATGATGTCCTCGGGAATATTAAAGTCATCACAAACTGGTTGGCTAGTCTTACCTATCAGGAACTAAAACTTTTTTGATGGAATGTTATGAAATAATCCATACCTTGACATGCCTCCCGTGTGCTGAGAAAAACCTATTGTCAGCGCTGTAGGTGACTAACCCCACTGAGAGTAGAGAGTAGTCCTTTCTTCTTATCCATGTTACCTGAAATATAAAAAGACGTTAATTTTATGTTTTAGGAAAGATTTGTTTATTATCGTTATTTTTTTTTTATTGCCACGCACGCAGCGGTTACCGTCGCTCATGGACCTCTGCATTGCCAGAAGACATTGCGGCGCCGCTACCTACGGCCTACCCTTAAGGACTCTCTTCAAGCCTCGTTTGAAGAAGGACAAGTCATAGCGCTCGGGAAACACCGAAAAGGGAAGCTCATTCCATAGCCGGAACATAATTACAATATAACATTAGAACCAGTGTAGGCTTCAACCTAAGCAACCAGTGGCCAGGATTTGAGTGAGAAACCTTTTCGAGCGCCATGTTAAATTATATATATATTTTTTCAAAGTGTATAGCAAAGTTCTACGTCATAGCGAAAATCATTTGCTAAATAATAATGCGACACAAAATTTTGAGACCGAGTATGTAATGACGGTCACACACACTATGAACAAAAGATTTGATTTTTTTGACTATGTAGGTATAATTTTCACGCTCTGCTTATGTACCAACCAATTACTGCCCACTGGTGGGCTCCAGTCTCCTCCGGAGAGGGATTAGGCATAGTCCACCACGCTTGCCCAGTGCGGATTGGAGACTTCACATATCTTCAAAGGATTTTTAGAACCCTTTTTCGATATACAGGTTTCCTCACGATGTTTTTCTTCACCGTTTTTAGACAGTGGTGTTGTGAAAAATTGCACATAAATCTTTTCCACAATTTAGATTTAGAGGTACAAGCCGACCGGATTTGAACCCGCGACCTCCCGTACGGAAGGAAGCGCTTCGACCTCTCGGCCACCACGACTTCTACTCGAAATTGTACACGCTCTACTTATAATTGTATAATTCTCAGCTTTTGTTTTATTGTTATGTTGGTAGACGACCCAACGGCCTGATCTGTAAGTGTTAACCGTCGCTCATGGACCTCTGCAATGTTAGGGGACACTGAAGGGCCGCAACTTTTTTTTTGAGTTAGAGGAAATCGCCGGATTCCCACCCATCCCTCAGGTAGGATATGTGGGAGTTGAACCGCACTAAAACTTACAACCGCTCAAACTCGGCGTCCAAACCTCGACTGAGGCCAGAACCCAGTAGGTACGGCACTCTTTTCTGTCACGCCGCTAAGGGCCGCTCCCTACGACCTTAATTTAAGGACGTAGGCCTAATAGTATTCTAAAGCAGTTTTAATTATCAAAAGACTTCGTTATCTTAATTAAACCTTTAAAGAATGGTCACGATTTATATCAGTTTCAGCATTTGATTTGTGTAAAGAGATCTGGAGATTTGATTGGAGACAAAGGAAGGCTTTACAAAGGGCCCAAGACTTATCAACTTCAGTCGGCCATCATTGTCTACTCGACGTTAATTTGGTTTCGATCTTTCAATGTTAAGGTGACTCTGCGAATAAAAAAGAGATATTGCAGGAGGGTGATGAGTACTCTGTTCTAAAACGGAATATTACAAAAAATAGGTAAAAATACATTTTTTTTTTAATCTAAATTCGACAAAACTACCTCAAACATAAACAATTTCGGCTAAAAGAGTGTTGACTAATGACCTCTAGTGATCTCGCGCACCCCACACCTCCGCCACACTCATCAGCTATCGAAAAACCATAATTTTACAAGAATTTTAGATATTTTTAAGTTGCGATTACTAAGCATTATATTCTTTGGTAATATTTACTGGTCGTATATAACCATCATCTACCATGACCTTCAATATATACCCTCACTAAGAAATCACCCTGTATAAAATTGTGTTCTTGTATTTAATTTACATAGTCCGAGAGCTAGTGCCAATTTTTGGCTAGGTATTAGAGGCAAGCTGAAGAAAGGTCCATAGTTCTCCTGATATACCCCAACTCGGAACTGCAGACCTGGCTGCAGAGTAGATAGCCCGAAAGCTAGTGGCAAATTTTAGGTAGGTGTTTGAGGCAAGCTGAAAACTTGGTACATACTTGGTACTCGGGACTGCAAACTTAGCTGCTGAGTAGTGGGACTTTGGAGGAACCGGTACCACTGGAATTCGAACTGGTACCGGCAAACGAACGAGAAAGAGGGTAGACAGATTTGTCTGCTCTTAAATGACCTACCCGCAGTTCCTCAGTCTTCTCGTGATCATGGCGCTTGAAACAGTGCCGAAATATCGGGATCGCTCAATTAAAAATAATCGTGGTAAGAACCCGTTTAGTAATAGTGTAAGTGATGTAGATAACCGCGAGTGTTTAAAGAAATTTATTGATCCCTATATTTTTGGAATGTTTGTATTTTTTTTATTAAAAAATTGTGTTTGAGGCAACTTGCGATTTATATAAAATGTTGTAGTTTTATGTGTAAAAACAGTAAAATGTATTAGTCATCCGCATAGGGCAAGCGTGGTAGACTATGCCTAACCCCTTTAAGGAGACCTGAGTCCAGCAGTGGGCAGTAATGGGTTGTTACAGTTAGTAATTTATTCTGTGACATAATTGCGGATTGAACACGAGTTTTTTATTACACTTTCCAATAAATATTCATGAATAAGCAAAATATAATCTCTGATAAAGATCTTAGTGCTTAAACAAGTAAACTATTACTTGTCCAATTTTATAAAGTATTATTATAGTTTGAATATACAGTGTGTCCTAGAAATATGCAACACGAAAAAAAAAATTTTTTTTGTGAAACATTTTGTCAAAAAAAAACAAGAAAACAGCGTCAAGTATTTTTCTGTATTGTGTTCGATTTTTTAATGGAGTCTTAGAGGAATTATTTTTTTTAATTTCTATGTAGGCAGACGAGTAAACGAGCCTCCTGATCGTAAGTGTTACCGTCAAGGACTTCTGCATGGGACATTGATGGGTCGCTACCTACGACCTACCTTTTAGGACCTTCCTTAAGCCTTGTTTGAAGTAGAATTGTTAGAAAAAATAAATAAAGTAAAATTGGGTAGTCCTTATTACATTCATTTGCATATATTAGTAAATTCCCGCTGTTCCGAACAGATATCGTGTTCACAGGTTTTAGCCTTTATTTCTATTTTCTTGTTATTGTTATTATTTTTCGTACACACACACACAAAATATAGTTTTATCGGAGTACGTTTCCGTGGGCTGTGAACAAGCCGTTCGTTCTGGTAGCCAGAAGCCTAGTGCGTCGCGCGCTCATTGGTTGCCGCGAACACAAATGAAAACATCGACTGCATGTTTGAACGCGCAAGCAACAGCCGAACTTGCGAACGTTGTAATTATTATCCGACGCGAAGGCTCACACTCCTGTTACTGCAAAAACTACACACCCAAGACTTCACCAGCGACCTTTGGACTGTGGATATTCCACGGAATTTGTGAGGACTTCACCAACGACGGCGACTTCGCGGACGGACCGACCGTCGATCGGTAAGTTTTTCAGCTCCACGGAATATCTTACACCCGCAAGAAATTGTAATTTCAGAGAACAGATAAACAGAAAAGATTTAATCAATATTTCAGTATGTGTGATGTGTACCGTGCATATTACGAAAACGTTCTAGAAAAATCTGTGAGTGAGACAGAAATATGTTGCTATATATGTCACGCCAATTTTAAATACACAGTCGGTTTTTTGGAGTTGGAGGAAATCGCCGGATTCGGGATATGTGGGAGTTGAACTGCACTAAAATCTCTAACCACTCAATTCAACATCCGAGCCCCGGCTGTAGACAGATCCTAGCATGGGATTATGCGGGGCGACACGACGAGTTACGCACTACGGCACTCTTTTCTTGTTTTTTTTGTCGTTAATATTTCAAATAGTCTCTATCTTTTTATTATTTTAGAGAATGTATAGACAAATACCCACTACGAAGGTAAGGTATCGAGCCAATTATTTTATACCCAGGGCTAGTCGGTCTTGCAACAAGGTGTTGGAGGATTGTAACTTAGATTTATTTAATAGCACGTCAACTCCAGTTAAATATATTTTAGCCAGTAAATTTTGTGATGCAGGTTCATAACATAACTTTCACTATTTAGTTACTTAAGATACAAAATTACTTTTTGTTTTATTACTTACATTAATTGTATTTAGCACATATCTTGTGAAGCACTTTCTATTTTTATTTCAAAATTTAGCTGTAGAAACTTTTAATTGGCTATCTAAATTACATAGTTTTCATTAAATAAGTGTTAGCTGTAAGTTTCTCTGGAATATTAAAATAAAATAAAGACTTATAATATTGAAGATTAATATTCTAACACCCTGTATAAAGAACGTATTGTAAAACAGAGCAATAAAACTATGGTACCTATTTCAAGTGTTAATGACAGGGTTGGTACGAGTTTCTTCGTTGTAATTATAAAATGGCTTTTATTTTACATTTTTATATCAGGGAATTGCGATATTTTATTAAATTTGATTATTATGAATGTTTGTTTAGTTGAAATGTGAATGAAAATAGTGCAGGGGAGTATATAATTGTACTATATTATTCAGTCAGTTTTATAATAAATCAAATCAAATCAAAAATCATTTATTCCGAGCATCAAACAAAGAACGGAAAAACAAAAAAAAACTAAAAATAACAATGCCCGGAAATGGTTACCGACTCAGTAATGCCGCAACCACCGCACAACACGGGTTGCGACGCTGATCTTCCGTTGGCACTACACGTACACGCTAGCACTGTGCTAACCACTGCGTATAATTCTATTCCATTCTATAAATAAAAAAAAAGAAAAACCTTATAAAATATACACAAAGAATAAAAATAAATAACAGATAACCAATAAAAGATGAATTGATATTACTACAATGACCTGAAGGGCAGATTAATGAAAAACGTAAAATACAAAACAAAAAATAAAAATTATCTTAAAATTACTTTAAAGAAAACAAAAAGATGATGGTAAGTGAATGTCGTTGTTTATTTTTTATTAAATGCTCGTTGATAAATATATTGTTAGCAGTACCTATTTGATTGATATTTCTATTTCATTCTAGATCTATCAGTTTTAACGGGAATCCGGTAGGAAACGAGGTGTATAAAACTTCGCCACTGCTAATCATTACAAAGCAATTTATTACAATAAACTTGGTTTTAATCATGTTAGAACGACTCGGAGAGCACTGAGAAGAAGTGTGGGGGATCAAAATAACTCGGAAGAATTGGTTTTTTTTTTACCTAAATCCCCCCAACATGATCGGGGATGTTCTTACTTTGTTGTTTAATAGTGTCTACTCTGTCGTTCCAGTTCTCGCTGCTATTCCACTGTCATACCGCATACCACACATTCATCCTTCCCATTCACACTTCCCGTTGGGATGTTGGCTCTCTATTCTTCTACTTTTTACTCTATAGGGTGCTTTATTTAATTAATACAGCGTGTACATTTATTAGAATTGCGTATTTGAAGTGGCAATTAGCAGAGCACTCTGAAAAGACAGCTGATTAAGCCGAAAAGTTCCGGAGTGGCGGCCTCCTACAGCATGGGCAGATCTGCCACAAGGTGGATTGATGACGTGATTAGGGTCGCGGTATATCACTGGATGTAATCCGTGAAGGACCAGTCATTGTGGTGAGGTTGGTACGTCAGAAATGGATTTCTAGTGGCTGATGATAATGATGATGACTTTAATGCAGCATATTACTTAAAAAAAATATAAGAAGAAATAAAATCAATGTCCGTGGTGCTTTTCTCGATTCTGGCGTAATGCTTTTTCAATCTTATTTTATTGTCTCCCGCTCTGCGAGTAGGGAAGTCGAAACTCATGTTTTCCTACTCCTTCTATTATCTCGGGGTCCAAGACAAGTTAGCTTTCCCTCGGGCTTTCCTGGGCTTCACTGCTCAGAGTCATTACGATGGTCGCCGCTGTGGATCCTGGATACACAGGAGTTACAGTGGTGGGAGTGAGAGGTGGGCAAATACCTGCACATTTTTATTGCAGTAGATTTGTTCATTAAAAACCTTAAGTAATTTGACTTTAAAAGACAAATAGTCCATGAAATTAATAAACAAAATACAAACCAATTTCCAAGTTAATACAAAAGCCGCTGTAACTTCAATATAAATGACAAAATACAAACAGTTATTCCGCGGAGCCGAAAACTTTTTTCTAATTTCAATGTAAGACAATACCGTAGAACAAACATTCCGCCCCCCAAGTTTTGAAGTCGCTTATAAGTTAGCGAAGTTACGACCTAAGTTTTGTGTGTTTTCGAAGCTTTATGATAAGGTGAAGATATCGTCGGTGTCTATGTCTATCTAACTATACAGGGTGTATGGAATGACAGAAAAATAATGTGAAAAATCACACCCTGTACTTTAATTGCATCAATCGATAGAGTGACTAATAAAGATCAAATTTCTCTCATAAAAAAATGATAGATTAAATGAAAGGAAAACCACGAAATAAAAGTCTTTTAATAGCATCACATCACACAAAAATTATAAAAATCAATGACGACTATCTTCATCTTTTCAGGTATAATTTAAAAATTACTACTTCTTACTACTAGTAAACTTCAACAGGCGTGTTACCTTCCAAATAAAAAAAAATCGTCAAAATCGGTTCATTTACACTACAGTTTAGGTAATAAAGTTACCAAATATAAAATTACCAGACAAACCTATATTGGTATTTCTGAACAATTGTAAATTTAATTATTCAAGTTCCAAGATTGAAGTCAACTTGTTTGAGTTCGAAAACTTCGTTTCATAATTAACGATTGTAATTTAATTAATTAATTGGATTGACATAGTTCGACAAGAAGGGTTTTAATGAACTATTCATCTGCTCGTAATTATAAAGGAAACAGTTGAAATAATTCAAAAGTAATAATTGTGATGACATACTGTTTAAATCGTATTGTGGTAATTTAAAAATTAATTGATAAGGACGTTTGTATTATTTTAAACTAGGTGACCCGCGCAACTTCGTCCGCGTTAAAAAGGGGTTCAAAAATTGTAGCCTATGTGTTATTCTGATGTATAAGCTATATTGTGGTAAAGTTTCATTCAAATCCATTCAGTAGTTTTTACGTGAAAGAGTAACAAACATACATCCATACATACAAACTTTCGCCTTTATAATATATATTAGATATTGTATAACAAGATGTAAGTATTTTTACTCATGTTGCATAGTAGTTGACACGTGTGAGTTATCGTGTGTCAAAAAGACAGACAGTTGTTATCTAATTTTATATGATCATTTTATGACGCTCTGGATTACATTATTGAACTTCTAGAATGGAATCCTCTTTTTTTTAATATACAATAGTGTACCTCGATAAATGGAGCTTGTAACCAGAATAAGAACTATGGACCAAGTTTTGAGCTTGCTTGCTTAATACCTACCCAAAAATTGGCGTCAGCTCTCATGTAACGTTATTTTTTTTACATTTCACTTTAATTATTCAAATTATCGATGTCGAGTATCGACCCCTTTCTGTTTCACTAGGTTCCGTGTCCCCACACTAAACAGGTACCTAGTTGTGCATGTATACTGCATCCTTTTGTTACCAAGGGCTTAAATAGCGAGACACACATTCATTTCTTATTCCGAGATAATTTTCTAATCAGTAAACTAGTCTTCAATACACACCCGTGATGGGTTAGTTGTTGTGTGCCCCCTCGGTGAGTATTTTATATTATTTTTTACTGGCTTTTTATTTAAAGTGTGTCTTCATATATGTGAGATGTACTTGTAATAATTTTATTTTAGGGTACTGTTAGTAATATTGCATGCTTGCAGGCATCAAGTATAATATTCTTCTCTTACTTCTCAATAAAATACTGTTCCTTTTCACTATACTCAAATACTAAAGCTATCGTAAATTTCAAATAAATCGAAATCTTACCGTATTTTCCGTGATGTCGCTGACTTCGCAATGCAACACAGCTGTAGTTCCAATTTGTGCTATGACGGTCGTGCAATTCTCAGTCAAGAATATACCAGTTTTACCAACTTTACTATTTAATTTGTTAGCAGCAGACGCTGACGAATCTCTGTACATTTTTTTAACTTTATTTAGAGATTTAGCTAGTACACTCTCATCTAAATTATCAACAATTTCTTCGTTACCTAATCTATTATGTCTTATATCATTATGCTTATCTATATTATGTACAATATCGTTAATTTTATGTACATTATCATTATAATCATTATCTAAATTAGTAGAAGAGAGGCGAAGTGGTTTAGGTATTTTTGGATGAAAAGTTGATGTTGTGTATTCTGTTGTTTCTTCTAAATCTGATGATGGTGTTGTGTACATCATTGTTGTTGATGTTGATGTTGTTGTTCTTCTTCTGTGACCTGTTAGACAAAGCAATATGCAAAATTATTATATTGCTAAAGTGTGATTTGCTGTTTAGTTATACAGGGTGGGCCATGAATTAGTTAACAATTGAAAAAATCGTATAAAGAAAACTATTTAACATATTTTTAAAATTGTTTATTTACAAGAAAGTTAATTATTTGGAATTTATTTTTTAAAAATAACTTCATCTAAATGACAACCGTTTCGATTTTTGCACTCTTCTAAGCGAACACCGAAATTTTCGAATACTCGTCGACTTATTTCGCGTTGAATACGACTTACACGATTTAAATCAGTGTCTGAGTGCTCCATTAATAAAGAAATGGGTTAAGAAGTTAACTAATTCATGGCCCACCCTGTATTATTATTGATGGATAGAATTCTACATTGCAAAACCATATATAATGTAGTTCTGGTAGTCTTTGGGTAATTTAAGGCAGGCTTACTGCTAATAAAATACGGACAAATTAATAAAAATAGATCTCTGTCGTATACTTTAACCTAGTATCTTATTACATTCGAATGATCAAATTTTAAACTACGATGAATGCCTACTACATTGCCTTAATAATTGTTATATCAGTTTATTATCAACTAGACTTTTCCTGGCACAAAATATTGCCTCTTTTATTTAACACTTTATTGTACACCAGGTAAAGAAAATTACAGTGACTTATAGTAACTAAAAAATAAGCACAAAAGGCGAGCTTAACTCAAAAATGAGTTTTCTTACATCAAACCTATGAAAAAAAAAACAGATATGACATCGTACAGAGAGGTAGTAAGTGTACTAAATAAACTATACGAATTAATTACATACAGATTAGCAGTCTAAGTACTGCCACTATATTACAATACAAAAAAATATATATATTAAGAATAACAAATAATAAAATATAAAATAAACACATACTGCTACACTGATCATATATACAGACATAAAACATAATAAAACTAGTATGATGATGAGATGAATCATTGACAAAAAAAAAAACTTAAATTAGACGACAGAAAGAGAATCGAAATTAAGTGAGGAAATGCTTTTTGGTTCGTAAAGAAAGACGTCCAATGAACTACTAGCCCGTATGGAGTGTGGGAGAGCGTTCCATAGGCGCACGGCCTTTACAGTGAAAGACTCACTGTGTCGGCTGGAGGAATGTTTGGGAACCTTGAGAAGAAGTGAGGTTACAGAACGTTTTATCCCGCTATATGTGAAAGAACTCTTCCATAAATAATAGTATCCAATAACGACAACACAAAAATCTGAAGTATCTTCACTTACAAAAAGTAATTGTCCATAATTATAATCCTGGGATAAAAAGTAAATTTGGCAAAAATATAACCCTCTTAAAGAGCCGAAGTAGCCATTAACATTCAATTTCCCTCATCAAATCCACAGTCATTTTCGAAACTCAAGACGATCGGATTCATCGAATCGCCCTTTAGATTTAAATTTATTAATAGTCGTAATTAAGCCGAGTAAGGTCTCAGGTGGGAGAAATTTCAATTAGGTTCATGAGATACGGAATCTATAGCTTTTTAATTATCTTATAATTAAAGTTAAACGTTAATGGACACTTATGATTTTGGATAATATTCTAGTTAAAGAATTAATTGTGGAAGATTTTGGAGATGAGAGGGTATAAGAAAATGGAAAAGTTTATATAAATTTTAGGATTAAAGTTTCGGTAATTGAAGCTTTTGTGCTCTTTGTAAGCTTAGAGTTATACCACAATATGCAAGATAAGAAATTGTAGGTCAATTCTATTAGTTTTGAATACTTTAGTTTTTAAAGCAGTTTTAAGTCAATAAAAGACTTAGGCCTGTAGACGATGCGATGATAGACTACTTGGATAGCGTAAAGAACAACTTATTGGTTGAATGTATTTTCTGACATTGAAGCATCAATTTAATGGCGAAATTCGAAGAAATTCGGCAAAATGTTATTGTCGACGGCCTATTTATAAAGAATTGATGATATATGTAGTTAGATACAGTATATTTTTGCTGACCATCTAACAGGCAACATGATCGTAGTTGGTCACTCATAGACCCGACCAATGTTAAAATCGTGGGACCGTTAGCTACTCTTGAAGATCATAAAATTATTTCACAGGCAAACAAGCAGGCAAACAAGCAGGCGGATTCAATGCAGAATTTAAAAAGAGTTTGGTAACTACATACAATTCCTCACCTTTTTTGTGATGCCTCGTGTAATTCCCAAACACGCTACCGAGTCTCTGCTGATTCCTCGTGGTACAAAGCTCCAAAGACTTATAATCATCAGAGTTCTGCGAAACCAACATGGAAGACTTTTTCGACTCCATAGCACTGTTCGTCAATTCTGTTTTAATTAAAAAAACAAGAGTGGCATAAAATAGTTTTAGTTCTCTACAGCAACGCATCGTTTTGGCACTATCCACGGTCACAAGTCACTTAAATTTATAGTCATCTTGCTCTGCTACCTTCTTGTTCTTGTTGAGTTTTTGTGCTGCTGCTTTTTCATTCTGTAACGAAGAAAAAATTGTGGATTAGTGAGAGGAAAAATTGTAAAGTTATATACAGGGTCATTTCCTAGTGAGGGTACATATTGAAGGTCATGGTAGCTGATGGTTATATACGACCAGTAAAAATATTATTACCAAAGAATATGGCTTAATGCCTTAGTAATCGCAACTTAAAAATATCTAAAATTCTTGCAAAATGATGGTTTTTCGACAGCTGATGCGTGTGGCGGAGGTGCGGGGTGCGCGAGATCACTAGAGGTCATTAGTCAACACTCTTTAAGCCGAAATTGATTATCTTTAAGGTAGTTTTGTCGAATTTAGATTTAAATTAAAAATTGTAATTTTACCTATTTTTTGTAATATTCCGTATTAGAACAGAGTACTCATCACCCTCCTGCAATATGTACCCTCTCTAAAAAATCACCCTGTATAGAAAAATGGCAAATATTATGATGAAAAGAGATTCCCATTGAATCTCTTTCTCCGGTTCTTCTCTTAACGGGGGAAAAATTTTAGGAACTGATAGTGTTTTGTTTTGATTTTCAATGCCTGTTTTACGTACTTTGAAATAAATTATTTGATAATACATAATACTTTTACATCGTTGACAATAGTAACTATAGTAACTACTAGTTCGTTCCTACGATCAGAGATGTCGCTTGTCAAAACTTTGCACTTAGCAACATATTTTTACGTTAGGAGGTAATCTTGATTCATTTTCATCAAATATCTGAAATTGAGCAAAGTTAAATATGAATCACATTGATAACGATATCAACAAGTAGTAGTAATTTAGTCATTGAGAAACATTCTGAGGTCACGTGATTGATTACTTACTGACTAAAACAATATGAGTATTGAATGAAATTGATTTTACCGAGGCTTTGAGGACCATACCATCATTAGTGAGTTTAAATTATACTAGCTCGCACAAAAAAAAGAAAGAAAACACATATTAAATTAAAAAGACATGCCCGCTGAGTTTCTTGCGCCGGTTCTTCTCAGGACGGAGGCGTGATTTTAGCGAACTGGTGGTAGAACTTTTGATTTTATTTTTGACATTCAAAATGTACGTGTGTCCACATCTAATAATTATTTGACTTTGACTTTAACTTTGACTCTTTAAATACAAATTTTATATGCGTTTTATGAAAACACCATTGGCCAAAACTCACATGTACCTATACCAAGGTTACCTTCGATGATTTGTGAAGTGAATCTTGATACTAGGCTAGTCTTTCTACGAAAGACACTTGAACTCAACAGTAGTCGATTGATAAAGAGCTTAAAAAACCGGCCAGTGACAGAATATTCGTGTTAAGAAAGTCAGGCAATTAACTCCACGTTCATTTTAATCAACAAATGATCGTAATTTCCATTAAAGCAAATAAAATCCAGTTTTTCATACACTGGTAGACACGTAATATTTCATCCGTCGACTCTCCGAACTCCAAACTCCAAATTATCCATTTATACTACAAACCCAAAGCCTAAATAATTTAGTAAGTCTAGGTCATAAAGTTGGTGGCGAAACTAAAAGTCTAAACAGCTGTGCCCAATCGATATGTGTATTTAGGTATTCAGGGCAAAGTTCTTGCATTTTTTAGTCTTTTGGAAAGCGATTGTCGTATTGACATCACACTTGGTTTGATTTGCCAGTTTAAAACGTGGGTTGTAGTTTTGTTTCCTTAATACTTAAAATAAATGATTTTAAAAGCTTTATTTAACTTGCACTGGATGTAACTATGTACCTAACTGCTTCAGTTTGAGTGGAATCTTGTAAAGTGAATTTGCCCGACATCCCAGTTTCCAATTGAGATGAAACTTTGCAAGCATAATGTAAACTGCGTGACGTTAGTGTAGGCGACACATCTTAGCTTGTAGTTAGTTCATAGTTATGTTTGTACATGCTTATTTATATATATATATATATGTAAACATTAAAGTTACGGGCACTCCCGATCGTTCAAGTCGCAAACCAGTTCCACCAGCAGTCAGTCGTCCACGAACATTCATACCTCGCGAACGGACGATCGGATGCGCTTACATACGTTCACAATCTCGTAGTTTTATTCCATGGCCTACAATTAGAATTACCTATAATAAGGTTATATGCAACTGATCTGATGATGGAGTCAGAAGGTAGTAATAGTTTATTTTCGTACATATATAAAACTAGCCCGCGCAACTTCATCGGCGTCACTTTCAATTAAAAGGTAGTATATGTTATTTCTCAGGGTCTAAAGATTGTCTGTGTAAATTTCATTAAAATTGGTTGAGAGGTTTAAGTGGGAAAGCGTAACAGACAGACAGACAGAATTACTTTCGCATTTATAATATTAGTAGGGATTTTACAGAGTTAAATAGTGTAATTAGTAGCTACATAGAGCCACAGTACCTCACTTTAAAGAGATTTAAAGGAACAGACCGTACCTTTACAACGAGATTTGAGAAGAGTTCCAAACAGTACATCCTGCTATTGTACTGTACTGTAGCAACCCATTACTGCCCACTGCTGAGCTCAGGTCTCCTCCGAAGAGAGATTAGGCATAGTCCATCACGCTTGCCTAATGCGGATTGGGGACTTCACATATCTTCAAAGGATTTTCAGAACCCTTTTCCGATATGCAGATTTCCTCACGATGTTTTCCTTCACCGTTTTTAGCCAGTGGTGTTGGGAAAAATTGCACATAAATCTTTTTCATATTAAGATTTAGTGTATTGAGTGCTATTGAGTATATACGTAATAATAGGGGATCAACAGTAATCACCTACCAGCAGCTGAGTTATAATCTCACAATAACCTTACCATTCATAATACTAGGGCAATAAAAATATAAATTCTTCTTAATATCCAAATAATGACACATTGGAACCTAGCCAAGCAAACTTTCTCTCTTTTTCTCTATCTAAATTGCGCCAGTTCGGAACTGGGTATTTTCGGTAACCAATAATATGGCTTCTTAGCCATTATTCTACGTTCAAGATAAATGGGTGAAAATTACAAGAATGTTGATAAAGATAGAAACGGTGGAAATCTTGAGGCTTGTTAGTACGAACGGCTGAAAAATCCTTAGTGATATCTTCAACCCACATTAGACGAATTCCCTTTACGGAAGAGACTTGAGCCCTGCTATGAATAGTATTGTTACAATAGAGATTAATTTGTTGCTACTAGCTATATTAATTTTCCAAAGGTCTAATTTGATTTCAAACAGTTTATTAAATAGTCAATGAAATGTTCATTATAATTCTTCTCTTAGTTTTTAGTTGACATTCATTATTTATCGACGACAAAAAAAGAGGAGATAATGTTATATATTTTCATGTAGCCTACGTCGAACGGGTCACCTGATCGTCAATGGTTACTGTCGCTCCTCTGACCTCTGCATTGTCAGTGGACACTGCGGAGCCGTCATCTACATCGAGAACGTTCTTCAAGTCTTGTTTGAAGAAGGACAAGTCTTAGCAAACAATTTTATAGTGAAGGAAAATTTTGTATCTAAATTAAAATCAGTACAGCATTTGCTTGATTTAATTTTGTTTTGTACGTGTGGAACTCGTGTGTTGACGCTCAAATTTTGTATAATATGATTTATTAGTGAGAACGTGTCGTAATATATCAACTTAATATTATTATAATGAACTAACAGAACTAATATATTTTACAAAATGTAGAAGAAATTTATTAAATTCGATTTATACAATGCTTGTCTCAGCGAAAAAAATTTAAAGTCAAAATCAGTTTTCGACGCACTGTCTCTACTCAGCGGGCACGTTTTTTTCTCATCTCATTCAAAAATTGGATCCTATGACGACCATTTTTCATCTGAAACCAGAATCAGCTACATTATAGTCATGAAACCAAAAAAAATATACATTTAACAAGATATCCTATTCTTTTGGATAGTACTGTACTCTAACAAGCCATTACTGGCCACTGCTGGACTCAAGTCTCCTCAGAAGAGGAATTAGGCATAATCCACCACACTTGCCCATTACGGATTGTGGACATCACATATCTTTGAGAAGCGGTCAAGAACATTCCAGAGGCAGGATTTCCGTGGCTCCTTGAAACAAAATCAAGGCACTTAAATTAGAACCGAAATTAAACCCAACTGAAACAGGTTCATTTTCCGGTTCGCTGGAAAACTTTTTAACTTGCATGTCATAAAGACAGGATCATAAGATACCTGCTTCAACTTCCCGGTAGAAACTTCTGGAAGACTTACAAACAAAATGTTGTTTAATCTTATTATGTATGATTGCTCAAATGCGCTGAAAGTTTTTGTTAATTTTACTTTTGGAGGATTATATTTACTTTTTGTAGAGTATTTTTAATATACTTCCAAATTTGAGAAGGAAGTCAAGTCGACTAATTTATTTTGTGTTTTTATATATTGTAATTTGTGCCTGAATGAATGGATTAGGATATCTTTTTTATATGAATAACAATGCTTATCGTTATCTCTCATTTAAATGTTATCAAGGTCTAAGTAATTTTATGCTTATTAATTAAGCAGTTTCTTTAGAAACAAAAACACTTCATTTCTGGTCAAGTAAGCCTTTTTTTTCAAACATTCTATGATTCATTAAGTTCTAATGAAAATCAGTTCCGTGACTCCCTATCAAATTATAATAGTATACGAGTATATCTTCAGCTTTAGCCAGCCATAGAATCATATTTGAATCATTCCCCTTTTTATCCATATATAACAACCCAGATAGACTATACAAGCAATACTTTTTCAACACCCAAAATAGATCATGACGTTCCTTTTGACCTTAACCCTTAGCTTAAGTAGCTGTCAATCATTGCCCACCCTGCGTAAGGGTGGAGAAATGGACACGCATTTTATATTGAAGGCAGTCTATTTTTTATTTGGCGTGGATTTTACTTCAATACTAAATGTAGAATGTAACATCTCATTATTGAATATTTTCGGGGCCAGGTGTGGGCAGAAGAGGCAGGCATAGTTTACCACTCTTTCCGATAGGTACTTTATTTTATACTAGCTTTTGCCCGCGACTTCGTTCGCGTGGACTTCAGGTTCGTCCCGTCTAGCCCGTCTAGTTCGCGACGTCTATAATATAGTACTATTATACCGCAAAAAATGTATTTTTATACGACTTCACATTTGAAACCTCAAAAATTGTAGCCTATGTGTTATTCTAATGTATAAGCTATATTGTGGTAAAGTTTCATTCGAATCCATTGAGTAGTCTTTACGTGAAAGAGTAACAAACATCCATACATCCATACTTACAAACTTTCGCCTTTATAATATATATATATATATATTAGATATCTTCGAATGATTTTAAATTCTTGTACAATATGCATTTCCTTGTGATGTTTTCCTTCCCCGTTCTTAGCCGGTAGTGTTGTGATAAATTGCACATAAATCTTTTGAGGCAGTACAAGCAGGTTACTTGGTGAAAACCATGAAAACAATTTTAGTCGCCTACTTGTAGAAAATACGTTATTTTCAACACTGATTGTTTTAATGACCTTTCTATAATAATTATAATTGTTTTAATTAATAATTAATTAAAATATCCACTCACTTTTTCTTTCATAACTTTTTATATAATACTCATATATATATCGTTTTATTATTGGAACGAAGTTCCTTATCGCGCGTTATCGAAAGGGACGGAATTAGACGGAAATTCTTATGAAAAAGTTGTCACGACAGTTTTTTGTTTTAGATGATTATCGCTAGATGGCGCTGTGATTAAAATCGTTTAAAACAATTCCTTATTTTGTTTTATATGATTAATGCTAGATGGCGCTGTGATAAAAATACTTTATTTAAGTTATAATAATTAGTTTAAACTAAACCAACAACTAACTTAAAAAAATAAAATTTTATTACAATACACTCACTAATTAATCGAAAGGAACTTCGTTCCATCCAGGTGTCCCTTGACACCTCTCAAGTTTTTTTTAACCACTACGGTTATCTTCGCTGAGTCAAGTTTTTTTTAACCACTACGGTTATCTTCGCTGAGTCTTAGAAATCAAATCCGAAAAGACGTTTGACTTTTCCCCTACCTATTCAGTAATAGAATGTATTCATAGTACCGCACTTATGTACTGAGAACTGGTCCTAATTGGGTCTTTACAATTCTTCAAATAGAATTTAACTCAACTTTGCAGGTTTCATTTCTTTATTTAAAATTATTTTTTACTTCAGCGAATGGTGTTATATAAACGCTGTGTATATATATCGTCATCACCATCTCCATTATCAGCCCATATAATTCAATGTATATTTGTGTTGTTTCCAGATCTTCAAGCTCCATGATCCATACATTATATCATGAGATTGTCAAGCTAAGAACGGGCTTAATCGCATCCCGTGAATAGGCAGCGAATCGAATTTGTCACCAATCAATTTAGATTCAATTTTGTTAATAGCGTTTATGTTAAATGAATATTGGCAAGGTTCGTGGTTTCGAAGCATAAAATTGGGAATGAAGTGGGTGTACTCTAAGTCGCATTAAGTTGCTCGTAGTAAGTTTGGGGGAAGTACGTTGAGTGTATAAGCATGTTTGATGATTACTATTCTGAAATACCTTTTAGCTACTTAGTGAATATTGTAAATGAACATATTACGTTTGTTTATTATTTTAGGCATATAGACTTCTTTTAAATACTGAGATTGGCTTTAGGAAAAAGATAGGGATGCTTAATTATTTATAACGATTATTTATTAGCACGTCGATAGCGGGGACGGAGCGACGGGAAAGAGTGCCGAGCGCGTAACGCGTCGCGCCGACCCTCCAAACCGCGCGCTGGGTTCTGGCCTCAGCCGGGGTTCGGACGCTGAGTGTGAGCGGTTGGAGGTTTTAGTGCGGTTCAACTGCCACATACCCCACGGGCGGGAATCCGGTGATTTCATCCAATTGAAAAAAAAAGCACGTCGATAGGACATTAATCTACGGGCGTATATCCATGATTGATAATATAATCTTCGGATGGAAAATTCATAATTAACGTATGTGTTCTACTTATATGCATACATTGTCACGCGATGTAAAGATGCCTGAAAAAGTACAAATCAAATTGGAAATCAAAAACTTGGTCGGATTCAGCACGCAAGATTCCACCCGAACTTACATACAACAGCTTTTGAAAACTCTAACCTCCAAATATGTATACAGGGTGACTTTTTAAAAAAGGTAAATATTGCAGAAGGGTGACGAGTACTCTGTTCTAAAAGGGAATATTACAAAAAATAAGTAAAATTACATTTTTTTTTAACCTAAATTCGACAAAACTAGCTCAAACATAAACAATTTCGGCTAAAAGAGTGTTGACTAACGACCTCTAGTGATCTCGCGCACCCCACACCTCCGCCACACCCATCAGCTGTCAAAAAACCATCATTTTGCAAGAATTTTATATATTTTTATGTTGCGATTACTAAGGCATTAAGCCATATTCTTTGGTAATAATATTTTTAATGGTCGTATATAACCATCAGCATGACCTTCAATATGTACCCTCACTAAGAAATCACCCTGTATAATGCCCAAAAATACAATAAAAACATACGTGCCCGTAACCTAAAGAGCTGATGCTTAAAATTGAAAGATGTATCCTGATGTACGAGGAAACGTGTGACGAATAAAACGAGCTCATTTTTATTTGAAACAAAAGAGAATCACCCTGATATGTATCAAGACGTATTTGTGTAAAAAGACGCAGTGGAATATTTTCATGAATAATTCATTGGTGGTAGGATGAAGAAATATGTCTGACTTATTGCTGCTATTTTCCTACCGGTTATCTGAAGATCGATCTTGAGTTTGGTTTCCTTGGGTGTTTCTCGAGTGTGTGATTTTTGTATGTTGGGGTTTAAATGGATTAAATAAATACTTGAGAGGTGTCATGGGACACCCGAATAGAACGAAGTTCCTTTCGATAAAAAGATATCTTTTATTTTTTTTTCCTAAAAATCTATCGTGGTAAGAAGAGTGTTTCTAAACGAGATTCGCGAATGATATCTCTGATATTTCACCGTAATGGGGCGCAAAGCATTTCATCGGACATACATACATATGAGCAACAAAGTGCGAAGTCACGAAGCGTTGCGGCCCACATAGATTTGCGCGTACTTTAATAATGCAACAATAACTATTGAACAACAAATGAGATGACAATATTCTTAAATTTATATTAAACTCACTTCAAACGAGGCTGAAGGAAAAACATTGCATAGTAGTTGATGAGTAACGGTCTCCGGTGTTGCAAAGGTTCACGAGCGATAGTAACCATAGTAACCACTTACCACGAGGTGGATCGTAGGCTCGTATCGAGGTACTTTCATGCATTATTAACGGATTCTTACCACGATATTTCATTAATTGAGTGATTTCGATATTGCATATTATCTTGTCATATATCTTTTTTTCTGGAGTGGCGGCCACGAACCGGTAGGCGCAATGTTCGTAGATCCCCACAAGATGGACCGACGATCTGGTCAAGATCGCGGGAGGTCACTGGATGCAGATGGCGCAGGACTGGTCGATGTGGCGAGGTTTGGGGGAGGCCTATGTCCAGCAGTGGACGTCTATAGGCTGATGATGATGATGATGATGATATCTTTTTTTTATTGTCATGTAGACAGAGATCTATCAGAAATAATAATAAGAGCGTTTTTGGTATGAAGAACTAGTAACAGCAAGCCACTCAAGGGTGCCTAAAATGTACACAAAACTAAAGCATTGTGTCATAATTCGATATTACGTTCACAAGTACTGTCTTATTTCCATCTAAATTTGTTGTTGTCAGGAAAAACTAGGGAAATGCCGTATGCATAATGTATGATGCTAAAACTATTACTGAAGAGATAACTGGATTTGCCCTTTATTTCGTTTTAGTAAAATTATATTCTTATCTAGAAAGTTCCATCGGAAAACTAGGCGGTTTTTATAATAATATTACTTCTATAAAGTACTTACTATACACCTTTAATCATCATCAACATCAACATCGTCATCATCATCATCATGGTGAACATGCTGGGCATAGATTTCATTCAAATTTGCCATAACCACTCTTACTAGATCTTTGGTAAACCTTGTCTGGGCACGGTGAGCCTACTGGTTCGTGGCCACCATTCCAGAACTTTTGGGCCCCATCGACCATTCGTTCTGCGGAATCAATCTTCGAAAAACCTTTTCATTGCTCTCTAAATTACTATGAACCTCTACGTCCCATAATGGGTCAATAATACTTTTAAAAGTTTCTAAGACTTTAATTATGATTATCACGTTTACTATCAACTGCTCCGTCAACTCGTTTTATTAACTTCAACAGAGTTTTATACGAAATAAAATTAATGGGGCAGCAATTTTCATAGCACATCGGAAAACTGATAAATGTAAGTGAAGCGAGAAATGTGCCGATCTGCAAATCCTGTACTGGATATAGTATTTTCTTATATAACCTTATACTGAATGATTTAGTACCGAAGCTTTAGTAAAATTTACTTTGAGAAGCCAGTACTATCAATATGATACTTTGACTAAACGGGTTCTTACCACGATTATTTTTAACTGAGATGTCCCGATACTTCAGCACTGTTTCAAGCGCCATGATCACGGGAAGACTGAGGAACTGCGGGTAGGTCATTTAAGAGCAGACAAATCTGTCGACCCTCTTTCTCGTTTGTAAGTGATGTAGATAACCGCGAGTGTTTAAAGAAATTTATGATACTTTGAGATGTGAATTTTGTCTATATCTGACTTACGTGTCTTGAAATGAGGCTTAAAGAGTCTTTTAGAAGTTGTAATTAGCAGCCCTGTAGTGATTTCTGACATTGTAGAGGTCTTTCAATCAGACGACTCGTTAATAAAACAAGATGTAGTAAAAAATATTAATAAAGATAATAAGAATTTGTTGAGATTTACTTATTAACAAACTACGTAACGCAAATCTCCTAAATTAAAAGAGATACTATCCAAATTCTGTTTATTCTATTTTTGTGATTTTTACTGATCTGCTTGCGTGGTAATTTACCAGTGATGAGAACTTTAATGGGCAAAACCGTAGGGAGTCATCCAGGTCAATGAACAAAGATTTTCTACTACAGTGACAGATGACCGAATATACAGTTCACCATGGAAACGAGTCACACCTAATGGAAAGTGAATGCAAAGATACTTGATGCAAAGTCAGAGCGAAACACAAATACTCAAATGAGGATTTTGATTTTCTGGGATATTTTATGTGATAGTAGTCGTATAATCCAAATTATTAGTACAGTTCAAGAATTTCCAAATCAAAATCTGATATAATCTACAAGTTTAAAGCTTACAGATATCATTTCTATCCATTCTACTGCAGAATCTTCCCGTTCACGTTGAATGTTTAAACAGAATTCTCTCTGATTTCAATCTGCATTTTATAGGATGAAATTCTTGAGATGTACTTTGAATGCCCCAGTTAAATCTTATTCTATATTTAAAATGTGCTTATCTTTTCATCTTTATAATGATGTTATTTTAAAGTCTGACTCAGAATGGGATGGCAGGAACAAATTCTGAACAAGAAACAGATGTATTCTACTCTGGTCAGTAAGGACTAAGTTTCAGAGGTTGACATTGAGTGACATTTAGTGCAACCTACGATATAACAAAAGCAAAAGTGTACTAACGACGTTTTTTTTTGTGGGGTATGTGGGGGTTGAACTGCACTAAAACCTCCCGCCGCTCACGCTCGACGTCCGATCCCCGGCCGGGACAGAACCCGGCACGAGGCTGGTAGGGGCGACAGGACGCGTTCGTGATTGTCGCTCACGTATCGCCCCGTCACTCCGTTACTAACGACGTTAACCAGTCTACAACAGGACCTAACATTCATGTGCTTTACCATTGCAATTACAAAATGCGTTTCCAGAGTTCCTGTCTTGACTTGAACTATCTCGCTTTGGAATGGTGTTGCCCGAGCGCTAAGACTTGTCGTTCTTTAAATGAGGTTTGAGTGGAACTTTAAACGCTTCGATTGTAGCAGGCAGCTCCAGTGTCTTCTGATATTGCAGAGGTCCATGAGTGACGGTATTCACTTACTATTAGGGCTTCAAACTTGTCTACCGATTTGGCAATGATATAATACTACATCACTTACAATATTACTAAACGGGTTCTTACCACGATTATTTTTTATTGAGCGGTCTCGATATTTCAGCACTGTTTCAAGCGCCATGATCACGGGAAGACTAAGTAACTGCGGGTAGGTCATTTAAGAGCAGACAAATCTGTCTTCCCTCTTTCTCGTTCATTCGCCGGTACCATCGGTAATATCGGGACCGCTCAATTAAAAATAATCGTGGTAAGAACCCGTTTAGTAATAGTGTAAGTAATGATAAAATTCGTTCAAATACCTTCTGTAGTTATATTCCAACAAGTTTTAATCTACAATTAGATCGCCCAAGCAAATTCTCCAAAGGTTTTATGTTAAACTTAACCTTTTCTAACTAAATTCATTACCAGGATCTAAGCTAATGAAGTCTTTCGAGACGTAGTTTATGTCTTGGACTGTTTCGTATCCGCCCACGTTGACATCGGCTTTAAGTCCCTACAGTAAAGCTGGTTTAAGAGCTTACATTAGAATTACATTATTTTTGGATGGGTTGTTTTACTCCTTATTCTTATTATGTGACTTTTCGAAATAGAAGAAATCTATTAAATTGTCTAAATGAATATTGGGGATGTTATCAATATTATAGTCGGGTTTTTGATATTCGTATAAGATTTTCATTGACAAGTCAGTTGCATCTTTCTTAATTTATAATAATTGTTAATTACTATACAATAAGTAATTACTAGACAAAGTCACAAATATAGAAGTCTTGCGACGTGCCAACACAGAAAAACAACTGCTGAAAACCATCAAAAGAAGGAAATTGGAGTATCTGGGGCATATCATGAGAAGCCCGAAGTACGATTTGCTGCACTTGATCGTACAGGGCAAGATCCAGGGGAAGAGAGCTGTAGGTAGAAGGAGAACATCTTGGCTGAAGAACTTGCGCCAGTGGTTCAACAAAAGCACTCGTGCTTTGTTTCGCGCTGCTGTGTCAAAAGTACAGATCGCCTTAATGATCGCCGACCTTCGATAGAAGATGGCACAGGAAGAAGAAGAATACAATAAGTACCTAGATTTTTCTTACACTAGAAGAAAACAATAAAACGCGATTTTAGCGCGACAACAAAACTAAATACCTACTTAGATTTTATTTACACTTCATTTACAAAGAAGGAAAAAACACGGAATTTACTACAATCAACAAATTAAAAATCCCATCAAATTATGATGAAGTATGTGTGGGTTCATACAAAATAGTAGAGTGATACGTGATATTAAATGCATTGCACATGTTTCTGTCTTAAAACTGATGCTTGAGACACAATTTTTTTTATTTTTTGACAGTAATTTAATCTTAAATCCCTTCAATGGTTTAGGTCAGTTGTACAGTCGCAATATGAAAAATGTTAATATGAAAAAGATTTATGTGCAATTTTTCACAACACCTCTGGCTAAAAACGGTGAAGGAAAACATCGTGAGGAAACCTGCATATCGGAAAAGTGAACAGAATTCAAATACGGCCGGCTTGTACCTCTAAATTTTAATGAGAAAAAGATTTATGTGCAATTTTTCACAACACCACTGGATAAAAACGGTGAAGGAAAACATCGTGAGGAAACTTGCATGTCGGAAAAGGATTCTAAAAATCCTTTGAAGATATGTGAAGTCCCCAATCCGCACTGGGCAACCGTGGTGGACTATGCCTAACCCCTCTTCGGAGGAGACCTGAGCTCAGCAGTGGGCAGTAATGGGTTGTTACAGTATAGTACAGTGGCAACATTGTGTAATTGAAACGACTTTTAACATGATAAATACATGTCATACGATACGATAGACATCAAATCAAAATGTGATGTCTATCGTAGCAAATCTTCACTTATAATATTAATGAAAAGCAATATCCATTCTATTTGATAAATAAAACAATCTTGCTCTCAGAATTATTAATAAACATCATAATTCAAAGCCCAAAGTAAAATAATATAAATTTAGCTTTAAATAAAACTGTCTAACTTGTCTACGCTGGCAACATTAAATGAAACATTCAGTGTGACCTGAAATTTGACTAGACTGAACTATTCTGATGAATTATTGCGCGGCATCGTTGTGGCTCGCTTTGAATTGTTTAAAATCTAGATCAAATTAGAATTTCAGAGATGACTAATTTAGATTGGTCTGAATTTTGTGAATATAAAATGACGGAAGTTTTATTTATTATTTCAACTATTATTTATATCAACAAAAATAACTTATTAAATACTGACGAGTTCATAATTAATTCTATAAGTTAAAAATTATTAAAGTTACTATGAGATAGCATTATTCACGCCGTCAAATCATCATGCTACAGAGTAGTTCAAAAACTTTTAATTACAAAAACAAGTTCAGATGTTGTCACGACAGAAATGCCTTAAGAATATGAAATTTCGTCTTATTCCAGCTTTTGTTTCCTTAGGAAGCTTTATGCTAAACTTTCACAAAGCAATCGGAACTATGTTTAAGTAGATTCTCGGAGGCAATAGTCTGAAATTCCTGTCGAATACAAAGTAAGTTGAGTTTTCTATTCGTTACTCAAAGTTTCTTATGTTTATACAAAAATGAAATATTATTATCTTTTCTGTTGCTATAGATGTATGTTGATATGACTTTATTAATGATACAATAGTAAAATACTCTTAAGATTTTACTGCAGAAATTCAAAACCGAAGTCGCTGTCTAAGTATTTCAAGGCAAAAAACTCAGCGGGCATGTCTTTATTTTGTATAATGAGCATTTTTTTAAAGGATTTGTACAGTATTATACAATTTTACATTAGATATACAAAAAAAAAGATTACGATAATGAAATGACCTTGGCGAGCAACTCATTCCCACTTTGTGCAATCGTCCAGGTACTCATTGACCTTATAATTATTATATTATATATATATATATATATATATATATATATTATATTATAATTATTATAAGGTCAATGAAATAAACGAACTATAAATAAACTATTGATTTTTTAAATTCCAAATATTGGTACATAACATAATCGTACGAAATACCATTAGACATTATAATAAATCTGAATTCTATCGTCTGACGCCACAACTTATTCAACAAGTAATTTTATAATATTAAATTTGAAGAATATCTCGGCATAATAACTATGAACTATAAAGGAGAGGAAGCCCTAAGAAGAGATGGTTGGATTGTGTAAGAAGATATGAAAATTTGTGACGTGACAGAGAACTTATGCCAGATTAGAAATTATTGGAGAGATAAAACATATTGCGCCGAGCCTATTTGAATGGAATAAGGTTGAGCTAAAGAAGAAGAATTGTGAACTATTTTGATTAGAGGAGCACATGTTAAAACATAAAATTAACGACATGTCGTACCAGAACTATACAATGTGATTTTTTTCCTTTGACAAAAAGTATATAACGGCGTAAATAGTGTGTTGAGGTGTAATGACGTTGTAAATAGTCGATCTTCGTTTTGTTTTGTCAGGAATAACGTTACAATGTTCACTTAACACTTGATGATCCATACTTTTGAATAAAAACTTCAAAATAACGAGTTTTAACAGTTTATTACTTTTATATCAAGAGGTCCGTTCGCCTCGACAATTCAAACACGAATTAATAAAAATAGCGGCCAACGCCTGTACTTATAGCAAGTCTCCACTTCCAACTACCTGCACGGTGAATAGGTTGGTTTCCCTTGTTATCACCCCCTCATATATTATCTAAAAAATGTAAAGTCCTTCATTTTCATGTCGTATTATTCGAAATGCCTTGTATAATAGCCGAACAGACAAATCAATAGATGTAATCAAAGCTTAAACCCCAGAGAATTCCTACAGACAAAAGTCTCGGCTTTCCCAACAAAGAAAAAACCGGAGAAAATATTTAAAAACCTTATAACTCCGGCTCCAATTTCTACGATCAATCATGAATTAAATATTCCTAAGCGGTGGGTTCTTTTACTGAAATGGAAATAAATTATTGGGATCTATATTTGTGAACGTCCAAATGGTGCTTGGTTTTCTTTAGTTGGGTATCCATTTAGTATACTTCAATTGAATTTGGTCTTGTATGTACTTATATTCTAGGTTACAAAAACTTTTGGAACGAAGTTCGTTATCGCGCGTTATCGAAAGGAGGCTAGACGGAAATTCTTATAAAAAGTTGTCACGACACTTTTTTATTTTAGATGATTATCGCTAGATGGCGCTGTAATTAAAATCTTTTAAAACAATTCGTTATTTTGTTTTATATGATTAATGCTAGATGGCGCTGTGATTAAAATATTTGACAAAACAATTCCTTATTTTGTTTTATATGAATAATGCTAGATGGCGCTGTGATAAAAAATATTATATCTTAAAAAAATAAAATTTTATTACAATTCCTTCACTAATTAATCGAAAGGAACTTCGTTCCATCCGGGTGTCCCTTGACGCCTCTCAAGTTTTTTTTTTCATGTAGGTAGACGAGTCAATGGGTCACTTGATCGTTAACGGTAATTGTTGTCCATGAATTGTCAGGGGACATTGCAAGGCCATTATCTACGGTCTACCTATAAGGACTTTCTTCAAACCTCGTTTATAGTTCATATCCATAATTTATTATTAATACTCTAATGAATTAAATGAAAGGAAACAAAATTTAAATCCGGCCGGCTTGTACCTCTAAATCTTAATGTGAAAAAGATTTATGTGCAATTTTTCACAACACCACTGGCTAAAAACGGTGAAGGAAAACATCGTGAGGAAACTTGCATGTCGGAAAAGGATTCTAAAAATCCTTTGAATAAATGTGAAGTCCCCAGTCTGCACTAGGCAAGCGTGGTGGACCTAATACCTCTTCTGAGGAGACCTGAGCCCAACAGTGGGCAGTAATGGTTTGATACAGAACAGAAGTAGTCAAGAAATATTAATTCTGTCGTAGTGTAAGTATCTTCTCAATTATTGAGTCTTGTTGAGGTCTTGAGAACTTAATAATATTATAATGTCGAGTCAATTTTTTTGCAAAAAAAAACACTCGCGGTTATCTACATCAATTACACTATTACTAAACGGGCTCTTTCCACTATTATTTTCAATTGAGCGATCCCGATATTTCGGCACTGTTTCAAGCGCCATGATCACGGGAAGACTGAAGAACTGAATTGAATTCGAAAACATTTTCTCTATTATTCAATCTATGATTCTCAAAATTCAGTATCATTTTATCAAATAAAACAGAGTCATGACCAATAACACGATTTACCCATCCTTGACCCTTGTCCTTACTCGTATGGCCACATGCCCAAGGGAATCCAGTGTGATTGAACTTCAAACCTCATTTATAATATAATATATCAGATATATTACGACCGAAACTCATTTTCAGTGAAATCACATTGGACTTTGAAAATAAATGATTGTGTTTTTTATTAATATGATGTTGAGATATTTAAATTCAAGTCCATTTGGAATATATTTCGAAGGGCGACGCAATATTAACTGCACATATTGTAATTAATTTCGTTAGTGTTATAAAAGAAGTTGACATTATATAAATGAAAGCATTATTTAAAACATCTCATCTGTTAAACTCGATTAGTATTAACTACTTTTTTTTTTTAGTTGGAGGAAATCACCGGGGTATGTGGGAGTTGAACCGCACTAAAACCTCCAACCGCTCACACTCAGCGTCCGAACCCCGGCTGAGGCCAGAACCCGGGGTTATGAGGGACGGCGCGACGCGTTACGCCCACGGCACCTCCACCCACAGTAGTAACTAGTGAAGTTTCTGTGTTTTAAAATATTTAGGTCAATAGATAATCTGAATTTGTGATAAAAACAAAAATCAAACAGAAAAAGAAAATAATTCAACTTCAAAATCAACCAACTCATAAAAAATATCATATTAGAGACCTTTAAATACTGTAAAAACTATACAATATGAAAATAAATAAATACTGTACCTACAAATGAAAATTATTTGTCTCTTCACTTCAATATCACGTCTAATCTACTAAAAAAGTATACGTGTATAATGGAAACTTTACGCCCACAGAAGGATATAAGCTTATCCCAATATTAAAGTCCCTAAAGACATTAATATCTGTGAAGCAGACGAAATTTGCGGATCAGCTAGATATACAGGGTGTTATTTAGAAATGTGCTCTCCAGGGAAAGAACTCCAAATAGTAAATTTAGCGAAGTTTTCTGAAAGGCAACATTACTTTCTTTCTAGTACTACTAGTTTAGTTTCTAGTGTTCTTATGTAATGATGTGTTTGTGTGCTCAATAAATATATTATATTAAGAAAAAAAGATAGAAATTCTTACTTATTTTCTATACATAAACGGCTACAGTCTTTGATTTTTTAAATTTCCTTGGAACACCCAAGAATCGAACCGAAAAGTTACACTCTATAAAAGTATCGTATTGGACAATTTGTCGGGCTTGTTTATCTAAGCGTTAATTTTAAAAAAATGTGCGATATATCACTACACCGCTAAAAACGGCGAAGGAAAACATCGAGAAGAAACCTGCATACTAATATTAGAGAATGAATCCAAAAATCCTTCGAAGATATGTGAAGTTCCCAAGTCGCATGGTGGAATATGCTTTATCCCTCTTCCGACGAGACCTGAGCCCAGCAGTGGGCAGTAATGGGTTGATACAGTACAGTACTGTATTATTATATTATATTGATGGCATTACAACAATGAGGAGTTGACGACGAAAGTAATTTGAAATCGATTGTTGCGTAACACTTAAAAACTATTTGGAGAATGTATTGTGCGTTTGAAAAATAGTACTAGGAGTTTTTTTAAACCTTTGCACCTTTGTTCGGGAATCTTGCCAGTTTTTTTCTTTTTCTGCAACGTTGAAATATCTAGACCATTCAATTGATTACAGTACTGTACTGTAACAACCCATTACTGCCCACTGCTGAGCTCAGGTCTCCTCCGAAGAGAGGTTAGTCATAGTCCACCACGCTTGCCTAATGCGGAATTCACATATCTTCAAAGAATTTTTAGAACCCTTTTCCGATATGCAGGTTTCCTCACGATGTTTTCCTTCACCGTTTTCAGCCAGTGGTGAAGGTTTAAATAGTACAGTACACTCTGTATATTTCGTTTTAGAAACTGCTGAAACATTTTATTCATTTGCTACACTAGGGAAAGCTGGATCGATAGCCAATCAGAAATTCAGTTCCATAAACTTGATTCGGTATCAGCGGTTTTGCACGCGATTTATCTGCCTAGGGTTATTCGTTATTTTGCTTGATTCGTTCGATTCAGAAAGAAATACATTGAAGAAAATGACCTTTTACGAAGATTTAGAAAGTCTAAGGTCAAGCAATAAGTACTTATAAATGAGAATGTATATTTGTGATCAAATCACACTCAGAAGGTTTTTACAGAAAATAAGGTATCTAAAACTAATAACTTAAAACATATGTTATATTACAATTAAATTGAAAGGATCAAATTGCAGAGGTCCATGAACGACAGTAACTACTTACGATCAGGTGACCCATTCGCTCGTCTGCTCACATGGCAAAAAATGGGCTCATTTGCAAATTGAAACAATTTTGTCTTGAAAGTAGGTTGAAACATTTTTCATAACTACCAGATAACAGTAGAAGCATTTTAGAGTATTCTCACAAGCCAGAAATTACCAAAAACAAGAGTAAATAAATCTAAATTTGTTAGTAAAGATGTTTGTAAAAAAGTTTGCCTTTGAAACCTTACGCCTGCCTTCATTGTTTCATGTTTCAACGATATTGAAAAGGCTTCGAAGATAAATTTATAAATCAAAGAAAATAAGGGTCTTATTCTGAAATACTGAACAGAGTCTTAACTGATAAACAATCTCTCTATAATTGATAAAATCTTAGAAGTAAACAATCTTTGGAAAATATTTGTAAAAGTAATGTCAAAAAGACGTTGTTTTTTCATTGAAATGCGATTGTTCATGTCTTTCAAAGACTGATTTCCTGTTATATTTTTATCGTATTTTCAGAGACAATCTTGTTTGCAAAGCTAAGATGACTAACGATAAACATAAATGGAGAAACGGAAAAACCGACTGTTTTAGTAATATTATGGCAAGATTTCTAGACTGGACTGTAAACGACCTATTACTGCCCACTACTGGGCTCATGTCTCCTCAGTAGAAGGATTAGGCATAGTCCATCGCGAGACTCCAATGCGGATTGGAGACTTCACGTATCTTCAAAGGATTTTGGAATTCACCAATTCAAACCAGGTGTTGCGTCAAACTGCACGTAAATCTTTCTACAAATCTTAATATATATAAATCTCGTGTCACAATGTTTGTCCTCAATGGACTCCTAAACCACTTAACCGATTATAATAAAATTTGCACACCATGTGCAGTTCGATCCAACTCGAGAGATAGGATATCTTAGATCAAGGTCTGATGATGGAGCTGGAAGGTGGCCACAGGAACTCCGTCAATAAGCAAGATAACCTC